>CM031940.1:12906590-14324090 GCA_018703725.1 Brassica juncea
TGGACCTTGGTGCTTCCCGGGGATGTATACCGCTCAATCTCATCTAACCACTGAGAAACAGCAGCAACAGGACAAATTACAAGGGTGCAGCCCATTGCTTCTCTAAACAGAGCCCTGGCAGCTTCACGTCTGGCAAGAACAAGAGAGATGGCTTGTATGGTTTTTCCCATCCCCATCTCATCTGCGAGAATGCCTCCTTTAACGACTGATTGTTCCTGCTTTGTTGCCCACGCTAAAAATTCCTTTTGGTACCTTAACAGTGGCATAATCAATTCAGGGGGCGGCTCGGCAGTTTCAGCAATCACATTATTCAGATGATCCAAATCTCCATCCTCTGTCTTATGTTCATCAATCCATTTCTGATCTTCTTTTTCCAAGATCTCCCACAACAGCTTTCCTTTCTCTCTGGAGGCTTTTCCTTTATTGCCCTTTGGCAGCACAGGCACAGGTGCAGGGGCAGGGGTAGGGTCAGGGACAGGAGCAGGGACAGGGACAGGATTTGGCAGGGGCAGGAACTGGATCAGGGGCAGGAGCTCCTTCTCCTCCTCCTCCTCAGCTATGTTCACATAATGAATATCATCAGCAACTGTTTTTCAGGACTAAGCTTACATGATAACAATAAGCAGGTGTACCCAACAATGAATTAACAATAATGTTCTCAGAAAGATAAGTATGATACACAGTAAAACAGACGCTATCTCTAGCATATAAACTGCTTATCAATAACACGTTAAAACCAGAGAACTCCTAAAAAATATGATCATCTACAAGATGAAGAAGATTCGTCATCAACGTCTTCCTCATCGTTGTCAACTATTTTCAGATGAACACACAAATCATAAGTCACATCGCTTAGATCTGCGAAAAGAAACTGAAAATTTCAATCCGAAATCTGTAATCTGGGCCCAAGATCGCACCGAAACACAGACCCCACCCTGAGGCGACAAAGGATCAATAGAAAGATTCATTGACTGATTGATTACCTTCGTTGGATGGAGGAATCGCCTTCATCGCACCCAGAAATGGACGAAAAGCGATTGAGAAGTTAGGGTTTATCAAAATCGTCGCAGCGCCGAGAACGTAGAGCGGGGAAAGTTCTAAGAGAAGCTAAAGAAGTCTCTTCGCCTTCAGTAGAGAGCATAGGTTTCTTAACAGTGTAACTGCCAATAACGCGGGAAGCTCAAAACCACACGCGTCAGCTTCCTATACGTCCGATTACCTGATTTTTTTTTTGACGTGACACCTGATTATATAAGATACCGAGAATAATTTTTTTTTAAAAAGTGATTAAAATTAAACGTTTTAGATTTTGTTAGCATAGGGCTGCAAAAAAAAAAATGGAGAAGCAATGCTAAATACTGAAACATAAACTATGCACCTAACCTTGCTTGTGATATTTGTTGGTTTGTTTCTCATTGTTAAAGACACACTTAACCTTGATTTCATCAGAGAAAATGTTGTAATCTCTTGCACACTCTCAACATCATCATACACTTCAAAGTTTCAAACTATGCACACAAAAGTTCTAATAATAAAAAAAAAAGGTTACAAAAGATTCGAATGAAAACGTGATAGAGTTAGTTTTCTTTTTCAAGCCGCTATCGGTTTCTTATGAGACTGCCCTGAGAAACAAACACACTTAGCCTTCATGGCTTCAGCTTCACTCCCATACTCTCTGAACCTGTACTCCTCCTGTTTAAACGAAGGCGGAACCTTCCCTTCACTGTAGCACTGGTTACACAAACTAAACCGAGCTTTCACTTCCTTAAACCGAGACCCAATGATCGGATACCGACAAACCGAACACACATGGTTTCCATGCCGGTTCCTATCGTTCCCCTCCAGTTTAAGTATCGTGGACATGATACCAAAACCCCAGTCAGGATCCTCGAACATCGCTAGAAACTGATTAAACGTTACCGTCGCGGAGGAATCAGCTTCTTCTTCCCCGTGAACTTCTAGCATCTCGCTCATCCCGTGCGATGGAATGTAGATAGCTCTCAGCAGCTTGATGTACTTGTCTGCGTCCGTTTTCGTGATCTGAGAGCTTCCTTCGTTAACCGGTCTCCAGAGAAGGGCCTCGAACGCAACTCTCTTGCGTTTGTCTGAATGTCCACCGCACAGAGGAGCAATCACTGCGTAGAACATACCCATGTCTACTCTTCCAGACCCTGAATCATCAAGAACGGAGAGGATTCTCTCGTTGATGGCTTTGATAGCTCCTTGGAAAGTCTCAGGCTTCAAGGATATAAGCAGACGCCTGAGAATCTCCTCAAGATTTGGTTTCCGGATCGATTTAGTCGGCCCGCCGCTTCCTGAATAGGACACAGGAACGTCGTTGTCTCTCATCTCCTTCCTCACACCCTCCACGTCGCATTTCCCGAGCCTTGTCACCTTCTGAAAGGCTCTAACCTGAAGAGCAGTGGCTAAGTCCGGCCTCAGAGTCGTCTTCTCACCAACGGTCTTGAACTTGGAAGCCTCCACGATGATAAAAGGACCTTCTCCACCTCCATTACCGTTACCATTCTTCTTACCTTTCTTCTTCTGCAAATGCTTAAGATGAGACACCGCATCATGCAACTCAACGCGGTTCGTCAGTTTCAAGGCCTCCTTAAGGGCCCGTTTAGCTTCTTCCGTCTCTCCAGCACCGAGCAAAGACACCGCCTTGTTGAGCTGAGCACGCCAATGGTTAGGCCACACCGCTAACACCCTAGTGTACATCTCGGAAGCTCTCTGAAACCTACCTAAATCCATGTAAAGCCCGCCGAGGTTATACAGAGCATCGACATGGCCAGGCTTCAAGTCTATCGCCCTCTGGAAAACCTCAATAGCTCTCTCATCTTCCCCCATCGAATGCAAGGAAGAAGCTAAATCACAATGCGCATCGGCGTAATCCGGTTTCAAGTAAATAGCTTCCTCCAAGGCCTTAACCGCCGCTCTATACTCTCCCACACCGAACAACGCGCTACCTAGAAGCTTCAATGCTCTATAATGCGTGGGACAAAGAATCGCAGCTTCTCTATAATACTCGCAAGCACTCAAAACCATACCTTCACCTTCCAGAGAGATCCCAAGATTGACGTAAATCTGAGGGAGCAAGTAAGCCCACTGGTTCCCACCTGACTCGGCAGCTTCCAAGGCCAGCAAGAACTCGTCTTTCGACTCTTTGCATTTCCCCAAAACGTAGAGACAGTTCCCAGCCTTGAAATGAGGTCTGACATCCGTCGGCTGGAGCTCGCAAGCTCTCTTGAAGCTAACGAGCGCTTCTTTAAACAGCTGGTGCTCGTACAAGACCCTGCCGATCGCCATATGTCCGTCGAAAGCTTCTTCTCTGGACCTAGCTCCGTCTGCTCTGCTTCTCAACACTCCCAGCTCCTTCACGAACACGTTGTAATCGTGACTCGACTCTTCCCAGTAGATTCTTTTATCAGAGAGCTCCGTGGAGGAGGGACCTAACTCTCTAGACCATCCCGCATCCGAAAACGCATCAACATTATTGTTGTTGTTATTGTTCACTTTCTCCTGTTTCGACTTCAATCTCTTAACCAAAACCTCCAAATCGTCAACTAACTTCCACGTGTCATCGAACACGATGCCGTGGTTCGGAGAAACCGCCCAAGCCGCCGTCCTCTGTTTCTTCTGCGCCTCGACGGCTCTCTCGTCGGCGATCGATGAAGACGAAGCCGCCTCGGAGCCTCCTTTGGATGTTGTTCCCGCCGCCGCCGCCGCCTCGTCGGCGGCGTTGAGCTCGAGGCCCAGCGCGTCGAAGTCTCTGTCGACGTCTCCGGCGCCGTCGTCGTACGTGCGGAGGAGACCGTCGTAGGTCAGACCCTTGGCGGGATCGATGAACTCGGCGTAGGTTCGGAAGACCTCGTCGAGGATGGCGTTGATCTGCTCGTCGCTGAATTTGACCCTGGGGTTCACGGCCACGACGAGAGCCGCCATCTCCTCGCGGTTGAGACCTCCGTCGCGGTTCAAGTCGAATTGCTGGAATATGCGTTTGACTTTCTCCGATCTGCTTCCTCTCGTCGCCATTTCTCCAATAAAGTTTCTGCCTGTTTTAGGTTTTTTTTTTTTAGAACAGAGGATTGAAGATAAGGAGACAACGATTAGAGGAAAGGAATCAAATTGGAGGAAGGGAACAGAGAGGGGGAGATTGATCAATAATCTCTCGACATTGGATCCCTCCTCTGATCTGTAAAGCTTCTCTCTTTCTAAGGGGAAAAATTAAAAAAGAAAAAAAAAAGAAAAAGACCAGAGTCGTGATAATATTATGAAATGGTCCATTGTCCAAAGGACTCCAAGCTGTTTATTTTTGGCTCTCTGTCTTTGTATGGAAGTAGATAGTGGACTGTATTGTCAGTCTGTATTGTGGTGTGTGTTTGTAATTTTTTTCTCCCTCAAATTTTATTTATTTAATTTTTTTGTCAACAGGTAATTGCTTCTTTTTTTTGAACACCACAAGTAAATTGCTTTCGAAATGACCATAACCACCTTACCATGAAGAGAGCAAGAGAGAGCTCTGTTTCAAACCGGAGAAAGACAGAGAGTCAACGAACAAAGTAACTGATGAGCTGAACTTTACTAACAGCACTTTTTATTAGAGCTTTAACGGAGAAGATGAAGAATCATGTTTTACTGATAACTGATTCTTGCCAAGCAATTATCAGTTGGCCTGGTATGAGGCAAGTACATCACTGGACACTCTGTGTTGCTCCTTTTCACCCTGCACAAATATGTAAATCTCCATGATTATTTTCAACACGTTACAGAAAGAAAATTACATTTTTTCTATAAAAGATTCAAACTTTGCAAGACTTACCGATATTTGAGGAGGAAATGGTGAAGGAAAATAGAAATCTCGAGCTTAGCGAGATCATTTCCTGGGCATAAATGGCTCCCAGCACCAAAAGGAAGGAAAGCACCAGCTTTTGGTATAAACCCCTTCTGAAAAAAAACACAACCAAACCACATTAGTTTTTCCTTACTTTGGATCAAACAACACAAGATGAGAAAACTAACTTACATCCCATCTAGAAGGATCAAATTTTCTTGGATCCTGGTAGACTTCAGGGTCCATGTGCACATCCCTAAACCATGTCAAAACTTTCCAACCTTTTGGAATCAAATAGCCTGCAAGATTAATCGAATAATGCAAAAGGTGCATTTAAAAAGGTGTTTTGTGCTTCATGCAAGTCATGTATTTGCATTATATACTAACCATTCATTTCAACGTCAGTCTTTGCCTCCCGAAATGCGGTAAGTGAGAATGTTATAACTCGAAGTGTTTCATCAACAACCTAGTGAAGAAACACGCCTCTTACTATCAGCAAAAAAAAAAAAAAGAACTCACCAGTAAAAATCTCTGTTGCAAATAGACTCATATGAGACACCAAAACCTTACCTGCGACAAAAACTCCATTTGTCGAGTTTCTTTTAGAGTAAGACCCTTCTGTCCCTTGGGCCTATTTTCCAGGATCATCTCTTGTTCTGCCTATAGTGTCGTCATATGCAAACACACAACTCAGCATGACTCAATCAAGAAAAGAAAATATAGAAAAACAATAAGGAAAATGAAACATTCTCTCCAGTTACCTTTGCCCTTTGTAGAAACTCAGGGTGCTCCTGAAGGAAGATGGTAGCCCACATAATGGTGTGGCCAGAGGATTCATGACCGGCATTAAGATACATCAGAAGAACATCAATAATCTCTTCGTCATCTAAAGTTTTCCCATTTTCATCTTTAACATCAATGAGACTGTCCAACATATCTTTCTTACTGGACGAACTGTTCTGCTTCCTTTGGTTTCTGCGCTCAGTCACTATGGACTGAAACGCATCCACAAGTTTCTTCCTCGCCTGTGAAAATCGAAAAGTAACGATCCTAAAACAATCTTCAACAAGTTTAAAGAATGGTGGAGTTTGATTCATACCTTGAGTGCTCTATGATAAGCAAAGCCAGGAACATTAACCGCCATCGCTCGAACTCCATAGTTAAGAGCAGTATATTCTCGTTCCAACGCGTCCATGACATTCTCACTCTCAGTGCTGAGAAAGATGTACATGATGATCCTAAAGGTAAGCTTACGCAGATGAGTCAAGAACTCGAACTCTCCCATCTTGGTCCACTTGTCTAGTGCGGCGATAACGTTTTCTTCAATGTAAGGTATGTAAAGAGAGAGAGCTTCGTGGCCATTGACTGGAGCAGCAGTCAAACGCCTGAGGCGTTTATGTTCTTCGTAAGGAATCCCGATGAATGACTTCCTTCCAATGAGTTCCATCGTAGATGTCGGCCAACCTGGCCTGAACGCATCGTCATCCGTCAGCACACGCCGGCAAGTATCTGGTGTTGTCACTATTATACTTGGGTTCCCAAACATGTGTGTTTTGTAGACACCTTTAGGTCCATACCTTCACATCATAACCAAAGGTATAAACAACATATCCATTGATTTTGTGACAGATATACAATCGATTTTACCTTTTGACTAAGGTGCGGGCAAAGGAGTCAGGATCAGAGGTCTTGAAAGCTCTGAGAAAAGAAGGCATGTTGCCAATGAAAGGCCAACCCAAATCACCTGGTGGCAGATAGTGCCTGTTCTCCCCGAGGCTGGACTCATAGAGCCACACGTTCACTTTCTTAGCCAACCACTTGAGACTAAAACATCCCAACACCATCAGAGGGAACCAAACTGGATTCCAACTCGTTGTTTCCGCCATAGTCTTTTTTTTTTTTCACTTAGTTAACTTCCCAAACTCTTTTGTCCCCTTTTTATTCTTTTTGTTGGATATTTTTGTAACCTCCTCTTCATGTAGAGTACGTGTATAAATTTCTAAGAGCTGTCATATAGAAAAAAATTGCCTTAATGAGTCCCCAAATAAAAATGGTAACGTATCTCAGAAACTGGAAAGTGGAAACTCTTTATTTGTACAATTCCTCATAGTAATATCATATCTTATATTTTCTTCATACAGACAAGGGAATCATAACCGGTAGTAATTGATTTGCTTGGAAATTTGTGAGGGATCAAATGCGTGTAACATAGCTAATTGGAGTGGTAAAATTACTAAGTGACACATGCAACGCTCCTAAGGATAAACATGGGCTCTATTATGACAATGCCTCTTGAGTATATTTAAGAAAGATAAGTTTGTTTTGTTTAATCCAGTAAAACTCGTGCATTCACTACATGTGTCAAGCATGAACGTGATTCATGGATAAGATCGTCTTGATAACAAATCTAAGTAATAAACCGAAATTTTCAAAAATCTGATACTTGGTCAGATACGGTTATAACATTGACCATCAATGCCAGTATGCGACCATTGATACAAAAGCTAAACCAAACTTTGCAGGTCTAACTCAGACACAAGAAACAAGTAGTTTGGGTTTGGACCAACTGATACAAGAAAACGTGGCAAGAAAAACTCACATAAAAGTGTTACCTAGTAAACCTAAAGCATCAACAACTACAACTTCATACTTTGAAGGCCAGGCAGTCTAGAAGTCCATCAATACAAATGAACTTAATAATCAAAAACTACTCTAAAGTAACGATAAAAGCTTGCATTTGAAAAAGATTGCGATTTAAATTCAGCATTTACGTGAAGGAAATGTGATACAAACTCCAGTTAACAACAGAACACTCCCAAACTCAATAGAGAAACAAAACACTCCAAGAATACATGTAAAATTGTCTCTGTAGTCTTCATTCGTGTTAAAGTTGTTTACTTTCGATCAGTGTGAACTTAACCACAGCTAAACAAGCCATCAATTTGTCCTCTCTGAACGTATTTTTCTAGTAACCAGATCAAGAGTGAGTGGACTAAGTTCTCCAGATTTTGATCCTAGAAAATTCAATTTCTAGCCTGATCATTTTCAGACAGGGTTCTCTTTTTATTACATAATATTCACTCCAACACATTACTAGATGATCAGATGCAGCCAAAAGGATCAGGGCATAGTTTTGTTGTATTGATGTAAGCAAATCCACAAGTTGCTTCATTTCCAAGCCATCCAAAAACAACAAACGCAATCACTATTCTTGCCAGAGATTTTTTTCACACTTTTATCTCTAGTCCTATGTACCTATGTTTACAAAAAGTGTGGATATCTCTTGATGATACTAAGAAGCAAAAAAAAAAAGAATTGTATCTCTGCTTGACCTTCCTCTTTATCTTTGGGCTGTTTTTGTTTGTGGCAGAACAACCGTGTGTTTTTATATTGTCAAAACGTGGCACTCCAAAGAGCGTTTTCGCCTTCACTGCACCGTCGATGAACCTCTTTGAGACGATCTGCTGATCTGCAGATTCCACTGCATGTCCAGTCGAATGATGCTACACAGATGTTCCCAGCTTGTGCTTTCCACTCGCAATCTGCAATACACATAAACTTACATCCTTGAGAATTTGTTTTAATTACAGTGTATGTTACACGTCACAGTGATATAACAATAAGTAAGATTTGATGTTTTTATCAAATCTGAAACACTAAGGTTCTTGGTAAGACTTTGTATCAGTAGAGAGATTTTGATAGGGACGAGTCATCTCTTTTAGTAGGGTTCAAAGCAGATATAATTGTAGTTAGGTGCAGAACACGAAAGATGTTGACGTTTTATCTATAAGTTGTTCTCAACATCACTGATTAAGACTTTATCTCACTTCTTGAAGCATCATCTAGAAAATGTGCAGGAGATGAAAAGAGCTGAAGACTTACCAGGAGGAGTGCCGCAGCATAATCTTCTATCATCAATGTGTTTAACATCAATCCCAATAAACCAAGCTCCTAAGGAAACATCTTCGTTTGCATACTTGTGTAGAACATGTCTGAAACATTTTAACAGATACATAAGAACGAAGAGATACAATGTAGTAATCAAATTTTGAACTTACTGATTGATTGATATATAAGAAGCCAAGTCTCTTGAAATAGCATATATCTGTCCAGTAGCATGACGGAAGTATTTGTTCCCATTCTCACCAAACTTCCAGTACTCTGGCTCATGGTATCTTACCCCTCTGCCATTAAACCAACATGACTTTAACAAAAGGAAGAACCAGAACAGGACCAGATTTGAAGGAGGAAACTGAGAGATGGTTTACTTTTGATAGAGAACAGGACCAGATTTCATGCAACCAATATAGACCCGTGGTTTTTTCCGGTGTCTAACCAGAGTTTCTCCAAGAGTGGCTGCAGATCATTTCAGTAAAACCATCAGCAAAATGGTATACAAATGAAAAATCTCAATTCATTTGATTCATATACTGGTCTCCACATTTATAACTTACCTATGTTAACATGAACATCATCATCTACTTTGACATAGAAATCAGCATCCCACATTGAAAACGCTGTAGAAAAGTAGGTCTTGGTCTTGCCTGATAGCTCTAGATACCCTTCAACATGGTCCTGTCAAAAACAACAGACCAATGAAAATGAAGATAAGAGCTGTAAAAATGAGGCCTTTGCACCTCTAAACGGCCAACTAAAAATCATAAGTATACCAGTCTCAAGAAATCTCCATGCTTCCTGTCCTCAGCCTCTATGGCTCGATCGAGAATACCCCCGGCCGTGGCACTATAGAATCAATGAACACACAACATCAATCTACACAGTTACACAAAAGAAACTCACATCAGAAACTGAACGAAAAATCAGATTCTCACCTGTGACCAATGACAAACCGGATGATAATCCCTTTCTCTTCTTCAAGTCTCCTCCTCTTTTCACCTAAAAAAAAATTCAACATATATGGTCAAGATAAACATGTTATAGAGAGTCCAGTGGAGGCTGTAGCCAGCAAGTTATTATAACTAAAAACCTTGAGGCATCCACGTTGCTCGAACAGAATCTCTTCTTTTCCGGCTGCTAAAAGCTGTATTAATCCCTACAACCATCAAGTAACGTTTCTTCTTCCCCTGCGGTTGCTTATCATCTGAGACAGGAGCACCACCGTTTGTTAAAGACTCCTGAACTGACCTTGCAGCAGCTAACTCCATCTCTAAGCTCGAAATGGTCTTATCCAATGTCCTGCAGGTAACAACAACAACAACACAAAGAACTCGTTAAACATCATAAGTTCCTGGAAGGTTGAAAACACAAAGACTATTACTAAAACTCTTACTGTATAGCTTTGTGAGTACTGGATACTTGTCCATACAGTGCCTGAGGGTCTCGTTTAACTTCTTTCTGGTAAAGCTAAAGAGGAAACTAATCAGATCATAAGATGATTAAAAAAAAAGTTTGTGAGATTATGCATTGGATCAGACTCTCACGGATTTTGGATTGCAGCCTTCAGATATGAGCTTTAGTCTCTCAGCTTCGGTTACTGATGGACGAGAGATGTCTTTAGATTCCGGAATACTCCACATCCTGCAACAACAACAATAACAACATGATTCATGTGAACTTCTCTGAGGCACTTCGATGATCAAATAGTTAGTTAACGGAATGTTTCCGTTAAAAAAGATACCGATCGGTGAAGAACATTCCGACGCAGAAGCTCCCTAAACAGAGTAACAACGTCCATCTCCGAGACGCGAAGCTTCTTGAAGAATGCTCTCCTCCTCCTTTCATCTTCGTCGTCATTTTTTTTAAATCTCAAATCGCAAGACAGAAAAATAACGATCCCTCAGAACTCTATCTCTAGACGATGATGAGCTTCATCGTCCACTGTAAATCAGCTCGAGAAACGTAGACAAACTAGAAGAACACCTGAATCTGCAGAGATTCTTTCACAGATCGCGAGATGGTTGAAGAATCTCTGTTTCTCTCTCTCTCTCTCTGTGGGATTTTTGAAGAAGAGAGGCGACGTTAAAGAGAAGGGAGACGAAATCAGAACGACTTCTTAACCGTTCAGTTCCCTATTTATTTAACAAACGCCAAGTTTTGTTGCGAATTTACCAAACTGTCCTTATCGAGAACTTGGCCTTCTCTCTTTATTATTATTGTGTAATTATTTGTTTCTCCAGCTAATATGTATAGCATAAGCTATAAGCTATATATACATTATCAATAGGTATATATATGTCACTCGCATACGGCATGTGTTAGATATATTGTAACTTTAGAGGCTAGAGCATTGAATCGGTTGACTTTGAGTCTTTACTCTTTACCCCAGAGCTGGTCCTCACCACGTAAATAGGTGGTGTGGGGGGGAGTTAAATTCGTTAGTAAATAGACATTGACTATTCAGTTCAATGAATCTTCAACGAAAAAAATAAAGTTTCAAACATACAAATACGTTCGACCGTGATTTTCATTTTTCCGTGAATATATTTAATTGAATTTGATGATTTAATTGATTAAGATATTTCATTCATATCTTGGTGGAGTAAGCTTTAAGCTTTTAGGAGACAAAGTATACAGATTTTGTATCCCACAAAACAATTAATACTGTTTAAAAATTTGCAGATGAATATGTATGGATGTTTGTCCAATAGACTTCAAATATATTTTCAAATGGCTTTAAGAAATTTGAAATGTGTGAGATAAGTAGAAACATGTACATTCAAATTGATATATGTTAAATCAGTTTATGATGCCTTTAAAAAAGATAGCAGTTAATACTTTATAGTATATAACAGAGGGGATTCAATTTTGTTTTCAGAAAGAAATAAGAGATGCAAGAGAAAAAAAATAAAAGACAGTTATTACTATTTTAGTCGGGTCTTTTCGGTTCATCAGAGATTCTGCGACTGTACTGATACATCATGTGATGCTCTCCGTTTTGAATCATAAGCTCACTGCATCTGTATTCGACTCGTAGGTCCCACCTCACGAGCTTTTTCCACGTGTCATCATGAATTGTTACAAACCATGAGTTTGTGCAACTTATGTCCAAAATGATACCACATGCTGACATGCATTGACCACGATCGATCTGTCCCTCGGTCTACTTCGTTTTCATGCATTTTGCGCGTAATTGTTCTCTTCATTTTTGTGTGGACATGGATTATTTATCTTGACTTTGGAAACTATTAACTAAGTATGTTCACTGTTGCTTTGCTTGAATTCTTTTGACATAACTCAGTAAGCAACTGAATGAACGGTTGCATGGTTTATTAGCAATCATAATTTTTTCTTTGAATTCGTAGTTTAGTGGAGTGATTATGTTTCAAATCATTGTTAGGGCTACAAATAATTAGCTAAATTCGGTTTTTCAGTTGATGTCACGATAAAGTCTCAATTCCCAATGACACTTGTAAGATTTAGTATTATGAAATTCAGCTTAAGGGACTGGTTTAAAAACACATTTAACTCCTAGGGAACATACATGTATGTCGTTATTGAAAGTTTCAGTCTGAAACACGAACACACACATACGGTATCTATTAAATATTTTTGACTATTTTTAATCTGGTATGTTTAGTACGTTAGACCCAATTTTATCACCCGGATTCTGAACTCAATTGTAAGGAAAACATAATAAATTTTAAATGTTTTGTTTTCTTCACGTAATATTCCATCGATGGTTGTGCTAATGCATCATGGCATGTGATCATTCAATAAGTCGGTGCTATTTTATTTGAATATCAACGAGACGAGACTGTACGAAATTGATTGGATCAATGTTATCCAAAATTATTTAAATGTCAATAATTACTCAAGCTTCAGATCTGTCCTTGATGTTTTTTTTTTGTATCCGGTGGATATGGACGAGGGAAACTATCTATGCGGTCTTTTATGCTTAATTATAAGCAAGTGCTATAATCTGGGAATGTGATGGTGGTCAAGCACAACGTGTTTGGTGTGTCTGTGTGTCATAATAGCTGTTAATCAAAGCAACATGGTTGTATTTCAAACATGTTTGTCTTTTTATAGATGTTAGCTATATCGTTTTCCCTTTTCATTTATATATGTGTAGACAATGTATCAATCTTTTATAAATAGTTTAACAGTTTTAGTTGTTTTTAAGTACAAACGCATTCGCAAAACAGAAAATAAATACAAACATGAATAAGATATATGTATGTCAACAGCTAACGTACATTATACTGGTTTGAATTCAATGATGATAAAATTAAGGCTGGTAATAATATTATTGTATACCAAATTACATATTTCCCCCAAAAGTATGGTGTCTCTGTTATTAGCCACTCGATTATAATAATGACTATTAATTAGTGTCTCAAAGAGGAAGTCAAAAGAATCAAAAACTTACATAACCATAAAAGTAGAGTAGCCACATGCATACTTTAATACGTGTGTATGGCCACCAATAATTCAGCGAAATGATGTGAAGTAAAAATGAAAAAATCCAGCGAAATGAGAGTGTCATTTAAGTATACACCGTTCGCAACCGACATCGACGTTCAGTAGAATCATAATCAAATGTACGGTTCGGTTTACTGAAATGTCAATATTATTCTACTCACTAACCGAAACCTTCCTACCGGCGGCCGGTTTACGAGCTACGTTACAAGAGGAAGCAAAAGCCGAGCTGCTCCTTGTACGCAAAAAAAAAAAAACATTTAAAACCAATTAATTGGTCTACTAATCTGTTAACCGGATACTTGATTAGTTTACCGATTGCGAAGATCGGTTACGTTCGGTTTGATTTAGTATATTGGACAAACAATGAAATGGGTGTATGTAGAACTAGAAGTTAGGTGCTTTGCTTGAAAGAGGAGACTGTCACTTTTACCTAATTCAGTTTCAAAGTTTGGTCACTCTCTTCTTCAAGCAAACCCCCTTTAAAGCTGACAATCCCATTCCCATCATCCACCGATCTGTTCTTGTTGCTACTCCTTTTTCAGAGGCCACTATTTTATTCTTAACCAACTTTAAAATAATATTTTCTCATAAAATCTTAGATTTGGATTTATTCTGTAGCCACTTTTCTTCCTTTTTAATTTAGTATATAGGTGCTTTTAAACATACAAGAGCAAAATATGGTATTGATTGAAGCTTTGATATATAGCAAATAATGAATTAAATTGCTAAAGACACATTATGGTTTGTTAGGCTTTTAGAGAACCAAAATTCAACATAGAGATACGATTTTCATTTGTTTGCTTTACATAAAATAAAACAAGTTTCACTCAAATACAAAGTGGATCTTGAATGTTCATAGCATTAGTGTCAACAGCCTAATGCTTTCACAAAACAATATATATAATTTCTGTTTTAAACTGTGTGATTCTATTCACAATGGGTGGTGATTGCTTTTAGATGATAAAAATTCCTAATGGGTGATGATTGTTTGTGGCGGCATCAAATGCAAATGTAAATGGAAAGACAGACGTTCCACATTGGACGTTTACAAGACTGTTTTACTTCCTATTTGTTAAAGCATATTATTATATATGCATATATTAGAATAAATCCAAAGACATATCGAAAACGAAATGCCATTGTAGTAAGTAGTAACTAATGACACGCACCAAGCTTTTGGTGGCCTCTATTATTCATGCATTTTTTCTTTGATAACCCCACACCCACTTCTAATTGTCCTTATTGCTTCTACATTGTATTTGTGGCTCCTATCTTTTCTTTTGAAACAGCAAAATTTTTACTTATTCTTTGATGCCCAATAACTTTTCTTCGACAGTTTTAATATTCCATCTTGATTGATATACTTGGACCCCATTTTCTTGACAAAATAACTTTTGATGTAAGTGGTGTTAAAATAACTCAAGTTATTGTCGTTTGTATGATTTAAACCATCATAAAACCATCTCAATAAAATCTTCTGCCGACTAATCACGTGGAGATTGGGCTTTACTCTAGCCCATTTTTTGTATGTTTCTTCAGTCTAGTCAATGTTACACAAATGAAAACCTTCCAAATTTTGGAACTTTAAGAACATCACCAATCAACATTGTGCCGGCTGAGTCGTCCTTGAACAGTTTTTTTTTTAACTCAAAAAGATATAAGAAAGCTCTTCTCTCTGCTTCGAGCCAATGTGAAAGTGAAGACCTTCTACAATGTCAATAACTGAGACTTGTGATCGATGCCATTGAAGATGTAAGTCCCCAACATCGGAACAAACTGTTTTGTCACAAGCTGCAACATACAGAGAGACATACACACAAACACAAAACAACAAGAAGTTTAATCTCTTTAAGCTTAGTGATTTTTAAACAATTAAGTTAAAGAGTAATAAAAAGGAGGTACGAACCTTGATGGCTTCTTGAGACGCGATTCCTCCAAGAAAGGCAGCAACCACATGAAGCTCAGAGGCACCAAAGCGACACATCTCACTGATAAGATCATCTGGCAGTACTGAGCCGTTACATCCCAAGTCGGTAAGGAGACTTAAGGCAGTAGTTTTCAACCGAGAAATGTCCTCATCCATTCCCCTACAAAAATATATTTGCATATTATAATAACCAAACAAATACCTCAGAGATAGGTTTTAGCTTGTTGCCACAATGAGTCTCTTACCCATCAAACTGGCCAGGAAACTTGTTATAGTTGGCAGCAAATCTGTCCACAGCTCTAAGAAGAATATAAAATCCCATTGCACCACTGCGACCGTAAACAACATTAGTATAATAGCTAAAGGTTTTACTATACTGCTGCTAGATAAGCCTAAGATGAACTAAATAAACAAATAGCAGTTTTGCTATATTACATCACATCATCTTATGATACGTATTATGAAACTAATAAAGTAGCGAGGTCTTTTTCAAATCAGCTGATGCTTTTGTGTTCATATGAAGACAAGACATACGCACCTGTAATCCTCATCCGCCAAAAACTTTTGAATTTCGGTTACAGAAGGATTGCTGAACTCGTCCTCTACCATACGATATCTGCATACCTACAAATTATCACATATTGCAGTTAGTCAAAACTTATACTGCTTCGAAAGCAAAAGTAATACAATATTAAATTTGTCAGGACGTTTAGTATACTCACTTTAAGTTTTCTTGCATTCTTACAGAAGCTCTTGATTGTTGGTTTTGAGATGCTGTTCGGATCTCTACCGATCTTCTTTAAAATGTTTTTAACTCGTTCCTCCATGACAAGAAAATCAGCCTCGGCTTTCGCTAGATAGATTTTCTGCAAATTGATGTAGTGCCTGCAAACAAAGCAGCAATACAGCTACGTTAGTAATCTGAAAAATAGATTGATGATGAAGTTCAGTGCCATCGAGGCAGTTGTGCTTACTCTGTTGACGATGTCATATCTGGTATAGAGCCTTCAAGGGGTGCCTCTCCATCCCCTTCGTTCGAGACAAACTCCTACAGGTGGTGATGTATGACAGCATGAGTATTATGAACATGAAAGTATGAGTTTGGCAGAGCAATTTTCTAGTTTCAAACCTTCAGAGCCGCTACCATCACCCAAAAATCTGAGGAGTATGAACTCGGTTCAGCACAAGTATCATTGCTAATCTGTTGGATCTCTGAGCCTGAAACAGAAACCAGGAATGCTGTCATTTGACACATGGCAAAGTTTTCTGCTAGTTACCCACACCGCATTCGATATCAACTTACTGATTCCACGAGGAGCAAACACTTTGAAAGAGGCTTCAATGGCTTCTTTGTAGTTATCCTCGTCCATAGCTGTCATCTTGGACTTAACCAAATCCTAAGATTTGACGGATTGAGATAGATTAGAACAAGGAACCAGAAAAAAGGAACCAGCCTATCAATTGCAAAGTAGCAAAAAAGAACAACACCTTAAACTCTTTTTTCTCTTCCCTGGTTGAAGGAAGATTGCCACCATGGGACTTAGTCCATTCATCAGCCATCTTCACGAGAATGACAACGTAAGGTATGTGTTTATGCGCTACGGGATCAGATACATTGATATCAATGGTCTCCACAAAGCTGCAGTTCAATGAATAGTTTAGAATGTCACATATCTCCCAATGTTGTCTATCCATAAGCACAAGGTCAAAGGATGCCACAGCGACGTAATGTACCTCTTGAGTTCAGGCCATGGATTATTCAAGCGAAGGTCATCAAGAAAATGATCAGGCTTTGAGTCAATTATGGTGTGCTCCTGATAAACAAAGAAGACAATAAAGATATTTCAAATTAGCATATTTCCAACAGGCCAATCTCCTAACCACGGCATACCCATTGGCAATAATACTCACACTAATCCACAAGTGTTCTAGGAAGAATTGGTATTTTACCTTAACAGAGACACGAACAAAGCCAGCAAGGCCATAAGAGCGAACAAAAACCAACTTGACGTTTGCTTCTCGACAGATTCTGTCAAGTTTGACCATTGAATCTTCCACCAGCTACAAAGGTGGAAAAGTACAAACAAAAATACACAGAAGAGGACTGACTAATTAAGCAATGTTCAGGGAAGGACAGAGAAAGGTACATATGATGAGAATATCAAAACATCAAATAGAATCAATCATGAATGTCTCAAATTTCTAACAAAGAAGAAAAAACTAAATCTTTGCTTGGTGAAGGAGTGAAAACAAATGTCAACCCAACTTTTCAGTAGAGAATGTAACAAGTAGAGATCAAAGGGTAGCTACCTGAGTGGCAATGACGAGAGTGAAGTGAGAGAAGAAAGAAGGGTTAGTCAAAATCAAAGTGTCTGGACTCTCCTCAATAAACTTGGCTTTAACAGAATCATTAAGCTCTTGAAGAAAAGCACAAGCAGACTTGGCTTTTGATTGACCAACACTCGCCTCATCCACTTAACACGATTAAAAAGACAAATCCACATAACCCCAAAGTAAGTCAAATTTCCAGAAGAGACACAAGCAATCTCGGGAAGCTAATAACAAAATCAGTGTACCCATGAAATTGTTCCCAAGGTCTCCGAGCTCGACTTTGGATCCATCAACAACGGTGATGCTCCCAACTCCACCGAGGACGAGATTCTTCAAGGCCTCGGAGCCAGTAGGTCCACAATTAAGCAAACAGATGCTCGCTTCTTCCAAAGCAGCTTGCCCTACCTCTCCCCATATCCTGCGATCGAACCCCCGATTACTTACGAAGAGCGATGAAATTATACTAGAGAGAGAAAAGGGAAGGGGCGTATTACCTGAGTTGACGATCGTACTTGGTTTTAGCCTCTGATGTCATTGTTGCTTAACCTCCTCCTCCTTCCTTCTCTGGTTCGCTTCACACACAAAGAGCGAGAGAACACCGAGAGAAACCTTCAACTTCCTTCTCTAACTTCAGATATATATAAACCCAGTTAACTAATTTGCAAAAAAGTTTCTCCTTTTTTATTAACATTTTTTTTTCTTTCAAAGATTACTTTTTTACCATTTTTTCCCTCAGTAGTTTTATACAAGAACTCAATGGATGAAACCATTACTGAATCATGGAGAATAGTTTTCACAATTCTAATGGAGCAGATACGCAAAATAACATAGAAAGGAGACGAAAACATGTAAAGTAAAATACACAACAACAAGAACAAACAAAGATCATCAATCACTTCTTCTTTCCAGCTTTTCCTTCTTTCCT
Organism: Brassica juncea; assembly: GCA_018703725.1. Taxonomy (NCBI): domain Eukaryota; kingdom Viridiplantae; phylum Streptophyta; class Magnoliopsida; order Brassicales; family Brassicaceae; genus Brassica; species Brassica juncea. The sequence goes on from CM031940.1 coordinate 12,924,990, forward strand.
CCTCACAATCTCATCTGAATACTTCACTCCCTTACCCTTGTATGGCTCCGGAGGCCTCCACTTCCTCACTGTCGCAGCAAACTGCCCAATCTCGCTCTTGTCGTATCCACTCACCGTGATCCTCGTGTTCTCTTCCACTTTGACCTTGAGACTATCCGGTATCTGCATCTTAACCGGGTGAGAAAACCCCAGATTCAGTACCAGCTCTTTCCCTTCCACCGTTGCACGGTAACCAACACCCACTAGTATCAGCTTCTTCTCAAACCCCTTTGATACTCCCACAACCATGTTGTCCGTAAGCGTCCTAACACACATGAAGAGTTACAAAAAGGGTTACAACCTCTAAAGTTCTAAGACTTTGTAATAACCAATTGATAAAATGTTTGTGACCAATTGATATATATATAAAGGTGAGAGCTTTATTAACCTGAAAAGGCCGTGCATTTGGTTGGCTCTTCTAGTTTCGACGGTTTTTTTGACCCTCAACAAACCGGCATCTTCTTTGATGAGCTCAACTTCGCGCGGGTAAGTTAAAGCGAGCTCTCCTAGTGGACCTTTGACTTTCAAGTCTTGACCTTCCAATGCGATGGTTACATTGGATGGTACAGCGATCGGTTGCTTCCCTATCCTTGATTCCTTACACTCTATGGTCTTACTGGAGAAACCCACTTTAGCAAACGGCTGCTTGGTTGAGACCTTGAACACATTCCTATCGCCCAAAAATGCTGACCTAAAGGAAGGCAAAGTATCTCTTTTCTTCAGACAACACAAACAAAAACATGTCTAGAAAGTAAAAGACTTTGCCAGATATCTAAACAACCAACTAAAACAGGAACTGAATCGGAACCAAGTTAACGTAAGAACAAGGCAGAGATACATTCTTATAGACTTTCAATTTCCATGGCTAAGAACGTCTAGAATTCCGCTTTTTCGAAATTAAAAAACTGAGTTATGCGAATTCAGATTTAAAAAAAAAAGTCACCAACCAAGTCCACATTCGTGTCGATTTCTAAGAGATTCAATGAGATTCTTTACACTCTCAGGGACTTGTGAACCCATTCAAAGAGATGATGAATTAACAAAGCGAAACCCTAAGGGAATTAGATCCGGTGGAATCTCAATAGTACCTGGGTTGAAACGAAGTGACGACTGAGGAAGCCATTGCTAGGATTGACGACGGAGCTGAGCTCTGCTCCAGGAGGGAGGAGGATGGAGAGAAGAGAGTGTTTTATCCAAAACAGACTTATCACCAGTGACTGTTTGTTTGTCCTCTGTTATATCTTTGAAAGTATTCCTTTGCGGCCCATTATTATATAACTATTACATGGCCCATTATTATATAGCTATTATAAGGCCCAACAGTCTGTTCTTACGTCCCCAATATGATTTTAAGACCCAACATCACGATCAAATACGCGGGGTTTTTAGTTTTTTCTTTTCCCTTTATACATAATACGTTAAAAGACATGGCTGAAATCTAACTGTAGACAAATAAGCACAAGGAAAGTTGACAAAAAAAAAAAGCACAAGGAAATAGAAGATGAAAAGGGCCCCCACACTGAAAAAATACAAATAACAAATCGAGAAGAATCGAACAAAGGAAGAAAAAACCGAATTGTATATCTTTACTGGTCCAGATTTCTTTTCGTGTCATCTCTAAATATAAAAAGTGATATTATAAGATCCCCAAAAGATCATTAGTGTGGGATCAATGTCATGTAATGTTGATAGTATCATACTAAGTTTCAACTAATAACAAATGGAGCTCTACGTTATAATATTCCTTTATTAACATTATATTAAAGGTACAGAGAATAGTAGAGTCCATGTGTTTCATGCACCTTTTTATCATATGAAAACTTCCGGTTCCCAAACCTTGTAGTATAATAACTTTAAATATATAGCTGGTAATATCTCTTGACTCTTGTTTTAACTTTTTTTTTTCTTTTTTTTTTGGTAAAAACTCTTGCTTTAACTTGAATGAAAGTAATTGGCAAACACACAACAATACTGACTCAAATACAAAATTAAGGAGTTTAAGTGGTATTTAGAGAGAAAGCGGATCTAGGTTTCCGGTGAGCGGCCGGCGCGTGAGCGTCTGTACCGTTGCCGGATCCCGATCTCTTTAAGTTTTTTTTGCTCCTCTTTCCTCCCTCTATTCCGTCCTGCCAACAATCGTTTTGTCTGACCTCTGGTACTGATAACATCGTCAACGGTGGCTCGGTTTTGGAGTGAGGACGCGGTTTGTCTGGGGGTTCACGGTGGAGAGGGAGCGCTTGGCATGCTCAGTTGTGGTGATTCCCCGGGCGATGGAGGCTAACACAGATCCGTCGATGCCGGTTCTAATGCGGGAGGTGGAGGTTCGTTCAGATCCACTGACGCCGCTTAAGTTTTCCGGGAAGGGGAGATGTACTCAGCTCCGTTCTTCGCCGGCTTTTGGTTCCGGAGTGTGGAGACTCTCATAGCTCCACGCTGTCGGTTTTAGTAACCCTTTTCCTATGGGTGGTGGTGACTAGTTAAGAGTTGTAAGTTTGTTTCGGTTTCTGTTCTTGTCGGCTTGGGTGATCGATTGTTAGATCGGATGAGATCTCTAAAGGAGATGAAGCTCTCCGTAGATGATGTTTCGCCGACAAGAGAAGATAGTGGAGGTTGTGATTACGGGATTTACTTCCGGGGATGAGCTCTCAGAGGTTGCCTTCGCGGTTGTGTTTGTGTCTAGGGGATGAGCTCTCAGAAAATAATGATGCTATCCGATAAAGAGGTCGAGGGCAAGAGAAGAAAGAAGAGTTTGGTTTCGAGGTCGCGATAGTCGCGATGGTTCCTTGGTCCGGTGTGATCCGGCGAAGTTGCAGAGTTTGTGTGGTCGCGTCGGTGGTTTCGACACAGCATACTGCTGCTAGGGTTTCCGTCCGGGTTGGGTTTAAGGCCCATTAGGATTGTTGTGAAAATTTGGCCCGTTTATTTGGGTTTTTTATTCTGTTCTTTGTATTTGGTGACTTCCTCGTTGGGCTTGGCCGTTTAATCAAATCTTTAGATGGAAAAAAAAAGTAATTGGCAAACATTGAGGATAAGTTTTCCTTCTTCAAACAACTAGGTTGTCACATTCACACTTAGGAAGCTCTAGTCATGTGGTTAATTAACAACAATTGCAAAATACATGTATTATTTGAAATATTTTCATATCATTATGGAAAATATAGTTTATCTGTTCTTCCTCCTTACCAAGGAAAGAACGGATTAGTTTGAGAAGAGAGGAAGAAAAAAAAGTTGATTCTCCAATAGTATATGATTATGTATAGACGAGAAAAGCATGGATACCCCACCACACCTTGGCCTACGTCTAGTACTGACCACACCAGAAATGGCACTCCCTAACCAAATAAAACGTAAATATGAAACACGATTAAAAAAAAAGAGAGAGAATATTTTGATTATTCTTTGCTTGAGCTTGAGTAACAGTTCTCCTGTTTCCTCTTCTTCTTCATCTTCTTTTCTGTGTCTCTTTTCCTGTGCTCCACTGCTAACTCACTCGTTCACTCCAGAATATCATATTGATTTCTGATTCAAGTTTGTTGCACGTATTTATTCTAAGGTTGCTTCTTCTTTATTTTAGTTGCTTTATATTTTTCATTTTCCTTTTTTGTTGTTAATAAAACTTGAATTTGAGAATTTATTTCCCAAGTTTTGATCCAAAGATGTCAAATAAATATACCTTCAATTATATTATATATAATAATTTCAAGTACTTTTACATCTTTCATTCTTCAACCACTCACTGGCCACTGCCATGTTCTGCAGAATTAAGTCATCTACTTGCTTTTTATTTATTTATTAAAGTTGGAATATCACGGATATTATTAGTTTGGTTTTATGTTTAAATTATATAGCTTATGTGAAGAATAAGTTTTCAAAAAGAAAATTAATTTACATATATCACTGCCATCCTCATATGATTCTCTGTTCATTGAATTATTAATTGCGCTTTTTTGCTTCTTTTTGCATACCATCTTTAAGATGGCCCTCTTATTACACTTCTTTATTTTCAGTCCTAGTTTCACATGTAAGCACCAGTCTCCACAGCATTCAAAGGTCTTCTATATATAATATAGATAAGTATCTATACAGACACAAGTATGTATCCATCAATCTCTACAGAATCTAAGACCTGATTTCTTGGTTTGTTTGCCTTCTTTAATTAGATTTTCTAGATCAGTTCTTGTCTTTTTTTTTTTTGTTAAATCTTGATCTTGATTCATGCTAGGAACTGACGAATTATTTAATTCCCAGGTGTCATTTCAAATCAAATGATTACATAAGCCAGGGGAAGAAAAATCAGTGCTCTACTGGAAATTTCTAAAGAAGATTGGATTTTTTCCTGATGATAACAGGAGTCACCATGGTGAAAGCAATGAGAGTTGTGTTGTTATGTGTTTCTGTCTTGTGGATCTTTCCGGAAGAATGTGCTGGTAAAAGTGATTCCTCAAGAAACTCTTCTTCTTCTGCTCCACCGCCATTATTGCAGAGGCCAAGCTCTGTAAACGTTGGAGCTCTGTTTACTTATGACTCTTTCATTGGACGAGCGGCTAAACCAGCCTTTAAAGCAGCAATGGATGATGTCAATGCTGACCAAACCGTACTTAAGGGTACCAAGCTTAACATTGTCTTTCAAGACTCTAACTGCAGTGGGTTCATTGGCACCATGGGAGGTATACACACTGCTTCCTCTCTAATAATCAAAAGGGACAACTAGTGTATGAAAGTGATGATTATGTTATTATGGTGTAGCTTTGCAGCTGATGGAAACTCAAGTGGTTGCAGCCATTGGTCCACAATCTTCAAGCATTGCTCACATGATCTCCTACGTAGCTAACGAGCTCCACGTACCTCTCTTATCATTCGGAGCAACGGATCCAACACTCTCCTCTCTCCAATACCCTTACTTCCTCCGCACAACACAGAACGATTACTTCCAAATGTATGCGGTCACAGAGTTCATATCCTACTCCGGATGGAGACAAGTCATCGCCATATTCGTTGACGACGAGTGTGGTCGTAACGGGATATCGGTTCTAGGCGATGCACTGGCCAAGAAACGCGCGAGGATCTCTCACAAAGCTGCGATCACACCCGGTTCAGACACTAGCTCCATCAGAGACCTGTTGGTTTCTGTTAACCTGATGGCGTCTCGTGTCTACGTTGTTCATGTGAACCCTGACTCTGGTTTAAACGTCTTCTCCGTGGCTAAGTCTCTTGGAATGATGGGGAGCGGTTACGTTTGGATCGCAACGGACTGGCTTCCTACGGCTCTTGACTCCATGGCTCCCGTGGATACGGACACGATGGATCTCTTGCAAGGAGTGATTGCTTTTCGACATTACACAACCGAGACTAGCGTGAAGAGAGAGTTTATGGAGAGATGGAAGAATCTTAGACCGAGAGATGGCTTCAACTCATATGCATTGTATGCTTATGACTCTGTCTGGTTGATAGCTCGTGGCCTCGATGTTTTCTTCAGACAAAACAACAAAGTGACGTTCTCCAACGACCCCAATCTGCACAGGACAAAGAGTAGCAGTCTTCGGTTATCAGCACTAAGTGTATTCAACGAAGGAGAGAAGTTTCTTGAGATCATTCTTGGGATGAATCATACCGGTGTGACGGGTCCTATTCAGTTTGATTCAGAGAGAAACCGGGTTAACCCGGCCTACGAAGTTCTGAACATAGAGGGCACAGGTCCACGGAGAGTAGGCTACTGGTCTAACCATTCAGGTCTCTCAGTGGTGCCTCCAGAGACGTTGTACTCTAAGCCTCCAAACACATCTACAGCAAACCAACGTCTTTATGGAATCATATGGCCAGGGGAAGTGACTAAGCCTCCTCGTGGTTGGGTGTTTCCTAATAACGGAAAGCCGCTCAAAATAGCAGTGCCTAACCGTGTGAGCTATAAAGATTACGTCTCAAAGGACAAGAACCCACCTGGTGTTAGAGGCTACTGCATTGATGTCTTCGAAGCCGCGATCGAGTTGCTTCCTTATCCTGTTCCGCGTAACTATATACTATATGGAGATGGGAAGAAGAATCCTTCTTATGACAATCTGATCAATGAAGTTGTTGCAGATGTAAGTAATAGCTTTATATTTACTTAATAAGATCACAATCCTTCTTACGGTTCTTTCTCTGCAGAACTTCGATGTAGCTGTTGGAGATATTACGATTGTTACAAACAGGACAAGATTTGTGGATTTCACACAGCCGTTTATAGAATCAGGGCTTGTGGTGGTGGCTCCGGTTAAGGAGGCCAAGTCTAGTCCTTGGTCATTCCTGAAACCATTCACTATAGAGATGTGGGCTGTCACTGGAGCCTTCTTTCTCTTCGTTGGAGCCATCGTCTGGATTCTTGAACACCGCTTCAACCATGAGTTCAGAGGCCCTCCTAGGCGTCAACTCATCACCATCTTCTGGTTAGTTTCCCAGTTCTTAACACCAAGTTTGAACATACCTTTTTAGACCTTATTTTTCTCCAACTCGTTCCCTCTTGTCTTCATTGTTGCAGGTTTAGCTTCTCGACCATGTTCTTCTCTCATAGTAAGTATAGTTTCTCTCACCAAGATCAGTGGATTCACAGTGGAAGCTTACTTTACTTTTGATCTTTCAGGGGAGAACACGGTGAGCTCATTGGGGAGACTAGTGTTGATCATATGGTTATTCGTGGTTCTGATCATTAACTCTAGCTACACAGCTAGTCTCACTTCGATTCTCACCGTGCAACAGCTGACATCTCGAATAGAAGGAATAGATAGCTTGATAACGAGCAACGAACCAATTGGAGTCCAAGACGGTACTTTCGCTAGGAACTATCTGGTCAACGAGCTTAACATAGCTCCTCACAGGATTGTTCCACTGAGAGACGAAGAACACTACCTTTCTGCTCTTCAGCTTGGTCCCAAAGCTGGCGGTGTGGCAGCCATTGTAGACGAGCTTCCTTACATCGAAGTCCTTTTGACAAACAGCAACTGCAAGTTCCGTACAGTAGGACAAGAGTTCACACGCACGGGCTGGGGTTTCGCATTCCAGAGAGACTCCCCTTTAGCTGTAGACATGTCGACGGCTATCCTGCAGCTGTCTGAAGAAGGCGAGCTCGAGAAAATCCACAGGAAATGGCTTAACTACAAGCACGAATGCTCGATGCAGATCCAAAACACCGAGACCTCTCAGCTTTCGCTCAAGAGTTTCTGGGGACTGTTCCTTATCTGTGGCGTCACTTGCTTCATAGCACTCACTGTCTTCTTCTGGAGGGTGTTCTGGCAGTACCAGAGGTTGCTACCTGATACTGGGGACGAGGAAAGGGCAAGCGAAGTGACAGAGGCATCTAGATCAGGGAGAGGCTTGCGAGCACCAAGTTTCAAGGAATTGGTAAAGATTGTGGATAAGAGGGAAGCAGAGATCAAGGAGATACTGAAACAGAAGAGTAACAACAACAAACTCAAAAGTAGCCAAAGTGGAGCTGGGAGTTCACATTCTCAACATAGCGAAATTCCTTGAACAGTTAGAGAGTTCAATAATTTGTTTACATGACTATTGTTAACCTATACCTAGGGGTAGATAAAATTATCATAAGATTTTGTAACAGCAAAGTTCAAGGAACCGAAAGCCAGAGATAAAAATGTATATCTTATTCACCTCATCAGAGTATATATATTTCATATAGAAGATTGCAAGTGAATAAGAAGATCGTATTGAAACGGAACTCCAAATATCAATTTTATTAGCATTATGACAAAACCAGAGGATGTTGCTGATACAAACCAGAGTCTTGGCGCTTACATGCTCAGTTTGAAAAGTTTGAAGGAAATAAATTAAAGAGTGATATTTTTACTCAAGTTTTGCTTCTCTTTTTGGAGGTTCCAAGTCGAGGTATGTGAATGGCTCTGTTGGTTCCTCTCTGAAAAAACAAAAACAAAATGAACGGCTCAGGCATTAGTACACAAGGACTATTAAGAATGAATAAACGGCTTGAAAATCTAACCTAGACTTAATGAATCAGAAAGAGTAAGAAAAATGCACATACCCTGGTTTAGAACGCATGCATTTGTAGAATAGCTTAAAAGGTCCTGGAACCGTCTTGAATGGGTTTCCCTCAAAAAACGCCTGCAAAATTTACGAATGCTAAGATCAGGAAGAGTACTAATGTACGAAAATGTGCAATAACATTTCCCCACGCCAAGCCTTTCTAAGCTCTTTCAAGTGCAGTTCAACACTGTATTGTATGGCACAACAAATTGAAATTCAATAGCTGATACAAGCTTCACTAATAAGGATTCATACAAGCCAGTGGATAAAGGAAGTAAATTTATAGCTCATAAGCAATTCGAACAATGATTTGAGTAACAGAAGCCTAGAAAAAAAAAAAACCTTAAATTGATTCTCTGATGTTACAAGCCTTTATCACTCTCATCAACCCAAAAACAAGAACTTTACGGAAAAAAAAAACGAACTTTAAAATAAGGAAAAAGGTGAGAACCTGGACGACGTCCTCGACGCGATCGTTGCAGCGGTGAGCTTTGGGCTCACGGTGACCTTCCGGTAAACCCCATGGACTCTCTCTCCTCGGCACTGGTCTCGTCTCGCTCATCGTTACGTTTCCTTCTCTCTTTCCTGCTGGACAATCTCAAATGTAGTTAAACCAACCACCTGATCGAACCGGTGTATTCTATCCGGTATATAATCAAATACTATTAATCGGCCACTTGACTGAACCGGAAAGAAATACGATTTGATTGAACCGGAGAAACGATTTCTCTGAACCGGAGATTTCGTTTCTGTTATTTAGTTCGGTTAAGCAAACCAATTATTAAATCAGTTATATCATTGTTCTAAAACGCGTCCGCACAGGCGAGGACTCGGCCGGAGAAGCGCTCGGCGGTGATGAAGCGTCGCGATTTCAACATAGGCGGCCACTAAATCGGAGTCACTAATATTATTCACGTTTTTGAGGTTTGAAAGCTTGAAATCGGATGATACATGTTAAATCTACAAATTTATTTCATACCAAGCAAGAAAAACACAAAAATAATGGAAGAAATCTGAGAAACGATTTCTCTGAACCGGAGATTTCGTTTCTGTTATATAGTTCGGTTAAGTAAACCAATTATTAAATCAGTTATATAGTCAAGGACGGTTTCGGAACTCAGATTTCGAATCAAGCGGAGGAGACGAAGATGGGAGCTTTCGGGAAGCTCATCGACGCGATCCTACTCGTATTCTTCGCTCTAATGGCGGTTATCGCGCCGCTCATCGACGGACAAACGGCGCTTCCCAAGTCAATCTTCCCGGCGTTTCTGACCGATCTGAAAACCAGTTACATCGCCGAGTTCGGAGACTACTTGCTCATGGAGAAGCCGCATTTCCTCGTCGGACTCGTCTGGCATGAGCTTGCGTTCTTGTGGCCGCTCTCGATCGCTAACGTCTACGCGATTCTCGCCGGAAAATCGTGGTTCGGTACCACATGCTTGCTTTACGGAGCTTCCCTCGTCACTTCCATGGTACAATCAGTGGAACATTACATAACGTATTTATTTAATATACAATTCATAGTGTGTACATCTTTACATTGAAATGACTAATAAGATCTGTAGGCTATGTGATTCTTGTATGTAGTGTAATGTTCTTAAAGTTCTGAGTTATTTTTTGGAATGTTCTCAGTGTGAATGATATATAGATTAGGATTAGTTTCTTGGTGGAAAAGATATTTCTTTTGCTTGCAATGGTAAAACTTTAATTAAATCTTGAACTGCATAATTTGTTTTTTGGGACTCTGCTTTTTTGGTGAACCTATGTGTGTTTCTTCTTCTGATGTATTGTGTCGGTGTGGATCTTTTAGGCTGCAATCCTGGGAGAGATGATTGGTTCGGGGAAGGCATCTGAGAGGTTGCTAATGATGTATGTTCCTTTCATGGGTATTGGGATTCTGGCGGTTCTTCGTGGTTTAGTCTCTAGTTCAACTAAGAGCTCTGGATCTGGTGGAAAGAGATATACTATTATGCCCAGGAGAAAGCTGGCCTAGAAGAGGTGTGTTTCTCAATTGGGATGGTTTGTCCTGGTCACCTGTTCTGGGCAGGAGAAAGCTGCTTGCTTGAGGGTGATTTTCTCATTTGATAAGTCTTTTTTTATCTATTTTCTTTATCTCATTGTGTTGATATTTTGGGATTCTGTTCAAGCTATTGTTCTCCTCAGCAACAGTTAATGATAGTGTTTCCTTGGTTGGAATCAAATTCATGCTTGGAATATCATAGGTAACCTTAAGTGTGAGCTTTTTGATAAACCAACCTCCATAGGCTTACAAAGACCAGACAAACTTCAAAGTCTTAACTACAAGACAGAAAGTAGAAACACAACTGTGACACACAAAAAAAAAACAAGTTTATAAGCATCTCTGACCTTTTAAACTTTTCTATTCCAGTATGTTGCAGGGGAAGTCAATTCCCGAACCTCTCTAAACCATTTGCATTTTCAAAGTAAAAAGTTTTTCACTGCTTATTTTCAACAAATAAGCAGAGCAAAAACTTAACACTACACACATAACCTTGCTCAATGGTATATCTTGTGAGGTTCGCTCTTGACTCCTCCACTTAACACCAAAAACAACTCTCTTCAAACCGATGCCACTCTCTTTTGTCTTCATTTTCATCTCTTATTCCTGCAGGAAGAACCCAAAAAAAGTGTTATCACATAAAGGCGTAAGAACCAGGGAACAAGAAAACCACAAACTGTTTTACTGAAACTACCTAATGGATGTTTTTTCAAGCAGTCTCACAAGACATAGCAGATTTGATCCTCTCAACAGTGCAAGCAATCAAATTGTTAACAGTTGCAACTGAGCCAAGAGACAGCTTAGCCGTGGGAATTGAGTCAACCAGAATCTGAAAAGCAACGGTCAACAGCGACCCTCCTTCTCCAGCGGCTCCACCATTTACATTGCCATCAGGAAGAATAGCAAAACCTGACGGAAGCAGTGCCACATAGTCTGGATCACCTCCATTGAGCACTATGTTCATGGCTACAATATCCACTGGAGCATAGATCACAAAGGAAGCTGTAGGATCAGTGCAGCTCTCTTGTAGAATCAGCATATTGCTCTGGCTAGAGTTTGCACTCTGTGACATAAATAAAAAGTTTCAAAAGTATAAAGCCTTGATCATATGAATTATAGCAAACAGTTACAAACAAATCTACTCACATTCACTCGGAGAAGAGAAACACAGTTTCCTGTATCCCTCCCGTTTGCAATATGTGCCATTTCTTGCACAACTCCTCCATTTGACAGTATATCCCACTGCAAAAAAATCTCATTAAAAACTCTGTTTCAATTAAGAACAAAGTAGTAATTAAAAGAGTTACCTCATTTCTTGAATTCTCATCTCTGAGGAAGTCAAAGACTCTCTTTGGAGGAACATGGATCCAAAAGGAAGTAGCTGCACTAAGAACAATACCTGGAGGCCTTCCTGGATCATCCACACTCTTCCTAGTCATCACTCTAACATCTTCAGCTCCTGTACCAGACAACGTAGTCCATGTGTGAGCAGTTGAAGCACTCACTCCTGCACAAAAGCTTATAACCATCCGCTCCGCCAGTTTCAACATGCTCCTCCTCCCTTCTTGATTAGTTATCACTGCACATTTCATCAATACAGTACAATAAATCTCCTTCTAGATTGGTTCTGAGAAAGTACTTGTATGAAACAGACAGTATATTTCTATACCGCCGACTTCTCCTGAGGAAATGTTTGTAGCCATGACGCTAGCTAACCGCTCGCATTGGCGGTCAAGAATAGCTACCCAGCGCTTAGCACCAAAGGCGTGACCAGTAGTAACCATGTGTTTATATAAGTCATGAACTCCTCTTTCATCAACTTCCACATGTTCCACCCATGTCACCTGTTACATTAATTCTCTCTACTTAAAAAGATAGTTTGGAATTTACATTTATTCCATACATATAACCTAATGTTTTTATTTGTTGTTACCTTGGAGTATCCATTTGGCATTTCTTGAATCAAACATCCAGAAGCTCGTCGCCTGCATCTAGCTGGCGGATTCGGCTGGAGACTATCCAATGATATATCTACGACCGCCCACGAACCATCTGCTTGTTGTTTACAGTAACGTGCGAAGTAAGTTTCCCGGGTGGGGACTAACGGTGTTGGAACTTGAAACTCTGCACTCATCTGACAAAAAAGAGTAGTTTGCTTGAGTTCCAAGTTATTAGGTTTACATTATTACAAGAGAGTAAGACTCAAAACGTACCACTTGCAGAGCTCCATTATAGTTTCCTGCAACCCCAGTCGATAAAACAGCTAATGTCATCGCTCTAGACACCATCCCCGCGAAAACCATCGACCACTGATTCTGCAAAACAATATTACTGTTAATACTTTTAACTATAGAGTAAAAAAAAATAGAGTATTTCTTATAAAATGCAAAACGAAAATGTTTATTAATTACCACATCCATGAGAATCTCAACAATGTTAACATGATTCATGATCACAACCACGCTTTCTCGTGATGCTTCGGTTCTAAATCCAGCCGGTTTAGGTCCGATCCCTCTAGGAAACGTGCGTGCATATTCTTCTTCGTCTAAAACCAAACTTTTCCACAAAGGCTCGTCTACTTGAGCCATTCTCATGAGCTCTTCCATTGCAGCCACGGCTAAGTCGATGATCAACGGTTTGTCAGATTCTGTTGGTGCAGTGATGGACTTGAAGAGATCGGTTGGATTGTTTCCATAGACATCTCCTCCAAAGTTTCCCATGGCGAGTTCTAAGGGACGTGGAGGAAGTGGAGGTGGAGACATAAGAGGATAGTTTGAGACTGGCTTGCCTACGTACTTGGCTGCTATCGCGGATATTCGATCGATCTAGATGACAAACAAGAAGATAATTTGTTTCATATAATGTAGTTAGGGTCACAAGAATAACTTACGTTATATATTATTTATCTAATTACTCTCTCCATTTCTTTAAGCTAAAGTATGTTTTTGATATACACTCAGAAATATATTTTTTCAAATGCTTCAACAGTTATTTTACTACTCTGTCTGTAATTAAAGTGAATGAAATGTAAGATATGATCAATTAATATTCACATATATATACCTCTTCTCTTAAACGAGCATTTTCGAGACGGAGTTGGTGTTCGTCGAAGGACATTTCTCCAATAACCGTTGGACCACCACAGTTGGGACATGAAGCATTTGCAAGAGCCTCTCGATATCTAATGTTGTCTCCTCTAAGCTTTTCGTTTTCCGCACGAAGATGCGAGTTCTCGTGCCGCTCGTGATGATTCTGCACCAATAAATTCAATTTTCTGTTGTCTCCATAGTTTTTATATAATTAATTGTATTTTTTTTCTTTTTGTTTATATAATTCAACTAAAAACTAATTATAGTTTCTAATTTGAGTACAATCATAAAGCAACAAAGGGATTTGATTTACTAAAAGAGGAAAAGTATATGTATATATTACACACATGATACACTTATGTACACGTTATGTGTTTCGCCGTATTTGCATAACGTAAGCACATGAGTCCAAAATGTTTCTGTCTATACATTATGGTTCTAACTTAGCTATTAATTAAATGGACAAGTTGTTTTCAACTAAACAATTTTTCTATGGCTGATTTCGCCAAAAAGATAGTTCGGCCAAAGAAGAACTTTTCAAATTAAGAAAACTAAGTCAATTGTTTTAACTACATTTAAAAATTCTGCTAAAATTCTACTAGACATAACTACATTTAAAAAACCTGCCAAAGTTCTACTAGAACTAATGTAGAAACTATAAATCAAACTACAAAAATCCACTCAAAAGCTTGTCATTTGTTAGGCCTAATATTATGTTATAGAATTCCCTAATTTTCTTCCAAATTAATGTAGATTGAGATCGGACGCTTTATGTTGGTCTAGCCGTCTAAGTATAACATAAGGCTTTCAGAATATTTATTCTTTGATATAGATCCACAAGTGTATAAATGATCATAAGTATATATCTATATATACCTTCATTTGGGTGCGTTTGTTCTGGAACCAGAATTTGACCTGAAGAGGTTCCAAACCCAGTTCACGGCTAAGTTGTTTCCTTTGCTTGTCATCCGGGTGAGGACACTCTTTGAAGAATCTATTTAACAACCAAAATGATAATAATACTAAATTAGTGGAAAAATAAAGTTATGAACTAAAAGATGAAATTTGTGATATGCATATACGCTTCCATCTCCTGGATCTGAAGTTGGGTGTGTCTATGATATCGTTTCTTCTTATTAGGATGATGATTATCTTGATCGTTTCCTGATCCTCCTTCTTGATTCTCACTTCCCGATTTAGTATTCGCACTGTCGAATTCCTCGTCCCGAAGAAATCTTTCATCGTTATTGTTGTTGTCTTCATGGTTGTAGTTGTGGTTGTTGCTATCTTCGTTGTTCATAGCCGCAAGAAACATATTTGGCTCGAACATCTTTTTCTTATGATGGAAATTGAAAGCAAACCCTAATACGAAAAGAGTAGAAAGTTTCGTCAGATGTTAAAAATAATTAGGGTTTCTTCTTGGGTACAAGAATGAAGTCAACAAGAACAGAAGTTTCACCAGGATTGTGAAGAAAAAATATGGCAATACTTTTTCCACGTCAACTTTAATCTTTTTGGAGTTTTCTATCTTTCTTATTGAAGTTCTTTTTTTTTACTGACTTTCTTATTGAAGTTCTTACAAAAGGTTTATAGACAAACAGAAAAACGAAGATTTTAGTAGGAATCAAAGGACCCACTAATTGAAAGCAAGAAAGAAGAGCCTTTGGAAAACATCACAATCATATTAATACGTACGTTATTAATTGGCCAACCCAAAATAACGAATTTCACATACTACAAATTATTCAAATCTCCCAATCTTTTTGCCTTAAAAAATTATCAAGCTCGCTAAAATGAAAATAGAAACTGATTCAAGAATTATACGTAGTGTAAATGGAAATCATTTGGTGACTTGATAACGAATTTTTGATTTAGAGAAAACCGTTTAAATCCCATTTTCTAATAGAATGGTATTGGATTACATGAGGAGAGAGAGGACGAAAAGAGAAATGTTGGACTCATTTGTTCAAAGCAAATTAAAATGGGCCAGAAGTAGGTATACAAAAAATCCTCTCTATCCTGTTTATGAAACACAAAAAATAATGTTTTTTGTGAACAAAATGTAACTAAATATACTATAATCATTACCAGACTTTTAAATAAGGAAAACTTTGCAGGAGAAGTGTTAATTTACTATCTTCTTGCAAACTTTTCAAAAAATTAAAATGAAAAATAGTATATGTCTGTGCACGGTGCGACTGACCAACATTGATTTTATTACACAACTTACAACCAACGTGACATAAGGCCTGGTGATGTATTTAATTTCTCCAGCTATTTTTTATTATTACTGCCGTTTATAACGTTTTTCTTTTACAAATATGTGGAATGTTTATTATGCATATAAAGTATAAATACATTTTTATATATCAAAACAAACGTATATTATAAAGAAGAATCTACGAAGAGAATACAAACCTTTAACCTTCTTCCTCTAGTGTTGTCTTCAGAAATACATCTCAATCAACTATAAAAAAATAAACAGATAGTATTAGAAACTCGGACGGAAAGTAATTGACGGAAAATAGTTATCAATTAATGTTAAATAATGAAAATTAATACTAAGATAAATGACAAATCCAACATATACGATAAATATTTGGTTATATAATTCTCATGAAAGTGAGAGTCTTATGAAGAGGCTAAAAAGATAGAGTACTGATCAAATACACTGGACAAATGAAAAAGGTTTTATTTAATAAGGAAACATATATAAACCCAGAAATGATAAGGTCTTCGAGACATATACATTGCTAGGAAGACGCGACGAAACCCTAAAGAGAGAGAGACAGACGAAGAGGTGTATCGGTGTCTGGCCTGAGATTTGTTTGTCGGAAAACCGGAGATGGTTTTGTACTGATCAAGCAGTTTTTAGGCAAAGAGTTTGAAAGGTAGGTGCAAATCCTGGAGGAAGAGAGAGGAAAAATTGGGAGATGAGAGTAATGACAGAGAGTATTGAGAGGGTGCAATGAAATTAAATGGTGAGAGTGGGACACTTTATTATCCTACACGCTTAGAGAGCGAGAGAGAGCAGAGAGAGAGACAATGTTACAAATTTTGTTTTGTTTAAAAATCTTATTAAAAGGCCAATAAAGACCATACTATCATTATAGTATGATTAATATTTATATATTTAGTTATATATTTTTTAATTTTTATAAAAACCACTTAATGGAAACAACCATATTAATCTTTGCTTATATAGCTACAAGCCAATACATCATCTGCATGATAAAACTAGATAATATCTCAAATCTAAATAGATATTACGCTTTGTACGTAATTTAATTAACTTTACATTACTTTAAAATCAACATTTTCTTAGTTGAAAATTCTAAATAGAGAAAGTTACTTGAATATAATCGAATTTTCTTATTCAGTAAATCAAGAAATTATATATTCTAGATATATACTCCACTTCATATGATAATTAAATATTTATTTGAAAGACAAATTAAATTCGTTATTCTATAGCGTGCAGTTATGCTATTTAAATACAAATCACCCCTTAAAAGTGATAAATATTTAAAGAAATTCTTTTTGAAGAAAAAATATTTAGACAAATTCATGAATTCATATGTAATTACACTCTTTATCACGCAAAGATATATGAGATATTGCATATTTACTTCATTATTCCATTAGCTTTTACATTCAAGTTTACACACCCCTTTTTCTTGCCAACGTGTTTATATAAACTTGCCAAGAATAATAAAATAATCTAAATAACTTTTAATGTGCAGTTTTTAAATATGTACGTATGTACACATATAGATGGAGGAGCTGTATGTAGATGATAGAGTGACGAATGGTTTTTTGGCATTAAATGTTAACACAGAGGCTGCATGGCTTCGGCCATTTACTGCTCTCATGCCTCTCTTGCACTAACCTCCTCTTCATTTGTACTCTCCCGTTAACAAAAACTAATAATTCAATACCTAACATTTGAATTTTTTTTTTCCTGCTACTTTTCTAAATGTTAAATTCAAAAGAACTGCTACATGTACATACCCAAAAACTATTATAGACGTCATCGCAGAAAACATGATATATGAAGAAAATAACATATCGCATGGTTTACCAAAAAAAAAAAAAAACATATTGCATGAGTTTTTGAATCGAGGCGATGAATGTATTCATCGTGTGAACCTGATTACAACTCTGTAAATTTTGTTTTTACAACTCTGTTAAAAAAAACGGGAAAATCGCATAAAAAACCTTGAAAGTGTCACTTACTTGCACTTTAAACCTTCAAAGTGACATTTATATCATAAAAAACCTTCAAATAACAAAAATGATCGGTTCAACAGGTTAAAAAAGTTTTTTTTTTCAAAAACAATTATTTAATTAATAAAATAAATAAAAAATAAATAAAAATCGAAAATTTGACAAAAACTCATAAATTAAAAAAATAAAAAACTAAATAAAGATTTAGAATTTTTATTAAAAAAAAAAAAAATTCAATAAAAAACTAAATAAAGATTTAGAATTTTTTTTAAAAAAAAATAAAAATTCAATAAATAAATAAGATCAAATTAAAATACAGAAAAAATCATAAATTTCAAAGAACTTGAAAATTTTAAAAGTTTTTTTTTTCATTTTTCAAATATATTGTCGGAAATTATCAATCGAGATATGCCGTCATTGTGGGTAATTGGTTGGACTTTAACAAGTGAATTTAGCTTTAATTTCTATCTACAACCATATATGTTACCAATCATGCTTTATGTAATTTTTAAAGCTAAAGCCTTTACTTTGAAAAAATAGCTGTAGGAGCCTTATTTTCTAAAACAAAAAATATTGCTGTAGAAAATTTTTTCTTTTTTTGTTTTATTTTTCATTTAGCTATTTTATTTTTATTTAGTTTTCTATATTTTTTTATCTTTCCTTTTTTATTTAATATCTGAAATTTTGGTTTTTTGAATTTTTGACATATCTCGAATGATATGAAAATGCAAAAAAAAAACTTTTTTTGAATTTTTATTTTTTTCAATTTATGATTTTGTATTTTCCTGTATTTTAGTTTGATCTTATTTATTTTTTGAATTTTTAGCTTTTAGTTTTAGTAATTTTATAAATCTTTATTTAGTTTTCTTATTTTTTAATTTATGAGCTTTTTGTTAAATTTTTCGATTTTTATTAATTTTTTGTTTATTTTATTAATTAAATAATTATTTTTTCAAAAAAAAAATTTAACTTGCTGAACCGGTCATTTTTGTTATTTGGAGGTTTTTTATGATATAGATATCAATTTGAAGGTTAAAAGTGCTAGTGAAAAAACTTCAGGGTTTAAAGTGCTACTAAGTGACACTTTCAGGGTTTTTTATGCGATTTTCCAAAAAAAAAAACTCTGTAATTTTTGTTTTTCTGCTTCCTAGATGGGCCGTAAAACTGTGACAAATTTTAGGCCCGTCAACTAGATTGGCAAGGCCTAAAATTAAACACCATTGAGACCGACGAGCATTGTTGATGACTATGTATATATTATATAATATTAACAACCTAATTTTAGGTCGTTACTTGTCTCACAAGAATAGTATATATTAAGCCATATGAATTTCCAGTTACTAAATATAGCAACTTGGACGAATTAAGAACGTGGATTCCACATACGATAACAGTTTTGATATTTTTGACTACTTTGAGAGCAAAGAAGTAATATAACATTTCCCCTAACTACATGTTGTCCAATGTCAATAGCTTTTCAAATAGCAAAAGAGGAAGCTTTCTTAGTCGTTGCATAATTTTGAGTTTTTCTTCTATTCAATCACAGACAGATAAAAGAAGAAAGTGGAGGCCCTGCAATGTCTTCCTCCTTCCCTGTTTTCAAACCTAAATTAAGAAACAGAGGAAAACTGCAAATGGGTTTATCTAAATCCCACTTGACACTTCTCCATGGACGTTTTCAATGTCTCTGGATGGTCTATAAGAGACATGTGACTCTCTCCTTCATCTTCATCTCCAAGCTGGTTCTGAACTTTCTTGGGTAGTACTCAACAAAGAAAGAGAGCAATGGCGATCAAGAACCTTCTTGTCCTTGCAGTTCTTCTGAGCGCTCTTGGAGTTTCAGTTGCTAATCCGAAGGGTCTTGACCTTAACTACTACAAACACAGGTGTCCTGATGCAGAAGCCATTGTCCGTCGTGTAACAGTTCAGTATGTTTCTCGCCAGACGAGTCTTGCAGCCGCTCTTCTAAGGGTGTATTTTCATGATTGCTTCGTCAGAGTAAGTTTACTTCACTTCTCTGCGTTTTTAAGTCTATAATAATGTGTATATGAAGAACAATGCTAACTCTTGTAATGATCCATGCACATAGGGATGTGATGGTTCAGTTCTTCTGAAATCTCCAAACAAGGACGCAGAAAGAGACGCGATCCCTAACTTGTCTCTTAGAGGGTACGAAGTGGTCGATGCTGCCAAGTCAGCCCTGGAAAAGAAGTGTCCCGGTGTGGTTTCTTGCGCTGATGTTCTTGCCTTAGTGGCCAGAGACGCTGTCTTAGTGGTAACATTTTCGCACTGGATTGACTTTTTTTTTTCTCATTTTAAAAAACCATTTAAATTAGATTACTATATATAGCTTACTTTCTTATGCTTTTTACAGATCAATGGACCGTGGTGGCCTGTTCCATTGGGCCGGAGGGATGGACGCATCTCAAGAAAATCTGAAGTTAATTTACCATCCCCATTCGCGGGAATAGCTGCATTGAAAAAGAACTTCTTTGACAAGGGTCTTAACACTAAAGATCTTGTTGTTCTCTCAGGTATGCGCATTTTTTTTTGAAAGTTAACAACTTAATGTTACAATTTAAGCTGAGTCAAAATGGTTTCGTGTGCACAGGGGCTCACACCATTGGTATCTCTAACTGCGGCCTCATCAACACCCGTATCTACAACTTCACCGGGAAAGGCGACTTTGACCCGGCGATGAACCCTAGCTACGTTAGGGCATTAAAGAAAAGGTGCAAGCCAACTGATTTCAGGACATCAGTGGAGATGGACCCAGGCAGTGTCAAGAAGTTTGACTCTCACTACTTCAACATTGTGGCACAGAAGAAGGGTTTGTTTACATCTGACTCGACACTTCTCGATGACCCTGAGACCAAAGGCTACATTGACACACAGGTTGCTACTGTTGGATCTTCATTCAACAAAGATTTCTCCGAGTCGATGGTAAAACTAGGTTTCGTCCAAATTCTCACCGGGAACAAGGGCGAGATCAGGAGGAAATGCGCCTTCGTGAACTGAGTTCCATCAAAGCTTTCTCTCTCTTTTGGATTGTTGATTCAGCATTGTCCCAATTATTCTTTCTTTTGGATTTTTTTTCTCTCCTCCAAGTCTGTTTTCAGACAGAGTATTTCATTGTCCTTTGTATGATGTTTTGGAATCTCATGTTTCTTTAATTATCATCTCCTTTTATAAGTTGCATAATCATTCCAATGCCGACAACGTCAAATAATCCTCCCTCCTCAGGTTTTTTATACACTATTTGGAGGGCGTTTTTTTTTTTAAAAATCATTGCAGAATTAGATAATAGCCATTTGTAATATTAATATGTTTCCTTTAAACAAGAACAAAAAAATCCTCTGTGTTCTTAATAGAATTTGGAGAACACGATCTTTCTGCTGCTGGTTTGATACTTAAATAATTCATTTCTCAAGAACATATAAACTAAACTTCTTTGAAATGATTATAAGATTTCCTGCCGTCTCGTTTGCTCTTTGGAAAGGCTTTTGGCTTCTTAAAATATTCAAATACTATATTAGTACTATGTCTTTGACCAAAAAAAAAAATATTAGTACTATGTAAGAAAATAGAGATAGCAATAACAACTCGTTTGTCATGTGTGCTACACAAAGTTCATATTCTGGCTTGCATCATCTTTTTCTTTTATTCTCCTCCATCATTTTCTCAACTACATCGTGTGCCTCAATCCTCCTCATCTTCTCTAGTTACCCCCTCAACTTCTAATTTGTCAACAACATATCCCAACAAAAACAAAAGTGTCAACAAAATGTTGTTTTTTTATCACAATAAGAATACAAAGAAAATTTTTAGTACGAATCCGCGATAGACGAGTGTCTGGTATTCATCCGATGGGGCACCAATGTGTTAACATACGAGAAAACATGGTTCCTTATTCGAACTTGTCATGCAAGGAAGTTTACTTGAGTATTACTAGATCTGGGTTGATAAACCACTTGTCCGTCCTGATAGGACGCCTATAGAGATTTAAATTCATTAAGTTTAGCTACGAAGGCTGGCCAATCTTCCGGAGTTGTAATCATTTTAACTAACTCTTGGGAATTAGTAAAAAAATAATCACAGAACCGCTGATGGCAAGATAAACATTTCAGTGCCCATACTAGACTCTTTAGTTCCGTATGTAGTGGCGAAATTAGTTTATGACAACCTTGAAGGCCGAGAAGATCTATGGATCCATCTTGGAGTTGTAAAATCCATCCTGCTCTGTTCGTGGTTCCATCATTCTTCCATGATCCGTCTACGCGGCAAGTAAATATAGATAAGACTGGGGGGTTCCTTGGTATGAGTTCTATGGCACTGTCACCCGAGTCGGTCTCCTCATTTACAAGAAACCAGGCATTACACTTCTTTACTGCTAGATCGGTTGTTTCTACTGGTGAGAAATTCCGACTATTATACAGTTTTTTATTTCGTGCTTTTCATATATACCAAATAAACCAAGGAAACACTCTGATTAATTCCTCTGTATCTCCACCAATATCAGCCCTAGCAAGCAGGTAGTTTGGCCATATACTTTATCATGGGATAGTATAGCATGACCACCAATTTAGATAACATACCCATTGATATTTGATACACAGACAGAATAATATAAATATCTCGAAATTTGGAAGGAACTGTCGTCTCGTCTCTGTCAGAGATTCTTTGTGGCATCAAAAAACATATCACATGTACGTAAAATGATACCGCATGTTTATTCCAAATCCTGCCGAAATTAATTGTATTTCATGGCTATGTTATCTCAGTAAATTAACTAGGGGTGGGCAAAAAACCCAAACCGAACCGAACCGAACCAAACCGATCCAACCGAAGTTAAACCGATCCAAATCAAACCGTGGTCTTTACATAATCCATATGGTTCATGTTTTACTCAACCCGAATGGTTTGGTTGGTTTGGGTTTAAACTGAACCAAACCGATAACCCAGTATATATATATACTAACATATTATAAATTTTAGTTAAAGTTTTATTTTCATTTTTTCTTAACTTCCATATATTTTTAAAAAATTCCAAATATGATTCTTTTTTTACAGCATTTTCCAAATATGATTCAAATAATACTATTATATATATTCTCTAATCCTAATACCTAATGATTATAATAAAAATAAAACCTAAAAAATATAAGCATCGAAATCGTAGCCGTCTCGTCTCCTTAATCTTCTCCAATTTCCATTGTCTAAAGGTAAAATTATGTAATATTATAGGATCAGTAAAAACTAAAAGGTAGATGCAAATAGTCTTTTAGTTAATAGGTTTTGGAATTCTTACAAGTCTTTGTTACGCTAATTTGATTACAATATGTAATATAATAGATTTTATAACCAACCCGAACTACAACAAACCAAATTAAACCATAATAAAGTAAATCGAACTATCAAAACCAAACCGAACTAAATCTAAACCGAACCGAACTAAACCGAACCGAACTAAACCCAAACCAAACCAAAACAACTTTGGTTTTAATTGGGTTGAGTTTTATAAAACTCAAATTAACCAAACCAAACCGAAGTTACCGAACCCAAACCGAACCCGAAACTAAACCGAAATGTCCACCCCTACGATAGGAAAAGCTTTAAATTTTCAATAGCCTATAATTATTTAAAAGTTTTCAATAACCAAATAAGTAAGTCAGCTATTGTACGACCTTTTACCCTATTTCAAGGAAACCAAAAACACAAGTATACGACCCATGCCATACTATTATTGGTATACAACTATGTGACTAGTATACCGGATGTGGGACAATAGAAAACAGTTGCATTACTAATAATGTCGAAAAGAACATTACAAACAGAGCATACTTCAATTGGAGCAAACATAAAGATAAGAATGAGAAACACTGAATCACAAAGTAAGCAGAAAGCGTTTTAAAGCAATAATCGATCCGAAAGGGACATCGCTAATTAGTTCACGAAAGCGCATCTCTTCCTGATCTCACCCTTGTTCCCAGTAAGGATTCCAACGAACCCTAGTTTAACCATCGAGTCAGCGAAATCTTTGTTGAATGAAGATCCAGCCGTTGCAACTTGTGTGTAAATGTAACTTTTGGTCTCAGGGTCATCAAGAAGTGTTCTGTCAGATTTGAACAAACCTTTCCTCTGAGCCACCATGTTAAAGTAGTGGGAATCAAACTTCTTGACACTGCGTGGGTCCATCATTATCGTCCTGTTATCAGCTGGCTTGCACCTTTTCTTCAATGCCCTTGCGTATCTAGGGTTCATCGACGAGTCAGAATCGCCTTTGCCGGTGAAGTTGTAGATACCTTGGTGGATGACACTGCAATGCGAGATTCCAATTGTGTGAGCTCCTGAGCAAGAAACCATTTTTATTCAGTTTGGTAACATAAAGTTGTCAAGTTTTTTTTAGATAGTATTCAAGGCGTCTATACCTGAGAGAACAACAAGGTCTTTACTGTTAAGACCCTTGTCAAAGAACTTCTTTTTCAGTGCGGCTATTCCGGCCAATGGGGATGGTAAATTAACCTCAGATTTTTTTGAAATGCGTCCATCCCTCCTGCCCAATGGAACCGGCCACCAGGGTCCGTTGATCTATATTAAAAAAAAGATCATAGAAAATAAGTTTTAGTACGTACTCTTATTTCAACGGTTATGTAATGAGAAGAACCAGTCCATTATGAACTGTTACCACTATGACGGCGTCTCTAGCGACTAAAGAGAGAACATCAGCGCAAGAAACAACACCAGGACACTTCCTCTCAAGCGCTGACTTGACGGCATCTACCACTTCGTAGCCTCTCACTGACAAGTTGGGGGCAGCGTATCTTTCCGTCTCATTATATGGATATTTCAGAAGAATGGAACCATCACATCCCTATTTGCATGGATCATAACAAGAGTTAGAAGTGTTTCATATTATATAATCCAGAATGTGTTTCAGAGAAGCAAACGTACTCTGACGAAACAATCATGAAAGTGCATCCTTAGAAGTGCGGCGGCAAGACTTGGCTCGTGAGAAACATATTGAACTGTCACACGTCGGACAATGGCTTCTGCGTCCGGACACCTGTGTTTGTAGTAGTTAAGGTAAAGACCCTTTGGATGGGCAACTGAAACTCCAAGAACGCTAAGAAGAATCGCAAGAACAAGAAGGTTCTTGATTGCCATTGTTCTCTCTCGTGTCTTTAGCTTTCAGGAGTATTAGCCAATAAATGTGAGAAGGAGCTATGTAGATGAAGAAGCAGGATACAATCGCATGCTT
Organism: Brassica juncea; assembly: GCA_018703725.1. Classification (NCBI taxonomy): domain Eukaryota; kingdom Viridiplantae; phylum Streptophyta; class Magnoliopsida; order Brassicales; family Brassicaceae; genus Brassica; species Brassica juncea. The sequence continues at coordinate 12,949,654 of CM031940.1, forward strand.
TTTATACATAAAACAAAAAACGTTGAAAAGTTGCATGTAGAGAAACGTTAACTAGGATTTTAGATTATAGTATAATCCATTTGCAGTGACACTGCACATCTTCACACTTGACGGTTGTTTTTTTATCAGAGAATTAATATATCTGATAAGGCGGGTGTGGATCACACGATTCCCTTATTAGTCCGACATAGAGGTCAGGTACTAACGGCAAGGGTAGGACAATAACAGTCAGTCACAAGATAAACTAACGACCAAGTCCACACTATTCAATTTAAAGTCAATTGTTTTGCCATTATATAGAAATGTACCTTGGTTTAAAAGGGAGGAATGAATTATTGAGTGAATATGACATGGAGCATGATTATTGAGGATTATTAAGACGGAGTTCTTAGCGGAATATAAGAACCCGTCTCTTAACTTTTAACTAAATAACTAAGAACCGGTTCTTAAATCTCACATTACAAAAAAAAATTTGATAAAATTGTCCACAGTTTTGCAAAAGTGCTTGTAACTTTCAGTTTAACTACTTGCGTAAGTGTCCCATATCTTTCGATATTTACAAAACTGCACAAAAAATTTTAATATTGAAAAAAATGCGCTTGATCTCTATAATCATCTATTTGAGAAGATGCTAACGTTTGACTGACTTTGAGAAAAAAGTGGCGTAGTAATCAGACGAAAAGCCCTCCTTGAGCAGTTGTGTGAAGTTCTAATTTTCTCTCCAGTTCTCCTTATAATAATACAATGATTAGAAATTGATTCGCATGTTACAAAGAAAGATAGGCTCAACATATAAGCAAAAACAATATAGGACAAAATAAAAACTAGCAATGTTCGTGGTAAAGTACTGGATGGAATACATATAGTAGTTTTACGTCCTATTAATATATGATATCTTCGCATATAAAAGTGATTTCGCTACCAAATCCCTTAATTAATCTTATAAACTATTACCTTAAAGAATTATAATAAAACAAAGATAATAATGATCGTGGAATGCTCTCTTGCCCGTTAGTAATTTGTTCGTTGTGGTTCTCATAGCTGTTTTATTAGGGGATTAGGTCTGAGTATTGTAATTTTGCCATAAAGAAAGATCAGTGATATCACGAAACGAGTTGTTCATTAATGAAACAACTGTTATTGTTCAACTAGTGTATTAATTGATAACATAATTGTATTCAAATCATGAGTTAATTGGTCTTATTTTGATCAATAATCTAAAACAAAATTTTATATAATCTCAATAATATATACATTTTTATTTTTCTTTGTTATTTATTATGACATTAGAAGGCTCAAATAATCAGCTAAGTTTGGTTCGGATTTTTATGTTGCTTACAAGTTACAACTTACATAGCTCCATTTACGGACCAAACATTCACCTTCTTTATAGCATATCTAATCCTTACTTTATCACTATAAATAGATATAGTTAGTTAGACGATTTGAAATTCTCGTTTTAATAATTAGTTACTGAAAATATATTAGTCCTGTTCATGAATTAAAAAAATCGAAATCAAGAAAAAGTGTTAAATTTCCTAACAAGATCAAAGTGTTATGAAAAAAAAGATCACTGAAGGCGAAAATTTCTGTATACAATATCTTCATATTGTTACAAATATGTAAGCAGTGTATCAAATTTTACATAAAAGATACCTATAGAAAAACGAAAATCCAAAAAATCATATAAATCACACAATCTTTTATTGATACTATTCTAAGAATTTGTATGCATTGAAGCGAAATATCATCTACTCAATAGTAAGAGCAAAACCATATAGTATTTATATTTATGGATTTGAAACTTTCAATTTTTATTGTGAGAGTCAGAAAAAAACAGCTCAGAGAGCACATGTTAGTTAGCTTAGATGGACCCAGGCACCTAGCCACACTACCAAACATGCAGAATGTTTCTATATAAGCTAATTTAATGTCTCAATACACCACACAGTGAACATAATCCTCCCAAAAAAAACATTGTGTCTTAGACAGAAAACCACAAATATAAAGATGAGTTGCTTGACAACTGTTGCTCTTTCACTCACCATGTTTCTTGTGGGATTGGTCGGACCAATCCAAGCTCAATTGCAAATGAACTTCTATGCAAATACTTGTCCTAACGCTGAAAAGATTGTTCAAGATTTTGTTTCAAACCACATTTCTAATGCTCCTTCTCTTGCCGCTGCTCTATTAAGAATGCATTTCCACGACTGTTTTGTTCGGGTAAACTATTTGTTCATTTTCATAGAACATATTCTATTTGGCTACTGAATTAATGACGGATACATGTAGGGTTGTGATGGCTCAGTGCTTATAAACTCAACGTCAGGAAACGCGGAGAGGGACGCAGCTCCGAACCTAACGGTTAGAGGCTTTGGCTTCATCGATGCAATCAAAGCTGTACTTGAAGCTCAATGTCCTGGAATCGTCTCTTGCGCCGATATTATCGCTCTAGCATCCCGAGACGCCATCGTTTTTACCGTAAGCATTATATATTCACATACCATTAGTGTAAATTACAAATTTTAGTATCTCTCGTCATAAATTTTGTATGTTGTAGGGAGGACCAAGCTGGAGTGTACCGACTGGAAGAAGAGATGGGAGGATATCGAACGCATCAGAGGCATTAGCCAACATTCCTCCGCCGACCAGTAACTTCACCAATCTTCAGACACTCTTTGCAAACCAAGGACTTGATCTTAAAGACCTTGTCTTACTCTCCGGTATGTGGCCTGAGCCAACATATATATCACACATTGCTTTAAAATATAGCTAGGAATGTTTCAAAAGCAAATATTTTCTCTCCATGTTAAAAATAAATGTAAATTATAAACACATTTTTTTCTTGATTTTCTCTCCATGTTTTCGCTTTCATTTATTTATAACAATCTTATAGTATTATAGCTCTAGTATAACATTTTGACGATTTAGCAAAAAAAAAAATTGACGTACGTTTTTTCCCGATAAAACATTATGTTTCAAGATTTTTATTAGAAAATGTGTGGTATTTGTAACAGGGGCTCACACTATCGGTGTATCTCACTGCTCATCTTTCACAAACCGTCTCTACAATTTCACGGGTCGAGGGGACCAAGATCCTGCCTTAGACAGCGAATACGCAGCCAATCTCAAGTCTAGGAAATGTCCTAGCCTCAACGATAACACGACTATCGTGGAGATGGATCCAGGTAGCCGTAAAACGTTTGATCTTAGTTATTACCAGTTCCTTATCAAGCGTAGAGGTCTGTTTCAATCAGACTCTGCTCTCACCACCAACCCCACAACGCTCTCAAACATAAACCAGATCTTGAAGGGTTCGGTGGATGGTTTTTTCTCTGAGTTTGCCAAGTCGATGGAGAAAATGGGTCGGATCAATGTGAAGACTGGGTCAGCAGGAGTGGTCAGAAAGCAATGTTCCGTTGCGAATAGTTAAAGGGGTACTACTTTTGAGTATGTGGGAGTTTTGGGGTATTTGTGAAAAATAATAAGGATGATGATGTGTGTATGGATTTGGCTATAGACTTGGTCAGAGATATTCTTTTGTCTTGTATGAATCATGACATTTTAGTTGGTTCGAGTACATTGCTATTTCAGAAAAAAAACTTTATTAAATTTTCATGAAAAGGGTTTCATCAATTGACATACAAAAGTAAAAAGAAAAAAAGAAAACTCTGCCCCAACACAGTCTCTTTCACCTTCTTCTTGCAAGATGTATGACCGAAACAATAGTTATCCCTGCAAATGCAATTGCCCCGGATGATACTATCCTCTTCACTGTAAATACTGACTCCGGTATCTCCTTTAGGTGTTTCATCTGCAAATTCCATTAAATTATAAAATAAACCAAAATCCAAGAACGAAATAAGCTCTCTGGGTCAGAGATTATCAACAACAAACCGATAGAGATTGCTTCCAGTTCTTCTTGATTCCATTAAGATGTGCGCTGCCAACAACTGCCACAACCGAACTACAATAACAAGATGTTAAATATAAAATAATTTCAAAATTGTTTAAGAAAGTATATATTAATTCATGTAATAATTAAATAGAAATCCCATAATATAGATCTGTAATAAAAATCAAAAAAAAAAAATACATGTGGTAGATTCAAACAATTAATTGAATACAAAAAATGTAAACAATAAAATTAATAAAAACATTTAATATCTATTTTCTTAAAACTCAATCATTCTTATTACTATGGGCATTGCTTCCGCACAAGCGCGGGGTTATGGACAGAGTTTCATCTCAATATTTGCTAGGGTTATTGTAGTTGTGAGTTTTGCGTTTTCAGTTGATCATTGTTTTTCAAGTTTTTATTGCTATAGGGTTAGAGTTGTGATGATGAACTGTGTAGGCATTGTTCTTCACTTATGAAGGACTAAACTGTGTTAGTAATGTGATTGATATAGTTTGTAGTGTTGCTTGCTGTGTCACTGAGACTTATTGTTTGTCTTTTTAATTTATTTCTTGTACTGTTGAGAGTACATAAATTATATTAAGGTTGTTGATAGTACATTTGTTTCTGGATATTTTTTCTCCAATTTAGTTGTGTAAGTTGTGTGTATTAAGTAATAATTTTTATTATCTTTATTATGTTTGTTATATGTTTTTTTTTATTTTTAAATTTGTTGCTTTTACCTAATCTTTAAAATAAATACATGAAGACTTGTAGAAATAACTATAAAACGAGTGACAATTCTGAGTATTTTGGCCTTAATGGGTTTTAAACAAATTTATTTATTTCTCATAAGAAGACAATATCATTGGCTTGTTGACATTGAGTATGTAAGCTATTTTCATAAGACAAGAGGAGTGAGCAGGTGGAGATATTTTTGCCGCCTTTGTGTCTGTCAGGATTGTCTCTTGTATCTCTTGGTGTGCCTGTGTTTGTTTCTCTTTTATTTGATTGGTAATATGTAAAAAAAATCGTTGTTAGTTGTATTTATGAGAGTTCACAAGTTACTCTGCTTTTCCGTTTAGGTGATTTCACTGATCTTGATTGTCTTCTTCGTCTTCTTCATAAGCATCTGCGAAAGTATGGTTGTAAATTATTAAATAGCTGGTTGTGTAGTTTGTATTTGTTTAGCTGACTCGATGTATATGTTGTTAAGTTTTAGTTAAGGTGTTTGGTTTGGTATATTTTGTTTGAAGTTTATTTGTAAGATTAGACAAAAAAAGAGAGGTGATCGTTAATGATTCATCTTTTTTTTTGGATTCTAGTTTTTGGTGTTTTGATTATTTGGGTTGTTGTGGTTTTTTTAAGCTGTAAAATAAAGGTTTATGTGAAATTAGTTTGATAAGTAAGGGAGATAAATAGACAACCACAGATCTTGGGTATGAAATATTTTTGATCATTGATGTTAGCACAATAGAAACAATAATTGTGTGTTGATTTTTTCTTACGGGTCAATGAGGAGACATATAATGACTCGAGTTTTTTCTTTGGTGAGGTCAGAGCCCTGGACAGAACGGATTTGCCCAATCACATGCGAGTTTAAATATCAGTTATGATATCGAAACATAATATAAACCCAGATGTAATATGATAATATACCTGAGAGTTTTAGGATTGTGTTTGCAATCATTTGGAATTTGTCGAACAGCCTAATCATGACTGGAGATTGATCTCAGGAGCACCCGTGATGACTTCATCAATAATGGTTGGTGGGATGAAACGAATGAGGAATGGATGATCAGTTATCTTGTACATGCTCGAGCACCTAGCAACCTCAAAACGATCGACTTTCACGAACCGGCTTTCAAAGATGGCCTGTAATGATTAGCACATCCGACGGGAATGAACCCATGAATCACGGAATCTGCAAATAATATTATTCAACAAAGAATCAGGAAATCAATTAAAAACAATTATGTTAAATAAGTGTGATAGATCGAAGATTAACTTACCATAAACTCATTGTCTTTCTTGAAGTTCAGGGAATCCCAGAAGCGGAGGAGGCCAGCGACTATGCTCTGACTACTACGACCAAAACGGAGAGACTCGAAGGTTGAGTGACGGACGCCGGTGATGCTCATTTGAGAAACTCGAGAGACAGAGAGAGAAACATTTTCTTGAAGAGGGTTAAAACTAAGAGGAATCAATGAGTTTTGTGGAGATACAGATTGGGTTCATCAAAGATGAGAATCATATATATATAGGGTTTACAGAGGGGCTCAAAACAGGAACATTTATGATCAGGCGATTTAAGATAAGGAGATGAAGAGTTCACCAGTGAAAAAAATAGATTACAAACAGACAAATGACGCAACTCTATAACTCAGACCTGTCTGACACAATGATGAAAAGAATCCTAACTCATGTTAAACGACGACGGTTTACAATATGCGAAAAATATAATTGTTGCAAACTTGAGATTTTTCTTAATATAACGTGATGAAGCTCATTTAAAAATGAAACTCATAATACAGTTGCAGGTCTGGTCCTCAGAGAAAGCCCAAGAAGTAATGGCTTACAACCTTCATAAATATATATTTGTTTCGTTCGTCAATGTACAGATCATCCTTTAGTTTACTGGTATAAATGTTGGTGGTTGTATCTCAATACCCCGGGTTAAAACCATGGACTTGATATTTTTTCACACTTTTTTAAAGTGAATCCCACAAAAATGCTGATGTGTCGCATCAGGAATGAGGCAACTGCCTCATTATATTATAGATTTGTCTTGTATCTTAGAATATTATTTTTTGTGCCACTGAACCTACTTAAAAAAAATAATTATACTTAACAAATTACATTTATTCTATATATCTTGTAACCACCACTTCTTTTTTGTCATCAAAACCATAGACTCATATTGATTCTGTGTGCCACACTGGTAGCTCCGCATCCATGTGAACGACAAAGGACGGCTGCTTTCGGACACTTTGTGCTAGACTATCTGCCTTTGAATTCTTCGTTCGTGGTACATGAATGATCTCCGAGCTGAGAAAATTTTGTTGCAGGGTCTTGATATCTTCCAAATAGCTTGCAAAAGCGGGCCACTTCTGGTTCCGAAATCATCTTCTCCAATTGAGAACAATCCGTTGTAAAAGTAACCCGAAACTGACATAGATTCCTCATACACTCCATTGCCCAAAGTAGCGCTTCCACCTCCGAATGAAGGGCAGAGATACTAGTCCTGACATTTCTTGCTCCCATCAAACCATCATAACCTTCTAGAGTACTATACCAACTTTGTCCTGAGAATAACTCATCCTCCTTCCAAGAACCATCTATAAAGCACCAACGTTCAGGGATTGTTGGGAGGGTTGAGACCTCGGCATGTTGTTCTGTTCTTTGATTTTTCAAATCTTGTGCTTCAGCCCAAAGCGTTGATTCCGTTTCTGGAATGTTAAGTGTGTCCCGAAGATCTACGTCAAGATTACTGAAAACCTTATTATTCTTTCCTTTCCAGATGTACCATAGAATCCATGCAAATTGGTGGTCCTCCATTTGCGGATTAATTCTCCATAATAAATGATCCATATTTGTGAAGAGGGAACCAGTGGGAAAATTTGCCGGATTCAAAGGAATCTTTGAGAGGGCCCAAACCTGACGAGCTGGAGGGCATTCAAAAAATACATGATTTATTGATTCCTATGGAGCCCCACATCTATCACAACATATATTCCCTTGTAATCCTTTTGCTTTCAAATTTTTCCTAACTGATATGCACCCCGATACCAATTTCCATAAGAAATATTTCATTTTTGGTGGGCACCTAACTTTCCAGCAGTACGCTTTCAGGATATCCACTGTGGGTCCCAGCATTGTTGGTTGTTTTTCTCTATCAGGATAAACCCTCTCTACTTGATATCCTGATTTGACCGTGTATTTTCCATTCTTTGTGAAATTCCATCCATCCCTATCGCCCATATGAATCCTACTCAGAGGTATACTTTCGATAATCTTTGCATCCTGAGGATCCACTAGCGTCCGAATAACCTGTGAATTCCAAGTTCGCGAAGTTGAATCAATGAGAGAATCAACTGTAAGGTCAGGGTAACTGTTATGATGGTTTTTATTTGCTGGTCTCGGGTGAGTGGATAGAATCCAGGGATCGTTCCATACAGAGATAGACGATCCTGATCCCACCCGTTTAATTAGTCCTTTGCTAACCAGAGATCTAGCAGAAATAATACTCCGCCAGCCATATGACGGGGAATATGATCGGATCGGTTCAAGGGGTGAAGCATTCCTGTAGTACCGTCGTTTAAAGACTTGAGAAAACAATGTATTTGGTTTCTCTATCAATCACCATAACTGTTTGCCGAGCATGGCTGTGTTGAAATATGTTAGGTCTTTAAAACTTAATCCACCTTCATCCTTTTCTAAGCATACTTTATCCCATGATTTCCAATGCATACCTTTCGTACTACCACTTGGACTCCACCAGAATTATGCTACTGCACTCGTCAGTTTCTTTGTAGTTGCCTTGGATAACCGATAGCAAGACATCACATGATTTGGCAATGCCGTGACCACTGATTTGATGATCACCTCCTTCCCTCCTTTAGTAAAGAACTTAAAAGTCCAGCCATTAACCGTATTATTCAACCGATGCTGAATGAAACCAAAAACTTGTATCTTAGAACCTCCAATATTTTCTGGCAGGCCCAAATAAGATCCCATTCCTCCTAAATTTTGAATATCCAGTATATCATGTAGTTCCTGGCGGTTGGATTCCTCAATCTTATGTCCAAATTGGATCGAAGATTTTTGAAAATTTATTAGTTTTCCTGAAAGAGCCTCGTACTCCTTAAATATCCTGAGAATGGTTTGACACTCCTCTTTTTGCGCTTTACAAAAGAAAAGACTGTCATCTGCAAATAGTAGATGAGAAATGGCTGGACAGGCTCTGGCAACCTTCATACCAGTCAATTGCTTCTCTCTTTCAGCCTTTTTTATATTTTCAATTAAAGCCTTGGTGCACAGAATGAATAAATAAGGTGATAGTGGATCACCCTGCCGTAATCCCCTATGTGGAATAATGAGTCCACGCGGTTGACCGTTTAGTAACACCCGATATTGGACCGATGATATGCACTCCATCATTAACTTAATCCAATGTGAATCAAAACCCAGTTTGAATAGAAGTGCTTGAATAAAAGCTCATTCTATCCTATCATATGCTTTGCTCATGTCCGTTTTGATTGCTATATATTTTCCTTGGCATACTTTATTGGTCCTCAAACCATGAAACATCTCCTGAACTATAAGAATATTGTCTGATATCAATCTTCCAGCCACAAATGCCGACTGAGTTTCCGAGATAAGTAAAGGAAGACATAACTTCAGTCTTTGACATAAGACTTTTGAAATAATCGTGTACCCTACATTACACAGGTTTATTGGCCTCAGTTCCATCATCTTTGTAGGTCTCTCCGTTTTTGGAATCATACAAATGTTAGTAATATTTAACCTTGAATCCATCTCCCCTGAAACCAACAAATTGTTAACCATTTCCACCAAGTCCTCTTTTATAATATACCAAGCATGTTGGAAGAAGAGAGCGGTCATTCCATCTGGTCCTGAGGCCTTCTCAGGATGAATCATGAATAAAGCTTGTCGTACCTCGTCCTCAGTCGCTACCCGTAATAACCTTTGATTCATCTGAGAGGTGATACAAGGATTGATTGATCTCCTCTAAAAACTCCTCAAACTCTGATGGGGAAGTGGTACTAAATAAATCCTCAAAGTAATCTACTGCCACTTTTCAAACACCATTATCATCCGTGATCCAGTTTCCATTAGCATCATGTAACCCCACAATCCTATTACGAACCCGGCGTTGTTTTGTTAGAGCATGATAAAACTTTGTGTTGAGATCCCCATTCGTATTCCACATATTCCTACTTTTCTGATGCCAATACTCCTCTTCATCCTTGTATGCATCTTGTAGTTTCCTGGATACCTCTAGTATATCCTCCTGAGACCGAGTATTATCCGTTTGAACCTCCTCTAGGGCTTTTTGAAGTTCATTTATTTTGTCTTTCCCATATGGTGGATTGTTCTTCCTCCATCTAGCAATTTCATGACGACAATTGCTAACTTTTGTAACAAAATCCTCAGTATTTCCTCCATTATTCTCTGTCCAGCCTATAGCAATCGACTCCATAAAACCATCATGTCCAATCCATCTTTTATCGAACCTAAATTGCCTTTTCCTCCTAGGGACTTTGTTTTCCATATATGCTATTACTGGGCGATGGTCAGACGCTACCATTCCTAAGTATTCCGTGTAAGAGCAGGGAAAGACAGTGTGCCAATCTTCTTTTGCTAAAGCACGATCTAGTCGACATTTGACCATCACTGCCCCTTTTTCTTTTCCTTTCCTTCCTTGCCATGACATCTTGTTTCCCCTAGCCGGGAATTCCAATAACCCACTGTTCCGAATCATATTGTTGAAAGGGACGAAAGAGTCTGGGCTTCGCACAGCCCCACCCTCTTTCTCATGATTTCCAGTAATCTCATTCAGATCTCCAATGATAAACCAAGGTTCTGATCTCGATAATCTATATCTAGTCAGTCTTTCCCAAAATTTTCGCTCAATTTTTTGATCCGGGTCGCCATAAACAAAAGTAAAAAAAATTTTTTTTCCAAGTGTCATTGCTTCCACATTTATCATCCAATTGCTAGAGTATAGAATCTTTATCTGGTACTCATTATTATAAAATAGCACTAGTCCCCCACTCTTACCATTTGGATCCACGGTAACCAGATTATCATATCCGAAATGTGCTTGAAAATCTTGTACGAATTCGAACTCTTGTTTTGTTTCAGAGAAAAATAAAAAATCTGGTCTATGTTTATGCTATATTTCCTTTAGATAACTTATTGTCCATTTACTTCCCATTCTAAGGCAATTCCAACTAATAACCCTCATAAAAAAACCTTTTTTGGTAAAGCTTCCAGAAGCTAAGAAGATCGGATGTGATGAAATCCAAATATCCATGTCCTCTTAAACCAATAATCCACAATGCTATATAAATATTTACCACCATTAACTCCCCTTGTTGACTCCCGAGCCGTAGATAACAAGGGTATGTTCCATCATAACCAGCAAAAGAAAAATAAGATTTCATTGTCCAAATTATATATAAGATTCTTATGGGCTTTGATCAAAAAAAAAAAAAAGATTCTTATGGGCTTTCGTTCCTTAGTCTGTAACAAAACAAATGTGTCCACATAAATACAAAAGCCCAATACAGCCACCTTTTCCCTTAAGCCACCGAGTTTCCTGTTTTTGCCTTGTATATTCCAACCATTCTCTAGATCCTCCTTAAGTGCCTGAATGTGAAGAGTCCAGTACCATCGCAGCCAAAACTGCATTTGGTTTAAAGAGACCAAATACAGGGATTTTTGCTTGAGGATCACACGACCAGCCGTTGTACTCAAGCTCAGTATATAAAGACCATAGGATCTGTCAGTTGTTGTACAAGCTTGATTCCAATCAATCTCCTTTCTCCATAGAGCCACCACCCTGTAACAATAACTGCCAAAGATTCCAATTCTAACCCATAATAACACCTGATAGCCAAACCAATCAAAGCATAAAAGGCCAGAATATTGCCATGGAACCTTGAGAACATAAATCAACCAAGCGCTCATAAAGCTTAATAATTGTAAAAAAAATTGAATTAATTAAAAATAGATGCACTTCATCACATCGTAGTGACCCAGATCCATGATCAGCTCCTATAATGTTACACCAATAAACAAATAATGGGGCAATGAAAAAACACAAATTGGTCCACTTATAACCAAAAACATTAAACTTGTACCCATTTACTAGCCAAAGTGCGGGGCCAAACATCCTATGAACTCTTTTCCCAGCCGCAAATATGTATCCTTTATCCCAAAAAACCACAAGCGTAGCTAGTATAAGTTTCACCGCTGATAAGAAAATTATACAGAATAAATAAGATTCCACTGCCACTCTTGTAGCTACTTGATCATCAACCTGTATCCCCTTTAAAAAGCACCTCATATTCTTTTCCAAGTCTGTATCTCTTCTCTGTAACTGGTTTGATGAGACCAAGTTAAGAGTCTGCGGTGCTGTAAATAGGACAGAGAAATCGAGCCAGCATCCCAGTGAACTCCAGTTGGCCCATCCATTTCCAATCCTCCCACTCCTTCTCCGACAGATGACCAAACACCAATATAAAACTGTACTAAATAAGATGAACCGATTATCATACTGATTTATCAAGTCTAGAGACAACAAAACATAACCGAAAATTCCAATTTTATTCCAAACCATAAACTTGTATGGGTCACCAACCCACAATGAAAACACAGCCAGAAACAAATTAAACATAAAGCAATAACCAAACACGCTCAAAGAGCTTATTGACTTAATTAAAACAGCCAAACCACCGATCACCCATCGCCTCTCAATCTTATCTTCTGTCTTGAGCTTATCCATATACTTGTGTGAAATGAGGAACGAAAGTGTGATGCCAAATAAGTCGAACTCGTTTCCCTTTTATATAACTAAAGTGTGTAACCACCACTTTAATTCCATAATAATTGGGATCCACTAGGTTATTTTTTCTTTTGCTATTAGTCAAGACCATTCAGATGTATCAGTTACAAACTTACAACTTATACCACAAATTCGTTTACTAAATGTCCATGTACCAGATTGGTTTTTTATAAACCAAACAATGTAAACTCAATTTTGCTAACCAAATTTGGACTTTAAACCGAAATGGCACATTTATCTAAACTATTAAACTATGAGCACTAAAAACCTATTTATGAAAATTTAAGTATAGTTGGACCAATATATTTATTTAAATTTAAATTATTTTACCTACAACTAACTTAGTTATTATTAAATATACATCCTAATCTAACATATTATTTCAATATTTTCCGTAAGATTTCTAGAAAGATATTCTTAACAATAATTTTTTGTTTTCCGATCATCATTTTCTTCATTAAACTTAAATGATATAGTAAAAGTGTTATCAAATTTAATCACAAATCATATAGTTTATTCAAATTTATGTAATATTCAAATTATATATATATATATATATATATATATATCAAAATGTGAATCATTTGTAAGAAAATATCAGATTTATATAGATTTTTATCGGGTCACCAAATATCGGATCGCAGGTTAATTACAGACTTCGAAAACTTTATGGGTTTATCTGGTTTTTAAATATAGGGTTTTAATCAAATTTGAACTAGATTATATACGGATCACCAGATTTACCGGTTAGACATCGTGTCTAAGTCAAATACAGAACTTTGGTAAAAACTATTAAATCTCCTACAAATATAATAACAAACATGTAAACTATAACATTATTGTGCTTAAGAAACCATATAAACATTTCAAATATTGTTGATGTTAAGAATATTTGCATTATGTATAAACACCATTTTACATTAATAAAACTGAAACTAAATATCTGCGCGGTTGCGTGGGTCGAGATCTAGTATTTCAATAAAGTACAATGAATATGTTACTATTGAAGACTAGTCGAGCATGCCATAAACTATATGAAACAAATAAAACATATTAATTTGTAAACACAAACTTAAATAAGAAAGAACTACTAATGATTAGCATGACATGAAAAAAGCTACGATGAATGATAAGACATGTCATAAGACATAATAGATAATGAACCATATATCTATTAAATATATTATGTTAGATGTAGTTGCAAAATTACAATGAATAATAAGACGTGTAAATCACCATATATATATATATATATATTTTTTTTTTTTTTTTTTCGTTTAGATTCATAACACAACTTACGAGCACCATAACTAATAGTGTAAACAAATAAAACTTAAGTAAATACAAAATATAACTTATCTTAATATAGAATCTGAGATAGTCTCGTAAAATATAAGAGAGAGACAGCCATAGTAGGAGATCCGAGAACTTGTAATTTGAGACAGATCTAAAACATCATCGACCAAGGATTTTAGGGTTTTGCTTGTTAGTTAGAGTTTCGTGCTGATAAAATATTGTGAGTAAAGAAGAGAAGAGAAAGAATTTTTGTGTCTTATTCAATGAGTAATGGATCCTCTATATAAGATTACAATAATTTGGAAAAAAAATCTATACTATTAAAAGAGAAACATTTTGAAAAAATCTACTTAAACAAGGTTGTTGCACCCTTTCATTAAACTTAGCTTTTTTTTATCTTACCTTATATATTATAACAATATGCTACTCACTAACATTATACCATATAGTAATCCGGCTTTTACTCCTTTCCTTTCCAAATTTACCTTTTAATTCTCTAACAATATCTGAGTCAATACTCTTATTTATTATACATTGTTTGGTCGACTAAAACATTATATACAGAAATTATATCATTCCCATCACCAACGAGATTTTGTATACATGTCGTCGAGATATATATGTAACTTCTGCCTTCATGTAATTATTGTTATTTTCTATTATTTCAAATGGTTGGTTTTCGTGGTTTAAAGTGAACCAGTCCAAATCGTATAGTTTTCTAGATTCCATAATATATAATTGTACAATATTATATTATATTTTCTTATATCACACATTAGTTATCCCATGCATTAATATAGTACTCATTTTCAAACTGTGCTATTAATCAATTTTTACCGCTTGGCTTCTCAAAAATGTTGGTTAGGTAATTTCAAATATATGAAAAACAATGAGTTAGAAAACAGTAAGTTAATAACAAAAATAAACTAATATTCATATCAATAATTTTTTCATATTATTATTTTTTATTAGGATGATATAATAAAATTTTCATCAAAGTCTAAAAATCACAAATTTATGTAATATTTAAAAATATATGAGTATCTTAACCAAAAATAAAATAAAAATATTACTAGATATTTTTAATTTTATCAGATCAATGATATCAAATTGCGAGTTAATAGCAAGTTTTTAGGTTTTAAACGGGTTCTACTGAATTTTTAATTAACTAATTTTTCATTAAATCTGAACTGAATAAATATTTAAAGTATCGGGTCTACAGTTTCAACCACGGATCTAGGCCGAATAAAAAAACATTTTTTAAAATTCAAACATTATTATAGAACAACTTTTAAATTGTTTTTTCTAATTAAAAAGCTATAAATTCATGCAAATTTTATCAAAATGGTTTAACAAAAGAATATTTACGCTTTCAAAGATAGTAATAGTTTTTAAATCGAACTGGGATAAAAATAGTGTACATTGATGGTTAGAACTTTGATACAAATATATGACAAAAAAACTCATTTTCAGTTTAAAGTTAACAATGGATACCATTACTACATTTCAATAATGAAAAAACATTGTATTCAATATAAATATATCTATATTAGTAGACCACACATATTATTTTAAATCTATTTCAAACAAATATCATATTTCAAAAAGAAAAAAATGATAAAGTATAAAAATTCAATAGTTATGATTCTGTATAAAAATAATGGTAGTTTTTAAATCGGTTTTAGATCTATAAATGAAAAACAAACCCGCGCTTTCTAAGCGCGGGTCAAAATCTAGTATAACTTAAAAAACAAGTAGACTTGACAATCAAGTAAATCTAATACGTTTTTATAAGGGACATCACATAATATTCATAACAGCCATCCTTTAGTCACCTGAAATTTCGATTTTTTTTAAAAAAAATTTGCCAACGTGTGTCACTTATTCATTCTTTTCGTGCCATTCAAGTTCTCTTCTCTCCCGTTCTCGTACATCTATTATATGTTTTGACCATTGGCCAGAAAAGTATTATATTACCATCATACTTATTTTATTGTTGCATGTTCATGGATTCTCAATTCAATATATATATACGTTTCATTAAGGATGTTACGGCCGGTGAATATATCAAAAATAGTAACCGCAAACATCAAAAGTTGAAATGTAACAAGCTGATCGATTAACAGTTTAATATTATAGTATACGGAAAAAAAAAAAACTATTTTGCAACGATATAGGTTACATTTGGATAGCAATGAAAATCAGGAGGGTATAATAGTATATTAGTTACGTTGCTACTAGGGTTGCATATAGATGAACTCATCCTCTTTGCACTCTCGAATCGCAATTTCCATTACTTTTCCTTCGGTCGAATTATGTAAAATATCACAACAGTGTCTTCTTGGAGCCTTCAACTACCACATCCAAACAAAGATGAGTAAAATTTAAAATAATAAAATTTTAAGATTTTTTTAACGGATTATCTTGAATTTCTCTTATAATTGAGAACCTCTTAGAGTATTCTCAAGCATTTTTCTTCTTCTTTTTAACATTTTCAAAGCGTTTATACTGAATTTAATATGTGATGTTTCTAGGGAAACTTTAGTGATTGACATTTGAACAAGTACTTACTAATCTAGCATATGATTTTCACAGATGACCAACATTTCATTTTCATCCTATATTTTATCAATATTCACAATATTAATTAGGTAAGTTTACTTACTTGTCTGATATCGGGATCGAATCTTGTCGAGAACACTCTAATCTCTTCAATTTTGCGAGGCGATGAAATGGGATCATACGTGCAATTCTCGTAAGCTTGCTTATATACACTTTTAATAGTTCCATCACCGGGATTAGAGGAAACATTTTCCATGAAGAAAGTGACAGGTCTTTTACAAGGATCAGGATTAAACTCTCTTGTGTTGAATGTGTACACACTTGCCAACCCGCCGAAATTTTGCCATGGTCGGAACGTTTCTTGTGTTCGCAAAACATCACGTAGAAACATATGCCTACTCTCAATCTAACATTTGAAACAACAAATTAATTTGATTTAATAGCACTAAGTTACATTTTCTAACGTTAAGATTGGCAAAACGATATTAACCTGAACAGTATATCCCCATGAGACAGAGATGGTCCAAGAGTACCGACGGTGGTAGCAAACGGAGAGTTGCAATATACGGAGAGGATCAAGTTCTACGGCGGAGAAGAGGTGTTGGACGGCGGAGAAAGTGGTTGAGTTTGGGAAAAATGGATCAAGGTGGGACATGTGATGTAGAGACACCAATGGTCTCGTTGAATGTGACGTCAATATTCCCAACGCGTTTCCATTCACATCAAACTGCACAAATAAATACATAAAACAAGTACCTTTAATCAGTTTTTGAACAAAAAAATTAATAACTAAATAAAAAGTTGCAATTTTGTAAAACCTGATGGAAGCCAGGTTCGTGAGACAAACCAACTCCAAGCTCAAGCACACAAGCATGAATCCTAGAGTCTCCTCCGTACAAATATGGATACCGTTCGATGCAAGAATCGAAATTTTTAGCTAAAACGTTAGCCAACGAACTGCTTAAAGCGATTCCTCCACCGCCAAACGCCATGTCGTTTCCAAACACCCTGTTCGACTCATAAATCTCTGAGGCAGCTCCTATATAATACCATGATCTGTGGTCGTATTTAGAGAGTGTTCTTGCGAGGTTTTCCGGGATGAATATCGTGTCGTCGTCTCCAAACACGTACCATCTTACTTCATGTGCGGAGGTATTAAACATCCTTACGGTTTCTAAAAAGCACCGCGCGATCCGAATCGCGCGTCTGTCGCCGCCTGCGCAAGTGTATCTGCATAATCAATAATTTATTTAGTATTTATTTTTTTGAACGTTAATCAATAATTTAATTGGTCGATTCCATTTAGCTATACTCAATTTACAAAGGAAAAATTTAAAGACTAAAACTGGAATATTAATTATTACTATTATAATAGCTATAACTATTATAACTATAATATAATAATAATAATAATAATAATAATAATAATAATAATAATAATAATAATAATAATAATAATAACTTTTATTATATGGTCTTGACTAATACAATATGAACTTAAATTTTGGAAATAAAATTTGCTTGATGCAAATAAATTTTAGAAGTTATATATAAAATATAACTTTTTTTTTGCTAAGGTTAAATTATGAACTTAAAACTCATCTGCAAACAGTTTTTAAATAGTAAACAAATGAGTTTAAGTTCCTAAATAAATTTGAACTTAGAACATCTATTAATTTGAAACATGGAGTAATTAACAAGCACAGATTCCTGATTACACCTTCCTTTTTTAATAATGATGATATAAATGATTTCCTTAATTACCTGAACCGTGAAGTATCTTCAGAAACACAAATCGGTGGAAGGAGATGAGAATCTGTGTTGTTCTCCAAAGACGACAAAGGACTATCAACAAAGACACACCCTCTCATTCTCTGAGTATCCCACCAAAGCTTAACATAATCTCTACGTGCAGGCCACGAGTTCAAGCTCGATCCAATCCCAAAGACGATATGATTTATCTCTGTTAGGCTCTGATATTGATCTTGAGAAGATGAGAAGTAGGCATTAATAGTGTCTTTAGACTGAAGCATTGATACGGAGAGGGAGGCTAGAAGGTAGACAAAGGAAAATAAAACAGAAAGTAGTATGCAATTCATCATACGGGTCGAGAAAACTGGAGAATAAGAGGCTGAAGAATAAGCTTTCCATACGGGTGGAAAGAGACACATTCCTTAGGGTTCAAAAGAGATGTATATGAAGAAGGATGCTATTTTGTATAGTACATATATATATATATATATATATATATATATATATATATAAAATAAATAAAGATCTCAAAATGTATAAATTCAACGACGGTGGCGACACTAAAGTGGTGGTCACGGTGTCTATAGACGGTCGTAGCGGCGGCGGAAAATGAAGGTCGATCGTAGGGAGGGTAATGGAGAAAATGTACGGAATTAATGCGGCCTAACTATTTACCTAAAGCTAGTTGTGAATTAATGAATACTAGATTTTGATCCGTGCAACCGCACAGGTGTTTTTAAATCGAATTGAGAAAATTGTAAACTATATCAGTTGCATATTTATATTTTACATGGTGAAACAATCAAATTTCTATGTTAGATAAGTAACTGTAATTTGATAATTCTATATAAATCAGAAGATATTCTAATGTTTTTGTTTGTAGAACATATTCATTTTGTTTTTAATATATGACATTTTAAAGAATTTTTTTCACTCTAAATTGGATGATATTTTCAATTTTCAATGCAAGTTTATTCATTTTTTTATATTCTTCAGTTAGCGTTTTTATTGGTTGAATTATGATTAGGTGAATGCTAATGATGTTTTTGATTAGATAAAATAGTTTTTAAAAAAAAAATTGTGTGAACAAATTTAAATTCTAAAGTAAGAGAAATGGAAATAGTGTTGTTTAGTTGATTATATATATTAGTACATCTATATTTTTAAATATATTTGTTTCAAGGACAAATATATGCTATATTTTTCTCTATTGTATATATTACAATTTATTTTATATGTCAAATTATTTTTTAATTTAGATTTAATGTTTGAACAGCATTATAGAGAATGGTATTAAAAATACATTATTAAGTATATTTAAACTTAGTTATATGATTATAAAAAAAATTCTATTATATGGTTTAGAATGGTATTAATTTGATAAAAGTTGTTAATAATATTAAAAAACAATCACATATTGTGATACTTTTTTGACATCATCAAAATAATAATATTAATCATATGTTATGGTTGCATAATATAATACTAAAAATAATATACACGATCATATGTATATATAATCATATATTATGATTGCATAATTTATGAATTTTTTGTTAATGACGTGACCTATAAAATAGTTAATGGCTTATAAAATAATGGGATAATTTGAAAAATACACTATTTATGATTTGAATTTTGAAAAATAAACTTCTTTTTTTCCTTTTTGAAAATACACTTTATTATGTGTGGTAAGACATTCTTATCCTTATTTCAATTAAAATTCCAAATATTAATAACTAAATGTAAATCTGAAAATACTGTTATTCTTATGTTTGTGATAAATATATTTTTGAGATAATTGCATATTAATGTTGTTGGTGTCTTCATGGCGTAGAAAAATGAATGGATTGAACACGTTGGCATCACATAATGAAAAACAAACAAATCACTTTTTTAAGAATAGAAAAATTAATTCATAAATTCTATGAAACTGCAGAGTCTTCTGTGTTCCATATGCACAAAGTTCACAACTATATCATTCCTCCTTTGAACCATTGTGTGTAGGGGTGGGCACGGATCGGATAGTACCATATTTTTTTGTATTTGCGATTTGCTTCGTATCTTACGAATATCTGATTTTCCGATTTGCTTCGCTTCGGAGAAATACGGATATTCGGTTTTACGGATATTCAGAACTTTTTTAAATATTTGCGAATATTTACGGATATCTCATATACCATGTTTTATACACGTAAGTCTAAAAAATTATACATGTTTTTGTTTTGTTTTTTTTATATTTTTACATAATATTAAACCAAAAGTGAAAATTAGTGGAATTATATGTTTCATACTTTTTATAATAAAATAATATTTTTTGATAAAATACATAATTTTATAAAATTATAGTTTTTAGAAAGATTTTATATTCTTTCTTTAATTTAATACATTATATATTTTTATAAATAACACAAATATATGTTGAAGTAAAAATTTATACATACTTAATTGTAGATATTCATTTATTTGTATAAAAACCGGAGCGGATCGGATATTCGCCTTTCAAAATTTTAGTATTTGTGATTTGTTTCGTTTTTAACGGATAATGAATTTTAATATTTGCTTTGATTCGAAGACTTACGGATATTCGGATTTTTCGGATCGAATCAAAACGAATAACGAATCGAATCGAATTTAACGGATAAAATGTCCACCCCTAATTGTGTGCTAACAAAAAGAGAAAAGGTACATCAATGGATGTATTGTTGTATATAAAGACAAAAATATTCGAATCGGAACAAGTGATCCTTTAGTTATTGGCTAAGAACGTTTGTATTGACTGGTTGTTTTTTTTTAACAATCCTACTAACAAGAATATGGTAGAATTGGGAAGCGACGAATTGAGCTGCTCGAGTTTTGCTATTTTTCAGATGTTGTATTGTTGATTTCTTTCTAAAAAAAATATCTTAACATTGGTTAGAAGGTATTCATATAGCGGGTCTAGCACGTTTTTCTGTATTTTTAAGCTGATTCTTGTTTTTCTATATTACTTGGTCTCATATGTTTTACAGCATTGGCACCGTTTGTTTAATCAAAAGAAATGTAAGATATACTTATAAGAATTATATACATATCGAGTCAATGATTAGAAACCAAAATCAACAAAAATCCTATTATTGTTGATTTTGTTTCAAAAAAATAAATAAATCAAACACAATATTTCTGAAATCATTCTATTAAGATTTTCAGTTTAGATATTAGAATAATTATAAACATTAAAATTGGATAATTTGGTCATTTCACCTTTAAACAAGTGTAGTTTTCAAAAAACTTAAAAATTGGTGTAATTTTCAAAATATTATCTCACATAGAGTCATTTTTCCAAATTTCCCCTAAAATAATTATATATGTTGTTAATAATTATTATATTAAAGGTTAAAAAATTAGAAATCAGTTGGTATATTTAATTATATTTAATTTATTGGTCTTGAATACAGATTTTTGAATTTAGCATATATTAAAAAACAAACAAACAAATTTGAGATTCTCCTTAAAAATAGTATATTTTTGATGTTATTAAGATATTAATGAGATATATTTGTGACTATATTTATTGTAAACTAAATGATAGGATAATTAAATGTGATGATTTTCTAAGAGATGATTCAAAATGAAATATCACACATGAAAAAAGTCATGACTTTTGTTTTAATATATAAGAAGATAAGGTGTAGACAAAGAAGGAGATTATTTGATTATCTGATTTACTTCCTTTATATAGTCTCTTTTTAGACTCGTACATTTGTTTCGCTCCATTTTATATTTTTTCACAATTAGTGTAGGACACATTCTTAGTTGGATTTTTTTTTAACACACATTCTTAGTTGGATATGTTAATATTATTGGTTATGAATTTTTCTGACGGCAGTGAAGATATGTGTATCCAATGGAATTCATTTTCATAATAACATTTTCCTGTTAGATTGATGATTATATAATAATAAAGGCGTTCCATATACATTATATACTCCGTTCAAAATGTTGGATTCTTATCTTGTGACACAAGTAAACTATCATTCTTTAAATGTATACCTAGGAAAGAATGATGTATCATGTAGCCACCCTATAGTTAACTGAACATTCGATTTATTTTATTTGCTAACGTGTGTTCACTGCTTCATTCTTCTCGTGCCATTCAAATCCCTCTACCGTTCTTATTTTACCATCATACATATTTTGTTGTTGCATGTTCATAGTTTCTCCATTCAAATACATATGTTTCATAAAGGATGTTACGGCCGGTGAAAATAGTTAACTACAAACCTCAAAAGTTGAAAGGCAACAAGCTGATTAACAATTTATTTAGTATACATTAATTAATAAGAAACAATTTTGCAATGATATAGGTTACATTTGGATAGCAATGAAACAAAAGAAGGTATAAAGGTATATTACTAAAGCTGCTACTAGGGATGCATATAGATGAGCTCATCCTCTTTGCACTCTCGAATTCCAATTTCCATTACTTTTCCATGGGTCGAAGAAGTAAGTAAAATATCACAACATTGTCTTCTCGGAGCCTTCAACTATCACATCCAAAAACAATATATGATAAGTAAAACTTAAAATAAATAAAAATGTAACATTTTTACCGAATATATAGTATTTTTAAATTTTATATAGTGTTATTTTAAAATGTTAACACGTAAATGTCAAATTAGTTCACTTAACTTCAATTACTAAAATGGAGACTTTGATCTGTCAAACTTATCTGAATTATCTTGAATTTCTCTTACAATTCAGAACCTCTTAGTCTAGACTTAGCGTACTTCCAAGCATGTTCCTTCTTTTTTTTTTTAACATTTTCGAAGCGTTTATATTGAATTTAGTATGTGATATTCCTAAGTTTGTTGGTGCTTAATTTTAGAGTAAAAATGACAAAAGTTTCTAGGGAAAACTTTACGATTGACATTTCAGTAGAGATTTTACTAATCTAGCAATGGTTTTACAGATGACCAAATTTTCACTCTTTATCAAATCTATTATCAATACTGAAACACGATTCTTTATTTTAAAATCCAAAAAAAAAAAAAAAATCAGAAAAGGTAGGGTGACTTACTTGTCTGATATCGGGATCGAATCTTCTCGAGAACACTCTAACCTCTTCAATTTTGCGAGGCGATGAAATGGGATCATACGTGCAATTCTCGTAAGCTTGCTTATACACACTTTTAATAGTTCCATCATCGGGAGTAGAAGAAACATGTTCCATGAAGAAAGTGACAGGTCTTTTGCAAGGATCAGGATTAAACTCTCTTGTGTTGAATGTGTACACACTTGCTAACCCCCCAAAATTTTGCCATGGTCGGAACGTTTCTTGTGTTCGCAAAACATCACGTAGATACATATGACTACTCTCAATCTAACATTTGAAACAACAAATTATTTTGATTTAATAGTTTATGTTACTACAACTATGCAACAAAAAAACATGTATCTACTTAGGACTAGACAATTTAAGCGAGCAAAAGTTTTCAAACTAAATAAACTAAAGATAACGATCAAACCGAAAATAAAACATCCGACTAGCCAGATATATATAAAAGTTGACAAAGCGATATTAACCTGAACAGTATAACCCCAAGAGACAGAGATGGTCCAAGAGTGCAGACGGTCGTAGCAAACGGAGAGTTGAAATATACGGAGAGGATCAAGTTTTACGGCGGAGAAGAGGTGTTGGACCGCGGAGAAAGTTGTTGAGTTTGGGAAAAGTGGGTCAAGGTGTGACATGTGGTGTAGAGACACCAACGGTCTCGTTAAATGTGATGTCAATATTCCCAATGCATTTCCATTCACATCAAACTGCATGCATATATAAAAGTTAAATCAATTTTTGAACAAAATTAAAGATTATATACAAAGGTGTATAAAACCTGATGGAAGCCAGGTTCGTGAGACAGTCCAATTCCAAGCTCAAGCACACAAGCATGAATCCTAGAGTCTCCTCCGTACAAATGTGGATACCGTTCGATACAAGAATCGAAAGTTTTAGCTAAAACGTTAGCCAACGAACTGCTTAAAGCGACCCCTCCACCGCCAAATGCCATGTCGTCTCCAAACAATCTGTTCTGATGATAAATCTCTGAGGTAGTTCCTATGTAATACCATGATCTGTGGTCGTATTTAGAGAGCGTCCTTGCGAGATTCTCCGGGATGAATATCGTGTCGTCATCTCCAAACACGTACCATCTTACTTCATGTGCGGAGGTATTAAACATCCTTACGGTTTCTAAAACGCACCGCGCAATCCGAATCGCGTTTCTGTCACCGCCTGCCCAAGTGTATCTGCATGATCAATAATTTTGTGGGCTCGATTCGATCTATATTTAGAAAAGGTAAGTTAAAGGAATAAAACTGGAATCTTAATTATTATTATTAATTTTATTGTAGTGGAATTGAATTATTATTTTATTATATGGTTTTGACAATATAATATTAACTTAAATTTCGGAAAATAAAAATATGTTGGATACAAAGAAATTTTAGAAGTTACAAATTTTGAACTCATTTGCAGAAAAAAAAGAACTCATTTGAAGACAGTTCTAACCCCCCCCCCCCCCCAAAAAAAAATTGAACCTAGAACATCTATTAATTTGTAACGGAGTAATTAATAAGCGCAGATTACATCTACTTTCAAATAATGATGATATAAATAGCTTCCATAGTTACCTAAACCGTGACGTATCTTCAGAAACACAAATCGGAGGTAGAAGATGAGAATCTGTATTGTTCTCCAGAGACGACAAAGGGCTGTCAACAAAGACACACCCTCTCATTCTCTGAGTATCCCACCAAAGCTTAACATAATCTCTACGTGCAGGCCACGAGTTCAAGCTCGATCCGATCCCAAAGACAATGTGATCGATCTCTGTAAGGCTCTGAGGTTGATATTGAGAAGATGAGAAGTAGGCATTAATACTGTCTTTAGGCTGAAGCATTGATACGGAAAGGGAGACGATAAAGTAGACAAAGGAAATTAAAACAGAAAGTAGCATGCAATTCATCATACGGGTCGAGATAATTGGAGAATGAGAGGATAAAGAATAAGCTTTCCATACGGGTCGAAAGAGACACATTTCCTTAGGGGTCAAAAGAGATGTATATGAAGAAGGATACTATTTTGTAGAGTACCTATATATATAAAGAATAAAAATAAAGATCTCAAAATGTATAAATGCCACGACGGTGGCGACATTAAAGTGGTGGTCACGGTGTCAATAGACTGTTGTAGCGGCGGCGGAAAATGAAGGTCGATCACAGGGAGGGGGAATGGAGTAATGTAAAATGTATTTTAATGTACAGAAGTAATGCGGCCTAACTATTTACCTAAAGCTGGTTGTAAATTAATGAAGATAAGGCGTAGACAAAAAAATGAGCTTATTTAGATTATTTGTTTTATTTCCTTTACATAAATTTAATTTGAGTGTGAGAATCATTTTGGACTCGTACATTTGTTGTTTCTCCACTTTATAGTTTTCAAAATTTAATGTAGGATACATCTTAGTTGGATATTTTTATATTTTTGGTAATGAATTTTTCTTACGGTCCTGTTACGGTAGCCAAGATATGTGCATCGAATGAAATTCAATTTTCATAACAACATAGTTTTTTTTTCCTGTTAAATTATTAGATATTTTTTTGACTAAAACTAAATTATTGTATCGTTGCAGATATCCTTTTTTTTTGCTTATTATTTTGAGCTGCTTTCCTTTGTTTGGATCCCACGAGAGATGAAAAAAAAAAACAGACTCCTTCCCAAACAGGTCTCCTATTAGGTAATATGTTTGGATGAAAAAGTGGTGTTACAAAAGAAAAAGATGCTTAGTAAGTGTGTAGTTAGATCTCGTTCCTAATTTTATTTTTATCAAATGTAAAGATTACAAATCAAACTAGATCAATAAATTGTTTATTTTGATATGTACTGTGTTTTTTTTTAAAATAGTTTTCTTGTGGCATATAAGATTGCACATCAAAACAATGAGAACGGACGAAACAAAGAACGTTTGGTAACGTGAATTTTGCTGCCTTCAACATGTACAATATTACATGGTCCAAGCCACACTGCCACTGGGAATATTTATGTATTTTCCTTAGGATGGTTGAACTTTGTTTCGTGAAATATGATTAAGGAAAAGTTAAAATGCCACGAATACGTGATCTGCAACATAGTTGGTTTATTAGTATTTAGATATCAACTATCTTTAAAAACAAAAACAAAAAAATTGGTAGCCTTTCGGGCATTAAAAATTTGGTATACGAACTTCTATTAAAAAATTTGTTTACTCATGAGTCATGAACAAACAAATCCCTTTTACTATCTTCTGCTTCTTGCGTTTGGTCGAGAGAGCGTTTACGTCCATAACGATTATGATCATATGATCGCAACCATCTTTTTATTAGGTCATGAATTTATTAGTCTCTTTATTAGTATTATTTGCTCGTGGGTCATAATCATAATCTGCACCAGCTTTTGTAAATCTTCCTTTCAATCGTCTCTTCGTATCAGCTGTAGATTTTCGAGATTCATATCTAATTTGCTTTCCAAACCTGCATTCATGCATTATAATCTCGAGATTAAGAATATACCTAGCATCTTCCTTGGAGTTATAATCTATACACAAAATTCAATATATTTAATTCATCAAAAATCAAAATAATTCATACTTGCGTTTCTCCTTCTTTGCGAAATATCTCTTCAATGCTTTTAATCGTGCTTGCGGATCATATGCACGAGATGCAGGTGTTTGATCATCCCATAATGACATATCATGGACATCGGTCAGAGTCAACTGCGATGGCCCACAATCAAGTTGAATAAGAGCGTTAGGGAAGATTTCAACATTATTATGAATCTCTTCCTTTGCCTTTGAGCAAATCATTTGATTCTTCTTGTAGTCTTCACAACTTGCATTAGCCAAAGCTTCAGTGTTGTGATCTTTATGTGTGACTGATGACACACCCGATGACAAAGATGGTATAACCTGCTATACCAAAAATAGTCAATCGTAAAATTAATTGATCAAAACATCAATATGGGGTATATTTGAGTTGATGTTTGTTAATACCTCTGCCTTGGTTTCTTCATTGTGTTTCGTTATTTTATCGATTAGCTGATCAGTTAGGATCAATTCATCTGCGGTGAAGCATTCTTTTAGGTCGAGTACTGCCTTGTAGTCGTCAAAAGTGCTCAGACAAATGTTCTCTATCTCTTTAGTTTCGTAACAATCGAAGCCTGAACATGAACTATCCTGCGTAGAGTGATCCATACACAAAGACATATCGAATTCATCGTCAAAAATAATAAAATCATGAGCCTGCTAGCTGTAATTAACTATAAGATTATACCTTAGGAATGTCCAAATAATCGGGCTGAAGCTTTTGCACTTGACGATCAATACTATTCTTTGTATAATTGTCAAAATTTTGAAAAATTCCAAAAGAGGAGGATGAGTCCCCATAACTGAGAGGTAACGGGACAAATGGAGATCCCCAATCGAGATCAATGAAAGAAGATGAAGAAGATGGGGAAGAGGAATCAAGATCGAGAAGTGGTGAAAAACTATAACCCGAATTATTACTAGAAACGTTACAAAGAAGAATACGTGAGGCGTCATTGGCGTTTGTAAAACATGTTTGGCATTGGCACAATCCTTGGTCATGGCACTGGACTGTCGCGGTCTGCGAAACGCAGTTATTGCACAGCAGAAACCGCGAGTGATCGGGACTATCCACAGTCACATAGTGCAAAGTCAAGTCGCACTGAAAACAAAACCTAGCCAAATGAGTCTCACAATGAACAATGGCTCTTGTCATATTGCAATGGTCGCACATTGGTGATCCCATTATTTGGACTTTTACATACAAAAACAAAGAAAAAAAAAAAGAAAAAAAGAAACGAACAACTTTTATTAATCTGATACGAGATTTCAGATAATGATATTCACAAATCACACGTAACATGCTTTTGCTTTCCCAGCGTTGTTTTAATTTATAACGTGTTTCAGGATAAGTAAGGGTAATTTTGTACGTGGCAAATGTGGATGATGTAGAGGGCATGCAGATCGGGATATTCCGTTTGCTTTGAGGGTTTGGGTGGGTAGATTAGGTAAATAAGTGCGAAGTGATGACTCTTTTCGGACGAATACTATGGAGACAGGTGACGAAAAAAACGAATCTATCAGCGAAAATTTCGAATTTTTCAAGTTTAGAATAAGATTTGTTACAAGGATCTTAACCTTCGACTCTATATATATAATTTAAACATGATTATATGTCATAGTTATGTTTTTCTTCGATTTCATCTTTATCCATGTTATACCAAAACCCAAAATAATGAGTGAGCTATATAACGTATCCGCAAATTGTGTCACTTGAATTTTTGTCATCTGAAACTTTCACTAAAACAAATCCTCTATTAACTACTTGCGAAAATTTGCCACAAATATGGCTTTTACCAAAAAGAAAAAGGGTTTAACCAAAAATGACTTTTGTCTATCGTCGTCATTCGTAATTTTCCTTTGGGCCTTTTGTGTTTTTAGTTGTTTAGCCCTTCTTGTTGGACCCTTTTTGTCATGTTTGCACCTTTGTCAATAAATTTTCAGTCGGGAAAAATATAGAAAACATTCAATTTTAATATTATTCAATTTATACAATAAGAGAGAGATATAAACAAAGATATCATACTCGATTAGTAAATATCCCTTCCTAGACTTTTAGTACGTGGAAAGATGTATGAAAATAAACAACAATAAAGAACTTTTCTTAGCTAGGCGATTCGAGATCCTTCTCACGGAGAAAACCTTTTCCTCACAATTTCAATCGATTTTTTCACAAATCTTTTTCAAATCAGCATATAATCTCAAGGAGGAAACTTCAGATCCTAATTAATTTCTTTAATCAGCAGTGGTATGCGAGAAGAGAGATATGGAAGGTGTTTCAAAATCTTAAACTGGAAGTGGATAAAACTAAGAGTTTAAAGTTCAAGGTTTGGTGTTTCTCCACAAATCATCACTGAAACCATGATTCATGAAGATCCTACACTGGAATTGTCAGGGATTGGGAAGCCCTCTGACTGTTCCTCATCTGAAGGATATCAGGAAGAATCAAAAACCTGATATCATCCTTCTCGTGGAAACAAAAAACGTAAATAGCTATGTAGTTAGTGTAGCGAAGGAACTAGGGTACGAACACTATTCTGTCGTTTCAGCTAATGGTCGGGCTGGGGGTGTAGCTTTACTATGGAATGATCGTGTTAAGATCCATTTTTTGGGGAAACCGACCTTGTATTATACTGATATGTGTGTTGAAGAAGGCTGTAACACTTTTTGGATGACATATATATATATATATGAAAATCCTATTGTAAAATATAGACAGAATCAATGGCTTCAATTGATAAGCTCAGAGCATGCAGGTTTTCTAAGAAACAAGCCAAGACTGTTGATTGGAGACTTCAACGATATCAAGGGAAAAGAAGAAAAACAAGGTGGAATTCTCAGGTCAGATACTTCATGTTATTTATTCAAACGCATGCTAGCTGTCATAGGACTTCATGATATAAAGACTCTAGGAGGAAGATTTACTTGGATGGGGAAACGGCCTAAATATACTGTTATGACCAAGATAGATAGGGCAGTAGCGAATTGTGACTGGATGGATATTTACCCTATGGCAAGTGTCTCGCTTCTTCCTTGGATAGGCTGTGATCACAGGCCATTACTTTTAAATACAGAAGCCAATAAATGGAAAAAACTTAAAACACTTTCAGATATGATAGCAGGTGGAGGTTATTTCCTGATTTTAAGCAGGTTATAGAGCAAGCTTTGAATCAGGAAGTTAACAGCTGTGCGAATGGTGACTTCTGTAATGTGATAAAAAAATGCAGGCGTGCCTTATCTCAATGGAGAAGCAAGCACAACACTAACTCAGGGAAGCTTATATTGCAGCTTAAACAAGACACACAGAAAGCTTATGAAGCTCCAGTCATAGACTATGCTCATTTAACAAATTCATGGCTTTGAAGCTTGACATATCTAAAGCCTTTGATAAAATTGAAGGGCCGTTTGTAGATGCAGTGATGGAGCGTATGGGATTCTGTCAACAATGGCGTGGATGGAACATGAAGTGCATAACCACTGTCTCCTATTCGATCTTGATCAATGGAGTACCCTCAAGAGAAATCAAACCGCAACGGGGACTGAGGCAAGGTGATCCTATCTCACCTTACCTTTATATACTATGTACAGAGGGTCTATCGAGGCTAATTAAACAGAGTATACACAAGCAGAAAATGCATGGATGTAGAGCCTCTCGATGTGGGCCACCTATCTTGCACCTGTTGTTTGCTGATGACTCATTAGTCTTCTGTAAAGCAACTGAAGAAGAAGCACACAGTCTTTCTCAGTTGTTACAAACATATCAAGCTGCGTCAGGTCAAGAGATAAACTACGCAAAGTCAGCTATCACTTTTGCCAAAGGTACTCCCTCCTATGTTCAGGATAAACTAATAAAACTCTTAGGTATAACAAAAGTAGGAGGATTTGGTAGATATTTAGGACTTCCAGAATATATTGGAAAGAAAAGGAAGGAAGCTTTCAAGTTTATTGTTCAAAGAATTAATAACAAGCTTGAAAGTTGGTACTCGAAATTCTTATCTCCTGCTGGTGAGGAAGTCCTATTAAAGGCAGTAATCACAGCAATACCTACGTGTACGATGTCTTGTTTTCTCTTGCCTAAAGCGCTCATACAGGAAATTACGAAGGCAATGAGGAGATTCTGGTGGTCTGCTACTAAAGACAAGCATTCAATCCCGTGGATAGCCTGGAACAAGATCACAGCCTCAAAAAAGATGGAGGTCTCGGAGTAAGAGATATGTTGGCCTTCAACGAAGTTCTAGTTGCAAAACAAGCATGGCGTCTTATTGCTCAACCTCAATCTCTGCTAGCTAGAGTGTATAAAGCTAAGTATTTCAGAAAAACAGATTTTTTTGAGGCTAAAAGCTAACAATCTTCTAGCCTGGCGTGGCGAAGTATTTTACAAAGTAAGGATATGATCCAGGAAGGCGCTAGATGGATAATAGGAGATGGGAGCAAAGTCAGAGTTTGGAGTGATGAATGGTTGCCTGGAGATGCTAACAATACTCCAAGAAGTACATCTAATATACTAAACTCTGACTTACTGGTAAAAGACTTGCTGATCCCAGGAACAGCCTATTGGGATATACCTAAGGTGCGCTTGTTAATACATCATGAAGATGTTGATAGAATATTGTCTCTCAGGCCAAGCATAACAGGAAATCCAGACTTCATCCATTGGAAATATAGCAAATCAGGTGCATACACAGTGAAGACTGGATATCACATTCAGAGACAGCTAGACAACGCTTCTGAAACGACTCACCAGGTTAATCCCTCTTCCTCTGACACAGATTTAAACAAAACATTAGAGAGGATATGGAAATTAAACATCCCACCGAAGTTAAAAAAAATTCTGGTGGAGAGTACTTCACAATGGTCTGCCAGTTGCTGAAAATCTTAATAAAAAGGGATGTAAAATTAATGAGTGTCAAGTATGTGGAGAGGAAATTGAGAATATTAAGCACATGCTATTTGGGTGTAGAGTTGCTAGAGAAATTTGGTCCTTATCATCTGCATTGAATATCCTGCACTCACAAAATAATGCTTCCGTCTTGGAACTAGTTCATAACATGGTCAATCAGAATACGAATGATTCAAGTGATAACTTGGCCATGTTTATAGGATGGAGAATCTGGAATTTGAGGAATAGATTACTATTTGAAAATAAGAGAGATCATATAGTGCAGGCTGCTTTAATGAATCGAAGTACTTGGGAGGAGGCTACGCTTCATGACACAAGAACAATTGCCCTACTCAGTGACCCAACCAGCCACTATCTCTGAACTCCTTCCTCAAGAAGCTGAATTCTACTGTATTGCTGATGCCTCATGGAAGTCACCGACAGACAAGGTCGGAATTGGGTGGTCCTTACACAGCAGAGAAGGCACTCTCCGGCTCCATGGAAGCTCTGCAATCAACTCGACAAACTCACCGCTGGAGGCAGAAGCAATGGCCATGCTATTAGCTATCCAACGGATGAACATACTCTCATACAAAAATGTTGCTATGCTAGGAGACAATGCGGAACTAATCAAAGAGCTGAATCTCCTTCAAGCTGCAAAAACTCAGGAGCTTAAGCTTAATGGAGCAACGATCATCATCCAAGACAGCCAAAATAGCTCAAAGAAATATATGCTCCTTTAGAAAAGTTCCTAGATCTTTAGTTCATCATGTTGTTCTAACTTTAATATTGAATGAAAAATCTTTGACAAAAAAAAAAATCCCTTCCTTCCCCCGGCCCAACATAACCTTATCTTATTATTCGTACTATACTACTATTATGATAAATAAAATTCGAATATTTCACAAATCTCCTGGACATTATTTACTAATTCATTTGAATATGTATCATCATTACAATCATTTTAGAAAAATGATGATATGTAAAACTTAAAAATATTATATTAATCATTTTTAATTATGATATTGCTTAAAATTAATTATGATAAAAATTCACATAAAATATAAAAATATAAGATAATAAGTATATAGTCATTACTATAGTTATAAAACATAAGTAAAAAATCAATATTTTATAAACTTTCAAACTTAGCAAAATAATAACAAAATAAAACTAAAAATATTCATTTGTTTATTGGAATTTTATTTTTCAATGTTTTAATGAGAATTGTAAATTGTACGAAGGTATTCTTTATTATATTTAAGTTTTACGAATAAATCTATACTATTATTTATGAAGTGATTTGGCTTATGTGTCAACTTCTCCATAGTTTTAGATTTTTTACTTATTTTCCAATACTTATTTATTATGTTTAATTATTTTTAGTTAGTAATTTTACCTTTTTATGTTTTAATTCTTATTAGTAAACGAAAGATATATATGTTAGGTTATTAAACTTATCTGTTTGACCAAAAGCAATGGATAATTAAATATAATACCGACTATGACAAACCCTATATACGTTGGTTTAAGGACTATTAATTATATGGCCTCTATTCTTATACCAACTCAATAAACTATGTATATTATATCTTTCGTTTACATGTCTCAAATCAATACCAGCACACAAATCTTAAAACTTCTCAGCAAAATAATAACTTGCAATCAATGTCTTTTTTGAAAAAAAAAATCTGCTTCTCTTGTTCTTATTGGAGATATTGATCCGGCTAAAGATTCTTACAAGATTAAAGTCAAAGTGGAATACATGAAAAAATTCAAAAATCATTTCAATTGAATTGGTGTTGGTTGATACCAATGTAAGTATTCTTTTTTTATTCATTATTGATTAGTATTAATTATATTGTTTAGTGTTATTGATTTATTTTTGTTATTTTTAGGGGACGAGGATTCTTGCTTTTGTTGATGAACATTCTCTTGGTAACTTTCGATCTAAGTTATCTCAAGGGGATTCTTTTATTCTGAGTAATTTCACCATTGGTGACGATACTACATAATATAGAACAAATCCTCTTCCTTTTAAGATTAAATTATATAGAACAACCAGAATTAATTCTTGTGATGATTTTCCAAAAGAGTTACCAAATATTTATTTCAAAGATTTTAAAGAGATATTGGAAAGCCAGAATGAAAAAGAAGTATTCTATATCATATCATATTATATTTTTATTAATGTGTCCTTATATATATTCTATTTTTAATCGATTCTTTATTATAATGTTATGTGTTTTAGATATTATTGGTGAAGTTGTGAATGTTGGACCATTAGAAGATCTAATGGCAAAAGGAAAATCATCAACTAAGCTAGAATTAACACTTTGTGACATAAAGTAAGTTTTATTCAGCTTTTAATTTTATACTATTTTATTTTTATTATCTTATACTGTTTTATATTTTAATATTTAGTGATACGCGTTTAACATGTACCCTGTGGTCTGGGTATGCAAAACAAGTATCGGATTTTTTTTAGGCTTAGTTAATAATTTTCATAATTGTTTTTATATTTTAATTATAAACAGATTTAGAAACATGATAATTACAATATTCAGCTACAAAAATATTTGATATTATTTTATTTATTATATATATATATAATTCATTTTATTTTAGGTGAGTCAAAGATTTTAATAAACGATTTAAAGAAAATATGATAATTATCGTCTACACAACTATCTGATATTATCTTACTAATATTATATATAAAAAATTTCATATATGCCATGAAAAGAATATCTATATTTTTGGTATTAAAAAGGTTATTTTTTGGATTTTTTTAATATGAGCTTATCGATAACATATATTATTGTTAAGTTTAAGAAAATATTTTTTTCTAGCAATAGTAAATTTCGCTAGTATGTGTTACCACAAAAGCTCATGTTTATATTCTACCATACCTTACTCGATTATATGGCGTATGAGAATATACGTAGAAACGAACTTTCAAATAAAAATAACGAATATTTTAAAACATAAGAGATTTCCTAAACATTTTCGAAACATTGGTGGAATTCTTTATTTGTTTTGTAAATCAAAATTTTTAAAACGTAAGATAATTCTTATATATATTTTTGTTATTATTTGGAAATAATATTTTCTATTATAAAAGATAAAAATTAAGATAAATAAATTTATAATTAAATGTTAATTAAAAAAAACATTTGTATAAAGATATTTAAAAATATTTTTAATATGTGAATGTTATAAATATTTTGATGAAACTTTGTCATATGTAAGTAATTTGATGTTTGATTTAGAATTTTTGAAAATTTTTGAACTAATAAGATATAAACAAATAAATATTCGTAGACGATTATGCCCGCATGTGCGGACAAAACACCTAGTTTATTTTGTATACTTCTCATGTTTATGATTTTATTAAATATAATATATAAATGGTATTATAATCCATGTCTACAAATAAAACTTCTATAATTTTATTTATTTAAACTTAATGCTAGTGAAATTAAAATTTTCAAAAACTAGAAAGAATATCAATCACAAATGATTAATTTATATTTTTAAAAAATTGAATAAAATAAATTAAGTAAAAATTAAAAAAATTGTAATTTTTTTTAAAAAATTGAAATTTTTTTTTAGGGAAATTGTAGTAGATATACATGAAAACTTATTTAATTAGCTAAATGGTTATGGCTACTGTACACTTTTCATAATCCCAACAATAACCCTACCAAAGCTCCCACATATAGGTCTGACAATAATTTTGTCTTTATCCTCCAAGCACGCATCGGAATGATTATTGAGAAATAAAGCCCAACATTATTATCACTTAAATGCAAAAACCAGAGAAAATAAAAACTTCATCTCATTTTTCTATTTTTCTGAAGCTCTTATTCCCCCTAAAGATCTCTTTGATTTTGAGATGATGTCTTCCTCCCATCGTGAAGAGATATTAACATAGCTGATAGCTACAATCCCAGAAAAAAAATGAATCTTTCTAGTGAAGAAAAAAAGTCAAAGATTTTACATCTGGGTTCACTTATTTTAAGATTAGATCTTCAGTTTTTTGTTTTGCAATGGGTATGGCAGCAGCAGTGGAATCGTCAAAGCGGTGTAGTCTCAAATGGAAGGTGCAGAGACGGCAGTGGCGGTGGCTGTGGATGATGAGAGCGGATCAAATTTGGTTAGACAGCGATCATCAGCTACAAGAAACGTTTCTCTCAGATTCTCCTCAAACCCTTTCTTCTCCTCAAGAAGCCCACCAATCTTTTCTTGATTAGAACTTGTAGACTGGTAGTACCATTTGGGTAAATGAAAAGCATTGGTGCTGTTTCATGTGTGGTAAGGAGAAAGGGTAAATGTTCTACTCATCTTCCAGGGACATGACGATTAGATCAACAAAAGCAATGATACAGCCACCTTTGGTTACCAAAAACCTTGATACTTGGAGGTCAAAGCTTCATTGCTACATTATTGTAAATTTTCCGGATTATCTTTTATGTATCCGGACAAGGTATAAAAAAAATGACAAAGAAATTAATACAAATAATCAATCACATATAAGCATTATTGTTTAGAGAACTGAATACAACATTGGATATACAGATATTCATCTTTTAATATATGATGCAATGTACGTTATTCGAGTTATGCTACAATGTAATTCTATTACTCTTGTTAATTTAATTTAAGTGGCTAAATCTAAAAATGACAGACAATCTATATGTAATCATTCTTAGTTATTTTATAAAGCTTGTTAAATTCATGAGAAATCATATGCTTAGATATATATGTATGTACCGATTGCACTGATATATAATTTCAATTAAAGCCCGTTATTAATTCAATAAACCGGATATACGGTTTTTATTTATTGTATTCATATTCTATTGATATAGCTCATGATTGTGTTAGACCAAATGTTGAATGCAAATTTGAGTCACGCTTAATTTACCATTGAGAAAGCTATTCCATTCATCTTTTTCTTCCAATAGATAATTTACTTTAAAATGGATATTAAAAACGATTTTCGGTTATTGAAATAAATAATAAATTTCAAATATAAAATATTGCTATAGGAGTCAATTAAAGTAATACTTAAAAAAAATTTAACACATAATCTGAAACCGGTTTGGGTTAAGGGTTTACAGTTTGAGTTAAGTGTCTAGGGTTTGGGTTTAGCGTATAAGGTTTGGGTTTAGAACCTACTATTTGGGTTTAGGATTTAGGATATAGGGTTTAGGTTTAGGTTTTAGATTTAGTGTTTAGAGTTTAGTATTTAATATTTTGGGTTTTAGCTAGAGATTTCCTTTGTTTTTTTGAAAAAAATTAAGAATTTTTTATTATTAATCTACTTGACAATTTGATTGGTGATAAAAGGGTGAACTCAAGTATTGTTCCCTTAAAAGTACTGGTTTTTCTTATAGGTAACTGAATTCAAATTTTGACTAATTTTAAAGATTTTATCGCCTATTAAGTTTAGTTGGATTAATTTTGTAGTATTCAGTTAAGATTTACAAATTTATATTATGTCATATTTTATAATAAATTAATTTTGCAAGTTTATTTGTACTAACTTTGATATTATCTAAGTTTAAGGTTTAGAGTTTAGAGTTTTCTTACGATTTTGAATTAACCCTAGGGTTTAGGTTTTATTGTTTAAGATTTAAATTGCCAAAAAAATTGACTTGCTAACACCGCTAGTAAAACTTTAAATCATAATTATTAAACTCTAAACACTAAAAAACTCTAAATTATAAACCCTAAATCCTAGAGTTTAGATTTAACCCTTGAGATTAGTGTTGACTCTTGGGTTTAGGATTGACCCTTCGGTTTAGGGTTAACCTTTGAATTTAGGATTTAGAGTTTAGGGTTTAGTGTTTAGGGTCTACGGTTAACGCTAGAGTTTAGGGTTTAGTGGTCTATCACATCATATAAAGATATCTGGTTATAACGTTACTGATCTTGTTATATTAATTGAAACCCGTTATTAATTCAATAAACCAGATATAAAAATTTTATTTATTATACATATTACATCGCTATAGTTTGTAGTTGAGTTAGACCAAGTGTTGAATGCAATTTTAAATCACATTTAATTTACAATTGAGAAAGCTATTATATTCATCTTTTTCCAATAGATAATATTTCTTAAAATGGATATTAAAAATGATATCCGGTTTGATATTAATTTGCTAGGGAAATTAATCCGGTTAACAATTTGCTTTGGTTATTCATTTTTAATGGATGGCATAATGGTAATTTCAAAATCATCTTCTTCTCTTTAACCCAGCAACTTTTCTGGTTCAAGAATGGCTATTTCAAAAATTTTCCAGATCTTTTATTCTTTCCATCACATTTCTTTTCATATTTATTTAGATTTTATAGATCTAAGGTAGATTTGGAATAATTTTTATTTAGTTTTTTTTTTAAACGAGTTGAGTTGATGTTCATAAGAGCATCTCCAATGGTTGGCTTCATTTTTATCTTCAAAAGTACACTTTCTTCAAAATGAAGAAAAAAATGAAGCAACATTCACTCCAATGGTTTACTTCATTTCTTTCTTG
The DNA here is from genome assembly GCA_018703725.1 of Brassica juncea. Classification (NCBI taxonomy): domain Eukaryota; kingdom Viridiplantae; phylum Streptophyta; class Magnoliopsida; order Brassicales; family Brassicaceae; genus Brassica; species Brassica juncea. The sequence continues at coordinate 12,987,833 of CM031940.1, forward strand.
TAAAAAGAATATTCCAAGTATATTCTATATCCACTTTATCACTAATTACTAATAACAACCTTATACTTTTTCATCTTTACCTAATTTACCTAAATGTTTTGTTTTAACAATAATCCAACACAATTTTTATTTCATATAAATTTAATATTTTAATATAAGAAATTTATTATGTAACATGAATAAACTAACACAAAACATCTTAATTTGTAAAAAAACACCATATGTATAATTTTCTATAAGTGATTAATAAAAGAGTTAAGAAGTAAGAAATAACATTATTCATCTTTGATTCTTTTAAAACGAGTTAAAAAAGTTCTTAACAAATATTCATATGCTCTTCGATATAAACATCTGATTGTATAAAAATAATAGTCGAAATTTTGAAATTAATGGATATTATTAACCTATATAATTTATTTAGGCAAAAGATAAGAGTAAATAAAAGTTGAGGACCAGTTTACAATTAGAAAAGTTCATCTTCAAAAAATGAAGATATGTACAGTAGATCTTCAAATTTGAAGCAACACTGTTCATGGCTTCATTTTGAAGCAATAATTGAAGTGGGGTTGGAGCAAAACCTACTTCAAAATGAAGCAAAAAGTGAAAAATGAAGTAGGGTTGGAGATGCTCTAAAGCAGACATCACTTCCATAACATCCAGTGATTTTCTTCATCTTCCCATGGTCAAGCTTTGATAGTTACGCGACCAAGTTCCACTAGCTCCCTGCGTTACCCATTCAATTTGCTTCATCTTGTCATGGCCAAGCTCCAATAATCTCATACACCATTTAAAACCATATATTTTCAAAGCGTTAATTGAATTTGGGTGAATTTTTCTCAACAAATACCCCAACAATTCTCTGACACAAAATCCCACGAGCTGATCTCCCTATCTCTACAAAGTTGACTTTCGAAAAGCTATCCTTAAACAGTGAGCAATTTGGACAGAAATGTAATCTCACCATCTTCCTATGCTTGGTTCCGCAAATAAATAAAAAACATGCACACTTCTACAATTTCATCACATAATTTGTATATTCACCTAATTAGCTCTATTTTTTATGAACACAACTTAACTTCATTAATTCTCAAACTTCTTGATTACCATGGTTAGAGGGAATTATCCATCCTCTTTGATTAAAAGCACAAACTACGATAGTGAGAACTAAACAAGATAATTTTGACAGTGAATTCGAGACATAACTTGAATGAGTTGAGATAGCTTTCACAACAAAGTTAGACAGCAGAGAAATAGTCACATATAGGGACGTTGAAAACCAGCCGTCGATGGAGAAGCTGAAGCCGAAACTCAGAAACGAGTTTGGGAGATTGTCTCCTTTCACATAAAGAAGATATGATGGTGAAAATATGGATGCAGACCGAAACCAACCTGCTGGTAAACTATTCTTCGTAAAAGAAAAATATGACATTCCACGCATAATAAAGGCAAAGCATTAAGAGGTAAATCGAAGCATCTGGCACATCTGGCGTGACTTGGAGTTTGCTCAGATCTTTCGCTGCAGAAGCATAATTCGTCAAAGATGCAGGTCTCTAGAGCGCCGGTGGAGGAGAGCGTGAAAAGTAGATCCGGTGAACTCCGACCACGACACTGGAGCCACGAGAGAAGCCTCAGTCCACGGTCGAGTCCACATCGGAACACAATGATTGAAAGAGGCCACCAAAAATACAGATAGGGCACAAGATTGGAAAAGAACCAAAAGGAAAAGAAAGAGCAAAAGTTGAAAAGCTCGACGCCGGCGAGCAGAGGCTCCACCGGCGTCGGAGGAGGATTTCAAGTTTGGCGACTCGGTAATAGTGTTTGAGAGAGTTTGAAATTAGGGCGAACTCAGTTTAACCCAAATCCTTAATAAAATATTATTTTACCAAATAATTATGGAAGTTATAGAGATGAGAAATGCTAAATACATAACGACAGAGACAATGGCATGAAGAAAACACACTCTGCCTCCTAAAGACAGAAAATGTTTGTTTGTGAATCCACATTCTGATCTTGACTCTCTGTTCATCCATATGCCCATCGTAAGTATCCCCGCTCCCGCAATTGCTACGACCCTGTTCTCCACCATCATCCAATCCACAAACACCACCACCAAGTGTCAATTTCATAACAAAAGTTCAACTAATACTGTATATATAAAAAAAAAAATATATATATATATACTGTATATGTATTATATATAACAAATGTTAATGTGTTGTATATGCTCGCAAAATTTGAATCTTAAAACAATTTATGTGATGATTATGACATCTATTTTTACTTTTAGAGTATTAATTTTTTTAGTTACCAAGTGAGAAAAATACAGGCCATGTTGATGCGTATCGTGGTCGTAGGTTCGAATCCTGGGAGTGTATCTGCATTGGTGATAGTGGAGATAATGCGTCCTATCATAACGGCGATGAAATGAGCTGCTAACAGACATCCTAATGCTATTAACCCTAACACGAAAGCTTTTTTGCTTGGAGATTTACACTCGAGTGACCACACCCTCGTGTGTTTCACCTGCATCATGGGCATAACATAAATGAAACAATCATCGTCATCATTATCATTATTTGTTTACTATTGGTATATATAAGATACATATATATGTATGTACCTCTTGTTGGGCGACTTCGGCTTCCATTGCCACGAAACCAGCGACGACATCTAATCCCACCATCAAAAATAAACAAAAAAAAAATATAACACTAAAGCAATTTCCCTCTTTTTCCTCCTCTCCCATTTTTATTATATTCAAGTTTAATCTTCAGTCTTCACTTTGAAAAGATTGGATTATTGTTGAAGATGGAGAAAGTACGGTACTCCATCTTCTAAATAAATGGATTGATATATAAAGGCTAGAGTCTGGACTGGATCTTAGCTTACGTGGAAGGTAACTGAGTGAGTAACTTTGTTCATTCCTATCTACATTAGTAGTCAAATAAAAATGTGTTCATAGATAAATATCAAACTAAATAATGATTATTGGTCAGAAATTTTTGTAGTCATATTTTTCTCACTTGTTTTTCCTTTTTTTTTGTTTTTGGAATTCAATCAGCTTTGAGTCAAAATTTATAATTTCTTTAGACCATGGACAAGAACCGGTTATTAAATCTTCTCTTTATAGTTATTTAAGATTCAAATCTAATAATTCTACTTTTAAAGAAGAAAAATTTACCAATAAGATACATTTCTTTGTATCTTCACAAAACACATATTATTAATATAAAATATATACACTTGCTTATATGTAAGTTTTTTTTTTTTACTGAAAGCTTATATGTAAGTTCTCACCTAAAATACAAAAAATGTATATATTTCCATTACTAAAGATGTATACCAGCAAAATATATATCTTTGACAATGAGAAAGGTGAGAAAAGGATACATGAACGGGGAAGGAGCAAATCCCGGCGATGATATACGATATGTTGTAGTGTTTCTCCTGCATTCAAACAAAAATAGTGTTCCTCCTATTATGAATATACAAACAATTGACAACTTTGTAATCTGTTGTGAAAGTAACATCGGTGGTAACCAGAAACGGTTAACCAATAATAAAATCAAACAGCAATTTTATTACCAAACTCTCTTCAGTGTCATCTCTCTTATGTGAGAACGGTGTCATTCTTCAGGCAACAGATTTTCCAAATGTGAGATTAGTCCTTCGATGGTTTCTATCGATCATTTTCCTCCTAGGAGAAGGCGGCGCCTGGCGATACACACTTCGAGAGATACTCGTCTTATGTGCATACGGATCAATCACTGTAGAAGATGAGTCGTCTCCATCTGTTGGAGATGTGCGATAACACTGACGAATTAGAGAGAATTACATTTTGATTATCTTGATTTGACGACGGAGAAAACGTTTCTGCACACATATAATGAAAATATAATCTTAAATGTGAAATATTATATTTCGATTCATTTCCATACAAGTCTATATGAAAAGATATTGTGTTCTTTTTCGACTTTATCCATTGCAAATAAAAGATAATGATCTCTTTCTGAATTTATCCATCGTCAAAAGTGTTCAGACAAATGATCTCTATCTCTTTAGTTTCGTAACAATCAAAGCATGAACATGAACTATCCTGCGTAAAGTGATCCATACACAAAGACACATCGAAATGAAATAAGACCACAAATTCATCGTCAAAATAATGAAATCCCGAGCCCATTGTACTTAACTATAAGAATATACCTTTGGAATGTACAAATAATCGGCTGAAGCTTTTGCTCTTGATGATCACTACTATTCTTTGTATAAGTGTCAAAATTTTGAAAAATTCCAAAATATGATGATGAATCTCCATAATTGGGAAGTAACGGGACAAATGGAGATCAATGAAAGAAGATGAAGAAGATGAGAAAGAGGAATCAAGATCGAAAAGTGGTGAAAAACTATATCCCGAATTATTATTATTAGAAACGTTACAAAGAAGAATACGAGAGGCGTCATTGGCGTTTGCAAAACAGACAATCCTTGGTCATGGCACTGGACAGCCGCGGTCTGCGAAAGGCAGTTATTGCACAACAGAAACCGCGAGTGATCGGGACTATCCACAGTCACATAGTGCAAAGTCAAGTCGCACTGAAAACAAAACCTAGCCAAATGATTCTCACAATGAACAATGGCTCCTGTCATATTGCAATGGTCGCACATTGGTGATCCCATTATTTTGACTTTTACACACAAAAACAACATAAACAGAAAAATCAAAAAAAAAAAAGATACTAACAACTTTTTATTAATCTGATATATGATATTTCAGATTATGATATTCACAAATCACACGTAACGTGCTTTTGCTTTCCCAGCTTGTGTGCTTTTGGTTCTTTATCCCTTCTTGTACTGTTGGAACACCTAAACTATTATTTGTGAAATAATTTTTGCATTCAAATTCTCATGTTAAGAGTTATAGCGGTTAAATTCAACAATATCTTTAATTAATTTCATATATAATTATAAAAACGAATTATACTAATAATATTTTTTTAAATAACAGTGTTGAACGCAAGCTTGAAATAATATGTTATCTTGAAATAATATTTTCTATTATAAAATGATATAAAACAATTTATAGTTACATATTAATAATTCTTATATTATGTTGTTACCCTGAAACAACATTTTCTATTATAAAAGTTAAAAGTTAAGATATAAATAATTTATAATTAAATATCAATAAAGTAAAAATATTTATACAAAATATTTTCAAAAATATTTTTAATACGTAAGTTTGTTTAAATTTCAACAGAATAATAAACATATATATTTTGATGAAATTTGTTCATATATAAATAATTTGATGTTTGATTTAAACTTTTTGAAAACGTAAATATTAACTTATCATGCTTGTTTTTGAATTAATAAAAAATAAACTAATAAGTATTCGTAAAAAAATTATGCATGTGCAGGCAAAACTCCTAATTTGTTAATAAATTTTGAGTAGGAAAATAAAATAGAAACTCCAATTTTGATATAAAAATATTCAATTTAAACAATTTAAGAAAGATATAAATAAATCATGTTCGATTTGTTAATCTCCCTTCCCTCTCCCGGCCCCACATAACATTATCTTATTAAATAAAACTAGGTCGTCTTCCGCGCTACGCGCCGATAATCGATTTTTAAATTTTAAAAATTTACACTTTACATTACAAACTCTTTAGTATGAACTGTGTCTGATTGTTTAAATAGTGTATGTAGCTTTATTTGGCCGTTTATAAACTGTAATAAAGATTGTGTTTTATGAATTTTCCAATAAATTGTGTTTTATGAGTTTGACAATATACTACATTTAAGTTGAGAGAATATAGGCCCATTCATATGTACATCTGTCAACTCCATCCAGATGATCCATCCAAATGATCAATCTGGATGTAGTCTAACTATGTTCGCTTCTCTATCTAGATGAAACATCTAGATGGACAATCTAAATGAACTTATGTTCGTTTACTCATCTCTTTTTATATTTGGATGAATTTAATAAACAAATGACTTATATACCTTTGTTCTGATTTAACTATTATAATCTTATGTTTAATTATATTAGGGTTCTACGGTTTTAAACGGGAAATTGAGGTTTTACAATTCTAAAAGAAAAATGTATATTTCTGGTTTTGACGGAAAATCGAGATTTTATGTTTCAGGCGGAAAATCGGGGTTTTACTATTTTGATGAGTAATTGCATTTTTTCAGTTTTGATGATAATTTACATTTTCCCGGTTTTGGTGGGAAATTAAGTTTTTTGGTTTTGGCGGGAAAGTGCGTTTTTCTGGTTTTGGCAGAAAATTGTGTTTTTTCTGTTTTGGTGAGAAATTACGTTTTCCGGTTTTTACGGGAAATTCTGTTTTTCCGGTTTTGACGGGATAGTGTGTTTTTCGATTTTGGTAGAAAATTGCATTTTTACGGTTTTGGCAGGATAATTCCTTTTTACGATTTTGAGGGAAAAGTGTGTTTCCCGACTTTGGCGGGAAAATGCGTTTTCTGGTTTTAACGGGAAATTACAATTTTTGGTTTTGGCGGAAAATATCAGTTTTTCCGGTTTTGGCAGAAAATTACATTTTCAGTTTTGGCGGGCAATTGTGTTTTTTCCGATTTGGTGGACGATTGCGTTTTTTCGGTTTTGGTGGAAAATTTCATTTTTCCGGTTTTGGCAGGGAAATTGCATTTTCCGGTTTTTGTGGGAAATTGCGTTTTTCCGGTTGTGGTGGAAAAACTCATTTTTCAGATTTGGTGAAAAATTGCATTTTTCCGGTTTTGGTGGGGCAATTGCGTTTTCCGGTTTTGGCGGATAATTGCGTTTTTCCGGTTTTGATAGGAAATTTTATTTTTCCAGTTTTGGCGGAAAATTATGTTTTCCAGTTTTGGCGGAAAATTGCATTTTCTGATTTTGGTGAGAAATTGCATTTTTATGGTTCTGGCGAAAAATTTCATTTTTCGAAATTTAAATGGAAATTGTGTTTTCTAGTTTTGACAGGAATTACGTTTTACGGTTTTGGAGGGAAAATGTGTTTTTGCAGTTTGTCGAAAAATACATTTTTCCGATTTTGACGTGAAATTATTTTTTTACGATTTCAGTGGGAAAATACATTTTTACGATTTGGCAAAAAAATTGCATTTTTACGGTTTTGGTGGGAAAATGCATTTTTACGGTTTTGGCGGAAAAGTTTGTTTTATGATTTTTTGTCTAAAATTTTGTTTTTTATTTTTGGCGAAAAAGTGAGTTTTTACGGTTTTGGTGGGAAAGTGTATTTTTGCAGTATTGGCGGAAAATTTCCTTTTTACAATTTTGGCGGGAATTGAGTTTTTCAGTTGTGACGGGAAAGTGTGTTGTTACGGTTTTGATAGGAAAATATGTTTTTGTAGTTTTGACAAAAAATTTTGTTTTTTTAGTGAAGATTTACCTTCACCTAAATGCTCCGTGAAGACTCAGCCTCATTTGAATGAGAATCTGAGGTGAGTTTTCACAAATACACTTGGGTGAACCATCTGGATGTATCATTTTAAGGCACAAAACGAATATCAATTTACATCTTCACTCAAATGGATCACCTAGATGAGCAGACGAACAACACCGTAGACGCCGAAATATTGTTTTTAGTTGAGTTTTCTTAAAGATCATCCTCAGAGTTCTATTGGCATTTCTTTGCTCGAACTTATGCATTAAACTTGATTATTTATCATGGCTCATAAGTTTTTGATGATTTTTATTGAGTTATTAAAATAAAACTGTGTAGCCAGTAATGAAGCGAGCGTTAACTTCCTGTAAACTGTGTTTCCGGCAGTGTTTTGAAATCCGATCCGGACCTGCGGTTGAACCGGTAAATCCGGTGACCCAAGATAAATTCAGTTCGGGTTTTGTGAAAAAACCAATATTTAAAAACCCAATAAAACCCGTAAAACCCACTAAAACCCGAAACCCGGCACTGGTTGAACCAATATATAATTTTTACTTATTTTGTAGTTTTTAATTATGTTTTAGAATCTATTTTATATATATTCTAAATTTTTAATTAATTAGAGAATGCTCTTGCTGGAGATTATTCCAAAGATGATAAAGCGACAAACTCAAAAAATCTAAGTAAGTTTTAAAATTTTGATTAAACTTTCCGTTTTTATCATACATAATACCAGTTATACTATTTTATTTTTTCATTTTTAGATTTTGACAAAGATTTCATTATGCCACTTGAAGAAAATGAAGTGAAACATGGTAGAAAGAACTAAAATTAGTTGATATGCTTTGGTGTTAGTTTATTTTTTATCGATAATTTATTATAAAGATGTTTTACTTTTGGTCAGTGTTTTGAAACCCGATCCGGACCCGCGGTTGAACCGGTAAATCCGGTGACCCAAGATAAATTCGGTTCGGGTTTTTGTGAAAAAACCAATATTCAAAAACCCAATAAAACCCGTAAAAATCCACTAAAATCCGAAACCCGGCACCGGTTGAACCACTGGTTGAACCAATATATAATTTTTACTTATTTTGTAGTTTTTAATTATGTTTTAGAATCTATTTTATATATATTATAAATTTTTAATTAATTAGATAATGGTCTTGCTGAAGAATATTCCAAAGATGATAAAGCGACAAACTCAAAAAATCTAGGTAAGTTTTAAAATTTTGATTAAAATTTCCGTTTTTATCGTACGTAATACCAGTTACACTATTTTATTTTTAGATTTTGACGAAGATTTTATTATGCCACTTGAAGAAAATGAAGTGAAACATGGTAGAAAGAACTAAAATTAGTTGATATGATTTGGTGTTAGTTTATTTTTTTTATCGATAATTTATTACAAAGATGTTTTACTTTTGGTTTATTTTCGATTTAAAATTTAATTTTATTGTTCACATTAGACATTCAAATATTTATAAATTTTAAGTTTTGATATTTTTTGTAGATGTCATAACTCTTAACTTTTTACAAATTTTTTTAAATAGTCTAAACTATGTCAAATGAAAATAAAAATATAGAAACTAAAGTTAAGTATTTTCTAAATGTTTTTAAACATAAAATATATACATATCCAAACTATATTTTATGTTTTAGAATATTCAAAAAATACTTAACTTTAGTTTCTATATTTTATTTTCATGGCTAATATATTAATATATAGTAAAATTATTTAATTTATTAGCCAGCGGTTCACCTGTGGTCGATCCAATAACCCGGTGATCCGGAAGGTCGTCCGGTTCAGTGTCCGGATCGGGTTTAAAAACATTGATTTTGGTTTATTTTTGATTTAAAATTTAATTTTATTGTTCACATTAGATATTCAAATATTTATAAATTTAAAGTTTTGATATTTTTTTTTGTAGATGTCATAACTCTTAACTTTTTAAATTTTTTTTTAAATAGTCTAAACTATGTCAAATGAAAATAAAAATATAGAAACTTAAGTTAAATATTTTCTAAATGTTTTTAAACATAAAATATATACATGTCCAAACTGTATTTTATGTTTTAGAATATTCACAAAATACTTAACTTTAGTTTCTATATTTTTATTTTCATAGCTAATATATTATTATATAGTAAAATTATTTAATTTATTAGCTCGCGGTTCACCCGTGGTCGACCCAATAATCCGGTGATTCGGAAGGTCGTCCGGTTCAGTGTCCGGATCGGGTTTAAAAACATTGGTTGCCGGTGATGATTTTTATATGCGACTTGGATATACGTAAATTTTTTTAAAAATTTTTTTTTGATAGTTGACTATTTAATTATTGTTTAGTTTGTTGGTTTTGTATTATAATATTTGATATCTATTTATTTTAATAATACATTGTTGCGAAAAACTATTAACTCTAATGTCGTATTCAGTGCATTTATCTAATTATAACATTTGGTAATGAAAATCCTATGAAGACTATTCAAACTGAATCGTTATTTCTTATTTTCTTCTCTTTACAGATAGTACATAGTTATTTCTATTCTTACATTGTAGATTCCAGGTTTAACTCCTTTGTCTTTATGCAGATAAAATATGGAGCTCTGGATAACGTCTTTGGCTATTTAAAGAATCGTGCTCTTGGAGAACGGCACTTCATGTGATAGGTCAGCTGTAATTCGGAAACCATAATTTGTGATAAGTATCTTGTAATATCAGTGAACAAAACTTCCATGTTCTTATAGACAAAAGTTTATGGGAACTGACAAAACCCATCCTCTAGATGCTGAGGGAATTTCAGTGGAATCTGCAACTGACAAAAGCACAGATGTCCATAATTCCATTACATCAAGGTCTGCATTAAGATGTTTAGTATGACATGGAGCTGAGGGTCACTTTCAAATATTTATATTTGGAAAAAATTTCAACAACGGCTGAACTTGTAATTACTAAAAGAGAGAGAGCCACAGTACCTTTTAAGTAACTAAAATTGACAGCCATGACAACACCCCATGTTACGTAGAAGTCAATGAAGTTATGAAAAAGTTTGATTAAAGCAACGCAAGTGAGGTAACCTCCAAATCTTTTGGGATTCACTATATATGGTGATCAAGAGCACGGGAAAGGTATTGCGACAGTCATTTGGGAACCCGTCATCGCCTTCCATGATTGGTCGTTGTTGGATGTTTATTAACATATGCGCATTTTGAGAGAAATAGATCAGAAATAACTAAATCAAATTTGTAAGAGACTAAACAGACGCCAGAGTAAATGATACCCATAGGGCGTTTTATATACATCAAGAATTCATGAGAGTCCTCGTGACGCCCCCACCTTAAAATTCTTAACAAATTTTTTTGAGGCAGCTTAAAATCCGGTTTGGCGCATCGGTTCCTTCCTCAATACATATATGAGTCGCCTACCAAAAACAAAACTATGTCAGAGATGCAGAGCAACAAACGAACAAAATAACAAATCAAAAAGCTTGTAAGCAGTAGAACTATATGAAACTTAAGGGAAACTTGATTGACAAACTGTATAAAACTAATGATAAACCTCATTGGTTTCAGATATGTGATATACCTAATAGCAAAAACCAAAGCCAGAACACGAAGATTGAAAACTAAGAGGAGAGAGAGGAGGGTATGTGAGAAAGGCAAAAAAGCGAAAAGAAGGGTGTAGGTGAGGCACTGAAGGACACTGTTGAGGTAGCAGGTGTTGCCGAGATTCTGCAATCCTAAGGACCACCGTTCTCTTGCTCCTGACTGAGTAGACTCGGCATTGGGAAGGACAAACGTGTTTGACTTACTCCATCTTTGCATACCTTTTATTTATCCAGGAAAACAAATTCTGAGTTATTGATTGTCTAAGGTATATAAACTAAAAAGCGAGATATATTTGACATCCAAACCTTTAAATCTCGATACACTTACTTGAGAGCCAGCTATGTGTGCTGAAACCTATAAAAGAAGACATGAAGATTACAAAAACATACATTTCAAGGCATGTAAAGGTTAACAAGTACCATAAAGCAGCATGTTCTCATGAGATATTTTCATATCTCATGAGTCAAAGGAATGCAAATTGCAGAGTAGCTAACATTAAGCTCTCAAGCTTCCAATTGTAAATAATCTCCAGGTAAATTCATGATTGCACTGCTTAAACTCTTAATTTGCACATGATAATATATAAGAATAAGATCATGAAGAGCAGAATCGAAGGAGTATAAGCAGCATAAGATTCTGTAAACCTTATAAACGCAGCAGCCATGTGACCTGAGATAAAGGAACATAGACGACAACAGGCTCACCAAGATCCTTAAATGGCACATGTTTTAATTTATTTTTATCAGCGCTATTAACATCAGTCGGCACATCTACATTGAAGTTTGCATTCTCTTGTCTTCTACTATAAGGAAGAATTGTTCAAGTACGTGATGGAAGAATGACTGTTTAGAGTACATTTCTGACATTATATTTTAGAAACTCTCAGGAGTCTAACCTTCTGGTAAGCTTTGACCATAAGGTCTCTCAGCTATAATTTTGAAAGGGAGCGAAAACCTTCGTTCTCAAATTGAGATGTGGCTTTTAGCCTTGCCTCAATCCTCTTCCACTTTTGAAGAATCCCGCGAGCACCCTGTTAATTTGTATTGAGGAGCCAACCAATCCAAACAAAAGTCAGAGAAAAAGAGTTACATAAAGAGCAACAAAGTGTTTGTGATGTACTACTTACACTTTCTTTGATGTTGACAGAGCCTTTTAATTCTTTTTCGAGAAAGGGACGGCTAGCTCTTCATGGCTCCTGTAACACAAAGCTCCTTGAAGTGTTTCATGATCATATGGTGAGATATGACGCTAAGCCGAGGGAAATCACAAAGCAGAGCAAGCTGGAATGCATCAAGTAAGTTCTCAGTGTTAGGCAAACCATGTTCTAAAAGACATTCACAGAGCGTTTCAGCTGAAGAACCACGTACGTGTGAGACAGAAGCAGCAAATTCATTTTTTCTGATAGCTCAAAAAAAAGTCAGCTTTAATCTTTACTAAGATAATGTTAGAAGAAGTGAAGCAATATTTTGTACTAAGAGTAATGGAAACGAATAAAAACGCTTACCACAAATTGATTGAGACTGTTTGCCACTTGCCATGTCTTTTAGCTTACTTTTGATATCACAGTTGACCCCTGTTAATTTTAAAACCATAAAAGAGACAGATTTAGTTTATATTCACGTGAGACAGAAGCAGCAAACTAATATCCATTAAAATCCAGTCGATCTAACTACACAACGAATAAGTTTATAAGGAGAGAGCTTTACAATAATATTTGCAGGAATGTTTGAAGATGAAGATAGCAATAGGAATCTGAAGAGGTATTCAAGAGGATGTACGAACTTGAATAAGGGATGAAGAGGGTGGGTTAAGCTGAAATTAAGAAATGAGTAAAGAAAGGATTAAATGATTGAGAGTAAATACTTAATAGTTATAACTCTAAAGAAACTGAGATTTGCAGAAATCAATGGCGACACGATGGAGAAGTGGAAGAGGCTAAACGATATTGACGGTCATTGAGTGAAGAAGGAGAGTTGGGCTTATAGGCTACAACAAATATTAACAGGTCACACTTAGCCCGTGTACATTCTATGCTGCACAAAGGAAACGTATACGTGGCAAATAAAAAGCTTTTCATTGACTGATTAAATTAATTGACGTGGACATCCTCTCCTTTGAGCATATCCTCTTTTTAGTATTGTATATAAGATACGAATATTTCACAAATTACATTGCATACGAACATTTCACAGATTACATTGCATATGAACATTTTTTAGAGACGATAGTTGTTAAATACAAAATGACAGAGACAATGGCATGAAGGAAACACACTTTGCCTCCTATAGACAGAAAACTTTTGTTTGTGAATCCACATTTTGATCTTGACTCTCTGTTCGTCCATATGCCCATCGTAAGTATCCCCGCTCCCGCAACTGCTACGACCCTGTTCTCCACCGTCATCCAATCCATAGACACCACCACCAAGTGTCAATTTCATAACAAAAATTCAAGTAAAACTGTATATGTATTATATATAACAAATGTTAATGTGTTGTATATGCTCGCAAAATTTAAATCTTAAAACAATTTATGTGATGTTTATGACATCTATTTTTACTTCTAGAGTATTAAATTTTAGTTACCAAGTGAGAGCAAGACAGGCCATGTTGATGTAAGGGATCATGGGTACGGCGAGTACTTTGAACATATTGGAGATACTGCATCCTATCATAATGGCCAAGATATGAGCTGCTGCCAAACATCCTAATGCTATTATCCCCAACACGAAAGCTTTTTGGCTTGGAGATTTACACTCGAGAAACAACACCCTCGTGTGTTTCACCTGCATCATGGGCATAACATAAATGAAACCATCATCGTCATCATTATCATCTTTTGTTTACTATGGTATATATATACCTCTTGTTGGGCGACTTCGGCTTGCATTGCCACGACACCAGCGATGACATCTAATCCCACGATCAAAAACAAACAAAAAACTATCATAACACTAAAGCATCCACTCTTCCCCCTGTTTTCCTCCTCTCCCATTTTTATTGTATTAAAGCTTTATCTTCAATCTTCACTTTGAAAAGATCGGATTATTGTTGAAGTTGATAGTATTGTGTGAAGGGAGCAAGCATGTTACTCCATCTTCTGAGTAAAATGGATTGATATATAAAGGCTAGAGTCTGGACTGGCTCTTAGCTTACGTGGAAGGTAGCTGAGTGAGTAACTTTGTTCATTCCTATCAACATTAGTAGTCAAATAAAAATTTGTTCATAGATAATATCAAATTAAATAATGATTATCTTTTTTGTATTCAATGAGATTGGGGTCAAATTTCTTTAAACCGTAGATAAGAGCCAGGTTATTAAATCTTTTTTATAGTTATTAAGATTCGAATCTAATACTTCCATTTTTAAGGAAGAAAATTTTACCAATAGAACTACAAATTTCAGAAACCTTTCTTTGTATCTTCACAAAACACATATTATTAATATAAAAGGTATATACACTTACTTATACGTAAGTTCTCACCTAAAATACAACAAATTGTATATATTTCCATTACTAATGAAAACCATAAGATTGAATATTGTGTTATATTTTACACCAAATATCACTACAAGAAAAAAAACTTTTATTAACGGACGAAAAACACTATCTATCGATACAATAGCGGTTTATGAAGCGCTGTATCATCGCCCGTCATAGTAGATCAAGCATATTAGATAGCGGTTTTTTGCACTGTCATCTTATTGTCACATACTATAGCGTTCTTTTATGTGCAATTAAATATTTTTTAATAGCGTATTATTTTTGTTATTGTTTGTAATTAAATTGTTTATTTTAAAAATTATTTGTTTTTTGTTAATTATTTAAAATTAAACATAAATAAAAATTTTAAACTGGTTTATACATATATTTAAAATTTATTTATTATTTAATTTTATTTATAATTAAACTGGTTTACAAAAAATATATGAGTTACAAATTAAAAAAAAAAATCTAACTAGATAGAAAAGTATTAAACCAAATAAACAAAAAACTTAAACATGTTTACTAAACCTAATAACAAAACCTATCTCCTTCTAATTCAGCCGCCGCCTTAGAGAGAGAGAGAGAGAGAGAGAGAGAGAGAGAGAGAGAGAGAGAGAGAGAGAGAGAGAGAGAGAGAGAGAGAGAGAGGAACAATGAAGGTGCATGGATGATTGAGTGGTGTAGCCACCGCGCTCGACCACAAAGACGGCGTCTTCTTCTTCCGATCCTCGCCCGCGAATCAGAAGCGAAGTCTCTGATTCATCATGGGTACACTTCCAGGGACTCTGCTCACGGCTGCTCAAGGCCACAGAGCAGTATCTCTGCTCACAACCTCATGTTCCAAGAGAAAAAAATATTAGTTGAGAGAGAGAAGAGAGAGAGGCGAGAGAGAGAGAGAAAGATCGAGAGAGATCGAAGCAGAGGGAGGATAGAGATAGAGAGAGAGGAGAGAGATAGAGATCTCTATTATAGAGCGCCCTCTCTCTCTCTCCGAGACGCTCTGCTTCGAGAGAATCGAGATAGATATAGATTATCGTATTATAGCTAGATATATGATAGTAGAGAATAGAGATAAGCGAGATAGATAGCATAGAGCGAAGATATCGAGAATAGTCTCATAGAGAGAGATAGATATAGTAGAATAGAGAAGATGAGAGAGAGATAGAGAGAGAGAGAGTAGCGAGAGAGAGAGTTAAGCGAGAGATATATGAAGAGATATATTACCTATATAATCTCGCATCTCTCTCTCATCTCTCTCTCCCGTGATATCTCCTAGAGAGTAGTCTAGCTCTCTATCTCGCGCTATATAGCGCATCGCTATCAGATATCTAGTCAAGCTCTCTCTCTCTCTCTCTCTCTCTTCGCTCTGCCTCTCCTCTCTCTCTGAGAGAGAGAGAGAGAGAGAGAGAGAGAGAGATCTAAAGCATCTTGTGTGTGAGAGAGATGAGGAAAGTGATACAGAGAAAGGAGATGTGTGTGTGAGAGAGATGAAGATTGTGAAACTGAGAAGATTTCTTAGACTTGTGAAAAGAGATCGATAGAGTACAGAGGAAGAGAAATGAAAAGGGATTGATTTTTAACCATTGGATTGAATGTACTCAATGGTCAGAAATATTAATCTAAATTTTGAAGAATGGACCAATAAAAAAAAGGGGAAAGATCACTAAAGAGTAGTTTTGAGCCTTTGGATCAAAATCAATCAAAGGCCTAAAAGAAACTTTTGAAAATTATGTTTTCATTTATCTATAACTATTTAAAATGTCTAACTTAAAATAATTATAACTTGAAATGATTTTGATAAAAAAAAGTTGTAAGGTTTTGTGTTGAAATTCTGTGAGTATACATATAATAAATTTATTTTGGTTTTAACATGTATGTTTTAGTATTGAAATTTTAGAACTATCAAATATGAAGTTTAGGATTATAGATTTAGAGATTATGTATGATATAGGGTATGGATTTAATGTATATAGGTTTGGTGTTTAATTTTAAAATATTTAAGTTTATAATCTTTTATTTTGAGATTTGGAGTTTAAGTTCTAAAATATTATAAAGATTATTATTGTATTAGTGTTTAAATTTTGCTTTTTAGAGTATAGGGTTCAGAAGTTTGTTTAGGGTTTAGGGATTCAAAAGGTTCACTATTATAGCGTTTATTATTTTATGTGCTATTAAAAGTATACTATCATAGCGTTTCCACTTACGCCGCTCTATCATAGCGTTTCCAAAAATACAAACGCTATCTAAAACTAATGGATATGTCAACCATAGCAGAAAACGAAAAAACGTTATCCTGGTCTGCTATTAAAACGCATTTTTCTTGTAGTGTATAGAGGGATAAACAGTATTACACTAAAAAAAATGTGGAAACTCCCTTGGTCGAGTGGTTTGACTAAGGGTTCATTAATGCTTCACCCGGAGGTCTAGGGCTCAAACCCAGAAAATACCAAATTATGCATATTACGGAGAAATAGGTTACAAGAGATCTTCAGCTTGGTGCAGGGCGTTACATCGAACATGGATGTCATAGGACGGCTCGGAGTGATGCAGTCAGGCGTGTATTCTCACAAGATGGTAGAATTGCGGAGTGATGCAGTCAGGCGTGTATTCTCACAAGATGGTAGAATTATCGGCTGTAAAATTGTCTATGTAATATTCTCATCGTTGTAATAGCATAATTAATTAGACGGTATTACACTAAATATTGAATAAAATTTCTTTTACTCTATATTAGAGTGAAATTTTTCTTTATAAAATGAACCCTCATTTTTTACCAAAATAAAACTTTATAGTATAATTTTTTACATTTAATTATTGTGTTTAGTACATCGTTTTTATAATTATGTATTGTAATAAAACTAATCTTAAGATAATCATTTAGTTGTGTAAATAGTATAATTGTAGTAGTTATTATTATAAAATAAAATGAATGGGCAAATTTTTAATATTTTTAAAAAAAGAAGGATTATATAATAAATTAATAAATAAAATAATATAGTTTGAATATTCTCTTTTTAAAATGGAACATAGAGGTCACCATTGAAACAAAACCTTCTCTAGTTTTATAGTACTTTTTAGAGTAAAAAATAGAGGTAACCATTGAAGATAGGATTATAAGTAAAACCAATTATTTCATAACCAAATATGATAAAGTAGGAGAAAGAAAAACAATAATATCTACTAAACATAAGTTGTGAGATATGGGATTATACAAAAGCAATCCAAAATCATATATTAACTAATTACAATTGATAATGTTTACCTCCTTTCAAAATATATGGCATGTAGTTTAAACATAAAATTAATACACAAATTTTAATACAAATTCTTATGAATTAACAGTAATCATCAAATTAATTTATAATTAAAACTGTAGATATTTTACTAAAAATGCATATGTTATTATAAGTATTAAATGATTCACTGCAATAGCATTTGGTATGAAAACCATGACACATAATTTGATTATTTTGTAAAATCATTGACTTTCCAAAGAAAAAATATATATGGAGTTTAATATCAAAGATGTGCCTTCATTAGTATGATTGACAAACTCGTTGAAAATAATACAATTCACAATCATACAGAGCTGAATCTGGGCACAGCTAGTTGAAACATTAACTTTAGCTTCTAAAAATTTTAGAAGCTTTTTATATTGGCGTTAAAAAACTTCAAATCACGAAAAAAAAATTATAAATATTCTTAAAAAATATTTCAAACCCCCATAATCTCAGATCCGGCCCTGCAATCATATTTGATCATTTCTGTTTATAAGTTAAAAGCATTTCCAACTTTTTGAAATTCAATAACTTTAGGTTATAATTCATATAATACAAATTTCTGTTATACAATTTTCAAGAAAGGCAATGAATTATGTGTACATTCAGAGCCAACAATGGATCAAATGCACTGAGACAATACCGTTCTTTCTAAGCATCAGATGCACTGAGACAGCCCTTGCAACTACAGACTCAGGTTTGTTAATTTCCCACCTTGGTTTGTTGGTATTGGTACTTGGTAGTAGTCAACTATACAATTTGATTGAGAGTGAATTTACGAGATGCATGATGTTTGCTTACGGGGCCGTGTAAATATTGTAGCAAGTCATTTTAACTGAAGATACTTACAATCTATTCTGATTTTCTGTTAAAGAAAATTCTCACTACGACAACCATGATATTATATTTATGTATTTATGAGTGATTTTTAGTGGTTAGATACATATACGGATCTGATGTTGATTACTATAATATTAGTGCTCATATATTCATTTCAGACTTATCATACAAAAACTATAAGAACATGGTTGAGAAACTAGCAAGAATGCAGCCTAGATGTATGCCTACTGCCTAGTTATCAATTTATGTTTGAAGGGTAAGAAAAAGATCATCAACTTTTGCCGTTTTGCAATTGCCGAGCTTGTTTTATTCATATTTGTAGACTGACATATTTATTCATAGCCAGCCACGCACAAATCTTTAACATATGGGCTTGACATTGTAATTCAAGTTTGATTCCTATTTTCATTGTCATTTAGTTATTTACGTATGGCTATTAAGCCAACCTCTGTGCTTTGTAAAATCTATAATATCAAAGCAAAATATAAATCTTTGACAATGAGAAAGGTGAGGAAAGGTTAACACACTTCAAACATGAACGGGGAAGGAGCAAATCCCGGCGATGGTATACGATATGTTGTAGTGTTTCTCCTGCATTCAAACAAAAATAGTGTTTCTTCTATTATAAATATACAAATAATTGAAAACTTTGTAATCTATTGTGAAAGTAACATTGGTGGTAAACTATTATAATAAACACTAAACAATTGAGAGCAATTTATTTTAAAGCAACCAGAAACGGTTAACCAATAATAAAATCAAACAGTAATTTAATTACCAGGCTCTCTTCAGTGTCATCTCTCTATGTGAGAACGGTGTCATTCTTCGGGCAACAGATTTTCCAAATGTCACATTAGTCCTTCGATGGCCACTAATCTCTCCGGCGAATACGGTGGATGCATCTTCCGAAATGACAGATAGAGACGGCCTCCACCGCCGCTTTCTATCGAGCATCTTCCTCCTAGTAGAAAGCGGCGCGTGGCGATACACACTTCGAGAGATAGTCGTCTTACGTGCATTCGGATCAATCGCGGTGGAAGCTGAGTCGTCTCCATCTGTTGGAGATGAGCGATAACACTGACGAATTAGAGAGAATAACATTTTCATTATCTTGATTTGACGACGGAGAAATTGTTCACAAATACATATATCATTTACATATATGTTTAATATGTGTGCGTATTGCAGATTTCGAAACTGAGTTAAAGTTCTTTCTAGGGTAGTTTAATGTGAAAGATTATATTCGATTCATTTCCATACAAAGTTTAAATTAAAAGATAATATTTTCTTTTTCGACTTTATCCATTGCAGTTAAAAGATAATGATCTCTTTCTGAAATTATCCATATCTTTATATATATGTGAAGTTTCGGACTCAAGAATATTTAGCTTTATATTGTATAAATACATATTTTTGATAACTGTAACGTGTTCTGATCCCTCTTTTTCTTTGTCCGAACATGTAGGATTTTTTGTTGTGTAAAAAATTCCTGAATTTAGCCAACGTTTTCGCTATATTTAATTTCATTTGATCTTTCGATGATTTGATCTAACTAACCAGCTAGCTGTAAGTTATTGTAACTTATGTGTGAAAAATTGAAACCTCAATTTAACATGATTAATTTCTCTCAGTTTTTTTTTAACGGCAAACAGCCACTCTATTCTCTCAGGTTACATACTTTCGTTTTCAATTAAAATTTCATTTTGAACAAAAAGTAGTGAAATTTTCTAAGAAGTTTTCTCGTGTGTATTAAAACAAAAAAGTTATCATACATTTTATTAAATACACTTTATTACTTTATCTTTTTAACTAATATACTACCCCTGAAATTTTGCGTACAAATATACTTCAAAACTATAAAACAGCATTTTTTGGTAAACCAAAGTAAAAAAAAAATCTAAATCGATATTTATTAGGAAACATCTCGTATTAACAAAACTATAAACTATACATGTAATAGGTTTTTTTGTTGCTATTTTAAGCCCATTTAGCTAAGAGTGACATTATTCCAGCACCGATAAGAAGAGAAATATGGGCCATAATTCGAAGCCCAGTGTTAGATTGCATCTTAGGGTGCATAAAATCAGCTGCGAGAAAATCAACGAGAGACATATAGATGAGGATCCCTGCTGATGCAGCGTTAAGCACTCCTTGAACTATCAGAGCCGTCTGGCTCGACTCATTATAAGAGCTTGATATTCCCATTCCAACTGCTATTCCGATTGGTGTCGTCACAGAGAAAAATATCGACATTATTGTGATCGACATACAATTAAATTTTCCCTGCAATATATATAGATGTAAGCTAGCTAGTTGATATATTCAATCATGTCTAAAGTGTGAGCAGCAATAAATCATATAAATATAAAATTATGTCAAATATATGCAGGGCCGATTTTGAGATTTTGGGGTCTTGTAGCAATGTCTATGCATTTTTTTTTTTTTACAAATTTGAGAACCTAAAAAAAATTTTGGGGACTTATGTCCATGTAATTTTTTTCAAAAATTTTGGGGGCATATTGCAAATGTTTCACTACGCATTATTCAGGACCGGCCCTGAATATGTGTGTAACAAAGGTAATGAATGGTAACCTAAAAGCAGTGCGTATTTGACAAGTGGGAGTGATAAATAACGAAAGTCACCAATCACACAAAAGTCTCAGTAGCGGGTCGTTTTTCACAGAGAAACGCACTTGTGCAAAACCAAAAAAAAAAAAAAAAAAATCTTTTTGTTTGTTCTGTTTTTAGCAATACCGCACATTTGATAGTTTGGCTTCGAAAAAAGGTGCGTATTTTGTAGTGCGGTGCGTTTCCTTTCTCTTATTTATATTATTTATTTATGTTTTAATGTTTAGGTATTTACCTTTTGAGTACTAATCTAATTTAATAATTTTGATTAATCTTGATAAAATATATTTGGTTATCTAATTATATATTATTTAAAACTATATTTTTTATACTTATACCACAAAGTATTTTTAACTAATAATAGTATAAACTTTTATTTTAATTAATATATTTCACCAGTATATTCGGTAAGTGTAAGTGACACATGCTAAACATATATAAATATTATGTATCCTAGTATATATGTTCTAAATCTATATGCAGAATAAAACCAAAATTCTATCATATGTTTATATTTTTATTTATTTATTTTTAATATATATATATATATATATATGTGAGTTTTTAATTCAAATGTCTTGTGTTTAGTTCTTATAAATAATCAAAAAATATTAAATAAAAATACTTAAACTTTTGATAAAATCATACATGATAATATTTTCAGTTATATAGTTATTCAAAATAGTTAATTAAAAAGATAAAAATAAAAAATAATAGCCTAACAAAATTTATTAAATATAGGAATATATAACAATTTCACTTAAAGACATTATTTTAAAATCTATTTTGTATGTTGATATATTCTTATATATTTTAATATATTCTATATTCTATATTCTATATTCTATATCATTATTATTTTATTTATTAAATAATTATTCAATACCGCAAATATATATTGTCATCAATCAAACAATATTCTGCACCGCTACTTAAAACCGCAGTTATCCTATACCGCACTTTAATTCCGCATAAACCGCAGTTATAATGTCATGTACTTTAGTCATGCACCACTTTTAATACCAATTCCGTTGTCACCGTTCGGACGCAAAGAGTTGAAAAAAGCAGTCACTAGTCACTTTTGAAATTCATGCAAGCGAAGAAGAGTCAAAGAAGCCGCAAAGACGACACACAATAAGAGAAAATTCAACGATAAGTTTTTAATTCAAATGTCTTGTGTTAATATTATACACTTTACCGCAAAGCGTAAACCGTAAAGAATATTATACACTTACCGTATGCTGATCTTAATGCATGTTTTGACTAGAAAGAAAACAAATTATGGAGAAGAAAAAACGAAGGAAGGGAGTATAGGTACCTGAGCGATGCAACCACCAAGGCCAAGACCTTCGAAGCATTGATGAAACATTAAAGCAGCAAAGAGAGCTTTGGCAGTGTCTGGACTTTGTGATGCTCCCAGTGATATTCCTATTACCACTGAGTGTACTATTATTCCCACCTCCAACACCTATTGTATTTTTTTGTAGATAATAATAATTAGCTTCACTTTTACTTTACCCAAAAAAAACTCAGCTACATGAGACATTAAAAAAAGCTAGGAATCTATGGAATCTCCATGCGAGAATTACGTAAAGAGTTGGAGAAGGGAAGCAAACGCATGTGGCTTCATATGGACCCTTGTATATCATTGTTTTATGCTAAGTTTCATACACACGAAAAGATGATCTTTATCAAATTCCAGACTTTCCCGACATCTAGTTGACTTCACCTTTAATTTAATAGAATAGACTAAAGGTACAAACTGTATTAAAAGTTAATTTCTGGAATCAATTAGTACTATATTAAGAGTAAGAGCTCTTGGCTTTATCGTAGCAGTCAAATTTCTCCCGAGAATCTCTTAATGCCAGGACCAAAAAACTATGCATTAACATTTAAAACCCATAATATATAATATAATATTACATATTAATATTTTCATCTTCGTGTATACTAAAAGATAGACGAAGAATAATCAATCATTTTTTTTCTAAAAATCCAAACTCGAACCTTCGTCCATCATTAACGAAAATAGGATAAATCTATTTAATTTACCTGGGCCACAACTCGAGTACGGTGAAGCTGAACCTCGGATTCACCAGAATCCACACCGACAATTCCGTGCGCGTGACCATGAGCATGCACGTGCAACCCGAGCTCCTCTCCGCCACCGCCACCGCCACCGATCTGTTCTTCACCGTCACCGATCTTCTTAGACGTCTTACTATGCAATCTATGGAAATATGACGTGGCAAAAGAGTCAACGGAGAGAGTTAAAATCGCTGCGACCATCGCAATGAACCCAGTGAACGGAAACTCCCAGGCTTCTCCTTTCAGACAAGGTGACGTAAGCTTCTCGTAGCCTTCAGGCAGCACGTGCATAAACCCCGTGGCCAGGATTACGCCTGCGGCGAAGGCTTTCGTGACGAAGAAGAAGTTCGTCTCCGGTCTTAACGACGGGAAGAAGTTTCCTAGCAATGGAAAGAGAACGCCGATAATTCCGGCGACGAGAACGGAAGGTATGGCGGCGATCTTGTATTTCCTGGCTCCGGCTTTGTTTCCTTCCTCGTCTTCGTGTGAACACTCGCACTTAGACTCGCCAGCGGATACGGCGATGAGGAGGAGAGAGAGGAAGAAAAAGAAGAGTGAGAGCTTGACGTTATGTGTGATTCTCATCGTATCAATTAGGGTTTCACAAAGGTGTTGAGTTGTGTCCCTTGATAATGGCGAGAAGAAATGGCTGAATTAAGTAAAAAGAGCGGTCAAGAGATCATGTAGAGTCTATATCTCAAAATGTGTGTATATATAATATAAATAAAGATTTTTTTAAAAAAACTATAAATAAAGGTATTAACAAGCGATATTCTAATTAAAAAATTGATATAACAAAGCGATATATCTTTGAGTTATATACCTTTTGTCTTTATATTATCTTAATTTATACTTTTAGATGGCATATATATGGTTATTTCCGCTTTTTTGTTTTTGTGACAAAAAAATTGTATAGTTATTATACAAGCAAAATGTTTAAAAACGAATGAACATCTTATTTGATTTTTTTTGAGAAAATATCTTATTATTTACTATTTCTTTATATCATAAATAGATCGTGAGAATTATGTTGTACTCTAATTGTTTTTGACAGAATAATTCTCTAATATATTGTTTGAAGTTACCTTTCTAGCTATTTTTTTACTGACTCCAGTTTAAACATAAAAGAATACCGATTATTCGCAATCATTGATTCATCATGACCAACTGGCAATGGCCCATGTGATCATCTGTGTTTTTTTTTGTCATAACTAAAAATATAAACAGCAAATTTATTATAAAATTGAGAAGAAAAAAGCAAAACGCATTCATCGTACAAATTCTTCTTAATTTATTTGTCAGATTATTTTATAACTATCTAAAAAAGTCCAGGCCCGAATATCCGTATAATTAACATCTGAACATCCAAAAACATATCTCTCCCCTTTTTAGAAAGACTATGTAAGCTGCGTATGGTCACCACTCATCAGACCGAAGAACACTACTCAAATCAAATCTTTCGGACGTTGTACAAAGCTACCAATTGTTGAGAGCTACTTTAAGTAGTAAAATTAAATAATAAAACAGATACGTTTTCTTGCTGTAAAGAGCGAGAGAGACTACGGAGAGACATGCTACGTCTTACTTTAAAATTGTTTTCCTCGTGAATTATTTTAATGTTACTAAAGCTAATATATATTAAAAAATAAAGAGCTTTACTCTTTTCACCTCTATATTATGTCGTGAGAATGTCGACATAAAAATGTAGGAAACAAGTTGACTACTTTGTTTGATTAAGCATGTGTCAAAGTCAAAGGGCTCAAACCTCTAATAATGTCGATATTATTAGTCTACAGCCTTCCATATTTCTTTTGTATTATTTAATTTTAGTAACTCCAACAAAATCTTTCCTTCTTTTACGACACAAGTCTTTCAATCTTGTTACTTTTGAGTGTACGCTTAAAAATAGAACTTGAAGAAAAGATATTGCAATAATCATAATAACGAGATCTGAATATATTTAAAAAATCGTCAAGATAATCCATCTAATATGTATTTCTACAAATTTCTTGATATGTATGAAATTCTTAAAATATCTGTTTTAAAGTTGAGGTATTATTAGATATTGGTAATGGATGTTTAGAGGGTCAAACAGGTTATGAAGTTAGTTTCACAGTTGACAGTGAATGAATGAACTAGTTAATTTTGTGACATCACTACATATGTTTACCATATCGAGTGTAACACCGACCAAACAATGACTTAGAATCCACGAAGGGCGGGCACAAGGCAATTACTTACCAATTCTCGATTACTTGCTACTTGACTTGACTTGTCCGAGTAATTTGTTTTTCGACTTGATACTTGACTTGCTTCAAACAAGTACTTGCTTTATCAAGTACTTGGAAAAAAAAATTGATACTTGCAAGTAATTTGTCTTGCCTTGTTACTTGATAAACTAAGTAATTGGCTCTTGATAACTTACAGAAAAATACATATTCTAAATTTTTAACATCCAATAGTCATATGAATTTAGAAAGAAGTTGAGACAAAAATAAAAATAAGCATTCAAAATATTGAAAAATCATATGAAACTCATTGTTCTTCCATTTTATTTCGGTGTTCCAAAAAAGATTTTTGTTTACTTCTTGATCGTGTTTTACTCCTGCAAAATCAAAACACATTTTGTTCCTGCAAAGAAAGTACTTAAATGCAAAACAAACGTATATGATAATACAAGACAATATAAGATGACAAGATATATTCTAACCTTTTATTCTTCATCCAGAATTAAGCAATTCCTTAGACCAAATTTTCATAAGCATCTGAAGTTAAGCTAACGAGTATTTTATAGAATGAGTAACAAATAACGAGTAACAAGGCACGTACCAAAAAATGAAGCGATACTTGATATTTGCCTTGTCCTTACGAGTAGTGAAATTTTTTGACTTATTACTTGCCTTGCTAATGGCGACTACTCGGTTTTTCAAGGCGAATACGGGTCAAGTCACGAGTATAAGGCGAATATCGAGTAATGATGGCCAACCCTAAACGTAACGGCTCATGAGAGGAAAACTTTTTTTTTTTCATTTGTTGTCACAGTTTCGGTTAGACTTTCCAAGCGTTGTGTTTTGGTTTCTTGTTATTGTCTCAAGTCTGTTCGGTCAGGTTTTCTTTGAATCTCCAAAATTTTATCTCTATCTTCCTATACGGATGTTGCCAAGCTGAAATATTCAGAATACCGATTGGTATATGTTTCCACGTGTTTTATTTTTATTTTTTGCCATGGGACCAATATTTAAAAGTTCTTATATTGTTTGACAAAATGGAATTACCTTAAGTTTCAATTTTAAACAAAAAAGATATTTACATTCTTAGAAAGAAAAAATTCACACAACATAAATTTACATGAGATATAATATAGGGTTCTTTGCAAAATTGTCTCAAAACTTAAAGTCAAATACAAAACTAACTTCTCTTTTTTTGAAACTTTTTTTGTCCTATCCACCCCACAAGTTCACATTATTCACGAAAATACCATCATATTTTTTTTTTTTTTTTTTTTGAAAATAGCATTTTTACTCTCTCAACCTCACCATCTTTAAATATTTA
The DNA here is from genome assembly GCA_018703725.1 of Brassica juncea. NCBI lineage: Eukaryota > Viridiplantae > Streptophyta > Magnoliopsida > Brassicales > Brassicaceae > Brassica > Brassica juncea. The sequence continues at coordinate 13,014,720 of CM031940.1, forward strand.
CAAGATTGCCATTGCCTTCAATACACCAACCACCCTGAACAACCAATTTGAAGCTCTTAATGCACCTAAAATCGATTTATACTTCTTCTTTCTCAATTCGTATGAACTAAAAACAACATCTCTCTCACTTTCTCTCCACATTGAGCTAAAAAAACCCCAAGATTTTGATTCTACATTTTTTATGGTTCATATAGTCAAAGAAACTAACGATTCTAGGTGGGTTACTTTCGTTTGAGTTCTGTGTGCTTGGAGAAGCCTTATGTGTGCTAAGAAAGTTATCTCACCAATTTAAAGTATGAAATCGAGTTTTTTCCCAGATCTGTTCGTCCAGACGACTGAAATATAAGTTGTCTGGTTGCAGACGACTTACCTGCAAGTCGTCTGGTCAATGCAAAGCCCATTTTTGCAATTGACTTTGAAATTTGTTTTCTGGGACGACTGAAATATCAGTCGTCTGCTTCACTTTGGTTACAAAAAAATCTCTTAAGAATCCAGACGACTGAAATTTCAGTCGTCATAGGTTAGGTTTTGCATTTGACTTGATTTTGTCAGAAGTTTGACTTTTACAGACGACTGAAATTTCAGTCGTCTGAGAAAAAGTTGAAATATCAATATTTTATTAAAACTCGACGACTGAAATTTCAGTCGTAATAGGTTAGTTTTGCAATTGTGAAAAAAACTTCAATATTTAATTATCTTCAGATGACTGATATTTCAGTCGTCCGCCACACGACTTAAATTTCAGTCGTCCAGGATTTTATTCCGAGATTTTGGTCAAACCTCGTAAATCCTGGACGACTGAAATATCAGTCGTCTGGAAATAATTAAATATCGAAGTTTTTTTTCACAATTGCAAAACTAACCTATGACGACTGAAATTTCAGTCGTCGAGTTTTAATAAAATATTGATATTTCAATTTTTTTCTTAGACGACTGAAATTTCAGTCGTCTGTAAAAGTCAAACTTCTAACAAAATCAAGTCAAATGCAAAACTAACCTATGACGACTGAAATTTCAGTCGTCTGTATTTTTTGGAGATTTTATTTTAATCAAACAAAATCAGACTACTGATATTTCAGTCGTCCGAAATAACAGATTTCAAAGTCAATTGCAAAAATAACCTCTGCGTTGACCAGGCGACTGAAAGTTTAGTCGTCTGGATGACTTAAATTTCAGTCGTCTATTTTTAAAAACTTTTGTTTTCTTTGTTCTATGTTTGCTAATGTGTTTCATTTTGACTTTTTCAGATGATGTGTCAGTTACATGCAGTGTATGGAGAATGGTTATTGAAAGATGGATGTTGGAATTTTGTGGTTGATATTTTCAAAGGAGCGAGGATGTTAGTTTTGAGTGAAGGTTCGATACATGCTGATCTTGTTACAATGGCTCAAGAAGATTATAACCTGGACATGAACACAGAGTCAGTGCAGTTAACCTACGCGACTCAACAGATGGCTCAAGACCTTCCTCCTATCCATGTTACAAGTGATAGGCAAGTAACTTCAAGATATGTTTTCAAAATATGTTTTCTCCCTTAGTTGTACTAAATTTGACTAAGTTTTTCAACACAAACTTGTAAAACATGTAATATGCTTTGACACCAGTGATGATTTATAATTGCATATGGAAGATCCAAAGATGAGAAAAGGCTATTGAAGTTTATTATTTCATTGATTTGTAAATGTGTAAACACATTGTTAACACATATGTTACATCTTAGGAAACAATATTATTGGTTTTACAAAAAAATTCACAACTAAAGGAGTACACATGCAAATAAAAAACATACCACAAACAAAACTATAATAGATCATTCCTCTACAAAGACATGCTTGGACTCCACTTGATATGAAAGAAGACAGCTTCAGAAAACTTCCAGGAAGTCCAGACAACTTCCAGACGACTTACAGGAAGTCCAGACGACTTCCAGGAAGTCCAGACGACTAACAAATAAGTCGCCCAGAAGACTAACAAGTAAGTCGTCCAGCACATTATAGTTTAGACGACTAAAAAACAAGTCGTCGCAGAAGTCTTCCAGATCTGAAAAACCTGCATATCAAGCCCAGATCTGAAAAACCTGCATATCAAAAAACATTCAAATTGCTTAAAACACACAGAAAATGAGTGGAAAATTAGATATAAATACTTTTATAGAACACACAACGTACATATTTAAAAGGAAAATGAGAATCATCTGATTAAAAACCTGCAAAAAAGATAGATTAGTGAGAAAAACATGAGACAAAACTGAAAAATTCATATAAAGTTTGGGGAAAAGGTAAGAACTTTATGCAACAAAAAATTACCAAATGAAGAAAACAGCACTTCCTCTACAAAGACAAGTTTGGACTCCACTTGATATGAAAGAAGACATCGTCAGAAAACTTCCAGGAAGTCCAGATGACTTCCGGGAAGTCCAGACGACTTCCGGGAAGTCCAGACGACTTTCAGGAAGTCCAGACGACTTCTTCGAAGTCGTCCAGACGACTAACAATTAAGTCGTCTAGCGCATTATAGTTTAGACGACTGAAAAATCAGTCGTCCCAGAAGTCGTCCAGATATGAAAAACCTGCATATCCAAATCCAGATCTGAAAAACCTGCATATTCAAAAACGTTCAAATAGCTTAAAAACAGAGAAATGAGTGGAAGATTAGATAAATCTACCTTTATAAAACATGCAAAAATACATATCTAAAATTAATAGATCTACCTTTAAATGAGTAGAAAATGAGAACCATGTGATGAAAAACCTGCAAAAACAAGATAAATTAGTGAGAAAGACATGAGACAAAAACAATAAATTGATATAAAGTTTGGTATTTATAAGTTCAAAGAGATTATAGAGAGGTTGGAGAGTTCTAGAAAGATGAACATTACATTTTTGTTGCAGACATTTGAGAGGAGGAGAGAGAAAATGTAAATTTTTCTGTATATAAGGAGACAAAAAATCCAATTAGGTTAAATATTTTCGATTCAGACGACTGAAATGTAAGTCGTCCAAGAGACTTTAATAATTTTAGCGGGAAACTAAAATAGAAGACTTTTAGACGATTTACAAGACGACTGAAATTTCAGTCATCTGGTTTAAATTATTTAAGCGGGAAAATAAAATTTTCTTAAATTTTAGGCGGGAACATTAGGACGACTGAAATTTCAGTCGTCTGGATAAAATTATTCACCAGACGACTGAAATATTAGTCGTCTAAACCCTAAACATAACCCATAAATTTTATTCTCTAATTAAACACTTCATAAAATCAAATTAAACTTGAAAAGTGTTTACTATACACAAAAATAAACACATAGAGGTAAAATTAAATTTTTGAAAAAAACATTTCAGCTTTTCAAAATCTAACCCTAAGAATACATACAATACTACAACATATGTTTGTCAAACCCCTAAACCAAAGAATATCATGATTCATATTACTTCCACTCATCTATGTTAAAAACAAAACAATTTTATCATATCTTAATTTGTATCCCTTAAACTGTTTATTATTACATGATTTTAATTTTTCACTCATCAAAATATTTTTTACAAAATTTATAAATTATTTTTAAGATTAAGTTGTCCAGACGACTGAAATTTCAGTCGTCCAGACGACTGAAATGCATCTCAGACGACTCAGAAAATTTACTGGGGCTATATTCGTAAAAAAATCTTCTGTTTTTTGTTTGGTCACAAGGGGGTGGGCAGTAATTTTATAAGTCATTTAGGTTAGGTTTGTATTTGATTCAAGTTTGGGTCTAGTATTTAGGTTAAAATCAAGTAGTTTCTAGCTGTAGATTCTTGTGTCTAGTATTTAGGTTTGTATTTGATTCAAGTTTGGGTCTAGTAAAGACGATTCTTGTTTTTCACGGAACTCTCAAAACTAACTTCTGTAGTTTCTAGCCGTAGATTTACTATTGAACAAAACTGAATTATTGCATTTATGATGTGTAGATATTTTCATGTGGATCACAAACTGATATGCTTTAAAAACTTTTAAAAAGAAAGAACAAGTACTGATTTGATATGAGGGACAATTCCTACCAATAAAAACGATAATATCCCCTCACTACTTTTTCCCATTTTTATTTCATTCGTAAATATTTATCTATTTTGTCGCAGAATTTTAATTTGTTTTAACATACATACATTCCAAGATAAATATATTTGTGGCCAACGACACACCGAGATTATTTCTTGTTTAAAATTTTGGCAAGTATTCAATATACTTACTTATACAACCAAACGATTTTCTTGAAATTGTTCTGTATCATTATATAAAGCAATACATAATTATGAAATGGTCCACACTCCGCACCGAATGAGATTGATTCTTGAAGAAAAAACAAAAAGACTTTCGAATCTTGTTTCTTCGATACATTGCTTGGTTTCACATCACCGAAGACTCCATCTAACATCCACATTACGTCGTCCTGAGAGGGTTTAATCACAATAATTTAATATAGGAAGACGACCCTCTACCTAGCTTCCGATCGTGACAACTATTTATTTTGTATTTTCAAGCGGTTGAAACAACCAGCTATGGGCAAAATATCAAGTAAAATTTGATTCGATCTGTTATTCATTTCGATTCGAAAAATCCGGATATCCGTAATTTTACGAATCGAAGTAAATACCAAACTTCAATATCCGTCAAATAAGGAGCAAATCACAAATACTCATTTTTTTAAAAACAGATATTCGATTCGATCCGTAATGTACCTATATATATACATGTATATATAAAATTATATATTTTTTTATATTTCTATATAGATTTTAAGTTATTTTATCCACTAAATTAATTATTTGGTCATTAAATTTTTAAAAGTATATAGTTTTTAAATAATTTGTAATGAAAATATTATTATTTTCTATTAAAATTTTTCTTTTCTTTTAATATTTTTCAAAGAAATAAAAAATTTCTTATTTTTTACCGGATCAACGGATCGAATTGGATATCCGAAAAAATATACTGATTTTTCCGGATATCCGTAACACCGAATATCCGGAAGATTACGGATCGAATCGAATCGGAAATTCGATTATTTGTACGGGACGGATCGATTCATGGATATCTTTAAAATTCTGGATATCCGTTCCGTGCCCACCCCTATAAATAACTGTGGAAGATGACAACACAATTAATGCATTTAAATCCGAAGTCTTCTATGGTGAACAAAAAAAATTGAAGTCTTATATAAAAATGATTATGACATCAGTGAATATAGAATGGTCATGTAAAAAAGCCCACGTTAATTTGTACTCTGAAGATAGTTTGCCCTGTACTTTGACCTGTACAAGTGCCTCATTTCATACCTGCAAGACTCCAACTAATAACGAGTGTTAAGACTTGTTTTGATAAACGCCGCTCGTTAATAAAGATTATTATATTTGTTTTGCTATAAGAACCTTGGGTACATGTGATAACACTCAAGGTTAGACAGCCATTGTTCAAAACAAATATAATAATCGTTCTTTTAAGCAAATATAAGAACCTTGTTAAAAGAAGACTTAAAGCTCGACCATTCAAAACTCGAATTTATGCTAGACCAGAAGAATTACGAATGTGAATGCCCAACCAATCCTATGTAAAGAAAGCCGTCGGATGATTATTGTATGGGCCACACAAAGAATCATATTGACTTTTCTTATATTGATACAGTCAATAGTCTTTTGTTAAAAACTTGCATTATTCGGGTTTAGTTTCAAAGTTTGAAGTTGGATTTCAACGACTTATGTTCAAAATAAATATATCTTCTAAAGGACAAAAAAAAAAAAAAAAATCTTCCAAAGGACAATAATAACACCAAGTAGCAAATGCACATGACAAGTTCACATATACGGCCAAGAAATCAAGAATCTTGGATTGAAAAATATGCCAAAGAGTCAAAATTACAATAAGTGTTTATCTATGCACATTGACATTGGTGTAGATTGGTTGATTACATACGTTGAGTGAGACAAGAGGAAAAAAAGATGCAAAACGAATACTTCATTTGAATTTTCAATTGCGTGAGCTACGAAAGAGAACTAAATAATCATGACCAAACTAATATGACGTATTGTGACAGAGTGGCACAAATCACACAAACCTCTAGAAACATGGGGGATCCAAAACCTTCTCTGAATAAATCATTCGAGAAGCATTTGACTGCTAGAGGCAGTACTTACTCCGGCTCTTACCATGTGCACAAGGTCCATATTTTTTTAAAAAAAAATTTAAAGTTCATTTTATAGATGTAGGGTCCTCTTATTTTTGTTGTTTTTTGAAAAGTTAGAACTTAGAACTTTTTATCAAAAAAATGAACTGAGCCTAGTAGTAACCACTTTGCACTAGCCTATTTGTTCCTCTAGTTGCATCTTTTACGGCATTAGGTTGCTCTTCAATCTCGAGATTGTACTATTCTTCTTCATCATCATCTTTGTAGCTATCAACAATGTCATGCTCGGAATACTCTTCATAGAACTGTTCCTCTGTGTTTTTATGCTGACCGTTTTGACTCTTCTCGAGCAATTCTCTAGACTCTTGTTGCATTAACTTCTGTTGGTTCGGTCTCTGATGGCAGTTCCCTAATATCTATACAAGTTACTTTATGACAGATTAGTCGGAAAATCACGAAAAAGATAAAATAGTGGATTTAATTAGGTTTGCTTAAGTTTCTACAAAGTTTAAACTCACCATTTTATTGCAGCCTTCTTCAAACATTTCAAGGATCTAGCTATCCAACGATCTGCATTCTCCACCCACACATTACGGAACATTTTAGTAGTTTGGATCTGAAAGATTGTTTAGTAAACCCTATCAGCACCTACTATCTCTAAAAAACGAGATAGCCAGCAAGAACAAGTGATTGGAGATTAACAATTCTTTGTGGCGTTACCCAACTCATTAAAGTCGGATATCAGATATCTTATAGAAAGAGCACCACCACAAGACATAATGCAGTTTTCATGCGTGGACTTAACCACACATGCGAGCTGAGCTGTCTGCTACAGAAGTCCACAGATAGACACTTCAACCACTTAGTATGCCATATTCAAACACAAGAATCACAGCAAACTCTCACACACTACGTAACGCACATATCTATATATATATATATCCATTGATGTTGTCTCAAGAACTAACTAACCACACAACCTTCAACATCCATAACAACGGACTAAGAGCATGATTATCCCTAGCACTCCTAATGGGGCTCTTAATCATTTTTAGTAATAAATGTATGTTAAGAATCTTAGTTAAAAAATACTTTGATTTTGTGCTCCAATGGGAGTTCTTATTTAGAGGTTCTTTAAAAAAATAAACATTGCTCAAACATGTATATGGTTCATAAAGATTGGATACAAGCATGTAGATGTTTATAGATATGCAATACAGAGGGAGCAATTGGCCAGCAATTTGAGACCTGACTCAGAACAATAGTGTTTTTTTTTGTTGTTATACCACAAAGACTTCGACCTTTACAGCCTATCTATCTATACAAAATCTATAAAAGAGGGGAATGGAGAGAACTAGAAACAACAAACAAGGAAATGGAACAGATATAAACTTACAGTCATGTAGAGAGAAGATGCAGCCAAGGCAAGAGGAATGGCAACGGAGGTGACCTTGTCCATTGGTCCCTTCAAGTAAGTGTGCCTCTGGATGCTCTGGAACAACCTCTGCTTCTCCAGAAGCTTCTCTCTTGGCCTAAATGGTGTTTCTGTCAACATGATACTGCAATTCCACACCCTGTGATTTGACAGTATCTCAAATCTATACAAAGTGGAAAGCAAATACATTAATTCAAAGAGCAGAAAGATCATCACATGAATCCCACGTATCCACAAGTCAAACTCGGGTGCCACTCTATAATTATGATGGCAAACACACAGGTGAAGCTCTAATTAATATACCCAGTCTATAGTATAATGGTGGTGATTTAATAGTATAAATGTATAATGGTGGTGATTTTATACTCAAACGGTGAAGTTCTAATTACTATATACAGAACTTGAAGAGCTAGTGAAACATGACAAATTCGGGGATCAATTTTACAAACGGAGGTTGCTACATATAAACCCCATACTACAGCACACGATTCGTCACAAAGCTATGATGAATCGACCTACAAAGTAGCTAATCAAACCCATAAAACTGTTGGCAATGGAGACAAAGTGACTAAGGTTTGGAAGATCAAAGAGAAAACAGAAACACGTTCTGTTTCTGAAACAGAGGAGAAAGAAGAAGATGTGGACCCAGAACAGAACAAAATGCCTTGGGCTGAGACAAGCTTCACTCTGAATGATATGGGCTTGTAAAGGACAGGTTTGAAGCCCATTCAGAGTGACAAGCAAACAACGGTCACATTGTGTTCAGAAATCAAAAGCAAGGAAAAAGACAAGAGCTGTGGTCCTGCATTGTACGGAAAGAGAGAACCAATAGAGTTGAAGAACAGCTTTGAGTTGCTGGAATCCGAGGAGAGAGAGAAGACCTAATTGACAGCAAAGCACTTGTCTAGGGTTTTCATCTTTATGTATAAATACATCTCTTGGATTGTAAGAAAGGCTTAAGCAAGAAATACAATGAAAAGCTTCAGATTTACTCTTCTTTCTCTCTAGAACAAATCATCTATCTTTTGCTTATATGGTATCAGAGCCATGAACAATGGTCTGGACCTCTATGCTCAACCAAAACTCGACATCGCGAACTGCGTCACCATCAAACTCACTGAACGCAACTACATACACTGGAAGCGTCAGTTTGAGTCCTTTCTCTCTGGTGTGGGACTTCTTGGCTTCATCAATGGAGCTTCTCCTCAACCAGTAGCTGTCTTACATATTCCGAACATAGCAGGAGGCTATAGAGATGTACCAAACCCTGACCATCAGCTTTGGGTCAGATCTGATCAAATCGTTCAAGCCTGGCTTATTGGTTCTCTCTCTGAAGACATTCTGAGTGTGGTCCTTGGAGCTGCTACGGCTCAAGAGATTTGGGTCTCGCTTGGAAACCATTTCAACAGAGTCACCTCCTCTCGTCTGTTTGAGCTTCAACGTCGCTTACAAACCGTCTCCAAAACCAACAAGACAATGACGGACTACCTTAAGGAAATCAAAGGACTTTGTGACCAGTTGAACTCAGTAGGAAGCCCTGTGACTGAGAAAATGAAGATCTTTGCAGCACTCCAAGGACTAGGACGTGAGTATGAGCCAATCAAGACAAGCATCGAAGGAGCCATGGACTCTCCTACAGCTCCAATGTTTGAAGACATTGTTCCTCGCCTTACTGGATTTGAAGACAGACTCAAGTCATATGAAGCATCTCCTGCCTCTGTCTCGCCTCACTTAGCTTTCCATGTCTCTACAAACGACAACAACTATTCTCAGGAACAAATCCCTCACTTCACTCAGTACCGAGGACGTGGTGGAGGCTATGGTAGATCTGGTTCCAACAGAGGCAGAGGATACTCCACAAGGGGAAGAGGATTTCACCAACAGTCTACTCAAACAAACAGCAACACGCAAGGAGATCCTTCTTCAAGACTACCTGTCAGAGTGTGGGCGTTTTGGACACAATGCTCTCAAATGCTATCGTCGTTTTGACATTTCTTATCAAAGCTCAGACCTTCCCTCTGCTATGGCTGCGCTTCATGTATCTAACGACTCTCCAGCAAATGAGCAATCTTACAGTGGAACAGAGTGGTACCCAGACACTGCTGCTTCAGCTCATGTCACCAACTCACAGCAACATCTTCAGACAGCTCAAGCTTATTATGGCAATGACTCAGTCATGGTTGCTGATGGAAACTTCTTACCAATAACGCACAAAGGATCTGTTCCGTTGCAGACAAACTCAGGAGCCCCAGGTATTCTCTGTCTGAAAGATGTATTAGTGTGTCCGAACATTGCAAAATCTCTGCTCTCTGTTTCAAAACTGACAGATGATTATCCTTGTGAGTTTACCTTTGACTGTGATGGTGTGTATGTTAAGGACAAGCTAACCAAGCAAATCCTGACCCAAGGAAACCGACATAAGGACCTGTATGTGCTGGAAAACCCAACCTTCACCGCATTCTACTCGGCTCGTCAAGTTGCTGCCAGTGCAGAAGTGTGGCATAGAAGATTGGGTCACCCAAGCGCTGAGATTCTTCAACTGCTATCTAAAAGTCTTTCTCTTAGTACAAATAAAAACTTGTCCAAGATTTGTGATTCATGCCAACTTGGGAAAAGTTCTAGACTGCCTTTTTCTCATTCTGATTTTGTATCAAGTAAACCTCTTGAGAGGATAAGCTGTGATCTTTGGGGTCCTTCTCCTATTACTTCTGTCCAAGGATTCAAATATTATGCCATCTTCATAGATCATTTCTCAAGATATTGTTGGTTTTATCCTTTGAGACAGAAATCAGATTTCCTGCAAATTTTTATCATGTGGCAATCTTTGGTGGAAAAACAACTTGACAGGAAGATCATGATGTTTCAGTGTGATGGAGGAGGTGAATTCACTAGCAACTCCTTCATCTCTCATCTCTCAACCCATGGTATCAAACACCTGATCTCCTGTCCTCATACGCCACAACAAAACGGCATGGCAGAACGAAAACATAGACACATTACTGAGCTGGGACTGTCTATGTTGTTCGACGGCAAGGTTCCTCAAAAATACTGGGTCGAGGCTTTCTTTACCTCGTGTTTTCTTGGAAATCTGCTTCCTTCCTCTGCTCTTGCAGATCACAAAACCCCTTTTGAAGTCCTGTTCAACAGAAAACCAGAGTACGCTGCACTTCGGATATTTGGCAGTGCGTGCTATCCCACCCTAAGACCTTATGCTGCAAACAAGCTTGATCCAAAATCTCTGCAATGCGTTTTCATTGGCTACAATGAGAAATACAAGGGTTACCGCTGTCTTCATCCACCAACAGGAAGAGTTTACATCAACAGACATGTTCTGTTTGATGAACAAACACTACCCTTCTCTTCTACTTATGCTCATCTTCACCCTCGTGAGACTACACCTTTGCTTTCTGCTTGGCAACGAAGCTATCTTCCTGATCAGTCAGATAAGGTGCCTAACAATTCTCCTACTGCTTCAGGCTACACTTTCTCTCCGGGGCCAGTTCCAAGCTCCGCTACGATTCCTGCGCAGTGTCAGTCAGTATCTCCTTTGCAGACAATACCTTCACGATCAAACTTCGAAACAACGGTTCAGTTTGGTACCCTTCCTTCTGTCTCCCTGCAAAGTTCTGTCCGCACTGCAGCTACAAAGGAAATTCCTGTGGCAAATCCACAGAACAATGCTATCATACCTCACCAAAATGATACAGAGACTCCGAGGTCTGATAGCCAAACTTCAGTACAGTTCGGCTCCCTTCCTTCTGTTCCTCTTCAGCGCCCTGTGGATATCGAAACAGAAACATGTTCTGCGGCCTCAGACCATAATCATCTCAACAACTCTGGTAACTCTCTGCAGTCAAGTACGGAAGACATCACCATCAACAGTTCAAATCCTTCTCTTCATCACATGATAACGAGATCAAAGGCGGGCATAACCAAACCAAATCCCCGCTATGTTCTGTTTCATGTGACGTCCACTCCTACAGAACCAAAGACAGTGACAGCAGCTCTCAAACATCCAGGGTGGAATGGAGCAATGACCGAAGAGATGGTCTCCTTTGATGAAACTGATACCTTTACACTAGTTCCTTATCACCCAGATATGCATGTTCTCGGGTGCAGATGGATCTTTAGGATCAAACTAAATGCTGATGGAACACTGAAATGTCTGAGATCTCGTCTTGTGGTTAAAGGATATGATCAAGAGGAGGGTATTGACTACTTGGATACGTATAGTCCCGTTGTAAAGTCTCCTACCATTCGAGCTATTCTTCATTTGGCTATGGCAAACAACTGGGACATCAAACAACTTGATGTGAAGCATGCTTTCCTGTATGGTGACTTGACTAAAACGGTGTACATGCATCAACCTCCGGGTTTTGTAAATCCTGAGAAACCTACGCATGTTTGCAAACTTAACAAAGCAGTCTATGGGTTAAAACAGGCTCCCCGCGCTTGGTTCAACCGATTCAGTGATTTTCTTCTAGCTTTTGGCTTCACCTGCAATTTAAGAGACCCTTCTCTCTTTATCTATAAACGCAATGGGGATATCATTCTGCTCCTTCTATACGTTGATGATATAGCATTAACACGAAGCAACAAAGCAATTATCAACTCTCTGATTGAAGCTCTGAACAAAGAATTTAAAATGAAGGATTTGGGTCAATTTCACTACTTTCTTGGTCTGCAAGCTCAGTTCTACTCTGATGGATTGTTCCTGAATCAAGGCAAATATGCAGAGGATCTACTTCAGATAGCTGGGATGTCTCAGTGCTCTCCAGTATCAACTCCTCTGCCCCTTCAATTAAACCGGCTTCCTGTTAACTCACCGCTGTTTCCTCAACCTACTTACTTCAGGAGCCTGGCTGGTAAGTTGCAGTACCTCACCCTCACGCGACCTGACCTTCAATTTGCTGTAAACTATATATGCCAAAAGATGCACGCTCCTACTGAAACAGACTTCTTGCTACTGAAAAGAATTCTCAGATATCTAAGAGGAACTACAAACTTTGGCATCTCATTCAAGTCAAACACAGACTCAGCTATCCGCGCTTATAGTGATAGTGATTGGGGAGGCTGTCCAAACACTAGACGTTCAACTGGTGGTTTCTGTACTTTTCTCGGATCAAATCTCATCTTCTGGTCAGCTCAAAAGCAAGAGTCGGTCTCCAGAAGTTCCACTGAGGCTGAGTACAGAACCCTCTCAGATACTGCAGCAGAGACAGTCTGGCTCGTCAATCTTATGAATGAGATTGGTATCCCTCTAAAATCTCCACCTGAAATATTATGTGATAATCTATCTGCTGTCTACTTGTCTGCTACTCCAGCTATGCACAAGAAATCGAAGCATTTTGAGGTCAATTTTCATTTCGTACGAGAGAAGGTGGCTCAACGCAAGCTGATTGTTCATCACATTCCCTCTGTTCATCATCTTGCCGACATTTTCACAAAGTCATTGCCAACCAAGAGTTTTCATATGCTGCGGTCCAAACTTGGTGTGCTCGTTTCTCCCACACAAAGTTTGAGGGGGGATGTTGGCAATGGAGACAAAGTGACTAAGGTTTGGAAGATCAAAGAGAAAACAGAAACACGTTCTGTTTCTGAAACAGAGGAGAAAGAAGAAGATGTGGACCCAGAACAGAACAAAATGCCTTGGGCTGAGACAAGCTTCACTCTGAATGATATGGGCTTGCAAAGGACAGGTTTGAAGCCCATTCAGAGTGACAAGCAAACAACGGTCACATTGTGTTCAGAAATCAAAAGCAAGGAAAAAGACAAGAGCTGTGGTCCTGCATTGTACGGAAAGAGAGAACCAATAGAGCTGAAGAACAGCTTTGAGTTGCTGGAATCCGAGGAGAGAGAGAAGACCTAATTGACAGCAAAGCACTTGTCTAAGGTTTTCATCTTTATGTATAAATACATCTCTTGGATTGTAAGAAAGGCTTAAGCAAGAAATACAATGAAAAGCTTCAGATTTACTCTTCTTTCTCTCTAGAACAAATCATCTATCTTTTGCTTATAAAAATAACAACTAGTTAATATCAAAAGGCAAGAACCTAGAAACGAAACGAGTAACTAGCCGTTCTGCATATCATATCCACCGAAACATCAAACGAACCGTTTCGTCCTCATCACAGATTGAAGCATATCAAATCAATTTTTGGCCAATCAACAATCAAAATCACTCTCAAACGAGTAAATAGGACTAAATCAACCTGAAATCACCTCGAGAACAGCTTGTTGAGGCGGACCTTACTCGGATTGATCGTTATTTGTGCAATTCAGACGAGGGAGACGGTTCGGAACAGAAGCGAAACCACTGAATCTCAGTCTCTTCGGCGCCGGGAAGAAACCGTGGACCGGAACAGACGACAGAGAAGGAGAGAAGAAGAAGCATCTGCCTGCAGCGGAGGTCCGACGTGATTCCAATAGGAAGACGGAGCGTAGAATCGGGAGAGAGATAGAGATGAAAGAGAGGAGGAGACTTCCATGTGTGATGCGTGTCCTATAAGCAACGGTTCTTCCTCCTCTTAATTAAGCGTCGGTTCTTCATTAAAAAGGTAATTTTCTTTTCTTTTTTTTTAAATTAAAATTAACTTAAGCAACCCACTTAAGCAAATCATGCTCTAAGGATATTAATCTAACAAAGAAAGGTGAGAAAATACAAACCCCAACTTTCTCTTGTTGTTCTTTAACCTTTTCCTGAAGTTTCTTCAACCCCTTGTATTAACTCTAAGTCTCTTTTCCTATTTATCTTGGTGCTCTTGTGAGGTAACTTCTGAGGTGAATCTTGATTTCCTGATTTTGCTAACATTCCTTGACGTTTTAAGTTGTATGCAAACATGATTTTTTGGATGAATCAGAATAACAAGGCTTTGTCTTCTTCTTTTTTTCTTCAGTGCACAAGCTCACTCCTTGATGAGATCTTATTTGGCAGATTCTTCATTGGTCTTGGTATTGGCGCGAACACAGTTCTTGTTCCTATTCAACTTCATGTTATAAACTATTTGGCTTTGTTGTAACTTGTAAGATGAAGAATATTTCTTAGCATTAATCTTACTCCCAATAAGATAAGTTATGTCCTTAGCATTCTTTTGATTAACATGTTTCGTATGTTTGACGACAGTCTTCCCCTTGTACTTGTGAGAAGTGTCGTCATTGCAGCATCCAACAAGAAGGTCAGTGTTTGAAAACCCTGTTAAGCCGATACCATAACAGTGCACACAGTATAATAAGAACATGAAACGAATCTACTTACTGCAAGAATTCAATTCACTATAATCAACATTAAGATATTCTACCTAAGAACATGACTCCATAAAACCCAAACCAACACACTGAAACTTGAATTTCCACAAACAGTACTAGTACAGTATATGTTACTGTACTGTTAACTAAAGATTGATTATTATATTGAAAAAATAAAAGAAGTTAAATCATTTTTAACAGCATTCTTTTTTTTTGGAACTCAAAAAAAAAAAAAAAAGAATGCTGTTAAAAATGATTTTAACTTCTTAACTTCTTTAAAAGCTATGAAATAAGAACCAACTGTACTTTATAGATTTCTTTAATTGAAACTACATTTTTGTTAATTTATTGATTTCATTTAAATATCGGAAAACTGTAACCACTGGTCTCCATCAATAAAAGTCGTGTTAATGAACTGAGCAACTTGAGTCTCGTTAAGCTTCTGAACATACTGTGCCCTCTTCGAGATATTAGCCCCTGGACCCGAACAATTATACTCTCCATAGAATATTGTCCTAACCACAAAACATAAACATGTCTCTGATTATTGTTTTTTCTCTGATTATTGTTATTAATCAACCTTCTTAATATAAACAAAAATATGTGGAAGGTTTTTAGTAGTATTTGATATGCTTACGCATCCCTAGATGGATCGTTGAAGTTGTTCCAGCCTTCCGGCGCAATAACATCGGTCATGAAGGTGGAAACGAAGATGACGCGTGAGTAGGGCCTCCATGCACGACCAAGCCAGACATGACCAGTGCCGCCTATTGAGCAGTTGACGAAGGCAAATCCACTGTTCTCGTCCTTTGAGTTACGGCCGTTTGCAGTAACGGCTCCGTTGATAGACTTTGACCCTGGACTCACTTGGTTCGCCATTGATATTATTTGACAGTCCTACTAGGGAAAACTAATCATATAAAATACATGGTTAGAATGTAAATATACATTATACATACATACCTGGTAGAGAGATTTAGCGTTGCCGAATATGAAATCAATGGAGCCTTGAATGTAGCAATCTTTGAAGTAGTGGCGACCTCTATCGTCATGAAGAGTGTCTTGAGCTCCGAAGAAACCACATCCCACAAACACAGATGCATCTCCCGATATTCTTATTGCCACCGCCTGAGCACCTACATCTCCAGGCTTCGGTATGGGTGCCACGTTCTATCACCAAATATATATATATATATATATCACAACCCCAAGAAATTATTAATTAGCCTTTTTATATTAGGCTATTAATGATACGTATTCCGGTTAAATCAACATAAATGTAGCCAAAATATTGATCCAAAAACCAAATACAGTAGAGGGTATTAATCAAAGTCAATTTCATAATTTACACATCCGGACAATTCATCAACCTAACAGAACTTTAGGACAAATAACTTTGATTCTTGCCATTTTATTTAAGTATGTTTATAAAAAAATCAAAATTACCATGAAACTAATGTTTTTAGCGACGAACTGTGAACCAAAGACTTGGACCGAGGCACAATAAAAAGTGCCGTTAGCCGAGTAGGCCGTATCGTTCCACGCTATGGCTGTGGATTCGAACCCTTGTCCTTGCAACGTTATATTTGGTTTAGTCTTCGGAATCACCACTTTTTCACTGCCACACAATAAATATATATTTATTTACTTTAAGTATACTATTTTTTGTTAGACCTTAATAATTAGATATGGTTGTTATGACACTCGCAAAAAAATATGGTTACGTACTAGTACATGCCGGAGTTTATCCAAATTACGTTCCTTCTCTGACTAAAGTTTTCGATTACGTCCACGGCTGATTGCACCGTTGTGAAATTGCAGCAACCGTTCTTATCTACGCAGAGATTGGATGTTGTGTCGGTGTCCGGTGGTGGTATATTTTTGGGGAAATCGTCGCATATTGAAACTTTCTTTTTCGCATCAGATGGTTTGTGACGGTGGTGATGATGATGGTGGTGGTGGCTACAAACGGATGTTATAGCTGAATATAATCCTGCTTTAATACCATGTAAAATATCGAAAGGATTGTGTATAAAGACTCTAGGATGTGTGCTAAAGAGAGTTTTGGATGCTAAAATGGCTATGATGGCAATGACTATGGATAAAGTTAATAGAATGCATCGAGATTTCATTTTTTGGTATAAATGGTATTTGGAAAACAAAAAAAAAGTATTTGGATTTTTTTTTTTGGGGTTAGTTGTGTTTACGGTTCTGAGAGGGAAATGGTAGAAGGAATTCAATGAATAGGAGAACGCATAAAATAGACACTTATGTATACGAACATAAGGGAACACATGAAATAGCATGAAGTGTAAGAATTTGTTGGAATGCCTTGCAAATTACCCTTTTCTGATCTTTGCTTTCATAAAGTATTAAACTATCTCAATCGACCTACCAAAGTCTCATAACTTCTACAAGAAAATACTAGAAAAGATATATAACGTATCTGTTATAAAATAACTTATAATTTTATAGTATCGAGAAATTTAAATAGGAGCGAAATTTTATACCCGCAGAAAGGAGATAATACTGATATAAGATAATAAACGAGAGAGAATATGTTATAGAGAAAGAAGAGAATGGTGTATTACAAACGAACGAAATCGTTCGTTTATATAGAGAGTAAAAAACAAAAATTACTGTGCGTGCATAGTGATGGTGGGCTCCACATAATTTACATTCACATAAATATGTCAAAGTTCGGTGCGTATAATATTGACATACGTTTTCTTCACGTTTATAACACTCCCCCTTGGAGACCAGTGTCACTATCGTTTCTTGCTTAACGTCTTTGTTGCCTCGTTAAAAACCTTTTCAGAAAAACCCAATGGGAAAAACCATAGTAAGGTAAAAAGAGTACAACCACGTAACTCCCCCTCGAATGAGCAGTCATAGATCCTTCTGATGACGCATTCCAATGTTATGAACATGTTTTCTGAAAACCGAGGTAGGGAGTGATTTTGTAAAGAGGTCGGCTGCGTTGTCGGATGATCGAACATATCTTACTTCAATCTCTTTCTTCTTCTCGAGCTCTTGAGTGTATGAGAAGAACTTCGGGTGTATATGTTTCGTTCTATCGCTTTTGATATATCCTTCCTTAGTTTGAGCAACGCATGCCGCATTATCTTCGTATAGAATAGTTGGCTCCGTATTTTCGTCAATCCCACTGCTTGAGCAGATGTGTCGGCTTATTGATCTTAGCCATACACATTCTCTACTTGCTTCATGGAGAGCGATGATCTCAGCATGATTTGAAGAAGTGGCTACGAGCGTTTGTTTCTGAGAACGCCAAGATATAGCAGTGCCTCCAATCGTGAAAACGTATTCCGTTTGTGATCGGGCTTTGTGTGGATCTGAAAGATATCCTGCATCTGCAAAACCAACCATTTGACCTTTTGAATCTTTAGGGTAAAATAAGCCCAAATCAATGGTCCCTTGAAGGTAACGAAAGATATGCTTAATTCCACTCCAATGTCTCCTTGTGGGAGATGAGCTGAATCTTGCCAAAAGATTAACAGCGAATGATATATCTGGTCGTGTACAATTTGCGAGGTACATCAACGCTCCGATTGCACTTAGATACGGTACTTCCGGACCAAGTATCTCTTCATTTTTCTCAGATGGTCGAAATGGATCACTCTCAATATTAAGTGACCTAACGACCATTGGGGTGCTGAGAGGAGTTGCTTTGTCCATGTTAAAGCGTTTCAATACTCTTTTAGTATATGTGGATTGATGCACAAATATACCATTTTGAGAATGCTCAATTTGTAAGTCAAGACAATACTTTGTCTGTCCGAGATCTTTCATCTCAAATTCTCCTTTCAGATAGTCTGATGCCCTTTGTATTTCCTTTTGAGTTCCAATAATATTAAGATCATCAACATATACCGCGATTATCACAAATCCAGATGTTGTCTTCTTGATGAAAACACATGGGCATATAGGATCATTCACATATCCTTCTTTTGTTAAATGCTCACTGAGACGATTATACCACATACGTCCAGATTGCTTCAACCCATATAATGATCTTTGCAATTTTATTGCACATAACTCTCTAGGCTTGGAACTTAATGCTTCTGGCATTTTAAATCCATCAGGAACTTTCATGTAGATATCAGTATCTAATGATCCATACAGATAGGCCGTAACGACATCCATGAGACGCATCTCGAGATTTTTATCAGCTGCTAGACTCATCAGGAATCTAAATGTGATTGCATCCATAACAGGAGAGTATGTTTCCTCATAATCAATTCCGGGTCTTTGAGAAAAACCCTGGGCCACAAGACGAGCTTTGTATCTCATAACCTCATTTTTCTCATTTCGTTTTCGAACGAAAACCCATTTGTATCCAACGGGTCTCACATCTGCGGGTGTGAGTACAATTGATCCGAACACTTCTCATTTATTAAGCGAGTTAAGTTCAGTTTGTATTGCATCTTTCCACCTTTCCCAATCATGTCTATTTTGACATTCATAAACAGATTTTGGTTATGGATCTTCGAGTTCCTCATTTATCTCACTTGACACAATATATGAGAAAACGTCATCAACATCATCATTTTCATTTCTTTTCCATATCTTCTTATTATGGATGTAGTTGATAGAAATTTCATGATTATTTTCTGACTCATGATTCTCAACTTTGTCAGTATCCTCATTATTTGTTTCTTCCAAAATATTTTCTGCTATTTTGGGTGTGTCATTTATCCCGACATCCTTTTGTTTTCTAGGATTTTTATTCTTAGAACCAGGAGGTCTACCACGCTTCAAGCGTGTTTTAGACTCACGTATATCATCTGTTTTTCCTTGCTCATTTGATATTTTGATACAAGCAGGAGCATTTGCAGCTGGTATATGAGATTTAGTTATCGTCTTGGTATCAGCAAAAGCATCAGGTAGCTGATTAGCTATACTCTGTAAATGCATAATTCGTCGAACTTCTAGTTCTGACTCTTTAGTAGGAGGATCAAGATATAACAACGAAGGTACACTCCATTTGATATTATTTCCTACATTTTTGTTTTCTCCCCCTAGAACTGGGAATACTTTCTCATCAAAATGACAATCGGCAAACCGTGCCGTAAAGACGTCACCAGTCAGTGGTTCTAGGTATCGTATAATTGATGGAGAATCACAACCAACATATATTCCCAATCTTCTTTGTGGTCCCATCTTTGTACGTTGTGGTGGTGCTACAGGCACATATACCGCACAACCAAAGATTCTAAAATGAGAGATGTTTGGTTCTCGACCAAACGCCAATTGTAGTGGGGAATACTTATGGTATGCACTTGGTCTGATCCGAATAAGTGCTTCTGCATGCAAAATAGCATGTCCCCATATAGAGGTTGGAAGTTTTGATCTCATGATCAATGGTCTTGCAATCAATTGCAGGCGCTTAATCAAAGACTCGGCCAAACCATTTTGAGTATGAACATGAGCCACAGAATGTTCGACTTCAATCCCTGTTACCATACAATAATCATTGAATGCTTGGGATGTGAATTCACCAGCGTTGTCTAATCTAACTCTTTTAATAGTGTAATCAGGGAACTGTGTTCGCAGTTTGATTATCTGAGTTAAGAATCTCGCAAATGCCACATTTCGAGATGATAATAGACAAACATGGGACCATCTACTGGATGCGTCAATTAATACCATAAAATAGTGGAACGGTCCGCAAGGTGGATGTATTGGTCCACATATATCGCCTTGAATTCTTTCAAGGAACTTTGGTGATTCTGTATCAATTTTGGTTGGCGATGGCCTTACGATCAACTTTCCAAGAGAACATGCAACACATGTCATTTTATTCCCTTGAGAAATCTCCTGGATTTTCAATGAATGACCATGTGAGCTCTCTATGATTCTACGCATCATTGAGGTGCCGGGGTGGCCGAGGCGATCATGCCATAATGTGAAATCTTCTGGATTTTCTTTTACTACAAGATTGGATTCGATTGCATCGATGTAGATATGATGCAATCCCGAAGGAAGTTCGGGAAACTTTTCCAATATATGCCTTTTGCCATATTTCTCAGAAGTTACATACATGTACTTCTTTCCATCCTCAGTTGCAGACTGAGTATCATATCCATGAAGATATATATCTTTGAAGCTCAATAAATTCCGTTTAGAATTTGGAGAATATAGAGCATTATTTATGGATAATTTCGTTCCATTTGGCAATGTAAAGTTAGCTTTACCAGCTCCTTCAATCACGTCTGCAGGACCTGATATTGTATAGACAATGATTTTTCTTGGTTTTAAATCAGAGAAATATTTCTTTTGTCTCAGAATAGTGTGCGTTGTTCCACTATCTGGTATACATATTTCTCGTAATCGTTTCTTGGATTTTGTTCCATTAGCATTGTTATCCATTTATTAAGGTGATGTTAGAAACATCATTATTCGTTTAAAACAGGAAATGGAATAATTATACATGACAATACTGAAGTTCAGTAGTCTTATTATAAGCATTTCAGTTCTCTTCAGGAGTAACCTAGTCCAGCTCATTTGCGAAATCAGAGCTTTCGAGATACGTTGTCCCTTCAAAATTTTCTGTGAGGTTTACTTCTTTAGCTTTGCCTTTCGTGGACTCTTGATATAACTTACATAGATGTGGAGGAGTACGACATGTACGGGACCAATGTCCTTTACAGCCACATCTGTAACATACTGTCTCACGCTTCTGGGTGGTATCCTCTTGAGTTTCTTTACCCTTAGAAACTTGTTCGGATCTAACCCATTTGTTAGATCCCTTCCATTTGGGATTGTAAGTTTTTCCACGTTTGCTGTTGAAACGGCGACCACGACCCCGATTGAATTGGGTTCTCCTTTCTGAGTTTTCTATTGCCGTAGCATTCACTTCAGGAAATGCCTTGGCTCCCGGAGGTCGGGAATTGTGGTTTTTGATCAAGAGCTCATTGTTCTTTTCAGCCAACATGAGCGCAACCATCAATTCAGAAAATCTCGTGTACCCCATTTTCTTATAAATTTCGGGTAGGAAGTGAAGCTGTTTGTGGAAAGTGTTGTATGTCTTATTCATCATTTCGGCTTCAGAGACAGTGTTACCACAATACTTCAGGAGTGAAGCTATCCTTAAGACAGCAGAATTGTATTCCTCAACCTTTTGAAAATCCTGAAACCTCAGGTTTTTCCACTCTTCTAGAGCGTGAGGGAGATTGACTTCCTTCTGGTTATCGAACCTTTCTTTTAAAGCTTGCCATAGTTCAGCTGGGTCTTCTATGCTCGCATAGTCATGCGTAACATTTTCATCGAGGTGTTTCTTCAGGAAAATTATCGCTTCAGCCTTTATGTTCAGGCGGCGATTTGTTACCGATTTCAATCGTTTCGGTTAACTTTTTCATCACCAGATATGGTTTCACGTTTGTGACTCATCCGACATAGTTTTCGCCAGTTATTTTGAGAGACGGAAACTGAAGATGCTCAATTCTTGCCATTTGTATTTCTAAAACACAAAATATTAAATTTTATTAGAACTTTAAAATGAACCGTTAACATTAACTATACACGCAATTACAAGGAGAAAAAGCGCATAGAGAACTAAACCGATGTTTAGAGTAAACTCGGTCGGAGTAAATTCTCCAAAGAAAAGACCATACATAGAAGCAAAAATTAAAATTGCACATAAAATCAAAAACATGAGAATCATCTTCTTAAGAGTAGAAATCGGGAGAAAATATTTGAGAGAGGATGAAATGTTTTGGATGAAAAATGAGTGAAATATGAGTGTATTTATAGATGAAAATTACTGTTCATAGCCGTTGTAAAAAGGTAAAAATTTTGAAAATTTTCTTTGTGACCGTTGAGATTAAATCGTTGAAACGAAAATCAGTCTGAAAATATTATAATTACCAGTCAACCAAATTCTGTAAATTTCATAATATTTTGAATAGGTGACCAAACATTTATATAATAACCATAATATAATAAACAAGAAAATATTAATCAAATTATAGCAATAGATTAATTTCTGTTTTAACATTAATTAAATTTGCGGCGGCACAGCCAAGCCAAATAATTATAGTGTATTTAATAATCAAGGTTTATTAACGAGGCGACATACCGCCCGCATTAATAATAATTGAAAGCAAATATTATAAAATAATAAATAATATAGGCGGTATACCTGCCATTATAATAGGATATATATGATACATATAAATTTTACCGAATCGTAGAGTGATCGTACTGATAACGTGTTATAAAATAACTTATAATTTTATAGTATCGAGAAATTTAAATAGGAGCGAAATTTTATACCCGCAGAAAGGAGATAATACTGATATAAGATAATAAACAAGAGAGAATATGTTATAGAGAAAGAAGAGAATGGTGTATTACAATCGAACGAAATCGTTCGTTTATATAGAGAGTAAAAAGCAAAAATTACTATGCGTGCATAGTGACGGTGGGCTCCACATAATTTACATTCACATAAATATGTCAAAGTTCGGTGCGTATAATATTGACATACGTTTTCTTCACGTTTATAACAGTATCATCACTTTATTTTGTATTATATTTTGGCGATCTTATTGTCGATGTTATAACTACTTCTCTCAAAGTCAAATGTAAAGTGATTATACTTTGTTGCCAAAAGAAGAAGTGATTATACTATATACTATAATATATATGTAATAAAAATGAAATGTACTTATCTGTTTCTGATTATCATCCGTGATGGATTTACTTCTGTTCGGCTTTAAATTGTTGTTATATCAAGGCATGTTTATTGTAGAGTTCTTAGAACATGATTAATGGGGGGTTTTTAAGGTCAGATTCTTAGCGGAATATAATAAATCGTCTCTTAACTTTTAACTAAAAAACTAAGAACCGGTTTTTAAATCTCTTATTTAAGAACCGGTTCTTAGCTTTTTAGTTAAAAGGTAAGAGACGATTTTTATATTCCGCTAAAAACCACATCCTAAGAACCCCCATTAGTCATGTTCTTAGGGTGGGATTCCTAGTGTAATATAAGAACCATCTCTTAACTTTTAACTAAGAAAAACTAGAACCGACTTTTAAATAAAATATTTAAGAGATGATTCTTAATTTTTTTTAGTCAAAGTTAAGAGACGGTTCTTATATTACGCTAAGAACCCCGCAATAAATATGGCCTTAGTTCACATGAAAACTTCAAACCTAGATATGCACACATTCAACAAACTTCATTATGTGGAAGTTGGGCACACATTTAAATTCATTGATTGATGTTTGACTATATAATTTCTTCAATCTTATGATAACTAGGCTGGTTAGGCCATGTTTATTTTTATGTTGTTGTTTGACAGATAACACTAGAGTTTTTATTTATTTATTTATGAGCTTTGTTAATGTTCCCTCTATTTGGGTCTCCATACTGATATGAGCTTTTCCAGCATACATTTTTAGCCACCATATCTCATAAGTATGTTCTTGCCAATTGACTCATATAACCTCTTCCCAAAAAATTTTTAAAGAAAAGTTTAAAAAATCTCATGATGGCTTTCAACCTAAAAATACAAAAAGCAATAACAAAAAATCTTGGTTTAGAACGATACTAATTAAGTTTCCTAATTATTAACCATGAAGTTTATTGAATCAACGCTCAAACCGGGAAAACCAAAAAGGGTATAATAGGAATTTAAGACTATATCCGCCGGAGTTGCCTTTCAAAATACAAAAGAGTTGATGTCCACTTTATAAACACAAAGACTTCTCTTCGTCTTCCATTGACATCTCTTCGTCTTCTTCTCCTCCTTATGCATTTGCGATAAATATCAAAGACAGAATCCAAAAAGGAAAAACAGAGAAAGAAGAAAACAAATTAAGCAATTTCAACGTTCAAGTAAGCATCTCTCATCCACCAACTTCTCATCATTTTAATTTTCTTTGGTTATTTGTAACTTTGATTTGATCTTTTTCTTCGAAGAGTTAGTTATCTTATAATGTTATGATATGGCTTCGTTATTCCCTTGAAATGATTTTTTATTTCTTTTGGAATTGTGATCGGCTCAAGTCGTATCTCTATTTTCGATTTACTTGAAACTCAATAACTATATCTGAAAGCGATCGCTATGATTCGACTTTGGATTACAATCAATCATCAGATCGATCATCTTCTACTAGTAACGTTCAAAAGATGTATGTATCAATAGAAAGATAGCGTCTGGAAAGCTAGGTTAATGATTACAGTTTCTTAATTCCATCGAACATTCTTTGGTTATCTCGTTCCAAACCCGGTTTAGTCTGATTTAATACATTTATCAAAACTGTGATGAGACGTTGTAGTATCTTCCACGTAACTGTAACCTTGAGCATTTTTGTTGTGTAACCAAATTTGACAGAGTTTCTCTCAAAATTTGATAGTTTTAAATCAGATTTTTTTCCAACTAATAATACTTTAAAAAGTTTAGGTTTGGATCAATTCTTCTTTCAGGACTTCCTTTTCTTATTAAATTAATATACTTGTGTCATCACTCTGCATCTGGTCGCTGTTGCTTACGATTGATCTTATTCTAAAATTAGTTATTGTCAATGGTTTTCTAATTATTTATTTTTGATGAATTTAATAAAAAAATTCAAATTCTATTCGTCTTCAACTATCATTAACTTTAATACTAAAATTTTAGCGTTTTTTGTTTTGTAATTTATTTTCCTAAAATATTTTATAATCCAAAACATTTTCTTTTATAAACAGTTTCTTTATAAGAGAGTTTGGTGGGAATTTAATGTGTTTATTTGTTGGGTAGTAGACTTTATTGAATGACACCCTGAGCACAACTTATTCAGTGCAAATATATATAAGTATTCGTCAGTTTATAATAATACCTATGTTGCCATTCTTTCTTTATTTCTTTATTGATTGATAAAAGCCGTTGTTAACTTGTTATCCTCCCTGCCAAAAGGTACGCTGAATCTTGAACACTGCGTCAATGTCAAACGACACAGAACAATGATCGCATAGTTTGATGAAAATGTTTATGCTTAATGGTTTGATCATAAATACTCAAACTAATCAAGATAAAATAAAACGTAAGTTCATTAGTATGTTTGGTATTTGGTCACATTGTAATTTGCATGATCACAAGGCCTTAGTATAGGTTAAACTCGTAGTGATATACGGGAGGCTGGCCCTTATTTGGAGATCTGTCAGTTTTTGGTTACATTCTTTTACAATTTTATAAAGAATGATGTTGAAAATAATACTTCCACCATATAGAATTGAATTATCTTTTTGATAATGGAATGGAACAATAAATGATGTATGCCTCTCGCCGGTCACAAAGAGATAATATTAAAATCTTTGTTATTTTTAATCTTACCTGTAAGACTTTTGGTTTCTCTTTCTTACAAGTTATGACTTTCTTTTTTCTTGAAAAAATGAAACTTTTGCGGTTGGAATGTTCAACTAAACTTGATCACCTATCTTGTTGATACAAGAAACAAAACTCTAAAAAAAACATGGCTTAAACTTTGACGTTTGACACTTTCAAAAAAAAAACATTGACGTTTGACATCTCGTTCGTGGATACAAAATATACCATCTCAAAGCCTTAATTTTCATTGGTTGCAGAACAAAAGGTTATAGAAATTGCTTGATGGATCAAGAAACAAAAGTGAGTTCTGAGGTACCTGTAGTGAAAGGCGTACCTGAGGATCTAAAGACGGTCGATGTTTCTGTTAAGGTATAATGATCTGTTTTCTCATAATATTTTTGATTTTTTCTTCCCTTGACTGCTTTGCATTGAACACTTTCTTGAAAGTCTAAAAGATTCAAGTACAAGTTCACTCCTAACTAAAAATCTAGGAGAATTGTTCCTTATATCATTCACTTTAAGTAGGATTGAAGATATGATAAATGAAGATTTTAGTTCTAAACCTGGCTTTAAGTAGGATAAAATCTATCAAGTTTTTTTTTGTTAGGATATTAAGTATTGTGACGGTTTATTACAGGAGGTGAACAGAGAAATAACAAAGGAAGATAAACGCATGGAGCAAGAAGAAGAGGATACTACATTTGATGGTGGATTCATAAAAGTTGAGAAAGAAGGAATCAACACTAAGGCTGATGAGAAAGCAGAAAAGCAAGTTCCACTAGGTATAAGCTCAAGCAGTTCACAAAGAGAACCAGAGAAGAAGGAGAAAGCTTCTGAGTCTCGGTTGGAACCAGAGTCATTGGCTTTTAAAGTCTCTGAACAGGAAAGCCTTAATCTGAAGAAGCTAAGTGAAGAACTCAAAGAGAGGGAGTTGCTCGTTGCCTTATCTAAAGACCAAGAAGGAAAACTCAAAACTGCCAATGAGAAGTTGACCAAAGTGTCACAAGAGAAAGAGATTCTTGAAACATCTGTAGCAGAGATCACTCGAATTGCAGCTGAAACAAAAGAGACCTGCGGTAAACTCGAAGAGAAACTGAAGATTTCAGATGAAAAATTCTCCAAAACAGATTCTCTTCTATCTCAAGCTTTGTCCAACAACTCTGATCTTGAACAGAAGTTGAAATCTATGGGAGCATTATCTTCTGAAGTTTCCAAACTAAAATCTGCTTTGACTGTGGCTGAAGAGGAGGGAAAAGATTCAGCTAGAAAGATGCAAGAGCACCAAGAAAAGGTAACTAAACTGGAAGCGTCTCTGAACCAATCATCAGCGAGAATCTCAGAGCTTGAAGAAGATCTGAGAACTGCTTTGCAGAAAGGTGCAGAGCATGAAGATCTTGGAAACGTGAGTGCTAAGCGCGGCCTTGAGCTACAAGGTTTGCTTCAAACATCACAGTCAAAACTAGAGAAAGCAGAGGAAAAACTGAAGGACCTGGAAGCATACCAAGTGAAAAACTCTAGCCTTGAAGCTGCTTTAAGCGTAGCAATTGGAGAGAAGAAAGCGTTAGAGGAAACAGTGAATGGATATAGTGTGAAAATAACTGAGTCTGAAGAGAGACTTGTGAAGCAAGCAAGAGAAAAAGATGAAGCTACCACAAGAAGCAGAGAGCTTGAAGCTTTGCAAAAACACTCAGAGCTTAGTATCCAAAAGGCAATGGAGGAACTCAGTACCAGAGATGCACTAGTGAAAGAACTTGAAGATATGAAAAGATTGTATGAAGAGCAATTAGGTGAAGAATGTGCTCGCTCGTCTTCTTTGAAAAAAGATCTTGATCAG
The DNA here is from genome assembly GCA_018703725.1 of Brassica juncea. Lineage (NCBI taxonomy): Eukaryota > Viridiplantae > Streptophyta > Magnoliopsida > Brassicales > Brassicaceae > Brassica > Brassica juncea. Next base: position 13,042,724 of record CM031940.1, read on the forward strand.
TCTTCCTTGGAGAACGAGCTACTAGCAGATACAAACAACCAGCTCAAGATCAAGATTCAAGATCTAAATGCAGAGAAGGAAACCGCGACAAGACAGACTGAAGAAGCAGCCAAAAGGTTTGAACAGAGAGACATAGAAGCTAAAGACATGCTTACCAAGCTGAAAGCCCAAGAAGACCTGTTCAAGGAACATAAAAGGAAGATTGTGGAAGCATTTGAAGTTGCTAATACTAGAAAAATGAAGCTTGAAGAGTCTCTGTTGAAGCTCAAGACTTCTGAAGATGCAATCAAAGAGCTTGAGAAAGAAAATGGATCACTGGCTGAGGTGAACTTAAAGCTCAACCAGGAACTAGCTAATCATGGGTCAGAGACTAGCGATTTTCAGGCGATGTTCTCTGCTTTGGAAGCTGAGAAAGACCAAGCAGCAAAAGAGCTTCATGCTTCAAAAGCATCCATTAAAGAATTAAGAAACAAGCTTACTTCTGAAAGAGAAAGATTAAGATCAAAGGTAACTAGACATTCTCAGAATCTGAAAGTATTAATAAACCATATTCTCATGATCTATTGATACTCTTTTTCTGTTGTAGATGACTTCACTTGCAGAAGAGAATAACCAAGTCAATGAGATATATCAAAGCACAAAGAGTGAACTCGTAAAGCTTCAAGAACAACTCGAAGTAGAGAAGTCTAAAGTTGATGCTATGGTATCCGAAATCAAGAACCTCAGTGCTTTGGCTGCTGAAAAGTTGGTGTTGGAGACTAACTTTGAAGAAGTAGAAAAACAATTGAAAAATGCTGAAGCTCAGTTGAAAGAAGAGGTAACAATAGTTATATGCTATTGGATGAATACTTATTCATTAGTTTGATGATGTTTCTTGTTTTTTTTTCACACCAGGTGGAAAAGGTTGCAGAACTGACCTCAAAACTGCATGGACATGAAACTAAGGCGAGTGATCGAGATTTGGTGGAGGAGAAAGCAACTCAGCTTTATAAAGAGCTTCAAGCATCTCACACAGTCATATCTGAGGAGGTTATTGAGTTTTAATTTTTAGTTTTTGCTTCTTGTAACTTCAGAACTAACTTTTTTTACATGAGTTCTTGATTCTTGTATTTGATTTGTGATGGAGACAGAAAGAAGCAGTTTCTCAGAAGCATTCAGAGTTGGAAGCTACTCTAAAGAAAGCACAAGAAGATCTTGAAGCTAGGACAAGTATGATCGTTCATCTTGAATCACAATTGAAAGATATTGAGCAGAAGCTGCAGTTTGCAGATGCAAAGTCTAAGGTCAGTCATCATAAACAAAAACCGCATTTTCATTAACGTGTCTATTTAGTATACAAGTACTCTTTTTATATAGAAACCAAACTTTGCAGGAAACCGAGACTATGGGAAAAGGAGAAGTACAAGTTACATCTCGAGGCATTGATTTATCAGGAAACGTTACAACAACTCAGAAAGCTGAAACATCTCATCTCATGACATTGAAGATCGTCCTTGGAGTGGCTATCTTGTCTGTCATAATAGGTATCCTTCTTGGGAAAAACTATTGAAGTTCTTCAATGGTGTGATTGTTTTTTACCGTTCTTTTCTATTTGTTCCCCAAGCAAGGCCAACTGCTGTGTTATATAACACAAGAATCTGATTGACTGTTTTGATGGTTCATCTACAGTCTTAGATAAACCATCTAAATTGTGTGCTAACAGAAATGAAAATAAATTTACTTTGAATATTTTCATTGGTAAGAACATAAAAAAATATTCTTTTACATATTATATTTTTAAACAATTTTATTATACAATAGATTTTCAAAATTCAACAGTTAAAGTTCTCATATGCATCTGAAAAGTTAATCTCTTTTACATTTTACTTTTTAAGAGAAAGGGCAGTTAAAGTTCTCATACGAAAATAAATTTATTTGAATTTTTTTATTGGTACACCAAAAAATATTTTTGCATTTTATATTTTTTTTAAAAAAAATTATTATAAAATAAATTTTCAAAATTCAAAAATTCATTTATGCTAAGGGGCAGTTACAGTTATCATATGTACCTAAAAGTTATTTTCCTTTTCTCTTTTGCTTTTTATCACTTTTACCTATTTTAATTATGAGATATTCCATTATGACTAAATCAATTAACATTATAAATTGTCTAACAATCAAAACAGTGACCTAATGTTTCGGCTAATATATAGGCCGCAACACCTAATTAGATTCAATCAAACTCTTTTAAACTAAAAACCATGAAGAATGGCAATAATTGTCATTCTCCCTTTAAGCTGAAACTCGAACATCAACTCGAACAACGACAAGAAGCAGAAGAGTTCACTATCGATGCTAATGTCAAGATTATCCGACAAGGGCCTCTTCCATTACAAGAGGCCTTCTTCTCCTCCACTGTCGACAATTTCATATTTGAAGACGAAGATTGTCCAGAGAAAGTAGAACTCTACGAGTTATTTATCGACGCTGGAATAGTCGAGTTCGACGCTCAGTTTCTGCTTATTGACATGATTTTGTACGTTTCTAGAAAAACAAAGTCGCTTGATGACGATTTCAAAGGAGTTTTAACGTTGACGGTTGAAGTTACCTTACCACCGGAACCGCTCGACCTTAACCGTGTCGGTTCGAAGCAAACTCAATTCCAAGAAGCAACAACGACGAAGACGGTAGAGCAACGGTTTAACCCAAATCATGAAATACAAAAAGCCGTGTACAAAATTGGGGCTGATGGTGTTTCATTGGTGCGATGCTAGCTCGGATCGCATAAGGTAGCTTAGGTAGGGTTTTTTACTTGGAAGAGAAGCAAGACTTTTAGGATATTTTTAATCCTTTGGTTTATTCCTTTTTGGTTAACAGTTTTTGGGTTGTTTTCTTGTCCATTCGATGGCATTCATTAACCCTAATATGAAACGAAACTAATGAAGGCTTAGCCATTGCAAAGCAGAGACGACAGTTTGCATATGATCCCGGTTTCTGTTACGACAGCGTTTCTCACTCCAAAAACTGATAAGCACCGGAAGTTAACGAAAGTCGAAAGATGCGCATTCACGAGTCGATCTCGAACCAGTATTCGAACGACGTGGCTCTGCCTTTATTCTCGGATTATGTATATAACAAATAAATCTTTAGATTATATATTTTAAAAGGTTCATTGGTTGACAATCATATATATATTCTCGTTTGATTAAAAGGTACAACAAACCCAAGAAGAAAAAAAAGATAAAATGAATCAAACGTACCAAAATTCATATACTAAAAACCATACAATATGTTCGAATAAGAAAAACGCAAGTCTTACAAGAAATCAATAAACCAACAACAGAATATTTATTTTATACAAAAGGCTAGGGAGAAATAATTCACATGACATTCACACAACTCGTCGTAAATAAAACCATTCCAATGTTATTGCATATCCTTAAAAGCAGATGTCCAGGGCACAACAGCAGCACATAGCCGCAAGACTACAAACAAAGATTCCAATAAAAAAATAATCAAATACTATATATCTTTAAAGAACTAGAAGGCATACAAAATATAGTTATGTAGAACGGTAGAAGTATAGTTACATGAAAATTACTTACCAGCCTTTTAAGAATCCGTCACCCTTAGAGTTGGTCTCGACTTTAACAGGAGCCGCTGAACCATGACTCGGGTCGTTCGTCGGGTAACCAATCGGCGGTGGGGGTGCTGGACCGGTTGACATCGGTGGTGGAGGGTTAGCTCCTACGGTACATAATATATCATCAGTTTTTACAGTATCAAGATTCAATAACTTGCCTATATCTTTAAATTATTTACTAATCTTCTACTCTTTTTTTTGAAACACTTTTTTCTTGAAAACCCTTCTTTGAGTCACAAACAAATCTTCATAACCAAAATGGTAAAAAGACAACGGAAAAATAATAAACAGAGGAATCTTCTTACCTGCAGATTGGTTGTGATTGTACTGGCTCATCTTCCAACGATTAGTGTAACGAATTTGAATTCGAAGGCCAGAGTTTTATGCGTGTGCAAAGATGTTTTTTGTATGGATCAAGAATGTTTTTGATCTTTGAATATCTTTACAAATGCGTGTGTATGGTAAATATATAGGGCGAGAAAATGTCGCGTTTTTTTTTATAGAACATTAATGTCCCCATTCACCTTCCAATTTATTATATACAATACAATCATGAGTGAGTCGCTCAAATTCTTTATTAAAATAGGATTTTATTTATGTAAAGTAATGCGGATAAGTTCAAATGAAAAGCGTGCAAGTATGGAGTTTATATCGACACGTGTAGTATTCTCACCGTTTTTTGGTTGAATTTGGAGAAAACGTCATGAAGCTTCTTTGCTTCTAGCTTTGCTGAATCACCTAACTATTTTAACCTTTAGTTGGTCTAAGTTTTCGCTTAATTTAATCAACAAACAACTACGTACTCAAACCAAATGTTTCAACCCAAAACGATAATTAGGAGATAAAATATTAAGATATATCATATTAAGGAAATAATTTGGTCGTCCACCCAAAAAAACGCATATATCATATCAAGGAAATAATTTGGTTGTCCACCTAAAAAAACGCAATTGTCCATCCACAACACGTCATCTTATTTGATTTTCTAAGACCAATCTTTAAGCATCTTCTAAAGAACAAAAACTTTTTAAAAAAAATGATGAAAAACAAAAGAGAAGTTGAGAACGAGTTCTTAAATAAATCTATTAAAAACTTGCGAGAGTCTCTATGACCACTTGTTATTTTATAAATGGCTTTCTTTTAATTTTTTTTTTTAGAAAAACTTTAGTTATCTATCAATGGGTGACAAAAAAAAATTGCCTACTTAGATTTACGAAAAATTAAAAGTTAGTCAAGTTTAGTTATATTAATGGAAAGCCATGCATCTGCAAAAAAAAAGTATCTTTCAAGTCTTTGGTAGCAAATTAGATGAAAAGGGAGAGAAATCAACATCCAAAAGTTATGCAAGTAAGTTTATAATATGCCCATGAGATCCCATTTATCAAACCCCAACACACTCTTTTATGGTTTACACAATTGCATTTGCCGCCTCTTTCGAGTAAATAACTGCTAAACAACTATACCACAAAGACTCAAGCAGCATTAAGAGCTTCGAGCTGTTTCTTCAGTTCTTCAAGGTCGTCCTCCTCCTCCTCTGCCTCTCCAGACCCTATAGCTATAGCTTTCTCATACACATCTGCGTCTGGAAGCTCCCGAGTAAGCCCTTCTGGCAATGCATCTATACAACACACAAAATCGATGTAGATCACTGGTTGAAGTAGACCTAAACTTGATACATTTTCACATTAATAGTACAAAGAATCCCAAGTTGGAAATTACCTGAACTTGAGGAAGCTTTTGTAGTATCCTTCTCATTTTCATCGTCGACCACACTTATAATAAGACATGAAACACCCATCAGGTTTCAAGTTGCAATTTAAACGGAGACAGATACGATTTTTTAACTACTTCACTGAGTTGCTTACCTTATGTTCCACTCATTATCATCATGGAGAGGACCATCATCTATAGCTGTTGCTGCTTCGGCTTCCATCTTAGCTTTAGCCGCAGCGTCCCTTTCTGGTTTCGCAAGCATGTATTCTTTCTGCATTTTGGAATTTCAATGTTTTCTTTAACCAAAACATGATAACAAAGACGAGCAAGAGAGAGCTTTGTCGTCGATTTTTACTCTCAAGTTACCTGCCGTTCTAGACAAGCTGCATTCGAGCATTGTGGATTAGGTCTCATTTGCATGGTTGGGAAAAAATCCTTCAGTGAGTTGTAACCCTGTGGGTCAAGTAACAGAAGCATAAACACAAGTCAACGTTAACTGATCCATATGATAATGTTTCTATAATGAACCGCAAAGTATTTTGTACCAGGTATGGAGAAACTTCACCAAAATTCAGTAGGAACTTGAGAGAGTTTTGAACCAAAAGCCCCGCAACAACACCCTGAATTGACATCAATCAAGCAACTCTTAAAACATAGAAAAGGCTTAGAAAAACAAAAAGCATTAGCTGCAAATATGATAACTAGTCAAGAATATATCCAAATATTTTTTTAAGGTGGTCACCATAGTAGTAGGAAGAGATGCAGCACAGACCCCTTCCCTCTTAAGTGTCCGTTCATCAATTCCAGATGCCACGACCTACCACAAAAATACAGAGATTATTTAGAGACGTGTAATATCAGTAACAACTCTGGATCACAAAATCCTTGAATTTACATATGTTCCCTATATAAGTTTCTCCCATAGGCTAAGGCACTTAAGAGTTGTATGAGCAGAAGAGAAAAAAAAAACACACCAGAGGAGGTGCACAAGCAAAACAAGCAGTTTCTCCAGGAACCAGAAGCTGTATGTGACCTGAAACAGCATCTTCGGAAACACCTACAAACAAAATATCATATTCTTTGTTAGTATGTTCAGTGCTTTTATTTATTTTGTGTAAGTTGACACAACAGATAAAAAATAATGACTGATCCATCAGCATTTGGTGAATTCCCATTTCCCAATGATCCATATTAATTATAAGCTTTTCATAACATTTACCTGACTCCATCCATGTCTGACTTAACTCATTGCATGCCTATACATCAAAGGATAACCAAATGCTGTGAGTGATTGAATCATCTATGTTCAATGAAAGATCAAAAAGCTTGAAGGTGAAGTAAGAACTATGTAGAAAGAAAAATCAGAGCTACCTGGTTAACAGCCATCCTTGCTTCATAATTATCGACACAACTCAAAACAAGATCCACGCCACTTCCCTCCTTGCTAGGACAAAACGACTTGTTCTTCAAGCTCGAGGTGAAGGTTTCAAAGCCTTGCACTGTTGTTATGTTCATTGTGAAACTCTAGGAAAATAGAAAAATAGAAATCGAATAAAACAGAATTCTGCAGATGTGCAACTAATAATACTCAGAAAAATATATAAAATTCAGAAAGAGACAGAATAAACAAAAATCATACATCACACTGATCACAGATCTCCTACTAAATAAGTAATGAATTCAAATCAAACACAGCCATTGGACACATCCATAGACTTTCTATTTACTAGGAAATATGATATAAACGACCTGTAAAACTAGCATTAGGTATGCTTAATCCCCCATGAAATAAGACATCAAGTAGAAAACCTACCTCAAGTACTACGTCAGGGTTTATTTCAGCAAGCGTCTGAACAGCAGCATCAGTCTTCGTCATACCAACCTAGAGTCACCAATACTCAGAGATCAGAATCACGGTTAAATTGCAGCAGGCAGATAATAAAAGTCCGAATGAAAAGAGAGACTGCAAATGCAATGAAAAGTGAGAACCTGGTCAGGTCGGAAAAAGAGTCTGTTCATGTTAGCTAGCTCGACAGTGTCATAGTCATACAACAAAAGACGACCAATACCACATCTGGTCAGCATTTCAGCAGCAACACTTCCAACACCACCAATCCCCTGTCAATGTCATGTAAGGTTTTTAGCTGAATACAATTTTTAAAGGAAAACTTGGAAACAAAGAGAGAGAGAGAGAGATACATACAACAATAGCGACTGAAAACTCTCTGATCCTCTCATAGTTCTCCACAATACCCATCCGCTGAAGTGCCATAAGCCTACTGTAAGGATTACTATCTACCACTTCCGAACTTAATTCCTGAAATCAAAACGTTTTGCTTTCAATTATATATAGTCAAACTTAAACTACAATCAATTTATCATATAAAAGCAGACCTTGACTTTGGAACGCCGGTGAGGGTTACACTTGGACAGAGCCGCTAGATTCTCCACATGTGATCGCAGCTGCAGAGCCGAAAAAAGAGTATACATTTTCATGTGAATTCATCATCCCAAAACATAAACAACGCAACAACCAAAAGCTTTGACATAGAGCCCAATTCACATAAAGATGAATGCTTTTAACAGAATCCAGAGAGTCAGATCATTACAAGGATCACTCTTAAACACACCAATGCATGTGAAAGTTCAGTTCTTTTCGAATCTAAGATCCATAGAATGAGATACCCACAAAGAACAATCCACTAAAAAACGAGATCTGAAGCAAAATTTCAAACACACCTTGTGGATGGGAGCAGGATCGGATAGAGATTTCTCGAGAACATCGAGATCGTCGAGCATTGCTTTGAATTCAACCTCCATCTCAGCTCTCTTGGAATGCGATAGAGAAGATCGGAGTGCAAAGTCTGTGAAGAGATCGAAATTGGATTGTGGAAGAGAAACTCTAGAGGTTGGGGATACAGTAAAGACAATAAAAACGTTATTACCTTCGCAAAGGAAAGTGTTGACTAAACCGAGATAACAAGGAAAGAACAGAATTATCATAATGGGCCTTGAACTTAGCCTAACATATATTCCCAACGGCCTGCTTTGTTTTGTGATGGGTTCACATTTTCTTAATCACTCTACAAAAAATTTATCTTGTTAATGGTCTCTTCAGCAAACAACTCCAAGGTTAAAATGCATCCAAAATAATTCATCTTTTTGAATTTCCAAAACACATAAGCATGTCTGTTAAATTGAGAAGACATTTAGAGTTCGAATAGAGTCGTCCTCGTCTAATGTTTTCAATATTACTTGGGTTTTCAGTTTCTAGTTGAATCAGGATTCAAAAGCGAGCATTTTTCCTATATATGGATTACTCTCAACAAAATTATTGAATAGTAACCAATAATAAATGATGGATTTAGCAAAAATAAGATAATGAGTTTGTCCACAAGCTAGATCATGTATAGTAGTGGCTAAGAGAATTATTTCAAAAATATAGTTTCGTTTAAAATACGAAATCAATTTTAGGAATTTACTAAAAAAATAACAAATGGAAGGGACAGCTGGAAACTCATGGCCCCGTAACCAGAGAGTAAAAGTCGAAAGTGTAACAAAAAATTCTATACATCTGTCTTTGAATTATTTTTCCCATGCGAAGAAGACACAAAATAGCAATAGTTCAACAAAAAAGAAAATGACCCCGAAAATTATGCAAGAAAATGCCATTTTAATATATTTTGTTTTGGAAAAGTAAACTTCCAAATAGAAAATGCTAAAGCCAGGTTACGTCATATCGCTTCATAAATGTGGGTTTGTATAAACCTTGATGCAATGGCGACAATTGCTCCAAGACATTGCTCATTTTTCTACAACAATAAACCTTATATTATAATGCAACACGATGCATATACACACAACCGCTAGAAAACAGAAGACAGTCCACATTGACCTTTTTAATCAATTATAACAGTACGCAATTACTTGATTGACACATATTCCTAACAAACAGTGAAACTAGCTGAATAAAGTAATGTTAAACCCCTAACCCTTATGGTCTATGCATGTATTTTTCTGTCAAACTTAAAACGTAGTGACAAAGAATTAAGATTGAAATTTGTAAAGGCTATGTGTAGTATCGGAATTTAAATAAAACATCTATAAATTACGTAGCTCAAAGTTTTTTTGTATGAGGTCTCTTCCTCGCTTGGATTGGAAGTAACTATGAGTAAATAACAGAGCAGGCGAGTAAATGGATTTAAAAACATCAAATGTATCTTTATTTGTTTTTTATCTAAAATAATAGAAACAACTCTAAACTGTTTACACTTTCTTTTCAGTTTTCTTACAACTATAAGATTATTTTGTTTTGTCAACGGTTTGCTTTTTATTTTATTTTATGATTAGGAAATAATGGGGTCACATTTGTAGGTACTTGTATCCTCTAACAAAAAAAAAAAGAAAAAAAACAGTAACATCGCATGTTCTCATTTGAATTCTCCCAATGAGCCATTCCCCGTCACGACCACGTTGTCTAAGCGAAGACTTTTTGTTGTTGCATGCTTATCCCGAAATGTACCCATGGTAAGTATTAATTATAATCATCATCGATAAAAAGTTTACTAAAGTGTTAAAGTTCAAATCATAAACTTGACACAACGCATTCAAAGTTCTAACGATTGTAACAATATAGATAACTGAAATCAACCCATTAGAGTTTTTTTTTCCAACCCATTAGAGAATTGCTGAATAAATAAACAATTGATCAATAAAATTATTAAAAATACATATGACGAACTAACATGGTACAAACAAGTCTACAATAATGGAAAACTTTTATAACAAAAATGGCAACGAAAGTTATATTCTATTACGTACTTCTTCAATAGGTGAATGTAGTATAGCTTTTCACAAGCTAGAACCGTTGAGACAAAGACACGTGGCGGCGTCTGATCTGGGTAGACACTATGGAGACGAGACCACCGAGTGGGGGCCGCATCTTTGACCTATAAGTCATCTCATCGTACGGTCTTCGATAGAACTTGAGGAAATGAACGAACGAATCTCGCGGCTTCTCAGTTTTGCTGACGTGTGACTCTCGCCGGAAAAACACCGCCGGAGACTGGAAGAAAGACGGGCGAGGTACCCGCGGGTCACGGAGAGTTCCCCCAACAGAGTGACGGTCGGTCGTCCTAGCTGGCATTGGCGTTGAAGCGAAAAAGTTTCTCCTGGGCCCGCCGATGGGCTCGCGCCTAGCCGCGGGTGACGCGAAGGAGAAAGAACGCGCGTTTAGCGGTGAGAGGTACGCGCCTGTGTGTCCTAGTTTAGATGTTGACGTGTCGGTCAGCGTGAGGCACCACGGTTTGACCGTGTCGAGACCGTCGCGAGATACTGTGAAGGCGAACCTAGAGGATGCGCAAGAGCCGATCTTGTCCGTTGATTTTATTGATGACGTGTCGAAACGGAGGGAGGAGACTCGTGAGGGGTAAGAAGAAGAGAAGTCGTCGTAGTCAAACGAGTTTTGGAAATTCTGCATCGATACGATCATCGTGGCCGTTGACAGATCCAGGAATGAACGAATACCCTACACGTGAACGTACAGGATCAGTATCTCTGACTTTTTTTTTTTGTGCACGATCAGTATCTCTGACTTCAACTTAAATTGTATCGTCGCTATCAACTCCTATAGACTCAATGTTACGTTTACTTTAGATAGGTGAACTAACACTTTGACTTATGTCTACGCAAGTTCAAATTCTTATCAAGTAGAATTTTTTTTTTTTGTTAAGTAAAAAGTAGAAAATATGCGAGTTTCAAAATTCAATTGCATTAGATGTATAGCTAAGTTTACAATATAGTATACGAGAAAAATAACGACAGAAATATCAAATTATTTACCTTCCAGAGGTACGAGAAAAGAGAAGGAGGGTCGATGACAAAAGCTTTGAAAAGACGAGAAGGATAATACTCTGCAACAATTTTGAGTGTAGTCACAAGTATGTTCATGAAGGCTGGTGCTGATTTGAAGAAGCCTGCCATTTTAAAATGTTTGAAGAAATATTAGCTAACCAGTTGATTATATATGTTAAATAAAAATGTTAAACAACCTAAAATAATAGAAAGGAAGGTGCACTGTGGAGTTGCAGACGATCAAAAGAGGAACATTTAATGAAAAGCTATAGAGTACTATATGAGTTGAGAAGTACTGCAACTGCTGTAGAAACTTGACATATGTAAATGCCAATAATACCCTCAATAGTTGAGATAGTGACTGGTGTGTGACCGTGACTAAACAAGGACACTACGGAGATTATCAGATCGTTACGTCTCCCACTTTCCTGCCGGGGTTCCGACATGTTCCGGTCCCCAATTTTTACCAGATCTTTTTTTAGTTAAAAGTAGACATTTATCTTTTATATTCACTTACCGTGACAATATTTCTATTTCCATTGAGGGTTAAAAAAACCAAAAAAGTTTACCTATATTTTGAATTTTTTCACTTTTCACCTTTATTTATAAACTCTTTTTCCTATTTTAAAAATGATTTTGATAGAATTTCTATAAACAAAAGAAAGAGAGAGAGCTTACTGGCATCGAAAAGGATGACAAATTCTTCGACGTTCCTAGACATGGTTGAGATTGCCACCTCCAATGTAAATACCACCAAACGAGTCAACCTATTATTTAAAATAATAATAATATACAGATTAATATAGAGAACTTATATCTGATTTTCGAATATGTACTGCTAATTCATACATACTGTTTCTGCGTGTGTAGCTTCTGGTAGTCTTGTTTTATGCGAAAAACCTAAGAGAAAACAAGGTATTAACTTAAGTTTTTGTTTATAAAAAACAAGTCAAATCATCAAAAGAAAAACGATGCAATACTGAGTTACCAAAATGGGTCTACACTCGTCATCAAGACCGGCGACATAGGCAAGACCTTCGGCTAGCTCCACCGTGAACTCATCGGCGATCAAGCTCTCTGTAATTAGTACAGGATAATATAATAAATTTTAAGAGAAACAGAATCTTGAAAAATTAAATAGAAGAGGTTAAGTTAAGTGGGTGTCATAATGAGTGGATATTCACTTTAACGCTCAATGTTCAAACAAGGGACACATCAAACCCGAGAAAAGCAACGAAACGTCTGTTTTCTAACTACACAAAGATAATAAATATCAATACGCAAACCACTAACAAATCTATCATCTATACACTGCATCAAGCTTACTTTAAGCTTTATGTTTATCTTCTCATTTGTTTAGTTTAAAATTGTAGACCGTCTGTTAAATAGAGCGTTGGACCTTGTACGTGTAGTACATACATACGTGTATATATAAGTATATTAACATACAGGAACATCGTGAAAAGGAAGAAAAAAATACAAGAAAATATGAATATATATAAAGATTTTAGATATACGTGCATCTATAATTATATATATGTGTGTATATATATTTCAAACATATATATACATATATATATGAATAGGTAAAGAGAGAGAGTACCGATGCCAAGAGAAGATCTCCATGAAAGGCATGACCTTAACTGTTTAGCTGCTTTCTTCACATTGTCTCCTTTTATTCTCAAGAATCTACTGACACAAGCTCTGTTACAGAATTTCTCCTGCAATATTTATTAACCCGACAATATTTACAAAAAAGCACTTTAAAATAACTTAAAGATTAGTGAAAAGAGAAGTGACTCGAGTGAGATAAAGTTAACAAACCTGTTTAAGAGTGAGAGGAGAATGTTTACGAAGGTGTTAGGATTTAAACCTTGCTTAGTGCTTTAAACTTAGATGGAAATCAATATCAAAAGCTCTTTCCTTTATTCACTCTAAGAAAACTGTTTCTCAAGAACAACAATGGAGATTACAAGCCCCCTAACACAAGTAATTGTTTAATCTCTTGTTATCTCTCTCAATCCTACCCTCTCGCTCTTACTCGGATGATTTCTTTTTGGGATACCCTTAAAGCCACGATCACCTCTTCTATATATAACACCATCAACTTCTTAAGTTTCCTTATCCTTGTCGTCTTTGGTCGACATAGCAAAACTAACGTTTCCTTTTTGATTATGCAGGGATTCATTATTGGGCTGGACTTAGAGAGATGGGTCAAGACAGAATTGGGCCTTTAACTCTTCAATCTCCACCTAAGGCCCAGATTGCTGTCTCTTCCAGTCACCATCGCTTCGACGACATCGACGCTTTGTTCCTGCTCCTTCCTCTGCGATCAGAAAACTGATCTGAAAAGCTACCTGTGATAAGTTGTTGAATCACTTGTAGTCATGTTCCTTGTTTCATCTTTCCTGTGTGACTTCAAGCACCAAACCAGAAACGAATCTCTCTCAGCTCTTTTTTTTTTTTCGAGAATCTCTCGACGGTGATGACGTCTCGCCGACGAATCCTTCCGTCTCCGGCGAGTCCCGTTTCTTCACCCTCTCTCACCTTGATTCTTCACAACGACAACCTTTGCATCTCCAATGAAGATGACCTCTGACCAGAACCTGTCTTATCCGGGGAACTGTGAATTGTTGTTTCTCCGACCTTCACATCGATCCTTGTCTTTAATCCCCTCCATGGTATTTCTCTGCAACTCCAATATGTTCCACGCCATTGACCTCCTTGTAGTGATAAAAAAACCACTGATGTCATTTAATCGCTTATCCTATTCCTCTGTAGGATAGCGATTCAATCTTCTCAAATCTCAAGCTCATTCCTTTACCAAATTAGACCATTCTAATCGCAACACCAACATCTGCATTGTGCTAGACCATTCATCTCCAAAAAAGCTCGCGATTTCTTCTTGGTGACTAGCGAATCTAATTTTTCATGTTGGTATTGATCAATTCAATCAATATTACCGGCCATACTGCAGCTTTTCGGTAAGATTCTCTGAATTTTGAGTCTTCTTGATAGAGTTTGATTATTCCCATTTGAAGTTGCAAAGCCTTACCCTCTATTGAATTTTGACAGTCCTTCCTGCGTTTCCGTTGATCCTTTGGAGACTCCCCTGTTACTCCGACGAACCCACGAACCCCTTTCCACTTCAACTTCCTGGTAAGGTAATTCATGTAGCTTTAACCTGATTAAGATGATGCCTGTGATGTTATACTTGTCTGGTGATCTGCTTTGATTTCCCGGTTGTGATACTCGTCTCCCTTCAGCTCTCCTTGGTGTTTATCCTCCACCACAGCAGCTGTTTAAGACGTTCTCTCCTCTCCGGTGATCTATTTCTTCTTTCCCCGACCTAGATACTCGTCTCCATTCAGCTTCTCTTTGCTGTTTAAGACGTTTTCTCAAGTCATCCCTTCAACTTTAAATTTTCTTTTAAAGTATACTCCTCATCCGACCTTTCAAACCTTTTGAGCGACTTTTCTTGTGTTTCAGCTACTCCACCTTGAGCTGAAACTTCTGCCTCGCATCTATGCTCACAGGTAACTATCTAAACTCCACCTTGAGTTTTCCATTATCAATATAAACCTGAAACTGACTTGTTTCTCCTCCTCTGTCTCTGCGAGTTTGAGACAGCGTTGATAATGGAGTTACCTGGAGCGTCTTCCTTCTTAGGCGGAATCGCAGCGAACCTGAAGCTCCTGCCCAGGTACTGCTTTACTTTGTGAATCCTCATGATTATTGGTATGGATCTTAGATAGTGTTGCATTCTCCTTGACTCTATCTCCGAAGATACCCTCTCCCAATATATGTGACACTTTTCTCACAACGCCATTCCCGAGTCTTGTATTCACGTATTCCCTTTTTACAGCCTTCTTCCAGTCTTCCTCGTAGTCTTTAGATTCTTCTTTTGTACTAAGCTCTTTAGGTGCAGTCAAAACATGTGCTAAGAGATCACCATCTTTATGCCTTACTTCTTTTCCAAACAATACATCATCCGTTGAAGATTCTGTTTTCTGAGATTCTTCACTGCTCGCCTTAGACTCAATTTCTTCTGATTTTTCTGTCAAGAAAGAGTCTCCACCTTGAGCTGATGAGTCTTTTGTTTCAAAACCATATGGAGTAGGTCCCTGAATCAGAACTTTTGCGAACGTCACCGTTTTTGACGTCTTCTTCTTGATTATTTTCTCCACTCTAGGCATATTCTTCTTACTCTTAGCAATTGTGCCTTGTAGATAATAAACTCCCTTGTGATATTTTCCTGATATTACCCTCTTATTATCTTTGTAGAAGTGCACCATAAAATTGCTTCCTTTGTACTTGCAACCTGATTTCTCTAACATCCCATAAGAAATTAAATTTCTTCTCACCTCCGGAATGTACCTGACACCTGTGAGTATCACTTCAGAGCCATCTGAATTCTGAATCTTTATTTTCCCAATTCCTTTGATGTCACACTGAGTGTTATTAGCCATTAACACTGAACCACCATTGAACTCCTTGAGATCAAACATAACCTCCTTGTTTGATGTACTATGATAAGAACATCCAGAATCCATGATCCATTCTTGCTTAGTGTCTTGCACACTAGCTGTTAATACTAACGGTTGCTTCGGTTCTGTCGCAATGTTTGCAGATTCTCTATGTCTCCTTTCAGGACATTCTCTTTTCCAGTGTCCTTCTTCTCCACAGATAAAACAACTTGTTTTGTTTTTATCAAACCTTTGTCTTGACTTAGATCTGCCCCTGCCGTTAGATTTTCCTCTCCATGAATTTGACTTTCCTTCATAACCCTTTTGCTCCGATCTCCCCCTTGATTCCACGTACAAACCCTCTGCGTCAGACCTGGATTTATTCAGCAATCCCTTTTCTTTTAACTCCACCTCTTTGGAGTATGCTGAATTAATCACGTCGTTCATCGTAAGAGTTTCTTTTGCAGTCCCATACTTGAGCGTGTCAACTAGTGAATCAAATTGCTGGGGCAAGCTAGAAAGAACTTGAATTGCCTGATCTTCATCGCTGATGTTGATGTTAAGACTTGCAAGATCTGAAACTAGCTTGAGAAAAATATCTAGGTTTTCCTCGATGCTCTTGTATTCATCCATCTTGAAGCTCGCAAACCTCTGCTTCATGTAGATCCTATTAGGAAGTGTCTTCGTTTGGTAATCTCTTTCCAAAGCCTTCCAAACCCCTAATGCAGTTGTTTCCTTCATCACCTTACGCAGAACCAAATTTCCTAGGCTCATGCATATTAGATTCTTTGCCTTCTTGTCCTTCAAAGGATCTACTTTGACGTCCGGTAGATCTTCGTCTTTCTCCTTGTCCGTTTCAGAAGGTGTAACTGAAACTTCCTGAATCGTTGAATCTAACCCTAGAAGTTCCAACTGCATTAGCATCTTGTACTTCCATAACCCGAAATCACCTTTTCCATCAAACCTCTCGACCTTGAACTTTCCGAACTTTCCGGATATCGATTCCATATCTCCTCCTAGCACTTGCAATCAAACCTGGATTGCTCTGATACCACTTGTTAGGATTTAAACCTTGCTTAGTGCTTTAAACTTAGATGGAAATCAATATCAAAAGCTCTTTCCTTTATTCACTCTAAGAAAACTGTTTCTCAAGAACAACAATGGAGATTACAAGCCCCCTAACACAAGTAATTGTTTAATCTCTTGTTATCTCTCTCAATCCTACCCTCTCGCTCTTACTCGGATGATTTCTTTTTGGGATACCCTTAAAGCCACGATCACCTCTTCTATATATAACACCATCAACTTCTTAAGTTTCCTTATCCTTGTCGTCTTTGGTCGACATAGCAAAACTAACGTTTCCTTTTTGATTATGCAGGGATTCATTATTGGGCTGGACTTAGAGAGATGGGTCAAGACAGAATTGGGCCTTTAACTCTTCAGAAGGAGATGAAGAACAGCTTCGACATTGTCGTCGCTTTCTACTGTTGAATGATGATCTTTCTGCTCTTTCTTCCCCATTTTCTTCAAGATATCAACCTCAAAGATATCACCCTTCTTCTTCTTTATTTGTGAAATATATAAATCAGCCCGTTGTAACAAATATACCAATCTTGTTCTTCAAGAGAGAGAGAGAGAGAGAGAGAGAGAGAGAGAGAGAGAGAGAGAGAGAGAGAGAGAGAGAGAGAGAGAGAGAGAGAGAGAGAGAGAGAGAGAGAGAGAGAGAGAGAGAGAGAGATTTTGAAAAAAAATGGAAGTGATTGACTAGAGAGAGAGAAGAAAAATAGATTCCCCTTGTGGTATATATTTTCCAATGGGATTAACGGCAGCTGACGCCGTTAATACAACTCTAGCACATATGGCTTGGTCAAGGTCATATATTCGATATTTTAGTGATATTTTAATTAAACTAGTAACTTTGTTTTGTTGGCAAGAAAAAAAAGTGAATATCCTTAAAATAACAGTACTGAGACCTTTAATCTAGTGATCTATTTTTAAAGACAGAGATCTAAAATTATCTCCATTCTATTGATATTTTGCCTCTATTAGTTACTAGAGTCAATTTTTCTTCAATTTATTGCTATTCTTTAAAAAAAACTAAAGATTGTTATTTTTTTAATTTTTAATTCAGTTTTTCTTCAATTCATTGTTTTTTTTTTCTAAAATAGAGATTTTTATTTTCTCTATATTTAGAGGAAGAATTAGTAATCTCTATTTTGTATTCTATATTTTAAAGCTTGCTATTATAAAAATATATATATCGGAGCAAACTTTATTTTTATTTTTAAAAATTTCTAGTTTAGAAAAAATATGAGAAAATATATCGGAAATGGCCTAAAATCAAAGTAACATGACATAAAAAGTTTGAAGCAATATCATTTGAAGAAAACGTATATTCTCGGAATGGGAGAAGAAACATGTTTTTTTTTGCTAGAAGTTGGAACAGAAGCTATCTTACAAAAAAAAAAGTTGGAACAGAAGCTTAGATGAATAAATATAGTAATACGAATGAGGAAGAAAACATTAAAGAAAGTAAAGAAGAAAATAGGTCAAACGGCGTCAAGAGCTTTTAACAGCTGCATGTTTGCCTGTTGGAACAGAGATTTTTACAACGATTCGACTTAGAGCATCTCCAATGTAAAATTCTATTTTTTCCTCCAAAATAGAGTAAAAGTGATTATAGAGTAAAAATGCTCCAACCTTACTACATTTCTCACTCCATAATGAGGTAATGAACAAACAAAAAATAAATTACTCCATTTATGGAGTAAATTTCATTATTGAGTGAGATATGGAGTAGGGTTGGAGCATTACTTACTCCATACTTACTTTTACTCCATTTTGGAAGAAAAAATAGAGTAGGGATGGAGATGCCCTTAGAACTCGTTGAACCTTCGATAATCTTCATAAAAGTAATAAATAATAATACTGATCACGTCAATCTATCTTTTTCGTTTGAAATATATGAAATCTTATTGTTATAGGTCTGGACGCAGATAAGATATCCGGATTTTTGAAAGTATTTGTGATTTACTTCGTATGTCACGAATATCTAATTTTTCGATTTGCTTTGTTTCGGAAAAATATGGATATTCAGAAAAACGAATATCTGAAAAATAAGTAGATATTTACGGATATTTATGAATACTTACGGATATTTACAAATATTTACGGATATTTCATCTGTTTTGATTAATACAAATTTGTTTTGTAAAATATTTTTTTGCATGATATAAAAGATAAAAATTAAAAGAAATAGTGAATACATATTTTTTTTGAATTTTTAACTTAGCTAACAATTACAATAACACAAAACTTAAGAAAAAATTATAATTGTCATAAATTGTTTCTCTTCCTTTTATGTAATAATTTTACATAAGTAATATTGTGAATAGAATTTGTCAAATCATATGTTAGAATAATAATTATAAAATTTTATACATTTAAAACTTTCAATATAATCAGGATATACATGTATTTATATTGCCGGATCGGATCGGTTATCCGCTTCCCAAACTTTTAATATTTGTGATTTGTTTCGATTTTAACGGATATTGATTTTTATTATTTGCTTTGCTTCAGAAGTTTACGTACATCTGGAATTTTCGAATCGAATCGAAATGCGTAATAAATCGAATTAAATTTAACGGATAAAATGCTGGCCCTAATTGTTAATACAACATACAGCAAACAAAGCATTTAGCAAAAAAAAAAGGACTTTTTGCAAAAGTAACTCAAAACTTGGAGTCAAACAGAAAACTAACCTTTTCTTTTGACTCATTTTTTTTTTGAGATTTTCACCCCACACCTGCATTTTATCTACGAAAATGCCATTAACTTTTTTTTTTTTTTTGTTTTTCGAAAATGGCTTCTTTACTGTCTCAACCTCATCTTCTTCAACTATTTACAACAGTGCCACTACCATGAATAGTTCAACAACCTTGTACTAACTGTTTGGAGCTTTTAATGCCCTTTAATGCACGTAAATCTCTTTACACTCTCTCTGTTTCAATTGTTATGAACTAAAAACAACATTTCTTTCACTTTCTCTCCATATTCATCCAAAAAACTCAAGCTTTTGATTCAAAATATTTTATGGTTGACAGAGCCATATTTCTTTCGTTTTGACTTACGGTTGCTTTCGTTTGAGGTTCTGGGTGGTTGGAGAAGACCCAGTGTGCAAACGAAGTCATCTCACCTAGTTTAAGGTACGAATTTGAATTTTTTTCAAGATCTGTTCGCGTAGAAGACTTACTAGTAAGTCATCTGTATGTAGAAGACTTACTGATAAGTCTTCTGGTCAAACGGACGACTTAAACTAAGTCGTCCGGCTTTGTTTGTTAAAAAAAAAAACTCCAGACGACTTATATATAAGTCGTCTACGCGAAACGGGCTAGTTTTGCATTTGACCGAATCGTGTCAGATCTTTGACTATTTCTGGACGACTTATAATTCAGTCGTCTCTGGGAAAGTTAAAATTTCAATATTTTATTAAACTAGACGACTTACGTGTAAGTCGTCTTAGGTTAGTTTTGTAATTGAAAAATAAAACTTCATCGTTTAACTTTTACCAGACGACATAATATAAAGTCGTCCTGACAGAAGACTTAATTTAAAGTCGTCCGGGGAAAGCAAAGTCGTCCAGAATTTTTCCCAATTTTCTGGTCAAACCTTGCTTATCCCGGACGACCTTAAATTAGGTCGTCTAGCTGGACGACTTTCAATTAAGTCGTCTGGAGAAAGTTAAATTTCAAGTTTTATTTTTCAATTACAAAACTAACCTAAGACGACTTACACGTAAGTCGTCTAGTTTGAATAAAATATTGAAATTTTAACTTTCCCAGAGACGACTGAATTATAAGTCGTCCAGAAATAGTCAAAGATCTGACACGAGTCGGTCAAATGCAAAACTAGCCCGTTTCTGGTAGACGACTTATATATAAGTCGTCTGGAGTTTTTTTTTAACAAACAAAGCCGGACGACTTAGAATTAAGTCGTCCAGTTTAATTTTAAATTGCAAAAGTGACCTCTTTAGACGACTTACCTTTAAGTCTTCTGGACGACTTATTTCGAAGTCGTCTGCGGCAATGTTTATTGAACTTCTTCATTTTCTCTATATTTACTAATGTGTTTTATTTTGAATATTTGCAGATGATTTGTCAGTTACATGCAGTTTATGGAGAATGGTTGTTGAGAGATTGCCGTTGGGATTTTGTGGTTGATGATCTCAAAGGAGCAAAATTGTTTTTATTGAATGAAGATTCAACACATGCTGAACTTGTTGCAATGGCTCAAGAAGATTATAACCTGGACATGAGAACAGTGACTGTGGATATTAGCTACTCATTACCAGCAGAAATGATGATGGCTCCAGGCAGTCCTCCCATTCATGTTACAAGTGATAGACAAGTTCGAAACTTGCTCGAGATACTCAAAACGCATAGAGTATGTCTTTGTGTATCAAGCCGCAGCAAGGTGGAAACGGTTTCAGAGAAAAGGGATAATGATGAAGCTGGTGAATGGGAAGAAGATGTTGGTGATAATGATGAAGCTGATGAATGGGAAGAAGATGTTGGTGATAATGAGTTTGTTGAAGATGAAAATCAAGATGGGGAGGAGGAAAATGGGGAGGAGGAGGCTGATAACTCTATTGTTGGTGAAACGGATCAGAATGGTGGGGATTACAGTCTTTATGGAAAGGTTCAAGATGAGGACGAGGAAGATGATGATAATATTTGTTTTGAAGAAATGGAAAAGACATATGCTAAGACAAATGCTATTGAAGGAGGAAAATCGGATGGTACCAGTATCTATGTCAACCAGAGTTTTGTTAGCAAGGATGCACTGCTTTCAGAGCTGCGGTTGGCAGCAGTGAGGGGTAGGTTTTCTTTCAGAATATACAAATCAACGAAAACTCTCCTTGTGGCAACATGTCGGGTTAGCGGTTGTGGATGGAAGATCAGAGCGAGTGTGAAACATGGGACAAACACGTTTTGGGTAACAAAGTATGTGGAAAAACATTTATGCTCAGTGGGAGACCGAATCGCTCAGCGGAGACACTGTACTCCGAAGTATGTTGGTAGTCTTTTCATTGATCGTGTTGGAATCATTGATGGGATAACTCCGCAGCATATCACTGATGCAATGAGGAACATGTTTGGCATGGAGCTTGATTACACCACTTCATACAGAGCACTGTTATATGCACAAACATTGGTGAGAGGATCAGCAGAAGAAGGGTATTCGCGTCTGGCATCATATCTCGAGCAAATCTCCATTGCAAATCATGATTCTATCACGGCTATAGAACTTGATTCTATGAAAAGATTTAAGTATCTATTTCTCTCTTTTGGAGCTTCTATAAAAGGTTTTAAGTATCAGAGAAGGGTCATTGTGGTGGATGGAACTCACCTAAGTGGAAAGTATGGAGGTGTTATGTTAGTTGCAGCCGCACAAGATGGCAATTTTCAGATATTCCCATTGGCTTTTGGGATCGTGGATGCTGAAGATGAACCTTCTTGGGAATGGTTTTTCACAAAATTGGCTAGTTGTATATCTCATGACAAGCCTCTAGTGATGCTCAAACTGCAAGGAAACTGGCCATACGAAGCCACAATGTACACAACCAGTTGATTAGTTGTCCAGACGACCTAACTTTAAGTCGTCCAGTCTTGATTACCCGTCCTGACGACTTATATATAAGTCGTCCGGTGTTTCGTCTACCAGCGTATTTTATATTTAGACGACCTTCTACTAAGTCGTCCAGTGTATTTTATTTTTAGACGACCTTCTACTAAGTCGTCCAGTGTATTTTATTTTTAGACTACCTTCTACTAAGTCGTCCAGTGTATTTTATTTTTAGACTACCTTCTACTGAGAGATAACATATTTTTAGACTACCTTCTACTGAGAGATAACATATTCCAAAATGTAGATCTTTGTTACGTCATTGTTTTGAACGACTTATAATTGTTCTGGACGACTTATAATTGTTCTGGACGACTTATAATTGTTCTGGACGACTTATAATTGTTCTGGACGACTTATAATTGTTCTGGACGACTTATAATTGTTCTGGACGACTTATAATTGTTCTGGACGACTTATAATTGTTCTGGACGACTTATAATTGTTATGGACGACTTATAATTGTTCTGGACGACTTATAATTCATATTCATCTCACCAAAACATGAAAGAAAGCATAATTGTTCAAAAGACATAACCATAATATAAAAAACATTAAACTTGAAGAGATTAAGAAAGCAAAGACGTTAATCAAACATCTGTGGCTCATTCAACTTGTACCAATCGATGTAAGGAATCTGAACATCAGCCACCTTGGCCTCTGTGCGCACAAGTTCGAAATCTAGCTGCTTCTTTTTCTCTTTGCTAAATGGGTTCTTTTTGAAAAGTTCATTCATGAGTTCCAGCTTACCTTGTATGCGCGACACTTCAAGCTCTTCAACATGTTTCTTGGCGATGGCATCATTTAGTTCCTTGTACATAAAGAGCTTGGCTCAGTAATGCTCAGTGGTCGCCTCAACTCCCTTGTTGAATGCCTCTTCTAGAGAAGAACCATGATAAGGAGATATCTGCGTGGGAGAAGGTTTCCTCGCTCGTTCACTCCTTGCACGCACAGAAGCAGTGGGAGCTATTTTGTCCAATACAACCAGGCTCGGTTGTTGTACGGTGGAAGCGACGCTCGGTTGTTGATCGGTGGAAGAGACGCTCGGTTGTTGATAGGTGGAAGCGACGCTCGGTTGTTGATCGGTGGAAGCGACGCTCGGTTGGTCAGTGGAAGTGACAGCAACAATCTCTTTGGAGGAGACACCATCTGCTTTATCCGGCAAGATCTTATTTCCCGCGTTCGCCTCATCGCGAATTTCTCTCTGCATTAAAAGTTGCACACTAGTTAACCCTGGGACGACTTAAATAAAAGTTGTCTGGACGTCTAGTTGACCATGGACGACTTAATTTTAAGTCGTCCATGGTCAACTAGTCGTCCAGACAACTTACATTTAAGTCGTCCAGGGTCAACTAGTCGTCCAGACAACTTACATTTAAGTCGTCTGGAAAACTAGTTAACCCTGGACGACTTAATTCTTGTTGGGAGAGGATTTGATACTAACCTCGGATTGTTTGGCTTGAGGGATAGGTTGTTTCTTTTGAAGAGTAGGCTTTTTGGTTTGAGGAGGAGGCTTTTTGGTTTGAGGAGTAGGCTGTTTCTGTTGAGGAGTAGGCTGTTTCTTTTGAGTAGGCTGTTTCTCTTGAGGAGTAGGCTGTTTCTCTTGAGGGGTAGCCTGATTGGTGAC
This sequence comes from Brassica juncea, assembly GCA_018703725.1. Lineage (NCBI taxonomy): Eukaryota > Viridiplantae > Streptophyta > Magnoliopsida > Brassicales > Brassicaceae > Brassica > Brassica juncea. The sequence goes on from CM031940.1 coordinate 13,066,692, forward strand.
ACCAACCTTCTTCTCCATAGCTTCCACCCTATCGGACAACTTCCTAATCTCCTTGATGCACTTCCTAAACCCTTCTTTCATGCAGTCAACTAGCCCTTCTTTCATGCTGTCAACTACGTCCTTGAACATATTTTCCAACTCCTCTCTAGTCACCCAACTAGCCTCTTCTCTAGCCTCTGTAGGAGCCTTTGTAGGAGCCTCTTTACGAGCCTTTGTAAGAGCCTCTTTAGGAGCCTCTTTAGGAGCCCCTTTACGAGCTTTCTTCAGAGGTCTTGGATTGTCTTCCTCCTCCTCCACCACAACCATCTCTATCTCTTTGGTTTTCTTAGTACCAGTGACTTCCCAGCAATCCTTGGTCCACTTCCACGGTCTCCGATCATACATGACTTTAATGATGTTCTCCGCGGGCACGTCCTCAACCTCAGAGTCCCATTTTGGCCACATTTCACTAATGTCCTTCTCAACAAAGTTGATCACGCGGGTCTGCAGTAAATAGAAGAATCGAGTTAGATATTTGAAAAAAAGACTAAATAGACGACTTAATTATAAGTCGTCTGGAAGGTCGTCCAGCTGGAAGACCGTCCAGCTGGAAGACCTTCCAGACGACTTATATATAGTCGTCTACTAAGTCGTCCAGCTGGAAGACCTTCCAGACGACTTATATATAGTCGTCTACTAAGTCGTCCAGCTGGAAGACCTTCCAGACGACTTAATTAAGTAGATACCTGTCTCAAGATAGCTTCTTTCATTGATCTGCGGCCTCTGCCGCCCCCGTAAGCCAGTATCGGTGGAGACGGACTGTTTCCTCTGGGACCACCAATACTAGCTCCCAATTCCGGCATAGCTGTGTACACCCAGACCTGAAGAACTTGTATAAACCCATCCACGGTGTAACAGCCAGTAATATCTTTGTTCCACAAAGAGTCCATCAGCACCTTAAACGCGACTCTCCCCCATGGATAATTCTCAAACCGTTCTAAATCCATCACTAGCCTTGCCAGACTAGATCGTGTAGCGGTTGAAAACTTTCTCCCTTCAATGAATCCAGTGAAGATGGAAAGGTACGCGAGCCGCTTGCGATCTTCCGTGGACCAATCCTCGCATCTCTTCAGTGCTGCTATTATCTGATCAGTAGTTGGCCCAGCTTCCAGATGAACTCCCAGCATCGCCCAGAAAGAAACCATCTCTTTGGTAACTTCACATTTTGGTGTCTCAAGGTCCTCGATGTACTCGCAGTTTAGACCAGTGAGGTTTTCAAATTCTAACAGTGAAAACCTCAAAGGTTCTGGACCAACGAGAGACCACATCTCATACTTCTTCTTAATGTCCAGCTTGAAACTGAGCATGTAGTGAACCAGCCTTGAAGTCCAACCAAATCCCTGCTCCTTGAACTTGATGAAAACTCCCAAACTCGACTCCTTGAGCTCTTCAAATTCTTCATCAGTAAGAGCTTCCCTAAGAGCAGTATGCAACTTGTTATTATCCGTATGATACGAAATGCTATTGTGGGCTTCTGGCTCTTCCCCTAATGTGTATAACCTACGGGGGAGTTCTGGAATATCCATCCTTTTTGTCTGCAAAATAATCAAAGACAACAATAGAGATAAGCTAAACAAGCTAAATCTAACAAGAACACACAGAAAAGTCAGAACACAAGCTAAATCAATCACGCCTTAATTGTAACTCCAGACGACTTAGTAGACGACTTAGATATAAGTCGTCTGGAAAGTCGTCCAACTGGACGACTTAGATTTAAGTCGTCTGGAAAGTCTTCCAACTGGACGACTTATATTTAGGTCGTCTATTAAGTCGTCTGGAAAGTCTTCCAACTGGACGACTTATATTTAGGTCGTCTATTAAGTCGTCCAGTTGGAAGACTTTCCAGACGACTTAAATTACAAGTCTTCCAGTAGAAAAATTAAGCGGACCTGATTAGTAGCAGAAGGAGTACTCGTCATTGCGGTTATAGATCTGAAAAAATAAACGTGAAACGGTGAGAATGAGTAAATTGATAGAGACAACGTTTTATGTTCATCTTTTCCTCGAGATTGATGACTTACCGGCGTTAGGGTTTACAGAGAAACGGCGCTACGGTTTACAGAGAAGAAGCGGCGGCGCTAGGGTTTAGAAGAAGCGGCGGCGCTAGTGTTTAGAGGAAGCGGCGGTGAGATAGTGTTGGTGAGCACGGTGGAGAGGGCGACGGTGGAAGCGGCGGCGCTAGGGTTTAGAGGAAGCGGCGGCGCTAGGGTTAGAAGAAGCGGCGGCGAGAACGGTGAGAATGAAGTGAGATAGATAGCCGACGTTGAGGGAGACGGTTTGTTCGGAAATAGTGGAAGTGGCGGCGCTAGGGTTTAGAGGAAGCGGCGGCGCTAGGATTAGAAGAAGCGGCGGCGAGAACGGTGAGAATGAAGTGAGATAGATAGCCGACGTTGAGGACGATGGTTTGTTCGGAAATAGTGGGAATTCAAATCGCCTTTGATATCGCCGGTGAGAGAGAACTGTTAGGTTAGGGTTTCTAAATTTCGCGGAAAAATGAACAAAAAAAAATCACCTTATATATTGGGTAAATAATCCGGTTAGCTTTAAAAGTACGTTGGTAAAATTTAAGGTTTGGTCCGGTTTAGACGACTTATTCTGGCTCATAATGTACATCAGAAGACTAAATATTTAGTCGTCTGTTTACAGAAGACTAAATATTAAGTCGTCCCAGACCCTAAAATGAACCCCTAAACTAAAATGACTAAATTAACTAACTAACCACGTTATAAAATCAAATTATACTTCAATAGTGTTTAATATACACAGAAATGAACACGCTTATGTAATTTTTAAATTTTTCAAAAACGGTTTTAATGCTTTCCGAAATCTAACCCTAAGAACATATACAATACTACAACATATGTTGATGAAAGTTAAACTAAAGAATATCATGACTCACTACTTTCACTCATCTATGCTGAAAACAATTGAAATTTGTTATATCTTAATTTATATCTCTTAATACATATCTTAATTACATAATTCCCATTTTTCACTTATCAAAATATTTTTTACAAAATTTTTAAATTATGTTTAAGAATAACTGTCCAGACGACTTTCGAGGGGTAGAAACGTAAAAAAAATTCCGTTTTTTTGTTTGTTCACAAGGGGATAGTTGTAATTTCAATAGCCTTTTAGGTTACTTTTGACTTTGACCCAAGTTGGGGTATTCTTTTGGGTTTGACTCCAAGTTTTGAGTCACACTTGGCAATTCTCCCAAAAAAAAAACATACAATACAACAAACATGTTATGTTGTGTTGACGTCTACTACAACAAACATATATTCTTCTCTTTTTATGTATATATCACCTTTCTACAAGTATAGAACATGCGTATTCTTTTCTTTTTCTTTTCTAACATACGTATTCTCGTTGAGGTTAAAACAAAATATATGTCAAATTAAAAAAATATATATATGTCAAATTTGCACCCAAAAAAATATATGTCAAATCCGAACTACAGTCCAAGTTGTTTACTCGTGGACATACAAACAAGTTATAACAATTGTTTAAATCGGGTATGAAATAATAAAATTACAACTTACGTATCTTACATTCAGCATGTTACTTTGTTTCAGATACATCATACACGTTATATTTCTTATGAAAGTGTCGAGTTTACATCAAACTAACACCGTCTAGAATCTCTAGATGATGGTATAAACTAAAAACTGGAAGAAGTCTACAAAAACTGTTCTCCCTAAAGTCAAAGGAAAAGGAAAATATGTCTCGAGAGGTCGAGGTAACCGAAACTCCTAAGACTTTGGCCTTACTTCAGTCTCTAGCTTAATGTCATTAAGCTCTCTTTCAACTTCAAATGTTGTAATATTCTATGGTTTCCATCAAACTTGTAACAAACTCTATGGCCTAAAAACCATATCGGTTACATTTAATTTAATGCATCAAAATTAGTTTTTTTTTAAAAAGTGTTCGATCTCCCTTGATTCTTTTACACTGATACACATACACATGTGGTGTGGTACATATACGTGACAGAGTTTAGGAGATGAAACACAAAAGGATCAGTAAATAGGTTGATTGGGCAAGGTGTCTCTCGTGCTATGAATCGGATTTAATTCAAAGCCCTTTTGTCCCGGGCGTAGTAAATACGCATATTTAACATTACGCTTGACTTTCATTTGTAGTTTATTTAAGTATTCTAAGAAATTAAATGCAATCACTTTCACTTCTAAAGAAACAATAAACAAGCAAAACGAAACAAAAAAAAAGCAAACATCGGACCAATTAAAGTTAATTAATACATTTGAAGTAATTTTTTTTTTTTTTTTGAACTAATTTGATGCATTAAATTAAATGTAACCGATATGGTTTTTAGGCCATAGAGTTTGTTACAAGTTTGATGGAAACCATAGAATATTACAACATTTGAAGTTGAAAGAGAGCCTAATGACATTAAGCTAGAGACTGAAGTAAGGCCAAAGTCTTAGGAGTTTCGGTTACCTCGACCTCTCGAGACGTATTTTCCTCTTCCTTTGACTTTTGTCCACTCCATTTCCTGTGCTTTTTGGGTTTGCTTAATTAACCTCCCCCCTCTAGTCGTTGTCATTTGTGTTTGTGGCTCACCTTCTGAGTGGTCCATGGAAGGTATGACTAGATATGGATCATTTAAAACATCATCTTCTGAGTTGGTTGTCTCATCGATGACCATGCAAGATGGAGTTTCCTCCATAATATTTTTGTCACTTGGAGCAAGGGAAGCCCCTGCTAATGATGAAAAAGTAGATGTAGAATGTGAAAGAGTTACCTCCTTAATTTGTGAATGATCAATCCCTTGTACAATCATTGTTTCTTCTTGTATATCTTGCTCCATTTCTTTTTGGACATTGCTCACTATCTCATGAGTATTAGGTAGAGTAGCAGTGGATGTACACTTTTCCTGAGACGAAGTCGGCTGAAGAGATGATTGCCCAATCTGATCTATATTAACTATAGGTACATTTGAACTTTCTTCTCGAGCTTCCATATCTTTATGCTTGAGAGCATTTGAGACGGTGGGTGGGAGAAGACATCGTTTCTCCTTATGTCCCAGATTTCCACATCGCACACATGTAGAAGGGATCCAAGTGTATTCAACCTCAACTAAGTATATGTTCCCTTGCTTGTCATCACACGCAATTAGCTTAGGAAAGGATTTATCTAACTCCATTTCAACCAAAATTTTGGCTTCCCCCATTTCCGTCGGATCAAGACGTGGCTTATGAGTTAAAATTGGTTCTCCAAGACCTGAAGCAATGTGACTAATACCTAAGCAAGAGTAACATCTATCAGGAATATTCTTGAGGTTTACCCAAACTGGTAAAGTTGAAATCTCTTGGGTTTTGAGGGTCGCAGCAGGAGACCAAGGTGCTACAAATAACAAGCAGTCGTCAATGTGCCATACACCTCTTTCAATGACCCACTTCCTAGTTGCTTCATGAGGGATGTGAAACATGAACGAAGATTCTCCATGCTTCTTAATGGCTATCCTACAACTCCTACCCCAAAGCTTATTCACTACAGCGTGAACTAAGCCACCAGGAGGTAAAGCACAACGATGAAACTGTCCTATTATGTATTCATCATGATTTTCCGGTCCTAGTAAGAGAACTTTGGAAGGGATGATTACCTCCGGCGTTCCATCAATACGAAAGGTAGGATTTGCAGCACGAAATAGATTCCTTTTTGATGGATCCATTTTAGCAGCCCAAGGAAACCGATGGCTCCCATCCGGTTTCAGTAGAGGTGGTGGTAAAATGTTGGTTGGAGGTAACGTCTTTCCGACTAACAACTGCTTCCTCTTTGGTTTTTCTTGTAAACCTTCCTTAAGAGAAGGCCAACTCGATTGGTTAATACCAAGCTGAGCAAATTCCACTCTTGGCGTAGATGGATCCGGAGGTGTTGCCGGAGGAGTGAAATGGAGAGGCTTTGCCCAAGCTCCTAATTGACTAGGTTGCTTCATTTGGAGTGGTGGGACAGAACGATAGTATTCCTCTAACTGTTTTGGGGTGAGAGCAGTAGATGAAGTTACCGGAGTCACAGGAGACGATGAGATTGGAGTTTTGTTGTGGTCCTCGACTTTGTCAGATCCAGCCCCAAAATCAGCACCAGCTAGCGATGCTTCAACATGAGCAGACGGATCAGAAGACTTGGAGTTTTCTTCTGAGCCTTCACTTGCGACTTGTACAGGAACTGGAATAGAAGATGGATCAGAAGAGATAGCATCTTTGATTGGAGAGACATCACCGGATTCTGATTGAGCAGGATCTTTGTCGGCGGCGTTGTTGGAGGTGTTGTAGGAGACGTGCTCATCGGGATCCAAATGTAATAGCTTACTGTAGCTCTGCAATTACATTTGAAGTAATTGCAGAGCTACAGTAAGCTATTGGGTTGTGAACTGTGGCATCTCAATGAAAATTAGTAAAATATATGTATCCTTTCTTTTACTGATAATGTATTTTAGGTGAAACTACATTTAAGAATTATTACTACATTTTTGAAGCTAAACTTGATACATAATCATAACTTTTCTTTTTGTGATTTCTGTTCGATAGCTTAAAGTATATTCTAACTTTTATATCTCTCGTACATTCAAGTTTATATGATCTCATTGTAACATAGAAGCCCTTTCTCAAAAAAGAAGAAGAAGAAGAAGTGTACATAGGTTAGATAATTAATATACGAATAATTCACAACGGTCCAAATTATAAATTTAAAGTTTGGTGATACTAGTAGATAAGAATACAAAGGTTCACAGTACTACAGTAGGAATTGGAAACGACGTGCTAAAAGGCTCTGTCTTTGACAGCCAACAGCAACAAATCAAATATTCGTATCAATAAAATTGTACCTTCAAGTAGAAAGTAGGCCTTGTGTCTGAGTAGAGTGTAGCGGCCTTGTGTTTTTCATTATCATTATTTCTTTCTTTTTTCATACCGGCCATGAAAATTCGCATCAAATATATTTGATTGATTTGATCGTCTCAAATCTCAATCCAATACAATGATCAGATTCTTTTACCTTTTTTCTTTTAAAATGATCAGATTCTTTTACAAATATGATTTTTTTTGTGTTAATATTAAAATTAAAAATTCTTAATTTTTAACTACTCGTAAATATTCGAAAATTCGCTAGGCGTAATGCGTGTGGTCAACCCGGGTCTAGCGAGTTAAAAATAAATCGGGAAAAACGCGGAGAGTAATCGAAGATTTTTTTAAGAATTATTATCGCTTTTGTAGTTAAATATAGTGTATTAGTAATGAAAACAATAAGATTATCCGTGGTCTAGCGGTTGTATGTGTCTAGTTGAACTAACATATATGTGTTTCATTTTCGTCTCTTTTTCTGTTTTTTCATGGTCATTTTCACTTCATCTTTCCCACTGAACCTGCAACCCTAGTTGCGGCTTTTCAATTTTTTTCATCATGATTGTTCAATTTCTTAGTGATTTGAGTCGTTTAACTTCTATTTCTTTGTTATTAATGATAAAATACGTTAGATTCATGATAAAAGTATCAATTTCAAGCTTGAAAAGCCCAATTTTTATTTCTCCTATTTTTGTCCGAATTAGGGTAAAACGCCTCGGCCAAAGTCCGTATAGCGCTTAATCGCCGAAAAATCGGCGCGTTTTAGAGATCATAAGTATCAACTTTGGTTGCAGTTGGATTTTGACAAGCGTTGTTTTTTTTAAATAGTGATAAATATAGTAGATATATATAATTATCCTAATGATACCCAGTATAATTTCAAATCATCCAATTCAACAAAATCTTGTCACCCTCAAATTGTCAAATGTCAAATTGGTCACATCTGCCACATTTGTTGAAAAATAAATATTTTTTTAAAGAAAACATTATTTCTTTCGATTAACAAACAAATATATTTTTACAAAGCAAATAAATATTTGCTAGAAAAACAGTCTCCCGTGTTTCAAAATGTCCCTATAATTTAAAATCAAACAAAAATATAAATAAAAGTCTTACTTTTTTTTCTTTTGTTTACACCTTTGTTTTCTTGTTATTTTTAAAACAAAATTAGTTTTGATCAAAGTAATAAAACATGACAAGAAAACAAAGGTATATACAGGGAGGAAAAGAGATAAAGTGCCCGTGAACAAATAATTGAATGTGTTATCAAGCTAAATAAAGTATTTATTTAGTTTCATCACGAGTGATCCTGTTAGTTTTATGTCCTTTCTGTTTGTATTTACCTATATTTTGGAAGAATGAAGTATTAGATATAATGGGGGGGGGGAGAATAAATTTATTAATTTTTTTAAAAAAGATTGTTTATTAATATACAATGATACGACTTTGAGTTTAGTTCAAACTTTTGATTAATCGCATGAAAAGTCACTATGATTATGTTTGTATGTTCATAATCATTGTATCTAAATATACATTAAGTTTGGTTATAGCTTTAAATTATCACTGTAAGTTTAAACCTTTAATTCAAATGAACTTGCATGCGTCGTTAACAAAACCTTGATAGTGAGCTCTAAATTTGTTCGGATCTCGAGTTCATTAGTAAACAAACAATATATTACTATTGTTTGGTTTTACTTCACTTGATTGAAGATTACTTAACAAGAAAAATATTCAATGTTAACTGATACCTTAGCTAAAAAAAACTAGTTTTTGATTAGTTAACAATACACTTGTTTCTTTATTTCATTTGATCCAAGATTTTACTTAGAAAAAGAAACTCGATGAGTGATCTAATGTTAATTAATATTATGTTTTGTGGAAAATATTAACTCTTTGGTTAGTTTAATGTCTTGGTGAATCAGACACCAGATATAGATAAAATCGAAAGTAAATTCGTCTTTAAAGATTAAATTTTTCATTTTCGATCTGTATACAAAGTACAAACAATCCATAGCGAACTACCAACCGAAGCCAATACTAATTTATTCAAATAGGTCGATGATCTTCTTGACTAATTTCATGAGGATTAATAAACACTAGGTTGAATGTATCACCTAACATAAACTAAAAGTTCAACAGTTTACCCATCTAGATATATGTTATCGCAATGAAGTCCGACAAATATTCCTGATATCAGATTTTCTGAGAAGGATATTTGACAATATAGTATTTACAGATAAGAAACAGTGGTGACATTATTATTACAGTAATAATTGACTTAGCGACTTTTGGAAATACTATAATGTTATTTGCACTGACGCAATATGTCAACAACAACTCACGTGAGCCCCCACAAGTTTCCTCTACTTCTCCTTATTCTCACTACACATTTTTTTCCATATTGTACCAAACCTCCTACAAACTCGATATCATTTTTTCCTTCTGTTCGTTCAAATTTTGAAATAGGGCAGGAACAAGATATAATGATAATTTCACTGAGTTAGTGGCGTTTGATAATGATTCGATTTTTTTGTTCATCATTCACATTTTCATATATCTCTTTGATTGTTCAAACAATATATGTACCTTTGTAATTTATTATTGTAGATACACAGATGAGGTCCATGAGGATACTGTCCCTTCTTCAACTGCGTTCGTAGAAGTGGTCAACACAATTTAGTTCAGTATTTTTGCACAATTTGGTTACGAATATATGTCGAAATTACTATGATTACATTGATTTGATATTTTTTCATTCTTTTTTTGACGCAGAAGTAATAAGTTACCAATTCTATAGTAATACTTGATGATTGTTCTGCCTCATGCTCATGCACGATATATATTTGAAGAAGCTTAGTAATATGATTAATTTACTACTTTTGAATATCTTATTATCTCCGTTGACACAAACATAGTACGTAGTAAATAATAGAAACATGTGAAATCTAGGAGTACGGACTATGACTTGGTATAAATTCGAAATATTGGATGTACACTTTCTTTTGTTGAAAGGAGTAATCAGAAAAGTGAAAAAGAGAAGAAAAAGTAAAAAATAATTTAACTCAAGCATGGGGTATTATTTAGTGTGCAATTTTTTTTTCTGTTTAAAATGTACATGGAGTAAACAAACAAAATTATAATTTTACTTGATTGGCTATCTTTTAGCAGTAACAAAATTTTCAGCATAATTATTTGTGTTAAAGATGTCATATACAACCAATATATCACCAGAACAAAGCTCTTTACTTACAAAAAAAGACAAGCGAATTTAGTTTAATCATTAGAAAATAATAATATAAATTACTGTAAAATTTTAAATTATTACCCCATATCAAAGAACAACAATACCATGTCAAAATAAGAGTTTATGCTTAATTTATAGAAAATCAATGTGTCTACATAACATATACTAATACCAATATATATTTGTTATGCGTATGTACTATGTAGTAGTATCAAAAGTTTATATTAATAAGTTAACTACGATTATGTGTTCTATATAAATATCTTTCAATTATAGCAAAAAACAATTGGAAACAAATCATTACTAAATCGCTTTGAAAAAGAAACATATAACGTGACATTTAATATTTGGGCTTTAATGGTGTATTTCGTTGGCCCATGAACACTTTGTCTCTTTCCGAGGCAAGAGTTTGAAAACAGTTAGAAACTCGATGTACCAGAGGACTCAATTGATCGATCATAAACTTTGGGGTGCATTCTGAATTAAAATTGTGATTACTATAAATATATCCTGATAAAAATAAAAGTTTCGTTTTCGTTTCCTATCTTTTGTACCGCTCCGTTGCGCCCCCCCTTCCCACCCTCCTTCATTCCTCTTCGGCTTGCGGCGGAGTTACATTGTTGGCCGCCGAGGAAACCAGCAACTGTCGAAATCTCGAAGCTCACAAGCTCCTTAATCTCGATCCCTAAGGATATTTCTCTGATGCAATCATCTCTCCTGTTTTTCCGATAGGATCGAAGCTTTTTGTCTCTTCTCACCACGGATCCGGTGATTGAGGGTGCTATTCGACGTTTATTGAGTATTGGGTTTATCGATTTGGGTGCTCTGCATTGATTTGGTATCGGATTTACAAAGGGGGTTAGGATTAAAGGTCACTACTTTCGATTATGGAAGGGGGTGGTGGGTCGGGTGAGCGCTCACGGTTACTTGCGAGCTCTTCTCCTCGCTTGACTCAGAAGGAGAAAAGAGATGGGCTTTGCAGGAGAACCGTGTCTTCTACTGGAACAAAGCGTAGTTTTCAGAAGAAGAGACTTAAAGTTATCGTTAGCGAGTCCGAGTCAAGTGAGGAGTTTATGAAGCCTCCACCAAGGAGCGTTGACCGCAAAACCCTCCGAGGGAAAGAGAAGTTTCGAGATGATCGAAATGGGTTTGTGAGGAGGAACAAGGAAATGAAGAAGTTGGACGTGTTTGAGTTTGACGAGTACGATGGGTTCGATAGCGCGAATTTGATGAGGAAGCGTTTCGATAATGGCACCGTTGGTGTCAGCGGGAGAGTCTCTTTTCCACCGAGAAGGTTTGAGAATGGTGTGGGAGGGTCTGGATCAGGCAGGGAGGGTCTGTTTGTTAGGAAGAAAAAACCGTACTTAAATGGCGCTAGTAGTATGAGTAGTGAATCTGATTCAGATGAGGCTATAAGGGTGCAGGGGAGAAACGGTGTTCTGAAGGTGAAGGTAAACAATAAAACGAGCACACTTCCCGCTTCAACCAGCCACCAGGAAGCAGACATATATGAGAGACTTCCTTCCTCCTCTAGGAAGGCACAAAAGCGTGAGAATGTTGTAGCAAAACCATCCTTTAGGAAACCAAATAACGTGGAAAATTATTCAGACGCAGAAGAGAGCGACGTGGAGAGGAAAGCGAAAAGAAAGAAACCAGTTTGCGGGAAACACAAGAAGGAAACAGATACCAAATCCACGCCTGAATCGCTGAAACCTGCAGCGAGGGAAGAGAAAAGGGGAATGCGTAATGGTGGAACAGAGAAGCAAAGATTACGTGAGAAGATTAAGGGAATGCTCACTGATGCAGGATGGACGATAGACTATAGACCTAGGAGGAATCAAACTTACCTGGATACCGTATACGTAAACCCCTCAGGGATAGCATTTTGGTCGATAATTAAAGCATATGATGCTCTTCGGCAGCAGTTAAAGGAAGAAGACATCGATGCTAGATCGAGGAAGGATGTTGCTGCAGTTGTTTCTGTATCAGAGGATATTGTGAACAATCTAGCAAGGAAGGTGAAGAAGACAGGGACTGAGATTTCCAAGAAATGGGACAAGGAGTACAGTGATAGCGAAAGTGAAAAGGATAGTGATACCTGTGAAGAGAGGAAGAGTTCGTTCTTAAAGATGTCTGGGAAATCGATGAAAAGAGGAAGAATCGAACCTATTCGGGATGATTCACACTCGAAAAGTAAAAGACCGTCGTACTACAATGATGCAAGGCCATCTTCTGGATCAGATTCACATTATCTAGATGGAAGATTAAGCAAAAAAATAGGAAGATGTACTTTGAAGGTGCGTAGTTCCGAGGATAAAAAGAATCCAGCAGTCAATGGGTTCAATCCATACTCCGGAAAAAGGACATTGCTCTCTTGGTTGATTGATTGTGGAGTTGTCCAGGTAAGAGAAAAGGTGCAATACATGAACCATCAATGTACAAAGGTGATGCTGGAGGGATGGGTAACAAGAGCAGGGATTCATTGTGCCTGCTGCAGTAAAATCCTCACGATTTCCAGGTTTGAGATCCATGCTGGGAGCAAGTCATGTCAGCCTTTCCAAAATATATATCTGGAATCTGGCAGTTCTCTTCTTCATTGCCAAATCAGAGCGTGGAATATGCAGAAAGGTGCTAAGAATCTTGGTTTTCATCACGTGGACGCCGACGGTGATGATCCACATGATGATGCTTGTGGTATCTGTGGCGATGGTGGAGATTTGCTTTGCTGTGATGGTTGTCCATCAACATACCATCAAGCTTGCCTAGGTATAAAGGTATGAATTACTGCGAAGTCTTACCTATTTAAACCGTCTTTATTATTTATTTTTTTCCATTTTCTGGTTCTGGAGTTCAACTTTATAAGGTTTGTTGGTGTGCTTTAATTGTAGGTGCTTCCTGTGGGAGACTGGCACTGTCCCAATTGCACTTGCAAATTTTGTGATGCCGTGGTGCATTCTGGTGGCGAAGTCGAAAATCATTCATTACTTTCCTGCAACATGTGTGAGAGAAAATGTGAGATGTTTCCTCCGTTGAGCTTGATTATCCTTTTCATGAACTTCCATTGATAATAATGGCGTCCTCACTTTATTTTTATAACCGCTTTTGTAGATCACCAATCATGCATGAGTGAGGTGGAAGCTCATAGTGTTCAATCTTCAGCTTCTTCGTTTTGTGGACCTAAGTGCTTAGAGGTATTCTGACGTCTTTACCTTCCTCAGCAATTTTGCTGACTTAACTTTTTAAGTCTGTTTTCTTCTTATTGATAAAGGACATACATATATGTCAAAGCACAAGGTCTCAATGTATTAGCTTCATGTCTGATAAAAGTATTATGTGATGTTGTCTTGAGTTCTCATTTCTTGTTGTTTTGGTCAACACAAACCTCATTTCCGTGTTAGGTTGTATAGTTTGTGCATCATTCTCATATGTAATAGCATCGGTAAAGGCTTATGCCCTTGGTGTTTCTATTTATATCATCAATTTCCTAGGAGAGTTTACAGTTTCTAACGATGGGCAAATGCTGGTTTGCTTGTGCTTTTTTTATCTATTTGTTCAGTAATTTCTATGTCAATATGTCGTTTGTCTTCTTGGCTCTTTTCCTCCTTGTATGTAAAAATTACTCATTGTTTTCTACAGCTCTTCGAAAGGTTAAAGAAGTATCTTGGTGTCGAACATGAAATTGAAGGCGGCTATTCATGGTCTGTTATACATAGGGTGGATACTGATTCAAAATTCAACTCTCAGTTGTCGGCACAAAGGATTGAAAATAATTCAAAACTAGCTGTCGGGCTGGCGATCATGGATGAGTGTTTTTTGCCCATAATTGACAGGAGGAGTGGGATCAATCTAATTCGCAATGTCCTTTATAATTGTGGGTAAGTTTTTTTTGTGTTTAACCCTCTTTTATTGCTTATGCTGAACAAGAATGATGTCATCAACTCCTCTTGATATGTAACTTATATACTAGCTTGGTATCTAGGACTCATGCGAGAAGGCAAGGCTAGATATTAACAAGACATTGTAGATATAGTGAAGAAAAAGCTAGTGTTTGTCATATCAAGTTTGACACTTAGATATTGATAATGTTTTGATCTTTGAGTACAGAGAAACCCGAGTTCTTACGTATGTTTGCAACTTGTTTCTGATATTGACGTGCACAGAACTATAAACACCTATAAATTTGATTGCTCTTTGCTATCTATATGCTTGATTCCATATGTTGGATGCCTTCTCTATGCAGATCCAATTTCAACCGGATTAATTATACTGGATTCTACACTGCTATCCTAGAGAGAGGAGATGAGATCATATGTGCTGCATCTCTCAGGTATTGTCTAGCATCTCAGTCAACACTTTTTAATTACAGGCAATGGCATCACAGGTTTTCCCCTGAGTATTATCATGTCGATCTTATCCAGCGTTGTCCTGAACTCATTGGAAATTAGTTAATATATGTTACTCTCTTTGGCTACAACTGTGACTCATCTCGTTTTCTATTTCATCTGTCTTCTGTTTGCTGAAATTAGTTTATGATAGAGCGAGCAGCAGGCCATTTAAGTAGCTGTAATTAAGAAATGCCATTTATCCAGCTTCATTTTTTTTTCTGTTGCTCACGTAAATGAGTGCATATGATCATACATTCTAAGTACTAGTTGGTGTTGAGTTCGGAGGAGAAGTTAATGTTTTTGTTGTCTTGTTAGGTTCCATGGAATGCAATTGGCGGAGATGCCATTTATTGGAACCAGGCATATATACAGGCGTCAAGGAATGTGCCGTCGGCTTTTTGATGCAATTGAGTCGGTAAGCTGGTTGGACCATATAATTATCGTTTATTTAGGCACTACGCTGAATTAACTCTTGGTTTGTTGTTTTTATGAAGGCTATGCGTTCTCTCAAGGTTGAGAAATTGGTTATCCCTGCCATTCCAGACTTCTTGCATGCTTGGACCGGTAACTTTGGATTCAGCCCTCTTGATGACTCAGTTAGGAAAGAGATGAGGTCCCTCAACACGTTGGTGTTTCCTGGAATAGACATGTTACAGAAACCTCTCCTCCACGAAGAAAAGAAATCCAAATTCGCAGCTGTAGGTGACTGTGTTGTTGTACATAAGGATGCCATGAATTCACAGATAGAGCCAGAAAAGAAATCAGAATCTGCGTCTTTTGCTGAAACTTGTCTAAACTCCAACGGATATGTCGCTGATGATGATGATGTAGACTGCGACAAGAAAATTCTTGTTTCTCATGAGAGAAGCAGTCCTATGTGTATATCAGTTGAAACATCCAAGCCGGAAGGTGATGAATCGAGGAGATTTATACCTGGTTTAGATTCTGGGATTAGCTCTTCTTCTTGTCAGTTCACATTGAAGTCTTGCTCTACGCAACGTGACAATACAGGATCGTCATGCGAAGATGTGGATGTAGAAGCTGTTGCTAAGTTACTGTCTCTGGAGATCGTGCAAGCATCCACTGAGGTTCAGATTGAAAACAATCTCTCTTCATCTATTTCTGGCTTGGTATCATCAGATATGAGCTCTATCACTCAAGAAGGCAAGAGTGAACAAAACTCATCATCGAACAAAGAGGCCACACCTTCGTGTAAAGACAGTGACAGACTCGGTCCTGATACTAAGCTGGCTGTATCGAAAGCAGATGGTTTACTTTTGTGAGAGGGAAAAAAAGATGAAAATCTGAGATTTTATTCTAGTGAGAGACGTGTTCTCCCAGGAGGGAGGAAGTACACAATATTATGTCTGGATTTGTTCAGAGAATTGGTGCCTCATTTGATTATGGTCATTCTTCAAAGGTTTGAGATTAGGTAATGAGAGATTCAGTTTCACATATCTTATACAGATACTCGTGATGAAGATGCATGCCGTATTGCCCTATGATATACTATACAGAGTAAGGAGAGAAGCATGTGTTACATGATACATCTTTTAAAGCCTAAGTTTTTTCTCATATTCAGACTCTTGTTGTTGTCATCTTTACTTTGTATTTATTAGTACCATTAACTCAAATCCAAGGATTTACAACATTGTATTATATAAGCATTCCATTAGTAATTTTTGGAGCAGTGTTTAGTTTTGCATTCTTTTATACCACAGGTTTTCAGTTGCTTTCACAAGTTCTCAAGGAGTAGTATGTATAAGCATCAATACAAACATGTTACATCAAAACTTGTAGCTGCAGTATCTGATAGAGAGAAAGCTGTCACAAAAACTCTTCAGCCCTATTAAGATCATCCAAAATCTCAGTCTTAACCTCATCAGGAAGAGGTGCAGAAGGTCCCGCCTTTGAGTAAAACGTCGCCAAAGCTCTGATGACTTTCTCCAGCTCAGCGTAAGATTCCTGAACACGTTATCAAAACGGTTTCATTCTGCTTCGTTCATCAACTGTTTCAAAAAAGATGAAAACAAACAAGAAAGGAAGCAACGTTTACTTACTTCTCCAGCTACACTCTTCTGCCCTCTCCAGTTGCTCAAGTAATCACGAATCGATTCCTTGGCGGAATCAGCACTTCTTCTGAACTTGGCGTTGTCTTTTGGGTCTTCTTTGAGTGACTCCCTCATCGTTTTCACAACCTCTCTTGCAGATTTCAAGTAAGCTTTCGGTAGCTCTTTGCCGGATTTTGTTCTCTCGTTAGGATCAAACAGAGACTTGAAAGCACCGACGACTCCTTCTCTCTCTCCATCATCTTTCTCCTCTGCTTGAGCAGCTTGTAATCCAGAGAACTCAAGTGTGGCCATCAACGAAGCACCACCAACACAGTGCAAGAAACAACGACGAGCAAACAAAGATCTCTCTTGAATCTTTTCCTCTGTTCAGTTGCAAATTTTCAAAAAAAGTTCAAAAAAGAAAAAACAGAGTCACCATTAAAAAAAACGGAGGAAAAGATGTAAAGGTGATACCTTTACTACATCGATGCTTCGATTTCACTTGTTGATGGATCAATGTAGGAGGAGGAACATTAATGGCGGCTACAAGGAACCCCATGAATCTTCTTCTTCCAGTCTGATGGCAACGAGAACTCAGTATCCTTTATCGGAGAATAATTTTTGTCGATTAGATGCGTCACCTTGACGGCGAAGAGTTTACCGGAAGCAGCAGCAAGGCGTTGTCTGAAAGGAGAGGAGAGAGAGATGGAAAATGGATGGTTCGTGTTGTTTTGTCTAAATGACGAATTTGCCCTCTAATTTCAAGATGATATTAAAAAATAATGCGCTAGAAGGAGGGGTCGAACCTCCGACCTTGTGGTTAACAGCCACACGCTCTAACCAACTGAGCTATTCCAGCTTACTGGTAGATTAGGAAGAAAGACTCTATTATAATTAGTTTACTAATGAGGAACAAAATCTCTTTTATTTTCTCCTTCATAGCATATGCTATAATCCCTCACATATTTCAATCAACCATATGTATCATTTTAGTTTATCTGATTAATATTTTATATCTGAATCACCTAATGCACACATAGGCAATACTGTATATGTAAAAAGTAAAAAAAAACGTATATAAATATGAACTTATCTCTCTCAAAAACATGTGCTCAAAGACATACATATATATGTGTTTGGCCATGGAGAATTAGAGACAAGCGGCAGAAATGCAGGAAATAATTCATACCACCTTACAAAATCTATACTACTATTTATGAAGTAATTTTGCTTACTTGTCAGCTTCTCCATATTATTAGATTATTTTGCTTATTTGTCATTGTTTATTGCTTATTTATCATATTTTCCATAATTTTAGGTGATTTGTTTATTTGTTATTTTTTAATAATTTTAGTTTTATTTTTTATATTATCCATAATTTAGATTATTTATTTATTTGTCATGTTCTTAATTATTTTAATTGGTAATTTTATTTATTCGCCATATTTTTTTTTAAAAAAATTAGGTTTTAATTTTATGTTTGCTTACTTGTCATGTTCTTCATAATTTTTGGTTATTTTTTTATTTGTTCAGAAAAGGTTATTTTTTTAGTTATCATGTTTTGTTTTTTTAGAAACACATTTCTTATATTCCATGATTTAGAATGAATCATTAGTTTTAAGAAATATTTTTTTGAATAGTTAGTTTTTAAACATTTTAATGATTATTTAATAAATATTTTCATAATATTCATAGATAATTATTATTAACGAGTATTATCAAATTTTAGCAATAATTTTAAAATTTTGTTCATCTTATGTTTACTTTAATAATATTAAATCATTTAACATTTTTATTTATTATTTAAAGAGGAAGATTGCTTCTTTTTAGGTTGTCGAATTATCTTACCAATAAAAAATAAAATACAAGTCCATAGAATACAATCTCTCACCGTTAAAAAAACAGTTTTTTACTAGACATATATTAATTCATTACTTTTATTTTATAAAATTTTAGTTAAATAGAAGTATATTTTTAATTTCCGCTAAAGAGAAAATTCGTATGAAATGCAATTAAGATTTTGATGAAGATTCGGATTCATAGGTTTTGTAGATTTATATTTTATGTTATTTTAAAGTATTAATAAAATTTTATTAAGTTATTATGATGATGATATATTTTACATGTGTGGTTTGATGATAGAATAAATAAAAGATTGTGCAAGTATTAAATCATTATCTATGTTGCGCTATAATATCATAAATAAATTATATCTTCTGATTAATTTAACATTTTAAACTAATTAAATAAATTAGATTAAAATTTTAAATTATATTAAATTTTAAATTATTTGAATATATATTAGTCCGTACAAGTGTGCGGACCATTATCTAGTAGTCTAAATAAGAAACTTGCTTAGTTCCTGCCAAAAACCGTATGCTTGCTTAGAATATAATTTTAGTAGTGCAGTAGTGCTTTTTAGTCTTACAAAAACAATATATATATAATTTAAGTTTCTTAACATGTCTTATTTACATTTAATGATTTGGCTTAGTCAATTGAATTCAAATATTGGTTGAATATGCATGAACCTAGTCTCTTATGATTCTCCTCTTTTGTTTTTGTCTCACCTTGTGTTATGTGTAAAATCTCATGGGAAAAATCACAAACAATATATCTCAATATTTACATATTGAAATTGAATAGCAGTGATTAATATTTTATTTGTACCACCCTTCACTTATCGAGCAATGTTTCAATGTGCTTCTAAAAAGTATTATTATAATGATGTTTCTTCTTCACGGGTATGTATATCCTTTTTTGTCAACGTATTATCCTTTCTTTCAAAGAAATAAAAAGAAAAATCCATGCCTTGTGGCTATTTTTTGTCAATGTAGTATTATCAATGCCATTAGATTAGATCTCTGGACAAACTGGTGTTAAATAGAATCTCATCACTCGAAGGAAGAGGTGGGAAACGTTCTGGCAAAGCAATGGTGACATGGTTTGGAGCATAAAAGCATACTCAGTTTTCCGATTTTCATGTACGTGTAGGTTGACTATCAAACCAAACAAACGTTACATACATTGTACAAGTGTTTTTGTGATGAATAATTTAAGATTTTTTCAAAAAAAAAAAAAAATCCAAACCTCGATCAGTTTATGATGATGAATAAAGTATTAAATACTACTCTATTTTCATTAAATAATTGAATAATTCATCATACAACACAATTCACGCCTTGATTTAAGATAGGGTCTGTGACAAGAGTTTCTCGATGCCTTGAAGATTTTTTGGACTCACTGTAATACTGCATATGCTAACAAAGTTCAAGTGTCACTGTCATATAGAGATTTTTGGACGCATTTTGCTTCAATCGTTTCATAAATTAAATATTCAACAACAACAAAAACTCAATTCAAAAATTTATATAGTTTTTAATTTGCAGTGAATTTTGCTACATCTAACCAAGTTTTTGAAAAAACAATTGGGTACATATATCGTAATGGACTTGTTCAGTATTCAAAACACAACTTGTTTTATTAAGAATTTCTTAGACAATCACACTTGATTTGTCTAATTCGAATTACATAACGTCCAACAGGACTTGAGACGAACCAATTCCTAATCTACCCAAGGACAGGTCGAGCTACTCTCCCCCTGTCTCCAAGAATCCAAGGCGCAATGCTGAACACACTCAAGCACTTGCTCTTTCAAATCTAAAACCCGTAACCTGGACATCTCCCAGATTACACCCATATATACTCTGATACACAATCTACTTGATCCTAAGATTATGCTAACAGAATATCTTCACTCGCTTATCACAAAGCAATGTTATCCTTATCAGCTCCCTCCATGTCATTCATTTCATACCGGTCTTGAACCGGTATCTCACGTATCAAACCGCCTGTGTAACACTTCCTCTGTTCCACATTTTGCCAACTCTAAAATCTTAGAGTTAACATTCTCCCCCTTTTTGTCTGAATGTGACACTCTCTGCAACCTGAAACCAAACATAAAAAAAAAACACACCAACCAAGAATAGGACAGACCAAGAAGCAATAGTCAACAAGATCTTTCATTCGATTTCTAAAGCCGTCAAAAGATTCCTAATAAAGGTCTGATTATTACATTCGCAAAGCAGTCACTAGAGAAATCGAAAAGATGCTGCTAAAACCACAAAAGGAACACATCTGAGTTAACGAAAGCCACATCCGAAAACTAAAGAACACTAGACAACAAAATGACTACGACTGTTAAAGACGAACATGAGACTAATTGGCTTCATCCTGCACTGGTACCAGCGCTGCTATATTCTCCCCCTGCAGAGATGCACAGACAGAGAAAAATAGTTAGTACATAGTAGACAGGTCCTCAATTACCTCTAGGGTAATCTTACTCCTTAGACGCAGCCGGATGGCCTTGAGTTCAGCGATGGCATGCTCAATGTTTTCCTCAAGGTTAGGTTCTCGAGAGCTCACACCTGATCCTAGACCTGCTTTCTTGTCTTTGACCACTGCCTTCAGGGACCCAGTTTCATCGACATCTTGACTGTCCGGAGGCACCACACGCTGGTACATCAATACTTGCTGGATCAGGTTAGGAAAGATGATTCTGCGTTTTCTGTCGTTCTCAGTGTTTGCTCCCATTGTCATGATTTGATCGTAGACCAGCTTGCCAAAGTCAAATCCTTTGTTGTGATAGAGCATGTAGATGAAGCGTAGGCGTTCAGCATTCATTGCTGTGTAGCTGGTAGTGGGGATCCAGTTAGAACATACAAGCTTGTACAGAACTTGGTTTGTGGCGGTTAGGTACTTCGAACACATATGCTCCCAGCGTTTGATTCTGCCATCAGAGAGGAATGAACATACTTTGTCGATATTCTCCTCTTGCCAATTTGGATCCTCTTCAAAGCCAGGTATGCAAAACATGGCATTGATTAGACTTGGAGAGAAGACAACTGCTGACCCTCTGACGTACACAGCAACTCCATCATCCCGACTATCTGCATCTGGAAGATTTGCAATGAACTCACGAACCACCGTGGGCTGAAATGCACCACCATCATGGACGGTGTAGATCAGTCCAGATTCAGCTACCACTGATCGAACATCTTCCAGCTCCTCATCAGTGAGCGACAGGATCTGCTGCAGGAAAAATTTACGATGTTCCAGGTGATGATATCTCTCAGCTGCTGCGGTGGTGAGGAAGCGAGCTGAGACAGGTCGCTTTGATAAGCAGAGAATAGCTGGATTCTCTTGAGCACGAGCAAGGAAGGTAGCACGACTGGCTTCATACCTTTCCTCCTGAGGAATTATCTCTATTTCGCTGTATTCGATCTCAGGAGCTTCCTCTGTTTTTTCGTGATTAATCACCTTTGTTTCATCTGAAGTTTCTGAGTTGTGTTCGGTGCTGTTTTCCTCAGAGAGCGATTCGACTTCCGCCTGAATACTTCCGGTGGTGGAATACGGGGACGACTGCGACGAGGTCGTTTGTGCGAGTACTTGCGAGTGACGGGTGGAGCTGCTGGCGGAGCATCCTCAGATGAAGGCGGAGGATGAGATTCGTCGTTGGGAGACGGATTGAGGCGTGCACTTCTCTGGGATGGTTGCATGTCGCCGAGAGGAGAGGAAGATGGAGAGAGCTCGTCGACTTAGATGAGGGCTTAAATAGAGAAGCCCTAGTTCACTTAACACCCACAATAAAGAGGCAAATGCAAGGCCCAAAAATTAAGCCCAATATCCAAACTTAGAATCCTGGCACATCAACTAGCACGACACTTATGTGCAAGAGAGAGAATTTCTACCTTTAGTTACCTTAGCTTACTTCCTAGCCAACTTGAGATAAACAGATGCATGTATTTACAGAGAGATGACCAGAGAGGGTAAATATGGAGAGCTCAGACGGAATGAGTCAGATTCAAGTCACAAAACTAAACGAATGAAAGTCAATGTATCAACTCCAATGTGTAGCTGTTTCTCAGCTGAGTAGCTGTCACACATCGGTTTACTGAAGGTTAACCGTTGAGCTGTCTCAGTCATCAGTCCTAGCACCCACTTAGCACCACACAACCTTTGTTCCTCACTTGATTCTGAACTTTCAACAAACCCATGATCTCATCAAAGCAAAGAGCGCCACAGATGCAAAGTGGTTATGCACCCTGATCCACGACGAATGTTTAGATGAGTATAAGCCTGCCCAATTAGAGCAGTGATCATCGTAGGATGCAAAGTGTTGTGGCACCCTGTCCCACAATGAGTGCTCGTCACTTCGGGCCTTAGATCACTTCCACCTCTGCCTCTTCAGTGAAAGTTTTATGCTTACGCTGATTGACTATCCACAAGTTCATGAGCTCACCAAGACAGAGAATGTTACCAGGCACAAAGTGTTTATGCACCCTGACCCACGACTTATGACTTAATGAGTATGCACTTGCCTGATCAAAACAGTGATCATCATAGGATGCAAAGTGGTGTAACACCCTGTCCCACGATGAGTGCTTGTCATTTCAGGCCTTAACGGGTGTTACTCTGCAGGTTCTATGTGTTACTCATCCTCTGCTTCCATGATGCTTAACCTCATCCAGACAGTGATCGAAGCTCAAAATAACAATGTTGAAACATTATGATTCAAGACGAGTGTCCTTCTTACTGAGGTCATAGGCTGGGGTTAACTCAGAGCAAGCTTATGTTTCTCCTTCAGTAAATTGCTGATACAAGGTTTTATGGGTGTGACCAATCTTCTGACTCATTCTACCTAAGCTTATTTACACCTCTGGTCTGTTTCAATTCAAGAGGAGAGATCCACGATTCCCAACGCCTTTCGGAGTCCCAAAAAGGTGTTGAAATCTAATGGCTTAGTAAAGATATCAGCAAGTTGGTTTTCAGAAGAAACATGTTCGACAACTATAAGCTTTAATTCAACCAGCTCTCTTACAAAGTGGTGTCTAAGATCCATATGCTTAGTACGAGAGTGTTGCACAGGATTCTTCGTCCGATTAATTGCACTCATGTTATCACAGTGGACTAGCATAGTGTCAGTGTTATACCCGTAGTCGACCAGCATCTGTCTCATCCAAAGGAGTTGTGTACAGCAGCTCCCCAATGCTACATATTCCGCTTCAGCTGTGGATAGTGAGACACAGTTTTATTTTTTGTTGTGCCATGATACCATGTTGTTTCCCAGGAAAAAGCAACCTCCAGATGTGCTCTTCCTGTCATCGACACATCCAGTCCAGTCTGCATCACAGTAACCAGCAAGATTTATGTTAGTTTCAAACGTGTAGTGCAAACCAAAGTCTAGTGTGCCCTTAACATATTTGATCACGCGTTTTAAGGCATTCATGTGCGACTCCTTCGGTGATGTTTGGTATCTTGCGCAGAAACCAACACTGAGACATATATCTGGACGGCTGGCAGTGAGGTACAGAAGACTTCCGATCATGGCCCTATATAGTTTCTCATCCACCTTGTGTCCATTCTCGTCTCGTGATAGTTTAGTGGTTGTACTCATTGGAGTTCTAGCTGTTTTGCTGTTCTGCATTCCGAAGCATTTCACCAGGTTCTTAGCGTATGTGCTCTGTGTCACAAAGATTTCGTCGTCCATTTGTTTGATCTGTAGGCCGAGAAAGTAGGTAAGTTCACTAACCATACTCATCTCGAACTCCTGGATCATTGTTCTCACGAACTCGTCCACTAGGTTCTTAGAGGTGCTTCCAAATATGATGTCATCAACATAGACTTGTATCACAAGCAGATGAGAGTCACACTCTTGGATAAAAAGAGTTTTGTCAACCCCTCCTCATTTAAAGCCAGTTGCAGTGAGGAATTGTGTTAACCTTTCATACCAGGCTCGAGGGGCCTGTTTCAGCCCATAGAGTGCTTTTCTGAGCTTGTAGACGTGATCTGGAAAGTGAGGGTCTTCAAAGCCTTTTGGTTGTGTCACAAACACCTCCTCCTGAAGAAGTCCATTCAAGAAGGCGCTCTTAACGTCCATTTGGTAGAGCTTGATTTGTAGCTTGCAAGCAATGGCGAATAGCATGCGAATTGATTCCAGACGAGCAACAGGAGCAAAGGTTTCATCAAAGTCCACACCTTCAATCTGCGAATATCCTTGAGCCACGAGTCTGGATTTGTTCCTCACCACATTCCCATTCTCATATGTTTTGTTCTTGTGCATCCATTTTGTACCAATCACGTTAACACCTTCTGGCCGTAGAACTAAATCCCAAACTTGAAGTCTGATGAATTTTTCCAATTCCTCATGCATTGAGGCAGTCCAAAATTCATCCTCTAGAGCTTCCAGAATGTTTTTCGGTTCAAACTGAGAGACACAACACTCGTCTTTTTCAATTTCAGCAATGAAGCTGGCCAGTTTAACCATTTCTTTGAAGTTGATCTGCTTCTTGCGTGTTACCCTTTCATCATACACACCTCCAATAAGGTCTTCAGGAGAGTGATTCTTGTGGACTTTAGTCGCTTTAGGCAGGATCTGATCCTCAACATCAGATACTTCTTCAGATGCTTCTTCAGCTAGATCAGGAGTCTTAGTATTGGGGTTATCCTCAGGTGTGACACTGATGATTCTTTGTGTAGCACTCTCTTGGTAGTAGCCTACATTGTCATCGAAGACAACATTGGCTTTGTCATCAATTCGCTTGGTCCTTGAGTTATATACTCGGTAGGCAGAGCTGTTGGTGGAGTATTCAAGGAACATCCCTACGTCACTTTTGGCATCGAACTTTCCCATGTGATCCTTGTCATTGAGGATGTAGCACAAGCAACCAAAAACATGGCAGTATGCGAGGTTTGGAGTCTTTCCCTTGAAGATCTCATATGGTGTTGTTTTGGTCTTAGGCTTCACATACACTCTGTTGATGATGTAGCAAGCAGTGTTAACTGCTTCAACCCAAAAACCAGATGGAACTTGATTTCCATCCAGCATTGCTCTAGCCATTTCCTGTAGGGTTCTGTTCTTTCGTTCCACAATACCATTTTGCTGAGGAGTTCGTGGGGCTGCATATTGGTGTTGTATCCCTTGCTCTTGACAGAATTTGTCAAACAGAGCATTATGGAACTCCCCACCATGGTCGCTTCGAATTTGAATGAT
Organism: Brassica juncea; assembly: GCA_018703725.1. NCBI lineage: Eukaryota > Viridiplantae > Streptophyta > Magnoliopsida > Brassicales > Brassicaceae > Brassica > Brassica juncea. The sequence continues at coordinate 13,092,326 of CM031940.1, forward strand.
TCCTCCTTTCTCCTGTTTTAATTGGAGAGCAAGAATCCGAAAACTGTCAATGGCATCTGACTTGTTCCTCAGGAATCTGACCTAGGTGAACCTGGAAAAATCATCAACAAGAACAAATATATATTGCTTTCCAGCAACACTTTCAGGTGAGATAGGTCCCATAAGGTCCATATGGATAAGTTCAAGAACACGTTTTGAGTTGATTTGAGATACCTGTTTGTGTTGAACCTTAACTTGTTTACCTTTGCAGCATGCTCCACACACTGTGTCAGTCTGATGTTCGAGATCAGGAACTCCTCTGACAACTTCAGCTCGAACCAGTCTTGACAGACCATGAGTATTCATGTGGCCCAGTTTCTTGTGCCAGAGGTCAATCTGAGATTCCTTAGTGGACAGACATTGATTTGACGGCTTCCAGACGTAGCAGTTGTTGCCTGATCGATGTCCATAGAGGACCAACTTCCCTTGTTCATCAACCGCTCGACATTCAGTTCTAGAGAAAATCACTTCAAGGCCGTCATCACAGAGCTGGCTGACACTAATGAGGTTTGCTTTCAGTCCGTCAACATAGTATACGTTCGTCAATCTAGGTAAATCATCCTTATTCATTTTTCCTAGTCCACGAATCTTGGCTTTCCCACCATCGCCAAATGTGACCTTGCCTCCTTTAAGTTTTTGTACTTCTTGAAGGCAGTCAAGAATACCGGTCATGTGTCTAGAGCAGCCGCTGTCAAAATACCAATGGATCTCAGAGTGATTCTCATTATCAGCAGAGGTGTATGCAACATTTCCAATAATGTCATTGACGTCATTCATACGATGTGAGGGTTCTTGAGGCTCCTCATCTGACATGTCTGAATCGGTGAGTGACATACTGTCCTCATCAGTGAATGTCCAATCTTGAATTAACGCCATGTTGCACACGATCTCTTTTCCAGGTCTATGGGATGACAGTTGTGGTTCAGGAGAGACCACCTTCAGGTGATCTTGACCTTGGACTCTACTCTTGTAGTTTGGGTAGAGGTCGGTCTTTGCAATCCATACATGAGCTGGCTTGCTCGGCTCCCTGAAGCATCGGCTTATTGTCCATGCCCCTCTGTATTGGTCCCTTCGGAAGTAGCAGTTGGAGACTCTGACTCTGTGACCAGGTTTACAACAGAAGTGGCATCCGTTTCTTCGTGCAGTGATAGCCTTTCTTTCATGAGGCACTGTCATATGGTTAGGTTGTTTCTGTGAGGGGGGATTGGTCTGGGTTGGACTCTTGACGAACTTAACTTCATCGGTTTGTGACGACGAGCCCTGATACCCGAGACCCCAGTTGAGACTAGGTGATTGTCCGAGAGACAAAATGCGATCTAGAGTGTCTGATCCAGTGTTGAGCATTCTGAGCTTTTTGTAGTTTTCAGTGAGTTCTCGCTGCAATAGACGATTCTTGTCTAGTTCCTCACTTATTGTCCATATCCTTCACATTCGTGGCACTGGAGTTCTTTCCTGTGGTTTCCCTTTCCAGAGTCGTTCCTGTTTGAGTTGCGTTCCCCATCTCTGTGTTGGTATCTGTTGCTCAACCTACTCTGACCTTTCTCAACCCTTTTGACCATTTTGTTGAAGTTTTTAGCCATAAGAACCAGGTTATCTTCAATTCGTTTCACTCGATCATCTTCTTTAGTATCCGCAGAAAAAGCTATCCCTTTCTGTCCTTTAGGAAGTTTATCAGTTCGTTCCAAGTCATGAACCTTGAGAATTCCAGCTAGTTGATCAAACTTCATTTCATCAGTGTTGACTGCAATCTTCAGAACCACCTTATAGGCTTCAAAACGTGGAGAAAGACATCTTAACACCTTTTTAACCAACTTCTTCTCATTGTACTTCTTCCCAAGAACAGAGGCTTCATTTGCTATGGCACTAATTTTTGATATGAAACTGCCAACTGATTCGTCATCTTCCATACGCAGGTTTTCAAATTTTAAAGCAAGATGATCAATTCTAGTACGTCTCACACTCGTGTTTCCTTCAAAGTGATTGATGAGGGTGTCCCATGCATCCTTAGCAGATTCACACCCTTGGATAAGTTTGAATTGATCAAGATCAACAACCGAGAAAATGGTGGTAAGAGCTTTCGAGTTGAATTTTGAAGCTGCTTTATCAGAGTCAGTTCACCTATCTTTGGGCGTTGGAGCAGTGGACTTATCATCCAAAATCATGGTTGGTGCGGTCCAACCCTGTTCCACTGCTGTCCATGCATCCTCGTCTATTCCTCTGATGATGTGTCGCATTCTAGCCTTCCAGTGACCAAAGTTCCCTTCGTCTAACATGACTGGTTTCTGCAGAGATACTAGTTCTTTCATGGTCTCCATGATGATCGCAGGATCTCAACCTGTGAGTAGACTTGGAGAGTCTACAGAGGTGACCCGCTCTGATACCAAATGAAAAAACAATTGGGTACAGATATCGTAATGGACTTGTTCAGTACTCAAAACACAACTTGTTTTATTAAGAATCTCTTAGACAATCACACTTGACTTATCTAATTCGAATTACACAACGTCCAACAGGACTTGAGACGAACCAATTCCTAATCTACCTAAGGACAGGTCGAGCTACTCTCCCCCTGTCTCCAAAAACCCAAAGCGCAATGCTGAACACACTCAAGCACTTGCTCTTTCAAATCTAAAACTCGTAACCTGGACATCTCCCAGATTACATCCATATATACTCTGATACACAATCTACTTGATCCTAAGATTATGTTAACAGAATATCTTTACTCGCTTATCACAAAGCAATGTTATCCTTATCAACTCCCTCCATGTCATTCATTTCATACCGGTTTTGAACCGGTATCTCACGTATCAAACCGCCTGTGTAACACTTCCTCTGTTCCATATTTTGCCAACTCTAATCTTAGAGTTAACAGTTTTTTCTCCTACAAGCCGCATGTCAACTCCGATTTTTTTTTTGTTGGTTACCATATTTTATGTGACTTAATTCTTAAATACAGAGAGCTTTAATTACATATTACATCATATATCGTCCTAATGGTCGAAATTGTGGTTGTGATGCTACTGTGAGAGTGTGAGGTTCGTCGCCTAGCTACAAAAAAAAATGTATTTCGCCATGATAGCATTAAACCATCGTATTGATCAAATGCGTGACGTTTTTCCAGCCAAGAATATCCTACACAGAAATAAAATTATTCGATGTAAAACTTACCATATAGTAGTAATCTGTAGATTCTATATAATCTGTGCCGACGTTAATGTAACGTGGGAACAACACGAAGCAGAGGAAAGTCAATCTACCGTTTTAGATTTTGTAATTTGATACGTTATGAAAAAAGAAGAAAAATAGTACCAATTGTCAGTCGACATAGCTTTCTTTGTTTGTCATGGCTCTAAACCGAACGTTTTTTTGGTAGTCTTTCCAAAAGACAAACTTTTGAAACAATCGTATATCATACCAATTAAACCAATTAGGTAATTAGTGTTGTAGTCGCCTCACATGCAATTTTCAGGACCGGTTGAAACATTCATGGTATTTTCATAAATTTTTAAAATAGTTATACATTGCATGGTTTCAATTTAACAGAATTTTTAACTTAAATTGATCTAAATATGTTTATGATCTTTAAAATCTCAGGTCTTCTCCTGACAATTCCGCTTCCACCAATTACAGAATTTTGTTTATGTATTTTATCATACAAGACTAATACTACTAGTACTTTGACAAAAAAAGACTAATACTAATAGTAATGTTTAGATAAAAACTTATATGACTCAGAAGCCCTGTCTCAAAAAAATAAAATAAAACTTATATGACTCTTGAAACTGAGGTTCCGTGGTCTCATATATTTTGCAATCTGTGTTGAAGGAAGGGAAAATTCCTTAAAAATACACAGACTGAATTTCTTAGGCTGAAATAATACACGAACTTTTTAGGCTTCCCGAAAAATACACGGACTAATTTTGGTTGTTCATAAAATACATGAACTTTTGAATTTTTGAGGTTTCACACCTTGAATTTAACGACGTTAATTCTGATTAACGGAAAATTAAGACGCCGTTAGACGATGTTAACTCTGATTCGAAAGTTAGTCTGTGTATTTTATGGACAATCAAAATTAGTCTGTGTATTTTTCGGGAAACCTAAAAAGTTCGTGTATTTTTTAAACAAAGAAAATTTAGTATATGTATTTTAAGGAATTTTCCTTTTTTTTGCAACATCATATTTCTTTTATTCAAGATTTATTATAATCAGTTTTAGCAGTTTAGGTCTAGGCATTTTACCCGGATTCAAAAACTTGAACCAGAGCTGACCCGAAAATATCCGGTCAAAAACCAAACCGAAAGTTTAGATATTTCGTATGATAGATTTCGACTAAATTTGATGGAGTTTGGATATTTCGTATCCTATTCAGAGGCTAAATATCATGATCTGATACGGATCCAAAAATTAAAAGTACTTATTGGGTTCAAATATCGTAGATCCGAAAGACTTGGATCCAAAAAGAACCGACCTAAACCTGATCCAAAGACCCCAAAAAACATATCCTCTATCACATGATTTAGATCCAAAAATTACATATATTTTACACGTATTTTAATTATAGATCTGAACCAACCCAGAAAAACCGGCTTCAACATGAACCCTAATAAATATATTCAAAAATTACATTTTTCGGTCAAACAAAAAAAAATACAAAGTCTTTGTCACCTTAGTATATTCTGAAAAATTCCTTAAAAATACACATACTAAATTTTCTTTGCTTAAAAAATACACGAACTTTTTAGGTTTCCCGAAAAATACACAGACTAATTTTGATTGTCCATAAAATATATGAACTTTCGAATCAGAGTTAACGTCGTCTAACGGCGTCTTAATGTTCCGTTAATCAGAGTTAACGTCGTTAAAATCAAGGTGTGAAACCTCCAAAATACAAAAGTTCATGTATTTTATGAACAACTAAAATTAGTTTGTGTATTTTTCGGGAAGCAAAAAAAATTCGTGTATTATTTCAGCAAAAGAAATTCAGTCTGTGTATTTTTAAGGAATTTTCCCTAGAAGGAAATGCAACTTTGATTTATTCATATATATCATTTTAAAAAAGGAAAAAAAAACTATAGGTTCTCAATCAAATTTTACCATATGGATATCCCCGATTCATCATCATTTATTTAAGAAGGTAAAAACAAAACTAAATAAAAAAAGCAATCTAACTGCATGCGATCGAGACAAAACCTCACGCCTCTCTCGATTATCTCGTATCATTACACAATTATTACATTTGATATATTTCCTTTTTTGTCCTAAAGCGCTAATCCCAAAAACATTAGTGATTTACATAATAACATAAGAATTTGCCACGTCAGTTAGTCCGGCGACCGTCCGATAAGAGAGAGACGAGAACGTCGGCGAAAGCTCTGATAATGAACTTATGTGTATCTTCTGCATTCAGTGAGAGGTAGCTAACTAACAGCTCGTGCAAGAACTCGTAACGGCGAGCATCTCCTGCGTCTGTAACGGCGTCAAGCATCTCTTGCATTGATCGGCGGAAGTCGTTGTAAGGATCAGGAGATTGCACGTATTTTTTCACGGCGGCTCCTCCGGTTAGAAGCCTAGTAGTAGCACCGGTAGTAGCAGTGGAAGTTTTGTAATCAAACCGGGGACGGAGATCCGGAGAATCGGTGATTGAGTTGGAGCGGCCAGGGGAAGAGAAGAAGAAGCGACGTGAGGCAAGAACGGCGGTTAAGTCCGGAGGGGGAGAGTCGTCAGGGGCAAAACCGTAATTATCAGTCTCATACAAGGAGGCGGAGGACGAGGAATTACCGGTGGTGGAGGTGGAGGTGGAGGCAGTGAATGTTGTGGTGGTTGTAGTGGAGGAAGGTGGGATGACTTCAATAAGAGGCTTGGATATGCGGTGGCCGGTGGTGGTCGTGGTATCGTTGTAAAGGTGGTTGAAGTTGTTGATGGGAAGAATGTATGGCCTGTTGGGATCTTCGGAGGCGGCGGCGTCTGAGGGAGACGTGGAGGGCTTGATGAGATTTGTTGGAAAGCAAAGATGGAAGTCTTTCCACATGGTTCTTGGCATTGTGTGTTTTTTTTTTCAGAGACTAATAAAATGTATATTGAGCAAGTGACTCAAGCTAGTTGGCTTTAGTTTGTTTGGTAGTATGTATCATGTACATGTCTTTATATTATACTATATGTATCATATATGTTTATACCATGCATGCATCGTGCTTTGCTGTAGATGTTAGGAAATAGGACCAAATAATCTTTTACTCCTTTATGCCTTGTTATTTTGGGATGAAATATTAAAGGATTTTAAGAAAGTTAAATACACTCAAATTTAGTAAATTGTTAATCATTTGAACAACAGATATTACATTTAACTGTACCTGGTTTGTTTGTTTGTCGGTTTGTTTTGATTTAGTAAAAATAAATAAATTTAAATACAGAAGGGGAATATATTATATGTTTTCTTCATTTCATAAAGTAATATACCCCTATAAAAATTGCAAAAGAAGAAGGATCATTGTCCTTGTAAATACAGCAAGAACTCACGAGGAGGCCATGTCTTGGACTACCCTAAAGTGGCATCTCATGACTCGGACGAGAGATCGATGTTTGTGAATTGTGCAAAGAACACTGATGACTCACTTCACTTCGCAGTTCTTTAGATTGTGCAAACATTGATATACATACTAGTTCAATAATAATATGAGAAACAGTAAATGCTTGTGAGAGTAAAGGGCCTTTATGCTCTTATAATTGTTTTGTGCGTAAATAAAAATATGGTATCAAGGTGTCATATAAAGTGTACAACCCCACAAGTTGTCATTTTCCTTGGAAGATACATTGAGGATCAATTTCTATTTTTGTATTAGTTTGAATTCATCATATATATTATTAAAACTGAAATACAAATTAGATTTGTTTGGAAACATAGATAGCAGTTTTAAAAAATAGGTTTGTTTGGAAACATAGATAGTAGTTTTAAAACAGAGATTTGTTTGGAAACATGGATAACAGCATATTAAGCAAAAAAAGTAATAGGCTTATGTTATTAAAAAAATTGAAAGTCTATTATATTATGAGAAATTATCTGTTTAGGCCAGCTTTAAAATATACGAAAATTGACTAATATAGTCACCTAAAACATCTTTTGTCTAAAATAATCATAAAACAAAATTTAAACTTTATATACATATTTCAAATCAAAACAATAATTTAATGTTGATTTATATCAAAAATTGATTCAAAAATATACATATATTAAAAAGTTGATTTTTACTAAAATATTTTCCAATAACCATTATTAAAAAACTGTTTTCAATATATATAAGAAAAATACCATACAAAGCCCAATTTCATATACCAACTTCAATTATGGTTTTTATATTTCACATTATGTTTTAAAAATATAATATATGTGATTATTTTTATGATGGTATATATAAAATACTTTTAATTATATGATTACTTATATGATGGAACATATAAAATATGATTAATTATATGATGACGCATATATGATATATAATATTGACTACGGTGGGTATTCGGGTATCCATTCGGGTTCGATTCGGGTCTATTAGGATTTCGGGTTTCCGGGATCAAAGATTTCAGCCCCATTAAGATATTTCTAAACTTTGGTTCGGGTTTGATTCGGATATTTTTGGGTTCGTTTCGGGTCCGTTTCGGGTCCGGATAACCCATTTAAATTATTTTCAAAATTTTTAAATCGATTATATATTTTAAATTTCTCAAAATCTCTAAACAAAATAATATGTTACATATAAATTTGAATAATATATGTCATAATACCTAAATTTAACATATAAATTGGTTTGGTTTAAATATTTGGAAGAGAATCAATAATTATTTTTAAGTATTTCTGGTGTTTTGAGTATGCTTTAACTATTTTAGATATTTACTTTTGACTATTTGTATATATTTTCAAGTATTTAAACCAACATAAAAGTATCATATATATTCTGGATGTTTTTACATACATTAATCTAAAAATAATCAAATATATAAGTATATAAATCTATTTTGGATACGTTCGGGTAGCCAAAATACTTCGGCTCGGATCGAATTCGATTTTGGTTCTCTAAATTTAATCAATTTCGGTTCGGTGTTTGTACTACTTTTTTGGATTGGAATCGGATCGGTTCTTCGGATTCGGGTTTTTTTCCACCCTTAATATTGATATGAAAAACAACTAGCAATATATTTTTGAAAAATACATCCGTGCGGACGCGCGAGTCAAAGTCTAGTATAGTTTTATTGGATTTATCACAAGAGGAATCTCATAAGTGCAGAATAAGTGGTTTGTTTTCCTTGGAGGGGGCTATCTATCTCTCTTTCAATCTTTGTCGCTTAGTGTCGTTGTTATTGTAGGGACATGCAGAAAAACCCATCGACAAAAAGCTCCATTAATGGGAGACATATCAAGATTCAAATCACATGATTCTTGAAGCTGTGAAAGCTGTCTGAATGTGAACATCAGACACCATAAAACTCCATTGTAGTTCTTTGTCATGAGACACATTACGAATTTACGATTCAGTATCGTTTTCATACCCTTTAAGTAGTGCCTGATTGCAATGTAACAATTTTGTGATGGACCCACAGATCCATGTGATGAGTAATTGGTTTTAACCCAATGTTTTAAAACCGAACCAGATAATGATACTGATTCGCTATATATCTAATCATAGAACTACTGTGAATTATGCAAAGTAGTATACCCAATGTTTTAAAACCGAACCGGATACGGATAAATATATCTAATCATATAACTACTATGGACCTTAAAATAGTTCTACATATGATATGTTTTATGTGCTCTTTCGTTAACTAAAAAAAAACAATAAACAGAAATTCAATTATATACATTAAAAAGGTGAATACTATGTAAATTGAAATTGATAAAAATATAGATAAATGACCGTTTAAATTACCGTATTTATTTATTCTTACAATTAATATTCAAAATTTTATGAATATGGAAAAATGAAAATAGTATATGAGAGCTAAAGAAAAAAGGATTTACATTCTTACTTAAAAATAAAATTAAATACAAAAATAATTAAATAGTTATAATCAAACACTGATTATGAAGTATTAAATTTAAATAACAACAGAAACATATTGATTTTTTAGAAACGGATTTTGAAATTGATCTGAATCACCGATTTTATAAGTTTTGTAGTCGATTTTATCAGTTTTTCTCAAATTCAGATTTTAAATCAAACTGGATTTGGCTTTTTCAGAGTCACGGTCAGACCAGTTATACGGGTCAGTCCGGTCAGGTTTTACTAGTTTATCCGTACTGAAAATTAAAGACTCGGATAACTCGGAAAGGAAACAAATCAGACCGGGAATTCATTTCCTATCAGGACAGTTCAATAAGGGTTCATAAACAGCCCAAGAATGGCCCAAGGAAAGGATGTAATTGTGAACTTTGTTTGATATTAATAGAGTACTTAGCTTTCTCCGAGGTTCAACATCTTGCAGCTGGTTTTTCTTCACCGTCGTTTCATTCCAAAGGCCACTCCTTCGAGTGTGACGGACGGACGGCCATAGCTTCTTCCATTGTCTAGAGGTTCCACGTTAAGATCTTTAGAAACTGATCGGTGTGCACGACGTCTCTGGAGACTGTATGTTACATCTTTCCTTTTCCTTATTTTCATCGTCTGTCAAAAATGGATTTGGTATGGCTGATGTGTTGTTTTCGCTTCCCTGAGAAATCGAATTAGTTTTAGTCATTCAAAAAAAAACTGTTCTTTCGTTGTTGTTGTTTGGATTTGGATCTTCTCTATCATAACACAGTGTTTGTAATAAACCAAACCAACAAACCGAAATCATCAAATGAAATTCTAAACCGGGAATAAACCATAATTCCTGTCACATTCTTAGAGCTATATCAATGGTTTAATGTGGCAAACTCTCTTCTTTGTGTGTTACATTGCATGCTTGATTGCAGGTATTAGTTATAATCATGGACACTACTGATACTACTGAGCAGAGTAACAGAAACGTAGAGCCTCCTCCTCGCCTTCATCTGAGGCCAGTAAGGCCAATGGAATCCGGTGTTGGCTTACCCTACGCACCTGAGAACTGGCCTAAGCCTGGAGACACTTGGCGTTGGAAGGCAGGGCCGAGAATCACCGCTAAAGGCACCTTTTTGGATCGCTACTTATACCCTCCCAAGCATCTTCCCGGTTTATCCTCCACTGAAACCATGCTTAAAGGCACCGCCTTTAGGAGCAGGCTCTCTCTCGAACGCTACATTCGTCTCGCCTTCCCTAATGCAGATGTCCGCAAGTTCTTTGCTTCTTTCAGCTGGACTATTCCCAGCATCACAGATGGTCAGGTTCCAACCACCTGTTAACACCTATCTTATAAAATATGATATACTCCTTCTGTATAAATAGTTTTAGTTGAATGGAAGAAAATTATATATAAATTAGATATAGTCGAACCAATCATAAATACGTCTATATTATTTGATGGATCACAATATACTCAATAAATAAAAGTAAAAATTACCTAGAAATATGAAAACTACTTATATTTTGAAACAAACAAATATATCTCTTAAACTACTTATAATATGAAACAGAGAGAGTACTATTCTGAAACTAAGAGCTCCTTGTGGTGTTATTCTGTTTGATAGGCATAGGTATGAAGCGGTGTATAGTACCAGTGGATACCTCAGATGAAGATCCAATGCAGGATAACGGATCTGACATTATGGTTTGTAAGGCTGGTAACGACAAATGCGGGAGCCTGACGATGCCACCGAGTGAAACCGAGCCAATGCCTTGTGACATTTGCTGTGGTGAACCTAATTTCTGCACTGACTGCTCTTGCATCCTCTGCTGCAAATCGATAAGCGTGGAGCACGAAGGTTATAGCTATGTTAGATGCGAAGCTGTGGTTTCCGAGGGTCGTGTATGCGGACATGTTGCTCATATCAACTGTGCTCTTCGAGCTTACATGGCTGGAACCATCGGAGGCAGTATCGGGTTGGATGCTGAGTACTACTGCAGGAGATGTGACGCCAGAAAGGACTTGGTTCCGCATGTTAACAGGTTCCTGGAGATATGTAAGAGTGTAGAGCACCAAGGCGATGTGGAGAAGATCCTCAATCTCGGTATTTGTGTCCTGCGTGGCTCGCAGAGAGTGGATGCTAAGGAGCTGCTCAACTGTATCGAATCAACGGTCATCAAGGTACTGTGTAAAAAGTGGTATTTTTACTGGATTCTCCTGAAACTAAAGAGCCTAATCTTTGGCACAGCTTAAATGTGGCACGAGCCTGGAAGATCTTTGGAATGATGATACACCAACAATATGGTCAGGTAATATCACAACACATCACGATCTTTTCCTTTGTGATTAATATTATGTGTGTTAACTCTGTCTTGTTTGTAGATTTCTCTGACAGTGGAGAAGGTAAAGACAATGACGCACTGCAAAGTCTACAAGACGTGACACCGATCGAGCCCATGCCCTTCAATCACGAGGCAGAGATGCACAAACTGGAGGAAGAGATCCGCGAGGTTCTAAAAGCGCTGAGAGAGGCTCAGGAATCCGAGTATCAGATTGCTGAAGTCAGACTTCATGCTCAGAAAGAATGTCTTGGTGATCTGTATAGGCAACTTGAGGAGGAGAAGTCAGAGCTGTCGAGGCGTGTTTCGGGTACAGATGCAGATAGCTTGATGACGAGTGTGTTGAAGAGATTGGATGAGATTAGAAAAGAAGTCACAAAGCTTAAGGAAATGGAGGAAGTAGCTAAAGGGTTTGGCAGGACGCCTAGAGGAATCCTTGAAGAGTACTTTCATCTGAGAATCGAGGAGTAGAGAGATATCAAATAAGCATAGCAACAATTTTTAAACTGTACATTGTCTGCTAAGTTCCTTTGAATACTTCATCGTGTACCCAAATTTTGCGTCACCATTATATCTTGCTTAACAGTTCATAGAAGGTACCTTGAAGATCTTAAAAGCCTCAACACTTTTATTACACAATAGTCGTTAATAAGAGATTGGAAGCTAATGGGGTTTCCTGCTAATTCTGTTACTTACACAACTACAATGGTCTTGTCTTAATAATGCTCAGGGAGAGTTCTTACGGGTAGCTACAAGGATTGAGAAGATCTGGTTGTGAACCAGATACTCTTTCCTACAACTGTTTCATTCATTCAGAGTTTAGATGCTGCCTGAGCTTGGTGTGTTTCAATAAATACATCTACCTATAACTCCATGATTGCTATGTATTTTCATCCATCACGATGAGGAATGTTTGTTGACTAGTGTGTTGAAAAGATTGGATCAGATTAGAAGAGAAGTCACAAAGCTTGAGGAAATGGAGGAAGTGGCAAAAAAATTTGGCAGGACAACCTAGAGGAATCCTTGAAGACTACTTTCATCTGAGAATCGAGGAGTAGAGATCCAAAAATAGAATTGTACATTCTTCGTTGTGACATTGTCTGCTAAGTTCCTTTGAATACTTCATCGTGTACCCAAGTTTTGCTTCACCATTTTACATAATCATCTTCTTAACAGTTCATAGAAAGGTACACAGAAGATCTTAAAAGCCTCAAACACTTTTATTACATAATAGTCCTCTATAAAATGGGATTCAAAATATGGAAATGAAACCTGGAGCCATGTATATGATAAGTTAATGGAGCTTACAGAAACTCAAAGACAAATTCATCGTGATAATCATTAAGCAGCACAAAGCCTTCTTGTTTTGTCTGCGCTAAGCAAGTTCGTACTGAGGAGTACTATTAATGGAAGCTTCTTCACGTTTTTTCCGTCTCTGTCTTCGTTGAGCTCTTTTCTGCTTGCGAGTTTGCGCTTTGCCTGAAGCTTTCGCATTAACCGGCGCAGCAGGAACGCTCTCCGTTGGTTCTGGTCCACCAAATACACTGTCAAGACCATCTTCTTCATCTACCATTTCGCCATCCGAATTTCCCTGAATAAAGATTCAGATTACACACTGATGCTATAAGCATTTGCAGAGGATTTAGAACTAACAACTAAGATCAGGAAAGACAGTACTCACAGAGCTGTTTTGAAGCACTGGTTTAGTCTTGGAAGCATCAGATCCATGGGAAATGCTCCGATTGTTAGGGCTCTGAGGTTTGGCTTCATCTTCATCATCATCATCATAAGAAGCGGCAATCTCAGTGAAAGTTCTTCTCTTACGCCAGCGCATCTGAGGTTTCTCTCCTTGATCGTTGTAAACAGCTTCAGGGTAGAAATGCTTGGACATAAGCTGCCATCTCCAAGTTTCACCTCTGTTGTACTTGACTAAGCTGTAGTTTGGAAAAAAAAAAACATCAGTCAAAATCAAGAACACAAGATAATTATTGCATTATTTAAAACATCCATCAAAGCAATGGGAGGAGGGATGCTTACACATTGACAAGCTCTCTCTGCATCCGCGTAGCATCTTGCCTAAGAATGTTATCAAGGCATGACACAGCAGTAGTGGAATTTGACCAATCCCAAGCAGCAGTAAAAGCCCCCACAGCCGGTACTGTGGTGATGAACAGAGGATGAAACATTGAAAGTAAAAGATATGATAAAAACATGTAAGCAAAGTCCAAAAGAATACTTACAAACTGTAAGAGGAAGCCTCAGCATTTTCATCCGTTTCGCCACTGAAAGAAAGCACACCAGAAAAATCAGAAGAGGAAACTCTTATGAATCAAAGTAAGTTAGAGAGCAGCTATGAAGAAACTTCCAATAAAGTTGCTGAGGCAAATGAATCAAAAAGTAGTACGAACCTTGCCAACCTAAACCACCAGCTAGACCAGAGGCAAAGCCAGCAGTCCACAGAACTTTGAGATGGCAAGAGGCAATTACACTCATCTCTTCGGCAGTTATCTTCTCCTAAAATACAACCAAAGATTAAGTTTTTTTTTTTTAAAAACCCAAATTTCAACAATTCAGTTCAGAGAATCACACACATTCTCAATGTTAAAGCTTTATACTTTAGCAACCAAATCGAACAAAAAAAACTAGAGGAAACCTAATCGAATAAAAAAACAATCGTTGCAACCTCTATCGATTAAAAAAGGAGTTCACTTTTTTGGGGATTAATCTAGGGTTCAATTGAAAAAACCTGCTCGGGTTTATTCGCGAGTGCAAGATAGAGCTGATTCAAGGCGGACAAAGCCATCGTCTTTCCTTAAGAATCTATTCCCCAGAAGCGATTCTCTCTTCCTGATCCAACAAACTTATTTAAGTCTCTCTCTCGTATTTGAAAAGACGAGCTCGCTCAATCTAGTCTCCAGTGATCATGAAAGAACCGGAACGAATCAGGTTAAGTTCGGTTTAATATATACTTTCAGATTATACCGGAAATTTCCCACATTTTCTTGACATTCTTCACAAAATTACAGAGAACTGAACCGAAACTTATGAACCAATTGATTTTATTGTTCTAAAACCAAAATAAATGATTACCGATTTAGTGTAATTGAACCGAACCAAACCAAATGGAGCCAGAACCAAACTGTGAACTGGATTGTATTTAACAGAACGACAGCGTTTACAGTTCTCCACCAAGTCAACAGTAAACCAACGAAAAATGACATGAAACAACTACTACATCGGCACTTGTTGTTCATGGACTATACTATTACTACATTAAATGATGACAAGATGTCAATGCTTGAAAGGAAGAAACCAAGAAAACGATTGCTTTTCTTTTTCTTTTTTGTTCATTGTGAGTTTCTTAAGTTGGTGTCATTGTAGTGCTAGCCTCTGTCACCACTTGACTATACAATTTCCTTGAGGCTGCTGAAAACATCCAGAAAAGCTCCCGGTTTACATTCTTTGCTCCTTGGACCATCATGTGTGTCAGGAGATCAATGGTCAGTGACAACAAACTCGAACTCTCCATCACCGAGCTTAGACTGTACTCAAGAACCCATGTGTTGGGATCTAATTGCAGAACCGATGTGCTCCATTTTGTTTTCATCCACGAAGTGTTTGCCTCATGTATCGAGTAACCGAATTTCCCTTCTGACCACTTCAATGACAACATCAAAAAACACAAACATAAGAACCAATTAAATGAAGTGAGCTCAATCAAACTTAAGTAGTTGAAGCCAATCTTTTGCAATTGCATTTCCTATGTGAAGACATAGATTTACACAAACAGATACGAAAAAAAAAGCTTTGAGATTTGAATGTGATTGTCAAATAATATATAGATTTGGTTTACCTCAGTAACTCGGCCTGATAAGACGGTGATCGAACTTGAGGAGAATCCGGTACCGAACAATCCAGCTGTCTGCAGAGGCCATCCCCATATACTCACTTCTTCAGTGGAGGATTTGTACAGAACACACTTTGAGTTCAACATAGGACCATCCTAGAAATTTAAGAAAAAACAGTATCTTTTCAAATCCTTCAAATAAAAAATCGAAACTTTGGGTGAAATATTGGAATATAAATGCAAAAGCTTGACCAACCTGATTGAATCTCCATCTGGATTTGGAATCTATGCAACTAGAAAACTTTCCATTTTTAGCAAAGCCCTTTAATTCATCTTCGGAGATTCTCAGCTTAGCGCCTAGATCCGGAGCATCCTGAGATCTCTCCCCAGAGATTCTCACTACCTCCTCTGTAAATCCAGGTTTCAAAACCCCTTTAACCACCCAACCAAACACTAATTCTGAACACACAACCAAACCAATCACCAAAATCACTTTCATAACAACGAAAGTCAGTGTCTTTCTCTTCTTCTCGATCTCCTTCTTCCTCGGTTCTTCATTCTCAGTTGGTTTCTTCACCACTTTCTTCTTCTTCGGCTGAGAGATCATCACCTTCGAAATCGGGCGAGAGACAGAAGCGGGTGTGGTGACCACGGCCGGGTCAAACGAACTCGGAGTGGACTCAACGGTGGGTTTGAAAGTGGAAGCAGCGTAAGAGAGCTTGGTGAGGGAGCTTCTCTGCACGCTAAGAGGCATGAGATCGAGCGTCGCGTTGAGGCTGTCGAGACAGATCTCGCAGCTGCAATTCGCGTCTTTGCGGCAATCTGGGAAGTAGCAGTTACTGTCTCTTCTCTCTGAATCACCTTCCGTGGAGACCGTAGTTGTTGTCGTCGTCATCGTCGTGCTGCTCGATGATGAGGATGCCATTGATTTCTCAAATCTTTTCCTCTGTTTGGTGATTTTCTTTAACTTCTCTCTGTGTTTTTTTTTTTTTAAATTGGCTCAGATTTTGTCTTTATTTATTTATTGTTACCTTCAGTTTCAAATTTAAATGTCTAAGGACCCAACGGTCCTCTGATTTCGGCAGTTTTGCTTATTTAAAAATTACACAAAGGTTGTGCAACTGGATTGGTTTTCATTTTTGGAATAAAACTCTATGAAATGCCAACTCCTATAGATTCCAACATAAAATTACTAATTTACATGAAATAAAAAATAGATCCCATTCCAATAACTTCTGCAGAATAAGTGTAAACATTCTTGGAATAATTTTTTTTTTATGAATGCTTAATTTCTTTGTATTTTTCAAAATATCAACCAGTTAAAATAAAAAATAGAAAGAGTATTTCATTTTATTTCATATCATTCCATATCATTTCAGAAGAAAAAATAACATTCATTTTAAAAAACAATTCTATATCAATTCCATAAAATCTTGTTATTTCAAATTTGATATATTTTTTAAAAAAGGAAACAAAATCTTGTTAAATTATATTATATTTTTAAAAATAAAAATACAAAATAAATAAATAATAATAATCATTAATAAAAACGAAAATAATTCTTAAAAAAAATATTTTAACACTAACTCTAAACTCTAATTCTAAACCCTAAACCCCTGGGTAAATCATAAACACTAAACCTTAAAATCTAATCCTAAACCCTAAACCCTTGGATAATTCTAAACACTAAATTTTTAACACTAAAACACTAAACTCTAATCCTAAACCCTAAACCCTTGGGTAAATCATAAACAGTAAACCCTAAACTCTAATCCTAAACCCTAAACCCTTGGGTAAACCATAAAATAAAAATACAAAAAATAAATAAAAAATAGTAATATTTACAAAAAACAAAAAAAAAATCTTTAAAAAAAACACTAAACCCTAAACTCTAATCCTAAACCCTAAACCCTTGGGTAAATCATAAATCCTTTGGATAAATATTAAACATTAAATCAAAAATTAAATATTAAACATTAAATCAAAAATATTTTGCAATTATTACTTTATTTATTTATATTGATCTTTTTATTTTAAAAACATAATATAATGTTACAATATTTTTTTAAAAGATTTTTTTCGTTTTTTATAAATATTATTATTTTTTTGTTATTTTATTTTTAAAACATAATATAACTTAACAAGATTTTGTTTCCCTTTTTAAAAGATATCAAATATGAAATAACACTATCCTATTGGTTGGTGAACCTCTGGGTTCACCCTAGGGGGTGAATCCAAGAATAAGTCAAATAATTATTACTATCATTCCATATATTCATTCTATTAAATTCCATAAATAATTATTAGTATCATTCCATATATTCTTTGTATTAGTCACCAGTTACAGTCATAGTAGTAAGACATTTGTTCGTAATCAAAAAGGTGCGTGAATGAGATGGAATGAAACAAAATTAAATTAAAAAAATATTTTTACTATGTTTAGATTTTTTTTTTGAACTTAACTATGTTTAGATATTATGAAGAACATATATTTATAGCTTAATTAATTTGCAGAAAAGTACAAATCAATAAGGTTTTAGTTTAAGAAGAGATATCTATGTGTGAAACATTTAATACATGGTGTTTATCTTTAATGAATTTTAAAATCAAAATCTATTTAATTCTAAAAAGATAATAATATAAAATCTCATAGAATCTGGTAAACAAAATCTATGAAATATTTATCTACTTATTTTTAATCTAGATTTTAACTTTGTTATTAATGTAAAAAAATTAACTAGTATATATTCAAAAACTCAATTAGCAAAACAATTTTCTAACATTGATTCATTAGCTTTCTCTATCACAAATTTCATTCTCTGCCTTTTTATTCTTAGAACTCGAATTTTCTTTTCACTTCTAATGATTAGAGGTAAAGATGATCACTATCTTTCGCGCATGGCAAAAGATTGGCCAAATATACGTGATAAAGTGGTTAAGGCGTTAGAGGAAGAGTTGCGTAAAGCACAGTCTCATTCTTCGTTATCACGCATTATCAAATTTGACCTTAACGAACGTCCTCCTCCTGATTCGGATGATGAAGACCATGAAGTTTCCAGTGGAGCATCTTCTTCTACTTGGTTGTGTAATAAAATTGACCTTAACAAGCCTCCGAGGGAAGAGCCACCAAACTATGACGATCAGAACATCACTAAGAACCTACTAAACCCTAAACCTCTCAAGAGAAGGGGAAGAAGTAGTGGTAGACTGAAGAAAGCGAAGAAGCAAAGACTCAATGTTGCTTTGGAAGTAAAAGACGCGGTGCTCATCTTTGAGAAGACTTTGTCCGTGAGTGATGTCAACCCAAATCAGAGCCGTTTCTTAATCCCTTTCAAAAAGCTAAAAAGAAACGACTTCTTGACTCAAGAGGAATCGAGTTTCTTAGAACAAGATGAAGACGACAAGGGAAATAAGCCTGGAGTGGAAGCGTTTCTCGTCGTGAACCAAAGGTCTGAAACGTGGAGTTTGGTTTTCAAGAGATGGGTGATGGAGAAGAAGAAGAAGAGCTCTCAAAACGGTTCATTGAACTACGTTTTGAACCGTGGCTGGAACGACATCGTTGACGACAATAAATTGAAAGCCAAAGACAAGATCAGTCTATGGTCTTTTAGGTGCGATGGTGTCCTCTGCTTTTCCCTAGTTACGCATCCTCCCACCGTTAGTACATAGTAGCTCTTCTGCTATCTCATGATTGTCTTTCTCTCTTTATTTTGCGTGTGGTAAGCTCTTCATTGATATGGACTATGTTTTTTTTTTCATTACGTTTAACTAGTAGGGTTTTGGTCTACTGCAATTATTTGTTTGGGGAGTTTTTTTTTTTTGGTTGACATCTTTGTTAGAATTCGTCTTCGTTGTTGGTACGTAAATGTCTATTTGTTGTTTCTGATTCTATAGAATCTGTTTGGTTTTCGTTTTCAGACAGAATGATAATACGAAGGAAACACTCTTAGTAAAGTTTTTTTTTTTTGTAACTAAAACAAAGGAACATCTAGCTAGATTGATCCAATCACTCTAAAACTTCCAGTATGTTTTCTGTTTTTGTTTATTTGCAATTACACTCCTAATTGGTTACTCTTTTGGGAAGTTTTTGAGACTCGTGTCACTAGCCGAAAAGAAACTTTCTGTTTTTCTTTTTAAATATTCTCTTTCAAACACAGATAAAGTTACTCTAATCACAGCATAAATTAACATGTATAGACGCTGAATTCTCTGAATCAATTTATCGTACATGTGTTGGTCAATAAAAATTAAATTTCACGATAGAGGTAGAGGTATAGAATTATATACAGTGTTTAATCTCCTTTGTCTGTCTCATAAAAGTTGTGATATAATCTAAACTTGCCGCAGACCGATAAATAAGTGAAGATAGAGATGAGAGCAACTTCGTAGCTAATTTCTCACCAACTTTTTTTTAGAAGTATCGAATAAATTAAAAGATTAATACAAAAATATGATAATCATGATATACTACAGAATAAAGATTCTTAGATATCCACATATCATAGTTTCTTTTAATATTTGTTGAGAATTTTACTGAAATACTAGAGATAATTATGCTCTTATTACCTCAATTTTCCTTAAGTAGACAAATATGATAATCTTTGAAGCAACTTGAGGAAAAATTGAAGTTTCTTTGGGAACACCGACCAACCAAAAAGCACAGTCTCTTCGTCTACATCCTGTTAGAAGTATTGTGTTTAGTTCAACAAATTAGAATTACTAATTAATGTAGTCAAGATACGTCACAATTTATCTAATACAAAATAAAAAGTATTTCCTAAAATATATTGGTCTTATTGATATAATAATTAAAATATATTGTCAAATACATGCTTTGACTATATAATGATAGAATTATTTTTAAAAGGAAGCAAATTAAAAACTAGCTTACACTGGTAAAAGTTAGTTAAGGTAGTTGAGCTTCAAAAGTCAAAATCAAAACCAACTTCCACAAGCTACCTTATTAGCCCCTTCTATATCTCCCTATATATCATTCACATAAACAAAATCATAAAGCCATAACAATTTCATTTCCACAAAACAAAATTCTATTTATTTTCTTGACCAGAGAGAAAAAAGATTCAGATTGCCTAAACCAATAAACACAGCAAAATGGATCCCAAGATTTGCCTAATATCAGCTCTAATCTTCTTGTCTATACTGTCAAATTCTCCCATATTGATTCTTGCTCAAATCAGTACTCCGTGTTCACCAGCCATGCTTTCTAGCGTTACGGGGTGCATGAGTTTTCTAACGGGGGGAGGTAGTTCTCCGACTTCTGATTGTTGTGGGGCTCTTAAATCGTTAACCGGAACCGGATTGGACTGTTTGTGTCTGATTGTAACCGCAAGCGTGCCAATCAATCTTCCTATTAACCGAACTCTAGCCATCTCTCTTCCTCGTGCATGTGGCATGCCTGGTGTCCCCGTTAAATGCAAAGGTATCTAATTTCAATTTTCCTATTTGTTAACACATTGAGTCGATGATTATATGTTTAGTTTTGGTGTTATATATTTATATGTCTACATGATCTAAATTTTTTCAATTTCTAAATTTTTAATTTAAACATTTGTGAAATTTCGCAGCTTCTGCAGCACCTCTTCCTGCTCCAGGTGAAATTTTTTTCATAAAAATTTATAGAGTTTATTTAAATCTCATTACAGTTACTTTTTGTCAATATATATATTTTTATTAACCAAAGCTTATTCTGAATAACACACAGGCCCTGTGTCTCTCGGTCCAACCACTCCTCCTACAGAAACGCAATCTCCTCAAGGTAAATTAACAAAAACTCTCCTAAGCAATTTTTCGAGTTTATTGACATTAAGTAGACTGGGACTAAGGACTGAAGCTCATTATATTAATAATATATATACGTTACTCTCCCAGGCTCAGCTTCTTTCGGTCCGACCACTTCTCCGACAAGTTCGTTAACTCCTGATGGTAAACACACAGATTTTCTTACATACATAAAAAGTGTTAAATTCTAAGTTTTTTTCTTGATAATTTGTTACTAACACATTCGAGTTTATTGTCATTACGCAGACCAGAATATTCCCGTATCGGGGAAGGGAGAAGACCCGACAACTTCAACTCCTTCATCCTCATCGCCTTCCTCTTCGCACTCTCTCAAGCTTATGCTTCTTCTATATGCTTTTTTCACCTTTGAGATTATCAATTTCTTTTAGTTAAGCTCAACTATACATGTCATATAATATGGCTCTTTACTTTTATATTAATCTGATTCTGGTTAAATTATGTTTCAAACTTACGTGTATCTGATGTTTGCCTGTCTCCTTTCCACAAAAGATTATCCACACCAATTAAATGAAATTAAAGCTTAAAAAACACCAAAAGGTTCCAGAAGACGAACAAACAAACAAATCCAAAAATAGCCCTTTGTCCAATCACCAACATTATTTGCCGATCATAATATACTTTTATCCATTTACTTTCCAACCATCTTACAATTCATATTCTCCTCCTTGTCGACAAACTACCATTCTTTCTCTTCCCCACCGCCGCCATTGTTATTCCAACCATCAGACCAGGCTTCTTTCTCCTTTGTGCCACCATTGTTGTCCCACCCATCAGACCACTCGCCTGTATTCTTACTCCCACCACCATTGTCGTTCCAACCATCAGACCAGTCTTCCTTTTCCTTTGTGCCACCATTGTTCCACCCATCAGACCATTCGCCTGTATGCTTAGTCCCATCAGACCCTTCGTCTGTATTCTTAGTCCCACCACCAGTGTTGTTCCAGCCATCGGAGCATTCTTCTTTTTCCTTAGTCCTACCACCACCATCACCATCACAGCATTCTTCTTTTTCCTTTGTGACACCGTTGTTGTTCCAACCATCAGAGCACTCGTCTTTTTCTTTAGTTCCACCACCATTGTTGTTCAACCCATCAGACCATTCATCTTTTTCCTTCGTCCCAGCACCATTGTCGTTCCATCCGTCAGACCATTCATCTTGCCCCTTTGTGCCGTCGTTGTTGACCTCGCCGCTCATGTTCCACGCTTCTTCTACAGAGTATTGAGGAGCATTGCTGCTTTCTTCTTGATAGAATGGTTCCTCCTCAAACTCTTCCCGCTCTGGTAACCCACATCCTTGGTAAGCATTGTTATCCACACATCGCCACAAAAGCTTGTTCCAATTCATATCCTGTGTCATGTAACAGTTCTACATTAGTTGGGAATTATGAGTCGCTGCTTTACGTTAGAAGCAGGTAAGTAGTACCTTGCAAATGATATGTGGGTTTCCGATGATCACTAGCAGAGATATTGCACGGGTGATTGCGACATTAAACCTCCTTGGATTGCTCAAGAAGCCCAGACAATAGGCTCTATCAAACTCATTGTGTTTGATTGTAGATCTTACAGTTGAGATAATGATGACTTGTTTCTCTTGCCCTTGGAATTGCTCAACGCTACCGACTTTGACTTCAGTCATCTCTAACCTATCGAGAACCTCCTTGATCTTCGTTACTTGCTGCCTGTAAGGAGTTATAACTCCGATATCCTCTTCTTGCACACAGTCATTCGCTGTCAATCTCTTGATTGTCTCTATAACTTTACTGATCTCTATACGGTTGAACCATGACGGATTGTTACCTTCCCTCTCATCGCATCCTTGGATCCCATAGAAAACCATTGGGAATTCTTTGTTTGGAAGGAATTTTAATGAGGCAAGAACAGAGTCTGTGTCTTCTTTAGAAGCTACTAGTTCTCCATCATAGAACAGCTCTGATGGGAGATCAAGAATCTCTGGGTGGCATCTGTAGTTCTTGACTAGCTTGGTCACATAGTTCTCATCCCCTTCGCAGTAATAATCGCACTCAAACAATCTTTCCAAGTATGATTTTCCTAAGCCGAGTGACTCCGCATCTCTTGAGTATATAACCGGACCCAACTGTCTTGGATCTCCAGCAAGTACAACCACAGTTTCTGACAAGCAGAGATTTGAGATAGCAATCATGTTTTCTGGCTCTGACGCTTGACCAGCCTCATCTAAGAAAATATGAGTGAAGTGGCCACGCTTCACACCTTCTGCGTTAAGAAGGGATGCACTCATATATGTTGACACAACGAGTTTGTAACGATTCAAAGCTAGGAGAGGAGGGCACTTGAAAACACACTCATCAAAGAAGCAAAAGCGGATAATCTCAGGTTTTATTTCTTCATAGGTACGAGTAGCTGCATTCAGCCTGAAAATCTCATTGTCCTTGATGCGAACTCCCTCCAGAGAAAGTAGCTTCTCTAAAATGTGATCGGCTGCACTATTGGAAGGAGCACAGACGAGAATCCGAGCATTTTTCTGAGTTGTATAGAGTTGAACTATGGCCTCCACCAATGTCATGGTTTTCCCAGTGCCAGGAGGTCCATGGATCACATATGGCGGTGCTCCTTTGCAGCCAAGAATC
Organism: Brassica juncea; assembly: GCA_018703725.1. Classification (NCBI taxonomy): domain Eukaryota; kingdom Viridiplantae; phylum Streptophyta; class Magnoliopsida; order Brassicales; family Brassicaceae; genus Brassica; species Brassica juncea. Next base: position 13,115,998 of record CM031940.1, read on the forward strand.
ATTTCAATCGAACAAATCTGCTCTGCATTAAGAGCTGGTGAAATGGGCACGATGGGTTTTGTCTTTATCATCCTTTTCCCGGATCTCAAGGATGGAAAAAGGAAGTTTGGATCTAAATTTCCTGCCGCATCAACAGCCTGATACAATCTTCTAGTGTTGATTCGATTGTACGTGAACCTCACATTATAGACACTCCCACTTGTGTGGCGAAGGTGGAACTCAGAGGCAAACTTCAAATGCACTTCATCCGCCTCTACGCGGTGTACAAAGCCCTGAGAGAAAAAAAAATCGTTTCCAATTTTTTTATTGCTCCAGAAAGATAAATGGTGAAACATATTTGCAGTTACGAGGCTGAAAGTGATATGAAATGATGCAAAGGTGTTTCAAGAACATAACCTCATAAGCTGGAGCAGTTACATCATCATAGGCATGTCTTACAAAGATATGGTCTCCATGGACAATGGAAGGTCTTTTCTCAGCAAGGCCAGGGACTTCGAGGGACAAATAGAGACCCCTTCTCCTCATCGAAACATTCTCCATATCATAAGCTCGCATGTCTTCCTAAACACACAGAAAACAAAAGTTACAAGAGAGTTGTTGACAAAACATGTCTCATGCAAAATTTTGGAACAATGAGAATACCTCGAGTTGTAGTTCTTCCATAATAAGTAACATTTTGTAATATCTTGAATAGTTTTGGACCGTTAGACCCTCGTTCAAAAAACCCGGAATTTCCTTCTTCTCAAGCATCGCTCTAGTCTCCTTTGGAATCTCATACAGAGGAAGCCTATTTCTATACGGACGCTGTGCCACCGCTTTAGAAGGACGCGATCCCGTCACGTAGTTATCCACAGCAAAATCTCTCCTCGGAGCCCTTCTGTTCCTGGAGTAAGGCCTGTTCGTAGCGAGCGAGCTCGATATCTTATCCTCAGCCAAAAGGAAAACAACCCGCTCAACGTTGTCACACCCCCAGTCAACGCTAATCACAGTCGTATGCAAACCAATGTCCTTCGGCTTGCAAGAGACCCATACGGTCAACGTGTCGCCAGGCTCGAGCATCCTGTCTTCCAGCGTGAAAGTTTCGTAGAAGCTCTGTATCTCCTTGACGTCAGCGTCTTTGGAAGGCGGTTTCAAGATGGAGAGGGTGAAGGAATCCTCGGGGTTGGAGGCGTAGATCTTGGTCCAGAGATCCACGGCCTCGTCCGTGGTGTTCTTGATGGTGAAGGAGTCGTAAGAAGTCTCTCCAACGGTTACTGACTGAGGCTTCTCGTTTCTGAAAGGGAAAGGAGCGGAGATCACAACGGGGCCTTCGTCAAGTGGATTGTAGCAACCATCGTTCTGATAGTCGATGAATCCGATCTCTCCCTTGTCGGCGATTACAGAGTACTCGTCATCTGACTTGTATCCACTCACACTCATTGCTGACAAGATCCTGAAACATTATTATACACATAATAAGAAACACACAAACATATATAATATATACTTTCTATATATGATTATAAAGTAACAATTACACATTTCAACAACAGGCAATCTGTAACGATTTGGTGAAAATATGTGCGAAAAACAAACATTGCTGATGAGAATCTGAAACATTATACACATAATAAGAAACACCAAAACATATAATATATAATTTCTATATGATTATAAAGTAACAATTACACATTTCAACAATACGCAATCTGTAACGATTTGGTGAAAACATATGCGAAGAGCAAACATATTGCTCTGATGAGAATCTGATGCATATGAACATATTAAGAACAGTTTGATGCTAATTGCGATCACAAGCACGACACTATAACTTCCTCCTAACCTAATCATTCAAATACGCACATTGACAGATTCTCAATCTTTCGGAATCAGAAAATCGAAGAGGATTCTATCGGATTTTGAGTAGCGAGAGCACAGTAAAAACCCTAAGAACCGAAACGAAATTGACGAGATTGAGCAGAACTGTGAGAGTTAGATCATACGTACGAAGTCGGTAACGAACTGGATGATGATGATGCTCGTTTCTGCGATCAACACCGAGAAATGGAGAAGCGACGAAGCCAGAGCAACGCAGGGTTTAAAGGGAAACACACGAAAAGAGTGAGTGAAGAAGACTGAAGAGTCACAGAATTGCTTATTGGAATCAGTTCCGTCTCGGAAGAAAGCATGGGGACTCAATATTGGGCCTTTGATTTTTCATATGTAATGGGCTTATAAAGCCCATATATCCATATCGACATTGATTTCCCCCCACTATATTATTTCGAAAACTAATAAAGGGAATGTTTTAAGTTCCCAAATTTTGGGAAATGTAATTTGTTATTGCATTTTAAAGAATTGACTAAGTAAGATTCCATGAGAAATAACAAAGAGTTGTATGAGAAAAATGTTAGTACTGATCTTTTATTAAAAACAAAAAAATATAAAATTTTATTGTGGATCCTAACTTTTATTTTCTCAATGTGATTTTTTTAAAAACATTTCATATGAAATCAATCAAAATAGAGCACTGCACACATTATGTAGCTAATTTACATGAATTCAGAAGTTTGTGTAGTTGATACAAAATAACAAAAGTTCAAGCCGATCCACCTTGATCGTGATAGCTTGAGTAAATTTCTACACTGATCATATATGCTTCTTCATTTTTTCTACACTGATCATATTTGCTTATGCTCTAAGAATTGATATTTGGAGACGTAATAATTAGTTTCATGCAATAGTAAATGTGATCATACATGTTAGTCCGTCGAAATACTAGAATCATTATTGTAACCTATAATTCTAAAGTCATTAAATCTACAGATTTAGATGATTGACGTTAGCCTTTAGGTATAATTGAAAATACAGCGTAATAAGGAAGGTTTATCGATGGAATGATGATGAAATATTTGTATTTTATCGATATATAAGAGGCTAAGAGCTTGCATGATGTTGCAATAGATATATGTTCATGTTAGTATATATATAAATATCTCGAAGAGTTGTTGACGTTACATGTTTTTATACTGACAGTCACTAGAATCGATTCATTCGCTATAATGTGGTGATTCAGTGGTGATAGTCCTTCAAATTTGTTTGGGTTATTGGGCACGACAGATGTGAGATGTGCCATCATTAGTCAAGATTAACTACAGAATTATGTGTTTAAAATGAAACTTGTTCTAAGCCCTAGACAAAACTGAAAGGAATTGGTACAAATTGCTAACTAGATGGGTAACAAGAGGAATCTAAATGGCATTGTAGATTTAATCTTGTGTTTATTTTCTGAAGTGACACTATGTTGCCTACCTTGAATGTCTTTTCAGAGCCAGTGGGTTTTGTTTATGTACATTTTTTTATTAAAAAAAATTAAAATCTCTAAACAAAAAATATTGTGGAATTGTTAAAAATGAAAATAAGAAGCATGCTGTTTTGGTTAGTCTGCTAGCCTATCCTTTCACACTCTTAAAAGCCTATACCAATCAAATCCATGTTCTTTAATTTTATGCAACCTTATTTTATTTTTATTTGTACAATTATCTTTGACCTTCTTTTACAAGAGAAACACGATTTTCCCTTATTAAGATAAAATCATAGTTTTACTTTATATTGACTTGCATGCATCACAAATTATTTTATGTAAACGATAGGCCAATGTTATTCTTAAATAAAAGCTTCTCCTTTGTCAATATTGCGGTTATAATCGATATATCACCTGACAATTCAATGTTCCTAAGCTAATTTGCTTAAGTTTTGACAGGTGAACACACTAAAGAACTCATCGATTTAATGAACCATGACAAGAACTCCGTGTACTTGAACATCAAATGACTTGTATATGCATATAAATTATTCCGCGAGCTATTGTTTATATGAATATACTGTTTCTTATGTCTGATAACGAATCGTTTAAGAGGAAAGGAGTATAGGAATAATCATTTTCTCGTTTTTGAAGTTTTTTTTTTTGGATTTTATTATAGATAATGACTTTTATACTTAAAATCTGAATATTTAAAGTTACATTCAAATTGGCTAAACGCATCAACTTTTTTGTTTAAATGATGAAGTTTCTTTTTCATAGTTAATTCATACGAAAAATGATCAGGAAATTAAAAAATGAGCAATACAAGCCTTAGAAAAAGATTATTATAACTAGCTACCAAGCTTCTGAACAACACTTTTTTTCCCTTTGATTGTTAATGTTTTTTCTTTACAGTAATTCTCTTGGAAAAACCAAACTTATCATTGTCTGTGTAATTAATCATATGGCTAGTTCTACAAGATTCATCGTGTTAATAAAATATTGATAAGCTTGTTGTGAATGTGATCAACAAAAGCTGAAAGAAGACAAAGCATGAGGAAACCGGAAAAAGACAAAGCATGATTTATACAGAACACTCTCTTCACTTTCAGGCTCTCTCTTTTTAAGTTTTTAATCATTCCCTTCTACATTAACTGGTCCAGTCTTTGTCTCACATATAATATTATATTTATAAAAGTTATAGTATACACATATCAAAATCTCGGTTTTTGAAAAAGTTCTTGAACATAAGAATCTTTGAATTTGTTGGAAAACAAAATCTTAGACTTTAGTAAAAACAACATGTCATCTAAAAATTTCTCCTTAACCATATTCCTTTTTGGTAAAACTCTTTAACCATATTGTCAGTAGGTTATATAGTTCTTGAAATGAAAAAGAAACATAAAAATCTACATGGTAACTTGTATTTAAATGCAAGATTGATCATTAGTTTATCTAGAAACCCAAACTATTTGTAGTCAAGCGATCATTACCAGAACCAGAAGGCATCAGTTCACTTTTCCTTTTGAGAAATTTTCATAAAATAAAAAAAAATCTTCTTTTTTTTTTGGGGGGGGGGGGGGGGTATAATTTCCATTACAGTTGACATAAACATTACAAAATGATTACCGTGGGTCACACCACAGTTGATTACAGAAAAAAAAAAAAGAACAGAAAACCATATTTTCCCTAATTGTGCTACATCAAAAGAATGAAAACTAAATAAAACCAAAAGAACTTTCCTAATCTGTCTACTTGGCCATCTCTGATTGGGTTAATTGATTGCCTGCAATTAACAAAACATAGTTTGTGTTAACAAAAAGTGTTTAGATTACACAATTACTCGAAATAAAATGGGAACTAATTGATAAACAAACTATAAAATTCAATGATTATCAACTGAATTATTACCTTATAACGTAGCTGTAAAATTTCTAATCCACCAGAAGTTAGCAAAAACCATGAACCGGATACACCACAGAACCGCCGGTATGTGAAAATTAGTTAAACCGATGCCAAAAATAAAAACACTTTCTACACCTGCAAACCGGAAATTGCACGGTACGATTAGTTAAAGAAAAAACAAACCGGAACATGTAAAAGATAATATAACTGTAGTTTTTACAACGAACCTGTTCCCTTTGAGTCAAAGAAGCAATGTAACGTCTCCATCACTCTCAAAGATCCAAAAAACACTTTAGTTCACCTGACAAAAGCCAATCCAATTCCACCATAAGTGAAAAAAATAAAACTTTCATAATTTCATCTGGGTTCAAGAAAGTTTAAATCTTTGTTGAATTTAAATTAAAGACAACAAAGACTTTATAATATGCAGAGGATGACAACCTTATCAAGCTTTCAATGTTTATTGAGTTCTCCTTTTTCTAATCCGCATGCAAAAAAGTCTACTGGGTCCAGAGAAATCAAAATCAAAAAATGGTTGATCTTAAATGATCTAAGAGGTGGCGGTGGCTCTCACTTCTTGGTTGAGATTACACACACACCTTTGCACATAAATGCAGAGAATTGTATTACACTGGTCTCCACTCTCTATTATGCAACTCAGGACCACAGACATCTTGTGGACTTGTTTAGTTTTGAACAGCTCATGTCACTGACACTCTGATATTTTCTATCTACTTATGTCCCAATATGCTTTGTTTGGTTAAAATGGAAATGAAAGACAGGGAAAGTTACCGTGAAACATGTGTGTTTATATCTAGAAGAAGCTGAGCTCGGTGTATCCACGGGAATAAGGTAAGAGCTCTTCAGCTTGGACACGTGAAGCTGAACAACTCATGGTTCGTTTTAGCCTATTATGAGCTGACTCAACCTCAGCGCAGAAAATGCCATAGACAGGTCTATGATCCGAGAACCGTGACTCTCCTCTTACATAAGATAACTGATGCAGTCCTTCACCGTACCACAATATCCTATCGCACCTTTTTTTTATTTTTAACAGAAAAAAACAAACAGTCAGATCATGATAATAGATTCATATGTAAGAAGTTTCTTGGTTTACTTGATGTTGTGGAAATGGAAAGTTACCAAGCAGGAGTGCGACGTTTCTCCTTGGGATGAAGATCATCTCCAGAGTATCTATCTGAGTTCCTTGAGTACTTGTACGTTGGTGGGAAGTAGATCTTTCCTTCGTTCCATCCTTTGAACACATGGCCTCGTTTCTGCTCTATTCTTAACTGGTCGTTCTCTAGCAAAGCTCTCCAGTTCTGCATCTCGACGAGGGCTTTAGCAGATCGGTAAGAAAGTGCTATCCGGTAGTTCAGATCTCCAAGCCATATTACCCGGCTGGTAATAACATATTCATAAAAACAGATCAAGAGACTGTTTTTAAAGAAAAACAACAGAACGTTTCTTGATGTAACTTACTCATGCTGAAGGATATTTTCAGGGGACTTCTCTTCCTCTGAGCTCTTAACGCGAGGAAACCTCGTCTTCTTGAGTATCTCCATGACATCAGAGTTCCTCTTTAGCTCATCACCTTCTTTCTGTCCTGAAGTCAAGTGTGTGCAAACGAAGCAAAAGCTTGTTTGATGAAGCAGCATGCTTATTGAGATCGATCCCTACAAAAGAAACCAAATACATTTATATTAAAAAAAAAGTGGCAAGCTACATAGTTCAATATTTAACGAAGAACAGTATCTAACCTTGTTACCAAGATAGCCCATTAGTCCTCTGCCAACGCAAGACACCTTCATGTTCTTGACGTGTTCCCTGAGCTCGCTTTTCACCCAAATGGTTAAGAACACACCAACCATTTGCTTGCTAGCGACTAAACAATACTGAGATGAGTTCCACGGTATCCTGTAACCGTTCTCGTTTGCTGCAGAGCCTGGCGAGTACAAGACGGTGCTTGGAGAATCACCAGTACCGTTGTCATCATCTGAAGACCTTGAGAAGTCACTCGGCCGTGAGTAATCACTCGGTCTAGAGTAGTAATCACTCGGTCTAGAGTAATCACTCTGCCTTGAGTAGTCACTAGGCCTTCTTGAGTAGTCACTAGGCCTCCTTGAGTAGTCACTAGGCCTTCTAGAGTAATCACTAGGCCTGTGACTGCTGCCACGGAAGCTAGGGTCGAAATCACTTGGCCTGTGGGTGAAGAAGACACGGTCGCAGACGCTGAAACGACGGTCAAGACCCGGCTGAGGGATGGAAGGATCGTTGTTCCACGTGCTGCTCGGGGTCTGGAAAGAGCGTCTGTGGAAGAAGGTGGAGTTCTTTTGTCTCGTGGAGCCAGAGAAGTCAGCGTCAAGCTCTGCCATAGGGACAGGGATAGGGGAAGGGGTGTGGTAACCGCTGGCTCCTCCGCTGGTTCCTGGTCGGTTATTGAGCGTTTTGCGGATGAGAGAGAGCCATTTCTGAGCAGGTCCGTTGTCTTCGGATCCAAGGACGTTGCCAGCGTTAAGAGGGACAATCTCTTGGAATCCGAGGACGTATATGTCTGCTGGAGCTGATGAGTGAAGCCACTCGTCAAGGTTTAAGTCAGGAGGTGGAGAGCGTCCAGCTACGTTCCAGGTAGCAGTAAAGATGCTGCTCAAAGTTAATTAGCAGTGAGATTTTATGAAGCAAAATGGATTATAAGTTATGACATGTGTGATGTGTGTAATGTTGTTACCTGTAGTTTTGGACATCAATGATCCTAGGATTCTCATAGTTCATTTTCCTTTGGCGAGCTTGCTGCTCCCAGTTCTTACTTAGCTTCTCTGTTAAATCCATAAATCATCAGTTAAAAAAAAAAAATAGTTTTGATGATATCATAAACGTGGAGTAATATGAACTATGATTATACCAGTTTTGGTTTTCTTGACTGTGGTGGGAGCTTTCTCAGCGGAGAAGCTACTTCTGCGCTCTACTTCAACATCTTTAATCAAAAAATACAAGAAACAAATGAACTCAGAAGAGACAAAAAGATAACTCTCAAGCAAAAAAAAACAAGAAGAACTAAACAAAATATAAGTCAAAGCAAACAGCAAAGAGAGAGAGAGAGAGAGTTTACCAGCAGAAGCAGAAGGAGCAGGATCATCAGCTTGAAACTCCTCTGTTTTGCTTTTTATATTAAACCATTTCCTGACCATCTTCTTGGACCATGCCAGCTTCATTTTCAACAACATTCAAAATGAAAAAGGAGTAATTTTTATGTTACTTCCATCAAGATGGGGCAATAAAGGGAACTAATTTAGAGACAGAAAAAAAAAATAGAAACCTTGTTTGTCTTGGATTTGTCTTCTCTCATTGTTGTTACTCCTTATGCTTCTATAGTGTGTGTGTGTGTGTGGCTCTTTTTCTCCTTTTAACAGAAACTCAATCCATCTATAAACAAAGATGCCACGATAGAGATCGTCCAAAAAAGTTGAGTTTGTGTTTGAATCACTGCCAAAAAAGGATGAAAATTTCCCAAAATTGACTGGAACTGGGGTTTGATTTCTCCCTACGGACCAGACAGAAACTTAAACAAGAGAGTAAGCTAGGAGGAAAGCAGAATCTTGGTTTCTCCCTAAGATAAGAAGTGAGTTTAGATCCCCTTAGACTTTCTTCTTTTTTCTCTCAAATTGTGGGCTTTTCCTTCTTTTTTTTGTTCTTGAGGGAAGGTTTTAATGGGCGTTAGTGAAAAAGAGGAAGTGTGTTCAAAGAGAGAGAGAGAGAAGTGCTTTAAAATAAGAGAAAGTGTTTTAAAGAGACATCAATTCTTGAAGTAGACAGAGCCGAGACAATGAAGGCAGATTTTAGAGTGAGAAAGTTTAAAGTAGAAAATTCTATAGAGAGAGAAGAGAGTCCTTGAGCTTTCTTTTTGTGCTTGTGTGATGTGTGTGGGAGAGAGAGAGCTTAGTAGTCTTCATTGAAACGGCAAAGTAAAAAGCAGCGGAGGATTTTGAACAAAATAAAGTGAGGAGAGACACACTATTGATTGGTTACTTTTCTTTTTTTTTGGCTGATATTTAATTAGGTATTATTTATGGAATTGTGTATATTTCTTTCCAAAACTTTATAACCATCTAATTTAATAAGACGACTCGAAGAGAGCCATTGATTAGAGATCTCCATAACAAACAAACACATTTAATTTTTGCAACGTTCCCTTTTATATTTCAAATCTAATTAATTTTTAAGAAAATTATTTGCCATTATGGATCTTGTTGTTGTTGAACGTTTGCCAATAAAATATTCCAATATGCTCTTTTATTTTCAACACGTTTTATCTCTAGTTTTGAAAAAAATGACAACCTTCATAACTTTTGTTCATAGATGACTCATTTTCAGATTTAAGATTCGATGCATTGCAAAATTGCGATATGTATAAATATATTGGTTTAAGTCTCTGTTCATAATTTAAAAGAAGCGAAAATAAAATACTAAACATGTTTTAGTTCAGCTGAAAAAACTGTGGGTTGACATAATCATTTATGTATGTATTATTAATCCTCTAGAATTATAGAACAAGTGAATGTAAATCATGATTATACGGAAATCTATGATTGATTAAAAAACATGCCGAGTGATTTTGTCAACTCTAATAGAAATTATCGTTTCATCTTGTAATAATACAGTAAACTAGAAAATGCAAAAGAAAAAGTCCAGACGTTTTTCTTTTCTTTTATAATCATTTAGCTAGTGAGACGTGTCAAGTGCATGCTCGTAGAAAAAAGTTGTGTTATGTAGCATGTCAGATAAAAAAAAAGCTTCAAAATTAATTTTAAACAGTTCTTTTATCAACCATTACTATATTAAAGGACAAATTTTCCTAAACCAGAAGAGTAACATTTGAAACTTTACAAACTAATCTAAACATTATTGTTGGTGCAATTAATATTTTCAATATTATATAATTTAATAGAAATTAGGAGGAAAATTCGCAGTTCTCTAAAGAAATGCATACTAGAGTACTTGTATATGTATATACAGTGGCGGATCCACAGAGAAAGATGGAATGTCACCTGACACCTTTTAAATCTCAAGAAATTAAAGTTTGGTTAACAAAACAGTAAAAAATCGGTTCGAAATGTGGTTAAATCTCAAAAAATAAAACTCTGCTGGTAACGTATGGCCTCTGATCTCCCTTAACTGTGGTTCGAAATCCGCTAATGACACCTTTTATTTATAATTTTCATTTTAATTATAAATTTGATCCAGGTAAAATTAATTTCTGAGTCCGTCACTGTGTATATATAATTATATTCTCCAAGTTAAAAAAATTGCACCAGCAATAATGTCTCATTTAGTTTTTAAAAGTTTCAAATATTACTATTTAAGTTAATTTGATCTCCAAGCTTATATGTCTACATTTTCTCTCCAGAATTTTGGTCTATCAAGAAAGTAGAAGAGCAAATAAAAGATAAAGAGATAAAGAAAGCTATGTCTTGTTCGATTGTTATAGTTGCCATACCATATATCTTTTTCCAACTTGATTATTTGTTTTCTATTTTGCTAAAATTTTCCGAAATTTATATTTATTTTAAATTTCCACTTTCTGATTTTCCTAAAATTGGACGGTTATTTTGTATATAGAGATATTCTTTTCTTGTAGCACAAATGTTGGACACAAGATACTGTATTAAAGTCCACTTGCCACTGGATATCAGGAGTTCTCCCTTTTCTGTAATTTTTCTCGAGACTCCCATTGTTCTTAATTGAACAATGAATATACATATAAAAGTTTTTTGTACCCACTTTTAATTTTTATAGTATATTTCATCACTTCTAAGTTACTAGACATTAGGCTTAAAAGTGTGCAATATAAACATTCTACATCTCTCAGAAAATTCAAAGTCTCTTTCAAGTTATATAAACTTTGTTGTTAACTGTCCAATAACTTTAGGAAAATCAGTAAACTCATGTAGTTATTACAAGATCATGGTGGTAACAGTGGCACGGTGTTATTATTGCGTTTTGCCAATTTATAACAATATCTAGAGATACACCCTATACAGGATTGCGCTATTAAGCTTAGATTACTCGATACACCTTTCTAAGTTATAACAATATAGTTACTGTATATATCACGGTGGTAACTATATTGTTAAAATACGATCTAATCTTGAAATCCCACAAACCTTGTTATATTTATATAAAATTATATAAACCTAACTGAAAATAATTAAGAATCTGATAATGGCCTGACGGCGGAGAATTTCATACTGGGACAGCCCAATGACCCATAGGATTAAGACTATCCGCTTAATCGGGATTATAAATATTGAAAATTTAAATTAATTTATAAAACAAAATCTGCAGAAGTTTTATAAAATAAAATGATCCACATTCCACAATGCTATATAATACGAAAATTAGCTCCACTATACGTCCAACACTCATGATTAATGCTAATCATGATTAGCATATACATCATTAATTCGGTTTGCTAATTGCTTTGCCCCATCAAGATACCTCCATATTTGTTTAATTACAGACAATGGGAAACGCAATATCAAACTTCTACGTGAAACAGTAACGTATATAGTCTATTTGGTCAGAAGTAAAGATGATTAATCATAAAACTTGATGCATGCATGGTTATATTCAGTAATCAGTATATATAATTTTTAACCATTTCTGACATCCAATTAGAGTATTCTTAAACACGTTTTAAAACACTAAATGGTCCAAGCTATCCAATTAGTGTTTAATGCTTTTAATTATCAACACATGCGATATTTATCAATTATCGACAAACACAATTATTTGCGTCGAGGCTAGTGAAGAAGCGACAACTAAATAGAGGAAGAAACAATATATAGTTATACTTTATGTGCAAATAGACGCATTTGAAAGAAGAAGAAAAGTTTACGATAGAACTTCAAGTCTTTCATCTTTGTGTAACATATCTATTAGATGGGTGGACTTTGATTTTATTGGTATCTAATCAGCAGGAATATTATCATTAATTTGTCTCCACGAACTCTCATAGATGACGTATATATACTTTCGCATTATGTGAACACTAGGCAGTGCATTTTCAGCCTTTTGTGGATAGATAAATATTCGAAGAGAAGTAAACAATCGAGGGCATCTGCGAGAGTTCGGGCTGATTTATAATATATTATATATATTAAAAAGAAAAAACAATCGAGGGCATGCATGTAATGCAATGCAAGTGTGTAACACATAATAATGATAAACCGAGGTATTATGTTTTTCTTCTACAGCCTAAAATTCAGGATTCAAACATCAAACTATCGCATATCTTTGTGTTGGGATCGTTTATAATAATATACTAAAAAACTTACAATCACTAGATCGAATCATTAATGAAAACCTTGTCTTCTTTATATATTTTATGTGCAGTTTTGTTTAGTGCGCGAAAGAACAAGAGACATGACCAAGTGGTATCAAATGGATGCGCATTTGAAATGTTAGTCCATATTTGTCATCTCCAATATAAAAGGGGTATTACCTAATCTGGACGATGCTTTCCTACTGTGGAGCATTTCTGATTTGTAGTTTTGTTATATAGTACTTGATAAAAATTCTAACTCTAATAAAATAAATCAATTTTCAGTTCACTGGTTATCTGTAGGAACTAAGTACAATGATACAGTTTATTATATAATTTGTAGCTTGGATGTCCTTTTTGATACATCAATAGTAGTTTTGGGGTCTATGGTTAATAACAGAAGCATTTAGCTTACTAGGTGAATGCATTTCATTTTGCAGAGGTGGCTTGAAACCAACTATGTTTTACGTGATTAGTGTAGATTAATCTTATGTCTACTGTTTCATTCTTGTTCCGTCGTTTTTATTTCGCTGTTTAATTAAAATTTTGACTAGTTAAACTTTTCAATTAACATTCATCTCAAACAAAGATTTTGGGTATACAGTATATACTATTTCACTTACATGTATACATAGTAAAATGGTTTTTGCGTTATGTTGTTCAGGCATGAATAATCTTTTGGACTAAACGCAATTTACTTTAGAGTTTTATCGAAAAGTAAATATGCGCATTAGTTATATAAAATTATTTCCTTAAATAATTTCCACGTACCAATAGTATGTAACTTTTAAGTGTAAAACCTAGCTACGTACTCTTCTTCATATCCTATATATAGATAACCGATATGCGTGACTTTCTTCTTCATATAACATATTATTTCTATTTCTTTCATATAACATATTAAGTATATATCATGTCGTATAATCATTTTAGTTTTCCCATAGTATCTCTACTTTAATAACCACTTTAGTTGCACCCAAAAAAACCTCTACTGCTTTAAAAGAAAAAACTCTAATTTATTGTTTGATGGTACGTATATATCATTATGCCAGAGACGCTATTCCAATTCCATAGTTTACGATAATCATGAAATGACATCCATTGAAAATTGTAGTAAGAGGTGTCTGATTTATACTTAAGGGTTTAACGAAACGAAGGGGACAAAAGTAGATTGCATGGTTTCACATGGTAATTACATCTAATCATTTTTAGCAAAAAAAAAAAAAAATTACATCTAATCACCAAAAAACCCTTAGTTAATTAAAAAGAAAACACAGCGAAGATTTTGCTTTTACTTTCTCTTTTTAGTACAAATCCCATCTCTTAAATTTCTAGATTTACGAGGCAGTCAGAACAAAGAAAATTCAACTATATAAAATAATAATTAATATTAATATATAGTACTTAAGAATTAAATAGTATATGCATCTGTTTTTTCTTTTGCTTTTATTGTGGGGAGACCCACATTTTCTTTATGTTTGCTTGTAGGCTATGTAATGCCCGTTTGTATTTTAAGAGCCGGGTCACATAGCATTTTAAGAAAAAAATAAACGAAAAGCTTAATAATTTCAAAGTTTGGATAATGTTTTCTAAATTTTCCTCGTATTTACAATTATAATCCCTTGATCTAAATAATTATAAAGGGTATACTAAATTTGCAAAGCAAGAAAAGCTGTTTTTACACAATTTTTCATTTTCTATAACAAATTGTTTTGCTCAACGCAAGCCATATATGCAACTTTGTTGAAAAATGATAAGATAATTTCAAGCATCGATGTTGATGGACGATGATGATAAGATAGTTTTATAGTTTCATAGCTGTTGATAAATACTAAATAGACATAACCGCATAAACCCGTTGGTCAGTTAAGAGTGTTAATTTTCAATACAGACCAATGTTTCTCCAACATGCCGGTTTGAATAACCGGTCCGGTTCCATCGTAACTCTGCAACATAAAACATTTTACCATGTAACTCAAAGTTCATTGCAGACAACGCAAAATGGAAGCAAAACATAAATAAGTCTTGCAAGAGGTCTATCAACATCGATGATCATTGCTCAGTTGTCTAGAGAGACTCATTAGGTCCATCTTTTTAAGCTGTACAGTTCATTCCATCGTTTCCAGAAAACTCTTTGCAACATATAACATAAAACCTGATAAGTCAAAGTTCATAGCAGACAACGCAAACAGAAACATAAGCCAAGTTTGTTTCTTTCTGAGTATGGAGATAATACTCAGAAAACATTCCACAAATCAAAACATAAATAAAGTCTTACTACATGAAATAGCATATAATAATCATACGGAAGAGTTTGGTGATCATGGCATAAGGATGCTGAAACCTTCAACTAGATCAGCTTCCTTTGGTTGAACAATAAGGTTGTCAAACATATCCCCAAGCTTCAGATGCTTCACCATAGTGTCCAACACTTTGTCCTCTGTCACAGCTTCAGCGATCTTTTCTTTCCCCTTATCAGGTCTTGAAGAACACGCAAACACCAGCTCTGAGATCCTATCCTTCTGTGCTTGCTTACAGTACTTAGGCCCCTCTGGAGTTCCCTTTGCAACCAAGTGGTACGTGTAAACAATCCTCTTCTGTCCGATTCTGTAAGCACGGCTTATAGCCTGTCTTTCCACCGCTGGATTCCACACAACATCCAACAGAATCACCCTTGATGCTCCTACAAGATTGATCCCTTCAGAGCATGCTTTTGTCGAAGCTAACAACACCTTAGCCTTTGATTTTGGATCATTGAACTCGTTGATCAAGGTCTGTCTCTGCTTCTGCTCGAGTTTGCCGTGCATGTACAACACTTCTTCCCCTTCAGTCCATTTGAACCAGTTGACCAAATGCTTCATTATCAGTTTCAGCGGGTCGATGTATTGGCTGAAGACCAGGACTTTCTCCTTAATCACCACACACAGCTTGATGAACTCCATGAGGAATTTTGTTTTCACGCTTTGGTTTGGGTCAAGCCTCACCTTCTTTAGTTGTGCAAGCAGGGCCTCGTTGATGGTCCGACTTTCTTTTCCAGTGAGTTTGCAGTGAGAGACAAGAGAAGGATGGACCGAGACCAGAGAGAGCTTGTGTTATGTTTCAAACACGTTCTTCGTTTTCTGGTTGTGAGTGACTTCAATGGATTCCAGGACTTTCCTCTGCAGATCAGGTGGGTTTAGCACCACAACACACTCTCTCAAACCAGGGAGGCTCTTCTGAAGAATGTTTCCTTTATGAACATGCACTAAGGGTAGCATAACGGCCTTAAGCTCCTCGATCCCACGGTTGTTGATTTCGTCTCCCAAATCTCTCTTTCCTCTCTTGGTGACAGTCATGCCACTCTTCTTGAGTGTGGACGTGAGCCTCTCTAGGTACTTGGGCCTTGCAAGTCCCAAAACATTGCAAAGCTCTTGGAAGTTGTTCTGGAAAGGCGTTCCAGAAAGCAAGATCCGTTTCTGCGTCTCCACTTTGGACAGTGTTTTCCATATACAGCTTCTCTGGTTTCTAGGCGTGTGTGCCTCGTCAAGAACCAACAATCCAGGCATCCCCATAAGTATCTCTCTGATATCCTCTAGCTCTTTGTCTGGTTTCACCTTTGTCTTTTTGTCTTCATCCTTAACTCCTGCAAGCTTCACATAGAGGTCGTAACTGATACCGAGTATGCTCTTTGATTTAATCCAAGAGTAGATCTTCAACATCCTTATCTCATTAATGCTTCTAGCACTCGAGTTCTTCTGCATCAAAAGCTTGGAAGCCGCTGAGTTCTCTCTTCCAGTAATCTCCAAGCTGTTGAGATTGTGAAAGGGAATGCTTATGTTCGATTTCTTAAACTCCTCTACCCATGTGAGAAGCAAGGTTGCAGGAGCAATGATTACAGGTTTGCAATTAGGGAAGCATTCCAGGTAGGCCTGAAGGAAAACAATGGTGAGGCGAGTTTTCCCTGTCCCTGGAGCGTGTGACACGATGCATCCTCCAGTCTCCTGGCTGTTCTCAAAGTCCTTGAGCTCTTTCAACATAATAGTACCAGCCAAGTTCCTCCAGATAAACTCAAAACCCTCTTGCTGGTGTGGGTACATTTGAGATTGGACACCTGGGATCATATCCCAAACAGTCCCTTCAATAGACTCAAATCCTTCCTTTAAGTTGCTCTTGCCAGGAGCTTCAAACTCAAGGTTCCCAATGAAGCTGTTACTGTTTCCTTCCTCTTTTGATCTGTCAACCTTTCTCCTTCCACTTGTGTTCCTCTCCTTTCCCTACATGAAGAAAGAGTTGGTTTGATTTAATGTAAAACGCCATTTCTTCCCATATCTTATTTTCCTCTATCTGAGACTCAGAAAGCACAGGTGGTGCATGAGGTTCCACCACACCAAACATCTCTACCAATGGTGGTGGCCTAATGATTAGTAATCCATCATCATATCTTCTTTCATCTTGTTCTTCAGATCGGTCTTCAGGTGAAGAAACAAGTATGTCATCTCCGTCTACTTCTTCTTCTTCTCCTAACCGATCATTCTCCCTAACAGGCACCCTTTTTATAGAAGAAGCAAGCTCATTATCCGTTGGTTCATTCACCTGGATGTAACACATCATTACCTTCTTGGTGGGTTTTTCAGATACATCTTCATCACTTTCGTCACTGTCCGATTCTGAGGAAGAGCAGAACTCAAGAGCTTGGATCAAAGATGGAACAGCTTCAAACATGACCAACTGTAGAGCTAGTGGAAAGCCTTTTATAGTGATCGTCTTCTGTGATAAGGAAATGTCGTCTTTCTCTTTGATGCTACTAATGAGCATCTCAAACGCCAGCCTACCCCAAGGGAAAGTGAAGAACTCATCTAGATTTTCGATGGACTCCGCGTGTTCCTTGAGAATTTTCATTTTCGAATTTGTGGGAAGAAGAACAGAAGAGAGAATCGCGAGACATGCAATTTTTATCCGGATATCTTTTGCCGTAATCATCTTCCTCCGCAACATCGTCTTCAAAGCTGAAGATACCGTAACAACTTCTGCTCTCCCGAAAAGACAAGGCCAGTATGGTTTTCTGCTTACGGATGTCTTCATATTCATCCACGATTTTTCAGGGTATTGCCCACAGGAAAGTCCAGTCACAAATACAAATTCACGAAGTGAGAACCTAATGGGTTGCCAGGAGAATAGAAACCAAGCTTCATATTTTTTCTTCACCTTAAGTTGTTTTGACAGCATGTACCCAGCAAATTCTCCTGAGAAAGCTGGCTTGTGAGCAATTTCAACTATTTTCCCGAAAAAAGACTGGCGAATAATCTGAACTTCATCGTCGTCAAGAGCATTTAGAATAGACTTGATAGCCCTAGGAGATTGGTACGTCAAAACTCGGACACCAACCGGTTCCTCTCCCGGAGCAAACATCAGGTTCGGGAGCGAAGGCATAGTATCTGGTTCGGGTGACTGGGCTAAGTCGAACAGGCGAGCATACACCGTCTTCACCAGTCTTACACAAAGACTTTGTTTAGGATCTTCTAGCTACAAAACTTTCGAAATGGGGGTAGATTGATAAAGAAAGAGATGGTTTCAACGTCAATGGTTTTTTGGAACTAGAACAAAAAGTAAATGCAAATGAACAGAGGCATATAGAAGAGTCATAATTGAGGAGGCGTGCATGCATGCATATCTATCTGTCAGACCTATACTATTGCTTAATAATAGGGGCATTCTCAGGTTTTGGGAAAATGCACTCATAAATTTTCCATATACAATTATACAGAGCAAATTCTCTTTTCTTTGTTTGCTTGTAGGCTATGTAATATATATGCCCGTTTGTATTCAGAGTCAGGCCACCTTAGCATTTTCAGAAGAATAAAATGAATAAAGTTTAATAATTTCAAAGTTTGGACAATGATTACTAATTTTCCTCGTTAAAAAAGGTGTAGTTGCCAGCAGTGTAACTTCATCAAGGTCTATGAGATGCTATGTGAGTGGGCTTATTGCCTTTTCGAGGAGATGATTTGCCAAGATATTACACCGATCGAGGCACCGGACTTGTTTGTTGCTCTTGGAAGAAGAAGAATATGCATGAATCTGCCTAGAGAATTGAACAAGTCATGAAGACTAAGTCAAAATTACTGCGTCTGTAAAGTGACGTTGCAGATTATGATGAGAAGTGGTAATCTCTTCATGCTTCAGAAAGAATGCAAGACCAGATCCTATGCATAAACTGTTCCTTCTGTTGTTTATTCAACCAGATTTTAGTATAGACTTCAAGTTGTTTTAGGAACAAGCATAAGTAATTGCTCTGCTCATCATCTTCTTCACCACACAGAGTTTTGAAAGAGTCATTCATGTCTTTTGGTTTCTTCTTCAGATACACACTTTTCTTTCTTTTTTCACACGTGACCTAATTCTCATGCACTTCCATAAATATTAATATAGTGTTAGATTAGATATAACAAATATTTTGACTTTAGTGTAGATATAATATAATGCTTTTTGAAGATTTTATCTAGAACATGAAGTCAAACACAAAAATAACTTTTTTTTTTTTTGGAAATTGATTTTATCCTATTCACCCCCACAAGTTCATATAATTCACAAAAATGCCATTAATTTTTTTTTTCTTTCAAAAATAACATTTTTACTCTCTCATCCTTATCATCTTCAAGTAATTACAAGATTGCCATTGTCATCAACACCCAACCACCATAAACAATCAATTTGAAACTCTTAATGCTTCCAAAATCGATTTACCCTTCTTCTTTCTCCATTCTTATGAACTAAACACAACATCTCTCTCACTTTCTCTCTACATTGAGCTAAAAAAATCCAAGATTTTGATTCTACATTTTTTATGGTTCATAGAGTCATAGAAACTAACGATTTTGGGTAGGTTACTTTCGTTTAAGATTCTGTGTGCTTGGAGAAGCCTTATGTGTGCTAAGGAAGTTATCTCACAAATTTAAGGTATGAAATCGAGATTTTTTCCAGATCTGTTCGTCCAGACGACTGAATTGTAAGTCGTCTGGCTGTAGACGACTTACCTGGAAATCGTCTGGTCAATGCAGAGGCTATTTTTGCAATTGACTTTAAAATTTATTTTCTGGGACGACTGAAATATCAGTCGTCTGCTTTGGTTTGATTACAAAAAAAATCTCTTAAGAATCTAGATGACTGAAATTTCAGTCGTCATAGGTTAGTTTTGCATTTGACTAGAATATTTCAGAAGTTTGACTTTCACGGATGACTTACATTTCAGTCATCTGAGAAAAAAAATGAAATATCAATATTTTATTGAAACTCGACGACTTACATTTCAGTCGTCATAGGTTAGTTTTACAATTGTGAAAAAAACTTCAACTTTTAATTATATCTAGATGACTTACAATTCAGTCTTCCTTGAGACGACTTACAATTCAGTCGTCCTTCAGACGACTTACAATTCAGTCATCCAGGATTTTATTCCGATATTCTGGTCAAACATCGTAAATCCTGAACGACTGAATTGTAAGTCGTCTGACGGACGACTGAATTGTAAGTCGTCTGGATATAATTAAATATTGAAGTTTTTTCACAATTGGAAAACTAACCTATGACGACTGAAATGTAAGTCGTCGAATTTCAATAAAATATTGATATTTCAATTTTTTTCAGACGCGTCCGTAAAAGTCAAACTTCTGAAATATTCTAGTCAAATGCAAAACTAACCTATGACGACTGAAATTTCAGTCGTCTGTGTATTTGGAGATTTTTTTTAATCAAACTAAATCAGACGACTGATATTTCAGTCGTCCTAAATAACAGATGTCAAAGTCAATTGCAAAAATAACCTCTGCGTTGACCAGACAACTGAAAGCTTAGTCGTCTGGATGACTTAGGTTGAAGTCGTCTACGTCTATCTTTAATAAAATTTCGTTTTCTTTGTTTTATATTTGCTAATGTGTTTTATTTTGACTTTTTCAGATGATGCGTCAGTTACATGCAGTGTATGGAGAATGGTTGTGGGAAGATCGATATTGGAATTTTGTGGTTGATCGTTTCAAAGGAGCGAGGTTGTTATTTTTGAGTGAAGGTTCGACACATGCTGATCTTGTTGCAATGGCTCAAGAAGATTATAGCCTGGACATGAACACAAAGTCAGTGCAGTTAACCTACACAACTCAACAGATGGCTCCAGACCTTCCTCCTATTCACGTTACAAGTGATAGGCAAGTTTGAAACTTGCTCGAGATAACTAAAACGCAAGAAATACGTCTTTGTGTATCAAGCTTTTGCAAGATGAGAATGGTTTCAGAGGAAAGGGATGAAGCTGATGTGGGGGATGAAGCTGAGTTGGAGGATGTAATATGCTTTGACACCAATGATGATTTGTTGGAAGAAGGGTTAAAATGCTTCTTAAAATGTTGTATCAATACGAGGCTACCAACATTCTTGTTTATTAAGATGAGCAGAAGGTCATTGGAGTTTATTATTGCATATGGGAGATCAAAAGATGAGAAAAGGCTATTGAAGTATATTATTTCATTGATTTGTAAATGTGTAAACACATTGTTAGCACATATATTACATCTTGGGAAACAATATTACTGATTTTACAAAAAAAATCACAACTAAAGGAGTACACATGCAAATCACAAAACATATCACAAACAAAACTATAATAGATCATTCCTCTACAAAGACAAGCTTGGACTCCACTTGATATGAAAGAAGACAGCGTCAGAAAACTCCCAGGAAGTCCAGACAACTTCCAGACGACTTACAGGAAGTCCAGACGACTTCCAAGAAGTCTTCCAGGAAGTCCAGACGACTTCCAGGCGACTTCCAGGAAGTCCAGACGAGTTCCTGGAAGTCGTCCAGACGACTAACATGTAAGTCGTCCATCGCATTATAGTTTAGACGACTGAAAAATAAGTCGTCCCAGAAGTCTTTCAGATCTGAAAAACCTGCATTTCAAGCCCAGATCTGAAAAACCTGCATATCAAAAAAATTCAAATGGCTTAAAAACACAGAAAATGAGTGGAAGATTAGATATATACTTTTATAGAACACACAATGTACATATCCAAATGGAAGATGAGAACCATCTGATTAAAAACCTGCAAAAAGATAGATTAATGAGAAAAACATGAGACAAAAATGAAAAATTCATATAAAGTTTGGTGTTTTCAAGTCAAAGAGATTAGAGTGGATTTGGAGAGTTTTAGTTTAGGAAAAAGGTAAGAACTTTATGAAACAAAAAATTACCAAATGAATAAAATACCACTTCCTCTACAAAGACAAGCTTGGACTCCACTTGATATAAAAGAAGACAACGTCAGAAAACTTTCCGGGAAGTCCAGACGACTTCCGGAAGTCCAGACGACTTCCAGGAAGTCGTCCAGATGACTAACAGGTAAGTCGTCTAGCGCATTATAGTTTAGATGACTGAAAAGTAAGTCATCCCAGAAGTTTTCCAGATCTGAAAAACCTGCATATCCAAATCCAGATCTAAAAAAACCTGCATATCCAAAACGTTCAAATGGCTTAAAAACAAAGAAAATGAGTGGAAGATTAGATAAATCGACCTTTATAAAACATACAAAAATACATATCTAAAATTAATAGATCTACCTTTAAATGAGTGGAACCATATGATAAAAAACCTCCAAAAACAAGATAAATTAGTGAGAAAGACATGAGACAAAAATAATAGATTGTTATAAAGTTTGGTGTTTATAAGTTCAAAGAGATTATAGAGAGGTTGGAGAGTTCTAGAAAGATGAATATTACATTTTTGTTGCAGACATTTGAGAGGAGGAGAGAGAATGTGTAATTTTTTCTTTATATAGGGAGACAAAAAAATTCAATTAGGTTAAATATTTTCGATTCAGACGACTTATTTGTAAGTCGTCTGGTTTAAATTATTTAAGCGGGAAAATAAAATTTTCTTCAATTTTAGGCGGGAATATTAGGACGACTTACTTGTAAGTTGTCTGGTTTAAATTATTCACCAGACGACTGAAATATAAGTCGTCCAGAAGACTTACAAGTAGGTAGTCTGGTTTAAATTATTTAAGCGGGAAAATAAAATTTCTTAAATTTTAGGTGGAAATATTAGGAAGACTTACTTGTAAGTCGTCAGGCTTAAATTATTCACCGGACGACTGAAATATAAATCATATGAACCCTAAACATAACCCCTAAACTTAATTATCTAATTAAACACTTCATAAAATCAAATTAAACTTGAAAAGTGTTTACTATACACAGAAATAAACACATAGAGGTAAAATTTAATTTTTGAAAAAAACATTTCAGGTTTTCAAAATCTAACCCTAAGAATACATACAATACTACAACATATGTTTGCCAAACCCCTAAACCGAAGAATATCATGATTCACTACTTCCACTCATCTATGTTGAAAACAAATCAATTTTATCATATCTTAATTTTTATCACTTAAAAACTGTTTATAATTACATGATTTTAATTTTTTACTCATCAAAATACTTTTTACAAAATTTATAAATTATTTTTAAGATAAACTGGTTCCAGACGACTTACAATTCAGTCGTCCAGACGACTTCCAACATCTCAGACGACTTACTGTGGCTATATTCGTAAAAATGGCTTCTGTTTTTTTGTTTGGTCACAAGGGGTTGGGCTGTAATTTCATAAGGTTTTTAGGTTAGTTTTGCATTTGATTCAAGTTTGAGTATAGCTTTGGGTTAAAATCAAGTTGTATGTTAGTTTTGGCAAATTCCCCTATAATATAACAGATTTATTACTAGGGCCGGCTTCGGATATAATTAACTGTAATAGGACAAATGAAGAGTTGAATCCATTCTGAAATTAAATGACAAAACTACATGCATTTCCAATTAAAATGTATAAAACATCATGATGTCAAAAAATAGTATTGTTCTTCCTAGAGCAAGTTTTTTTAAATTTTAAAATCTTTAAAAACAGTTAAATAAAGTTTCAAAATATTAGAATGTGAAATCATATATATGAATTTTTTTTTTTAAAAACATTTAAGTTTAATGGTTCAAAATGAGGTTTAGTAATGCACACTCTCACCAGGGGGAGATCCAATGTGTTAGAGGGTGTGGTATGTGCCCCACATGCCACACCCTAATTTTTTTTTTTCATTAGTAACTAGTGTACGTTTTTTATATACATATACTATATGCTAAACTTTTGGTTATAAGAAAATAGTTATGTGCCCGGGCACATGCCACACCCTAATTTTTTTTTTTCATTAGTAACTAGTGTACGTTTTTTATATACATATACTATATGCTAAACTTTTGGTTATAAGAAAATAGTTATGTGCCCCATGCTAAAAACTATCTTGGATCCGCCCCTGACTCTCACTTGAGCAAGTAAATTACACTCCTCACTTTTGGTGAGCGCCTTTGAGATTCCTTTTGATTTTCATAATTTTTCATTTTTGTTAAAAAAATCGGCGAGTGAGAAAGCACAAACCCACGTTTGTCGACAATAACAGATGTTGTTCAAACCAGATGAAAATTGAACATCCTTCGGTTTGGTTTGCATCTTAATTAATTAAATGTGGGTTTTTAAATGGGCCGTGGCATGGGTCTATTTAGCAGCGATTATTATTCCTTTTGTCCAAAATCTCCCGCTAGACGGCCGTCGTCTTTTTCCGAAACTGAGACAAGGCTTCATAATCGGTCTGATGTAGGGCTTTGCTTGTTCATCGGAAAAGCTCTTTCATCAACAATCTCTATACGGCTCACCTGATGAATCCTCAGTGTCAGAGCCGGTGAGTAGAGTCAGTGAAGAAGATGAAGTCTTTTGACGATGAACTCTGTAACAGAGTAAAATCTCTGTGATGGTTTTGGTTCATAAGCTGTTCCATAGATGACTGGAGATCAGCACTCGGTGTTTTGAAATGAGATCGTATGTATGAGAGTTTGTGGAGAGGAGATAAAGTTGTTACCTTGAAGTACACAGTTAAAAGCTCTGTTAATGTGTTCGGGAGATTGTGTGAGTTGTTTGGAGAAGAACAATGAATCGATACTTTAAGGGAGGTCATGGATCGAATCTCCTATTGTTACATTCTGGTTCACACGTGGAGTGGTCACACGAAAGGTGTTTCTGCTATTAGGTTCTTCCCAAAGCATGGACATTTGCTTCTCTCTAGCAGGTATGGATTCTGGGATGTGTATAATAGTGTGGACAATCAGATTCTGATCTACAGTACTCGGGAGAGGTTTCAGTTGAATAAAAAGAAGAGGTTTCCAGGGTACTTTGTCGATGGTGAGGAGGAAGTGCTGGTTTTGGGACTGAAGAGCTGCAAAGTCTTCAGGACTCTAAAAATGTCACAAAGCTAATTTTTCCTTTGGTACTGTATTTACAATCATATTCCGTTGATCTAAACGATTTAAAGGGTAAACTAAGTTTCCAAAACAAGAAAAGCTGTTTTACACAAATTTTCTTTCAGGGAAGTTTACTAAAATAACACAAATTAATTGTATTATTACTAGAATGACTCATATCTTTTGAAAATTATTAGAATATTTTTCTGGTCAAAATTGCTCTTGTACAGAGTTATAAGAAAAAAAAAATATTACCAAAGTACCCTTATAATTTGTCGACGGCAGACTTAATTTTTCGAAAAACAAATCTATCGAGTAATAAATCTATTTATAAAATCTGTGTAGGAAAAGAAATCTACCATTAACGTGGTGTCAGACTTTCTTATAAACGTCAGATTTGTTCACACTACAGACTTAATTGTCCGATTTGATTATAAAACAGATTTTTAACCATATATCTGTCGAATGATGTAGTAGATTTGTTATAAATGGTAGATTTATGTGGTCAGCTTATTTTCTTATGTTTGACTTATTTTCTTACGGCAGATTTATATATCCGACTTAAAATTATTGGCAGACTTTTTATTTATGAAATGACAGACTTTTAAATTTATGTTGTGGCAGATTTATTATTGACAGAAATCTGGATTTATGTAAACCAATTCTAATTTCGACCCGGTTTACATTACTTTCGAATCTGATTTATTTTTAGGTTAGTTAAACTCATAATTTGGTTTGTCGTCATCTCTTTTATCCCTCTTTTCTTCCTTTTCAAGTTGTCCTTTTCATGGTTGTTTAATCACTTGTTGAAATCCTTATTATTTGGAGAAACATGGATCACATCATTTTCTTATGCGGAAAGTAAAAATTGTACTTTGAAGTGGATAATGGGCAAAGTTCTCGTGAGCACTTGCGATAATTTAATGGTTCAGACTGTTCTTCTGGCTCACCATTGAGGTAAGTTGAAAAAGTTTAATCCCAATAGTTGATTTGGTTCATACTCTTGTCTTTCTAATGGATCAAAGAATCGTTATAAGTTTAGGGAAGTGGCCAAATACAAATAGAAAGGAACAATTCTTCTACCAGTATAGAAAATAAATTAGAAAATATGATGACAACAACTTCAAAATAAAATATGTTTGTTTATGAGGCAGGGAGCTACAGATTTATATATAGTTTTGACTCCTTATAACTAAACTCTAGTCAAAGTCTCAAGTCACCAATCTCTCCAATATTGCCGGCTCAGATCATAACTCACGCAACACTTCTAAGTAAGATCTGTTAGGATCTTTTAATACAGAACCACCAAAGCTGCTCTTTCCACTTGACTGTGAACAGTCTGAACCAAATCCCCCAAAACCTGATGAACGGTTTGAACCTCCTGAACCAAAGTTCCCGTAACTGGAAGAACGGTCTGAACCGCCAGAATAACGTTTGTCTGATCCTCCTAAGCGATCACCACCATATCGACCACTCCCACCACCACCATAACCACCTGAACGACAATGCATTTTCCTCCTTTACCATGAGCCTGCAAAGGAAAAAAGTGTACTATAAAACCTTGCAATATATAAACATGACTGTTAAACAGCAAGAAAAATCACAGCAAGAAGCATACTTCTACAAGAGGACCAATAATAGATGCTTTTCCATAAGATTCTGTTGAGATTGAGTACATTGTAATTCCATCTGCAAGTTTCTGATCAGAATTTCGAACCTAAAACACACACACACAATTGTCACCTCATTAGGTAACACTTCTGCTAAACCCAAGATCAATATAATCAAAAGGTCTGATCCTGCCACGCATCAATAAACAATAATCAAACAGTCTGTCATAACCAAACTTTAATTACAGAACAAAAAAAAACAGTCTCTAGATTTCAAAGTGAAAGGAATGTTGAAATTGGGATTTAGGGTTTTCGAAATTAAACAATCAAACAATATATTTTAAAAAAGTGTAATAACTCCTTGGAATTGGATAGATTTAGCACTTACAGTTGAAATTGGGATTTAGGGTTTACACAAAAGAAGGATGATGACGACTTGAGGAGGAAGTGTCCAACGGCGGCTGTGACGGTTGAGATGTTGTTGGAGTGGGATAGGGACGACGGCGACTGCAAAACGGAGATTGGAGAGAGAGACCCGACTGCAAATCGATGTCGTCCTGAGAGAGAAAGAGACCCGACAAAAATAAAGCGTTGTTTCTAAAATTTTTTTTCGATGATTTCTTTAAAACTTAAGATATATTTTCCAGTTTTTAACTGATTTCTGTGGCAAATTTGTGGTTAATCAAATTAGAGATGGGTTTTTAGTAAATTTGCTCATATCTCATTTTAGTCTAGTAATTAAAATTTAATATGAGTTATTCTAGTAATTATTAGATCAATTAGAGTCATTCCAAGTAATTTCTCTTTCATTTTTTATAACAAATTGTTTTGATCAAAGCAAGCCCATATATGCAACTTTGTCGAAAAGGGATAAAAGATAATTTCAAGCATTGATGTTGATGGACGATGATGATAAGTAGTTTTTTTATAGTTTCATAGTTGTTGTCTTGTTGATAAATAGACATAACTGCATAAACCCTTTGGTATCTAAGAGTGTTAACTTTCAATACAGAGTTCATAGCAGGCAACGCAAAGCAAAACATGAAGAAGTCTTACAAGAGGTTCATCAACATCGGTGATCATTGCTCAGTTGTGTAGAGAGACTCATGAGGTCCATCTTTTTTATCTGTACGGTTCATTCATTCCATCGTTTCAAATAAACTCTTTGCAACGTATAACATAAAACCTGATTAGTCAAAGTTCATAGCAGATAACACAAGTGCAAACAAAAGCCAAAGTTTGTTTCTCCCTGAGAATGGAGATTACTCAGAAAACATTCCACAAATCAAAACATAAACAAAGTCTTACAAGATTGAAATAGCATATAATAATCATAGGGAAGAGTTTGGTGATGATGGATCATGGCATAAGGATGCTGAAACCTTCAACTAGATCAGCTTCCTTTGGTTGGACAATGAGGTTGTCAAACATATCCCCAAGCTTCAGATGCTTCACCATAGTGTCCAACACTTTGTCCTCTGTCACAGCTTCAGCAATCTTTTCTTTCCCCTTATCAGGTCTTGAAGAACATGCAAACACCAGCTCTGAGATCCTATCCTTCTGTGCTTGTTTACAGTACTTAGGCCCCTCTGGTGTCCCCTTTGCAACCAAGTGGTACGTGTAAACAATCCTCTTCTGTCCGATTCTGTAAGCACGGCTTATGGCCTGTCTCTCTACCGCAGGGTTCCACACAACATCCAACAGAATCACCCTTGATGCTCCTACAAGATTGATCCCTTCAGAGCATGCTTTCGTCGAAGCTAACAACACCTTGGCCTTTGATTTGGGATCGTTGAACTCGTTGATCAAGGTCTGTCTCTGCTTCTGCTCGAGTTTTCCATGCATGTACAACACTTCTTCCCCTTCAGTCCACTTGAACCAGTTGACCAAATGCTTCATTATCAGTTTCAGCGGGTCAATATATTGGCTGAAGACCAGCACTTTCTCCTTAATCACAACGCACAGCTTGATGAACTCCATGAGGAATTTTGTTTTCACGCTTTGGTTTGGGTCAAGCCTCACCTTCTTTAGTTGTGCAAGCAGAGCCTCGTTGATGGTTCGACTTTCTTTTCCAGTGAGTTTGCAGTGAGAGACAAGAGAAGGATGGACTGAGACCAGAGAGAGCTTGTGTTCTGTTTCAAACACGTTCTTCGTTTTCTGGTTGTGAGTGACTTCAATGGATTCCAGAACTTTCCTCTGCAGATCAGGTGGGTTTAGCACCACAACACACTCTCTCAAACCAGGGAGGCTCTTCTGAAGAATGCTTCCTTTATGAACATGCACAAAGGGTAGCATAACGGCCTTAAGCTCCTCGATCCCACGGTTGTTGATTTCGTCTCCCAAAGCTCTCTTTCCTCTCTTGGTGACAGTCATGCCACTCTTCTTGAGTGTGGACGTGAGCCTCTCTAGGTACTTGGGCCTTGCAAGTCCCAAAACATTGCAAAGCTCTTGGAAGTTGTTCTGGAAAGGCGTTCCAGAAAGCAAGATCCGTTTCTGCGTCTCCACTTTGGACAGTGTCTTCCATATACAGCTTCTCTGGTTCCTAGGCGTGTGTGCCTCGTCAAGAACCAACAATCCAGGCATCCCCATAAGTATCTCTCTGATATCTTCTAGCTCTTTGTCTGGTTTCACTTCTCTCGCTGTCTTTGTCTTTTTGTCCTCGTCTTTAACTCCTGCAAGCTTCTCATAGAGATTGTAACTGATCCCAAGTATGCTCTTTGATTTGATCCAAGAGTATATCTTCACCATCCTTATCTCATTCGTGCTTCTAGCGCTTGAGTTCTTCTGCATCAAAAGTCTGGACGCAGCTGAGTTCTCTCTTCCAGTAAACTCCAAGCTGCTGAGATTGTGAAAGGGAATGCTTATGTTCCATTTCTTGAACTCCTCTGCCCATGTGAGAAGCAAGCTTGCAGGAGCAATGATCACAGGTTTGCAGTTGGGGAAGCATTCCAGGTAGGACTGAAGGAAAATGATGGTCAGACGAGTTTTCCCTGTCCCTGGTGCGTGTGACATGATGCATCCTCCTGTTTCTTCACTGTTCTCAAAGTCCTGAAGCTCGTTCAACATAATAGTACCAGCCAAGTTCCTCCAGATAAACTCAAAACCCTCTTGCTGGTGAGGGTACATCTGAGACTTAACACCAGGGATCTTATCCCAAACAGTACCTTCAGTAGAAACACATCCTTCCTTTGAGTTGATCTTGCCGTTAGCTTCGAAATCAAGGTTCCCAATGAAGCTGTTTCCTTCCTCTTCTGATTTATCATTCTTTCTCCTTCCACTTGTGTTCCTCTCTCCCTACATGAAGAAAGAGTTACCATCAAAACATTTTAGTTAAAACTTTTCAATCATTTCAAGAAGATATATATACTGACCCATTCAGATACATCTAGGCCTCTGATCTCTCTCATAACAAAGCAGCAGTGGATGCACTTCAATCCGATCTCAAGATCTAGACAAAGTTCGTGATTCCCTTTTCTACAAGCTGCTCCTGGACTTTCATCAGCAAATATCTCTTTCTCAATCTGCAAAAAGGGTTCATGTTAGAGGAGTTACTGTGTTCTAAACAAAATGAGTTTCAAAAAGAAACTTGCCTCTGCAAGCTGGAGTTCGATTTCGTTTGATTTAGTGTAAAACGCCAATTCTTCCCACATCTTATCTTCCTCTATCTGAGCCTCAGAAACAACAGGTGGTGTATGAGGTTCCACCACATCAAATCTCTCTACCAGTGGTGGTGGCCTAACGATTAGGAATCCATCTTCATCACATCTTCTCTCATCTTGTTCTTCAGATTGGTCTTCAGGTGAAGAAACCAGTATGTCATCTTCTTCTTCTTCTCCTAACCGATCATTCTCCCTAACAGAGTTCACAAGAAGCCTGAAAAGATCAACTTCTTTACGGCTACCATCCATCAGTCTCCACCCGGAGTTGTTATTAGACTTGACGGCTTCTTTCTCTTTTAGTGAAGGCTCAGAATCATATCCAGACTCATCTCCAGAGCTGATAGAAGAAGCAGACTCATTATCCATTGGTTCATTCACCAAAGCAGGCGTGTTTAATCCTTCTGCAGCTGTAACAGGCATCTTTGTTTTCAGTGAAAACTGTATTTCAGGCCTTGACGGCATTTCAGGAGCTTGGATCTCTTTTGCTTTCACAATTACAGGTCTGGATGTGGATAGCCTCGGTGCAGGTGGTATCACTTCTTTACCTGTCTTTGGATTCTCAGTTTCAGGTATGGATGTGGATGGCTTCTCAGGCGCTTTCCCAGTGTTGGCAGGAAAATACTCATCATCCTTTGATACATTAGTAGAGACAAAGTTGTTCAGATCATCATCATCACCTCTTGTAATAGCATGTGGTCTGAAGAAAGAGTTGTCTGAATCAAGGATTCCTGTATTCTCTTTGCCACAGTGAGCACAAGTGAACACCGCACTACTATGCTGCTTTGTTACTCTTTCAACTTCTTTGTGTTGCTGTTCTTCTTCTTCTTCACGACAGTGGTACTTCTGAATCCTTTTGTCCTCATTTCTAGGCTTGTCTTGAAATCTATCTTCTTCTTCTTGGAAGTTAAACTTCTGAATCCTTTTGTCCTCTTTTCTAGGCTTGGCTTGGAATCTATCTTCTTCTTCTTCTTGGCGGTTAGACTTCTGAATCTTTTTGAGCTCTTTTACAGGCTTGGCTTGAAATGTATCTTCTTCATCTTCTTCTGGATGGTTTAGTTTCCGAATCTTCTGAAACTGTTTTCTAGGCGTGATTGAGCAAGGACCAGTCCTTTTATACCTTCCCAAAGGCTTCCTTCCCACTTTAGGTACTTTCCTGATCTGTGAACTGGCCTCTCTGGAATCATCATCATCTGTATCTCCACCTACCTTCTTTGAACTGACTTCATCTTCACTAGAAGAAGAGGAGGAGGAAGATGATGCTGAAGATGAAGAAGAAGAGGATGATGAAGACAAAGACTCCACAGTGACATCATCTTTAGTGATATTGGCTTCACTAGTTCCTTCCTCCTCGCTGCTTTCACTGGCAGAGTCTAAGACTCTGCTACACTCGGCAAAAGAAAGTTTCTTCTTAGCTGAATGTCTCACTTTGGTTTCAGACTCAGAATCTGAAATGATCTCTATCTCAACAGGAACTGGTTTTGCAACTTCCACTCCTCTAACCTCATAGGAACACTTGTCTTTCACACATGTGTTCTCTTCTGACCCTGAGGAGCTCGTCACAGATTTGACCACATCCGAATTCAAACTCTCATTCTCCTTGTTACTTGACCCAGAGGAGCTGGGAACAGACTTGATCACATCCATATCCAAAACCTCATCAGACAACTTTGGAACTGATTTGACCACATCCACATCCAGAATCTCCTCAGGCAACTTCTCCTTGATACTTAAACCTGACGAGCTCGCAGCTGATCTAATCACATCCATAATCTCATCACACAACTTCTGCTTAATACTTGACTCAGAGGAGCTAGGAACTGACTTGATCACATCTAAATCCGGAATCCCATCATCAGACAAATTTGGAACTGACTTCATCACGTCTAAATCTAAAACCTCATCAGGCAACTTCTCCTTTATACTCAACCCAGAGGATCCTGGAACTGATTTGACCATATCCAAATCAAGATTCTCGTCACACAGCCAGGAAGAGGTAGGAACTGTTTTAGCCACATCCAAACCCAAAGCCACATCAGACAACTTCTCCATTATACTCAACCCAGAGGACCCTGGAACTGACATGTCTGCATCCACAACCCTAACACTAAACAAACCCTCCTCCATATTCTGTTCGGACTCGGTTCTTCTTACACCACCAGACAAATTGCTATCAGTTAACTCGGTAGGGAGATTGTTCTTGTAAGTTACTTCAGCAGCAAGATTTTTGGCGTAAGTCACAGTGATGTCTACAAGGTCGGAGTCATGGTCCTTTTGGTAGTTGTTGTCGGTCACTTCAGCAGCAGAGACATAGTTGTTGTCGTTCACTTCAGCAGCTGTAGGGAGAGTGTTGAAGTAAGTCCCTGTGATGTCTTCAATGTCTGAGTCATGGCTCTTTTGGTAGTTGTTGTCGTTCTCTTCAGCAGCAGCAGAGACATTGTTGTTGTCATTCACTTCAGCAGCAGCAGCAGCAGCAGGGAGACTGTTGAAGTAAGTCTCCGTGATGTCTTCGATGTCCGAGTCATGGTCCTTTCGTCTTCTTCTTACACCACCAGAGGAGGAGACGTTGTGAGTTACATGGGTAGGGAGATTGTTGTTGCTGTTGCTGTTGTTGTTGTAAGTCTCGGTGATGTCTTCAATGTCAGAGTCATGGTCCATTCGTCTTCTCCGCTTTCTTTTCCGGCGAGAAGACACGGGAGCCTCTTCTTCTGCCGGTTTCCTCTTCATCACTTCTTCAAGACGCTCTTTGTTCCTCAGTTTGATTCTTGAACCGATAGTCCAATCCATTAGATCTGTACAACAGGAAACAGAGAGAGATAAAGATGATGAATCTAAAGAACAAAAGAGAAGAATCAAAGATATAAGTAACCATACATTAACGGAGAGAAAGAGAAGTAGAAACCCTAAGAGTATGAACAAAGAGAGAGAGAGAGATTATGATCCAGAGAACAAAAAAGAAGCAGCAAAGATAAACTACTAACTGTAAAGTAACACAGAGAGAAAGAGAAGTGCAAACCCTTAAGATGATGAACAAAGAGGATTCACTCAAGAAACGCTAGACCAAATCTTCAAACTGAGCTTCTAGATCTGTGGCTTCAAAAGCTTTGCTTGCAATTGTGTCTGGCTCGTTAACCAATCAGAGTGAAAAATGGGTATAAATGGGAGTTTCCGTAAGAGAAATGGCTTTTGCTAGTTTGAGCAAGTGTGAGAGAGAGAGAGAGAGAGAGAAAGAGAGAGAGAGAGAGAGAGAGAGAGAGAGAGAGAGAGAGAGAGAGAGAGAGAGAGAGAGAGAGAGAGAGAGTGATGGGTGGTGGGAAAGAGAAAATGGGCATGAAGAAAGCGTGATGACAAAGCCATAGCCCCTGCTATTTCAGGAAGACTCATACCGCCAAAAGTTTGACCCAAAAAACGTACCGTTTTCCCCACTAAACTCTTCTTCTTCTGTTCATTTCCTTACATTTTCACTAAAGCAACTTCATTAGTCAGTTTCCATTTCTAGCATTATTTTGTCAAAATTAAAATAAAATATTCATAAATTTTGATTTCTCGTTGGTAAAAAAAAATGGAAAAGTATATTGGTCAAAGTATTTTCTGATTTCTCACTGGTAAATTAAGCGTCACTCAGTCCTCATACTGCAGGAAAGAGACTCATTACAAGACAAAAAAAAACTTGTAATAAAATGTCTTTTTGCTTCGACCTTCATTTTTTGACTGTGACATTCCACTTGTAATTGCTTCTAAATATATCCGGTTCAACACCGGTCAATTTGTTCTTTTTACTTCTTTTGTTGTGATATAAAACTTATTTATGTCATAAAATGTCTTATTGCTTTCCAACTTTTTTTTTGATTTTCCAGTTGTATTTGCTTCTACATATATCTAGTTCAACCACCAAGTAATATTATTTTTTATTTCTAAAATAAAACTTGTTTACGTAATTATGTTTACTATTGCTTTATTGTATTTTTTGTAATGTGATTTTCGACCTTTATTTGTTTAAAAACATTCAATCACCAGTTTAATTATTTTTCTTTAAATAAAACTTGTTTATATCAAAAGTCAAATCTCCCCCTTACCCGTTAATGACGTGTCGACAGCTCATTGGTGGGGAAGATAACTTAGCCTTTTCGTCTCCGTCGGTAGGATAAAATGTTAATCTGTAATTAACACTAGAGTTTGACCCGGGCGTTCCGAATTTTATTTTTAATTTTGAGCATATGTAACGACCTTTATAGACCAAAAGTTTAAATAGTATATTTTTAGGTTAGTCTTGGTTCATTTGTTTGAAAACCTAATCTTCTAAATACTACTATTCTGTGAACTTAAATATAATCCTAATCTTCTAAATACTCGAGCGATTCAATTAAAGGTTTGATTTTTTCATTTGTTTGAGCTTATTTAAGTTTAAGTGTTTTTGTCGGATTTATTAAATCATATTGACAAAATTGTGAGTAAAAGAAGATTAAACTACAATAATTATTTTTCATCGGCCCTTGAAAGGACATGCATCGTAAAATTGCAATGATCCATGCATTATTTGAAAAAGGGCAGGCATTGTAAATTCAAATTAAATTCTCTAAATTTTGACCTGCACAACTGTACGACTATTTATTTTCATGTATATATATGTATATATATTTATTTTATTTAATTAGTATATATTTTAAGATTACTCGTATATTTAAAATTTTAAATCGTTATTTCATATACAATAATTTATTGTTTTTATGCTGTTAATTAACTAATTATTTCAAATCATTACCGATATCATATATATGTATATATATGTTTCTTCTTATTATATATTTAATTTTTTTTATTGAATTTGATTTTGATGATTAAACCAATATTTTATGCATGAAATAACATACTTGAGAATTATTTTGTATTTAATTTATTATGATCCCGACCCGTTATTTTTTTATGCTAGCTGTTAATTAACTAATTATTTTAAATCATTACCTATATCACATATATATATATGTTGCTTCTTATTATGTATTTAATTTTTCCTATTGAATTTGATTTTGATGATTAAACCAATATTTTATGCATAAAATAACATACTTGAGAATTATTTTGTATTTAATTTATTATGTTCCCGGCCCGTTATTCAAAGCGCTAGATTTCTTTGAAAATTTAGATTTGTTTTTTCAGTTTATATAACAAATTATTGTATATATAAAAGTTTAGGATAACTTAATTTTATACATGTATTATTCCCTCTCCAATCCTTTTATTTAGAACGCAAATGTACAATACTTTTATATTGATATTTTGTTTTGTCTAGTTTGTTGTTAAAAGAAATGATTTTGAATCAAAATGTACAGTACTTTTATATTGATTATTTGATCCCAAAAACCCGAAACACAAACCGATCAAAACCAAACCCGTTTGGGTACCCGAAAACCCATCCCTAGTCATTATTATATATTGTATGTATCATCATATAATTAATCGTATTTTATACGTACCATCATATAAGTAATCATATAATTAATAGTATTTTATATGTACCATCATATAAATAATTACATATATTATATTTTTAAAACTTAATATGAAATATAAAAACCATAATTTGAGCTGGTATTTGAAATTGAGCTTTGTATTGTATTTTTCTTATATATACTGAAAACATTTTTGATATAAATCAACTTTGAATTATTATTTTGATTTGAAATATGTATATAAAATTTAAGTTTTGTTTTATGGTTAGTTTAGAAAAAAGATGTTTTAGACAATTAGACTGATCCACTTTCATATATTTTAAAGTTGACCTAGATAGATAGTTTCTTATAATATGATGGACTTTCAATTTTTCTTAATAACATAAGCTCATTACTTTTTTCTTGATACTACTATTCTTGTTTCCAAACTAAATTAAATTTTCTTTTAAAAGACTACAATTCATGTTTCCAAACACTCTAATTTTTTTTAATAGTCCTATTCAAGTCTCCAAACACCAACAAATTATATGCTATTTACGGGTTATATACGGGTCAACGGATTCACGGGTTAGACAATGTGTCCGAGTCGGAATGAAAGTGTGTATATATATATGAGAATTAAAATACTTTAATTTATCTCATTGACATGTGCTCAATTATTTTCAAATGATTTTTATAATATCATATTTATAATATAAATTTTATAAATTTGTAATATCAGTTTTATCTCTTACATATTTATCATATCAACTTTATTTATTAAATTTTCATTTTAGAAAAGTTTTATACTTAATAAAATGTACACTATTATTTTTAATAAAAATATAGATAGTATTTAGTTTAGTGTTGTATTAAGGAGAAGTTAATCGATGAGTAAATTCAATTATTGATTTCAATTTTGGTAGAAGAAAAATAATTATTCTTGTGTCCAAACATAATTCATTAAGTCTACTAATCAAGTTTCCAAACAATCTCATTTGGTACTCATTTTCTTTTATTTTTTAGATGAAGCTTTTCTTTTTTCAACCCAATATTATTAATTTAAAGTCCAAATACTTAATACAGAGAATTTAATGATAATGGCCCAGAAGCTCTAAACACGTGAGCTTATCATACATCAAAAAAGAAAACGTGTTGCTATTACAAAAAAGACTACACAGGTGAAAATAGAAGATGAAATAGCTTCTCGAATTGTGTACCACCGGTGAACGGCGAAGGTTTCCGGTCATCTTCTACAAATCAGCATCGCCTGTCTTCAACCTGTTTGCAGCTCCATAAAACAGTCAATATCATCTTCCCACTTTTTCTTTTTAAGGGCAAGAAGAACTAAAACATTTTCTCATTGATCTGGAGGAACAGAGGAAACAAAATTAGCTTAATATATATATAAGATAATTTAACCAACAATCAATCTTGCGCTCTTGAGATAATGAACACGAACAAAGAAAGAAGAGACTTGCTGATCATGGACACCTTCACCAGGCTCCTCGTAACAATTAAGAACAAAGATCAGCGTCCAGAGCGTTAGTCGGTCCCATTAGATTTTTCTCGTTACAGCGTTTAAACCATCGTCTCCGCCCAAAATCTAAGAAAACAAATAGAAAAAAGAAAAAACATGGATCATAAGCATAACAAAACCGTATAAATTAAATTTATAGAGATTTACCATATAAGTATGCTGGAAAACAAAAAGATAAGAAGAAAAGTACAAAAGAGAAGAAAGATTGTGAATACACTTTTACCAAAAAAGGATTGTGAACGCATCCTACAAAACATTGTCCAAAATCTGTGAGTTAAACAATATGTAACATACTGGAAACTCACACTCAAGTATTAGTATCAATCTCCAAATATACATGTATTTACACAAATAAGTTAAGTATTTAAACCACAAAACCTTTGAACATTGAATCAAACCACAATTATTTACCGGATTCATTGCAGAAAATATTGGTCTTATGGAAACGATATAAAAGTAGAGGTATATGATCTGCTAAATAACATAAAGACATTGAGATTCAGATGATTAAAAAGAAAACTGAAAATGAAACATACATAAAATATTATTGTTTACCAGATTTAGGAACGAAAATGGTAGAGTTATTAAAATGATATAGGAGTGGTATATGATCTGTAAAATAACATTAAACAGTGAGATTCAAACGATTAAGAAGACAAATAAAAACTGAAACAAACTTAATACAGAACTATTTACCAGATTTAAAAGCGAAAAACGTTGATGTTACTGAAACGATATAGAAAAAGAGTATATGATCTGCAAAATAACATAAAATAGTGAGATTCAATTGATTAAGAAAATATGAAAGCTTAACATACTCAAACGAAAAACGGTAACTGCTTACGATGGTTTGGTTCCTTTATATAATGAAAGAGTAGTGCACAAGAAGTTTTGATAATATCGTTCATAATTGAGAAAGATTCTGGGAGATATATATTAGGAAAATTGAAATACTTATAATTGTTTGATGTGGTGGATAGATTACGATAGATTACGTTAGACATATTTGATTGTCAATCAAAGAAGATTCACAATAAAGTTGTTACCAAAAATTATGAGAAGCTATTTATTTGAAATTTTTTTGCCGATTTGTTATGCTTAAGATATTCTTTTTAATAGTAAATATCCTAAAATATATATTCTGTTGTAGTTTTGTTTTTTGTTCCAAGATTTTATGCGTATATAACAAATATAGAAAATAAGAGATATTATCTATTTGGATAGATAATAGCTTTAAGAATTTGCGTGATCAAGGGTCAAATTCATGTATATTTTTAATATTTTGTAATTTACATATAGAGTAGAATATTTTTTATAATACATATGTTTGATAATAATTTTTTATAACTTGATGCAGTTTGATGTACGTGCACTATTCATATATTAACCTATTATTTTTTGTTAATTTATTTTAAAATAAAGTAACACATTGAATTTTTTTTTCATTAGTGTTCTATGAATTTTTTATTAATTTTATGATATTTTGCATTCTTGAAAACTGAACTCTCGAAATTTTTATATTTGACTAAAATAAATAAGGTAATACTATATTTAATTTTTTATATAATATATACTATATATTTTCAGTTTGTGTTTTTATTTTTTCACAAAGAAAATAATATTTGCTTTTGTCAATATATGAATATCGATTTGTTTAGATAAATTATGGAATTGTAGTGGTAAAATCTGTAAATAAAAAGAATTACAAAAAAATACTTGATTTATTATAAACTCAATGACTAAATATGTAAATAAAAGAAAGTAAATATACTGCTATCAATGTTTCCAAACAATTATCATTTAATATTGTTATCTATGTTTCCAAACAAATCTTTTTTTTAACTGCAATCCATGTATCCAAATAAAACTGAAATGTACTTGTGCTTTAATAGAATAGATGAGACTAGTCTGGCCTTGTTCGTTTCGTGAACTGGACGCGGCAACCAGACGCAGATGCGGGCCAATGTTCGTTTGGTGCGAAATAGGAGGTTAAGTTGGACGCGGCATCCAGATGTATTTTCCAAACTCATCTGAAATTTTCGGGATTTCTGGATGAGATTTTTTAATGCTTCCAGCTGCATTAAACTCATCCAAAAGTACTAAAAGTCGGTAATACCCTTATTTTATCTTAAAAATTACAAAGTTTTGCCATTAATTTCTAAACCTAAAATTTGTCGCCGTCAACCTCTTAAGCCTAAAGCAAATCTGATCTCCTCTTCAACCTCTCTTCAACCTCTGATCTCTCCAACCATGAAACTCTGGGATCAAGAACCCTAAATCTAGTCTTCTCTCTCGCAGCCCTCTCTCTCTCGCAGCTCTCTCTCTCTCGTAGCCCTCTCTCTCTCTCACGCAGTCTCTCTCTCTCTCTCTCTCTCTCTCTCTCACGCAGTCTCTCTCTCTCTCACGCAGTCTCTCTCTCTCACGCTCTATTGGTAAGTTTTCTGTTGTTTTCATAACATTTAGTTCTGTAACTTAGATACCTTTTGGAAATCTCATTTGTTTTGTTTTTTTTAGCATAAAAATGGAGCTTTGAGTGGTCTCTCTTTCAAGCTTTGGTCGCCGGTGAGTTCTCAGAAACAACAAGTTTCAAGCTTTCAAGCTTTCTCTTCTCCGACGTGTCTCGAACCCATCTTCTCCGACCCATCTCGAACCCATCTCATCTCATCTCTCTCAGCTTAACCAGCGTGTCGAGAGGCTCAAGAACAAGGATTGATCATCGTTCTTTCTCTCGTCTCAGGTTCATTTTAGTGTGGTGCCTTTTCAGTTTTACTGTTTGCTGTTTCAAGTGCTTTTTGATTTGTGCGTTTGTTTTCTGGACAAGGGTTACTTTTATGTGCTTGTTTGATTGAGATTGAATTTTTATTGGGTCATTATATTTTCTTCATTGATTCATTGAAACCAGCGTTGGTACTTGATCCTATTGTCACACATTGTAATATTTTTGATGCTAATGATGTGTCCGAGTTAGTGCTTAGGATGCAATTTTGATAATCAGGTTGTTTGTTTTACTTGAGCTCGATATTGGTTTCTGATGAAACGGTTATTGTACAACTCTGTTCTAATGCCTCTTGTGTGTTGGTTTTTAGAGCTTGGGTATTCATTTCTAATGCATTATCACTGCTCTGTTCTCTTTTCTGTTGCTTTCATTGTGGTCTTATACATTTTCTTAAGAGTCTTTTAGTATGGTCTTCTTGTTTCATTGTGTTCTGAGGAAGAAAATTATTATCCCAAATAGTTGGCTTGGCCAGTGTTACTGATCTCGTTTCTCTAACTTGAAAGGGTTTAAGTTTTTGTAGCTTGAATCTGTAACTTGAAATGGCTGTATTTTGTTGAGATTTTTTTTTGTTTCTGATGTTATTTGTGATGAAATCTGTTTCTAAATGGTTTAAGCTTGATGTTAGTTTGAATCAGCAACTTGAAACGGCTTATACTTGATGATGTTAACTTGAATCTATATATACTTATTTTGTTTATTTCTTCTGATAACTTGTTTTGGTTTATATATATTCATGCATATAACTTGTGATGAAATTTTTTTCTAAATGTTATCTGAGATTTCTAATGCCTCTTGTTTTTTTTTTTGTTTCTGATGTTATTTCTAATGCATTCTCACTGCTCTGTTCTCTTTTCTGTTGCTTTCATTGTGGTCTCTAACCTCGTGGCTGATGATTAAATAGGCTGTCTATTCTCCAATCTCAGTCTGTGAAGGTGACTATCTGTTCA
This sequence comes from Brassica juncea, assembly GCA_018703725.1. Lineage (NCBI taxonomy): Eukaryota > Viridiplantae > Streptophyta > Magnoliopsida > Brassicales > Brassicaceae > Brassica > Brassica juncea. The sequence goes on from CM031940.1 coordinate 13,156,764, forward strand.
AGCTTCAATGGCATCTGTCCCTAGAAATGATGTAAGTCATTTAGTTAGCATTCTCAAAACGCTATTTCGGTGTTTCTGTGTTGCATTTAGTTAGCATTTGTTGAGTTTAGTCTTGACTTAGATGGTCTTTATGCATTGAATTTAGTTAGTCTTGACTTAGATGGTCTTCTTGTGTTGTTCATAGACTGTATTGTGGAGTGATGAACAAACACGTTTCTTACTTCAACTAAGAATTGAAGAAGAACAGAAAGGCAATATGAAAAATAAGGTTCTCCATGAAACTGCAAGACAGACAATTTCAGATAAGTCTTATGACACATTTGGGGTGAGGCATCCATGGATAAAGTTTAGGAACAAGTTTAACACTTGCAAGAAGCAATATGGTGCTATGAAAAGGTTGACTCACAACAGAACTGGGCTCGGATATCATCCAAATGGGTCAATAAACATGAGTGATGATTGGTGGGATCAGCGTTGTAAGGTATATACCAAACACTTTAGAATCTGTTAGCTAAACACTTTAAATAGAAACATGACTGATGGCTTTTATTTGATTCCAGGAATGGCCTGGAGCTAAGAAATACAAAGATAAACCAGTGCCAAACACAGATCTAATGGAATATATTTTTAGTGGGGTTCATGTAAGTGGAGCAGAAGGATGGAGTGCTCAGCAAGGTGAAAACGAGTTAGACAATATGGAGGTAGAGAATGATGATGCTGCATCTGAAGCAAGGCCAACCAATCCTCCAGCAATGCAAACCAATCCCGAACCAGATGCTCCCTCATCCTCCAATGGTCCACGAGGCTCCAATGCTCCACGAGCCTCTACTGTCCCAAAGCCTTCTCGTAAAAGGCGTGCAGAACAAGCAGCAGAGGTTATGAGAAGTAGTCTTCAATCACGTGATGAGATACTCTCTCAGAAGAACCACCTAATAGAAAGCCATCCAGATTTGAGTTGCAGCCAGCTTAAGGCTATGAGAGCCTTGCATTCACTGTCTAGTATCAAAATGTGGTCTCCATTGTACAAAGCTGCCATGAGACATCTCAAGGAAGCTGCTACAAATCGACAGACGTTCCTAAGTTATGAAGATGATGAGAACAAGATTATCTATTTGGAGGAAGAGACTGGTGAAAGCAGATATGCATGAGTTTTGTGTTCTCTCTATCAACTGTCTAAGTCTTGTGCTCTCTCTGTCTAGTGTCTCTCTATCTTGTGCTCTCTCTATCTAGTGTCTCTCTATCTAGTGTTCTTTCTATCTAGTGTCTCTCTATCTAGTGTCTCTCTATCTAGTGTTCTTTCTATCTAGTGTATGACAATATGACATTTTCCATCTATGAAAAAGTATTAATATTTGTTAAGTCTTTCTGTTACCTTCATGCTTTTTGTTTACTTGTTATTTGGCAGATATGCAATGAGACAACAACATTAGATACATTTGCATTGCTAACTGAGGATGATGATATGGATTTGATGTTGGAAGAGGAAGAGATCATGTATCATATGCTAGAAGATGTTTATGGAGTTACAAATCTTCCCCCTCTTCCTCGACAAATACTCAGAACAAACAGAGGTGGAGGTTGGCGCCGTGTTCAGCGCCTCATGTTTGAGAGTGACAAGCAATGTTTTGACATCTTTAGGATGAATCAAGGTACTTTTATGCATCTGTGCTTTAGGCTTCAACAATACTACAAACTTAAGGAATCACACAACGTCTATCACGAAGAGAGTGTGGCAATGTTTGTTGAAATGGTTGCACAAGATTTAACAGTTCGAGTTTTGGCTGAGAGATATCAACATTCAGTGGATACGGTGAAAAGAAAACTAGATGAAGTTCTCTCTGTTCTATTAAAGCTTGATGCAGACATCATTAAGCCCTCAAGAGGAGAATTTACTACTCCAAGTCCTGTTTTAGTAAACAATGATAGGTATATTCCCCAACCTCAGTTCGTATGTTCGTATGTTCATATATAATCATAAGCTAGAGATTTTGATCGTGTGTGATTCACTGGTTAGTTCACGTTGTTTCATTGTGTACACAATGCTTAAACACCTTGATTTTTGTTTATAGGTACATGCCGTTTTTTGAAGACTGCATTGGTGCTTTGGACGGAACTCACATACCTGTTCGTCCTCCGTCTGATAATCCGGAACCATACAGAGGCAGGAAAGGAGAACCGACAATCAATGTTCTCGCAATATGCAATCTGAAAATGCGATTCATCTACGCATACGTGGGAGTTCCTGGTAGAGCTCATGACACAAAAGTTCTTACACATTGTGCGACACATGAACCCTTCTTCCCTCATCCACCAGATGGTAAGTACTATCTAGTTGACTCTGGTTATCCCACTAGAACCGGTTATCTAAGTCCGCATCGTAGAACTAGGTATCATCTTGACCAGTTTTCTAGGGGAGGACCACCAACAAACGCTAGAGAACTGTTTAACCGGAGGCATGCTAGTTTACGTTCTGTGATTGAAAGAACATTTGGTGTTTGGAAAGCGAAGTGGAGGATTTTAGATAGAAAACATCTGAAGTATGATGTTAAAAAGTGGGTGAAGATTGTGACAACAACTATGGCACTTCACAATTTTATTCGAGATTCATCGTATGAAGACCGTGATTTCACTTATTGGGAAACTGTAAATGAGTATGAACATCATGGTGACCAAGCAGTAGAAGAGATTGAGCATACTCCATACCTTCCATCTGGTGATAGGGCAATGGAGATTCGACGTGATACAATCACTGAAAGGATAGCAAGAGGAAGTCGACTTCCATATTAGCTTCATATATGAAGAGGTTTGTATTTGAATTTACTTTTGTTTGTTCATTTTAAACTTGCATTTGAGCTTTATTGCCTTGATTAAGCTCTCTGATTGGTTTCATGTGACATATCCATATGTAATGCTCTCTGATTGCTTGTTCATTTGATGAGTGTTCTCTATTTGTGATTGTTTCAGTCTTGGTGCTAAGATTCCTTCTGCTGCTAATGAAGAACACAAAGACTCCAAAGCGGTATATCATCATTACCTTTGGTTGAAGTTCGTTTGGTGTGTTAAGCTTGTAGTGTTTTATAACATTATGTAATGGTCTGATGTTAAGCTTGTAGTAAAACATAAAAATAGAGTTTAATATTTATTATTGTTACTTTACAATGTTATAAAAAATGAAAAATTGAATTTGATGTTTATTTTTATTTATGTCAATTTTATTACATAATTTTTATAAGTTAGTTTCAATTTTGGATATAGTTATATACATGTTTAGACCAAAAAAGAAGATGAGGAGTTTTTGGTCATTTGACATAAAACTCATCCAGATACAAAATACAGAAATACAAAACGAACATAACTGCATCCAGATACAGTTTCCAGACGCATGATCCAAAATATCCAGAATCGCGAACGAACGACATCTGATTGATGTATCCAATTACTGCGTTCGGATGCCGCATCTAGAATTCTCATCCAATTCACGAAACGAACAGGGCCTCTATACCTAATCCCAATCTATAATTTAATTAATTGAAAATTAAGCATAAAGCCTAACATTCTTTTTAGAAAAAAAAAAACAAAATAATCACTTTAGTCTCCTAAAATCGATTGAAGCTGAATCGAGTAGGGACTCCGGCGAGAGAAGAATGGGATTCATAGTGGGGCTTGTGATCGGTCTCGTCGTCGGAATCACCATCATCATCGGCTTCGTCAAGGCCGAGAATTACCGATCCAAGCTTCGCTCTGAACTTGTGAGCCCCACCCACTGTTTACCTTTCTGCTTTTGAACGATTCGCTTTCCAGATTTGATCAGCTCGATTTGTTTCTTCCTCAGGCAAACACGGTGGCTGCTTTTGCGAGGATGACGGTGGAGGATTCGAGGAAGCTCTTGCCTGCTGAGTTCTATCCTTCCTGGGTCGTCTTCTCCGAGCGTCAGAAGTTAAGTTTGCCAATTTTCTCTCTTTTTTTTTTTTCTGTTGGCGTATACGTACATGTGTATGTTATCTGTTACAAAGCTTCTTCCTTTTGTTGAATTGGGTGGAGAAAAAAAGTTGTAGGATTTAGCCTGTTCATAGGTACTGATCCCAGTTGCTTTTTGGCATTTTATTTACTTCAGTTGACGTGGCTGAACCATCACTTGACAAAGATCTGGCCTTATGTTGACGAGGTATGTTAGTTTTTTTCAATATCATTGAGTGAGAGAGATGTAATCATTATTATATTGTTTCTAATGGATAATTTATATTCATTGGAGTTTAGGCAGCCTCGGAGCTTATAAAGGCATCCGTGGAGCCTGTTCTCGAGCAATATAGACCTGCCGTTGTGGCCTCCTTAACATTTTCTAAGCTCACTCTCGGTACCGTGGCGCCTCAGTTTACAGGTTTGCTTTGTTCATTCCTGTTTTGATATGTGACTTTGTGTTGTGAGGTACCACAACTTGTGCAATTCAATCATGTTGAGTTGCCTCTTTCTTGTGAACGTTTCGGTTTAGTGGAGTCTATCTTCTGGTTTCATTCGTAGTTTCTTGTTTTTACGCGTCTCCACTTTGTAGCCTGATGTCAAAGGGGGAAACTTGTATGCTAGTGAATAAATATATGAGAAGTGCGTTTACTGGAAAATTAATTAGTAAATGGGCGTGGTCTGTGGATTCTATGTTTAAAGTTTGCAAAAGAGGTCCCATAATCTCAAAAGAGTATTATGATGTTGCTTTGGAATTAATGAGTCTGCTTGTGCTTTTTTAGGTGTTTCCATTGTCGAAGGTGATAAAAATGGGATGACCATGGAACTTGATATGAATTGGGATGGAAATCCAAATATAGTACTTGGCATCAAGACGTTAGTTGGTGTATCTCTTCCAGTTCAGGTACAGGACATGTGTCTCATGCCTGCCTTCATTTGCTTGTTTTTATACACTGCTTGAGATCTAGTAAACAAACATTTTAAGCTTTAACCAAACGTTTAAGAAGACTCTGGGGATAAGTTAACTAAAGGGTAGCTACTGTGATTTTCTAGAAGTTCATCCTGGGAAATAACTTATACGGAAGTAAATAACTTTTGTAGTACTTGTTAGACTTTCTGACTTGCAGAACCTGTGCAGTGTGCAGAACCTGTGAAGAAAATACCAATTTCTTATATGTGTGGTTTCAGGCTGATAAGCTGACTACAACTGATTTCTTATTGTCTGTTTTCTAGGTGAAAAATATTGGATTCACTGGAGTTTTCAGACTGATTTTTAGGCCACTGGTTGATGAATTTCCTTGCTTTGGAGCTGTCAGTGTTTCTCTCAGAGAAAAGGTTGGTGCCCTCTGCAACTTTTGAAACTGTAGATGTAATTGGCTAAGAGAGTTCATAACTGTTTTTGTTACTTTGCTTAATGTTGTTGTGTCCTTGTCCATGCATGCCTGAGCACGCTTATTTATGTGTTTGATATTAGAAAGTCGTGTTGACACAAAATCGTCGGCTGGAAATGTGTCTATTGTTTAGCTTAAAACATCCATTTTCTGTATTTCAGAAAAAATTGGACTTCACCCTTAAGGTCGTTGGAGGTGACATTTCAGCAATTCCTGGACTTTCTGATGCTATTGAGGTTTGGCCTACTTTTTTCTGGTGTTGTCCACCTATTATCACAATAGCTTATTAGCATTCATTTGTTACTAAATGGACACTTTTTCCACTAGTGCCAGGAAGCTTTTTAACACATGAACCTTGTTCGAATGATTTTTGTCACTAAGTCTATATTCCTAGTTTGCTATTCCTTTTCCATCTCAGTTTCTTACGCAGCGCTCCACAAGATGGAGTGATGCAATGCTGTAATCTTTTAGAGGCTCCTTTATGCACTGGGGCATATTATGCTTACTAGTAAGTTGATATGTAACAGGAAACAATAAGGGATGCCGTGGAAGATTCAATAACATGGCCTGTTCGGAAGGTCATCCCAATTTTGCCTGGTGATTATAGGTACACCTCAGATTAAAAACATGAAGTTGAACCGTTGATGTAATGTGTATTGTTTTATAGAGGGTTTAAGCCTCACTTAGTGGAGAAGTATATGCTCAACTGGATTTCTTTTCCTTCTTAACTCTCTTGCTTTTGTGATATAGCTCTATCGAGATGTCACTGCAAAATGAAGGTGCTTGTCTTTCTAGTTTTGGATTTCTATTTACGCTATTCTGTGTTTCTTTTCCCAGTGATCTGGAGCTAAAGCCTGTTGGAATGTTGGAGGTGAAGCTTGTGCAAGCGAAGAACTTGACCAACAAAGATCTGGTGGGAAAATCAGACCCCTTTGCTAAAATGTTTATACGCCCTTTACGAGAAAAAACTCAAAGAAGCAAGACAATTGTAAGTAGTTCATTTGATTCTTTTTTTGGTGCTTAACTTACCACAATGATTTGATTGATATTTATTCCATGTTTCCATCAGAACAATGACCTGAATCCCATCTGGAATGAGCATTTTGAATTTGTTGTGGAAGACGCATCAACCCAACATTTAGTGGTTAGAATATATGATGACGAGGGTGTACAGGCATCTGAGCTGATTGGTTGTGCTCAAATCCGGCTCTGTGAACTTGAACCTGGTAAAGTGAAAGACGTCTGGTTGAAGCTGGTCAAAGATTTAGAGATCCAAAGAGATAACAAGAACCGTGGAGAGGTTAGATAAGATATAAAAGTTCCTCATATTAAGTCCTGTGTTTATCTGTGGATGCCTAATGAATACACGTCGTTATTGATTCTCTGTAACTTAGGTTCACCTTGAGCTACTATATGTCCCGTTCGGTTCGGGAAACGGCGTAAATCCCTTTACCTCTTCATCGATGACTTCCTTAGAAAAGGTGCTCAAGAATGATACAGCAGACGAAGTAAATGCATCATCGCGTAAAAGAAAAGATGTCATCGTAAGAGGAGTGCTCTCGGTGACAGTGATATCTGCAGAAGAGATACCGATACAAGATTTAATGGGGAAAGCTGATCCGTTTGTCGTTCTGTCCATGAAGAAATCAGGTGCTAAGAGCAAAACTCGGGTAAGATCTCTCAATTCAAGCATCAAAGAGTTATCCAAGTTTTTAATGTTTCATCCTCAAAATCTAACTAAATTGTAATTTTGCTTCACCAGGTTGTCAATGACAGCTTAAACCCTGTCTGGAACCAAACATTTGACTTTGTAGTTGAAGACGGGTTACACGATATGCTAGTCCTTGAAGTTTGGGACCATGACACCTTTGGAAAGGTAAAACCGAACCACGACACACTCTTGAATCTTACCTAACAACCTTGATTGCGCTGCATTGCATCAGATGTTCTTTTTTCTCGCCTGGTTTACTGTTGTTGTGTTGGCAATAAAAGTTGTGGTTTTACTTCACTGTGTAGGACTACATTGGGAGATGCATCTTGACGTTGACAAGGGTTATAATGGAAGAGGAATACACAGACTGGTTCCAATTAGACGAATCCAAATCGGGCAAGCTGCAGCTGCATCTCAAGTGGATGGCTCAATCAATTTATCGTGATTCCTAAGTTTGTTTGCTCAGATACATATTTGGAGGATTCCCAACTTCAAATGTACATTATGTCTAGTAGCCTCAAACGTATTTGTTCTGTCAAACAGAGACGAGACTTCATGTAGCTGAGAAAGCTAAATACTTGGAAATGAGTTCCTCTGTTTTCGCGAAAACCCTAGTCAATACTTTTGTTACTTAGGGGAAGTCTTAAATAATATTTTTCTACGTTTTCATATACGCGCATCAAAGTCTACACGTATCATCTTAACAAGTTTCTGAACCTGTTGACACATCTTAACAATCTTGACAAATCATTTCTGACAAGTTCTTGTATATATCTTAGTAAGCCAGGTGACAACAGCACTGTATGCCATGTGTCATAGTCCATGCACATGTCCCTCTCTTTTTATTAAGACCTGACTATCGTATTCACTGACCGCTAGAGTGATATAATCAGACTGAATAGGGAGATAGAAAGGGAGAAAGATAATCAGTTTAATGGAGAAGGCAGTCCACTTGTCGACAAAAGCTGGACCAGAGGTTCCAGGAGAGCCAACAAAGACCGGAACCTCCATGGTTGACTCGGCAGCTGCAGCTGTACAAAGCTTCACTCCGATTAACCAAATCCACCAACATCTCTGCGCGTACGCTTTCTTGGAAACTATCCTTACTTTCATCACTTTCTTTGTTTATACAACTCAACTTATGTGAACACATGTTCTTTGATTTATGTAATGAAACTTTGACTGTCTCTTTTGCTTTTATGTTAGGTTTCATTTCTATGCATATGACATGACACGGCAAGTGGAGGCACATCATTTCTGCGGTCACATCAACGAGGACATGCGTCAGTGTCTGATCTACGACGGTCCTGATGCCAACGCTCGTCTGATCGGCTTAGAATACATAGTGACGGAGAAGCTTTTCATGACGTTGCCTGATGAGGAGAAGAAGCTTTGGCACACTCACGAGTGGGAGGTCAAAGGAGGGTTCCTGTTCATGCCCGGTGTTCCCGAGCTAGTCCAGCGCCAAGATCTCGAGAAAGTTGCCAAGACTTATGGGAAAACTTACCATTTCTGGCAAGTCGATTTGGGGCATGAGCTCCCCATCGGTTTGCCTAATATTATGGCTGCTGTTACTCGCGACGGACAGCTTTACCCGGAGATGGTCAAGGGTAAATCCGTCATTTAGTCATTTAGTATATGAACCTAAGATATATAATTCAAAATATTTAAAGTTTTTGTAATGAATGTGTGGTGGTGGATGAATATATGCAGAGACGGAGAAGAAGTATGGGATATCAATAGATAAAGAGAGAGAGTCAAGGGCTTATATGACAGGACCAGAGCATGGGATCCATCCGTTGGCTAATGGAGGTGGCAAAGGGCTGAAGTTGGAGGTGCGAGAGGTTGACCTCAAGCCAGTAGAGTCTGTTCCAAGAGTTTTCGTCTAAGTTCAAGAGAGTGTCCTAAGAGCAAAATAAATAAAGAAGTGATCGAGCTTCGCTTACGTTAACTTATATCCTTCGATCATGTGTATGAAGTTGTAAAACACTAGAAATAGTATATGTAGTGTTCTTGCTTTTGTCTTGATGGACTCGTGAGAATCTTGTTTATATGGTGTTGGTACTTGTTTAAATATCTATGATCCAGTTTAAAGCTAATATGATCTGAACATGACTTGTGAGAGAGAATCCGGTTTATATTGTTAAGGTATATGTTTTAAAATATACCATCCAGTTAGAGAGAGAGACTGCTGTGATTTCAAGACTGAACAGCCAACTTCTGAAGATGGTGGAAGAAGACCAACATTATCAGTGAATTTAACATTAGAACCTTCATTCATCTCGCTCGCCTTATTGTATGTTGCTGCGGGTTAAACTTCGCTAACAAAAACCTTGCCTATCCATTTATTACCAAATGTATTTTCTCAAAACACAACAAACAATGGCAACGTAAGCACTCTGCACTCAGTAGATGAAGGAGATGGTTAAAAAAATTAACCTGGGATCCATGTTGATGACATACTACTAATCTCGGTACAAGGAAACGTTCACGGATTATCATCTGTGCATCTTCTTGAGGGGATTCCAAAAGTTGTGCAAATGCCTTGACATATATAGAGATCACATGTTTCATGTAGGTTCAAAATCAATGCCCTAGCATGAAAATTTTATTTTTTAAAAAATATAAATTCGGTGAATGAACTATGTCAGAATTATTCGAATATATAATTTATTTAAATGTAAATACATATGTATAAATAAATTTGGAATGAATATGGAATATCATTTTATTTTAATAATATTTATAAATAAATTAAATAAATCTGCAAGGTTGTTTTAAAATTTTAATCATACATAAAATTTTTAATAAAACTAACAGACTTAGTAAATTTGATTGTAATAATGTATTTATCTTTTTCAAAAATTCAAATTATTAATTCTAAAAGTATTCAAAATAAAAAAAAATTGAGAAAAAATATGAAACAATTGCATTTGAATGAAACTAAAACAAACTTATCATCTCTTTTCGTCCAAAAAAAAAAAAAAACTTAACATCTCTAATAAGGATAACAAAATAAAAGATTGAAAGTTAATGTTACTTTCAATTGAGTCTAAACTGACAACTTCAAATTCTTATTAAAATTTAAGACTTTCAAGTTATTTAAACATATAAACATTCGATTATAACAAACAAAATTAAAGTAATATATGTTACACTTGGACAAGCATCAAATTGTCAACCGATGACAACCACATAACTGACGGTATGCAACTAGATTACTATACCTACTTTTTTTAGATAAATATGTATAATTATACAAAAAAAATCAAGTTTTGGATATGTGTATAAAAATTGTAAGATTACTCATTCACATATCAATATACAAACTTAAACGGTATTTGCCTCGGTTTGTTTTGCTCTTTAACTTATTCAACTAACTATACATTATGAGACATTGTATATTCAGTATACTTAACTAATTAGATAGCTAATTTTCAAGAAAATAATTTTCTTAAAGAGCAAAATGAATTGAGCCAAACCCTAAACATTGTACAGTCAATATATTTATTTAACTAACTATATAGCTAATTTTCAAGAAAATAAGTTTCTTACATATGTGCACACATACACATATATATATTTGGAAAAAGGATAAATTACATTGTTTAAGTTTTAGCTGGGGATATTTATGCATAAACATAACTTTATTTATCTAGTATATATATATTTACTGGAAAATTATAGTATAGTGTATATATATATATATTAAACTGTTGAAAGAGAATGTATATTATAACAAATCAAATTTTTAATGGAATCTAAAACCCAGCCATGTCTCCGACATACCAAAACTTTAACTATTCAACCACAAAATTTACGGGAAAACAAAAATAAATATTTTCCGATAAAAATATGTATATTGTAGCAAAATCTATCTTATTAAAGTAGAAGTACCTTCTTATTTTGTTTGGCAATATGAATAGTATAATTTTAAAATAGGTTTATTTGAAAATTTGGATAGCAGTTTTAAAAAGATGTTTGTTTCGAAACTTAGATAGCAATTTTTAAAAAGAAGTTTGTTTGAAAACATGAATAGTAGTATATTAAGAAAAAAGTAATGAGCTTATGTTATTAAGAAAATTTAGAAGTCTATTACCTAAAAATATATTTTGTTTAAAATAATCATAAAACAAAATTTAAAATTTATATATATATTTCAAATCAAAATAATAATTTAAAGTTGATTTATATAAAAATGATTCAAAACTATACATATATTCAAAAATTGAATTTTCCTAAAACATTTTCCAATAACCATTATTAAAAAAATGTTTTCAATATATATAATAAAAATACAACACAAAGTCCAATTTCATATACCAACTTAAGTTATGGTTTTTATATTTCACATTAATTTTTAACAATAAAATATATGTGATTATTTATATGATGGTACATATAAAATATTATTAATTATATGATTACTTATAAAATACGATTAATTTTATGATGACAGATATATGATATATAATAGTGACTAAGGGTTGGACGTTCGGGTACCCATTTGGGTTCGATGCGGGTGTGTTTGGGTTTCGGGTTTCCAGGATCAAAGATTTCAGCCCTTTTCGGATATTTCTAAATTTTGGTTCGATCGGATCTTTGTGGGTTTGGTTCGGATTCGAATAACTCATTTAAATTAGTTTAAAAATTTTAAATTCATTATATACTTTAATTTTCTCAAAATCTATAAACAAAATAATATATTACATATAAATTTGAATAACATATATCCGAATACATAAACTTATTATATAAATGAGTTTGGTTTAAATATTTGGATAGATAATCAGTAACTATTTTAAGTATTTTTGATGTTTTGAGTATACTTTAACTATTTTAGATATTTACTTTTGACTATTTGTATATATTTTCAAGTAGTTAAACCAACTTAAAAATATCGTATATATTGTGGATGTTTTTATATACATTAAATCTAAAAAATAATTAATATATATAAGTATATAAATCTATTTGAATACATTCAGGTACCCTAAAATACTTCGGTTCGGATCAGATTCGATTTTGGTTCTCTAAATACCAAAGTTTTGAATAATTCAGATATTTAATCAATTTCGGTTCGAGTTTGTTACTACTTTTTCGGATCAGGATCAGTTTGGTTCTTTGTATTCGAGTTTTTTGGACAACCTCAATATTGTATGAAAAAATAAGTAGCAATATATTTTTGAAAAAATACACCTGCGTACCACGCAGATCAAAATCTAGTTTTCCATTATAACAAAACTTTTGGTACAATGGACACTGATTAGTAAGAGCATGCACATTAGCAAACTGGGGGATTCGATTCCCAAAAAACAACTTTTCATTATTATATATATTTTTTGTTTGATTTTTTTTTTTTAAATTAATAAAAAAACAATTGCGGACCGCCACGTGTCGCGGGGCCCGCGAAACAGTAGTGATACCGCCCCTTACCAGCGATCTCATTATTATAATTTTTTTTTTTATGAAATGTGTGAATCTCCCCTATAATCCCTAATGGACATGCTCTAAGTTGTAGGGAAACAGTCATTTGAAGAGAAAAAGAAAAGAAAAGAGGGCCTGATGACGCCACTGATGACGATCAAGCTGTAGGGAATCCGTCTGCTCCGACTCTACGCCACTGATCACGATCAAGCTCTCAATTATGGGCTTTGGATCCAAGTTCGTCTGATATGTGTCTTCTTATAAATAACTCTATTGGGTCTGTTGAACTTGATACAACACTAGCCTTTAAGGGAAAATTCTTTAAAAATACACTGATTGATTTTCATTTGCTAATAAAATACATGAACTATTTTGGATTTTCGTTTACTACATGAACTAATATTCGTTGCCTATTAAATACACAAACTTTTGAAATTCGTAGGTTTTACACATTATTTTAAATAGCGTTAATTATATTTAACGGAAGTAATGACGACGTTAACATTTAATTAAACACGTGATTAATTGTAAAAATATTTCCTTAAAAATACACGAACTAATTTCCATTTGCTAATAAAATATACCAACTATTTTTAGATTCCCGTTTAATACATGAACTAATTTTTGTTTTTCATTAAATACACAAACTTTTGAAATTTGCAGATTTTACATATCTATTCAGACGATATCAACTATGTTTAACATAACTTAGACGATATCAACTATGTTTAACAGAAATGAAAACGATATTAGTGTTTAATTAAACTTGTGGTTAAACTGTGAAAGAAAAATTCTTTAAAAATCCTCTCGATAGATTATATTGTTAGTTTTATTCTCTATTACACTTCCATAGTGTAAATTAGCCTGATTGAATCATGACCACTGGATTCATATCGAATAATAAGAATCAAAAACACATAAATGGAAATCGACACTATATTTTGAAGTAATATAAAGGGAAATCAAAGCGAAGAAGAAGAAAAAGAACATAGTTTGAAGAATAATAAAGTTGAAACAGATTAGGGTGCCAAACTCAAATTGAAACTAACTTGAACTAGGACTCAATCGATTTTAGAGGTTTTGGCTGAGGGTGAGTATGATTTTCACAGTTTAACCACATGTTTAGTTAAAACTAATGCAATTTCTGTTATGTCATCTAGATTGATGTGTAAAATCTCAAATTTTAAAATTTTGTGTATTAAACGGGAAACAAAAATTAGTTCGTGTATTAAACGGGGATCCAAAATAGCTGGTGTATTTTATTAGCAAATAGAAATTAGTTCGTCTATTTTTAAGGAATTGTTTTTTCAAAATTTAAACATGTATTTAATTAAACGTTAATGTCGTCGTTACTTCCGTTAGATATAGTTAATGCCGTTTAAAATGATGTGTAAAACCTACGAATTTCAAAAGTTTGTGCATTTAATAGGCAATGGAAATTAGTTCGTGTATTAAACGGGGATCCAAAATAGTTTGTGTATTTTATTAGCAAATGAAAATCAGTCTTTGTATTTTTAAGAAATTTTACCAGCCTTTAATTAGGTTTGTAAATTGTAACATTTTCTTTTTTCTTCTGCAATTTAAATTGAAAACCTTTAAAAAAAAAGAAAAAAAGATGGGTCTTCTTATAAATAACTCTATTGGGTCTGTTGACCTTGATACAACACTAGCCTTTAATTAGGTTTGTAAATTGTAACATTTTCTTTTTTCTTATGCAATTTAAATTGAAAGCCTTTAAAAAAAAAGAGAGAAAAACAGATTTCGTATGAATGTTAGTTTGTAGGTCACATAAAATTATTGCATGTACTTGATTTTCTTTCAACAAAGTTATGCTGACTTAACGAGTAAAGTGAAATGTTGGGTAAAAATATAGAAAGTGAAAAAAAAAAGTGGAAAAGGAAGATTGATAAAGAAAAGCATTTTTAGTGAAAGCAAGTACATTTGTTTGTTTGTTTGATTCTGAGAAAGTCGAGTACATTTGTTAATCTTAAATGTTTGGCATTTACATTTTAAGATTTTAATGATTTCTACAAAGTTTTAAAACTTAAAATTTGGCAAACACATTTTTAGATGTCCTAAAAACATTCCAAACTCCTTAAGTTACTCAAAGCTAAGATAGTATCTTTTAAAACCAGCATAAAAGTATTTCCAAGTCTTCAATAAGAGAAATTTAAGGTTTCAATCAAACAACCTCTATACTTCATCAGTTCGTTGGAAACTGTTGCTACTCGACACGTTATCACTTTGCCTATCAATCAATACTATTAAAAGGGAAGTAGTCCTAAGAAATCTACCTATAAAAGATTGTTTACATCCTTTCATTAGACTTACCTATTTTTTGGTCTTACTTTATAATTTTGTAACAAAATGTTAGCCTATGACATTACACCATATATACCAACTTTTACTTCTTTCCTTTAGTTAGTTAACCATATTATTTATCAAATATTACGGTAATCTTATTTAGATAATTTACTAACAATACAACTATTTTGGTCGACTAACCCACGACCAAAATAATATCATTAATATACCATCGGCTTCTAAACCAATTTATATATTTTGAAATTTATTTAAAAGTTAACATATATCATACATTATATTATACTATGTCATCTTATATTATATAGTTCCAAATATTTTACAAAATAAAATTTAATTAAAAAACTTAAGTAACCACCAGTTAAAAACAAAATTATATATTTTACATTAAATTATTCTCTATAAAAAATTTATAATCAAAATTTTTATTTAAGATGAATTTAACAACTATTAAAAATCTTGCAAATCTATACTATTAAATTAGCCAAAAAATATACTAAATAAATCTTAAGGTCTTATAAAATGCACACAAAAATAATGAGAGAGTAGGTTAGGGCATTTGAGTCGGGTACGGATCGGTTTCTTTCGGGTCTGAGTTCTTCCGATCCTAAAAATCTGGACATAACTAGGTATTTGAAATTTTCTGGTATGTGTCCAGGTCGGTTCTTTCGGGTTAAGATGTATTCGGGTCCATAATTCAAATACCTGTAAAACACCTATTATTTTTGGATATGTAACATGACTGGAAGTGTTAAAGAAAATGGAAATGGATTGGTTTGGGTATTTAAGACCCAAAAAATTTAAAGTACCCGAAAATCTAAAAAATATTAAAACAAGAAAAAACCTGAAAACTCAAATAAATGCAAAAAAATATTTAAATACCTAAAAACACCCAAAAATTTACCTAAAATCTGACCTGAAGAACCGAAAAAAATATCCAAAATTTTTTTAATACCCGAAATATTTTTAAAATATGGAATTTTCCCGAAACCCGTAATCGGAAATACGAACCCAAAATTAAGAAGTATATGTAATACCTCAAAATATCAAAATACCCAAATATACCTAATTTACACAAAATATTTCAAGTAATTCGGGTACTAATCAACCCTCGGGTATGATCCGGACTCGAATAGGGATCTGCGGGTCAATATGTACTTTAACATGGATCGAAACCCAAATAGCACCTATATTTCAGTTTGGTTTTTTGGGTCTGCTAAATATCTATGCCTAAGAAAGAGTTATATAAGAGTATATATACAAAATCTTAAATAAATTAATTGATAAATTATATAATTTAAAGAAAATTTCTCTTTAATATAATATGACTTTTTAACATGATATTAGAAAATAATTTTAATACTAATTCACAAATTTTGTTTACAATCCAAAGAAAAACTCACGCTTTCTAAGCTCGGGTCAAAATCTAGTTTCATAATTATAACACTGTTTGAAAATTATAACATGTATATATATGTAACTTTTCGAAATATACATATGTAACTTGATAGGATTTTTTAGCAAAATAAATATGTATGTATTCGTTAAATGAGTTTAAACATAACGTCCCAACCATATATATATTGCGGGACATTTAAACAAATAGTCTTATTCTAGTAATATATTTTTTTTGGTCAAACCGAGTACTAGTATTAACTTCAGAGAATTTTTTTTGCTATGTAAATTTTATATTAATGAAAGTTAGATTTACAAAATTAGCAATCTAAAATCTGTTCTACAAAAAGAACCAAAGAAGCATGAGAGATTAAAATTTCTTCCTATATTCTTTCAAAAAAAAAAAAAAATTTCTTTCTATCTCTCCTAGCTGTGATGATGTTTGCGGACCTCTCTCTGAATCACCTTACAGTTGATACAGGCGAGACAGAAATGATGTTGTGTAGCACATTATAAACTTCAGGGAATTATGCTAATCCACCTTTTGATTGTTTGTGTAATACATTTGAATTTGACACCAATATTTTTCTGCTAGATATACATTCTACGCGCAGATATTGTTACGTAGTTGTATGTATAATGTAAGTACTATTTAACTCAGATATAAATGTAACTTGTAAGTACGTAAACTGATATGCAGATACACAGTATATTGTTACGTGTAAAACTATTATGATACGTGATTAACTATAGAAAATATAATCCGACTTGTGGCCGAGTATTTGTGTTTAGTTTTGGTTATCGTTTGACGAAAAGAAAAAAGAAAAAAACGCTAATCTTAATAAGATAATCTCCATAAACATGGGTTGGAGCCTTGGAGGGAAAGGGACTTGTGAGTTGCAACCGTCCGTTAGTGAGATAGTTGATAGTATAATAAACTAGGGCAAAACCCGCCATACGGGCGGGTAAACAAATGTATAAACAATTAAAATATACTTTAAATGTTTAATTCATTTTGAACTAAAAATGAAATTAATTTTTATGTTATCACAACAAATTTGTCTAGTTATTTGACTATTTATTTTAGAAATCAAAAACTTAATTAATTATTAAAATATTATTATTTTAAATTTTTTTATAATATGTCAGACTATTTTTAATAAAGAAACATCTAACCAATAGTTGTAAGTTGTAATTTTAATCTAAATCTAAGTTTTAGATTTCTTAAATTATATGTTACTATTATTCACAAACACTGGAAACTCAGTCTGTGTCGACTTTAAAAGATTACATTTTTCTTCCAAGTACAAAACTTTCTATTTTAGTTTTTTTTACTCTTGAATTTTTTCACAAAAAATCTCAAATTAATACGATCAGATTTTGAAATGCGATCTGTGTCAAAAAAGTTTCTCTCAGTGACCCAGAGACTTTAGAGGTAAAAAAAATTCGTGCATAGAAGAATTTGGAAGTCGTTTCAACCAGTCCTATTATTCGGTAATAGATTTGTATTGAACTGATTTCTTAAAATTCCATTTTATACTAAACGGATTATTCATGAATGCAAAATATATATATATATATATATATGAATTATTTTTATAAAATGTAAAATGTATTTAAATATTTTCTCTTTTGGTAAGATATTTTTTTGTAGGGTGTCATATTTCGTTTTTGACGAATAAAAAGATAAAACATTATAATGCAATCTAACTATAGTTAAAATATAATTATGGATTAAAACTCAGTGTAAAAAGATAACTAAGATATTCTTAATAGATATGCACAAATTATTTAATTTTATTATCAAATATTATTTTGTTTTACAGTTACTATCTTTTCAAAATACCAATCAGGTTATTACATTTTTATTAAAAATAAAATTTCATATACTTTCTATCTTAATCTTTTATTTTTAGTTTACAATATTAAGTACTAATGTATCTGTGTAATGGTTTAAGTGAGTTTTGAATATATCTTCAGTCCAATAATATGATCCAAAAACATTGTTTTCATATTTTTCCAGTAAAAACATTTTACAATCTTGTATTAATATCACATTCAATATAGCAGTCTTGATTTCCATTTCATTTTTTAAAAAAAAATATAAGTGATTTGGAGGATTGTTTTTTTTTTGTTAAACTTTAAACACTTTTAATTTTTAAACCTTTTTTGAACAGAAATGTAAAATAAATATTGTTGGCATGTTGATGCTTAAGGTAATATTAGTTTGTCTCCTTTTATGGTTTCCTCAAATTTCCTTAGTGTCTCAAATTTTCTTTTATTTCTTAACAGTTGATTAGAGGTTCAATTTATTATTATGTATTATAGAATGGATATCTATTACTCATCTGCTCGAAGTTGTCGCTGTATATCATAGTTGACTATGCACAAAAATAAATCCACGAATCACTCTAAAAATACATAAAATCAGAAGCAGATGACATTCAAAAACCACCTCGAGCAAATATTGAAGATGAAGATTGCCTGGTTTGAGAGATATAGAAGATGGTTTGGGTGGGGGGGGGGAGCAAAGCATACCTTTTATACCCGTAGAAACACCGTCTCTAAGAAGATTAACACACATTGAAGTGTAGATCGTGGATAAAGGAATTAAAAGCATGTGTAATGCATTAATGGAATCTGGAAGCTTTCTAGATCTGAAAGAAGTTGAAAGGACATGAGCGACGGTACACAAAATTAAGAATCTCTGAGTTTTAAAGATCAGGACACATGGCGGCTCCAAGATGCACGAATTAGTGAGGTGGAATCCTAGGTGGACATCATGGGAGAGAAGCAATCCCAACTTTATAATAATAGATAACAATTAAACAGTTCATAAAAAACATGAAAATATTGCGGGGAAAAGATTAAGCTTACGTGGTATCCAAGGAATTTTGTATCATGTGATGGTTCTTAGCATAACATTTACACTGACCGAACCAAACACTAACCGAACCCAATTATCAAAAATTAAACCACCGAATAGCAATGGAATTCTTCTCACTTATAATCTTTAATTTATTCGCATGTTTGGTATCTCCAAATGAAACTATCGTTCATTTACGATGCTTACAAGTTTTGTAAACCCTATTTAGCCTTTGAGAGACATGAGAGTCACAATCTCTGTGGTATTAATGTTGGTTTCTGTGTTCTCTTCCCACCACCCACTAGACTCATCTTCTGATCTTCTCACATTATTGTACAATCTCTTCACCATTTAGAACAAGCGATGCTTGGTACTCGTAACAATTAACAGAATACATTTAGGGAAGTATTGAAAATGAGTTCTCTTCATTCACATTCATCATACTCATCAGACCCATCTTCCAAAGCAAAGGTCACGATCTCCCTCTAATTTGTAGAATAGGTTTATTGGTTCTCCCCCCATCAACCCCATCTTCTTCTTTCACGAGATATTTTTTTGCATCTTCTCTTTCACTTCATCATGTCTATATAAACACCTCAAACCACACACTCTACTCATCCATAAACACATTTTTCAATGGCAAACAAGAGTATAATTACCAAAACAAAAGCAGCGATTATGAATTTCATGCCGGTGGTCGGGAAAACCGTTATGAGGGTCATAGCGGATGTTGCCGCAGTGGAAGCCGGACTCACCCCGAGTGATGTCAGCAACTTCGAATATGAGGGCTGTGGGAGATGGGTTATACCCTCCCTGCAAGGTCCATCAAATGAGGAAACCTAACTCGCCAAGACGACTTACGCGACCCCTAAAGAAGAAAGGAACGGTTCGGCTTCGGAACATCTTTAGCCACGCGGCTAGAGTGGCTCGTTTGGAACCGACTGACAAAGACGTCTAATAGGCCAACTTTAAAGCCCGTTTAGGAGGAAAGCCCAACGAGACTCAAGACGAGTTAGGGCGAACAACATGACAGCCTATAAAAGGAGGGAAGACAGCATTGAGGAGGGCATCCAGACTTTCACATACTCACTTGAACGGCTAGATCTAGGGTTTCGATAAGTTCATAGATACTCGCCGCCTTATATTTCTCCGACTGTTTAGTCACTCTTTCCATCCGTTTGTAATCACATATCTCAGATCTATAAAACGTCTTTGTTCACCCCGCTTCTCTCTTTATATTGTTCTTGAACCAGTTTACACTCAAACAATTTGGCGCCCACCGTGGGGCTAGGAACAAAGTAGCGTTACAGATCAACCATGCCCGGAGACCCGAACACCTCCGGCGACGTGAGGGAATAGCCAAATCCACCCTCTGAACCCGAGACTCCTCTTCTGCTCGACTTCATGAGCTCAGTCATGGCGCGCTTCGCTCAACAGGACGAGATACAGAAGCAAACCCAAGCTCAGCTCGCTATACTCGTTGCGGTGCTGACAGTGGCTCCCGCCGGACAAACGAGTAACCCTCGACCTTTCCGACGACAACTCTTCAACACTAACCCTACGGCTCCGGTCGCCGACGACACCCCCGAAGAGTTAGAACCCACCGAGACTCCCCCCGCAGGAGCAGCTCCAGCGGGTCCAGATCTCACGACCATACGTGAGATAGCCGCGCTCAAACTCAACTTTCAACAGATGAGCTCCACCATTCACAAGGTCACTAGTGCTGCTCCACAGACCGAGAGCGTTCTCGCCTCAACCGAACGTACCCCGTTTACCAGCGCGCTGACCGACGTCAACTTCCGAAAAATCGAAAAGATGCGCGTCCCACAGTACAAACCTGGCGGCTGTCCCGTGGAGCATATGACAGCCTTCAACATCGCGATGGCTCGCGCCCGACTACCCGATGACGAGAAGGATGCTGCCTACTGTCAACTGTTCGTGGAGACACTTCACGAACAAGCTTTAACTTGGTTCTCAGGACTCTCGGAGAACTCCATCAGCAGCTTCAGGGAACTCTCGTCGGCGTTCCTGAAGACCTATATCATGTTTGCCAAGCGAGAAACGACAGCCTCCAGCTTATGGAACCTCAAGCAGACAAAAGACCAGAGCCTTCGCGACTTCATGGAGCGCTTCAAATCGGTCGTGTCCAGGATCGACATCCCTGACCACATCGCCATCGACGCCCTGATGAACACTCTGCACCTTGATTCCAAGTTCCGAGAGGACTTGTATCGAAGCCCTTCCACGTCGCTCCAGGATGCTATCGCCCGCTCGCACAACTTCATCCGCATGGAGGAAGATACCAAAGCGATTTTGGTTAAGCACAGTGTTGCAAAAACGCCGATGCCTAAATCCGCTGACGCAAAGCAGGAGCCACGCCAGCACGCCCCTGTCGACAAAAACAATCCGAAGAATGGTCTCCTGTTCGTTGTCGACGAAAACAACCGACCGGTCACAAGCTTCTCGGTACGCAGCGAGCCTTGGAACGTGTACAATCGCGAGACTGCAGCCCTGAAAAATTCTGCTAGCCCTGCCACCCCAGCTCAACCCACACTACCCGCGCCACCTACTACGGGTGCCGGATCCTCTAAAAGAGTCGACCTCACCAAGCACTGAAAATACCACGATGTCAAAGGGCACGACACGTCTGAGTGTCGGATGGCGTACGCCCAATTCCTTTCAAAGGTTGAAAGCGGAGACTTCAAAGTTCAACCTCCAGAACCAAAACAAAAACCGGCAAAAGTTGGTCCAAGAACAAGGAGAAGCGCGCTCAGCGAAAGTCTGGCGGTAAGGGCGAGGAGCAACGCCGAGAGAATAACAAACCCGCAGACGATGCTGACAACGAAGCCTCTTCGGCGGACGAGGAGCAACCGGCGAATCGACAACGCATCGAAGTGATACGTTCTCAGCAGCCCCTATCGTCTGACGATGAGGATGATTGCTCGCCAACGCCAAGCGACCTGCGGAACCTCCTCAAGCGCAAGGCCACGACGGGCGACGAAATCAACAGCGCCGACCTTTGCTTTAAGCTCCCAGCCAGCAAGTCACAACGTCTGGGAACCGCCGAACCTACCCCGTCGACCGATACGCCGGTCACCGATCTACGCGACCAACTTAACGCCAAGGAAACCGATTTACGCGTTCGGCTCAATCGTTCCAAGCCAACGGATCTTAGGAGGCGGCTAGAGCGACCAAACGGCATCTGAAAAACCGGTGCCATCGAAGCCGGACGACCAGAACGTTTCTGTGGACCTTCGCGCGTTCTTAGATATCAAACGAACGATCGCGCGACCACGGTTAAACGTCATCCTGGGCGGCTCGTCATCTTGTGGTGACTCTGTCCGTTCAGTCAAAGATTACCGGCGCCAAGCAACCGCCTCGAGGCGATGGCCCACGAAGCCGCCGAGCCACACTCCGATCAGCTTTTCTTCCGATGATTTGACCGGAGTTTACGTCCAACACGACGATCCCTTGCTAGTCGTCCTTGAAATTGGCGAATATGATGTAACCAAAGTGTTGATCGACACAGGCAGCTCTGTCGATCTCATCTTTCGAGCAACGCTTGAAAAGATGGGAATCGATCTCGCCGGCGTAAAACCTTCGTCAAGGACGCTGACAGGTTTCAACGGTTCTTCGGAAACCATTTTTGGCACAATCCGTCTTCCCGTCCGAGCGTGTGGCGTTATCAGGACGGTTAAATTCGCTGTGGTTAGCACAAAGGCACCCTATCATGTCATCCTTGGGACACCATGGATACACTCGATGCAAGCAATACCGTCTACCTACCACCAGTGCATCAAGTTCCCCGGAGTAGACGGAACGGTCAAAACCATCCGTGGAGACCAGCAAGCCACCCGGGACTTGCTGATAGCCACCGTCAAGCTACAGCGCTCACCATCCCTCGTTAACGCTATTTCTCATCCGACCAGCTTAACCTATCCTCAAAAAGACGAGATCCTAGAGATGCCGATAGACGACTCCGATCCCAGCAAGACGGTGCGATTCGGCGCGCTTCTAACCGACGACATGCAGCAGGCACTACTCACGTTCCTTAGGGATAACGTATCCACCTTCGCATGGTCCCTATCGGACATGAAAGGGATCGATCCGGCTATCACAACCCACGAGCTTAACGTCGACCCCGCGTTCAAGTCCATTCGACAGAAGCGACGCAAGTTAGGACCGGATCGATCGAAGGCAGTGAACGAAGAAGTCGAACGACTACTCGGGGCCGGCTCGATCACAGAGGTTCGCTACCCGGAGTGGCTAGCTAACCCAGTAGTAGTAAA
The DNA here is from genome assembly GCA_018703725.1 of Brassica juncea. NCBI lineage: Eukaryota > Viridiplantae > Streptophyta > Magnoliopsida > Brassicales > Brassicaceae > Brassica > Brassica juncea. The sequence continues at coordinate 13,180,122 of CM031940.1, forward strand.
AAAGAATAACGGGAAGTCGCGCGTCTGCATCGACTTCACCGACCTTAACAAAGCTTGTCCGAAGGACAGCTATCCACTACCGAGCATTGACCGCCTCGTGGAGTCAACCGCAGGAAACGAGATGCTTACCTTCATGGACGCATTCTCAGGTTACAATCAGATTATGATGCACCCTGACGACCGCGAGAAAACGGCCTTCATCACAGATCGAGGAACATACTGTTATAAAGTCATGCCCTTCGGCCTGAAGAACGCCGGCGCTACATACCAGCGGCTCGTTAACCGCATGTTCGTGGACAAACTGGGTCAAACTATGGAGGTATACATCGACGATATGCTAGTCAAGTCACTGCACGCGGAAGATCATCTTGGTCATTTACGCGCCTGTTTTGAAGTACTCAACAAGTACGGAAGGAAGCTAAATCCGGCCAAATGCACGTTCGAAGTCTCTTCAGGCGAGTTCCTCGGCTACATCGTTACCCAACGAGGCATAGAAGCCAATCCGAAGCAAATATCCTCCGTCCTCGACCTTCCTAGCCCCAAGAACAGCCGCGAAGTTCAATGGTTAACTGGTCGCATTGCCGCCCTTAACAGATTTATCTCTAGATCGACTGACAAATGTCTCCCTTTCTACGACCTTCTCCGTGGAAATAAAACGTTCATTTGGGACGAGAAGTGTGAGGAGGCTTTCCAACAACTAAAGAAGTACCTCACGACCCCGCCCGTCCTTGCAAAAGCCGATCTTCTACACAAGCAGGCGCATGACCGGCCCAGAGACTCGTTATCCAACCCTCGAGAAGATGGCCCTAGCCGTAGTAGAAGCAGCAAGGAAGTTGCGCCCGTACTTCCAGTCACACACAGTTGAGGTACTCACCGATCAGCCGCTCCGCACCGTCCTGCAGAACACAAACCGGGCTGGTCGCCTCACCAAGTGGGCTGTGGAGCTCGGTGAGCTGGATATCACTTACAAGAGCCGAACGGCTGCGAAAGCTCAGGTCCTAGCCGACTTCCTTGTCGAATTGGCACCAGAACTGGAGCAAGATTTACAACCACCAAACCAGAACTGGATACTGCATGTAGACGGTTCCTCGACAAACAAAGGCTCAGGCGCTGGTGTCCAACTCCAATCCCCGACTGGCGAACTAATACGCCAATCTTTCAGCTTTGGTTTCCCGGCGTCGAACAACGAAGCTGAGTACGAATCATTGATAGCCGGCCTTCGGTTGGCAAAGGCCGTCAAAGCAAAATGTCTAAGCGCGTATTGCGATTCACAGCTAGTAGCCAGTCAGTTCAATGGAGACTACGATGCTCGCAACGACCGGATGGACGCTTACCTCCGTGTCGTCCAAGATTTAGCAAGAGAATTCGAATTCTTCGAGCTCACTAAGGTGCCTCGTGGCGACAACACCTGCGCAGACGCACTAGCAGCCCTTAGCAGCAGGCTCCGTGATCAAGTTAAGAGAACCATCCCAATACATCACATCGACGAACCGAGTATCAGCATTTCAGCCGAGGCGGCTACCCTCGTCGCCCCTATCAACGACACTGAGATGACCCAGTCCGACCAACAGCCTGTTGACTGGCGCTCGGAGTTCATTAATTACCTCTCGAACGGTGTCTTGCCAACCGAGAAGTGGGAAGCCAGACGACTCAAAAGGCGCAGCGCTCATTACGCCGTCATGAACGACGAACTGTACAGATACAACGCAAGCGGGGTCCTCGTCAAATGCATTCACGGTGACGAGATCCGACGCGTAATGGCCGAAACGCACGATGGTGCGGGAGGAAACCACTCCGGCGGACGCGCATTAGCTTTAAAGATCAGAAACTCCGGTCTTTTCTGGCCGACTATGAACTCAGACTGCGAATCATACTCCCGTCGCTGCGACAAGTGCCAGCGACATGCGCCCATTATCCACTGTCCAACCGAAGTGCTACAGACGTCCACCGCTCCCTACCCATTCATGCGTTGGGCTATGGACATCATTGGTCCCATGGTGCGCTCTCGAGGACGCCGCTTCATCCTAGTCCTAACCGACTATTACACAAAGTGGATCGAAGCAGAAGCCTTCTCTCAAGTGATCGACAAGGAAGTCCGCGGTTTCGTCTGGAAAAACGTCATTTGCCGACATGGTCTCCCGTACGAGATAGTAACCGACAACGGCTCCCAATTTATGTCTGGAAACTTCAAAGAGTTCTGCGGAAAATGGAACATTCGGCTACGCCCCTCCACGCCAAGATACCCGCAAGGGAACGGCCAGGCCGAGTCTTCTAACAAACTCATCATGGATGGAAACAAGAAACGCTTGAACTTGAAGAAAGGCCACTGGGCCGACGAACTCGACGGAGTCCTCTGGAGCCATCGCACAACTCCAAGGGGGGCGACCAAATCAACACCCTTCTCTCTCGCCTATGGAGTCGAAGCTATGGCCCCAGCTGAAGTCAACGTCAGTAGCCTCCGCCGTTCCAAAATGCCGCAACACGCCGAGCTCAATGAAGACATGCTCCTTAACGCACTTGACGAACTGGAGGAACGCCGAGATCAAGCTCTGCTCCGAATCCAGAATTACCAGCACCAGATTGAGAGTTGCTACAACAAGAGGGTTAAGGCAAGACCACTGGAGCTGGGCGATCAAGTCATGCGCAAGGTTTTCGAGAAAACCAAGGAACTCAACGCTGGAAAACTCGGGGCAAAGTGGGAAGGACCTTACAAGATAGTCAAAGTCATTAAGCCTGGCGTCTACCGGCTTCAAACTTCCAGCGGAGAAGACGTCCCAAGGACATGGAACTCCATGCATCTGCGTCGTTACTATTCGTAAGACCCAGCACTCTCCCGGTTAAGTAACGGATCTAGCATCGCCTTACTTAACCTCGTCGTCGGGAGCAGACCGCCAAATCTTTTACTTTCTTACCGATCGAGTAGCTGAACAAGCGTCACTTCTACCCGATCGACTAAATCCGAAGCGGATGATCACAATTACTTTCGTTTCAAAAAAAAAAAAAAAAAAAAGCCGTGTAGATGCACCCCTGTCGTCACTTCTACCCGCCCGAGTAAATGCGCCCCCAAAAGCCACTTTTACTCGGTAAAAGCGAACTACGAATGGCTTGATCCCATCCCGGGTACGTAGGCAGCCTTAACCGGTCCAGCTATAACAAAACAACAGTCTAAATTTTTTTTAGTTGACTCGAATCGTCCTCTACCCAACCAGGGAACAACTGTTGCACCCCCTGCGACTCCCGCTCCTTATCAAACGAGACGGAACGCGGATGCACACACCCACTATTCGGTTAAGTCCTGATCAGACATTTAACCGAGAGACTAGATAGCCGCGCATGACCAATAATTTGGCATAGACGGACTAACATTAGAGCGAATTCTTAAGTCTTTTTCTAGCATCGAGTGCAGGTTTGGCCGACCAAAACTCGATTTGCTACTGAGAAACGACTCGAGAACCTTTCATCTCTAAGACGAAAAACAAGCACGATTGACCCATTTGTAAACGAAATCGTTATAATCACTTGGCGTTGGACAAACAATGGGAAATAAAACAGGAAAAAGTTCGTTGTGATCGTGCACAAATGCGCCCAAGCGGCGACCAAGCCGATAAAATTTAAACTAGCGTACAACAACAAGAAGAAAAAATAAAACTGAATAGTAGTACAACAACAAGTGATCAAGCGGGAGTCTCCTCCGCAGCAGGAGAGTCTCCGGTAGAAGCAGTGTGAAGATCGACGTCCGGACCCTTTGCTGCTTCGCCATCCTCTGGAACAGCCTGACTCTCGGGAGCATCCACCAGGACCATTTCATCTTCATTCCTTCCACGAGGACCCTCCTGCTCGACAGAAGCAGGCGACGGCGACTTCTCGGCAAGGCCTAATCCCTCCTGCTCTCGCAGCGGCCCCCCAGTCTTAGCAGGGATAGGAGACTGCGGTTCTCCTGCATCCTCTTCATCATCGTCTTGAGAAGAGTCGTCGACCTCAACGACCTCCTTCGGATCGACGTCACTCGGAGGATCCTCGCGCACCAGGGAACGACCCTCCTCGGCGATATCTTCATCAGTACGAGGGCACAACTCCTCTTCAGGAAGAGTCGCCTCAGCTGGAATCTCGCCGGGCCGACCAACTGACGCGTCCTCGGGAAGAGTCTGAGGAGTCCGCAGCTGCGAAGCCGACTCCGAACCGACTAGGTCCTCGTTCGACCCATACGGGTCAAGAGTGGCCATGAACTCCTCGTTCACGAACCGGGACCGAAGAACTAGTGGAGAAAGGGCCAACGCCTCCTCAGGTAACGGACCAACATCAAGCTTCGCAACCGCGGCCTGATGCTCCGCCTCTTGCTGGACGAAGACGTCAATAAGCTCTTGAGTAATTTCCAGCTGCTCCTCTCGGATCATCTCGAAACATTTCTTGGTACCGGAAGCCTGCCCGAGCAAGTTCTTCTCCTTCTCGAAAAGATCGCGTGCGGCCAAGTACGAACGCACATAGTCAAGGCGACGCCTAAGCTTGTCGGTCATAGCCGACTGAACCCGAACCCTCTCGCGAGAGACCTCCTGGCCGCGCGAATCCCGAAGCCTACGTCTCTCCTCTGTCAATTTCTGAATGACAGTGTCCCTTTCCGCCTGGAGCTCAGCCTTCTCCTTCTCCAATTGGGCGTTCGCCTTCTCCAAGGCCGCCTTTTCACGCGCGAGCTCCTTCTTAGCCGCGCGATCAGCCCTGAGCGCGGCCTCCAGGCCCTTGAACTTTACTTTGAGAGCTTCCTTCTCCTCGAGGGTCTTCTTGGCAATCCGTTCCTGGTCGGCTCTGAGCCTCTCGATCACCCCGAGCCTTACCTTTGCGAGCTTCACCGAGGCGCCTAGCTCGGTCACCGTCTGCTTTAACGCAGTATCGTATTTCTCCACAAGGACGTTCATGCATCCATCGGCCTAACAAAAAAAAAAACAACAAGGCCAATATGTTAATTCAAAAGGAAAAGGAAGGACGGCTAAACGCGTCCAAAGTACAAAGGTTGGAAGCATACCCGCCTGCTCGCCAGTGCAACGTTGATATAGTCATCTTTGAAGAAGAGATCTCCAACCAAAGGCATCTCCCTGGGGCTACCTCGGATCTGGCGAGAAAGCTCGGCACACTGACTGGGGTTGCACACCAGCGGGGTCTGCTCGTGGTATATGAACTCCACGTGATCGGAGAAGTCGATTCTCGGTCTCTTCCCAAGGGAGCCTTCAGACGAGCTGACACGTGGGGGGACAGTCCCTTGATCTTTGACAGGAAGGACGCGAGGTCCGCCAGGCAACTCCATTCTTACTAGAGCGCCCTCGGAGGATGCCTTCTCCTGTGAGTCGCGCTCCACGACCTCCTCTACAACACGAGGAGACCCCTGCGCGACGGGTGCCTCCTCGAGACATGGGGATTGCTGCGCTTTCTTGGCAGACCCCTCCTTCTTAGAATTCTTCGTCTTTTTCGGGTTTCCCTCCGACACTTCTTTAGATGCGGCATTTTCGGGACCCTCGTGGCCACCGAGTTCCTCGTGCGACCTCTTCGTTTTCTTCGTCTTTTTCTTCTATAAAGAAGAATCATCCGTGGACCCTTCAAAGGCGGAAACCTTTCCCCCGGAAGCAGCGTCTCCATCGGAAGGGGTCTCAGTACTCTTCTTCTTCTTCTGAGATTTCTTCTTCGGATTGGGACCCGGAAGATCAGGATCAACAGCTTGGTCGATCGGGCAGGAACGATCGAATTCTTGAGAGACGCTACCGCCGGTCGGGTTAGTCGACGTAGCCTCGGTAGTCAACTTCTTTAGGAGCTGAAGCTTCCCCTTGAGCAAAGCACTCAGATCCGGGGTCCCGTCCATCTCACGTGCTTTCTTAAGAATCTTCTGCTGCTTTCGCGTGAAAAGGTTCAAGCGGGATTTCCTTGGGCCAAGTATCAGCGGTTGCCTAGACTCCCAATCGACTGTATGCGTAACACGAGAGGCGGATCAGTACGTTAAAACACTTGAATATTCAAAGTGACGGGTAAGGAAGTACCTCTAGCAATTCGAGCCTGCTGCCGACGTATCCACTCCCTACTTAAGTCAGGCCAACAAAGATGACTGTGTGTGGCTATGATCTGCGCGCTCTCAAAGAAGTTCTCCGGATACGCGATTGTGTTCGGATGGCGACCTGCCAAAAACAAAAAAACGATCAGTAGACGACAAAGGTAGCAAGGTGGCGACTATCATTCTCTACCAATCTTTTTAGTCCACAACACAGGGAAATCGTCTTCCAGCGACTCGGCGAAGGCATGTTCGTCCGCCTTGACGTAGAAATATGGACGCTGCCAGTTCTTCGTCTTCCTCGGATGCCCAGTCCGAACGTTATAACTGGGGCGCATCTTCACCGAGAACAAGCCGTTCGGCTCAGCTTTGGTGGTCGTCAGCTCCTCGAAAACTCTCACTGACATTGAGACGTCGGTATTCGCTCCCATTACCAACAACATTACCGCGTTACGTATCGAGCCGATCTTCAGCTGACTAGTCGTGATCCCACGTCTCCTGATGTACGACGTGATTAGCCGAGGAATCGGGAACCACAGTTTAGCGTCATCTTCAAAGTATGACTCGTACAAGCATTGGTAGCCGACCGGAGGGAACCAAGGTCTCTGTTCGGCGGATGGGATGATGTAGGTCAAGCCGGCCCCCCTGTAGCACCGTAAGAGACCTCTCACGGAACTGTGAGTGGAGCATGTCCCGAACACGTTTCCCCAACGCTGACCTTCCATCCACGGATCCCGTAGAAACTCTGCAGGGAGCGCGGGCAACTCTTCGAAGATCCCGCCAGGATGATAGACGGTCGGCCTACAGTCGATCTGATCAAATCAAACGCGCCTGTGCCTCTCCCATAGCTCTTGTTGGCTTGGGACGTAAGAGCCGGAATCATCGCTCTCCTCGCCAACAGACCGGTTACCCGCGCTACTAGAGCCGTCCTCATCGCTCTCTCTGTTAGACCGACTAGCCGCGGGACTAGAACGGTCCGTGTCACTCTCGTCATCGGAGACTGACCCGCCTTCTCGAAGCAATCGATGCGCATCAGCAACCAAGAGATGCTGCGACATATCGAGATTCACCGTATCTCGCATCGCGTCGCGGTGAATCAGACTAAAGTCGTCGAGCGGACTCCCACGAGCCGTGATGTCCTCAGCCGGACTGGAAGGGACTGCGACGGCTTTCCCTTTCTCCTCTCGGGACAATCGATTCCCCGGCGACATAACCCAAAAGACGGCTAACCAAATATCTAAGGATTCCGGCTACCTAATCGCAGATCTAGAGAGAGAAAGTAGAGAGAAGGGAGAGAAGAGAGATACCTGAGATGTAGAGAAGAATGAAGAAAGCGATGGGAAACCGCCTATTTATAGCAAAGATTAAGGCACGCTTCCCAGCGCATTAATTACACTTAAAAGGGCCTAATTGGGCTTCTTAGCGGTGGTTCACCTTCTCGCCTCAACTGGAATCCGGTTATCGTCAAACCAAGATTCTGATTCAAATCAAACCGGTTCACCTTCTCGCCTCAACCGGAATCCGGTTATCGTCAAATCAAGATTCTGATTTAAATCAAACCGGCTCACATCAATACGAGCATTCCTGAAGAACTGAAGTCCGACCCGCACAGCTATGCGCGCTCGAGCGACCGACTAAACTCGCTACTAAAGATCAATGCCTCATCCTGGCGGCTAAACGCGCTCCTGGGATAGACTTGTTATATGGCCGGATAGACATGCCCCTAGGAGAGACTTGATACGTTCTCGAAGACCAACGTCCGAATCGAACGATTGGTCACATCCTGGCGGGCGATTGAGCACGCTCCTATAAACCCTCGCCTTAGCCAGCAAACCGGCACCCTAGTCTCACGGCTAGACACGCTCTGGTGATGAGCTAAACCCGTTCGCCACAGACGGAACAGACGCGGCCGTTTAGGTTCCATCATTTGATTAAACCTGGTTACGAATTCACTTAGAGTCATGGGTGACTCACAAGTGAACTGGGGGGACTTATTGTGGGAGATGGGTTGTACCCTCCCTGCAAGGCCCATCAAATGAGGAAACCTAACTCGCCAAGACGACTTACGCGACCCCTAAAGAAGAAAGGAACGGCTCGGCTTCGGAACATCTTTAGCCACGCGGCTAGAGTGGCTCGTTTGGAACCGACTGGCAAAGACGTCTAATAGGCCAACTCTAAAGCCCGTTTAGGAGGAAAGCCCAACGAGACTCAAGACGAGTTAGGGCGAACAACATGACAGCCTATAAAAGGAGGGAAGACAGCATTGAGGAGGGCATCCAGACTTTCACATACTCACTTGAGCGGCTAGATCTAGGGTTTCGATAAATTCATAGATACTCGCCGCCTTATATTTCTCCGACTGTTTAGTCACTCTTTCCATCCGTTTGTAATCACATATCTCAGATCTATAAAACGTCTTTGTTCGCCTCACTTCTCTCTTTATATTGTTCTTGAACCAGTTTACACTCAAACAAGGGCAAAGAAGCATCAGGCTTTGAAATCAACACCGGCACTAGCAAGGAGCTCCATGCCTTTGTTCGAGAGAGTGCCAGATTGGCTTACATAATCACCACGACCCCCAACAACCTTCAAGAGACTGCCACTTTTCTACGAGTCTATGATATCCAGATGCCGCAGAATCCAATTGGCGGGTGGGGAGGAGATGGGGCTACAAGCAGCTCCAAGAAGAAGTAATGTTGACGAATGAGATAGAGCTAGCAGCAGCTCCAAGATGTGAAAATAAGTCTGTGAGTGTTCCTGTTTGATGTGTGTGGTGTGTATTTCCGAGTACTATGTTGCTTATGAATTATGATTTATGTTACATTTCCTACTCTAGCTTGCTGCTTATGTATGATATTTGTGCTGTCTAGACTTTGATTATATATAAATGTGTGTGTTTTTAAAAAAGTACTATCGACACCATAGAACTTCTCAACTAGTACATATTTTAAAAAGATAACTAAATAGCGCACAAAATTTTGGCCGAACAACATGATATAGTGTATACCATAAGAGAAGACCTAAGACTCGATAGACCTAAGGCTAACAGAAAAGTTATGGGAAAAAAAACCAAACAAACAAAACAAGTCAAATCCTTGAAAGATGTTGTAGCGAGCAGCTGAGAACAACGTATGAAATTACGCCATGCAGCCTTTCTTGGATATCACGTAAACTTCAGAAATACACCAATGTCAAATCTTAACGTTGTAAACCGAAGCACAAAGAACGCTTTGATTCGCTATATTAAATTATGCTATTACGAGACCACAATTCTAGAGGAAGTGCGCTCCGTCATAATTGTCTCATCTTAGTATATATTCATATTTTATTTATTTATACTATAGTTATAAAGTTACATCTGTTTTTGGCTTTAACATGATAACATGCGTGATATCAGATGTCCGTGTGACAGTGTGCGTCTATGTTGGACTTAAAATAATACCTAACATATTAATACCCAAAGGTATATGGCCAATACAGATGAGAGTCGAATCGAAATTGACATTTTAGTTATGAACACATCATCATCATATGCAAGAAAAAAAAGTAAAGCAAGTGAGATACATTTTCTATAAGAAAGGTTCCCTGTAACCAAGAAATTCTAGACCTACTATATCAGAATTCGTTCGGATCCGAGGCCGAAACATAAGTAGGGGATTTAAACTGTTTGTGGGACCCATGACGCGTGAGTCCTACAAAAAAATTAAAACCGATTCCAAAAGTAACAAAACAAAAGGCGGTTCTTTCAACTTTTGCGGGCCCCACCGACACGTTGCGGCCCGCAATTGGTTAATTTTTTTAATTTTTTGAAAAAGAAAAAAACGAAAAAAAAAAATTTTTAAGAATCCCATTTTTGGGTCCCACCGATAGAGTTGCTCTAAGGGTTCAGTCTCCTGTCTTTCCGCCCTCACAACAAAATTAATGGACCCAAAAAAATGAAAGCCTCAATATATATATATATATATATCTGATATAATTCAAGGCCGGCCCTGGCCCAAAACTGCCTACTTAGTAGAAAAAAACCTAAAGCAATGTACAGTACACGTATATGAAATGTGTTGTTGGTTAATTATATGAGAGCCTAATTATATTAAGGGGAGTCACGTGAAATTTATTGTTGTATCTAACTCGGTTTTCTTTGTCAACAAAAGTTATTGTAGATATGATTTAGCATACATCCTATGACGTTTTGGTTTTGGATTTCTTTTATTACTTCTCTTGCAAGTTAACTACATAAGTTTTCCTTTTCTCATTCGATAAAGGATATGTTATTAATCCTTTTATCTCGTGGCTTTGATGTTTTAAATTACTATATAAGTAGATGTCTTGACATTGTAAGAACACAACTTTCGCATTAATAATATTTTCTGAGCTTTTATAAACTCAAACCCTTGTTCTCGTTCTCGGATAGAGCTTCGACTCTCAACGATCTCAAGAAGACAATTAATCTAGGTATTCTCAGAATCAATAGATTACTTGTGATTATCGTAGTTACGGCTACACCAGTTGGTATCAGAGACTTTCGGTTTTGATTTCTCAATCAAGACAGACGATCTTTGTTCTTCCGCATCTCTCCATCTGCGACGTCATCAACAATGCCTCCGCGCAAACAAACACCTGAAGAATTTCAAGAGGACCTTCGCACGACCTTGGAAACATTCACCACGGGTTTACAAGAGACTCTCATTCACGCTATCGAAACCGCGATGACAAACGTTCTGCAACGTCAACAACAGCCTCAAGATAACCCGGTTAATCGTCAACAAGAAGAAGACGACTCCAATACCGATTTGGCTGACAATATATTTGCTCATGCTAACAATCCAGCATGACGACACCAAGCTCGTATCGCCCCTCCAGCTGATCATCAACTCAATAGACGCAAAATTCAGACTGAAGAACGACGCTGGGAGACTGGTTTTCGTGTTGAGATACCGGAGTTCTCCGGTAACCTAAGCGCCGAATAATTCTTGGATTGGTTAAGTTCAATCGAAGAGATTCTCGAATTTAAACGAATTCCTGAAGATCAATGTGTTCCGTTGATTGCTTACCGTTTTAAAAACCGCGCCATGGCGTGGTGGCAACAGATTAAGGAGTCACGACGCAGAGCTGGTAAACCACGAATTGATACTTGGGAACGACTTAAGAAGCATATGCGCCGCGCCTTCCTTCCGTACAACTATGAACGAACCCTATACAACAAACTGCAGTCTCTCCGGCAAGGATCAAGAATAGTGGAGGAATATTCAGCAGATTTCTTCAACATGGTGGCTCGATCAACCATAATTGAGACAGAGGATCAGCTTATCTCTCGCTTTATCGGTGGGTTATGGTTTCAGATACAAATCGCTTTACAGCAATTCAACCCTCTTACCGTTTCAGAAGCTTACCAACGAGCTTTAGCACTGGAGATTCAATACCGTTTGACTTGGAGCTCTAACCAGCACTCGCGTACAACGAATCAGGCCGCCAGTACAGGTACATCAGCGACAGTGGATGCTTCGTCAACTCGCCAGACTACGTCTCAGAACTTGGATTACATTGCTCAGTCGCGCCCTGCTCGTACGAATGCTCTTCGTTGTTACACATGTGGAGAAAACGGTCATATACAAACAGCATGTCCACAGAAGAATAAACGTGGTCTTTTGAATCAAGATGTTAATTTTGATGATGAACCAAGATATGATACAGATGATGCAAAGTCACAACACGAAGAAGATACAGAATTTATTGCGGGAGATACAGGAGCCCATGACCTTGTTCTTCGCCGCAATTGTCTATTACCGCGTGCTCCGGAAGAATCTTGGCTGCGTACGAATTTGTTTCGTTCCACCTGCACTATCAATGGCAAAATTTGCAAACTCATTATTGATTCAGGAAGCTGTACCAATGCCATATCCACCATTGCAGTAAAAAAATTGGATTTGAAAACCACTCCTCACCCTTTTCCGTACAAGTTAGCTTGGCTCAGTAAGGGTATTGATATTACAGTCTCACGCCAAGTCTCTCTCTCCTTCTCCATAGGATCTTATCTCGACACAGTCTGCTGTGATGTCGTACCTATGGACGCGTGCCACCTCCTTCTCGGCCGACCGTGGCAGTTCGATAAGGACGTTACACATCGAGGGAAACAGAATACATACACCTTTGTGTTTAAAAAAAACACCATAACTTTGTTGCCTTCTCCAGAACAACAAACATGTGACGAATCACCACCTCCACCAAGTACTCACAAAGATAAAACAGAGTCAATACTTCTTACCTTACCAAAAGCAGAATTTGAAGCTCAAGTACGCGACACTGATGTTGTGTGGGCATTGGTGGCAACCACAGTCGATCAACCTCATTCAACTATGCCTCCGCCAGAATTCTCTGCACTTTTGGACTCTTTTGATGATGTCTTTCCGTCTGAGCTTCCAACAGAGCTTCCTCCTTTGAGGGATATCCAGCACCATATAAACCTTCTCCCGAATTCCGCTCTTCCTAACAGACCCCATTACAGGATGAGTCCTCAAGAACACGATGAACTTCGACGACAAGTTGAAGAACTATTGGCAAAAGGTCACATCCGTGAAAGCCTTAGTCCAGCAGCAGTACCCGCATTATTGATCCCAAAAAGACGGCACTTGGCATATGTGTGTCGACAGCCGAGCTATCAACAAAATTACAGTTCGTTACCACTTTCCGATACCACGCTTGGATGACCTTCTTGATCAAATTGGAAAGGCTGCGATATTCTCTAAGCTTGATCTCAAAAGTGGCTATCATCAGATACGAATCAGACCCGGTGATGAGTGGAAAACAGCATTCAAAACTCGTGAAGGATTATTTGAATGGCTCGTCATGCCTTTCGATCTTTCCAATGCTCCAAGTACTTTTATGAGAGTGATGAACCAAGCTCTCCGCCCTTTCATTGGCAAGTGTGTTGTTGTCTATTGTGACGATATCTTGATCTTCAGTGCCGACTTAGCCTCTCACCGACAGCATCTCCACGACGTGCTCTCGGTTCTACGCCAACAGAAACTTTTCGCGGCTAGAAAAAAATGTGTATTTGGTACTTCACAAGTTCTTTTCTTGGGTTATGTAGTCTCGTCCGAGGGTTTGAGAGTTGACCCGAGCAAGGTCGAAGCTATTAAATCTTGGCCAGTACCACGGACGATCACAGAAGTTCGTAGCTTTCACGGACTTGCCTCTTTTTATCGCCGTTTTGTCCGTAACTTCAGTGCTCTCACCGCACCTTTGAAGATTGTATGAAAGGGTCGACTTTCTCCTGGACTTCCGCAGCAGATGATGCTTTTAAAACCATTAAAAGTCACTTGGTGTCAGCTCCAATTTTAGCGTTACCAGACTTTTCCACTGTCTTTGAACTTCATTGTGACGCTTGCACGACAGGTATTGGTGCTGTCCTTAGCCAGCAAGGACGACCTATAGCTTTTTATAGTGAGAAAATCACGGGTTCTCGAGCTCGTTACTCCATTTACGATGTTCTATGCGATTGTTCAAGCGATCCGTCATTGGCGCCACTATCTTTTTCACCAAGAGTTTATACTCTTCACTGACCATGATGCTTTGAAACATTTGGACAGCCAGTCAAAGATATCCGCACGCCATGCTTCTTGGATAGCTTTTCTCCAACAATTTACGTTCGTGATCCGCCATCAATCTGGTAAGACGAATAAAGTCGCCGATGCTTTGAGCAGAAGACATACTATGCTGGCTACTTTTCATGCGTCTGTTCCCGGGTTTGCAGCCTTTTCAGAACTTTATGCTAGTGATCCTTTTTTCGGCCGCATATGGTCTGATATAGAGACACGGACGCGCTCGGATTATGTTCTTCAGGATGGATACTTATTTCGCAATGATAAGCTATGTGTTCCTGCGGGAAGTTGGCGTTTAAGGATTATACATGAACTTCATAACGAAGGACATGTGGGTCGAGACCGGACCATTCAGCTCGTCTTGGACTCCTATTTTTGGCCGACTTTGAGACGTGATGTCGCCCGGTTTGTGGAACGGTGCGTGGTCTGTCAATCCTCAAAAGGACATGCATCAAACGGGGGTCTTTACATGCCTCTTCCGATTCCAACACAACCTTGGACGGATATAAGCATGGATTTCGTTCTTGGTCTTCCTCGAACACAGCGTGGCCATGATTCGATCTTTGTCATTGTCGATCGGTTTTCAAAAATGGCTCACTTTATACCATGTAAGAAGACTACAGACGCAGTCCAAGTCGCACAACTTTTCTTTCGAGAAATTTATAGACTCCATGGGTTGCCTCTTTCTATCGTCTCTGACCGCGATTCCCGTTTCTTGAGTCACTTCTGGCGTACACTATGGAAGCTCTTACGGACTAGCTTGGATATGAGTTCGGCCTATCACCCGCAATCAGACGGACAAACCGAAGTCACAAATAGAACCTTGGGCGATATGTCACGTTGCCTGGTCGGAGACAACATTCGTTCGTGGGATAGCATATTGTGTCAAGCCGAGTTTGCTCATAATCACGCAGTCAATCGTAGTACATCTTTCAGTCCTTTTCGTGTTGTGCATGGGATCATTCCTCGTGGCCCTATAGATTTGGGAGTTCTTCCTGATGCGACTCGTGATCATGGCGAGGCTATTGATTTCGTAGCCAATGTAGCACATATTCATCAACGTGTTCACGACAATTTGGAGGTTTCTTCAGCGAAATATAAAGTAGCAGCTGATCGCCATCGTCGGGACGTCCAATTCCGTGTGGGAGACAAAGTTTGGGCAGTTTTAACTAAAGAACGCTTTCCTCCTCGAGAATACAACAAACTCAAGGCAAGAAAAATTGGTCCTTTGGACGTTTTAGAGAAGATTAACGCAAACGCCTATCGTGTATCTCTACCACCGCATATTCATTGCTCGGATGTGTTCAATGTTAAACATTTGGTTCCGTTCGTGTCTGCTGATGAACCTGAAGATTCGGGGACGAATCTTTTCTTACCCCGGGGGACCTGATGTAGCATATATCCTATGACGTTTTGGTTTTGGATTTCTTTTATTACTTCTCTTGCAAGTTAACTAGATAATTTTTCCTTTTCTCATTCGATAAAGGATATGTTATTAATCCTTTTATCTCGTGGCTTTGGTGTTTTAATTTACTATATAAGTAGATGTCTTGACATTGTAAGAATACAACTTTTGCATTAATAATATTTTCTGAGCTTTTATAAACTCAAACCCTTGTTCTCGGATAGAGCTTCGACTCTCAACGATCTCAAGAAGACAATTAATCTAGGTATTCTCAGAATCAATAAATTACTTGTGATTATCGTCGTTACGACTACACCAAGAATGAACGAGTGGTTGACGGTGAAATGAATATTATTATTATGTAACGATATATAAAGGTAGGAACTGAAGAAATTAAATAGAAAAGTAGAAAGATTCCATTATTGGTTTCACAAAAAAGGAAAGTGGGACAGAAAAGCTTGGTAACCAAGCCTGACCTGCTCTTTTTTAAATAATAATAACGGAGAAGAAAATATAGATTTTTTGTTTTCTAATTCACCAAAACATCATTTTAAGGTTTGTTTGATTGTATGTGATGTGATCTGGCGGTGTCTTGAATATATACAATGTCTCAGCTTCTCTTCCGTCTCTCCAAGCTCTCGTCCCGGAACAAGACTGTTCTTGTAAGTATACGCATCTCTTGCCTCCTCTCTGTCTACTTGTTTGGATCTGTACTAGTTAGGTCTTGCTTAATTAGATAGGCTTTGTAGGGAACACCAATGAGTTTGTCTCTTGAGTATTGACATCAGGAAGATAAGGATCGGAGGGTTGAGATTGCTTCTTGGCTTAGCTATACAAAGAAGTGTTTTGGAACGGTTCTGATGTCTGATTTACTTTTACTTGGCAGAAACACAAGAACTCTCGTTTGTTATCATCCAGCCCGTATCTGATTGTTGGCGTATTTGCGGAAGATGCTAGGGCAAGAGGTGGCGGCTTCCTCGGTGACATCCTCTTGTTCGACCCAGCAAAGGAAGAGTTACTCACTGTGCGCGACAAAACAGTGTCTGAAGAGCTTATTTGCTCGAAAGTGATGGGAGCGTCACATGGATGGGGTTTTTTCTCTGATCTGCGCAATCATAACTCCGTACGTATCACCGACTTTTTTAATCCACTGGCTTCCAAATCAGACAGCAAGATAATTCCTCTGCCTCCTCTTACTCGTATGATCTATGGCCAAACCGAAGTGGTCTGGAACGTGGCCATGTCGTCCTCTTCTCCTTGTCATCAAGACAACGAGGAGGAAGGAGACTGTGTAGTGGCTATCAAGTTCTTGGGTAATCAGTTGAGCATGTGCAGGCCTGGCCGTGACATAGCTTGGACTAACAAACTGATCCCTTTCGTCGGCTTTGAAAACTCAAACCTCATGTATTCAAAGAGAGATCAAAGGTTCACCCTGCCTGCTCCTGGAGGCAACTACTTATGCTCTTGGGATCTCCGCTTCGAGAACGAACCTAAGTTCACTAAGTTGGTGTTTCGAAACCTTCCCGAGTTGCCACAGTCCGAATGGGAGCTGATGGATTCTTGTTTCAGAGAGGACCATTGGGTGGAGTCACCTTCCGGCCAAAGTTTCCTAGTAAAATGGTACAACAAGTAACATGCATATCACAGAAATTTTTAATCATAGTAATGTCTCCTATGTGTCTGTGCAGGTACTCTCATGTACCTTCTATAAGATGCAAAGAGCCGATGGTTATGGTGTTTAGAGAGGACCAAGACACAAACGAGGGAACAAAAACCATGTCTTACACCGAGGACATAGGAGATCTTTGCATATTCCTTTCGAAAAGCGAACCTTTCTGCGTTGTGGCTAGCTCTTGCCCTGGTCTCAAGCCCAACTCCATCTACTTGATGGGCCGTTGCTTTGCTGTTTACGATATAACCACTAAAACCGCCCGTCACTTTGAACGTCCCAAAGGTGTACCAGAAAGTCTTACTGATTTCCTCCCTTACTGGCTTCCTCCATTTTCTATCTAGTTCTATGGTGTGGTGTATTTCCATTTCAGCACTTTCTGTCGACCGTTTGGATTTGCTATGATCTTAGCTTATAATCATCTTAATTTATGGTATGTGACACTTGTTCTTCTAGAAATTTTGGCCCCCCATCTCGCATTACGATAATCACCTTATATATATTCAGAAACATACAGAATATTAAAAGGACAGCAACAATGCAAATGTCTATATTAATTTACACAGAACAGTTTGCGAAGTATGTATATGAAATGTAGTCGGTTAGTTATAGTATACTAGTATAAGCACATGAAAGTTATTGAATGCATTTGATTTCTTTGTCAACAAAAGTTATTATAGACTGAACGAGTGGTCCATGGTAAAATGAATACTTAGTAACAAATGTTTTCATAATGGTAAAATGTTTGTAGGGCTAATTAGGTGAATATACAAATTATGTGATGAAATTGCAGAAGTGTGCATGTTTTTTATTTATTTGCGGAATCAAGCATCGGAAGATGGTGAGATTACATTTCTGTCCAAATTTCTCACTGTTTGAGGATAACTTTTCGAAAGTTAACTTTGTAGGTAGATAGGGAGATCAGCTCGTGGGATTTTGTGTCAGAGAATTGTTGGGCTATTTGTTGAAAAAAATTCACCCAAATTCAATTAACGCTTTGAAAATTAATGGATTTAAATAGTGTCTGAGATTATTGGAGCTTGGCCATGACAAGATGAAGCAAATTGAATGGGTAACGCAGGGAGCTAGTGGAGCTTGGTCGTGTAACTATCAAAGCTTGACCATGGGAAGATGAAGAAAATCACTGGATGTTATGGACGTGATGTCCGCTTTATGAACATCAACTCAACTCGTTTTAAAAAAACTAAATCAAAATTATTCCAAATCTACCTTAGATCTATAAAATCTAAATCAATATGAAAAGAAATGTGATGGAAAGAATAAAAGATCTGGAAATTTTTTGAAATAGCCATTCTTGAACCAGAAAAGTTGCAGGGTTGAAGAGAAGAAGATGATTTTGAAATTACCATTATGCCATCCATTAAAAATGAATAACCAAAGCAAATTGTTAACCAGATTAATTTCCCGAGCAAATTAATATCAAACCGGATATCATTTTTAATATCCATTTTTAAGAAATATTATCTATTGGAAAAAGATGAATATAATAGCTTTCTCAATTGTAAATTAAATGTGATTTAAATTGCATTCAACACTTGGTCTAACTCAACTACAAACTATATCGATGTAATATGAATATAATAAATAAAAAATTTATATCCGGTTTATTGAATTAATAACGGGTTTCAATTGATATAACAAGATCAGTAACGTTATAACCAGATATCTTTATATGATGTGATAGACCACTAAACCCTAAACTCTAGCGTTAACCCTAGACCCTAAACACTAAACCCTAAACTCTAAATTCAAAGGTTAACCCTAAACCCGAGGGTCAATCCTAAATCCAAGAGTCAACACTAATCTCAAGGGTTAAATCTAAACTCTAGGATTTAGGGTTTATAGTTTAGAGTTTTTTAGTGTTTAGAGTTTAATAATTATGATTTAAATTTTTACTAGCGGTGTTAGCAAGTCAAATTTTTTTGGCAATTTAAATCTTAAACAATAAAACCTAAGCCCTAGGGTTAATTCAAAATCCAAAGAAAACTCTAAACTCTAAACCTTAAACTTAAATAATATCAAAGTTAATACAACTAAACTTGCAAAGTTAATTTATTATAAAATATAACATAATATAAATTTGTAAATCTTAACTGAATACTACAAAATTAATCCAACTAAACTTAATAGGCGATAAAATCTTAAAAATTAGTCAAAATTTGAATTCAGTTACCTATAAGAAAAACCAGTACTTTTAAAGGAACAATACTTGAGTTCACCCTTTATCACCAATCAAATTGTCAAGTAGATTAATAATAAAAAAAATATTATTTTTTTCAAAAAAAAACAAAGGAAATCTCTAGCTAAACCCAAAATATTAAATACTAAACTCTAAACACTAAATCTAAAACCTAAACCTAAACCCTATATCCTAAATCCTAAACCCAAACAGTAGGTTCTAAACCCAAACCGTATATGCTAAACCCAAACCCTAGACACTTAACTCAAACTGTAAACCCTTAATTAACCCAAACCGGTTTCAGATTATGTGTTAAATTTTTTTAAATATTTTTTTAATTGACTCCTATAGCAATATTTTATATTTGAAATGTATTATTTATTTCAATAACCGGAAATCGTTTTTAATATCCATTTTAAAGTAAATTATCTATTGGAAGAAAAAGATGAATGGAATAGCTTTCTCAATGGTAAATTAAGCGTGACTCAAATTTGCATCCAACATTTGGTCTAACACAATTATGAGCTATATCAATAGAATATGAATACAATAAATAAAAACCGTATATCCGGTTTATTGAATTAATAACGGGCTTTAATTGAAATTATATATCAGTGCAATCGGTACATACATATATATCTAAGCATATGATTTCTCATGAATTTAACAAGCTTTATAAAACAATTAAGAATGATTACATTTAGATTGTCTGTCATTTTTAGACTTAGCCACTTAAATTAAATTAACGAGAGTAATAGAATTACATTGTAGCATAACTCGAATAACGTACATTGCATCATATATTAAAAGATGAATATCTGTATATCCAATGTTGTATCCAGTTCTCTAAACAATAATGCTTATATGTGATTGACTATTTGTATTAATTCTTTGTCATTTTTTTATACTTTGTCCGGATACATAAAAGATAATCCGGAAAATTTATAATAATGTAGCAATGAAGCTTTGACCTCCAAGTATCAAGGCTTTCGGTAACCAAATGTGGCTGTATCGTTGCTTTTGTTGATCTAATCGCCATGTCCCTGGAAGATGAGTAGAAAATTTACCCTTTCTCCTTACCACACATGAAACAGCACCAATGCTTTTCATTTACCCAAATGGTACTACCAGTCTACAAGTGCTAATCAAGAAAAGATTGGTGGGCTTCTTGAGGAGAAGAAAGGGTTTGAGGAGAATCTGAGAGAAACGTTTCTTGTAGCTGATGATCGCTGTCTAACCAAATTTGATCCGCTCTCAGCATCCACAGCCACCGCCATTGCCGTCTCTGCACCTTCCATTTGAGACTACACCGGTTTGACGATTCCGCTGTTGCTGCCATACCCATTGCAGAACAAAAAACTGAAGATCTAATCTTAAAATTAGTGAACTCAGATGTAAAATCTTTGACTTTTTTTCTTCACTAGAAAGATTCATTTTCTTTGCTGGGATTGTAGCTATCAGCTATGTTAATATCTCTTCAAGATAGGAGGAAAACATCATCTCAAAATCAAAGAGATCTTTAGGGGAAATAAGAGCTTCAGAAAAATAGAAAAATGAGATGAAGTTTTTATTTTCTCCGGTTTTTGCATTTAAATGATAATAATATTGGGGTTTATTTCTCAATAATCATTCCGATGCGTGCTTGGAGTATAAAGACAAAATTATTGTCAGACCTATATGTGGGAGCTTCGGTAGGGTTATTATTGGGATTATGGAAAGTGTACAGTAGCCATAGCCATTTAGCTAATTAAATAAATTTTCATGTATATCTACTGCAATCTCCCATGTTTTTTGTAGGTCTAATCTAAATGTTTTCGTAAATAGTAAAAAGTTTGTAGGTCTAATAAGTAACAACGTCACAGAAGAAAATGAAAAAACTAAAGGAAAACATAAACTGGAAAAGAAAAGCTTTTCTAGTGACGAGTTACGAGTACAATAACTTGGCAAGATTCCATTATTGTGTTTCACAGAAAAGGAAAGTGGGAAGAAAAAAAGCTTGGTAACCAAGCCTGACCTACTCTCCTTTAAATGGTGGAGAAAAAGATATATGGGAGGCTTTTTTATTTTCACATACCTATTTTCTAACCCATCAAAAAAAAAAACATTTAACGTTTGTTTAGTTCTATGTGAGTTTGATTCGGTGGTGTCTTGAATATACAATGTCTCAGCTTCTCTTCCGTCTCTCCAGACTCTCCTCCCGGAACAACAATGTTCTTGTATGTAAACTCTCCTCTTGCTTTTCTCTGTCTATTGGTTTGGATCTGTACTAGTTAGGTCTTCTTTAATTGGCTAGGCTTTGTAGGGAACACCAATGATTTTGTCTGTGAGTATTGGCATCAGTAAGATAAGGATCGGAGGGTTGAGATTTCCCCTAGGCGTAGCTATAGAAAAGAGTGTTTGGTTCTTATGTCTGATTTGCTTTACTTGGCAGACACGCAAGAGCTGTCGTTTGTTCTCAACCAGCCCGTATCTGACACTTGGCACTAGGGTCAAGGAAGTCCTGCCCGGTGGCTGCAAAATTTCAGATGTTCTCTTGTTCGACCCGGCTGAGGAAGAGTTAGTCACGTTCACCGACAAAACAGTTCACAAAGAGCTCATGGACGAAGAAATGGTCGGTGCTTCCCATGGATGGGGTTTTTTCCGTGCTCGTCACGATCGTTTCGTACGCATCACCGACTTGTTCAACCCTTTGGCATCCAAATCAAACCCCGCCGTGATTACTCTGCCTCGGCTCACCGCTCTGCCCTCTAACCAAATCGAAGAAGTCTGCAACGTGGCAATGACGACATCTTCCCCTCACCTTGAAGACTGTGTAGTGGCTATCAAGTTCTCAGGTAACCAGCTGAGTCTGTGCATGCCCGGTCGTGACCTTGAGTGGACTAACATCTTGACCCCTCCTAACTGCTTGGAAAACTCAAATCTTATGTATTCCAAAAGAGACAAAAAATTCTACTTGCCTGCTCCTGGAGGTAAATACTTGTTCTCTTATCATCTCCACTCCAAAGAAGAAGATACCCCTGAGGTCCAAGAGGTGGTCTACCGTGGCCACCCAGAGTTGGATCAGTCGGAATGGGAGCTTTTGAGTTCGTGTACCAGGACGGAGTATCTTGTGGAGTCACCCTTTAGCGGTGAACGTTTCCTAATCAAATGGTCTTATCTCTCTTTCTATACATCCTGGGTTTCTTTAATAGATAAAAAAGATTGTTACAAAATGCTGATTTGTTTTCTTGAACGTGGCAGGTACGCACTTGGTTTCTACTCGTCGGTGTTAAAAGGAGTTTACCACATAACAAAGAGGTTCATGGTGTTTAGAGAAGAGGAGACGACAGAAGGAAGCATCATGTGTTACACTGAGGACATTGGAGATATGTGCATTTTCCTTTCAAAGAGCGAGGCTTTCAGCGTCCGCGCTAGCTCCTGCGCCGGCCTCAAACCCAACTCCATATATCATATTGGACGTGGCTTAGGTTTTTACGATCTCTCTACTGGAAACCCACATGAGTACCTAGCTCCCGATGGTGCACCCACCGTTCTCACGCAACCTTACTGGCTTCCTCCTTTTTCTACCTAGAGGTAGTAGTAGTAGTAGTAGTAGCTATTGTTGTGTTTAATTCGTAGTTACTCTTGACCATTTTGGATTGCTTTAGAAAATGTGACTGTTGTTCTTGGTGCAATTTCAATACTGATGACATATCTCTGATATTTCAGCTTATATAGTTAGTTATATGTATTAAATTGTTCAAGACAGACAAATGTACTTTTGTGTTGTAATCAAAATGATAGACAAGGGACAAAGTAACAAGACTAGCCACAGTTTACAACCAATTGAAAGGATTTAGATTCTTTTGAACACTCATACTTTGTCTTTAACCTCCTCTGCTTCCGTCTTGACAAATCTCATCCACAAAAGCCTCCATGTTCTTATCAGATGACCCACCGTCTCTACCCGCTTCGACCGCTAAACGCTTCCATTTCTCAGCGTTTTCCCTCAGCTCCACCAACCTCTCATCCATCACTTCTTCCAAACACCTCCTTATCTCTCCTCTCTCCACCAATCCTTCCTCGTTCTCTCTCACCCTCACACCTGTTCTCCATAACTCCTCCAGAAGCTTCGCGTTCGTAGGTTGATCAGACCACATCGGAAACGCCACCACCGGGACTCCAAGAACCAAACTCTCAAGCGTCGAGCTCCACCCACAGTGAGTCACAAAGAAACCTACGGCTCTGTGTCTCAAAACCTCAACCTGAGAACACCAAGACACGATCATACCAACCTCTTCGAGTTCCTGTCTGAAACCAGCGATCTTCTCAATCTCCGTCTCGTCCTCTCCTTCTGTCTTCGCTTCTCTGTTGGATTTATCGGTTATCACCCACAAGAACGGTCTCTTACCTTCTATGAGAGCTCTCGCTAGCTCCTCGATCTGTTTCTTGGACAACTCAACCATCGTTCCAAAAGAAACGTAAATAACAGAGGACTCTGTTTTTGAGTCCAGCCAACGGCTATAACTCTGTTCTTTTGACAAATCTTTAACTGAATCACTTCCAGTAAACATGTCTGAAGGGAGTAAAGGACCAACCGCCACCATTGCGACACTCGGGATAGCCTTTAACGCATCTTGCTCAAGAGAATCGAACGTGTTAACGAGAATCTTCGGATTGGTTTCTTCTCTGAGAAGCTCCATGAGTTCTTGAAACAGTGCGTATGGGCCTTGGTTGTTTTCAGCAGGCGTGAGAAAAGAAGGAAGATCACGGACGGCTAGAGGTGGGAGGTTCTTGAACTCGAGACAAGAGTTGTTGTTGTGTCCGTTGAAGTGGTTGTAATAGATGTCGAAAACCAAAGCAGGTTGGATCCAGAGAAGAGCAGAGGGGAGTTGAAACCTACTCGCCACTTTCGGAGCCCAGTTGAGAAGTAACGTGTAGACCAAGCAAGTCACCGGAGAGTCACCGTTCTTATTAGCTTCGATGAACTCCGACAGGGCTTTCTCGCCGTTGTTCTTGAGGTTCGCAGACCGGTTCTTGAGGTCTTCGGCGGTAGAAAGGCCTCCATGGTCGAAGCCGTCTGAGAAAGTATGGAAAGAGAGGTTGTCAAGGTCGCTGTGCTTGGATATCATAGAGCGGTGGAAGACGGAGACGCACGTGACGAAAGTGACACGTGCACCGGTGGTTCTGATGAGCCGACGAGCGAAACGGAGAGATGGGTTCACGTGACCTTGCGCAGGGAACGTTACAAGTAGAAAGTGTGGTGGTGGTGCCATTTTTTTTTTGTTTTTTGTTTTTTGTTTTTGCTCCACTGAAGTGAATTTAGTCCAATACGAGAATATATGTCTCTTGGGATATTATATAGAGAGAGTCAGAGAGATGTGTAATTAAATTTTGATACTTGGTCAGGTATGTTCGTGCACATGTATACGTCTTCATCAAAACATACGCAAAACTGTATCAGACTACTTGTGACGTCTGTGGTGACGCTCACTTCACTGGTTTGTAGCCTTTGGCCTCCTTTGTGGTAAAAGCCAAATTTGCGTTTGGCCTCCTTTGTGGTAAAAGCCAAATTTGCGTTTGTGTGGTTGCATGACTTGACGTCGACATATGAATGGAGATGCAAACATTTAACTCTGTTTCCCTTTACAGCTGACAAATTATTGTTGTTATGTTTGAAAGTAAAGATACTTGCTACCCTTTTTATTCACCAATCCGTTTTAATTGTAGTAGTTTTTTCACATAGATTAAAATGATATTAAATCTTAATGTCCTTTTAAATATAAGTTCTAAAATAGTGACAGACTTACAGTTACTCTGAATTAAAATATGACATTTTCTAAGAAAATTTGTTCTTAAGCAAAAGCTAAACCCTAAAAAGACTTATAAACAAAGAACATGGTAAACGTTAACAAATTACGAAACAATAATTACTCTGTCGTTATCATGGTTCATGACGTGTACGAGAAAACGATATATCATATAGTATGTAGAGAAGTTCAAATGATTAACATTTTCTTTCAAGTCTTTTAAACCTGCGGGGAAAAGTTAAGAGATACGTCTTACTTTCCTCTATGCAATGATTGAGCTTGTGATCAGAAAAAAAGATGATTGAGCTTGTGAATGAACAAAACATAGTATGAATAAGGTTCAACTTCTAAAAGTTGGAAACCAAGCAAGGTGTAACCACTAATTTTATATCTAAACGTACACGCCATTTACATAGGTTATATATGGTCACTCCTTGTTTTTGGAAGACCTGTCTTTTCTATGACCACCAAGAATACGAGAGATTTGCAGACCTCTGCTAAACGCTTGGTTAAAGAGCATTCTCGTCTGAAACTCAGACACAAAAGGAAACCAAGCCAAGAACGCAACCGGCGTGAACAGAAGCAATCCCATCACGATCTCATACCCACGTGCTAGCGTCCTAACCGACGACCATATCCCTAGATGATGGATCAGTGGCTTACAAGCTTGCGCAATCTGATGACGAGGGACAAAACCAATGTCACAAAACCAGACAAAACTTGGTACACACTAGAGAAAAAAAGAAGAGAAATATAAACTTACAAGAAGCATTCCCCAGCCAGTTGGCATGAAGGCAAGCATGCAGATGAACAAATCTTTGATTGTTATCAGAGGAAGTGCGAGGAGAGTGATGAGAACTGTAACAAACGCCAGGAACACAAGACCCTTTATGATTCTGAATAGAAGCTGGAAACTCGTGCTGAATCTTCTCCTCCCCATCCCCAAACCCTGTCAATAATGACCGTTACACACACATAAAGAAATCACCAAAGCGTTTTTTATAAAACTCCTCAAGAAAAATCATTTCATACCTTCACAATGAGTAGAAGGAACAAGATGACAAACCATGAAGCTCCATATACCCAAAAGCTTTGATTCTTTCCTTTAAAGATACTGAGCTGATACACAAGTCCATACTGAAATATAAAGAACCGCAACGCCAAGAAGATCTCAAGGATGATACCGCGGAACCCTGAGTGTCTAAGATGCTCCAACTCTTTCTCCCACCAAGACTCCCAACTCTTCTCAGCCGGAACACCGATCCCTCCCCTGTTGTATATCCACTTGTTCCAGTCCGTCCAGTCGTCAACGATCTTCTGCCACTCGAAACCAGAAGGGTTGAAAAGAAAAGGAGCAAACAGCCACGTCACCACCATGAACCATATCGAAACAGTGATGAGAATATAAGTCACAACGCCTCTATACGATTGACCAAACAGCTGATACACGAGCAGGAGAATCATCAGCTCAATGCCCTTCACGAAGTGGCTACGGGAGTAGAATCTGTAGTTCTCGGCGAATTTGGCGTGGAACACCACGAAGCCACGACCGGTTCCTCTGTACTCCGCGCCTCCGTGGAACAGCGTCCTTCCGTAGTAATGTGTCTTTGTCCCGAGCTGGAACGTGAAGAAAACGGAAGCGAGTTGCAGCTGCATCAGGACAAACTCGATCAACGCGTTGTGAAACCCTCTTTCGAGTCCAATCTCCATCATCATAGGGAGAGCCATCAGGAAACCGATCTGCACAAACGATTGGGAAGCAAGAGCTGCTTCAAGAGGTTTGTTGTTACGGAAAGCTCGTTGGTTGCTCAACCCTTGTTCAAGCCCACTAAGTACTAGGTATAACCGGCCGTAAAGAAACACATATACTGTAAGCACGGTTAACTGTCAAAAACACACACACACATAGAAAAAATGCTTCAGAGTTTGAGGAAAAAACAAATAATGATTTGAAACTCAAAAACTTACCATGGTACTGAAATAGAAACCAATCGTGGTGAAATAACAAGAGAGCATCCGGAAGAAATCAAAACGGTGTCCCAGTCTGTATAGGTCGCGGCTCAGAGTTTGCTCACCGTTTCCGTTGGCGATTTTGGCTTCAAACATTGAGATCTGGTTGAGACCCACATCTCTCCCTTTACCAACTTGTATATATTCATGATGAGTCACGTTTCCTTCACGCAGAGTTGAGTTAAAACCTGAAAGCAGTAATCAGGTATGAGATAATGAAAACCATATGTAAGTACACTACATCATAGATCAAGCAAGTAGACCTGCAAAGATGTCTTCACTAAGATTGATGACTTTCGAAGCTTTGCAGATACCACCTCTGGTAAGGTGAAACAGACGATCAAAAACATCTGGATGACCATAGTGGAACCGTATCCTGGGAGAAGCGAGAGAAAGAAAGAAAGAACACATTAACTTTGACAATCACAATATCCAGAAGATTTCACAACAGGGATGATACTTACTTCAAGGGACTAGCTAGCACTCTTTGCCCAATCGTTACAAAGCTGTTCTCCTGATTTGACATAAACCAAGCAAGAGAAGACACACTTGGCCACAAAAAACACAAACATATGAGATCAATATTGTGCACTGAAAACTAAACAAATTTAAAAGACAGAAACAATAACAATACAGTTAGTACCTTCCAGTGAAGATATGCTCTCTAAGACCAAGAATCGTAGGGAATCTTACGCCTCCATGCTTAACAAGAAACTCTTGCAGCAAGTTCCTCATTTTGAAAGCTTCCTCCATATAGTTATCCTATTTGTCAAGTCTCTAGAGATTAAGTCTCTCCCATGGTGTTCATTCTTTAAACTAATTATAAGCATAATGAGATACATCCTAGACAAAGGAACATTATGCAATGCACCTGGTTCATGTCTATTGTTTGCAACCCTTCTCCACGTGTAAAAATGATAGCATGGTTCTGATTTTCAGGCTTTCCCTCCCCTAGTATAGCTGGCCCCGGAAGCTTAATCCGATAAATGAGCTGACAGAAAAGAAATATAAACTCAGTCTCTCCGCAAAGTAGAAGAG
Organism: Brassica juncea; assembly: GCA_018703725.1. Lineage (NCBI taxonomy): Eukaryota > Viridiplantae > Streptophyta > Magnoliopsida > Brassicales > Brassicaceae > Brassica > Brassica juncea. The sequence continues at coordinate 13,207,859 of CM031940.1, forward strand.
TAGCATCAATATCTACTGATTCCTCTGCATAGTTTGAACAGCATCAATAGTTTTTTTTTTTCTCATTTATGTACCTGATCCAGTGTTTGAACAGATTCGGAAGAATCCATTGGTTTGGTCTGTGGAGCAGCTTTCACAAGAGCTGAGTAATAAATCTTTTCCTCTGTCCCCTTATAACTTTCTTTATGTGTTTGCTCCACCTCATCAATATAAGCAACACGAATAGACGGATACCTGCCATAAAAGAATAAATTCAAGCTTAACTAATGAGGATAACAAATCAACTGAGAAGTTCAAAGGATGAAAGAAATGAGGATTTTACGTTGTCATAAGTCTCAGTATGTCTTTAGCACGTTGGTCACCAGACCTCTTGTGAATACTGTATTGTTGGCAGGAAACCACAAAAGTGAATTTCATATCTGCAAGTGCTTGACACTGTGCCCAGAGTGACTCTCCGCTCTTTGATGCTTCTTCACTGGTTAACTCGAGAGCCTTGTAGCCTTTCAGTAATTCTAGAAAAAAGGCAATTTAAGGAATGCTTTCACATGTGTTTCAAAAAAAAAAAAAAAAAAAAAAAAAAAAAAAAAAGGAATGCTTTCACACTTTACAAGAATCAAAGAAAACCACAGTGAAGATTATTCAAGTACCTTCATCCTTTGCCATGTCAAGGAAGGCCTGAAGTTCCAAAGCCTTTCGATAATACATCATGCCTCGCACTTGTTGAAACAAAATTATAAAAAATCAGGTACAACAAGTTTATCAATAGAAAGTTTAATAGAGAACACTAAAGTCTATATACCAGTTTTAGTCAGAGTTTGGCCTCTGTAAGATGCCCATAGACGAAGCTCCTCTTCCAACTCATCTTTTGTTCTTAGTTCTTCTTCGCTGCCACATTTAACTCGTTCCAGAAAGTTCGTCCATTCGTCTGATGTAAGCCAGCTGTTAGCTCAAACACAATTATAGCCAAATATGAAAAAATTAAAACAGAGAGAAAAGTGAAACCTGGGAAGATCTTCTGCAAGTAAAAAAGAATAGAGACTCCATCTTCGTTTTGCTGTTCTAAACCAAATATGGAGAAAAGAACATCCTCTGAAAAATATGGTGTTAAGACCCTACGAGAAAAGAAAAGTAAAATGGAAGTTGTTAAGATATAGTAAGCCTAAGCTTTCCACATTTATTTCCTGCTTGTATGAAACATGAAACTGAGAGGACAGTTAATAGATGTATCATATGTCTGCATCCATAGACCATAAAAATAAGTTGAAAGTGAAGGAACCTACGAGAAGGAAAGCATGTTGCGGATCTTTGGTGCATGAGGCATGTCCATGAATAATGAATTTGAAAAGAAAGTAAGACGCCTTCGAGCTTCCAAGTTGGACGGAACATCCATAGCTGACTCCTTGACAGTAAGCAAAAGATGAAGCCTCTTGATCTGCAAAATGACAAAAAAGAAGTAAAGCAGAGAAACCACTTAGACGCTGCTCATGCCAAAGAGATCATGTGTAATGAAAATAAGATAAATGAATGAATATTTAAGGAAGAGCCTTGCTTTTTCTTTCCAGGCTTCCTTTTGAGAGTAAACTGGGAACTGAAGCTGGCTGAAATATTTGCGCTGTTGATGAAGAGGGGTCATGACGTCGTGCTTGACATAAGCTCCATTGTGGGCAGTCTCTAGTAAGCTATGGAATGAAAACTCTATATCAGAGTGCTTCAAACAAAAAAGTGATTGTTCATGCAAATGGTCTCTTCTTACCTTGGAACTTCTTCGTCCATTATGTCTCTAGTCACCACTTCTAACATGTTCAGCAAGACAATTACAATCTGATCCTTGTCCTCCTCTCTGTTTTGTATCTGTTGCAAGTAGAACAAGCTCAGTTGTTTCCCTAAATTCATGCAAATTTTGGCAGAGATATTCAGAATGGTCATGTTACAGGATGTACCAAATATTCGATTAGCTGAACAAACTGGCCATACAGATCAGGAAGAGAACTCAGGTTCAGCTCTGTTATCAGTGTTTCTTTCTCGATATGTTCATCAATCTTGGAGAAGATATCATTTATGACCCTGGACAAGAACACGTTAGAAAAAGGCAATGCATTTCATCGGTTGGAACTTGGAACAAAGGAAAGAGATTTTAATAACTTACTGTCTTTCTCGTTCTCCAATTACCAAATAATTAATGAGATTCTTGAAAGAGGCATAGCACTCGCTAACTGCACAAGTCATGTAGCTGTCAACAGCCAATCTCTTTTTCAGCTCACGGTCTTTTCCATTGCTGTCTTTAGCCATATCCAAAGCTATTGGGATCTATGACATTTAATCAGGAGTGCATCAGAATAGGAGAACGGAAACTGTAACACCAGAAGACATAAGTCAAGATAAATCTTCACCTTACTAGCCAGTAGAAAAGGTGGCCACCGGATAAGATCCAAATCAGGGTCAGACCAATATGGCACAAGCAAAAGTTCCATTTCCCTATCACTAATCAGATCCTCTTCTCGGAAACTACTGATAATCTTGTTCCACATCTGAGCAAACCGCGCTGCTTCCTTGTCTTTACTAGATGGTAGCTGGATACCAAAAGAGAGAACACAACCTTCAATAGTTTTCTGATAAATAGAAATGAGAGTGAAAATAGCTAAAAATATAAAGCAGTAATCAAACCTGATCAAACTTGCGAGAGAAGGTCGCCTTAAACCCCCTTTTCTTTGTATCGTCGCTCTTATCATGTGGCACCAAGCAATCATTAAAGGCCCCTGGTATGGACTGAAATCTTGACCTCAACATAGCAAGTGTTCGGATCTGAAGTGAAACAAACTTCTTTCAAAAGACCATCTCACGTGGTAACTGAAGAAGTGAATGTATGTCACTCCGAAATGTAAATTAAGTAGTCCTATTTGCTTTTTTAATACCTCTCCAAGACGGCGGAAAGCTCCATTTAAACCTCCAACCAGAGTTGAGACGATAGCATACCATATTTGAGTGTCCATGAAATAAACCTGCATATAGAAGTTAGCACACAATAAGGGAAACCACAAGAACGAAAGAGAATATGGAAATGAACAATATGTGTAAAACTCACGAGAATAACCGGTGACCACAGTGCAATGACGACGCCTAAATTATTCTTGGCTGCACAAAACCAACAAAACAACGACAGAGTTATTGTAAAAAATAACATTACACAATAAAAATAACATTCTATTTTTCATTACCATGAGGGAAAAACTCATGCCAGCTGTAGACGGATATATGGATTCGCATTATATCTTTGGTTGGACCAACAAGGGGCTTAATCTGTTGTAAAGATGGAAGAAAGCATGAAAAATATACATTGATGTACTGATATGAATGTCATTAGAATCTCAGTGTCTGTTGATAAGGTTCTTTCATATTGCTCATGTAACTAAGCATAGACATCACTACAAGAAAATGTGATAATACCTCAGCGTAAAAACTGAATGCCAACTTTGAAATCAGAAGAACAATCCAGAACATTGTGTACCTAGAAATCATTAAGCAGTGTTGAGATACCAACCAACATTTCAATATTTCAGCCTGCGGTTGTGTAAAGTTTTTAGGCTCCTTACTTGAAGAGTGACAACGTACTCTCATGCATACCCCTTCCTATGTACAGCCGAGGCTGTATCACCAACAACATTTCGGTAAGATCTTTAAGGAACCAACATTTAATGAAGATAAAGGCACATGGATATGGTCGGTACCTGAGACCACCACATCATCAGCCTCGTTATCTTAAAGTCAGATCTTTCAAGATAACGTCGAATGAATGGAAACAAAAACAGCAAAGCAGAAAGCATGTTCGGGGACAAGTAGATAAGAATCGCCACTATGAGAAGGGAAGGTGAATTATGGCTGTGCCCACCAAACCAATTCTTTATGGTCAGCGCAAAGCCAGAAGCGTTTCTCCAGCTGTAGGCGTACGCAACCGGCATGACTATGACCCATCCTGCAGCCGCACCAGCCTTCAAGACGTATCTGAGTTTCACATAGGGTGACATGCTATGTCTTGCCTTCCAGCTGAGGGCTATGTCAAGGAGAGCTGAAATATTAAAGACAAAACCGTCAGAAAACTTGGAAGGAGACAACAGAGATTTTGCACCTGCGTGATGCAACATCACCTTGTGCAAGCTTTAGTACAGCTGCCGTAATGAAAATGCTCAGAACCTTTAGGAAGACATCACCCTGAAAGATGGCACTCAACTCTCCGGATCCATTCCATGCAATAACAATCATTGCCTTAACAAGAAACGATTCATCAAATAAATACAATATATTTGGAAGACAAACATATTAAATACAATATATTGGTACCTGCAAGCACAGGATGTAGAAACTCCACATTCTATCAAAGCTTCTAAATATATGCCAGAAGGAGCGTATCTCAACAAAATTGACTTTTCCCATCCACCGATCTCCACTATTTGATTTTATCTGCAGCATTGTGAACAACAAATCAATAAATTATAGATAAAGAAAAATTGAGGCGAATGATGTATCAAAAAATTGCTAACATAAGCAGGAAAATACATATGCAAGCCATTATTTAGTCTCTGTTACTCATACCTCGCTGTTCTCAACTCGAAGTTCTTCAGCTGTCAGACAGAAGAAATCAGCATCAGCTCGCATAGGCCACCCTAAGCGAAAACATCGAATTGACCTGCAAAATTACAGGGACAATAAACTTAGACCACCATTAATTCTGAAGGACAGCATGAGATTCAAAATAGGTAATAAGATGATCATCAGCATTTACCAAAAATACTCATTCAAGTCGTCATAGTTTCTCCAAACAGAATGCTTTGACTTTCCATCTCTACTTCTCTTTGCTTCCTGTAATGCACAAAGATCTAGATCGAAGGAAGGCTCAAGAAAAAAAAAAATGGCCACGGCTAGAATAGCTGAACCAACTAACCTTTGATATTGTCTTGTATATAGGAGTCACTACTTTCTGCAGGAAAGCTTCTTTGTCACCACCATAAGCTGGTTTTACATGCTCCCCTGTCATTGGACTAACACTACCGGCCAACATACCATACAACTCGAAAGCCATCTGAAAATATACCCAAAAAATCAAAATTAAACAGCGAGGAAAATGTAATTCTCAAAAATAATCTGAAATCTGACAGACTAAATTGGATCCATACATGGTGGTATATATAACAGAGACATTCTGGCATGAATCTCAGATTTGCTGCTTCTCCCCAGATCAAAAGATAAAGACCCATGTAGAGCAATTTACGCTGTTGTACCTCTTGTTGAATAGTCGGCAACCTTCAAGTGCCAACAAGAGGATAAGTAGACAGAAAGTATTTTAATCTTTCTTACATATTAGTAAGTTTAGAAAAAGTATGAAATCTCACCAAAGACTACTTTTCCGACCCAAATATTTGCACCACTTTTTGTAGTTTCTGAAAAGTTTCTTCATTACTATGGTCAAGGCCCGATCATCCAACTAGAGAAGTTATTGTACACAATCACTAAGCGTCACGCACAAATGCCTAAGGCAAAGAGCAAAAAAAAAAGATGACAACAAAATGCAGACCTTAGGTTCTTGTTCTGGTGTTGGATACTGTCGGATGTGGACATTAGCAAGTAACAAGATCAAGTGCTCTCTTTGATTCGAAACATTATCTTCCTGCAGTTAATAATAATCAGTTAAGTCAAAACTTCAAGGCCGAATAACTAAAACAGAGTATATTCTCTAACATCACCTGGAAACCAAACATAGACTGAAGCCAGTCTAGAACGTCTTCGTCTATTTTCTTCTTGTGACCTGCTTTCCATGGTAATCCCCTTATATTTCTAAGAGCGGCTACAGAAGCTTGTATCTGCAGAACATTATTCAAACAGATTGATTAGAGTGGAAGACAGTTAAAAAAAAAACAGAACAGTAAGCTAAGCAGGTGGATAGACCTCAGGCAATCTCATTATAGCCTGATTCTGACTATCAGGGTCTAGGGGAAGAATATTGTAAGGCTTGTAAATCTGTGTTTTCTCTTCCACCTTCTTCTGCTGTTTCAAAATCTACAGCAGGAGAAAAGAGACGATCAGAGAAACAGATGTTGTTGATCAATACTACATTGGATAATATCTATTATTAGCTTCACCTTTGGAGGCACTGGTACATCTTCTGTCTGATTAACAGCCTTCAAGACTTCAAAGAGAACGGCAGCAGTTTGGTAGGCCTTTGTAAGTTGAGCACTAAAGGTAAAAGTATGAAGATAACGTTTTACGAAAAAAAAAACCTCAAATTTGAACAAGTTTTTTATCTTCAGTCAAAACACAAACCGGTCGGCTTTATCAGCAGCATTCAAAGCGTCGATGTATTTCACGTAGTAATGTTGATAAAATCTCTCCATCTCACGCGCATCACTCTTTTGCCTTCCTGCCAAAGTTGTTTCATTCTCCTGGAGAATTAGTAAATAAAAGACATAAACGGAATGAGTTTTAACAAACGGTTAACACAAACATGTTAGTGAATCATCATAGTGTTGCCATTCATTCACCCTTTCTAATCGTTGAAGAAGAGCTGTCTTAAACTGGCGAACACCACGTCCACTTGATGTCGGATCAAGCCTATGCGCCTTCTCAAACGCGTAAAAACGACCTGGTATGGTAATATCATCAATCCACAGTTTTATCATCCAAGATTATTAAAGATGAGTAAGTCAACGTTCATTAAATCACAAATCAAGCCAAGCTCACAGAGGTAAGCAACTCGTGGGTTACTAGCTTCAACTTCATTAGCCACACGAAGAATGGGAGCAATCTCCACTAAAGAAGATGGCACCACTTCACTATCAAGCATAGTCTCTCCGAGACTACCAACGGTCTGAGTCCGTTGAATCGGCCTGGGAGGCCGAGACGGACCAGTCTCCCTTCTTTGAGACATCTTCAAATTCTTCCGACAATAAGTCTGAGCTAATGACAACACACCAAACATGAGCAATAAAAAGAAAAAACAGACAAGGGTGGGAATCAAATTAAATATCCTAAATAGTAAAATGTTACTTTAATCGGTAAGCAAACTTTCGATTCATCTTTGCAAAAAGTTGACTTCTTTTTGAAAAGAAATGAAAGCTGAAGACGATTTAAAGCACAAACCTTTGTCACGATTTTCAACTACCCAATTCGACAATCCATTAGCCAATAACTCAAGAGATTTTTCTGATTCTAGAAAACAAAAAAGTTTTTAGCTTTACGAAGCTTACAACAATCTAAGACGGTAAATAGAAAACTTAACCCGTTTACGAAAGCTACGATCAAAGACCTAGAAGATAGTCTCACTCTAAAAGTCAAGTCAAAAACAGTGAAAGTGGAAATGATATTTGAAACCCTAGAAATCGGATAAGGGAAACCCACAATCAAACAAGGAAAATCAAAATCGAAAACAGTAAAAAAGGCCTAGCTGATCAATCACCTGACGAGAGACAGAGGATGAGAAACAGAGGAACAAATACTCAAACAAGCGATTGAGGAATAGAAGTCAAAGTCATCAGCTTTCTTCTTCGCCGGTTAGACGGGTCTCCGGCGACGTGAGTCGACTAGAGAGGGGAGAGAGAGAAAACGCCGGAGGAGGAAAGCAACGGCTTCAAGTCAGGCGCCAAATTTCTATATAGGTAAGCCTTTCCTTCTTTGCAGCCTTTCATTCCAACCACTCATAAGCCGCCACGTCATCATTACTTAATAACGTTTTGTATTTATGGAAGCTGCTGACGAGTCGTTTTCCTTTTTCTATAGTATTTCTTTATGTGTAACAGTGTTATTTGAAAAGTCAAATGAATAGCATTACGTCCAAATTAATGAAATATGTCACAATTTTGTATTATCTTGGATGTATCATAAACAAAAAGACTTTAGAACTTTATTTAATTTTTTTTTTTGCAAGCTATCTAGAACTTTATTTAATTGACTCATGGATTGTAAATTGGTTCAATTATTATTATTAAAAATGTTTATTAATTATTTAATGTGAGATGTGATGTATCCATGACTCATCAATTTTGAGCAAAGTGTTTGTTGGACTCGAATGTCATCAAACTTAATTTTCCTTCGAAATTTCTGTATAAGGTTTTAGGTTTAGTGTGTTTATCTATATATATGATCATATATCAAGAAGAAATTAAATGATCATAGCGACTATAAAACATTTATTCTATAAGCGTATCATCTAATCCAATTAGTAGTCATTAGTCAATAACAGTGATGTGAGATATTATTATTGGCTTTCTAGCTAATTCACACATTTTCTTCTTTCTGATAATTAAAACTAAAGAATAAATGCACAACTTTTCTTCCCACTAGATATTTCCAGGAGTAGTGTGTATTATCATATTTTTTTTCTTATACAAGTAGCTTTCTGTAAAGAGGTACCAACTATAAATAAACTATCATTTCTGGTTGGCAAAATAAGACTATTCATATGCATTTGAATACAGAAAATCGGTTCGAAAAATATGAATGAATGCTGACAAAAAAAAAGATATGAATGAATATTTGGTGACGAATGCTTAACCAACGTGCTGACGATTTGTTTCTCTTGTTCAACACGGTCACACGTCATTTCTTGTTTTCTTATTCAATCATAAATCAAATTGGACATTAAATTACAAATAAACTTTATAAATAAAGGAATTTGAACGTTATCTAACATGCAGAAACAATATTCAAACATAATTCACCAGCAAGTACTGAATCATATACGATTTGTGATTTAGCTTTCCAGTGGTGATGATGAAGGAGAAGCAAGAGAAGAGAATCTCATGGAAGTAGGAGACATCTCGCCGCCTGAAGGCATATCCTGAAGAACCGCCAGAATCCGGCTGATGCTCATGGATCTCGCTGACCGGAAACTATAAGCTCTTTTCATCGCCTTTGACTTAGAGAAAACACTCGAAGATGCAGAGAGAATAAGATAAACAAGAGCTTGAACCAGAGCAAAAATGCTCACTTTCATCAGCATACCTTCCACGCTTTCCATTAATGATATTGAGATTTGCACACAAGAACTATATTTATTGCTCCCTTGAGTTCTGTAACTGTTGTTCTTCTCTTGCGATGGATCGATGAGTTAGGGATTTATGTTTTTATCAGGCAAAGTCGCTTGTTTAAATAGGGGACGAAACAAGTGAGAGCCTTATTTGACCAGAGGCAAGAACATCGAAGCAACGGAATAAATTAATAGATGTAATTTCCATTAGAACTTTCAATCTTGTCTGGTCAAAGCAGACGTGAAGTTTTTGATTAAAATATATTGTAGACATGAAAACTATATGTACTAGAAACAGAATGAAAATTCAAGATTTTATCTTCGAAAACAAAACGACAAAGATCATGTTGTATTATTTAGTTACGGCGTGTGCTTATCCTCAACCTAATGTATCAATATAACTAATATGCATGCACTGACGCACACGATGGCATGAAAATACGTGCGTGCGTGCGTAATATATACCGTATATATAAAGATTTTATAACGTGAACGAATTAAATTTTTATTTGCGGTATATCAAATAATGAGTCATTACGACATTGTAAATGTTCGAATTGTGATCCATTTAGCTACTAAAACCTTCAGTTAGATTACCCAAACCCACTTTAACTATGACCAAAGACCTCGTGATATTCTAACAACTTGTGCGGTTCATCAAACTGAAATTCAATGAAACTAGCTAACATTCACATATCACAGCTAGATAATCAATCATAGTTAAGCATCATCATCAGTCTTTGAGAGTAGTCCTCACTACACGATGTTCTGATGAATCTCCCGGAATGTTTCTGCAGCGTTGCTGCCTCAGTTTAACAGTATTATTTCCCGTCATCGAAGCATTAGCCCATGAACTCTTAGTCCGTCGACACAACTTCATGTGTGAATGCATCTTCTCGGGTTTAAATGACTTCCCACATTGTCTATATTATGAGTTACCATCCATTTTAATTACATCAATCATCATCATAATATCATTAAGTGATGAAAAATAGGGAGGCTTACGAGCATAGTGGAGCCATAGAAGGCTTGCTTGAAGCCACCTTTGGTTTACAAAATTCAACTGTGTCTTTCATCTTTATGGCATTCCATGCCCCATCAAAGCTTTTTCTATAACCAAAAACACATGTTACCAATTTGATATACAGATTATTGTTATAATATAAAGATAATATTATAAATTAGCTTGACAGCGCCAATGATATGAGAACCAGTCTAGCTAAAAAGTAATGATTTCTAGTTAATATATACACCAAAGATTAGTAAGAGCTAAAAAGTAACGAAATTGTAGAGTTAAATAATTAAAAAGACTAATTAATTGATGATTAAAAATACGAGTAGTTAGTAGTTTGGAGCGTACCGAGCATTGTGCTGTTGGTATTGGAATCTGTGTTCATCATCTTCCCAAGCCGCACCAAAAGCCCTAGACGCAGACTTATTCAAAGGCACTAAAACGGCATCGTTTGGGTCAAAACCACCGCACTTTATCAAGTTCCTCAGCAGTTGCGAGGCACGCGCGCTCGAATAGCTCTTACCCTTGATAAAACTCGAAGACGACGTCGTGGACGATACACTGGGTCGACCCGACTCTGTATCGTAACCCGACCCATTTTCAATCGAACCGTCTCTTTCGCAGGATACTTGTTTCTTAAGAACGACCTTTTCTTCTTCGTTCGTGGTGGATTCATCGGTGACCGTCGACGTTGTGGCCGTCGATCTTTGAGAGCAGAAGACTGGAGACTCTTTGTGGATCATCTCCGACGTTAGTTTCGGCTTCGGTAGTTTTTCTTTAGCGTCGATTTGGCCGTTCCTTGTGTTCCAAGCTTTCTTTTCCGTATGAGGAGAATCCTCTGTTTTAAACAACCCTAGTTATGAAACTTAAATAAATCTCAGTTAATAGAATATAGTGAAATAGCTACATGACATACCCTTTGGAGTGCTTAGAAGAATCTCAGATCCTTTGAGAACGTATTCATTATCGGAGATGGGTGTAATAAGATCGTCATCCAACAAATCTTGCCATACATATCCATTCTTGTACCTCCTGTAACATCCCAAGATCCATATATTCAAACCACTGATACATATATAAATCGGTTAAATCAATAATTTATTTAAATGTTTTTACCTTTTACACGACCAACAATATTGGTCTGGCATCGCATTCCCTCGTACACCCGCTAACCATCGCTTCACATCTGCGTTTCTAACTCAATTTTAAATGAGACTGATCGAGATAATAGAGATAAGATGAGAAAAAATCAATAGTTAACCTCGAAGAAAGACACCATTACGGGAGATATGATGAACAGACAAGAGATGAGGTTGGTCAACTCGACCAGAACGGCTGCTAAGGAAATAGACTAATTTCACTCTTCTTACTTCTCCTGCTCCACCGATATTACTTTCCATCTCTATTTTTTTTGTCTTAGATTTTATTTCTTGCTGGGTTTTTTTGCAAAAGAACCAAAGGTGCTAAGATTTTAAACAATGTGAAAAAAAACTCTCAAAGGGTTTCGTTATCTGCTTTTCAGACAAGAGATCGGACTAAAAACACGTACAAGGACTTCTTTTTCTTCTTTTGTTAACCTATAAACCTTTTTAAGTTGATTTTTCGAGAGCAAAGTTTAGTTTATTCCCTGAATTTTGAATGTATAATAAAATATTCAGGTAGAGACAAAAATAAGGCATGTTTGTAGAGACAAACCCAAACATATGCATAGATAGAGGTGAAAAAAGTTTTTGCGGATTAACGGAAACTGCATGCATATGTATCGTTCGAGTCCAAAAATCAAACATAGGTTTTCGAGATCACTCACCTTTTGTTTTGCTTCCTTGGTAAAGTGTATTTTGTGGAAGTTCTCTCTCTTTAACCCCTTTCAATGTTACCAAAGGCCTAAAAATATGAAAATGCAGAAAATATCCTTGAGAAAGAAATGGTTTTAGTAAAAAGAGATCTTGTAGGAGAGATTGATGGGATTATGGTTAAAGACTTAATTAAAGTGGTCTTAGTCTTTGTAAATCTAAAGATAGAAAGAAGAGAAAATCATTTAGCAGAGTTATCGTGATTTAGCTACTTAACATATGCATACCTCTACCACCTTCGAGAAATTTATTTTGGTGATCCGCGCGGGTTTTCACGTTTTATACATTAGTATTGTTTTGATAATCCGCGGCCATGCGCATAATGAAATTTTTTAATAATGTTTCCTTGAAAAATTTGTGTTATATATTACATTTTGTATATATTATTGGATTTTGGATATAAAGTTGCTAACTAAAAGATCATTGATGTTGAAATGATGATTATTAAAGCTCATTGTATGTACTATTGGACTTGAATTACAAATTATTAAAATATGTTTACACAAGAAAAACACGATATATAATAGCCTTGTTAAAAAATTAATACGACTAAAAAGTCATTGGAGGCATCTATGTATATAAATTGCATTCATATATTGTATTTCTGTGTTAACTATGAATCATGTCATATTAAACTTAATCGACTTCTTTCTCAAGTAATACAGATTCTTCATATAAGGAATTACAGATTCTTCATATAATAATATTAATTGAAATGAAGTACATATTTTAAGCCCACTTACCAAGAAACAATAAACTAATAAGTAACACCAGTAAAAATAAAATATTATATCGCCTTGTTGTATAATAATATACTTAGAATATATTATATGAAAAATATTCAAAATTAAAATATTCAGGTCTCAATACATTTTCAATATAAATTTTGAAATTAATGTATTTATATATTTTTATATGGCATATTGTTTAATTTAAATGATATTAAAAATAATATATATATATATACATATATATACATGTAATCTGAATATCGATTAAATGATACTTCATATTCATATGATTTTATGATCATTTGTATCTTTTTATAACAAAAATTAAAATAATGTTCACAAAATTTTCATTGTTAGACTTTTAAAAGATTTAGTAATTTATAATTGTTTTTAAAAATTCAAATTATAACATATAAGAAAAAATATAATTTTTATTATATGATTAATGTGATCGTTCAAAATTTTTAATAATATAAATTAAACAAAAAGGATTGAGGATGCAAAAGTTATTATCAAATCTTTATTATTCAAAATGATTAATTGTCATATATATGTTAATCATATTAGGTTATTTCGTAGTTTTTATTTAAGGAAATAATAGAGAATTTTTCATACATTAGTAATCAATTTGAGAGTTAATTTAATAAAAAAATATAAAATATATTAAGATGGACCAACATATTTTTCTAAGGATTCTGAAAATCATTCTGGTGATGACACGTGGCTACACTCAAAGGTTGTAATACTCCTCAATTAACATATAATGGATATTTTAGATGTATCATCATATAATTAATTGCATTCAAAAGATCCAGGCTGAATCAGATAATATGGTTATTTTGGTACAAATTTTACATACATTGGTTATTTAGATATTTTTAGGTTTGTATACATCAAAACCGAAATCATCTAGACCCGGTAAAATCATATTCGAAATTCATCCAGAAATTCATAATACCTGATACCAGAAAGAAACAACTTGGACCTTAATGGATAACTGAATGTCTATGCCTAACTGATTCTGTAAATAAATATATATATAAAAAATCTTTGTTAACTATTTCAAGTTTTTGTCACGCACAAATTATTTAAACCGGTAAAATTATAATGATTAACGTGAAAATAAATGATGTCGAATTATTATGGTAAATATAATTAATAAAGTAGTTAGGAAGAATGAAAACGGAATGTTAAAATATTTAATAAAACATTTTAAAAGAAATATTTCTATTTTGTAATTATGCAATAAATAAAGAAAATGATTTAGAAAAGTGGTTAAAATGTTTTAGAAAAGGAAAATGAAAGTTGTAAGAAAAGATTTAAATTTAGGAAAGTATTGTTTTGTACTTCAGTTTTAATAAAGTAGATAGTAGATTGTGGTTGTGTAATTTACTAAAAAAATCCTTAAATAATTGGAGATACAAAAAAATGCGGTCTGATGAAATGTAAATATAACTTAACTAAAGGTTTCTTTAGATTAATTTGCCATAAATTTTGAAAGAGTTATTCTTGGTATCTTTTAGGTTCACCAACCAATAGTATTTGACTATTTGATATTTGATATCTTTTAACAAGGAAACAAAATAATAAACAAAGTAATGTTTGAAATAAAAAGATAAAAATACCTAATAAATAGTAATAAGTGCAAAAAAAATAAAAATAAATATTATTAATGCCGTCAGCACAATACTAAACCATTAATCCTAAATCTTAAACCCTAAACCCTCCGGTAGTCCTAAACCCTAAAAGAAAAACATTAAATCCTAAATCTTAATAACACTAAACCCTAGAACCTAATCACTAAACCATAAACCCTTGGGTAAACCATACTAAACCCTAAACTCTAATTCTTAAACCCTAAATTCTCCGGTAAATCCTAAACCCTAAAACAAAAATATAAAAAACTAAATCTTAATAATACTAAACCCTAAATCCTAATCACTAAACCCTAAGCCCTTGGGTAAACCATGAACCCTTGGATAATCATAAACTTTAGGGTTCATGGTTTCCCAAGGGTTTAGGCTTTAGGGTTTAGTGATTAGAATTTAGGATTTAGTGTTATTAAGATTTATGATTTAATGCTTATGTTTTAGGGTTTAGGATTTATCTAAGGGTTTATGGTTTTAGATTTAGGGTTTAGGGTTTCGTATTGTGCTGACGGCGTTAACGATATTAATTTTTTTTGGCAACTATTACTATTTTTAGGTATTTTATCTTTTTATTTTAAAAATACAATATAATTTAAAAAATCTTTATTATTTTGTTTCCTTTTTTAAAAGATTTCAAATCTCAAATAACCGAATAATATTGGTTGGTGAACCTAAATGTTCACCTTAGGGTTCCGTCTATAAAGTTCTTAAGTTCCCTAAATTGGCAAAAAATCTTAAGTTCCCTAAATTGGCAAAAAATCTTAAGTTCCCTAAATTGAGTCAATAAAAATCTTAAGTTCCCTAAATTGGCAAAAAAAAATATACGAATTTTCCAACTCATGATTATTTTGTTTGACTCTAAAATGTATAAAAGGAACTGATAAGAACAGATTCAAAAGCATAAGTGATAAATCCTATCAACAGTAAAGTAGAAATGAATTGCAAGATTGAATTATTGAGCTTTGTAATGTTTTCTTTGATAATCATCCTATTTCTCACAGTCCCAGGTTCCGTCTATGAGCTGCACATCTCATCATATTTATTTTAATAATTTTGTGATATAGCTCTGTATATACTCTCTCTTTTTTTTTTGGGTGAAATGTAGAGAAAGTTGAAGCTGGAGAGCTACATTGCTTGGATCATCCGTGTACTGATAACTGTCCGGCCGTTTGCATCATGTCTGGCTACAAAACTGGCCGATGCGCACCAGACTCGAAATATCCTGAGATTCTTTGGTGTTGTTGTAGCTTTTAATAACTTATATTAAAAAATAAAAAATAATCAATAACAATAAATAATTATCTATTTGTACATGTATTTCTCCAAAAAGAATCTACATGCATGCGAGTTGTTAACAGTTTTGATCTGCTCTATCATTGTAATAGCGTGACAAATTCATAAGAGAAAGTATGGGTATATCAACTTGTTTGTTATGTCATTATCTTTAGTGAAACATTTGATTTTGACCCGCGCTTTAAAAGCGTAGATAATTTTTCCTTTCCAATTTATATAAATCTGTAAAATATTTATAATTTCATGTGTATATATACTATTCAACTTTACTACAAATTTGGGAGATCATATGGAGTTCCAAATTATAGAGCGTTAGTGCTGAGAAGTGGGTCAAACCACCCTGCTCTATCTGATCCGCCCAACGTGGATTGAGTCATTCTTTTGACTCCAAAATTTGACCTGCATGACCGCAAGAACAAAATATTACATCCGACCCGCCGTTTAATTTTACGGGTAATCTACAGAACCAGCAGATAATTATTTAAATGATAAAAATAATTATCTAATTTATTTTTTCAAAAAATAATATAAAAAATAATCTAAGTAGATTTGGAATATAGTATATTTTCATAATATAGATTCCTGTAAACAAAAATATCTAATGTAAAATCTGTTTTAGATATACTTTTAAGATTATAATATATTTAAGAAAATTATTCTACAGTTATTTAAATTTTTGGGAAACTATATTTTTTAAAAATATATTTTGATCTGTATAATATTTTATGATTACTTAAAATATACATAATTAAGTATTAAGTATTTAGGATGAATAAATTTTGGAAACCAGTTCTAACTATATTTTTGTATTTAAACAGCGTTTTAACAGCTAAATTTCCTTACCTTTAATTGTTATTAAGAATATTAAAAAGCAGTGAATATAGCAAGAAAATCCTTTACAAATTTTATATAAATGAGTCAAATATTTGTTACTTCATATTTTATATATTTTTAATCTTTCATTCAAAATGTGTAAAGGCATATAGAGTTCAACTTCTTAAATATTTGTTTATATTTTTTACATTGTGACAACATTTCCTCTTTGAATTAATATATAAATCTTAAGGGATTATAATTTAAGTATCGAAAACTTAATGTTTAATATTTTGATCACAAATCTATGCTTGTCAAAATTATTCAAAACCATAAGTAGAGATATAATATAAAAAACCAAAGTACTGTTGAAAAAAAATCCATTACATAAGAATAAAATTTAAAAAACAAAGCATTATGAAACCAAAACACCAATCTAGGAAATAGATAAAAAATGCAACAACACGTTCTTTAACTATTCTTCTTCATTTTACGCTCTTCATCATAAATCTTCTCAAACTTTATAGTTTTCGAGTATTGTCTCTTCCAAGTAAAAGTAACGTCTGGAGAATCATCTATGTTTTCTTGTGAGTGTTTGGTAGATGGTGTCATAAGATCCCCAGAATTGTCTTCACTTCCATTTAATAGAGAAACCTTGACAGAATAAAATAAAATGTGTACATTCTAGTTTTGAGAAGCACATAGTTATTTCATACTAGGTTCTTAGCTCCCGTGCAAGCGCGGAGATGTTGATGGAATTGTTCCTCTATATGAAGAGTGTAGAGATTATGTGTTCTGAAATAGTCTTTCGAATGCGAATATTTTGAATTTATTGCTGATTTATGGTGGGGTAAAGAGTTATGGTAAATTTGTATGTTAGCTTTTGTTTTTGATTTATCTTTCATTTGATCTAGCAAAATAGACTATGGAGAAAAAAATCGCAAACGTAGTTTGAAGATCATTTTACACGCCTGCGACTGCATTTGTCTAAAGTGAACCCTCTATACTTCGAAACTCTTCGTAGGAAAATGTGTGTCGTCGGTGAAGGCACATCGTTGGAGATTATTTATTTCAAACTTTTTTGTCACATTTTTTCATGTCATTTCCTTCTAATAATTTTAATTCGTTGGCGGCATGTTTTAAATGTGTAATTTCGAAGTTTGAAAATTGGTTTAACATGTACTCTCATTCATTTTCCTGTATGTGCTAATGTATTATGTATATTTTTAAAATTTGTCAATAATATATGGGTTTTGATTTACGATGTCGCATCAATTTACTCATTGAAAAAGAAGCTGACTAAGTTGTATATATTTTATTAGATACAATAACTTTACATATGCAGTTTATATGATTCAATTGTTTTGGGGGTAATTCTAACAAATTTATTTGGTTATATTTTGATGTTTATGTTCAAATTTAAGTCCAAAATATTGGTTGTGAGTCAATGTTAATTATTAATTGAGGATTTTCATGAATGTTTTTATTATTTTTCAACTTGAGTTATGAGAGGAAACATTTAAAAATACATTACTCTAAAATAGTGATATATACGAGTGAGCAATATCCAGTCTTTTAAAATGCTAAGATTTTTGCCAATCTTTTCAGTAAATTTGATCTTATGAGGATGCATACGTACCATTTTCCATTATTTTGATAAAGTTAAACTCGCTTAACAATATATTAATTGTAAAGTTTTTTGTGTTTTTTTCTGAAGATGTACGAATAGAATGAATTAATAATATGATGAATTATGAAAACCCGTCAACGCTTCATTAATAATTCAAAAGATAAAGAAAACTTCAGAAGAGATAAAAACTTTCAGGAAAAAAACCAAAATTTTAAGTGTTAAGCAATTTTAAAAACTACGCATTGAAACTACAGTTGACGGGTTGATAGGAATAATAATTTTCTATCAGTCAATGCAGTGCTTGCGGGTATTTTCAACTTCTTCAATATCTGGTGGATTTGCTGCACTACATTTCATTCATACCTTCTTCCCCACATGGTGTTACTGGCTTGCTTTTGGTGGGGTCTAATAATCAAAATGGTATGTTGGCTTGGTTGCACCCGAAGTGTGATTCATCATCCGCCACAGTTAGTTCATGGTGTATAAACTTGTGTATTTGATGTATAAGCCTGCAAGACTCACCGAAAGCAGAAGCCATCACTTCAAAACTCTAATTTATTCCAAACAAATGGAGTTTGTGTATATGTATGTTTCCTTTTTGTAGAGTCTTACTTCTTGATGAATCCATAACTTTTCGAATTATCTCGAGGTCTACAGGGCCAAATGGGCTTGATGGGCTTCTCCTGTTGTCGAGCTAGGCCCACTGTCTCGTTTGTGTGTTGAGTGTTGATACCATGCTCCAAGCAATAGCTGCTGACGTCATGAACCTAGAACCATCAACGCCGTCAACCTGAAGCCACCGGAAAGGCTCTGTTCTCTCAATCTCTTATGTTTCTTGCTTTTTCATAATCAGCAAGCACCTTTTCAATGAATCTGAGATTAATACTCTCCTTCGCGCCTCTGCTTCTTCAATCTCCAATCTCTTCCTTATCAACACTCAACACACAAATGAGACAGTGGGCCTAGCTCGACAACAGGAGGAGCCTATCAAGCCCACTGCTCAGCTCACCACGACAAACCCTGCAACGGCTAACCTTCACAAAAGCAGAGTACGAGATGACTGTGCTCGTACGGTTTTACCAGCTCACACAATCCAGCTAAAAAACAGATATGCTATCCTGACAGCTGTCTGATATCGAGATCCTTTTATAGCCTCCTTTATATATGAACTTGATGTAATATGTTCGATAAGACAATAAGAAATTATTTTCAAAGTTATCAAAGTTCTGTTCTTTTACTCTGTTTTGGTTTTGCCTTCACATGAGAGACATGTGTTACCACGTGTAGTAAGTAGAAGAAGCTGCTACGATTTTTTTAGGTTTTGGGCTTTTCTCTCTATTGGGCTCTAATTTTTATGTTTTCTTCTAATTGACTCATTTCAATGTAATTTGAATCTCTATAAAGCCTACATGGCTCTTTCATATGAATGAAAGTTTGTTGACAAAAAATAAATAAATAATATATATATATATATATATATATTTCAAGGTGAAAATAATATATATTTGTCTTTTATAGATCTTTGACCACGACTACCATTTATGTACACTATTGTACTTCTAATAGTTTGTTATAAATATTATGGTGTCCTAGATATATTTGTTCTCCACTTCAAATTAGACTTTGTCTCCAAGCTATTGTAATCCTATATAAAGGACTCATTACTCAAGAAATAAGATACTAATTCCTCTCTTCTTCTCTTTTTATTTACAACATATTATCACCACGAAATCATAACTACTGAGCAAACCCTAGTGACCAAACAATACCTAGTATGATTAAAAGTCTACTGCCGTCATCTCCGAAACCATTGTTATCAAAGATAAGTGATTTAGTTTGCTTAGCTTACGTATACTTCGATCGTTCGATGTTACAAGATTTTATACATGACTTGAAGTTTCATAGTTAAGATTTGACATATAATCTTGTGCTGGTTTGTTTATTTGATTTTGTATTAGTTTTGACTTTTATCAAAATTATTGTAAACGTTGTCTCCATTCCATTCTAAGTGACATCTCCCATTTCTGATAACTTGATAGGTGACGTTCATACCGAAAAAACTTGATAAGTGAGGTGGACGAAACTTAAGCTTTTTGGTGGCCCGCCCAATGGTGTCTTCTTTAAACACAAAACAGCTAAGTTTATATTGTCATCTCATGATTTTTATTATCTTTACTATTTTAGTTGGTTTGTATTGTTAGGTTTGTTTGGTCAATGCCGCATATTAGTTAAATACATATAAAATTGGGAACGATAAGTAAGATTAATAAAAGTTAACTAAACCTACTTATGATTTAAATATATATTTTTATTCATTTGGGTTTTGCGTAAAGCAATTGTAAAATTTACAACTGATCTAAGTTTTGTTTTGATTTTAGTACATTGAGTTCTAATACCAAATTGAATAGTTTCATAACAGAAAAATTAATTGAATAAAAGTTGATCTAAACCTAAAAAAATATTTATTTCCAAACCAATTCATGAAAATACATTATAAATAAAAAAATAAAACAGACCAACCAAACTAAAGAACAAAAGTTTTAAACAAACCATCACCAACACTTGATAATTAAATCAATAAACCAAGAATGATTCTCCAAATTAAGAATTTCGATCTCGTTAATCTTTTCTTTTATGTTGGTTTGCAGCTTTGAATCCTTTGGCGACCCATTGTCATAATAAGTCTAGTGATTGAATTTATTATATTAAAATTGAAGTATAAATTAATATTTACTTATTTTTATGTGGTTTCTTACATACTTTCATTTCTTTTTAACTAACTTTTAAACACTTCATTTATTGTTTTTTTCTAATTAATTAGACATCCTCTATGTATTAATCATAAAGCAGTACCACATTTTTTTATAGCATGTGTCATCATGAGAATGATCCTCATAATTCTTACAGAAATAGGTTGGTCTATCTAAACATATACTAGGTTTTTTATTAAACTGACTATCAAATTAATTAATAGTGTATAAAAGAATATTTTATATTCTTTCTTTAAATAAAAACTATGGAATTACCTAATATGATTAACATATATATCACAATTAATAATTATGAATAATAAATATTTGATAACAATTTTTTTTATCCTTCATCCTTTTTGTTTAATTTTATATTATTAAAAGAAATTAAATAATCACAATAACCATATATTAAAAAATAGATTTTTTTCTTATACGTTTTATTTTGAATTTTTAAAAACAACTATAAATTACTAAAAATTGTAAAAGTCTCACATTGTAAATTTTGTGATCAATGGTAACGTTTTTAAGTTCAGCCCATCATTTTTCTTTAATGGACCTTGAACAATGTTTAATGATTAATTAAATGAGCCACATATATAATATAATATTTTTGGTTTAAAAATTGATGTATACCCAACATCTATGAACCATCATCACTTTCGTTTAAAATTTTGTTCAACAAAAAATATAGGATTGGGAAAAAAATCCGAATCCAAATAACTGAACCAAATCCAATCCAAATAAGTAGTACTGAATTTCAACCAAAATTGGTTAGATATCCGAACGGGTTTAAAAATTTGGTATCTAAAGAATGAGAACCGAGCCTGATCTGAATCGAAATATTTCGGATATCTGAATATATTCGAATCAGATTTATATACTTAAATATATTAATTATTTTTAAATTTAATATCTAAAAGAATATACAAAATACAAAAGATTTTTTAAATTGTCCAAAATACTTGGAAATTTATAAAAATAGTTAAAAGTGCCTTTTTAAAATAGCTAAACGATACTCAAAATACCAAAAATACTTAAAATAACTATTGATTTTCTATCTATATATTTAAACTAAACCAATTTTTGTGTTAGGTTTAAATATTTTAGCATACACTATTCAAATTTATATGTTATATATTATTTTTATTTTAGATTTTGAGAAACTTGAAGTATATATGAACTTTAATTTTTTTAAATAAATGGTTTATCTGAACGTAAACCCAAACCAAACCTACAAAGATTCAAACCAAATCCGCAAAGATCCGAACCGAACAGAACCTAACCGAACTAAATGGTACCTGAATGCTCATCCCTAATCAAATATAAAATGTTATTGATAACAAAATATTGTATTATTTATAATATTTAAATACAATATATTTTTAAATAACTCACTCCATGCAGAACGCGGTATAACATATTTTAAATAACTCACTCCACATAGAACGTGGTTTATCATCTAGTTATTTTTACAAGTATAAAACATAACTTATGTTTAAGTGTTTTGTTACATATTCTTTTTTCAATCTTCTTAATTATTTGTTAACTATATTTACTATAATAATAACATTATTTTGTCTTATGTGTTAACAATAATGCATGGTCCACCTGGAATTTGTGTGGAGTGAATTCGTAGACGTGGCAAAAGAGAAACTTATGTTTGGATGATTTTTAAGGAACAAAACTTAGATTCACCCTCTAGGTTGAATCTTTAAATTCATCCCACCCTTTATAACCAATTAAAATGTCACATAGATAATTAAATAAAAATAATTAAATTAAATAAAAATAGTTAAAAAAAGAATAATGCAATTTTAACGATTGTAACGTCGCCAGCTAAACTCTAAACCTTAAATCTTAAATTCTAAACCCTATACCCTATATCCTAAACCCAAAATCTATACCCTAAACCCAAATACTAGACCCTAAATCCAAACTGTATACTTTAAACCCAAACGGTATACCCTAAACCGAAAACCTAGACCATAAACCCAAACCCTATACCCTAAATCCTAATCCTAGACCTTAAACCCAAACCGTAAATCCTAAACTAAATCCTATAACGTTTAGGTTTAGGGTTTGGATTTAGGGTTTACGATTTGGGTTTAGCGTATACGGTCAGGGTTTAAGGTCTAGAATTTGGGTTTAGGATCTAGAATTTGGGTTTAAAGTTTAGGATTTAGGTTTGGGGTATAGTGTTTGGGTTTAGGGTGTATGGTCTGGGTTCAAGGTCTAGGATTTGGATTTATGGTATAGAATTTGGGTTTAGGGTATAGGATTTGAATTTAGGATTGGGATATAGGGTTTTGAAATTAAGATTTAGGGTTAGGGTAGCGTCGTTAAAATTGGCGTTTTTTAACTATGTTTATTTAATTTAATAATTTTAATTTATTTATTTATGTGACACTTTTATTGGTCATGGAGGGTGGGGTAGATTTAAAGGTTCGTTTTAGGGGATGAACCTAAGTTTTGTTCATTTTTAAGTGACGTGGCTAGATTTTGAACATATTGCCTTTTTAGCATTGATAGATTATTGTGTTCTTGAAGTGATAAAACACAATTATAACCTAGAGGAATGAATACTAATATTGTTTACAAGAAAATTAAATGAACTGTAAAATTTCCAATTCTCCTAAAGATACTTTCTTTTTCGAGACTTTGAATTGAATTAGTCCTTCAGAAAACTGTTGATATTTTTCATTATACTTTTTATGGTATTCTCGAGCATCCATATTTGTTAGAGTAACTCTAATGGAAAGAGATCTCATTTGGCTTCTCAAAAAAAGAAAAAAAAAACTGTACCAAAAAGTAGAGATACAAAATCTCACAAAAAATTGTAAGATTCCACTTAAGAACTTTTCTTACACACATGTCAGCGTATAACTAGCTATTCCTTTTTAAAATAGAATAAAATTGTTACTAAATAAGTACATATTAAAATAATAATATTATATGTTTTTTTCTGAAATTTCAAATTTATTGATTAAATAGAAATTGGATTTACAAATAGATCTAAACTCTAAAGGTTACGAGGCCAAAATAATATAAAGAATAAGAGAAAAAAAAAACAAATAAGATCAAGCAGCTGATACTTGAAACCATCTCCTAAAAAGAGACTCCAACTGATGGTTCTCTTTGTGAGAGTAATGAAAGAGACAAATTTTACTGAATAATACTTTCTTACTTGATAATTACTAAAATGTTTACAATAGGCTTATATAGAGCCAATAGAACAATCTAGAGACAGGAAGATACAGCTGTGAAAAGAAAAAGTAAAAGGTAAAGACAGCTAGCTAGCAGATAAGGATGAGAGCGGAGAAAACCGATTATCCAGCTGCATTCCCGTACAATGCTCTGCTCTGCAAGAAGACAAAAACAGAGCTGGAGGAGACCGTTGAGGTATCAGAGTGATAGGCTCGTCTTGGGCTTGAATATTTGAATTTTCTTGGGCCATAATGTGGGCTTCACTAACACCCCCCCCCCCCCCCCCCCCCCCCCCCCCCCCCTCAAACTTGGGGTGGAGTTATCGTCGACACCAAGTTTACTTCTGAGGTAAACAAACGCCTTTCGTGGAAGAGACTCAGTGAAGATGTCCCCACTTACAAGGTAGCAGGAATGTGTCTTGTTTCGATCAAGCCTAGAGCTACTTGTTCCCGAATGTAGTGATAATTTGTATCAAAATGTTTAGACCTTTTGTGAAGAGCTGGATTAGTACTCAGATAGACTGTAGACATGTTGTCGCAGAGAAGCAGAGTTGCGTGAGGTTAAGGAACTCGAAGATCTCTGAGAAGTTGAGATATCCACGTGATTTCTTTAGCTTTTTCTGCTAGTGCTCGATACTCTGCCTCTGTTGAAGACCGAGACACAGTTTCTCGAGATTTAGCAGACCAAGACACCAAGTTTGATCCTAAGAACTTGCAGAAACCAGTTGTAGATCATCGAGTTTCAAAGCAACCAGACCAGTCGTCATCACAGTAAGCAAGTAAAGAGAGACATGTGTCTTTGCGAAGCTGTAGACCCAGAGTAAGAGTTCCTTTATGGTATCGAAGAATGCGCTTCAGCAAACTTAAGTCAGAGACATTTGGAGAATGCATACGCTGATATACAAAGTTCACAGCAAACTGAATGTCGGGACAAGTAATAGTGAGATATCGAAGCTTTCCAGCTAAACTTCGGAAGTAAGTTGGTTCAGTGAAGAGAGAGAAATCTGTTGCTTCTATCCGTTGAGGCATAGGGTTGCAGTCTCACATAGCAGCCTGATGAAGAATGTCCTCAATGTAGGCCTTTTGATGCAGAAACATTCCAGTTGATGTCGTCTGCATCTCAATTCCGAGAAAGTACTGAGGAGCACCCATGTCTTTCATGGAAAAACGAGCAGACAAGCAAGCTACCAAGGTCTGTAGTAACTCATGATCATCTCCGGTGAGAAGGATGTCATCAACATACAATAGCGGGACCAGAGACATGTTGTTTCTGTGAAGAGTGAACAACGAAGGATCTGACTTGCTGCATACAAAACCAAAGTCGATCAAGAAGTTGCTAAAGGTATCAAACCAAGCTCGGGGAGCCTGTTTGAGACCATAGAGAGCCTTTGTTAGCTTGCAAACATGATCAGGATTAGATGGATCAATAAAACCCTCTGGTTGATACATGTATACCGGTTCTTGGAGATCACAAAGAAGAAAGGCGCTTGACACGTCAACTGCTTGATTTGCCACTCTTTGGCTATTGCAATATCCAAGACCAGTCTGATAGTAGATGTTCTTACGACGGGACTGAATGTTTCTAAATAATCAAGGTCTTCTTCTTGTTGGAAACCCTTTGCTACTAGACGTGATCGGTGTTTTCTTACAGTTCCATCAGGGTTGAGTTTGACAGTGTGGACCCATTTGCTGCTTACAATATTCATGTCTTTAGTAGGTGGGATCAGAGTCCATGTGCAAAAAGTGTGAATATTTTTCATCTCTGTTAAAACTGCTTCATTCCAACCCGGGTGAGCCATCGCTTCAGCTATAATCTGAGCGTCTTGGTTGAGTGTTTAGCAGCCACAAGAGCATATCTGGTATTTGGCTTCCAGATTCCAGTCTTGGCACGAGTTTTCATAGGATGCTGATTAGGACCTTGTAAGACTGCAGGAGGAGCTTCAACAACTGCTGCAGGTTCCACATCATCATCTGAACTGGACTCCTGTAGTTACGCATTCTCATTGGCCTCTGGAGCAGCAGGGAGAGGAGGGGTGAGGATGTGAGTTACTTGACTGTCTGTTGGAGCCACTCTTACCGTATGAGTAGCACTCTGCCAAGCTTGCAGCAATGTTGTATCATATCTTGGTACTAGATCTTTGTAGTGAGACTTGAAAGGGTAACAGTCTTCATCAAAGATAACATGTCTGGTGATACAAACTTTGCCAGAGGGAGGATACAAGCAGCGATATCCCTTGTATTGGGTGTTATATCCAACGAACACACATTGCATAGTCTTTGGTTCAAACTTGTGTTGTTGATGAGGTCATAAGCATGGATAGCACACAGAGCCAAAGGCTCAGAGAGATCCATACTCAGGTTTGATACCAAGAAGTTCTCATATGGACTTATGTTGTTGAGCACCGATGATGGGAGCATGTTACTGAGATGATAAGCCATTGAAAAAGCTTCCACCTAGTGATGGAGAGGCAGATGCAAGTGAAACATCATCAATAAGCCAAGCTCTACTACATGTCGATGCTTACCCTCTGCTACTCCATTTTATTCTGGGGTATATGGACAAGAGATGCGATATAGAATGCCATTGTCTTGCAGGAACTTCTCTAACAGATTGTTAACAAACTCACCACCACAATCAGACAGAACCTGTTTTATTCTAGTGTCAAACTGATTCTCAACAATACTCTTGAAAGCGATAAACACTTGATAGAATTCAGATTTATTATGCAGTGGTTAAAATAAGGAAAATCGAGTACATTCATCCACAAAGACAACATAAAATCGAAACCCCTGTTTGGATACAATGGGTGAAGGACCCCAGAGATCACAATGAATTCTATCTAAAGGTTTTGAGACACTAGACTAAGACTGAAAGAACTGTAATCTACTACTCTTCCCCATCTAGCAAGGCTCACATACGGCGGCTGTTCTGCTCTTATTAATTGTAATTTCCTTGCTGGCTTTGAGTTGTTGAAGAACCTTGGAGTTTGGATGACCAAGCCTTAGATGCCAAATGTCTTCTGAGACAGCCACTTGACGATTTGAGAAGTAGACAGCAAACTCCGGGTTCCTCAACTTGTATAATCCATCACTTCTGTTACCCTTGACCACCACTTTTTTCTTAACGAGATCAATAAGATACACATGCTTAGCATCGAAAAATACTCCACAGTTATGGTCTTCATAAAGTTTATTAGCTGAGAGCAATGACTTCTTGATGTCAGGACAAACTAAAACCTCGTTAAGAGATAGAGTACCTAAACCAGACGTGATGGTAGCAGAGCCGACATGAGTTATTGGCAGATAAGCTCCGTCCCCAATCATGACTGCATCGTTTCCTTCATATGGGTGAGCACCTTGGAGATTAGTTGCAGAGGACGTGACATGAGCTGTTGCTCCAGAATTGTGATACCAGTCTTTCTTGTTTGACACACGTAATGAGGCGAAAGCAGCTTCAGTTTGGTAGTTATGATCAAACCGGTTGTAGCACTTCATTGCTGTGTGACCAACTCTGCCACATATCTGACATGTAGGTCTCTCTCCTTGATTGTTGTTGTTAGACTGGTGTTGAGTAAAGCCACGACCTCTGCTTGAGTAGCCTCCACGGCCTCTGTAGTAACTAGATCTGCCTCTGCCATGGTAGTTGGGGTTGTAAGCAGGAGCAGATTGCTTGTTGCCGGAAGGATACTCTTGCTTCTGAGAAGCGAACGCTATGTAAGGATTCACTGTTGTTGTATCTTTATAAGACTTTAATTTTGCATCAAAACCCTGAACTTCTGAGATGACATCAGTGAAAGTAGGCGCTGGAAACTTGGTGAGAGAGCTCTGAATAACAGTAGAGATCGGATCATACTCTCTTCCAAGGCCATTAAGGAACCCAAATATCTTCATAGACTCATCAATTGGTTTCCCTATTGCACTCAGAGCATCACAAATACTCTTGAAATCTCTGCAGTAAGCGGACAAAGGTTTGTCCTTTTTGGTGAGCAAGTGAAGACTTCTACCGAGAGAGAACTCTCTAGAAAGAGAGCTCTTGTTGAAGTTGTCCGCCAAAGACACCCATACATTGCGAGAAGTGAGAAGTGTGTGAATAGAACCAAGAACTTCTTCTGACAGCGTTCCAAACAACCACGAACGAACAAGTTGATCCGTGCATAACCAAAAATCGAACTGTGGGTTTGGTTCCTCGACATGAACTTCACCACGAAGATCTGTACGCGTTGCAGAAGGTGGAGGAATAGCACCATTAACGAACCCCAGAAGCTTCTGACTGGAAAGGAGAGATTCGAACTGGATTTTCCAGAGTAAGTAGTTGCTGTCGTTGAGCCTGAGAGTAACAGAGCTTAGGACATGAATGTTACTTGGAAAGGGATAGAGATTCACCGGATCCACCATTGAAAGCACCTGTTAGGGCTAAATGGCTCCTGATACCATGTGAGAGTAATGAAAGAGATAAACTTTACTGAATAATACTTTCTTACTTGATAATTACAAAAATGTTTATAAGAGGCTTATATAGAGCTAATATAACAGTAAAGACAGCTAGCTAGCAGATAAGGATGAGAGCAGGGAAAACCGATTATCCAGCTGCATTCCCGTACAATGCTCTGCTCTGCAAGAAGACAAAAACAGAACTGGAGGAAACCGTTGAGATATGAGAGTGATAGGTTCGTCTTAGACTTGAATATTTGAATTTTCTTGAGCCATAATGTGGGCTTCAAATACCCTTTGTATCTGAGTGAAGAGATACGATTGCATACTGTTTTTGAAATGGTCCGACTAGAATCCTCAACTGAAATCCAGTTACCTCCATGACGCTGAGAATTTTTCTCCTTCCACAGAAAATAGATTGTGGCCTGAAACACAAACCGCAGCAGCATAGTATCCTCGAGTTGCCTATGAGCCTAGCAACCGTATCATTCCAGTCTGGAGTGATCGAGTGGCCTAAGAAGTTCCCTGCAATGTTCACCCAAACAGTTAACCCAAAGGATAGGAGAATAGATGGGCTCTAATTTCATCCCAATTTGGATACGAGAACGATAGAATTGTTCTTGGAGACTTAATTACATTAGTAAAGTTATTATTTTAATAATTAAAAATAATAGTTATTGTACATATGATAAGTATTTTCTTAAAAACCATTTTAGTTTTTGTTAGTTAACATGTGTATTATGGATCTCTCATAAATTAATTTGGTTTCTCGTATAAAAAATTATCTCAGTCTTTTTTTTTTCCTTTTTTTTTCTTATTTTACTTTTGATGTCTATTTTTGAGAACTCATATGAGAACACAATCAACATACATAACCAATATTGATGCTTTCTACATTCTACCATGAGAATTGTCATATAGACATTAATAAATCATCAATATACAACATCTTTCAAAAACAAAATTTCGTAAGACTTGCTGCAGTTAGTAAATGAGAACTAGTACCATTATATATATATATATATATATATATATATATATATATTATCTTGTTATTACTATACTTTTGTTGTTGAAGTGATAACACAATTATATCCGACGTACAAATATGATATATAACAGAATGAACAAAAATATTGTTTTCGAGAAAATTAAATTAATCGGTTCACAATGAGAACATTCGAATTCATCAAACTGAATACAATTACATTTTCAAGATCCTTCACATTCACTCATTCTGGCTAATTAAATAAAAAAACATAGGTTCAAAGAGCATATATGTATAATTAATACAACTCATTACCTGTGAATTCCATAATGGTGCTCCTCTTCTTCATCATCCCCATCATCTTCGTACATAGACTTCATAAATGGCTCATCATCATGAGTCGTCTTTGGCACACTTCCAAAGGCTTCATGATTGTTACCGACACCTTCAGCGATCACTCCAACAGCTGTTGTTGCGGCTGCTGCTGCGGCTTGTCTGTTAACGGCAGAGAATTGTTGAATGACTAAAACCGAAGCATGCATTGTGAAATTCGACGAAGCTAATGTGTCCCCTATTGTCCCTAGCTCAGGACTACTGCTCCAGTCGTTTAAACCGGCGGTCACCGGAGAATCTGAGTTGTACCCTCTTCCGACAACGTAAAGATCATACGAGTTATTGTCTTCCATCTCTCTGATCGTTGATATCGTGTCTTGACCATCATTAACCACCTTTTCGATATATTTCACGGACGAGTCGTTCATAGTCTTGAAGTTGAACTCATAGATGCACTCGTCGTCCACTTGTTTCTCCCTCTCGTACTCGGCCGCAACTTTCCCGGCAGAGACTAGAGCTTCGCGTCCCGGGACGAATCTTACTACGGTGAGATTGATCAGGTGTTGTCCGACCATCCGCCATGCGTATGACAACGCTTCCCGGTCGTCTGGACCTCCCACGAAGAGCATTGCTACTCCTCTCTTTGTGGGTTCTCCATGGAACGACTCAGACCGGACCATGGCCATGCCACGGTCGACTAAAATCCCGACGGAGCAAGGCGCATGGTTCAAAACGTTTTGGTTAATGTCGGCGTGAGACGAGTTTCCTTCTCCCATCCGACCGTCTGGTGTCAAGTGTTTGTGGTAAGGCAATATGATGAAACAAACTCGCTTGTCCTCGGCTAACGCGCATATGTCTTCGTGCATCGTCGTGTAAGGAGAAACTGCGGTAATGGTCTGAACCGTCATAGCGTCGTTGTTCACTTCCATAGCTTCGAAGCTCTCAGCTATCTGGTCAGACTCTGCTCTGACTCTGTCCGAGAAGTTAGCTTTAGGTTTGTTTTCGTCGTTCATGATTAGCAACGAGGCAGTGGTTCGACCAGTGAGCTCCACGAGGTGAATGGCAAATACATTGAGAGGTGATTGTTTGGTGGGGTTTGAGACTTGTAAAAGATTGGTGACCCCAGAGACGTTAGGGAGAATATGGACGCAAGCTAAGACGCGAAACTCTGTTTCTCCTTTGATCTTTTGGACCGTTCGGTGCTTGTAATGAACCAGTCTTTTCTTGGGCTTGTATGCAACGGCGAGAAGCGGCTCCACCACTAGTGACATTACTAGAAGTGCGATTGTCATATGAGTGTACATTGGACTATCCAGTGCCTAACAATTGTAGCAAAATCAAAAATTAGACTAATTTCTCAAAATAAAATATAGTCTACTATATACTAGTTCTCTATCATTCATATCTTATTTTGTAGACCCAATAAGCAGCATAGGGCCACAATGTGCAACAAAATAAAGTTAGATGGGATATTGATTAATACCTTGGTATCACGACCGGCATTAAGGACGACAAGTGATAAGGTTCCCTTGGTATTCATAAGAGCTCCGAGAGCAAGAGCGTCACGAGAAGGCATTTGCATGAACAAAGAGACGACCACAGTGGTCACGATCTTTACTAAGAAGCAAGAGCAAATGACTAAAACCATCATGAACTTGTCAGTGAACTTGAGCATGTAACCAATATCAGCTCGTAACCCACAAATGATATAGAAGAGAGGCATGAGTATTCCGGAGAGGAAGTCATGAAGCTTCTCCTCGATCATGTTACGTATGATGTGGTCGTGCGGGATGGAGAGACCGAAAAGGAAGGCCCCCGTTATGGAGTGAACCCCACATGCGTCCGTCATCAGCCCACATAGGACCACGCCTCCTAAAATGAACCAAACGTGGGTGTCTCCAACTTGACCTGCCTTTACGGTTTTGGCGAAGATCCATGTGATTCCTGGACGGATCACGTAGATGCAAAGGAGGACGAATATGAAAGTGGTGAGAATCACCCACGGCATCATATGGTTCCATGACCCTTTTTCAAAAAAAAAAAAAAAAAAACAACAACAATCATAATCTTTGCATTACGTAAAATTGCAAGGTTTTGTTATATAGTTATTTAAAATAAAATAGATTATTAATGGATTCATTCTATATCCGGTTAAAAGAGAAATTTACCTGCTTTGTTAAATGAAGCGAACGCGAAAACAAGGAGAACCCAAGTGCACAAATCAGTGATAATGGCTGCACACATAGCCGTACGGCCCATGTCGGACCGCAAGAGCTTGAGATCCGCAAGGACCCTAGCAAGGTCAGGGAAGTTGGTACATGCTAGCGCAAGAGACCAAAAGACACAACCAGAGGTGATCTTCTCTGGGTGGCCATTTCCGTGAAGGTAGTAAAGGCAGGCACCAACGGGTAAGGCAACGAAAAGTCCAGCAAAGGCAATGACTACCGGTTTGATCTCGGTGATCCGCACCATCCTCAAATCCATCCCAAGACCAAGGAGGAATATATTGTAGACAAGAGCTAAGTTTGCGAATGTCTCAAGAACCATTGTGAATCTGTAGGGGAATACATGCTCGAGTATAAAACGTGTGTTCCCAAGCACACTTGGGCTAAACAATAACCCACACTGCAAACAAATATAAATCACAAATTAAATTGCTAGAAGATCAAGAAAACACACAAAAATAAAAATAAAATAAAAAAATTATGTAGCATACGCACGAGGATCTGAGCTACAAAAGGAGGAAGATAAAGAGGTCGGGTTAGATAGTAGATGATGCGGTAGCTAAGGTTGGCTACAAAAAGCTGCGTGATGAAGAAAGGCAAGGAAGAGGCGAGCGTGCTTCCGCTCTCCCATCCCTTTTGTTCTCTCTTCTCAAAGAGAAGAGTTTGTTCATAACACACAATTTTTCCAAAACGTGATTCGTCAATCGTATAGATAGGGTTCGTCGTATTAAGAGGGAGTCCCGAAGTCATCTTGTCTTAACGATGGCTTGTCGGAATCCCTAAAGACGACGGTACTCTCCGTCTGAAACCCCAACGTATTTTTTTTTTTTTAATAAACCCAACGTTTAGTTCATTTATAAATATATATGTGTTAACTGCATGAACAGCTAAAATAACAACCTCATTTTCTACGTTCTTTCTTTCAGACGTGAAGGCTAATTATAGCTGATGCTATTAGTTATTGGGGGAGATGATTGACCACTCGTTTTAAAATGGGGTTTTTCTTTTAAGATTGGACTTATCAGAATTATTTTATGCTTTAAACGGCTGGTTGTAAACAAACACTTTGATTCAACAAATTCTTTTCTAAGTTCTAATTGTGTAACACACTTACAGTTATCTGGTAACGAATCATCTTTATTTAGTTTAATATGTTGAGCAATTTTTTTTGTAAGAGGGTTTTCATTAAAATTAAAACAAAGTACAAAATGTGATTTGTTAGTACAACTCTTAAGTTTAACTAAACTAAGTAGGATATTAGTGCGCTGATAAGAATATCGATTTCTACAACCTCGTTTTCCTCTTCCACGAACTGTCATCCATGCTATATCTTGATATTTTTGCGTCGGTTTGATCAACCGACCCCCTCTTATCATACTTTCAGATTCATCCATTTGTTCAGTAATACGAAAATCACTCTCCATGATATTTACTTCTTGGATTGACTTGATTGAAAGAGAAGTCATTTTTAAAGGATAATTTTCTGTGAATGTTGTACCCTCATTCATGATAATTTCTGATGTAACATTGTTCATAACTTGTAAAGAAGTGTGAGCAGATGATGTACCTGCTAGTGTAGAATATAGAATAAACTTTGCATATGGAAGTGATTTACCGAAAGTACTGGTGAAGAGACATCCCTGTAAAAGATAACTACCTGAAGAGATATAGAATCTGTAGTTGCTGGTGAAGAATTAATGTCCGTTGAGGACGCTCCTGGCTTCCCAAATTGAAAGGGAACATGTGGAGGTGTAAGGACAGTTTTTTGAGGACCAAGCTAAATTACCATATGAATATCTGAGTTAAAAAAAATCGTTCTAGATTACATTCATTGTTGTGTTCTGCAAAATTCTTTATTTAAATTTTGGGTAATGAAATAATGAAAATATCTAATCTTTTGACAATTAAATAAAAAACTGGAAACAAGCTAAATTACATAGTTTGCTAAATAAAATAAAAGCCCCAGCAAAGTGTAAATGAAACTACGAGTCGAATAAATAAGTGTTAACAAAAGTTAAAGAAGAATATTTGCTCAAAAAAAAAGAGAAGAATATTTGGTTGATAAATTATCTTAATTACAAGTAGCAGAATAAAACCCTTTTGTAAACCAGCAACAGGGACCAGGTGGTACACTAAGAAAAAGTTTGTTAAACGCTCTCACCCATCTCTAAACCTCAAGCGACGAAACCTTAGCTCCGGCCCGGTGATTACCGGTGCTGGAGGAGCCCGGTGATTGCCGGTGCTGGAGGTTCCTCCTTTTTCCCTTGTCTCTTTTTCTCTTTACTCTCTTCCCTTCTGTCTCTCCCTTGGTTTCTTTGTTTGTTGGTTCTGGGTTTGTTGGAGTTATTCCGGCGCTTCACCTTGAGGTGGATGGTGTCTCTCTCCGGTTTCCTCTGGAACAGCTGCGAGGCTATGGTGGCAACGAAAGTGAAAAGGGTCGGCTTTTAGAGCTTGAGGATGAACCAGATCTGATTTTCCTTTTACAGATCTACGGTGATTCTTCGTTAGTGGCGACGCGTGGCTCGGTGTGACGACTCCTCCATCACTGTTCTACCTTCAAACGTGGAGGTGAGACTATCGGAGGCGAGGATTGATGGCGAGTAAAAGGCGGTTTATCTCTCAGTTCTCGAAGACAACATGTACCAAAGGTCTGCGACGAAGGAGTGGTCGACCGGAGAAGCTCACCTTACGGTGGTACGTGGTGGTGGTTCGACTTCCCAGCGCCGGTGAAGCTCGTCTTAACCGGTGGTTTGAGCCCCACACAGCTGGACTTTTGGATTCACGTTTCCGGCTCGTGTCTGCTACCAAGGCTCGCCTTTTCATCCGGATGTGTTTGTTCGGTTTTAAGGCTGAGGATCGGGACGTTGAAAGCTGGTGATACAAGACTAGTCCGGAAAATGCCCTAGGTGAAGATGCTGTCTGGTCAAGTTTATCACGCCAATCATTAGAGGCCAACAGCTTGGAATGAACTGTAATCTCGGTATCTTTGTCTTGTTTCGTTTGGTTAGTAATGTGTCTGTATTATGAGATCTAATTAGGTGGTTGAAGAGTCGATAGCATCTCGGGTTGTGGGGTGTTGTCGTACTCATTGGGGTTTAATGTACAAGGGGATCTGATTAGGTAATGTTGGGTCCAAGTAGTGATTCAAGGTGATATTAGATCATCCCTTGTTATGTGGTTTAATCTCTGGAGAGGTTCGATCAAGTTGTACACAGAATTGGTGAATATGAAGTTGATTTCGAGTAAAAAAAAAAGAATAAAACCCTTTTGTTTTTTGCTTTTGTCACTAAGCATGTTGAGCCTATTTGAGAGAGAGAAAGAGAGAGACATCTATTGTAAATGTACGCATTGAAGTTTAAGGGGTTTTAACGAATAATAAAAAGTTATGGGGTTAAAGTTAAAACCTACATTATTTACCGACCGCGACCAAAAAAATGTCAATGCTTCGGATACTTTCTCTCCCAAATCCTTTCTTCTCACACCAGACAGAACTTGAGTTACAGTAATAGCCGAAATCTCCAGGTATGTCTGTCTATCTGTCGATTCCTAAAAGTCCCAAACTTTCTATTGGCTAATTCAGTTGGAATAATTCGAAAGTTTATCAATTTCGATTTGATTGATCTAGGGTTTTCAGAATCAGATGAAAATACTCTGTTCCTGAGTTAGAAAAAAAAAGAAATCAAATCTTTATGCTGAAAAAAGATGGTTTGCTTGTGCAGCTGATGTGTGTGGTTTGTGAGTCGTTGGAAGAAAGTTTCGAGCTTTACTATCAATGAGCGTTGTTCGATGGCCAAGAGTGTTAACGCCAACGCTTCTCTCCCAAATCCTTAAGAAGCAAAAGAGCCCTCTAACAGCGCTTCGTCTTTTCGACCAAGCGAAAGAGAGGTTTCCCAGTTACACCGGTCACAACGGCTCCGTGTACGCCACCATGATCAGCATCCTCGGCAAGTCCAACAATCATATACCGGAGATGAAGTACGTCATAGAGAAGATGAAGGAAGACTCTTGCGAGTGTAAAGACGCGGTTTTCGCATCGGTGATCAGGACCTTCTCCAGAGCTGGGAGGCTGGAGGATGCCATCTCTCTCTTCAAGAGCCTCCACGAGTTCAACTGCGTGAACTGGACTCTTTCTTTCGACACTCTCTTGCAGGAGATGGTTAAAGAGTCTGAGCTCGAAGCTGCTTGTGAGATATTCAGAAAGTATTGTTACGGGTGGGAGGTGAGTTCTAGGATAACGGCTTTGAATCTGCTTATGAAGGTTCTTTGCCAGGTCAACCGCTCTGACCTGGCTTCTCACGTCTTTCAAGAGATGAACTACCAGGGCTGTTATCCGGACAGAGACAGCTACAGGATCTTGATGAGAGGGTTTTGTCTCGAAGGGAAGCTTCACGAAGCGACGCATTTGTTGTATTCGATGTTCTGGAGGATCTCGCAGAAAGGCTCAGGGGAGGACGTTGTGGTTTACAGGGTTCTGTTGGATGCTTTGTGCGATGCTGGGGAGGTTGATGAAGCTGTTGAGATTCTTGGCAAGATCTTGAGGAAAGGACTGAAGGCTCCCAGAAGATGTTACCATCACATCGAAGCTGGACATTGGGAAGGTGACAGAGAGCGTGTGAAACGTTTGTTGACCGAGACTTTGATCCGTGGCGCGATCCCCAGTTTGGATAGCTATACCGCCATGGCTACCGATCTTTTCGAGGAAGGTAGGATTGTTGAAGGTGAGGAAGTGCTTCTTGCTATGCGAAGGAAAGGCTTTGAGCCAACACCTTTTATCTATGGTGCCAAGGTGAAAGCACTGTGTAAAGCCGGGAAGCTGGAAGAAGCGGTTTGTGTTATCGACAAGGAGATGATGGAAGGTCATTGCCTTCCAACAGTTGAAGTGTACAACGTTCTTATAAAAGGCCTATGCGACGAAGGAAAATCAGTAGAGGCTGTTGGATATCTCAAAGGAATGTCTAAGCATGTTTCTTGCGTAGCTAACGAAGAGACGTATCAAACTCTAGTGGATGGTTTGTGTGGCGATGGTAGATTTGTGGAAGCGAGTCAGATCATGGAAGAGATGTTGGTCAAGTCATTCTTCTCTGGTGTTGAAACTTACAGTGTGTTGATCAAAGGTCTTTGTGCTATGAATCAACGGTATGAAGCTGTGATGTGGTTGGAAGAAATGGTTAGTCAGGATATGGTGCCTGAACCTTCTGTGTGGAAAGTTTTGGCTGAGTCTGTTTGCTTTGGTTCCGTTGATGTTGTTGAGATGCTTGACCATCTAGTTAGTAGCAATTGTTAAATCAAACTCTCTCAGTTTTATATGAGAAGTAAAATTTTCGTAACAAAATAAGTGTATTAAGATTTCAATCTACAACCATCTAAGTTACCAATAACTTTAAATAGTTTTTAAAGTTAAAGTCAATAAATTTTAAAAAATGGTTGTAAAAATCTTGTTTTCTAAAGCAAAAAAATTATGGTTGTAGAAATTTATTTCCTTTTTAAAATATTGTTGTATGAATACATTTTTTTAATCATTTTTTCATTTAATTTCTACAGCTACATCAGATACAGCTACATCAAAAAATTTTATAGTTTAAATTTTTCAGTAAATTTTCTACAGCTACAATCTAAACAATTGGCCCCTTTATGTCATCAATTTTTTCGTTACTCCATCAATTTATTGTTTTTATCTTTCCATAAATTAAAATATAAAAAAAATTGAATCTATACTATTATTTATGATGATTTTGCTTACTTGTTATGTTCTCCATAAATTTAGGTAGTTTTGCTTATTTGTTATATTTTCCATAATTTTAGATAATTTTCTTATTTATTATGTTTTTAATAATTTTTTGCTTACTTGTCATATACTCCATAAATTTAGGTAGTTTTGCTTATTTGTCATATTTCTCATAATTTTAAGTAAATTTCTAATTTATTATGTTTTTAATAATTTTTATTTTGCTTATTTGTCATATTCTCCATAATTTAGATTATTTATTTATTTGTCATGTCCTTAATAATTTTAATTGATAATTTGTTTCTTTGTCATATTTTAAAATAATTTATGTTTTAATTATTGTAGATTGTTAATTGGTGTCATTATGAACTCCGATGAAGATGAAGAGAAAATTCATATAAAATGCAATTAAAATTTTGATGAAGAGGGGATTGATTTCATACGTTTTGTAGATTTATCTTTTATGTAATTTAAAGTATTAATAAAATTTTATTAAGTTAATAAAATGATGATACCTTTTACATGTGTGGTTTGGTGATAGAATTAAAAAAAAAGATTTTTCAAGTACCGAACAATTATGTTGTGTTGTAACAAAAAGATAAATCATATCTTTTGATTAATTTAATATTTGAAACTAATAAAATAAATTAGATTGAAATTAAAAATTATGTTAAAATTTTGAATTAATTGGATATATATTATTCCGCACAAGTGGACCATCATCTAGTATTTAATTATTTTTTATTTGGTGTGAAAAAATCTAAAACCATATAATTTGAAGCCGAGGGAATATAACTAGTGCTACTTTATTGGTGAATTTTAGCATGTGAGAATCAGCAATATGTTGGGATTGGTAGATGTTTAAGATGATGAGTTTTTGCATATGACACTTTAAAAAGAATTTATTTTACATTGAAAAATGATGAATTTTTGCAGATTATGAAAATAAGGTTTAGATGATGGAGTCGTTTGGGATCACTGCGTTTCGAAGTATGACAATGATTCCTTCTCTTATAACATATCCCTCAGCTTCTCTGTTACTTTCTTCAACATTGTCTCTATTGATAATCTGTGAATCAAAAAAAAATATTAAAACTATGGTAACTGGTTTTTAGCTTTACTTAACATTGAATGTTTATTTACCATAACGTTTTGACCAATCCTTGCATTCTTATCTACAATGGCTCTTCTTATTCGACTCTTTTCACCAATCCCTATTCGAATCTGTGTCTTCTTCTTCCCTTTTCTTCTCACATCTTCTTCAGTCTGTAACACACAACTTTAGACACATTATTGTAAGAGTCAGTCGAGCTTGCGGTCCAAGAAACCATGTTTACCTCATAGATGTTAGAACCAACGATGATTGAATCTTCTACAAGCACATCATCTGCGATTCTTGTTCTCATTCCCACCACTGATCCTCTGATGACACATCTCTATTCCATCAACCGCAAAATCACATACAAAAGAGAAGACATGAGCTTTTGATCAACAATGGCTGCTAGGGTTTGAAGAAGAGTTTTGTAAAATTACATCGAGAATGCAACCGTCTCCGATTATACTGTCGGTTATTACAGCTTCACCCATGGAGCTTGGAGGCAAACACCGAGGCATTGTGTAAAGAGGACATTGTTTGTCGTAGAATCTGCAACTACAAAAGAAAAAAAAACTTGACTTGAGTCACAAGTTTTCACATCTTAGAGTCATTTAGGTCTCACAAGGGTTTTACACCTCTTAATGCTCTCCATATTAGCTCTATAGTAAGCTCCAACGCTCTTCACATCTTCCCAATAACCATCAAACATATGAGCTTTCACCTGAAAAAAACAACAACAGAGGTTTAAGACAAATCTAGCTTATGATTGGTTCTTGTCTCTGCCAGATAACCTCTTTACCTTCATTCCTTGAGAGATAGCTCCGGGAATGATTTCGCTGGCCATGTCTTTGGCTTTAACCAAACATTCTCTCAGAAGCTTTACCATCTGTTCTCGACCGATCACGTAAATCCCTGTGCTTGGAACATAGCAAGAAGAAGTTCCATCACTTCTTGTTCTGCTCTCAACCTGCATTATTCTCATTTAGTCTCCAGCTCATTCTGAATGACACAGAACGTTATAGAGATATCTAACTCACGGAGATCGAATCTTGTTGACCCTTCTCGGGATTGATGGTGAATTTAGTGACGAGATTACTGGAATCAACTTCCATTAAACCGAAACCAGAGTCATGGTCTGCAACAGAGCTTAACCCAACAATGGTTATATCAGCTCTGCTTCTTCTATGATCTTCTATTAGCGTGTTGTAGTCCATTCTATAGAGATGGTGTCCAGGAAGAACCAAGAACTCAGTCACTGGAAACTCTTCGAATACCCACAAGCACCTTCTAATCGCATCAGCAGTTCCCTTTTTTGTAAACAAAGGTTACTTTAGCAACACGCAACAGATCTAAAAACAGAGGAAAATGATTTTTGAAGTGACAGTTTTTGACCTAACCTGAAACCATCCTTGATCTTCAAGGCTCTGATAAGCGGCGATGACTTCAACGAACCGGTCTTTCCCGAGTCCGAATCCACTGTAAGCTTTAGTGAGATGTGAATTGAGAGAAGTGGAATTAAACTGAGTGATTGCATAGATCTTTGTGATGTCACTGTTGATGCAATTGCTGATGACTGCATCAATTAGTCTATAGTTTGCTGCAATGGGAATAGCACCTTTTGATCTCGTTCTGGTGAGTGG
This sequence comes from Brassica juncea, assembly GCA_018703725.1. Classification (NCBI taxonomy): domain Eukaryota; kingdom Viridiplantae; phylum Streptophyta; class Magnoliopsida; order Brassicales; family Brassicaceae; genus Brassica; species Brassica juncea. Next base: position 13,248,247 of record CM031940.1, read on the forward strand.
ATAAAGCTCAGAGTCTGGTCCTCCTCCGAACACAATGGCAGCAACACTCTGGTTCAAAGGAACCTGTTGAGTGTTTGAAACAGAGAGGTTTGGACATGAGCTTGGAACGAAGATCTGCTTCAAGTTATAGTTATGTCTCTCTTGGTTATGGTTGCTACTGGATCTTACCATATGAAGATTGGTCAGTTTAGTGGAAGATGAAGAATAAGAAGAAGAATAGATCTGCATTTTCGATTACAAGAAGATATGCTTCAAGAAATAAAGAAAATGGGTTTGAGGTCTGAGAATGTAAGGTGTTGTTGGTTTTTGTATTGGAGATTTAACGTGTGATGATGGTTGTGGTGAGAACGGTCCGACATTTTCTGTTGCAGACATGATTTTTTGCTTTGCCTTTGCTTGTGAAGCTATGTCTTCTGAAAACCCCTTTAACTTGTCCTGTCTCTTTACATTAGATTCCTACCTTCTTCTTCTGCTTCTTTTTCTTTCTTTTTTTTTCCTTTTCCCGTTATAATAAAGGGACCTATTGGTAGTAGTACTATACATATAATATACCCGATCTAAGGCAATTACTTTATAAAAATGGAAGAAGGGCAGGAGAAAAGGATATCTAGGAAAAGCTTGAAAAAGAAACTTCAGAGGTTTTGATAAACAGTGCATGCATCACATGAATCATGCATGTGGAAAGCTCTGTTTTATAACCATTTACGGGAAACGAATAATTTTGCCGAATATTTCTGAATTGGATTGGTTAGAACTGAATATATTAAAAGCCAGATGCCAGAATAGTTTTTTTTTTTATGGTTGGGTTCTCTCTAATCATACTTAAAGAATTGTAGAAACTTAAACCGCACAATTTCCTATCAATTTTGTTTTTCAGTGTGTTTATTGTATACTACAAAAATCATTTGTGGCGAAATAATTTTAAATTAAGATATGTTCAGTTAAAAACATCCAATAACAAAAAAAAATATAGCAAAGCAAACAGTTTTTATCCAAGATTTTTAGAATCCTAAATGATAAGGCCAAAATGGTAATATTTTAAGGATGGCGTGGATCCGAAGGTAAGCATGCTATGCCCTAGTCTAATCATATGTATCTTTTTGCTCTTGTTTTTGTCAATCTTTCAAACCAGGCTTTAGTTTTGAGAAGCTTGAAGCTTATTTAGTCTCCTTAAAAGTTTTCGTAGCAAATCAGACGTGCGTATAATATTATGTTTACGAATCAGATTAATGTACGTACAAATTAACATCAGTTTTTATTATGAATCAGATTAACATACGTATAAAAAATGTTAGGGTTTACTGTTTCAACTTTTAGGGTTTGAGGTTGTATGGTTTCATTGACAAGAGTCAGATCTCCAAGTAAATAAGGAATCAAGATTGACATCAGTTTTCTTTTCTTAGATTAAAACTAAAAAGTTACTAAACATTAGCAGTCAATAAACCAAGTACTATACTACTTTCCATGTTAAAGAACAAAGTCGTACTCGTAGCAAGAACTCTGTTATTTTGCAGTTTAGTACATCTTTATTTGGCTTCATCGAATATCATGAACAAGGTTGCGAGAATCTACTGAATTCTGAGCATCAAAAAATTACTAAAATTAGACAAATCCGCCTCAACTTTGTTGTGACATTTTAGCCAAAAAAAAAAAAAAAACTTTGTTGTGACAAAAAAGCAGCTATATCATCAAGATAATTCAATGAACCTAAGCACCTAAAAACAATCTTAATGAAGAATTAAATATTTAATTTAGTGAATGAAGTTAATTAACTAATTAGTAACAATAAGATGATTACTAACTAAAACCCAAAGCAAAACACAAGGAAAAATAATGAACTCAGAAAAAAACTCAAACCGACCTGCTTAGCCATCATTAGGTTTTCTCAAGGATCACGGTTTCTCTTCCCGGAGTCACAGTGGAAGGCGGAAGAAGAATGAGAGCAAAGAAGAGTTTGCCATCAGAGTGAAAAGACCAGAGGCGAATGTTATCTTTTTCTTGCAGCTCGACATCTTCGACCACTTGATTCCACCCTGTAACCAAATTATAAACAGGAGGGTTGCTCATGTCCCATATCCTCAGATCCACCTCCCATCTACGCAGCTTGCAATCAACGATAGTTGCGTCCAAGCCTTCCCCGCGAAGCTCAATGATCGTTTTTTCCTCTTTAGTCATGAAATCTTTATCAACGATTTGACTAGAAGGCATTGAGAGACGTCCGTTATTTGTATTGAGATCAGTAGCAGTCAGGCTCTTCTCAATGATCATCTTTGGTCCGACTCCGATATTGTCTCTCATGAACTGATCAAGCCAATACGGCATCTTCGATTTCGTTCCCACGTCCAAACAACAACCAACCTTGCGGTCTTTGGTTTTAGCAATAATCTTTAACTCCATAGCATTAGCAATACTTTTCCATAATTGAATCTTCTTACACTCTTCCTCGGTTGGCTTTGAACTATTCAAAAGCATTAATGAGTTCGCACAGTCCATAATGTCTTCAGGCACCTCTTCTTTACTCGTCATTCTTTTCTATATCTTTCTGTGTGTTCTATTCTGTTTAATCATAAGACGAAGATACTATATATATAGAGAGACAGATTCATGAGTTTCTTCTCTCTTCACTAATTCTATTAGGATTTAGTATTTGAGTTTGTTTCAAACTTCCTTTAATTTTTTTTTTAGCAAAAAAAAAAAAACTCTTTAATTTTTTTAATAACTGGTTTCCTTGATGTATTAGGACTTCAGAGTCACGTTATTCTCAGAGCTATAAATAGTAAAAAAAATAGTAATGAAGATGTAGATAAACCATTACGAAAAAATACAGTAAGAAGCCCTTAGGGTACGAGTATTGGTGGGACCGGATCAAATCCCTTAATTAGGGAAGTCCTTTAAGATTTTTTTTTTTTTTTTTTTTTTTTTTTGGTCGGGATTGGTACAAGGGACGTCCCTTAATTAGGGGATTTTCTCTCTTTCTTCCCCTTCGGTCCTTGTGTTTCGTGGTCTCCCTCCTTTAAGGATGTCTCAAGGGACCACCAATACTCATGCCCTTAAAACACTTTGAAAGTAACCCTTTCTTACTTGGATGACAAGTCATTATTAGACTTGATAATGTGATCTTCTTCGACTCGGCTCTATTCTCTTGCTTGTTATCAACTCCAACAAGGCAAAAACCACTCAGGCATTGGCTCTCATCTCCATAGAGAAGAGACTCCCGTTCTGAACGATGATCGGTCTTGCGTTTTACCGTCATAGGTTGTCTTTCAATTGTATGAAACAGAGGAGAATAAGGGTTTCTGGTGGGCTTTTCGAAGATTCCATTAATGGGCCGTCGTCAACATGGTGTAAGTATATATCAAAAGTCAAAAATATTTGTCAAACTGAAACTTTTTTCATGCTCCCTCCGTTTCGATATAGATATGTTTTGAAAGGGATATTTTGTTTCAATTTACATGAAGTATGAGGATTTAAAGTTAACTTAATTTTATTGAAACTGTTCAACCAATTAGATTTTACGGTCTTTCTTATAATTGGTTAGCTGATTATAAAATTATATCTTTAAAATACTATTTTTAGAAAAATTTTATTTTCTTAATCTTTGTGCACTAATGCAAAACATCAAATATTATGAAACAGGGGGATAGAGGGAGTATTATAATTACTCATAATCAATATGCCAATCATGTCATTACCATGTATTGCACGATCTCCATGTAAATAATAAATAAAAAGGATAAACTAAAATGGGCAAATTGAGAGAAATAAGAAAAACTAAGGGGTTTAAGCATAAATTTGTAAACGCAAAAAGTGTAAAACAAACGAACATGATAAGGACTGGTAGCATAAAATATTAATAGATATAATATATACTTCCGTGCTCTCTGACTGCTTCTTCCCTCGGAACACTCACAGAAGGAAACACAGAGAGACATGAAAACAATAACAAACACGTTCACTTCCGTACATTTGTCTTCGTCGTCGTCAAATTTCTTCTCTCTCCCGCAACGACGTGCTCTCCTCTATCTCTCTCCTCCTGACTTCTCCTCTCACTCCTCTCTTTTCCTTTTGTCTTGACTTCCTCTGATCATCATCATCATCTCATATGGATTCACTAATCATGGAAGAAGAAGACTCTGCTTCTCTCGTCCCAGCTCCTCCGCATCGTCGCAAGGCTCAGTCATTCAGCCAACAATTCGACCAGAAGCAGCCGCACCATCAGATCCGCAAACACAGCCTCGACGAGGGACTCCCTACATCCTCCACGTCGGCAACAACCGAAGCCGCCGTCTACTTCGATTCCTCCGACGACGAATTCTCCACCGGAGGAGCCATCCCCAGCGAAGATAGCTTCTTCGACGGCGAGGATTACTCCGTCGTCACTCCTCCTCCCGACGTCCTCGCCGGAGACGACAGCGCCGAGCCGCTCCCGGAGTTCATTGGCGCGGGAGGCGGCGCCGGAATATTCAAGGTTCCGGTGCGGGCGGCGGTGCATCCCGGACGGCCGCCGTGTCTGGAGCTGAGGCCGCATCCGCCGAGGGAGACGCAGGCGGGGAGGTTCTTGAGGAGCGTGGCTTGCACGGAGACGCAGCTGTGGGCGGGTCAAGAGAACGGCGTGAGGTTCTGGAGTCTAGAAGAGGCTTACGTGGCGGGGCGCGGGGGAGTACAGCGAGGGGACGAGGATACGGCGCCGTTTCGTGAGTCTGTTGCTACTTCCCCAACCTTGTGTTTGGTGGCTGACCAAAGCAACAAGCTCTTGTGGAGCGGCCACAAGGATGGAAAGATCCGGGCTTGGAAGATGGATCGGCAGCCTTGTGGTGCTTCTGATGATTCGGATCCTTTCGAGGAGCGAATCTCGTGGCAAGCTCATCGTGGTCCTGTTAACTCCATTGTCATTAGCTCTTATGGTTAGTTTTTTTACTCTGATTCAAACTAATATGAGGATTGGTTAGTTTGTTTTTGATCATCCTTATGTTGATGATTGTAGGTGATATGTGGTCATGTTCTGAAGGAGGTGTGATCAAAATATGGCCTTGGGATTCGTTTGAGAAATCTCTTCTGCTTAAACCTGAGGAGAAACATATGGCTGCATTGTTAGTGGAGGGATCTGCCATTGACCTCAGGAGCCAAGTTACTGTCAACGGGACATGCAGCTTATCTTCCTCAGACGTCAAGTACTTGTTAGCCGAATCAGTTAGAGCTAACGTGTGGGCTGTACAGTCACTCTCATTCTCTATCTGGTAATCTTCTATTTCTCCTCTGCCTATGAGTTCTTTTTTAGTCACTTCTTGATCAATTCTAAGTGCAGGGATGCTCGGAATAAAGACCTTTTGAAAGTTTTTAACGTTGACGGTCAAGTCGAGTGTCGTGTAGACATGCCGCATATCCAAGACCAACAAGTCGACGACGAGATGAAAATGAAGTTCTTCTCGGCTTCCAGAAAGGAGAAACCACAGGGGTTTCTGCAGCGATCCCGTAACGCCATAATGGGAGCTGCTGGAGCTGTACGCAGAGTCGCCACAAGAAGCGCAGGAGCGTTTACCGAAGACACAAGGAAAACTGAAGCGATCGTCTTAGCTTCAGATGGAACTATCTGGACAGGAAGCATGAGCGGTCAGATTGTCCAGTGGGATGGAAACGGTAACCGCTTGAGGGATGTGAATCACCACCACAGGCCTGTTCTGTGCTTTTGCACTTTCGGTGATCGGATCTATGTTGGTTACGCAAGCGGCTACATCCAGGTGTTGGATCCTGATGGGAAGTTGATTGCGAGCTGGGTTTCGCATAATGAACCTGTAGTGAAGCTAGCAGCTGGTGGTGGTTTTATATTTAGCTTGGCTAGTCATGGTGGAGTACGAGGATGGTATGTGACGTCTCCAGGACCAATGGATAATATAGTCCGAACTGAGTTGTCTCAGAAGGAAAGTTCTTATGCTAGACAAGATAATGTTAGGATCTTGATTGGTACTTGGAATGTTGGTCAAGGACGGGCGTCACATGATGCGCTTATGTCGTGGTTGGGATCTGTTACTTCAGATGTTGGTATTGTCGTTGTTGGGTTGCAAGAAGTGGAGATGGGAGCAGGTTTCCTTGCCATGTCTGCTGCCAAGGAAACGGTAACTCCCTCTTAGTACATGTTTGATTCACGTGAGATCATGTTGCCACTTGCCATCTTCATATTTGGATCTTGGTTGTTAGGTTGGACTTGAAGGAAGTGCTGTGGGACAATGGTGGATTGATGCAATTGGAAAAGCACTTGATGAGAATAACACTTTCGAACGTATGGGTTCAAGGCAGTTGGCAGGACTTCTGATATCTCTTTGGTAAGTGAAATGATTCTTTGTCATGCTTAGCTTGTTACACTTTTGTGAGGTCTATAATCACTTGATTATTTAACTGAAGTCTGCGTCACTTGTTTTTTCTTCCCATGTTAAACCCCTTGTGTGTTGTAATTGTCTGCTTAGGGCGAGGAAGGAGATTAGAACACATGTTGGAGATCTAGATGTTGCAGCAGTCCCATGTGGCTTTGGCCGTACCATTGGCAACAAGGTACGTCTTACTCTATCTCCACCTTTATTTTTACTTGCAATAAGAAAAAACCTATTCTGTCTATATATGAAATGTGTTGGTCACTTGCAATATATTCTTCTGTGAGGAGCTTGTTCCCACTTACTCTCATAGATTTAAGATTCTACTTGTCCAAAACAGGGAGGTGTGGGTCTGAGAATCAGAGTTTATGACCGAATAATGTGCTTTGTGAACTGCCACTTGGCGGCGCATTTGGAGGCAGTTAACCGCAGAAACGCTGATTTCAATCACATTTTTAGATTAATGGTATTCTCACGAGGACAGAGTCTAAGTAACGCAGCAGCTGGTATGGTGCAGTTCCTGTTTATGTCTTGCTCACTTGGCTTATCCACGTATTTATTTTGGCTGCTTTACTCTTCTGGTTTCCCGTGGGCCCTCTCTCTTGCAGCTGGTGTCTCAACTGCGGCCTATACACTAAAGACTACTACCACTGTATGTTCTTTATCATGTTAGTCAGGAGTTTATTTTGTTTGTTTCTTTAATGTTTGTACTGAACATGTTTCTCTGTTTTCCTAGAGTCCAAGCCTCGGCACTGAAGAAGTCAAGTCTGATTTAGTAGCAGCAGACATGATCGCATTTTTTGGCGATTTTAACTATAGACTGTCTGGTATAACCTATGATGAAGCGAGGGACTTCATTTCGCAGCGGTCCTTTGACTGGCTCAGAGAAAGAGACCAACTCAGACAAGAGATGAAGTCTGGAAAAGTCTTCCAAGGAATGCGTGAGGCATTAATCACTTTCCCTCCCACTTACAAGTTCGAGAGGAATCGCCCAGGCCTAGGAGGTAAACATGTATATCATCAACAGTTTTGTTCTGCTCCATAAAAAACTTAGACTCTCTGTTCTGTACTCTCCAGGATATGACTCAGGGGAGAAGAAGCGTATCCCTGCATGGTGTGACAGAGTTATATACAGAGACACTCAATCAAGCCCGTTCTCAAAGAGCAGCTTGCAGTGTCCTGTAGTTTCATCGGTTATAACGTATGAAGCTTGCATGGATGTTACCGAGAGCGATCACAAGCCCGTGCGCTGCAAGTTTCATGCGACCATAGCTCACGTTGATAAGTCTGTGCGGAGGCAGGAGTTGGGGAATATAATAAGGTCCAACGAGAAGATAAGATCTATACTCGAGGATCTAAAGTTTGTTCCGGAGACAACTGTGAGCACCAACAACATTGTACTTCAGAGTCAGGACACAGTCATCCTAACAATCACAAACATTTCAACCACAAGCAAAGCCATTTTCAGCATTCTCTGTGGTGGTCAGACAATAATTAAAGATGATGGTGAAGCGTCTGACTATAATGCTAGAGGCTCCTTTGGTCTACCTCGCTGGCTTGAGGTATTAAATTTTATAACAATGACAATGTAACTCGAGAGTTAATGATTTTTTTTTTCTTTTTGTAGGTTTCACCAGCAGGTGGGATGATTAAACCAGAAGGATCAGTGGATGTGAAAGTTCATCACGAAGAGTTTTACACATTGGAAGAGTATGTTGATGGTATCCCACAGAACTGGTGGTGTGAAGACGCTCGAGATAAAGAAGCAATCCTGATGGTGAACATTCGAGGAAGCTGCTCAACTACATGGACTAGCCACTCTATTAAAGTCCGTCACTGCTACTCTGGCAGAGTATGTCTCCTTGATACCAAACCTGCGAACCTAACCAAGAACCTAGGCGGTTCACGTCGCCATCCAACAGATACTAGACGGGGTAAAAGCCGGTGATGAGGTCTTGTAACATTTACACTTATGACTAGATCTTAGAGGAGAAGAACAATAAAGCCATCACTCAAGAATTGCATGAGGTGAAGAATTGCTTTCGTTCATTCTTTGATTCTTATGGAGAATCTATTTTGTGAAAACTGTAGATTTGCTTCGAAGACCATTGTTCAGGTAGCTAGTATTCAATTTCGAGTCTCCTCACTTGAATCTAAATGTTTTTATAAGACTTGTATAAACATTTGTTACTTGTTGAGACTTAGTCTCAGAGTGCAAAGTGTGTTTTTCCCTTCCTCCTCGTAATACAAAGTGTGTTCTTAGATCAGAATTTCTTAATCTCTCCTTTTCTTATACACTAGTCTATCAGTTTCTCTCTTTCATCAGTTCAAGATTCGTTTTGCCCTAAAGGATTTGTTCATCACACACATAGCCAGAGACTCTAAAATCTAACATGGTATCAGAGCCATTCATAGAACCTGGTTGAAGCTTCCGCAAGTTCACAAGACTCATTTTTCAGCTCAGATCCAAACCTTGAAGCCATTACCATCCTATTTCAGTTTCTACAGGAAGATGAAGTCTGAAGCCATGGTGTGTGTTTCCTCATCCTGTTCTATATATGACCAGATGGTGATTCTCATTGGAAGCAAAGGTGTATGGAGAGGTCTAGCTAACCTGACTCCAAGGCACCTTGTCTAAGAGCTGTTTCTCATCCGGTTTCCAAAGAAAGCTGTCATGAAGATGGCTCCTAGAAGATATGAAGAAAGGAGGGGTCTTTTGAGTTGGAGATACAAGATGGTGGTCATGAACAGAAGGTGGAGAAGCTGGGTGACGATCTAGGCGATCAGATCCAAAAAGTCATGACCTTTAGACCTGGAGATTCAAGAAACCAGTGTTGGTTTCTTGGCTGTAAGCGAAACGTTTTTCCCATCTTGATTTGAGCTTGTGTTGATTGGTTGTGATGCTGTGATGTGTTGAATACCTGAGGATATGTTAAATTACTAGATGGATATCTTTAGAATCTGTTCCATGATGCTCAAAGAGTCTTGTTTGGTGATAGAGAATTGGACTGCTCGCCCTGGTTCTATAGTGATTGTGGTAGGATGCTAGATGTTAGCTGATCCTGTTAGCTTTCATGGAATAGAAACCGCCTAAGATGGTGCATTGTGTCTTATCTTTACTGGATTTTGAGTGGTGTATCAGGTTCACAAGAGGTGTTCATTGTTCATCATCAAATCGAGACAAAATAAAGGAAAAATTTGCCCATGTTGTTCAGAGCCTGCACAAGATGCATATTCCTGAATCATGGAGAGTTTCTCTCGTCGATGGTGTATCTTCGTCGATGAGTTGTTCACAGCCTATGCATCAGAACCTACACAAAAGATGTATATTCCTGAGCATAGAGAGGAGAGTACACACATTGAAGAGAAGAAAAGTTGGTGGCAGCTACCCGTGGTTTTGGTAACCACATTGCCTACATTTCAGAACCTACACAAGAAGTGTATATTCCTGGGTGTAGAGAGGAAGTTAGCACACTGAAGAGAAGAAAAGTTAGTGGCAGCTACCCGTGGTTTTGGGAACCACATTGCCTTCATTTCAGAGCCTACACAAGAAGTGTATATTCCTGGGTGTAGAGAGGGAGCTAGCACACTAAATGAAGAATGAAAAGCTTCGAAAGAAGTACATGCATTAAAGCTGAAGGCAAGGTGGTGAATTGGGGGGCTTAAGCGCCCATGTTAGGCTGTTGTGCTCCCGGTTTCAAAACTCATTGAGGCTCGTTTCAAGCTCGGACCCATACTCACCCAAGCTTGAGGAGGAGATTCAGTGAGCTACCATCAAGACCTCTAGGATGCGTAATGTCATGTTTCTAAGAAGCCATTGCAACCCATTCATGCCGTTTCTCAACAGGTTGTTTGAAAAAGAAAGTCACTCAGTGATTGAAGAAGTGGCTGAGGAGTCTATTCAGTCTAAGTTGGTGTCTATTGAGGGCAGTTGCAGTGGTAGTTGAAGTGGGGGATTCAAGTGTCAAGACTGAAGAAAGATTGGCACTCCTCACCATGCTGATCATGAAGCAAGCAAGCGCTCATCATAAAGCTTGGACCTTCTCTTTACTTGGTTCAATCTTGAGGGGGAGTATGAATGAGCTTGTGAGAAGAAAGAGAAAGAGCCTTTAGTGGTAATTGAAGAAGAGGACCCAAGCGGTTTGGGAAGAGTTGATGAAGGAAGAAGAGAATGAATCTTGACAACTTTCTATCAAGTTGGTGACTCAAAGAAGAGTCAACCAAGGCTCTGCAAGTACTTGGATACTCAGTAAGAAGGAGCTGGTGGTCGTGTGTTCTAACCCCAATAGAGGTGGCAAGAAGTCACAAGAGAAGAAAAGACACAAACCGGTCCTAAGAAGAGGTCCAAGAAGTGTTGGTGATGTTCAAGAAAGTGAAGATCACTCTTGTATTCCTAGAAGGTCGTGATCCAGGGTCTTTGTGTCCATCATGTTGATCCTAAGACACAAAGACCCAATGGCCAATCCCTAGGCCTTGTTGGCTCTACTCTTTTTTCCTTACAAGGTTTTGTCCCAAAGAGTTTTCCTTGTAAGATTTTTAATGAGAGAGTTCTTCATGGTTCCAAACTTGACCTTCGGATCTCCTATGGTCAATCTTGAGGGGGAGTATTAAAATAAATAAAGAGACTGTCATGCAGCAAGGCTTGCCAACATGAATAGTACCCGCGGATGAACAGTGAAAACAAACTAGTCAAAGCTTCTCTTATAAGCCAAAGACTATATATTTTATTATTAGCTTATCTATTAAGCCAAAGATGTGTGGCTTCTTTTGTAAACTAGATTTGCTATATATTTGTTTGTAACCACAAGTGTAAAGATAAGAGAGAAAGGGGGTTTTTTCTTCCTCCTTCATAATACAAAGTGTGTTCTTATATCAGAATCTCTTAATCTCTCTCTTTTTTATACTCTCAACCTATTAATTTCTCATAATCTCTTGTTTTTTTTTATCTAAGTTTATACTAGTCTATCAATTTCTCTCTTTCATTAGTTCAAGACTCATTTCACCCTAAAGGGTTTGTTCATCACACACAGTGGCGACCTAGCCTTTTTTTTTGGATATCAAAAACTTGAGCTCAGCCCAACATAAATTTTTTTAAAATAAAAATAAGTAAAAAAAGCAGTCATGTGTGGGGTTCGAACTCAGGAATGAGGTGTCAAGAGAGAGAACTTGTCACCAACTAAGCTACATTTTATTCCTATCCATTGCATAAATTTCCGGACTTTTAAATTTAACATGTAGCAGCTGTAACCCCTTCCTGACACATGGGTCCGCCTTTAATCACACACAGCCAGAGACTCTAAAATCTAACACGCATCATATGGAAAGTCTTTCACTTTGTAGTAATATCAAGATAATTTAAAAAAAAAAAAATTGAAGAAAACTAGCAGTTTGGGTAGCCTCAACCGGTTGATATCCAAAGCCGGGCACAAAACTATTTGGATAATCGTTTTGTTAATCTTTATTATATTCACCAGGTAACAATGATTATTACAAGATGAAAAAAACTCAATCTCCTAATAACATTTTACCATTTCACCTCACAAACAAATAAATGTACACCAAGAGTTTTTTGATCAAATAAAAAAGTAGTTTTTGATGTTATCGGTTGAGACAACTCGTAGGCTGAATAACACCGAGATTAGTCCCAACAGCATTGAAACAGTAGGAAGTAGCAGGAGTTCCTTTGTTGTAAGTAAGCTTAATGTCTTGTAATGTGATTCCTGTGCATGGATTGGTCTTGCTGCATGCCAGATTCATCGCTTTCTCTGTCGCGGACGTTCCTTGTATGTTCCTATACGTCACTTGGCTAATCTTCACCCCTGAATGCTATATAATTTACATACACATAAATCTTTATCATAATTTTCTAACAATAATTAATGAACATGTATATTGAATCAGTCTGGATCAAAAAATGATATGCATGTTTATATATACCTCGGTAGGGCAACCTTGGTGAGTAGGACAATAATTTTGGTCGATTATGATAGGGTTCTGGACGTTCTTCATGATTAGGTTCTGGAAGAAGACTTTATTAACGAATCCAGTACTCGCCCTAGCCCACGACTTTATCCTTACGCCGTTGGTTGTTCCGGTGAATACGGAATTTGATAGTGTCACGTTCTCTACTCCATCTTCGTTCAATGTCTTTGCCAAGCTCCCAATGCTGCGAACCATCACATAGTCGATATATATAAATTCATAGCAAGCTCAAACTATATTGTTACATTTATGTGAAAGTCTTAAACTAATTCATTAGAGACGTTTTCGTTAAAGCATCACTCAAAAATATCAGAGAGTCCAGTACATATATAATTGTTGGAACACAAATTAGATGGTGCGTGTGACACATACCTAACCCCGTGACCTGGGCCACAGTTAAGTTTGGAGATGAGGAAGTTGCGGGTTCCAGGGCCGATAGAAACACAATCGTCTCCGGTCTGAACTGTGCTTCCAGTGAGTGTGATTCCTGTGGAGGATTGGACGCCAAAACCATCGGTGTTTGGGCTGTTTCCGGGAGCTACTAGCTTGATGTTACGGACAGCCACATTGGTGCAACCTTTGAGGGTCATATGGGACATCTGACTGTTCATCGATTTCACTCCACTTATGACCACGTCTTTTGCCCCGTTGAATGTTATGGACTACAATAATGCATCAAAGATTTTATGAGATCTACATATGCATAATGCTTCAAAAATTTTAGTATATATTCGTTGAATCATAGATTAATTAAGACTATCTCTACATTTTATTCCCTATCAAAAATTCATTATTGTAAAACTCTTATTATACATAGTTCTTTTTAAAAATATTTTAATTAATGGGGAGTGGATAAATAAATAGTGAATGTCAGATGATGGAAATTAAAATTATCAACTTCATGTTTTTAATTGTACATGAATAATTGAAACATGGATGCAATTGACTATTACTAATGGATAATGATTAAGGTTTGCCTATTACTAATGGATAATGGTTATTGGTTAAAGCTATAAAATGGTGATCAAATGAATAAATGGAGATATATAGTGATTTATGTATAATTCATTCCATAAAAATTACACCATTTATAAAGAATATTTTTATATAGTTCCCTTTTCATTCCTCACTTTTAAATAATTATACAACAAAAAAATATTTCTTATCAAATTTGAGAAGTAACAAAATTCATCTTCCTTCTTATCATTTATTCTTATTATTTTGTTCATTTCATTTTTATTGTTCCTAAAATAGTTACCAATGAGAACCTAAGAATATGATTTCCCTTTTGCATTATGGTGATTGCGCTTATGTATGCTTGATCATGTTTACCAATTTTAAAAAGAGACTGGATTACTTTTAAAATCTATTATTTTGAAATATTATTACCCAATATTATAACGAAAGTAAGTGTAGACGTATATATATATACATATTATATATATGAGACTAGAAAGAAGAAATGCATACCCTAACACCGGGAGGACAATTCTGACCAGCTTTCCGGCAAGCCCAGAACCCACTAGCCCGAGCGTCGAAAGTCCCACCGACAAGTGACATTTTGCTAACTCTGTTGAAGAGAATCCAGTAGCCAGAGTTTCCAAATGCCCAGTAATCTGCCGGAGCAACGACCGTTCCAGCCACTTGAAACTTGAGTTTGCTCTTGCATGGCCCTGTAAACGTTATCCCCTTCACTAGAAACGTACCAGTCGGAACCATCACAGTGGCTGAATATGCCGAGACACAAGCCGCTTGCCATGCCTTGAGGAATGCTGCCGTCGAGTCCGTGACTCCGTCAGGTTTGGCACCGAAGCTAACGACGTTGAATACGATGGAGGAGCTGGTTGAGACATCGATGAAGGCGAGGAGGGTGAAGACAAGTGCTAATGTAATATTTGATTTCGTCATTTTTAGTTGTTTGAGTTTGAGTTTGTGGTTGTGTTTTGATATGGGGTTAGATGCATGGTATATATATATAGTGCATGAATGGTTCGTTATTGGAGTCTACGGGTACAATTAAGTACATGTGCTGTCTGTATGATAAGAGGTTGTGAAATTATTTGTGTTTGATAAAAGAGTTTACATTTCTAATCATTAGGTGCACACATCACATGGTTGGTATCTAATTTTTAGGAGCAACGGTCGTTGCATTAACGATGGAATTTTTCGCAAATAATCAATGCCCACTTATCTATATATACTACTATATAATTTTATTGGTAAGTTGGTGTATGTTGCTTTTATTATTGATGTATAAGAAAATACGTCGGCTAACTGGTTTATTCACGATAAATATTAGAGCATAAACTTCTTTTTTTAGAGCATAAACTGTATGTACGTTTAATCGATAGAGAGACAACACAGACGACAACAAAAACAACAACAAAACTATCTACACGATTAAAAATATAGTAAAAAATAAAGTGAATTGAAAAATAAAACAAAAATGTAGTAACTAAGGTACATAGATCACGTTATTACCACATATTTTTAATCACATGACCTTTGAATTGATTAACTAGGAGTTGACCAAGAAGACGTGATTAAGTAGCTCATACATTATTGAAACTAACCCAATCATATCCTTTAATCATTCTGATCAGAATAACAGAAAAGTCAATCTGTATATAAGCAAGCACATGTATATTTATGTGTTAATTTGGTAGATGTAATTAAGTAAATGATAATAATGTGATTTACACTATAAAACTAGTGTAAGATTAATTTTAATTATTTTAGATTAATTTTAATTATTTTAGATTAATTTTAATTATTTTATATTATTAATTATATTGTCGTAAATAATTTGTGTACAAGTCGTATAATCGATAATTTAAGTTTTGACTATGGAATAAACAAGAGCTGGTGCATATTGTTTTACCTCATATCTCACCACCACAGAGAACAAAAACTGTTGATCGATAAAAGACTATTTGATTCCAATTGAATGAAGATAAGGACAATTGCGATTATTTCTCAGAGAGTACAATGCAACGTTAGTACATTTCCAAAAGTGTGTGGCCGTCTGGTCTAATCTAGTTATTGTATAAAGTTTCACGACAGCATAAAAAGATCAACAAATGTTTCTATACCCAACCATAAAAAGCAAAAGAGAAGAAGCACTCTTGTGGTCATCATTCGTCATCATCTTTACAAGGCACCTGTGGCCGGTTCCATTTTCTTGGCCGGGTGCAGATAGCTTTGAAGAGCTGGTAAGGTGGCTCTCTCAGCTAAAAATAATCTCCTTCAACCAGCCGCAGCTTCTTTGCAACTTCTGCTCTTGACATCTTCTCCTGAAACATCATCACATAGATTCAGTGAAACGATTTTGACATCTTTGGCATATGAGTAAAAAAGCAAAGGTTTCAAACAGACTAACTATACTCTTACGTTGTTGGTAATCAGCAGTGAACAAATCCCTGTCTTTCTGGGCAATTTTGCTTGAGATTGCACTGAACATCAGAGGGAAAAGCATCCAAAGAGATGCTTAACCTCCACTTAATACACACTGACCACTTGAGGAGAAACATCCTCACTGATATAAGCTTCTGAGTTCTGACCTACCATCAGCTAATTAGCTTCTCTTAATTCATCATCTACAAGGTAACTCTCTATTATTTCATCAACAGGATCTACAACTGTATCTGTCCTCCTGCCCTTCAATTTTACATCACTGAAAAAGTCAAAAATCTCTTTATCACCAGCTAATCCTTCTCTTTTCATCTGCTCAAAAACTTCTCTCGCCTCCACGAACTTCTTCCTCTTGAAAAACCCTTTAATGAGAGCGCTATACGTGCTAGCGGAGACACTAAACCCTTTCTCCACCATTCTTCGGTACAAAAACCAAGCCTCCTTCATGTTCCTAGCCTTGCAGTGGCCTCTAATTAGATTCTCATACGTCTTACCATCAGGTCCCACTTCCCGAGCACACATGTCCTTATAAACGGCAGTGGCTGCCTTCAGGTCATCTCTGATGCAATACTGCTTCACGAGAGAATTATACGTGGTTGCATTAGGTGCTATACCTTTTGCCAGCATCCAGTTTAGAAGCTTCTCACCATCTTCCAGCATCCCGTTCATACAAAACCCGTTCATTAGTACGTTGAACGTGACAACCGTAGGTTCAATCCCCCTCCCTAGCATCTCCTTCAGAATCTCTTGAGCCTTGGCCATCTCCCCTGCTTTACAGTAGGCATCCATTAACGTTGTATAAGTGACAGCGTCTGGATTAATTCCCGCAGCTTCAAACTCTCCGACAAGTTTAATTGCCTCTTCGATATTCCCTGACTTACATAGACCATTGACAATGGAGTTATAAGTAAAAAGATTCGGTTGAAGACCTATTTTCCACATTTCATGGAGAAGGTCGTTTGCTGAGTCCAAGTCCCCTTCCTTACAGAGCCCATCAATTAATGTGGTGTACGTGACAACATTAGGAGAACACCCAGCCTGAATCATGTGGTTGTGAACGCTAAAAGCCTCTTTCACCTGGCCTGCTTTGCAATATCCATTGATAACTTCAGTGAAAGTAATGCTATCCGGATCCAAACCCCTGCAAAGCATTTCTTGGAATAGTTTACCAGCCTCCACCATGTCGCCAACACGACAAAACCCTGATATAATAGCAGTGTACGTCAAAACATCCGGTGCAATATCCAGAGACAGCATCTCATGAAAAAACTTCGACGCAGCCCGAATATTCCCTCGTTTGCAGAAACCATCGATAAGAGTTGTGTACACTACAGTGTCAGGAACTATGCCCTGCCTTATCATCTCTCGAAAAACCTCCTCTGCTTCGGCTAGCTTACAACTTCTGCAGAGCAAAAGAATTATGCTACCGTAAGTATACGAATTTGGCTTTAACCCCTTCTCTTTCATTACTTTGATGAGCTTCCAGACCTTCTCAAGTTCCCCAAATCTACAGTATCCGTTTATCACTGTACTGTAACTTACTACATCAGGGGCATAGCCTTTCAACTCCATAATAATGAGTAGATGGTGAGCTTCGCTTATCCTCCCAAGTTGACAAACACAATGTATCACAATGTTATAAGAAGCAACATTCCAACAGACACCCACCTCAGGAAACTCCCTGAATACTACAATAGCCGTTGCAGTTTTATCACAGTCTTTGGAAAGACGGTCAAGATACAAGTTACAGGAATCAACAGAGAGAACCAACCCGTAATTCAACATCTTCTCAAAGACTTTCCTCGCTTCACGGAGCATCCCAAACTCAACTAGCACTTGGAAGAATACATCGAACACATGAGGATCCGAACCCCAGTCCTTGTAAGTATACACTAAAAGATCAAAAAACTGTACAAAGGAATCATTAACACTCAGCTTCGGTCTCTCCCAGAAACTGCTTATCATAGAACGAGCCACTCTCAAATCCTTGGACGCCACAGCTAAGTGAGCGACGATGCAGAGAGACTCGAGGGTGGAGTCTCTGCGGGAGCGTGCCCACTCAAAGAAGTCAAGAACCAAGCCGTAATCAGACCTGATCTTCATCAGAACCCAAATCAAGTGGTCAGTCTTGAACTTGCATTCGTAAGGCTTTAAGCTACGCCTCAGAGGCTCGGCGCGACGAAGCTTTATCACATTGGCGATTTGGTGGACGAGCTCGATGTCTCTCACTGAAGGTTTCTTTGGGGAGTAATCAGGGAATGGTCTGGTGGTATCGGTAACCGTTGAGGAAGAGATGTTACGAGCGTTGGGGATAGATTGGGAAGAAGACCGAAGAGCAAAGAGCTGAATGAAATTTCTCAAGGCAAAGGTGGTACCTTTCTTCATCACAGAGAATAATAGATGGCTGCTTCATCGCTCCATCACAAACCCAGAAGCACGTCGCGAGGTGGGTTCATTCGCAAGCTCGATTCGAAAAACCCTAAAAAAACTGCTCTGTTTGAAAACGAAGGGCACAGTGTGTGCAAATGAAAACGACGATCGATTTGGGGGTTTTGGTTTAAGACCGTGTTGGGAAATACCAAACGGTTTACTTTGAATGTAAACCGATTCGATTTGAAAATTGAAACTCTTAAAGGCCCATTAAGAAGAACATTTAGGACCATAATAACCAAACAAGTCTTATCCCCAGAACCAAAGTCTAGTAGCAATGGAGAACACTTAGGCCTACCATACGTACCCTACCTTACAAGTTACATGTATTCGGTTCTTCTTCTCTTTTTCATTGATTTTTGTTCAACATGACTGTTGTCGTTAGTATGAGCGACATAAGTACAAGGTTAAGTTCAGTTCGTAAACGGCTAAAGTATCCCCATATGGCCTTTGACTGTGGATAAGGCCATCATGTTACATTAGCAGCCTTTGGGGTGTAAAGTCCTCTTTTAAGAAGTTTCAGGTGAATTTTGTAACTATTCAAATATTCCTAGTAGTTAATCAGTTAATCACATTGGCTATGGTTGCGTATGGGAAACGATTTGGGGGTGTGTATTGTCAACTTTATGAAGTTTCAAGTCAAATAACGGAAAAGTTCTTGGTAGCTAGTCATTCATTGAAAGCCAAATTATGATTTAAAATGTCCTGTAATCACATAGCACATACAGAGAATTCAAAACATGGCTCTCACATCTTGAATAATAACATCTTAATTAACTCAAAACAAAACAAATTTCACAGACTATTAACAGTGGAAAATGATTGGTTGAGATCTTAATGCAAGTTGTATATCTATGCATAATCTTTTTCGTGAATAAATAATTCTGCAGTAGACACTTAATTACTTTCTTTTTTTGAACAAGACACTTACTTTCTAACATCTCAAATTAGACCCTCTAATAAAACATAGAAACAAACTCATCGATGCTCTTATCAGAACTACCTCCTTCAGTAACAGCTTCTAGAGCCAACACTTTCCACTTCTCAGCATTCCATCTCATCTCTTTCCCTTTCTCTCCTCCCATAACTTCTCCCACACATCTCGCGATCTCATCTCTTCTCACAAACCCATCAGCTTCTGCTTTTACCCTAACCCCAACCTTCCACACATCCTCCATGAACTTAGCATTCGTAGGCTGGTCTGTCCAATGAGGCATACCAATCATTGGAACTCCCAAACTCAAACCTTCTAACGTCGAGTTCCATCCACAATGCGTCAAGAAACAACCCACAGATTCATGCGCAAGAACTTCAAGCTGAGGGCTCCAGCTCACAATCAGTCCTTTCTCACTCATTTCCACACAGTATTTTGGAATCTTGTCCATCTCAGTTTCTCTCACAATCCATAAATAGAAACATCCGCTGTGTTTTAGACCTTCTGCGAGCTCCATCATTTGATCGTCTTTTAGAATCACCAAGCTTCCAAAAGATACATAGACAACTGAGTTAGGCTGCTTTGATTTTAGCCACCCCTTGCATTCAGCGGATTTTGCAGTGAAGAAACTGAATCCGTAGCTTTTATCTTCAGACAGTCGGTTGTCTAAATACATCGATGGAACCGTTGGTCCTATGTTCAAGACTGGCCACAAGCTTTTGACCCATTTCAACAACTTAAAAAAACAGTAAAATAAACCAAATCAAATTAACCACAATCATAAATACATAGTCACACGATTACATGGGATCATAACAATAATTTTTATTATCAAACCTAAGATTTTTTTTTTTTGATAACAAGTTATATAATAATTATTAAAATATAAGTTTTAATTGGATAAG
Organism: Brassica juncea; assembly: GCA_018703725.1. Taxonomy (NCBI): domain Eukaryota; kingdom Viridiplantae; phylum Streptophyta; class Magnoliopsida; order Brassicales; family Brassicaceae; genus Brassica; species Brassica juncea. Next base: position 13,268,274 of record CM031940.1, read on the forward strand.
TTTCTCAAAAGACATAGACATGTTTCTATATACGTGGTATAGGTTCGGTACCTTTTCTTCCAAGGTATCGAAAGTGTTGCACAACAATATGTCGACTCGGTCAATGTTTGAGAGCTGTTCGATCACAATCCTTAGCATATTCGGGTAAGAGGAGGATTCACAGAGGTAAGACGGCAAATCGTTCGCACTCAGCATAGGAAACGCAGGGAAAGATGCTAACGTCGAGTGACCGTGCTTTGTAGACGGTACGGAGAATGATCCCTTGTGTACGTGGTAGTAAATAACCGAGACAAGCCAAGGTTGCGTGAAAAACGCGGCACCTCTCAAACCATGATCATGAGCTACATCAAGAAGCCACGGCATGGTGGAGTCGTACACGAGAGCCCTAGGATGATTTCCGGAGAGCTTCATGTCTTGTATCAACTCCGGTAAGCTGTTTTTGATGCTGGTGTGTACTTTGTAGATGTAATGATCGAGGTCTTGCAACGGGTCCTCGCCTTCTTGGAAGCCGTTCGGGATGGGGAAGACAGTGATTGAGTCATGATATGTTTTGTATGGCGGAGAGGGTTTGTCGGAGACGAGGACAAGAGTGGACTTGAGACCCTTTGAGGCTAAGCGTTTGCAGAACTGGGACATTGGAGTAAGGTGGCCTTGTACAGGGAAAGGCAAGACGATAACATGAGATCCTTGTTGTCTCATTTTTTTGTTTTTCTCTTTTGTTATTGGTTACTCTGGTTTGATGTGTGGGTGTGTTTAACTATCTATATAGAGCCAATAAGATTGGATTAGAGGACTGAGTCTTTGTTGGGACGATTCCTTGGACTAGAATCCAAGAAGATTAATTAAGGTTTCTTGGCGACTATGATGTGATGATAATGCCATCCACCAATCTATGTTGATTATAACAACTGTAATTTTATTATAGTTTTATCTATAGCATGTAAAAATAGTACGATAGGTTCGGTTGGTACATCTTCCATGACAGAGAGAGAGACTGCATCTCTCAGCTTGTTGGGTTTTTTTGCTTTGTGTGTTTCTATTTGGTTAAAAAATGGTTTCATCTCTGTGACGGGAACCGAAATCCGAATGACGGAATGTCTATAAGTGCTACTAAACATTTTTTTACTACTAGGTTAACACCTCGCTGATAATTCAAAACTTAAAATGAAAATTAGTTAAACAACAAACCAAATATAGTCACTCTTCAAAACAGCAAAATCATACTTATATTGCTATGATTTTGTTTTGTGTTTTCTATGCTAGTAAATATATATATATATATATATATATATATATATATATATATTATAACTGTTAAAAATATTATTTGACTGCTAGAAATTCATTTTTTAACTGACACAGGAATCTAATCTGAGATCTACAAGTTTTTAGACTAGTAAGTAGTAACTGATTGTAATGTTTTCGACGCTTTGTAGATTTTTTAAGAATAGGGTGGCTGGTTACATATATATGCATGTGCGTCATTTGAAATCCAAATGACGGTGACTTTGTCGGAATATTAAAAAGATTTAGTTTTAAAAGTGTTGATGAGTTTTTTTAGATATCACTAATTGGGCTTCCAAATAAACTTAATGGGCCATTTCTAACAAGGATCACTAACTTAGTCTATAGTGCAATTCAAGATTAGCCGCCATATGTCTTTAAATCTTTCCTTGGCCGTTAAACATAAACGACGTCGTTTGTATGCAAATTTGCAACAAAGCTCTCACTTTTCGCGTTCATCGTCTCTCTTTTCTCCCCTTCAAGATTAATATTATTAGCGAGCGTGGTTGTGACTTTCACTTGCATCATCATCGGAAAATTGTGAACCTCTCTGATTCTCACTCTCTTGGTAAGTGAGCGACAATGATTCTTTCCTTTCTTCTTCTTCTGTTTAATCATTTCGATTTCCTCGCTTTCAATTTCTTCGTTTCTTTGAGCGTTTTCTGTCCTTCCACGTTCTGATCTTCCATGTTGTTATCCTGTTCTGATATGTTTCATTGTGTCACCAAAAGGATGCTCTTGTTCTTTGTTCTTTCGTTTTCTTGCTCTTGATAATCTCTGTATCTACCTTGCGTTCTTCGTTTTTAGCTCAAGTGGGATTATGGAGTCTTGATTCTTCTTTTAAGTTGAAACATTGCATTAGGAGCTTATATTTGACTCTTATGTTTCTTGGTAGCACCGTTTTGTGTCCCTTATGGGAGAGAAGAAGAGTCTTTATCTATGCTTCTCCTGATGATGAGTTGACTCTGTTTCATTCTACAGAAACAATGTCTAGTAGTACCAAGAACATTCCGAAACCTCCTCCTCTTCCTCGTGTAACCTACCAGCGTAGTCTTCAAGCTTCTTCCAGAACTAAACCTTGGAGCTCATCACGCTGCCTTGTGCCAAAAGAAACAGTAGAAACTTGGGATAAGGTTTTCAAAGAAGGAATTGGAGCTGATACCACTGTTCAAACCGAGGACAACTATCATCTATTAGCCCATTCAAGTATCCTGGTGAGTTCTTAGTCCATATGACATGAAATCTAAGTTTATCATCTGCATGAGGGTTATAGATTTAAACAAGGTGTGACGTTGTCTTATGCAGTCTGCAGCTTCACCTGTTCTAGCGAACCTTCTTAATCAGTCCAGGGACAGAGAAGGGAGAGCATACCTCAAAATATCTGGAGTGCCTTACGAACCAGTCTACATGTTCCTTCGGTTTATGTACACGTCCTGGTATGTATGTCCTGTGTGTTCAATGCTACTTTCTCTTTTTTAAAGCATGTTGCCTGATACAAAAAACCCCTGCAGCTACGAGGAGGATGACATGAAGAAGTGTGTGATCCCTTTGATTCTTCTGTCACACCTCTACTCAGTTCCATCTCTTAAAAGACTCTGCGTAGAGGTTCTCGACAATGGATACATCAACAAGGAGAATGTGGTCGACGTGCTCCAACTAGGAAGAACCTGCGACGCCACAAGGATTTGCTTTCTATGTATTACAATGGTCATCAAAGACTTCGAATCTATCTCTCAAACAGATGGATGGAAAGAGATGATACGGTATGATCCTCTCCTCGAACAAGAACTCGAGGCAGTCGTCGAAGCGCAGACGCGGAGACGAGAAAGAAGGATAAAGCTCGAGGAGAAGAAAACGTATTTGGAACTTTACGAAGCCCTTGAAGCTCTTGTGCACATTTACAGAGAAGGTTGCGTGACGATCGGGCCTCGTGATAAACCGCTTGTTAAAGGAAGCCAAACCGTGTGTGAGTTCCGGTTGTGTAAAGGAGTTGAAGGTGCGCTTCGACATTTCTTGGGATGCAAGTCTAGGGCTTCTTGTCTTCGTTGCAAACGGGTGAGGCAGCTTTTTCAGCTTCACGCTTGTGTCTGTGATGATTCTGATTCTTGTCACGTCCCTCTCTGCCGGTAAGTCGTCAGTTACAAGGTTACAGGTTAGAGACAAGTCCAATCTTATAGGAACAGATTGTAACGGCCATTTGTTTTGAATTTTTTTTTTTTTTTTTGTAGCATTTTGATGGAGAAAATGAAGATCAGCAAGAAAGATGAAACTAAATGGAGATTGCTTGCCGAAAAAGTTATTACATCGAAGAACAGTCTTGGGCCATTCTCTGCACGTCTTTTTGCTTTGGTATAAGACAGGTTTTAGAGTCATTCAAATGTAAACCTATACAAGGGAAGTTGATATATAGACTATATGCGCAGGTTAAGTGTATACTGCGAAACAAGAAGGCGCACAATAGTGCCGAATCGTTATAGTCTTTTTTTGGGGGGAGGGGGGGGGGTCAAAAATCGTAATAGTCTTGTAAAGAAGTTTTTGTTCTGACGTCAAAATATTCAAAGTTGATCTTAACGACTTTAGAGGCAGGCAAACGATAATGACAATGGTGATTACTGTTCATATCATGCCTGGCATGTCTGAACATATTTCACGTTGAGTATTTACACGACTTAAGATGAATGAGCATTGTTTTTCTTTTATATGATAATAATTGATATATTCGGCTGGTCATTCGTTTACTTTTGATGGAGATTTTGACTTTGCATAATAGTCATGAAGAGCAAGTAGCTAATAAAAATCACTTAAACTTCGAATAATTATTTTTCGTGTTTAAATACAAGACTTCTTCACGTCAAAGTTTCACAAGATCAGACTAAAAATGGAAACCTCACGTTTTCTCTGTTTTGTATATTCAGCAGCTTGTGCTTTGTGTCTTGTCGTTTCGGTTCTTGCTCAAGACCAATCAGGTTCTCTTGATTGATTCCTTTATTCTTTAAAAGTGTTTTTTTTCTAGTGACGAACTCTAAATCTTTACTCTTTTTTTTTTTACGTTGCATGATCAAAGGTTTCATAAGCATTGACTGTGGAATCCCAAGTAAATCATCGTACAAAGACGACACAACGGGCATAAACTACGTCTCAGATTCATCCTTTGTCGAAAGAGGAGTCTGTAAATCGGTCTCCTTCACAACTCAAAGACAGCTTCAAACCCTGAGGAGCTTTCCCGAAGGTTCAAGAAACTGCTACACGCTGACTCCAAAGCAAGGGAAAGGCATCAAGTACCTCATAAGAGCCAGTTTCATGTACGGTAACTACGACGGAGAAAATGGTTCTCCAGAGTTCGATCTGTTTCTCGGTGGAAACATCTGGGACACCGTGGTTCTCACCAATGGATCGGTCGTTGTATCCAAAGAAGTCGTTTACTTGAGCCAAGCGGAGAGAATATTTGTCTGCTTGGGAAACAAAGGCAAAGGAACTCCATTTATATCGACGCTCGAGCTTCGGTTTCTTGGTAACGATAATACGACGTATGATTCTCCGAACGGTGCACTCTTCTTCTCCAGACGCTGGGACTTTGGCTCTCTTATGGACTCATCCGTCAGGTAAAGCTCTGTTTCGTGCTCTGTTTTATGCTCTGTTTCTTTTAGCTCAAAGTTTCCGTATATCTTTTTGACATTGAATCAGATATGATGAAGATGTGTACGACAGAATCTGGATACCACGAAACTTTGGATACTGTAGAGAGATCAACACCTCACTTCCTGTGATCTCTGACGGTAATAGTTACATCCTTTCGAGTTTGGTGATGAGTACAGCGATGACTCCAACAAACACAACAAACCCCATCACAATGACTTTAGAGAACAGTGATCCAAACGTCAGGTACTTTGTTTACATTCACTTTGCCGAGGTAGAAGATCTTAGTCTCAGACCAAACCAGACCAGAGAGTTTGATATCCGAATCAACGGAGTGACAGTTGATCCTGCCTTCAGTCCCAAGTATCTTCAGACAAACACTATTGTTCTAAACCCTGAGAGCCAAACGAATATTGTGTTCTCCCTCGTGAGAACCTCCAAGTCAACTCTTCCACCAATTGTTAACGCACTAGAGATCTACATCGCAAGTAGTTTCTCTCAATCTCTCACCAACGAAGACGATGGTAAGTCTTTAGTAAAATGAGCCAACAAGTTTTAGTTCTGTTTTCTCATTTTGATCAATGGTTTAACATAATATAGTCAACGCGGTTACGGGTGTAAAGACAAGCTATCAAGTGAAGAGAAACTGGCAAGGAGATCCTTGTATGCCTAATGACTACAGCCATGTTCTTTACAACGACGCTGCGTCCGCGTTTAGCGATCAAAAATATCACTGTCTTCTTGTCCAAGTATGTGGAAACTACCACCGGCAGCCGTACTTTGGACGCTCAAAAACAGCCGCAGCATCGTTTTAACTGACGCTATTTTAAACAGCGAACAGAGACATCACCGAATTCCTTGTAAAAGTTGATCGCAGCGTCACACTATTTTTTCCCGACCATTGCTTTTGCCTAATTTAATGAATCGTTTTTGATCGCCGGATGTGATCGCAGCGTCAACATAACGAACATGGCTTACCTTTGGGAAGGACTTAACTGTAGTTATGATAGTCTTATACCTCCAAGAATCATATCATTGTAAGTGTAATCTAGTCTTCATCTCTTCTTGATCAGCTAGAAGATTCTGTGACTTAACTTAACTCGTTGCTTGGAAACAGGAACTTATCTTCTAGCGGGTTAACGGGTCAGCTATCGCCGTCCTTCTCCAACCTCACAATGATTCAAGAGCTGTGAGTTAATCTAATCCATGATTTTTTTTTCATTTTTTTGTATAATGTTAAAGGATATTATCTTCTTAACCGACAGAGACTTATCAAACAATGGCTTAACCGGAGACATACCAGAGTTTCTGTCAAGACTGAAGTCCTTGAGGGTTTTGTAAGTTCTAAGAATATTGATACTAGTTGTAGACATAACGTTGGACTCTGACTCTTAATAATATCTGCAGAAATCTAGAGAAAAACAAGCTAACAGGTTCAGTTCCATCCGAGCTATTAGAAAGATCAAAGACAGGATCACTCTCCTTAAAGGTCGGAGAGAATCCAGGACTCTGTAGCGAGGTTTCTTGCAGGAAAAGCAACAAGAAAACACTAGTGACAGCGTTTGTCTCATCATTTGCAGCATTGTTCATTCTCTTGTTACTCTCTGGTGTGTCTGGAAGATTAATAATCGAAGAAAAAAGTCAAGTAAAACTCTATCTTCTAAGTTATTACATATATGTCTATTTGTCATGATACTAATTGTTACATTTTATCTAGTAAACTCTGCGGAGGAAGAAGATGCAGACAACGGCATAAGGAACCATCCGAAGCAAAACCAGAGAACAAGTTACTGTTTACCTATGCAGACGTTGTCAAGATGACAAATAACTTTGGTCGTGTCCTCGGCAGAGGAGGGTTTGGAACAGTGTACCATGGCTACTATAACAACATTCAAGTCGCTGTTAAACTTTTATCAGAAACGTCAGCTCAGGGATTCAAAGAGTTTCGCTCTGAGGTAACGATTAGAAAAGGATATATATATATGTACAAACACTTCCTCCATGACCATAACTGAATCTGTATACATTTTGTATAGGTCGAAGTTCTTGTGAGGGTTCATCATGTAAACCTAACTGCGCTGATCGGTTACTTCCATGAAGCTGATCAAATGGGATTGATCTATGAGTTCATGGCTAACGGAAACATGGCTGATCATCTCTCTGGAAAGTATGACCATATATTGAGCTGGAGACAAAGGCTTCAGATTGCACTCGATGCAGCACAAGGGCTGGAGTATCTTCACTGTGGATGCAAACCTGCGATAGTTCACAGAGATGTGAAGACTTCGAACATATTGTTGAACGATAAGAACAGAGCGAAGCTTGCGGATTTTGGACTCTCTAGGAGTTTTCAGACAGAGAGTCGTTCTCATGTGTCAACTCTAGTCGCTGGAACTCCAGGATATTTAGATCCACTGTCAGTTCTCTCTCTATCTCTCTCTCCAACATGTTTGAATATTCTTTTGATTGTGTTCTGTTTGATAAAACAATGTGTAGATGCTTTGAGACAAATGGGTTAAACGAGAGGAGCGACATTTACAGTTTTGGAGTTGTTCTGTTGGAGTTGATTACGGGGAAAACGGTGATCGGTGAGTCGCAGAGGAAGAGTGTTCATGTGAGTGAATGGGTGATATCGATCCTGAAGTTTACTAATGATGTGAACAAAGTTATAGATTCCAAAATGCCTAGAGGTTTTGATGCCAACTCTGTTTGGAAAGTTGTGGAGCTTGCGTTGGCGTCTGTTTCACAGAACGTTTCCGACAGGCCAAACATGCAACAGATTGTTAGAGGACTGAAGGAGTGTCTTCAAAGAGAAGAATGATTGATGTCAACACCACAAGCGGTCACCGGAAATGGAAAGATGTGGAAAATTTAGGGGTGTTTTTCTATGTTTATCTATTTTTTCAAGGCTGAAAGTTTGTGTTGTTTTATCGTAAAAACCTAAAATAATTGAATAATTCCATGTTGTGACTTGTGATGCAAACTTCTCAGGAGATTGGTTTACTTATTTTAGGGGCGAAACGGTGATGTTACATTGCAGTTTGTGAAACCCATATATCAAGTTACCGGGCCGGCAATAAAAGTTTTGGAAGTCCATATGTTTTCTCTTTTTGTTTAAGAAACAGAGAAAAAGAAGTTTCACAAAAAAAAACAAAGAAAAAGAAAGCGAGGATAAAAGAAGATAGTGACAGGGAGACAAAGACCAAAACCGCGTGGGGACCCACATACCTTTTGAAGAAAACGCTGATTCCTTTGGACTTTTGAGACGCACGGTCTGTGCGGCTGTCCCTACAAATCTTTTGTTTAGCTCACGCGATCGCTCACTCCACGGCTGCGTTTTGAAAACGTACTTCTTGAAACTGCTAAACGTGAATGATTCACAGCGCGAGTTTGGTGTTCCCGCGCACGCGCGCGTCTCATGAGCGGCTATCTCTGATTTTGCATTGACGTCAGACAAATCTAGTTTTGCCTTACTTGTAAAACAAAAAAAACTTTTGAACACAAAAAAACTTGGTAAACATTGTTACTATGGGATAAATAGAATACTTAAATGCTTGTGATAAACTAATGTACTAGTTTTATTAGTATAACTATTTGTGTTATATTTATTAATAATAATGGTAAAATTTGGGAATAGTACCTTTTTGAGCAACATGGAATAGTACATTAGTTGAGAATCGATGTCTTCCTCCTATATTTTTTTTACTTCCAAGATATATATTTTAGATTTTTTACACATATTAATAAAACACATAATAAATGCATATTTTTGTGCTGATTTTTCTCCATAATTTTAAATCAATAAGAATCCAATAAGTGTAATTAAATTTTTTAAAATTTGCAATTAATCATTAAAATTTGATAAAATTTGCATTGAAAATACAAAATATGTATCTTTTTGAAATAATTTTTTTTCTAAAATATATAATTTTGTGAAAAGGGAGTACATTTTAAAAGTGATGATGTTATGTGCAATGGATCGATTGATTGATTGATTTATCATTTATCTTGATATTTCAACAACTCTAAGAATAATACTATAAGCTAGAGTCCGATGCTTTAACCTCTCTCTGGTTGATAACTTTATTGGTTAATTTCAAAGAGAAGAGAACAAAATTCAAAAGAAAGAAAAGGGCCAAAAAGTGGAAAGGGGTGCACATAGGTAGAGAGTTGGCAAATATTTTGACAAAAACTCGATAAATAACCTACCAAATGTGACTGTCAAACTAGAAAAAATAGTTATAATATTCAGTCTATAGTGAGTGATGTTGAAAACAATAAAAGCCAGTTCTACCTGGGACTGATATAACTACGACTACGACGACCTCTCTCCATCCCCATAGGTTGTATAATAGCTGTCAGATTACGAATATCAAATGGTTACCACGAGAGTAGTATCAATATCATCATTAGGGAATTTGATTTCTTATTATATTAAGTAATAAGGAGTAGTGATTACTATTTTTATTTATTTTTATATAAGTTGTGATTATAATGGAGTATTCACTGGAGTATTCACTGGACTATTTTCAACAATTGAAGAATTTTTTTTTTTTTTTTTTATCAACATGAATATGAATGTTTTCGTAAAACTTTGATAGAGTGCTAAATGCCAAACACTGTTTAGTTATTCCGGGTGAAACAAATGCAATAAGTCGGATCAATTAGGAAAAATAAGTCTTTACTCTTTAGTCATCTGTTACAACTTCAGCCATTAAAAAAAGTTTGCAAATTTGTCAATTGGTAGGTGGTAGATGATAATGTTGAAGATCTGATTAATATAATGTAACTACTCCATCAGAAGCTTCATTGAAGAGCGGTGTCTATATAAGGTAAAGGAATAATGCATACTTAACTTATGAGACATCATTTAAATCTAAAGCCCTATGAATGAAATTGAACACATACAATCCAACGTCTTTAGTTATACTCTGGTTTTGGAGTTAAGGCTTTTAGTAATAATAACCTAACTAACTTGCATTGATAATTCCAGCTCAACAAAATTATAAACCACCACAAGTTTGAAACTAGCAACTAATCTAAAAAAACTTAGTAGTATATATAATATGTAATGTGAATACGTTTATATTTGCCGACAAAATGTCATTACTTGGCCCACAAAAATATGTCGAGAGGAAAAAGACATATAAAAAGCAGTTCCGTTCTATATTGCTTTCGTTTGGTTTTAGCATTCACAGAATCACAGACACAGTTTCTTCTTCTCTCTCCTTTTTAAAGAAACGACGCCATTTTCACTCAAGCCTGAGATCTTCATCAAGACCTGAGTTCGCGTTTCAGCACGATAATGAACGAAGGAAAAGACTGATGTATATACTAAGTACCAGTTTGGGGTTTTTCCTCTCTTATTAGACTGATAAAAGAAAAGCATTTATGTGTCTTATGGGGTGCTGTGTTGTCAAGAAGCTGTGAGGAGAAACAAGCAATTATCTTAAGGGTTTTGACTTTTGAGTCTTTTGACGAAGAAAAAATTGGAGCTTTGAGAAGTTAATGTGTGTGTGTGTTCTTCTTAAAGAACAAAGCTTTTTCTTAGTTTCCTCTGCCAATTTGTGAGCCTCTCTCTCTCTCTCTCTTTCCCTCTGCTCTGTTTTTCTACTTCTTTTGCTCTGTATCTTTTTTCTGTTGCTATGTTTACTTGTCTCTCCTCTTCTTGGTTCTATAAATTTCAGTGGATTAGCTTTTGATTTCGTTTATACAATTCCCCTCACCAACAAGGTTACCATCTTTGATGGTATTAGAAGTTCCACTCATAGAGTTTTTAATTGTAACGGAATAAGTTAACTTATAGTGACGCAAGTGATTCATGCATATAAGATGTTTATTGTCAGTGTATAAGTATACTGAAAAATAATTTAAGCAAGTTATGATAAGATATTCTGTTTGAGCTTATCATTGTGCATACCAATCCTTAAAATAAAATAATGCTTAAGCTGATGTGAACTCAAAAGGTCTTAGCCTCTGACCAGAACTCCTCCTTGCTTTACTTCGTTGACCAATGACTGTACCTTTGTCTTGGTTTAATATTCTAATCCATGTCCTGTCTCCCAATGCATTGGTTGGTCCAAAACAAGATCCTCTTTCATAGATCTTTGTAATCGTCTTGGTCTCATATAATTTCTTGGGTTGATGAATATACACATTTCTTGTATGTTTTTCCTCTGTTTTTCTCATTGACAAAAGGGAAGGACTTTTCTGGGAACGCTGGAATGATGATGGAGAATAAGAGGAATGTCGTCTGCTCTCTCGAAGAAAACAACATCAAACGCCATAAGTCTGATCTCTCTTTCAGTTCCAAGGTACTTGCAGCTTAAAGTAGTCTTCCATCTTTTGGCTTATTATACCAAAGAGTGCAGTGTTACCGAACTTTTTTTTTTCTCTTTATGGTTAAACAGGAGAGGAAGGACAAAGTTGGAGAACGTATCTCAGCTCTTCAACAGATAGTTTCCCCTTACGGAAAGGTAACTTTCTCTGACAGTAAAATCTAAAGAATACATGTCTTTTCTCTAAATCTACTTTTTGACTCCATGCCACAGACAGACACTGCGTCAGTTCTTCTGGACGCGATGCACTACATAGAGTTTCTTCACGAACAAGTTAAGGTCTGTATTCTTCTCTTCACCCGTCAAATACCATGAACAAGCATGGCTCTCTATCTACTATCTTTACCGAATGAACATCTTTTCTTTTGAACAGGTGCTAAGCGCTCCGTATCTGCAAACAATATCCCCTGCTACGCAGGTGAGCACGAACTTGAATCTTGAACACAGTATACTTGGTTCACTATATTCTGTCACTTGGAACTTGAATATCTTGTCTTTTATAACTAGGTGGAGATGGAACAGTCCAGCCTGAGAAACAGAGGACTATGTCTTGTTCCAATGGATTCTACTGTAGGAGTCGCTCAAAGCAACGGAGCTGATATATGGGCATCAGTGAAGACTCCTCCACCTCCTGGTTTGAACGTCAAGTCTCAATCACCCTTTAGATGACCGCTTCAGACGCGTCACAACCTACTAAGATCTTTCTTTCTCTTAAAGCCATTAAGAAGATAACCAATTATTATCATTCTGATTATCCTCTGTAACATATGTAGTAGACAGAAAGACACAGAAACATGTTTTTGTAACAGCTCATGGTTGGCAACGGCTGTTATTATTTGGCTGCTTAATAATAGAAAACCAGAAAGAGTTCATTTGAAATGAACCGAACCGGAGGAAAAAATTCTCAGTCAAAAGGCTAAAGTTCATTGGTTGGATATTGGAGATGGTAACAACAAACAATTTCATAGAGCTGCTAGAGTTAGAGAGGTTCGCAACGCGATCAGAGAAATCCATAGAGACGATGGTACAATAGCTAAAACTCAAGAGGACATTAAAGATGAAGCTGTGAGGCACTTCTCTCGGTTTTTAACTCACAAGCCAGATGATTATGTGGGAACATCTGAAGCAGAGCTTAAGCAACTACTGGGGTTTGAATGTGATGATGCAGATATGAGGCTGTTAGATCAAGAGGTATCTGAGGAGGAGATAAAAAAGGTTTTATTTGCAATGGCCGCAAATAAATCCCCAGGTCCAGATGGTTTTACTTGCGAATTCTATAAATCAGCATGGCCGGTTATTGGACACGATTTCGTCGTAGCAGTCCAGTCTTTCTTTACCAGAGGGTTTCTACCCAAAGGTATTAACTCTACTATCTTAGCTCTTGTACCAAAGAAAGATGAAGCAACAAAAATGGGTGATTACAGACCCATCTCTTGTTGTAATGTCTTATACAAGGTACTGTCTAAGATTTTGGCAAACAGATTGAAAAAAATTCTTCCAAAATTCATTTCTACGAATCAGTCAGCGTTTGTCAAAGACCGGCTGCTTATGGAGAATGTTTTACTTGCCTCTGAGCTTGTAAAGAGCTACCACAAGCCAATGATATCAGCCAGATGTGCGGTAAAGATTGATATATCAAAGGCCTTTGATTCGGTTCAGTGGCCTTTTTTGTTGTCCATCCTCTCTGCAATCAAGCTTCCAGAAAAATTTGTCTTATGGGTGAAGAAGTGCATCGAATTGGCCTCCTTTTCTGTTCAGATCAATGGGGAATTGGCTGGATATTTTAATAGTTCGAGAGGGCTTCGTCAGGGATGCTCGCTTTCCCCTTATCTGTTTGTTATTTGTATGGAGGTGTTGTCTAAGTTGCTAAATAAAGCAGCAATGGAAAAGAAGATAGGTTATCATCCTTACTGTCGAGAGATCCAGCTGACTCACCTCTGTTTCGCAGATGATTTATTGGTTTTCTCAGATGGCAGAAAGAGCTCAGTGGAAGGGATTCTCCAAGTTTTTAAAGAGTTCGCAGGCATGTCAGGCCTACATATAAGTCTAGAAAAATCTACTCTGTTTCTAGCGGGTGTTTGTCTCGACAGAGATGCTATCTTGGCGCAGTTTCCTTTTGAGATTGGGACTCTCCCGGTTCGTTACCTTGGAGTCCCTCTCCTAACAAAGCGTATGACGTCGAGCGACTATTCTCCTCTAATCAACAGAGTAAAGAAACGCATAACTTCTTGGACGGCAAGGCAGCTCTCTCTTGCGGGGCGCCTTCAACTTATTGGCTCAGTGATCCATAACAAATTTCTGGATGTCAGTTTATAGACTCCCGAAGCAATGCATCAAGGAGATCGATCAACTCTGTTCAGCTTTCTTATGGTCTGGTCCAGAAATGAGCACAAAAAAGCAAAGTTATCTTGGGACAAGGTCTGCAGTCCGAAAGAAGAAGGAGGGTTGGGTCTAAGATCGTTGTCGGAAACAAATAAGGTATGCTGTTTAAAACTCATCTGGCGAATAACATCACAGAATACTCTATGGGTTCAATGGGTTAAGAGATACCTGATAAGAAAAGGCTCGTTTTGGAGCGTCAGCGACACGAGCTCTCTTGGTTCTTGGATTTGGAAAAAACTGCTGAAGTATAGAGTTCTTGCCAAATCTTTTGTAAAAGTCGATATAAGAAGTGGTTCTACGACTTCCTTTTGGTTTGATGAGTGGTCCCCCTTGGGGAGGATAATCGATCTTACTCAAATGCACGGTTGCATTATGCTTGGGATTAATCTCAATGCTACTGTCGAGTTTGTTATTCACCACTACCGGAGTCGCCGATACAGAGCAGAGTGTTTGATCACCATTGATAAGGAGATCCTGAGGTTGCGAGCACAAGGGCTTACTGAGGAGGACGATGTGGTCTTATGGAAAGGGAAAGGTGATGTGTTCCGACCTTATTTTGACACACACCAAACTTGGAACGCTATTCGAGTGCAGAAGCCAAAGGTTCAGTGGTATAAGGGTCTCTGGTTCTCTGGTTCTACACCAAAATATTCTGTCATGTCTTGGATCGCAGTCCACAATCGCCTAGCAACGGGAGATAGGATGCTGCAATGGAACTCTCAGGAAAACGCCCAGTGTATTCTTTGCAGTTCTGCGGTTGAATCTCGGGATCATCTTTTCTTTAGCTGCGCCTTCACAGAGATCATTTGGAGGAACCTCACGAGGAAGCTACTTGGACAGAACTACTCGCATTTGTGGAGCCAAGTTCTTGTTCTTCTATCGACTAATACTGTCTCAGGGGTGCAACGGTTCCTCCTAAGATACGTATTTCAACTCTCGGTACATACTATCTGGCTGGAGAGAAATGGTAGAAGGCACAGCACGGTCCAGAGACCTCCGAGCCTCCTTATCAAGTTCATCGACAAGCAGACAAGAAACCGAATCAGTTCACTCCAGGGACGAGGCGGTACATCCTTCAAAAATGCGATGATGGTTTGGTTTTCGTCTAGAGATTAGACGGGTTCTACTCCTACAATTCTTGTTTTTTTAACAAAAGTTTAAACATGTTGGGCTAAAAGCTGCATTAGTTTGTAAAAAAGTTTTTTTTTATTTGAATAAATTTAACATTCTTTCAAAAAAAAAAAAAAAAATGAACCGAACCAAACGGAGTCCGAGTTTTATTTAAAAGAAAAATAAAGAATTATTAGTAATTTTTGAACCCTCGACTAAAGATCAATCGTAAAATAAACCATCAAATAAAAATCCTGTGAAATAAACCTTCATCTTTATGTTCGTTAATGTTTTTGTCCCTCTGTAACCTTTGTTGTCAACTGTCGACGGAGAAACGTTAACTGTTGACCACAAAAATTACAGAGGGATGAAAACATTAACGAACATAAAGATATGAAGATTTATTTCACAGGATTTTTAGTTGAGGGTTTGTTTTACGATTTATCTTTAGTTGAGGGTTTGAATTACTAAAAATCTTTTTTAGCAAATCCTATAAATATTGATTATTTATTTATTATTTCAAGCTTCATAAATTTTATGACTGACTCTACTATTAATACAAACTCATTTTTCTTTGTCAATGAAACCTCACAATCCTTTGGTAAATCTAGCTCGTAGCTATTCTTGTTTTCCTGCTTGCTCTCTCACAAAAGAACTTGTTTTTGAGATTAGTGTTTGGTTTGGATTTTGCATTAGTCAATTCATACAAAGGAACAACCTAAGACTAGAGTTCAAACTTCGGGTATTCGCTCCTCATTCGGTGAGGAATCCACATTAGCTCAGACAAAAAACCAAGTGGATCAATCTCCATCAGTTAGTTCTTTCTTCCCTAACAAATCATCTCAGTCTCTCAATACTAAGGTAAAACCTCTCTCAGCAAGTTCATCTTTCAATGATCGTCCTATAAGGACAGTGCCTTTAATGCCATTTGTAGTGACTACATCACTTAAACCAGTCACTCATGCATTTCCATCTGACATACCAACCAATCTTAGAAAAGATAAAAGGTAACTAAAGGATAGTTTGTCCTAATTTATTTTATAGATATGTTATAGAACGCTCACGGGCCACCATTTTACACATTAAGTATGGTTTTATTTCTATATATGTTTATCTTAAAATTAGTAGGTTTTCCATTGATTTGGAAAACTCAGGCAACTTAAAAGAATTAGGTAGTCAACGTTCCACTTCAGCTTTACAACATGAGGTTTGACTTGTTTAGAAATTTCATGAAATTAATTTACCCTATGATTGGTTTAACTATGAGTTTATTCACTGTTTTGTTTTCCATCTATTCTATTAATTCGCCACCATGACCAGTTGATAAAGGGTTGTGTCCAACAATTATTTCAACGATACATATTTTTTTCCATTTAACTACTTTAATATTTGATTTCTCAAAGTAACCACCACTACTTCCGCCTAATAATCGGGCACCACAAACCAGATAACTGCATTGTTATATCTTAATTAAATAAATGAGAAAAAGTAATTAACTAAAGTTGCGAATATGTAGGCCTACTAAACGGCAGCAATTTTTTGAAAGGTAAATAAATATTTTTTTACGATTTGTTTCTTAATAATATGGATCATATAAAAAAATTTGTGAGTATATATGCAACAAATAAGAACATTCCAGGAATCAAATCGATTATTCTAACTCAATTTCGAAATTTGTTTAGATAAACTGTTATCCCATCAAATATTCCTTCATATTTTGCAACTATTTTATAAAGAAAATCTATTCATTATATCTTAACTAATCACGTTTTCGTCGCCATCCTCTCTTATAAATATCGTTCCTACAGTCTAAACTCAAAACACACTTCCTAAAACCTGAATTCCCAAACTTAGTCGCTGCAGAAAGTACCTTTAAGCATGGAAGTCACAACTTTGGCTGACATAAGACCATTCAAGTCAGAATGGCGTGTTCAAGTTAAGATGCTCCATACCTGGAAGCATTACACCAAACTTTCAGGAGAAACATTGGAAATCATTTTGTCTGATGTACATGTAAGTTTCATAACTTACCTATCCTATATTCTTTGTTTTTCTTTTCATTCTTAACTAATAGATATATCCAATTCTACTATCTAAATCCTAAGACTTGATTATTTTGAAGGGAACAAAAATTCTGGCATCTTGTAAGAAGACATACTGGGATAAGTTTGCAAATAAAGTACCTATTGGAATGTGGAGAAACATTGAAAATTTTTCCTAACTACCCCCGGTCCTACCTTCAGGCCTACCAATCATCAATACAAGATCAATTTCATCTATGCCACTGATATCACTCCGTCAAACCTCCAAAACAACAACATGTTTCTCAGTTTGGTTGATTTCCAAACTATTCAACAGGGAGTAGAAGATGAAAACATCTTTATTGGTAAGTATGATGATTTTTAATTTTTTCAAATTGATTATTTGATTTTGATATTTATTTTTCAACTTTCAGATGTTGTTGGACAAGTGACGGATTTGGGAGCTTTTGAAACAGTCCTCTGCTCGGATAAAGAAAGAAAGAAAATTGAGTTCAGTTTGATAGACCTTGAGTAAGTTATCTCATATATTTTTCCTTATATATTACTATAAACCTTTTCGTTTGACATATTTATTTTTACCGTGGCCGTAGGATTGCCTGCTGTCTATGGGGAAAATTTGCTCAAAGCATTCAAGCTAATTGCAAAGCAGCCGGTGATGATATGGTTGTATGTCTCTTACGTTTTGTGAAAGTCGGGACCTATAGAGGTAATCTGCCCTTATCACTTATCATATCATATTATCTTACATATAGTGTACTATTTTTATAGATTTGTTATTAATGTGTCTTTATGTTACATTTGTTAATGTCAGATGAGGTTCAAATTTCAAATTCATTTGATGCTTCTTTTTCAACCCACCCATAATGGAGACTGAGGCCTTTTTGAAAAGGTATTTTGTGTGTACTTGCTTAGAAAAATCTATATTTATGTTGATTAAAACAACTTTATTGTTCACATTTAACAGGGATGTTGCATCCAATGCTTTGGTTGTAACCCCACAAGACAAACTTGAAAGGGAGATTAGACGTGATAAATGGATGCAATACCCAATTAGAGACATTGCAGAGCTACTTCAATCAACCCAGGTAATAGTTTTGCTTCACCTCTGAATTCTAACAGTATCAATGCTTAAAAGACTACTTTTTTCTTTTGCAAATGTAGATTGAGCAATGCAGACTCATTGCCACCATTTATGCAATTGACAAGGATTGGAGATGGTATTACTTTGGATGCAAAGCTTGCCAAAAAAATGCTTCAAGATTTCAAAAAGAGTTCAAATGGTCAAAGGAAAAGAGATAACAACTCATTTGTGGTGGTGTGAAAAGTGCGAGGATAAAGTCACTGAAGTTTTGCCAAAGTAATACATATTTAAACTTGCTCTTTGTTGTGTATATTTTAACTTTGTGAGTTGCTAATTTTAAATATGTTACACAGGTTCAGGATTCATGTATGGGTGAAAGATGGTACTGGAGAAGCTTACCTAATGCTGCTTGACTGGATTACAATCTATGTGGTTCCTGAAAAGGCTGCTGCCTTGCTCAACGGTTCATTTGATGAGGTTATAACCTCTATTGATGCAAATTCATTATACACTGCAAATTCATTATACACTTTCACAATAAAAGTTTTGGTATGGAATTAATTATCACTTTCTAATTGTTAGCGAGAAAGTGATAATTTTTTTTCAGAAATTTAATTTGGTATTCAAAGGTAAGATTTTCAAATTGTCTTTCTTTTCTCATATTTGCTATAGATGGAGAGAAAAAATATGAAAACTGGTGACAAAGAAACTAAACATGAAGATGATGATTTTGGTAATGTCTCAACAAAGGAGGCAAATCAAACTTCGGAATATCAAGATTGGATGGAAATTAATAGTAAGAACAAAGAGAAAACAATGAGTAACCATGAAAATAACTCCAATACAAGTGAATTGTTTTATCTGCATTTTTTTTTAAACAAGAACAAAATATCGACCAGCTACACAGATTTACGAACTGTTAATGGAGTTTTGTATCCTACCTTTGAAGATGCTTATAATGCTCTTTTTATTTGAACTACTATTTTATTTTTAGAATTTTTTCAATTTATTTGTTATTTAGCTCCTTATGTAGCTCCTACAATCGATTGTATTCATGCTTACGTATTTGATAAATTCAAAACTAATCTATAATGTGTATATTTTTTAATTATCAAATTTACTAATTATGTTATATATACATGTGCAAAACATTAGATGTGTATATCTCACAAATACATAGTTAGCAATTTGACATATGTAATATAGTTAACAAAAATTATATTAAACTAAATTTACATTAAACACAAATATGATTAAAAAGACACAAACATAAATTTAAAATTGCTCAAGGACTTAAAACAAAAACAAAAATATAGATTTTGTTTTACCAAAAAATATAGAAAGTAGTGATTTAAATCAATGGCATGACATAAAATGATTACAAAAAAAATACGAAAATAAAATTTCGTACAATAATAAATTAAGAAAATGTAAAGTTATGTAACGTAATAATTTCAATACAATTATCAAAATCCTTTCCTAATCATTTTGAAAAAAACTACACAAATAAGATTATAAATAAAAACACAAATCTGATACAAAAAGAATACATAAGATGAGGGATTACTTACAAAGATTTTTATTTGAAAGTTTGTTTTACAAATGATCTTTAGTTGAGGGTAAATTACTAAGAATCCAAAAATAAATTAAAAACAAGCCATGTCTATCGAATGGGTGTGTCCTTCCCGCCGTCAGGATTCCTTCGCCGGCGCTGCCGCAAATATAGACGCACCCGACCCTTCGATTGGAAAAGAAGAGAGGAAGCATTGAGACACTCGCCGACGGATGAGAGGAAGTAGGGGTGATGGGGATACACGGCGGAGGTGAGGGGAGCTGAGCAGAAACAGAGTTGAGACGCGGCGGAAGTGACGGGATCTGAGCAGGAGCGGAGCAGATATGCGGCGGAGGTGTTGACTCCGGTATCGTGTTTCCAGCAAGACAGCGGTGAACATCGAGAAGCCCAATCCCATCGAGAGAGGTCACTCGGCCCAACAACAGAGGAGAGCTCGTTCGGGAGGATGTTCGTCGGATATGGAGGATCCACCGCCTGAGAGACAGATCTTCACGAAGTGGACACGGTGAGGTGCAGCGCTCAACGGAGCAGTCATGGCGTGGAGCAGTTGGCGGCGTTAGAGCAGAGTCGGGGTGTGGAACATCTTCCGGAACGATGTTAAGGTGGAGACAGAGCCTACGGTGCAGAGACGGACGACGATGACGATGAACGACGAAGGAAAATACTGATGTATATCTACTAAATACGATTTTGGAGCCTCTCTTATTAGACTGAGAAAACTCGAAAGAGAGAGAAACATTTTGATGATGTGTCTTATGGGGTGTTGTTTTGTCAAGAAGCTGTAAGGACAAACAAGCAATTATCTTTAAGGGTTCTGAGCCTTTCGACGGAAATTTTTTTTTTTGGAGATTTGACAAGTTGGTGTGTGGTGTGTGCTCTTCTTAAAGAACAAAGCTTTCTCTTAGTTTCCCTACCAATTTGCGAGCCTCTCTCTCTCTTTCCCTCTGTTTCTTTAGTTATTTTGCTCTCTTTCTTTTTAGTTATTTTGCTCTGTTTCTTTTTCTGTTGCTATGTTTGGTTCTATAATTTTCAGTTAGATTAGCTTTTGAAGTTCTACTCATAGAGTTTTTCTTGTAACGGAATAAGTTAACTTATAGTTTTAACTTTTAAGATAATTCAAAAATTCTCCTTTGATCCACGGAGGATTCTGTCTGGGTTTTCTCTTGTTTGTCAGGGACGCAAGTGATTAATGCATATAAGATGTTATTGTCAGTTTATGGGTAATACGGAAAATAATTTAATGATGAGATATTCTGTTTGAGCTTACGAATCCTTAAAATAATGATTAAGCTGATGTGAACTCAAAAGGTTTTAGCCTCTGACTGGAAGGAACTCCTTGCCTACTTCGTTGCCCAATGAGACTACCTTTGTCTTGGTCTCTATTAATTTGCATCAGGATGGTAACGCCTTGTAGTAATATAATCTTGGTCATGTTGGGTTGATGAGTTTTCACCTTCTTGATGTTTTTCCTACGTTTTTTTTTTTTTTTTTTGATAAAGGGATGGACTTTTCTGGAGACGCTGGAATGATGATGGAGAATAAGCCTAATGTCGGCTGCTCTCTCGATGAAAGCAACATCAAACGCCACAAGTCTGATCTCTCTTTCGTTTCCAAGGTATTGCTTAAATTAGTCTTTTCATATTTTGTCTCAGCATACGAAGAGTTCAGTGTTAGTGAACCGGCATGGTGATGATTCTCTGTTCTCTTTATGGTTAAACAGGAGAGGAAAGACAAAAGTTGGAGAACGTATCTCGGCTCTTCAACAGATAGTTCCCCTTACGGCAAGGTAACTTTCTCTGATAAAAAGAATTCATCTATTTTCTCTAACCTACTTTTGACTCCATGCCACAGACGGACACTGCGTCAGTTCTCTTCAAGACGCGATGCACTACATAGAATGTCTTCACGAACAAGTCAAGGTCTGTATTTTTTCTCTTCATCCGTCAAATAACCATTACCAAGCATGCATGACTCTTTATCTTTAATTACCGAATGAACATCTGAGTTTCCATGTTCTTTTTGACAGGCCCTAAGCGCTCCGTATCTGCAAACAAAGTCCACTGCTACGCAGGTGAGCATAAACTTACCCATTATACTTATGTTCTGTCACTTGGGAACTTGAATATTTTGCACATGATAAGTTTCTTGTCCTATTAACAAGCTGGAGCTGGAGCAATACAGCTTGAGAAACAGAGGAGTATGTCTTGAAAAGGTTCAGAACATATACAATTAGTAATTCCAATTACAGTTGCATTAACAAAACTTTCGTTCTAAATCAATTTAGCTTTGGGGGCCATTTGGATTAATACTTATTTAGGGGATTTTATAAACTTTGGTGATAGCTGCGTTGAGACTTGAGAGGCATGATCCTTGACATTTTTCTCTCTCGGTTCTTTGTCCTTCAGTTTCTTAACTACCCTGAGCCGTGAAAAATCATTGGCAGTGAAACCACCTTTAAACATCTCCTTCCTAAAAGCAAAACCCTCTTTGATCAAACGGACCATGTTGTCAACGGCCAGGTCTTCCAACTCATCAAGCCATTGAAAATCTAGACGAGCAGACCATTCTTTGTATGGTTCATCTATGATAGACTTGACGGGCACCTACAAATTGTGAAATACCAATCAGTACATGTGAAGTTATATATCAACAGATCGGATTGGCGGTTACGTCAACGTTTAGCATGTAAGGATTGTTCTAACGCTCTAACGACCTATGTAGAAATTATTTTGCCTACCATCTAACATATCAGATTTATTTAGCAACTAACATTCCTAATTTCAGCTACAAACTTATTTGATCTCTAAACCATTTGCTTATCTATAAAAATACGAGGTTATCTGTTTCGCACACATCTGCTCGGTAAAGAAAAAGGAATTGCGTTACAAGTACCTGACACTCGATATCAATGCTCTTCGCATGACCAGGTATGAGACAGTACTTGGTCGCCTGATTAAGTTTCTCCTGATCGACCGCGTTATCATCCTTAGTCGCTGTGTCTTCACCATCCGGGGTTTCCTCGTCGCTTTCAGAATCAACAATGACAACTCGCTCAGAATGGGTGACTTCCTCTTTAAGTTGGGGGATAGCAGCAAGTAGAACGAGTTGGATTGCCTCGACGTAACCCCGTATCGCAACAGACACTTGCGATAATGCAATTTCATCCTTCCCATAGAGAGAACCAGCGAGGGTTTGGTATGAAGCTCTGCCCCAAGGGAATGCGACAAACTTGTCTAGGTCTCAAATCAACTCGACATGCTCCGGGATGATGCGGGGGTCGTGTGAAGAGGCAAACAGGATAGACGAGGTAATCGCGAGACACGCCAATTTTAACCTTCCCTCAGTGCTTTTGACTACTTTATCCTTCAACATGCCGATTGCTGTCTCTATAGTGCAGAGCTTCAGGGATCCGAAGAGTTCATTCCAGTAGAGCTTCTCTTTCAACGGATTTTTCGACTTCTTCTTCACCGGGATCTTTTCACAGTTCAAGTCGGTGACGATTGCAAACTCCCGGAGTGACATTCTGACAGGATTACCCGCGAACAAGAACCAAAACTCGTACTTTTTGTTCACTTTGAGGATCCTAACAATGACGTACTGTCCAAAGGCACCAGAGAACGGCGGATTCTCTTCGATCGCAAGAATCTTCCCAAAAGTTGAATTGCGGAGGAACTCTAACTCTTCTGGTTCGAGTGCGGCGAGAATCCTTTTGGTCGTGTTGATTTTGTGGTACGAATTGACACGTTCGCCTAATGGTTCATCGCCAGCAGCGAACATCCTCGGCAGTAGCAAGATTTTTTCCATTGTGAGAAATTTTGAGATTAGGGTTTCTTTCTGGAAAAATGGGATTTTTCTAGGAGGGATGAGAAGAGAGAGACTGAAAATCGAAAAGTCAGAATGAGAGTATAAAAAGAGAAGAAGTATTGGTTGAGGAGGTGGGAATAAATGGGACTGCCAGAGAGAAAAGAACCCGACAGTGATTTTTCACGCTCAAAAAACAGGAAATCTGAAACGGCGCGAGTCATTCATTGTCCAATGTGTGAGAAGGCGTCATCTGACACATTCCCGAATGCAACGCCCCTCTACTTGCCGAAGGGTTGGGAGCTTTGAGGAGTAAAAGTGTCCAACGAAAATAGTTTCTTAAAAGAAGGGTATGTTGCAAATTATATGGGTGTTTAGGTGCATCTGTGCCAATTTCTCTTTGAAAAAACGTTATTATTTGCCGACAAAATGTCATTACTTGGCCCACAAAAATGTCGAGAGGAAAAAGACGTAAAAAAAGCAGTTTCGTTCTATATTGCTTTCGTTAGGTTTTCTGAGTCTTTTGACGAAGAAAACATTGGAGCTTTGAAAAGTTAGTGTGTGGTGTGTTTTTCTTAAAGAACAAAGCTTCTTCTTAGTTTCCTCTGCCAATTTGTGAGCCTCTCTCTTTCCCCCTGCTCTGTTTTTCTTCTTCTTGCGCTCTGTTTCTCTAGTTCTTTTGCTCTGTTTCTTTCTTTTGTTGCTATGTTTGGTTTCGCCATTTCAGGCTTAATTAAAGCATATTTACTACTCTCTCTTGTTCTTGGTTCAATAAGTTTCAGTTGAATAAACTTTTGATTTCGTTTATACAATCCTCCTGACCAAGAAAGTTAGAAGTTCCACTCATAGAGTTTTTTTTATTGTAACGGAGTAAGTTAACTTATAGTTTTAGGTTAATTCAAAATTCTCATCTGATCCGTGAAGGATTCTGTGTGGGTTTTCTCTTGTTTGTTAAGGACGCAAGTGATTCATTCATACATTTAAGATGTTATTGTCAATTTATGAGAACTAATAAAAAAAAAAGCAAGTTATGATAAGATATTCTGCTAAGACCTATGATTAAGCTGATGTGAACTCAAAGGTCTTAGCCTCCGATCAGTACTCCATGACTACTTCGTTGACCAATGACTGTACCTTTGTCTTGGTTTAATATTTTAAACCATGTCCTGTCTCTCAATGCATTGGTTGGTGAAAAACAAGATCCTCATTCATAGATCTTGTAGTCCTCGTCTTGGTCTCTATATCATGTCAATTCTCTTATCTTTGATGTTTTTCCTCCGTTTTGTCTCATTGACAAAGGGATGGAGTTTTCTAGGAACGCTGGAATGATGATGGAGAAGGAGCGGAATGTTGCCTGCTCTCTCGAAGAAAGCAACATCAAACGCCATACGTCTGATCTCTCTTTCAACTCCAAGGTATTGTTTCAGTTAGTCTTCGATCTTTGCAGTCTTAGCGAACCTTTGTTTTTCTTTTATGGTTAAACAGGAGAGCAAGTACAACGTTGGAGAACGTCTCTCGGCTCTTCAACAGATAGTTTCCCCTTTCGGAAAGGTAACTTTCTCTGACAAGAAAACCAATGGAATCCATCTCTGTTTTTTTTAATCTAATCTACTTTTGTCTCCATGCCACAGACCGACGTTGCGTCCGTTCTTCTAGACGCGACGCACTACATAGAGTTTCTTAACGAACAAGTCAAGGTCTGTATTTGTTTCTCTTCGTCCGTCAAAATACCATTACAAAGCATGCATGACTCTTTATCTTTCCCGAATGAACATCTTCTTTTTGAACAGTTGCTAAGCGCTCCGTATCTGCAAACAATGTCCCCTGCTACGCAGGTGAGCACGAACTTGAATCTTGAACACATTATACTTTGTTCTCTATGTTCTGTCACTTGGAACTTGAATATCTTGTCTTTTATAACTAGGTGGAGATGGAGCAGTACAGCCTGAGAAACAGAGGACTATGTCGTGTTCCAATGGAATCTACTGTAGGAGTTGAGTTGCTCAAAGCAACGGAGCTGATATCTGGGCGTCAGTGAAGACTCCTCCATCTCCAGCTTTGAATGTCAAGTCTCAATCACCCTTTAGATGACTGATTCAGACTCATCACATCCTACTAATATCTTTCTCTTAAAGCCTAAAGAAGCTGACCAATAATAATTATTCTGATGATCCTCTGTTACATATGTAGACAGAGAGACACAGAAAGTGGTTGTAAGAACAGCTCATGGTTGGCAATGGCTGTTTAATGCATTGGACACCTATTTAATAGAAGACCGGAATTGTTCATCGCTTTTTGAATCGAACCGAAGCAAACCAAACCGAACCAATATTATTTGAAAGAAAAACAAATTAAAAATAAGCCTCCTTCCCGCAATCATCGGCATGTACTTCAATCGCCGATGTTTTAGGAAGGCTAGGTTGATTTTCGATTACATGGAAGACAAAAATTCAGTTACTTGGAATTATGGGCCTAAACGGATACCATTTATCTAATGGGTATCCACATTAACGAAAGGACCTTTCTTTTTAGAAATATAAAGAATTTCATTAAAAAGCCGAATTAGATAGTATACGAATTGACCGTATAAACTCGTTTAGTTTTACATGATAATAATAGGTTATGGATCAACAATTTTATATTAGTCCGTTCCGTTTAGACCCACATACTTCAAACTCATTTTTTCCAGCTAAAACAAACCAAATATTTTGAAAACTTTTTACCAAGTGGCAACAAAAGAAGTATAGAAAAGACAAACTTGGCACAAACGTTGTGCAAATCATCTGGTGGTATTATTGGTGTTTCACCAACAACATTTAAGAAAGTGAAAGTACACCAAACAGAGCAGTATTTTTATCCGTCCGACTAAAGAGTAAGCAAGAGAAAAAGGTAATTATTGCAAAGGCTGATGTAATTAGAATTCATGTCCTACACATCTTATATTTCAACGCTTACAAGTTGTAGAATCAGACCATAGTTACGCGATTCAACATGTCCCCACATATCAAGCCCTTGCTTTTCTAAGGTGATCGATGTGAACCAGATCCCCTCCATTCTCTGCCTGTGCAAAACCATGAGCTTCCCGATGAAGTTAAGCAGTGCAATAGAGAACAATTCAAATTCAGGTAAATGTTCGATTCCCTTCACAACTCTCCAAGTTGTGGATTTTGAATCAAAATATTCAGTCTTGGAATTCCATCCAACAATGTGAATGGAGTTGTTTATTACACATAAGGTGAGATACATTCTTTCACCCATGGATGCATGATCTTTCCTCTCCAGTTTTCTTGTTTTTGGATAAAAAATGACACATTTAGCTCCACTGATGAAGTGAATAACCCCGATCGAAAAAACTTTATCTTTGTTACGTGGTATCAACTCTCTGTCTTGCTCAGGTTTGGGAAGAGTTTCCCATTCGTTTGTGCTAAGGTCAAAAAACTCACTTGAACAAACTCGAAACACAAACTTTGTTAGAGTTATCTTATATTATTCATCTTGATTATTCTTAATTCTAGATTTGGATTGATAACTTGAAATCTAGATCATAAAATAATTGGTAGATGCAAAAATATTATTGATTATGCAATGCATATCAAACGTTCCCACTTCCCAATATATAAAATGTACCTTGTAAACATGCAAACACTTAGTGCCTTGCCTAATTTCTAGGAATCTGTTATCTGTCTTTAATAATACTTATATTACACCTAGAGAGAAGAGTGAAGACGACGATGAACAAAGTTTACAAGGCATGCATGCCCCGTTAATACCTTTAGTTATCGTAGATCGTATACTGTTTTTGAATTAAAACACTATGTTCCTCATGCATGGAACCATACATTAATTTATTTATTTATAGCGACATTTGCATATGTATTCATGTGTAATTTTGATTATCGTTCGTTCATAATGAACATTTACTAAACAAATATTTCTAGCCCAAGACAATCTTTGACTCCATTTCTTCTGCATTGCTTTTATCGATTTTGGGTTGAACTGTCTTAGGCCTGAGGTAAACACCGATGTACTGTAGTCCGGATGCATCGTAAGTCCCATGGAAACCGCCAAACTGAGGAGATTTGCCGAGTTTAAACGCAAATTTTTCGTAGCTAGAACCGGAGGTGCCATAAGGACCGTACTCACTAGTGTTGGTAGTGAATTTGAGAGACCTTATGTGAGGATTGCTAGCTTCGTATTTGTAATACTCTCCACTTATTCCAATGATGTACTCGTGCGGATAGTTCAGCTCTATCTGCTGGGTCCAAAATCACATGTTTGAGTTATATATAAACTTATATAACCATGTTCATGGACCACACTGTTATATATATAGTACTCATACGAAGCAACCAAATAAAATTTATCCTAAAAGAATCAATTCCCAATCCAAAACGTCTCATATTAGCTAGCTGCCTAATCATGTTCTTAGCGTTTTAGTTGTAAATAATTTTGTGATGGAGTAAAAAAACAAGAGTGAAAATCAGACTCACTACGTCAAACATGTTGCCCAAACCTGGACCGTGACGGTCGGATAAAACAAACTTTCCGTCGATCACGAACTGGAATTGAATAGACATGATTCCTGCGATACCATGAGAAATAAAGATTTGAGAGAGGATGCCATTGTGACTTCCTTCGTCCCAATTTACAATTGTTGTGCTTCGAGCATCATGCTTCCCTACTGGTCCTATCTTCATCTTTCCTTCCATATTTTTACGAAACTCTTAAGCTTTCTTATTGATGTTATGTTTATTTCATACATATAGCCTATATCTTTAAATAGTTCTCAAAGTTTGAAGCCTCAGATTGGAATATTCCTTTCCAATCTTGTATAACTTCTTCTAATTTCATTTTTTTCCACTACTTTACTACTTTATAATTTTAGGGTAGACTTCTATATTTTGAAATATTCCAATCTTGCATCACATGTAACAATCAATCCCTTCCTGGGAGACTACATTCCTTTGTTTATTGCCTCATCATAATAAAGAAGATTGCTTGTTTTCATTGCAATGTTCTCTCATATATTAAGTCTTCCAGCAATACTAATACCTTTTGTGTTTCTTACCTATTGTAAACTTGCAGCTCAGTTTCACATGTAATCATATTATTTACATGGAAGTATGGAACATATGATGAATTCATGAGATGTTCAATCATATGTCAAGCTTTGAATGCCTAATGAACCAACAAATGTACTAATGCAGAGTATAAACTAAAATGTTAAACAAATATTGGCTCTGAACAAAGAAAGACATCTTCATGTAAATATAATTTTAATCTTAGTAGAAATACTGATTTGGATTATTTCAGTTCAGTGACTTCAGTCGCTAACGATTATTTTTGATTCAAATATAAACTATATGGGTAAATCCGGAAACAAAAGAAACTATAGGGGTATAAATGAAATATAATATTATAAGAAGCAGCATATTGTAAAGAAGCGGTCGTCGTCTTTTCCGTCGGAAGTTGTCAAAGAATCGGCAGGAGAGCCTCGCTTCTCTTTGCATTCCCCCACTCACTACGGTAATTCTCTTTCTTCTCCCTTTCCCTCTCTCTCTTTCGAATTCGAGAATCGAGCTCGAAGGATTGGAATCCCTTTGCTTCATTTGCAAAATCGTTCCTTGATGGGTTTAGCTGATCTTGAGAGCTTTAATAAGGTCGACACCAGCTTCACTGTCCTAAGATTTATTATTAAAGTAATCAGATTTAAGGATCAGTACTCTAGACAAGAAAAAAAGTTTGAAGCTTTTTTTTTTTTAGCTGTTCTGTCTCCTCTGCTTTGAGATATGTATGAGAACCACATGTCAGTTTTATGCTATTGCACGATTAGTTGTTTCAGAGTATTTGGTATGCATGAGTGTGGCGTGGTGTTGGATGTAATCAAAGCTCTACCTTCTCGTTGAAGGGGTTTTTGACATGTTTATAGATATAAGCTTGAACATGGTTCCAGTTTGTGACTTGGTGTTAGTAACATCGTGTTACTAGCTTCTTCTTCTTCTGCGAGTAATTTGTCCAAGCTTATGATGTTTAATTGGTACCTTTTTTACTATGGCAAACAGATCTCAAAGTGGAGTTACCAAGATGGCGTATGAACTAACTGAGCAAAAGAGTAATACTTTCTCAACATCTATGCTTTTTTCAGCCACAATATAACGTTTTAATGTGTTGCAGTTTGATGTGTCACAGAGTTTGTCTATGATATCTCTTTTGCCACCAGCTTCTTTGTTAGTTGTAAGCGTTATGTGTAACTCTTTAGCTAAGATTATATATACCTCTTAGTTGTGATTTGAGTCAGTAATAGACTGCACAAACTTGAAAACTCTTACTGATTTGAAATTCCTTCTTCTTTGTCTTATGGCATCCACTTTTGATCTTTTTTTTTCTGTTTTACAGAAGTTGGGTTAGGTCTCATTGGTTTTGGTTTATCCTTTTCTTTTCTTGGTGTCCTCTTGTACTTTGACAGAGGTTTGCTCGCTCTTGGAAACGTGAGAATTTTCCCATTCTGTATCTCTAAGCATTTTTTTGGAGCCATTCCAACGTGTGAATCTGATGTGACTTTGTGTTGTTGTGTGTCAGTTATTTTGGTTGATAGGTGTTGGCCTTTTACTTGGTTGGCAGTCAACTTGGAGACTCTTTACCAACGTTAACAACTTGAAGGTATGCATAGAACCAATGCTAACCTTTGTCAACAGTTTCTCTTGATGAAACCTTTTGGAGTGACATATCAATTTGTTTTTTGGGTTCCTTGTTGCAGGGCACAGTGTGTTTCGTCCTTGGACTCTTTCTTATATTTGTACGTTGGCCAATAATCGGCATTATCCTTGAGATGTATGGTTGCATCGTCCTATTCGGGTACCGCGCCTATCCGCCTAGTTTCTTATGGATTTATTCATACAATTACGTTTACTTGGTCTAACTATGTTTTTTTTATCATTTGCAGCGGATTTTGGTCAACGGTAAAGATGTTCCTGTCCCAGATTCCTTTTGTTGGATGGATGATACAGTATCCTCTCATGGTAACCAATCCTCACTCCCACGTCTCCTTCCTTTTGCTTTGTGAACGAACATTCAGAGCTTTGGGTGCAAAGATAGTAACTCCCTTAACTCCTCGTGTCCCTTTTGTGGTTATCTAAGTTAGCCTCCTCTCTCGGAAAATATATATATACCCAATAGACTTTTCATGAAATGTAGTTTCCATAGGATCGTCCGAACAATGATCTAGAGCTTTGAACATTTTAAGGATTTTAGTTTTCTTTCTTTTAAATTGTTTTGTCCTTTGGTTTGGAATGCTCTGTTTTGCAGGTTGTTGAGCAACTTGTACGAGGTTCTCGTTGAAAAAGATCCATATAAGTCTCATTGCTCCTCTTCATGCACCTCGAAAAGGCCTCTCTAGAATTCCAAAACAACTGCTGTTTTTTTTTCTCTTTTTAGAAACAGAATCAAATCCTTTTTATGTTCTTTTTTTTTGACAGGACAGAGACTTTGCTCTGTTTCACATCTTAACTTTCGTTCTATATATATCCAAAAAGAAGTTCTCGTTAAAATGTTTTCTCTTATCGTAACGTACCAACTCAATCTTCATCACGTAACGTGGGGATAACGTAACTATAGTTTTGAATAAAGTATTTACTTATTTATATTTCGTACGGACATTAGTTTTCCAGATATGTCTGTCAGCAAAAAGATCACAAATTGTTTTTGTCTGAAAACATATCCGAAACAAACAAAAAAAAAAAATCGTCAACGAGTGCGGATTTGTCTCGGAGATGTCTCTTCGTGCTTACATGCCCGTAGAGACATTGACCTAATCTCCGACGACGGAACAAGAACACAAACATCAAACGAATCAATGTTCATTTCGAGGTTGAAGAGAGTTAGGAGAACGATATTGGTTCTCGGCATTGCCAATTTAGCCGTCATTGTCTCCGGCTGTGTTCTGACTCTCGTCTCCAACTCAAACTGCGACAATGCCGCCCAACTATTCCCCATCTACGCCGTTTGTTTAGCCGCATGCGTCAAACTCGCCGCCATGGTTAAGGTCGCCACTACACAGGAACTCATGGCTATCACCATCATGGATTCTCCTACTCAGATCAGCCTCGAAAGAAAGGTGACGTTTAAAAAAAAAAAAAATCAAAGTCTATACATATCTGTTTAGTTTTTAATGCTTCTTTGTGGATCTGCAGATGAAGTATAAGACATGGCTTTGGTGGACTCGGTTTGCAATGGTAATAACTCTACTGCAGTTTCTTGGTGCAACTTACCTTATGTTCCGTGTCTCCACCTTTGTTTCCCCTGATGGCATGCCAAGACACTGCGTTTTAGGTAAAACTGGTTTGTTTGTAGTTCAGTGATCTAGAGCTATGTTACTGTAATCTATGTACCTTTTTTTTTCTTGCTTAAGAAGCTCTTTAGTTAACGTCTTTGCTCAGGGCTATCTCCAGAGACTCGAGGGTGGAAGCAAAGGCTGCAGGTTTGTTTCTTGATCACAGTTTGCTTTGTTGCGTTGGCTCAATGCTTCACGGGATCAGATATATTGCAATGGCGTTCTTTCTATGCAACTCAAGATGATGCCTGGAAAGCTCATTACCAGGAGGTGTTTGACCATGGCATTCGTGAAGTTTTGTGCTGTCTCGGACGTCGTGAGTATATGTACGTTTCTGAAAACTCTATAGCGAGCTGCTTTACTTGTTTCAGACTCTTGGCAAATTGAATTGCCTGTCTGCTTCCAGGGGTGTTATCGAGGAAGATGAAGTGTGTTCAGTTGCAAGACTGTTAGGTGATCTTGTTTCGTATCGTGCTTCAGGCACAGGCCATTTGGAGTTTTTGGCAGGTTGGTGATTGCTGTCTGTGGTCTCTTGTCTTTAGTTTTCTTATTTAGTCTTTGTCTATTTTCAGGCCTTGCTCTGTTGCAGAATTATAGCCAGTTTCCTGAATCATATGAGGACGGTATGGAAGCTCCAGCGTTTCATCTTCAGGAGGCTGCTACGTTTCATAAATTTGCAGAAGCTGCTTATACTGTACGTTTAAAACGACACAAGCTCCAAAACTATTCTTTAAATTTGGTAGATGTTTCTTGACCTGCAGTGTTTGGGATTGTGCAGGGGCCACTGCTAGATGTTGGGAGAAACCCTGCCTTGTTTTTATGCACATGGATTTGTAGGCAAGGGATCTTAACACCTTGGAGCCGTAAATGGTATACTATATACCTGGTTAGCTCGTTTCTATACGTTTTTTTTTTTTATCATTTCTCTGATGTTGAGATAGAAAAGTTTGTATGATTATTAATGTATAAGAAGTTTACTTGGCTTGTTTCCCAGGCGGCCTAAACTTGATGGTGATAATTGGTGGCGAGGTCATGCAGCTGCTTTCCTTAAGTTCATTGATTTTCCTGCTCATGTTCTTCGTCGAGGTCGGATTTGTAGTGTAAGTTTTTTTCCCCTTTAATCCTATATGCTCTAACACCAATAGTGATGATGGGACTCATTGCAGTGTTGTGCCTCTAGTAGAAAAACAACTATTTGAAGAAAACAATTTTGTTTATTTGAAGTTGTTTGATATCCTGTGGCTCCAATGCATAAGAATATTTTCTCATCTGTGCTTGTAATTGTTTTGTTACTATTTTGCAGGAGAAGTGTAAAGCAACATACTTCGTTGTAGTCTTACATTATCTTAGATGTGTTGTAATTGCTGTTAGAGGAACTGAGACGGCTGAAGACCTCATAACTGATGGTTTAGGTCGTGCTTGTTCACTAACTCCTCAAGACTTGGACGGGCTAACAAAGTTAGTCTCTATTTCTCTACTCGTTTCTTCTGCACCACATGAGTAGTAATGATTTTCTCCTTTCTGCCGTTTTCATGTGTGTGTTTATGTTAGTCGCATTCATGTTATGGATTCTTCTCGGACACACTACGGGCATTCAGGGATAGTAGAAGCTGCAAGAGATCTGTTTATGCAAATAGAAGGAGACCCTGGAGGTAAGACTTCGGGTATAACTGTCACTTAAAATGTTCATAAATTGTCATCACACATAAGCTTTCTCTAATCTATTTTATTACAAATGGAGAATGCAGAGTCAGGATCTACTGGCTTCCTGTCCTCGTTAACTGGTGATGGATGCGAGTGTGCTGGGTATAGCATTCGCATCGTTGGCCATTCCTTAGGAGGTGCTATCGCCTCGTTACTAGGAATTAGAGTAATATTTTCACTTCACAAAATATTACCTTAACTCATCTTTTATGTCTGACTCTTTTTGGTGTGTAGCTTCGTTGCAGATTCCCTAACCTATATGTATATGCCTATGGACCTCTCCCATGTGTAGATCAAGATGTGGCAGAGGCATGTTCTGAATTTGTTACAAGGTTAAGATTATTTTATTGAATCTTTGATTTTTTTTTTTTCCCATCGAGTTTTTATTTGATAAAAGCCAAAAGGCCCAGACAGCATACAAGGTCAAACCACTTAAAAGCCCAACACAGAACAACAGACAAAACACTTCGGGCCCAAAACAGAACCGTAGGCCCAAGGGGAAAAGAGATGTCGGCCGCCTTCATCGCGATACCGCAGCATCCCTTCCGATTCGACTACCACCGGAGAACCACCCAACGATGCCCCAAGCCACACCGGAGCTCATAAACTCCACACCGACTTCACCGACTTCACCGCGACCGCCAACCTCCTAAGTGCGTCTAATCTCGGAGAGCATCACTCGTAAACGAGATCTCATCCGCCATAGTTCAACACATCCACCAAGGAGAAAGCTTCGCTCAAATATCACCCTTTCCACCGGAAAGCTTCCATCGTCCTCCGACGAGATCTCTCCACACCAACCCGAACCAAACCATTAACTAGGAAAACACAATAACGAAAAAGAAAAAAAAAACAGAACCAAACCCTAGAACGCTACTAAGGGGCCATAAGCCGGCGACGCAAGGCAGAAGAGGCCTTTACCTCCCGGAGACAGAGCCGGCAACAATGGAACTGTGGGAGCCTCCACGATCCGGAAACTTGACCGGCGCCACCGAGCTGAAGAAGCCTCGACAACCCGGGATCTTTAAAGGCGATGCTAGAGCTGGGGGAGCCTCTACATTCCGAGACAAAAACCACCGCTGGACTGGAGATCTGACTAACCTACACCCTCACCGCGAATCCAGAGAAAGAAGACTTGCAGAGAACCGAGATCTTTCCGGCGCAAAACCCTCACTCAGATCCGCCGGCATGTCGGAGAGGAGCATCAGATCGGATCAAAACACACAAAGACTAAAGCGAAATGAGACAGAAAAGCACCAACGGCGCCGGTACGCGCTCAGACGCGCCACCGGGCGCTGGTGCTTCCCTTCACGCGACTCTCTTTTCTCTCTCTTTTCTTTTCTTACAGAGAAAAGAGAAAAAATCGTTTTCCTTTTCTTTTTAATTTTATTGAATCTTTGATTACTTTAATTAGTTTAGAACAAGTCACTTATGTTAATACTCAACAGTATTGTACTGGATAATGAATTCTCGTCACGGCTCTCCTATGGATCGATCCGCCGACTCCAAGTAGCAGCAATCAAAGTACTGTCTCAAGATCCTAAAGCTGATACAGCACTCATTTTCAGACTCGCACGCAGGTTTTTGTCTGCTAGTAAACGGCACAGACAGAGTGATGTCCAAGAACAATCTACAGGAGAAGCAATACCATCAATAGTAATAGGTAACAGCTTTTGACTCTAACTCTGATGATAACTCTTTTAACTTAATAGTTTTCCATCAAGAAAGATTTGCTTCTTCTTGTCTTTTTGTTTTTTTTTTTCTGCAAGTTGACGATTCACAAGAAAACCTGCAAAAACAAGAAGAGTTCATTAATCCTTTCCACAAGATGGCGGCCTCAAAAGATAATCATGTCTCTCAGTTAATGGAAACAGTCCCAACAAGAGTAGATGAGGAGGAGGAGGAGGAAGCTCCGGAGATGTTCTTGCCTGGTTCAGTCATCCATATTGTACACGAAGGAAACAACATGAGCGTGCCTATATGGCGAGGATGGCCGATCTGTGAAGTGACGCATGGTTACAAAGCTTACGTTGCAAACAGAGAGAGCTTCAAAGAAATTATGGTTTCTCCATCAATGTTTCTTGATCACCTTCCTTGGAGGTAAAACTCTAAACGTCTATATTCTCTCTTTTTTAAGGTCAATCTCTCTGAATCTTATCTTTCGTCAATGATTGTTTCACTACAGATGCAGACACGCAATGCAGAAGGTTCTAGAATCTCGCAGTCTCTACTGCGATCTAACAAGTGAATCTGATATAGTATGACCCCAAACAACACAATGTGCATATGGTTTGACTAATCAAAACATTCAAACAACATTATAAAGAATGAACTTTGTTATTTTACTTTCAAAATGGAATCAGTTCTTTCTATTTTTGGCAAGGGGACACTAAGATAAAAATGGTTAATCTTTAGATGTTACGAGAAGTAATTGAACACTTGACTTGTTAGGACAGTTTACAGGTATAGATACCTTTAGTATTGTCGGCTGGTCGTTATTTTAGAATTGTTTTTTAAAATTTAGGTAATTGGTGACTTGTGCAGCAAGAAGCTTTGAACTTTTATTTAGAATCGAATCCAAGAACCCTCATTGCAGCTTCCTTGAAGAGAAGACTTGTCATCTCAATCTCTTAAAGTAAGGTAAAGATGGATAAACCTCGAACCAATTCTGGCTGCTATGATACATTCGAAGTAATATTCAAAAAAGAAGTTTTGTTTAGACTATTAATATCGAAATTCATATTTGACGAGATTCTTTTTCTTGTCAAAACTTCTTAAATTCGAAAACAAACAATGTTGGTGACCGAAAAAAAGAAAAAAGGTGGCAACTCAAGTTGGTTAGGATGTTCTTGAAAAATCATAATCTTATAGTTATTGGGGGAGGAATCATTTGAGATAGTTATTCGTTTTGCACTATATTGAAAAATTAAGAGTTGAAAGAAGAGAAGCTGCTGGGTAGATCCATTGAAGCTGAGGATTTGGACTATAAAGGAGTCTCTTCTCTCCTCTTAATAACCGAAAGTTTTTTTTTGAGTATTGAATTTCTTTCGACAGTCTTCCCCACCAAACTATATTATATGGTTCAAGTTGGCTGGTCAATCTCACGAATGTTTTCCTTTCGAAATTAAAATCGAGTACGAAGTGATATGATATAACGCGAAAAATCAGCAAAAAATATATCATGAAATAGCTATTCACTACATTTTATGGATGTTTTATATCTTATAAACCCGTGTCGTGTGTGTTCCTAAAGTTGCATGAAGTTATTTTGGTCTGCCTCCCGTCTTGAATATCATAATTTTCTTCGCTTATACAAAGTTTCTAAGATCCAAAATAATTTCATGTTGGATCTTAGTTAAAATTGGAGTTAGACCAAGTTTCATGCAACTTTGTGTTACGAAGAAGATGGTGTTACTAAGGTTTTTTTTTTGAGAAAGAAGATTGTGTTACTAAGGTTGCATGAAACTTTGCAACTTCATAGTTAAAAAAAAAATTGATAGTAGAACAGAAAAGGGAAAAACAACTAAGGAATGTTTATTTGTATTAGTTAGTTAATTTTAGCATATGCATATATTACTTATCAAGAACATATCTACTTCTTTCATGAATATTATGAGTATAAAGTAAATGAATAATAAATCGCAAATAAGACAAACATATAAAAGTGTGTATATTTTTTTTTTTAAAGTGTGTATATTTCATCATGTCGCAGAAAAGAATATCTTTGACTCGCCCTTTTCCGCTGCGTGGATCATGGATTTGCCCCATCCTTGGATTGCTTTCTTTCCCCCTTGATATTAAAAAGTTTTTTAATATTAAAAAGTTATATATTATATATTAATCCAAGAGTCAAAACATCTAGTTTGGCAAACACATATAATAATGGAAAATCCTCTAAGGACCACACTTGTAGATTTTCTTTCGAATAGGGGCAGACATGAATGCATATCCAGATTTTTTGAAGTATTCATGATCCGATCCGTTTCATCCGGATAATCAATTATCTGATCCGATCCGTAACCATCCAGATATTCGGTATTCCGGATATTCAGAAAATTTTAAATTATTTATCGGATATCCGATTCGATCTGTAAAAATAAAAATAAAAATTAAAAATTTAATAAAAATTCAAAAATAATAATATTTAATTACAAAAATAAATTTTTATTTAATTTTTAAAATTCTAATAAATAATTTAATAGATTCAGTGAATAAAAATACTGTAAAACTTATATAAAATATAATATTTATATAAATTATATATAATTCTATAAATATATGTATATATATGCATTAACGGATCAGATCAGATATCCATTCTTAAAAATATTAGTATTTGTGATTTTCTTTGCTCTTTACGGATATTGTATTTTGGTATTTGCTTTGCTCATAGAGTTACGGATATCCGGATTTTTGGTTCGAATTTAAACGGATAACGAATCGAATCAAACTTTACAGATATTTGTCCAGCCCTAGTTTTTGAATATGTAAAATACGATTTTACTTTCTTTGGTAATTGTAATACTAAATAATATTTAGTTCAATCGTCAAGTAATTATAACATAGCCATTTATTACTTATCTATAAAACTATTATAATTCCTTCCATTTCACAAATTTTCTCAACAATCTGAAAGAAAAAAACAACGTTTGCAGTGTAGTAGTTTTGTTATAACAACTTTATATATAGGCCCATATATATATATATATGTGTGTGTGTGTGTTTGTGTGTGTGTGTTTTATTGGCTTTTGAATAGTAAAAGGAAGAAAAGTTAACTAGAATAAAGTGGTGCAAAAAAAATAAAAACTAAAATAAAGCTGAAAAATGAAGAAGTAGGGAGTTACACGTACCCAGGAAGAAGTCAAATAAGGAACAAAGCAAAACTGAACAACTTCAGCTGTAGCTTTTCAGTCTCTATCTCTCTGCTTTACTTCCTAAATTCTCAGTCAAACTCATTTCCTTGCCGCGTAAAATTTTCCTTGTTAGTGCCCCAAAATAAAAACACTCTTTCTTTCTTATTTTCCTATTTTCCATTCATTCTTCTTCTTTCGTTTTTTGAGAAAATGTTATGTCAACTTCGTTTGTAAAAGTAAAACATAAGTCAACCTCGCTTGCCTAATGTCAATTCGTATATTATATTATTTTGAAATCATCATAGCTTTAGCCGGCTGAGGTCCTCAATTAATACCGTGGCACGTACGTGTTTAATTTTCTTTTCTGTTTTCTCCTTGGATAATGGATTTGGCTATACACACTTACTTTCACACGTATAAACCTAAAAATGTGTGTCAGAGTTGTGTGTTTTGGTTATGTCAACTAAAAGTCATTTACTGAAATGAAAACATGCTAGGCAGTGCAGCGATAGATTCTTTCCTTCTTTTCAACTACTTCACTCACTAGGTATTGTAACAATATGTAGTTTAGTTGCTGTAGATTAAAATCCGTCGTTCAATATGAAATAACAATCGATAATGACATCTAAAAAAATTGATTCCAACTTCCAAAGCTATTGCAAATATTTCTTTTATGGCTAGCAATAGAGAAAATTAAGGCGTAACAGACTGGCCATGCATGAGCTACATTAACAGTTACATTGTAACAAAATTTTCAGAAGCTTGAAAGTATATTTAAGTAATTGATCGTACAAGTTATTTATATTAGCAAGACAATCAATGGCAGGTATGTGGCAGCCGAGAGGTTACAGCCAATAGGTGACAAATGATCAAGACAATGGCAGATATGCGGGATTTTTCTCAAACATATGTTTCGTTACATATCAAAAGTAACAAATAATATTAGCTCTATTCTTTTAGAAGACGCGGACGCAGCGGCTTGCGGCCAAAACTGAACATCAAAATAAACAAAAGAATGTTGGAAAATTAATCAAAATGATGCTGCGATTATTTTTGCGAAGGTTGTCGGTGTCGTCTGTGACACTTTTAAAAGTAGCAGCAGTTAGATGGTCGCTGCAATTATTTTTGATAAGCAAAAACATCGCTGCCGGTGTTACTCTCCAGATGCGTAAATAAAAAACAGTTATACATTTGACCGCAAGTCGCTGACACAGCGTCTTGTAAAAGAACAGTGCTACTGTGTATATGTTTGAGCAAAACAAAATGCAAATAGCTCAATAGCTTCTTTTTTTTGGGGGGGGGGGATGGTAAAAATAGGTCAATATATAACATAAACGTATATAATTCCATATATTGATGAAGTTCATCTGAATTGTTTCCATACATAGTTCAACATATATAACAAATCTATTAATTTTCCCTGTAACTGGATATTTTAATATAACAGTATATTTTTTTTAGAAAGTCGAGTCGTTGCTCCCAGGTTTGAGTCTCCGATAGAAATGCATGTCTTGTGCTTTAGAAAACTATCAAAACTGATCCGAGACCCAAAGAGACTAAACTTTCTTGTTAAACAATATATCTTTCACTTTTTTTTTGTGTTGGTCATGTGTTGTTC
This sequence comes from Brassica juncea, assembly GCA_018703725.1. Classification (NCBI taxonomy): domain Eukaryota; kingdom Viridiplantae; phylum Streptophyta; class Magnoliopsida; order Brassicales; family Brassicaceae; genus Brassica; species Brassica juncea. Next base: position 13,308,025 of record CM031940.1, read on the forward strand.
TTATCGGCTGGTGACGCAATACAGATATGTTTGATCAAATGTTGCTAAAAACAAAAACGAGAATGTTTTGTGTACTGGTAATTCAGAAAGAAGTAGTGATAAATCATTGGAAATTGACATTATTTGTAGATATCCAATATCATTGCAAACTACTGTTAATTTGTTAGTAGTGAAATTTTATTTTTTTAAATAGCATAGTTTTTTGAAAAAGATATTATAACCATTTTATAACGATATTTATTTTAACATTTTCATACAAAAATAAATTGGTTATTGATAGCATGTTTCATTCAGTGTGCCTTAAAGTTAAATATGTGGTCAAAGTTGTTGATTAAAAGTTTATTAATACTCCTACATCATAGATTATGAAATCTAAATTTCAAAAATACGACGATTATCATCTATATAAATTGATTAAACATTAATATGGTGCATTTGACATGAATCTTTATAAAAAATGCTTTAAAATTGTCTATTATATAGAATTACCAGTATAATAATAATAATTGTAATTTGTAATAGAATAATAATATTAAAGTAAATATTATTTTAATGTTAATTTTTTTGAAAATGAATAAAAATAATAATAAAGTTACTTTTTAGTTCTAAATGAAGAGAGGATTTCTGACATATTTCACTTTCGGTCACACATTTTTATTCTTTTAGTTCAACAAAAAACTAACTCTAGAGAGACCAGTAAGTTGTCCAAAAAAAATAGAGAGACCAGTAAAAAAAAAGAGAAACTATTTCTGGCATTTTTCACTTTCGGCCACACAAATTTCTCTTTCTTTAAACAACTAGAACTTTACATTAGTTTAGAAAATTTTATGACAATTCATCGTCGTATTATTAATAGCTAAAACAATTCTATTAGTGTTTCAAAAAAAAAAAATTCTATTAAAATTGCGCAATCATTTACTATCTGTTACATATAAAATAAAAATTACGATCACTGTAAATTAATGAATTTCATTAGTATGAAGGAACAAAGAATTTATTTAACTTTAGAAACAAGCATATGAGTTCCAAACTTCTGAAAGAATCCAAAAGGAAGAAGTAAAAACGATAACCCAAAGAACAGACAGCGTTAGGATTTTGACTTTAGGAAGCAACATAGAAAACCCCACATGACCTTTCTTTCTTGCCATTTATTCTATTGTTTTTTTCGGTGTTCAAAAAAAAAAAAAAAAATTCTATTGTTTTTTTCTCTCGTGCAAGTCTGATACCTTTTTTCTTTACATCTTCATGTGCATGTTATATGTTACATCGATATTTTACATGTTACTATTTCTGAATAGTTTTTCTTTATAACAAAAAGTTATAACTTATATTTATAAATGATGATCAGTTATCTGGGTTGGATCTATCTTCACATAATATCAATGTATACTATTGCGAGTCATCGAGCATGTCAATCACACTTTCACATAGGACTAGACATTTTATCCGTTAAATTTGATTTTATCAGTTATTCATTTTGATTCGATTTGAAAAAATCTAGATATATGTAAGTCACCGAAGTAAAGAAAGTATTAAAAATCAATATATATTAAAAACGAAGCAAATCACAAATACTAAAAAAATCAGAGGTGGACTTACATACAAATATATGTATATATATAACTAAATATAGAGTTTATAATCTTATATAATTATTATTTTAACATATAATTTTATTAATTTCCTTTATAAAATTACTTTCAAAATATAAAATTAAAAAAATATAAAATCTTTATAGAAAACTACAATTTTTCTATAAAAAGATATTTTTTTATAAGAAAAATTTATTAACTTTAAAAATTCATAAAACACATAGTTTCATTAATTTTTAGTTTATCTTTTATATTATGTATTTTTTTTTAAAAAAAACAAGTATGTATAATATTTTGTAGGTTACTTGTATTGAACAAAGTGGATAAGGTATCCGTAAATATCCGTGAATATTCGTAAATATCCATAAATTTTTCGGATATCCAGAAAACCGGATATCCGTATTTTTCCGAACCAAAGCAAATCGGAAAATCAGATATACATGAAGTATGAAGCAAATTACAAATACTGAAAATATGGTACTATTCGATACGTGCTCACCCCTACTTGCACACACAATTTTAAAAAAACTTTTTTATATATTTATTTTAAAACACATAAATATGTAATTCCGTCAATTAAAATATAGCTCCCTCTTTTGTCCAGTACTATGATTTATTTTTATGATTGTAATCACTACGATATAGATCACGTAAGACCATTTTCTCTACAGATATTCCTTGAACCTAAGTTAGTTAGTAAAGTAAACTTACCTAATGTAATTGCTATAGTTAAAAAAATTCTGTGGAGATATAAATTTAATCAAACCATAGCAAAGTTACCTCGTCATTTTTTGGTTATAAATACTCTCACTCATTCTTTTTTCTCTCTCTCTAGAACGATAGTTAAATTCTGAGGTTGTATACATTTTCAACCAGAACAAAACATAAAATCAAATGTAATAGTTTTTATATTCATTGTATAAATCAGACAGTTATAATTTCTCCGACCACAACCCCCTAAATCATTGATAGAGTACCTAGTTAAAATTATTGTTTTTTGTTCAATTTTTGTTTGTATTCAGACACCGAGTAGTCAAGTATATAAGAGAAGCATGAGGCGTGAACAGAGATTATAAGATTAATAGAAAATGGTAAACTAACCCAAACCGACCATATAAATAATTAATACTTGCATCCCAACAAAATAAATATTATTATTATAAATTGTACCAACACTAACTTTTTGAATATTTAATTCCTCAGTCAATACTCGCCGAATGAACGTAGCTTTTTCTCTCTCCTTAAATCTCTCCATTCACATTTTTGGTCTATAAATATGAATCTCACTTGTTGTCTCTCTTTTTATACTTCAACCAACATCTCTCTCTCTCTACATAGTGTCCTCCATTAATGGCGACCAACATATTCACTCAAAGCCCTAACTACTCTCCATTTCTAATTGGAGACAAAGTTCCTCGTCAACAGAAACACAATCTTGGCCATATCTCTCTCTCAGACAACACCTCTAATAAAAAGCTTGTAATCTCTTCTTCTATAATGGCCCCTCCGCTTCCATCTTCTTCTCCACTCGCTCCTCCTTCTCCTCCTTCTTCTTCTTCTTCTATGGTCGCTCATCTTTCTGGAGCACCAGCATCATCTCTTCCGTTGTCTAGAGTATGGAGAGAGATACAAGGAAGCAACAACTGGGAGAATCTAATTGACCCTTTAAGCCCTATTCTCCAACAAGAGATCACTCGCTACGGAAACTTACTCTCCGCTTCTTACAAAGGCTTTGATCTAAACCCTAACTCCAAACGTTACTTGAACTGCAAGTATGGCAAGAAAAGTTTGCTTAAAGAATCCGGAATCCATGACCCTGATGGCTACCAAGTTACCAAGTACATCTACGCCACACCTGACATCAACATCAACCCTATCCAGAACGAGCCTAGTCGCGCACGTTGGATCGGTTATGTAGCTGTTTCTTCTGATGACTCGGTGAAACGTTTGGGGAGGAGAGATATTGTGGTGACGTTTCGTGGGACTGTGACCAACCCTGAGTGGATGGCTAACCTAATGAGCTCCTTGACTCCGGCTAGGCTTGATCCTCATAACCCTCGTCCTGATGTCAAGGTTGAATCTGGCTTCTTGAGTTTATACACATCCTGCGAGAGCGAGAGCAAGTTCGGGCTAGAAAGCTGCCGTGAGCAGCTTCTATCTGAGATCTCGAGGCTTGTCAATAAGCACAAAGGCGAGGAAATGAGCATAACGCTTGCAGGACATAGTATGGGGAGTTCTCTAGCTCACCTTCTAGCTTACGACATAGCAGAACTCGGTATGAACAAGAGAAGAGGCGAAAAAGATGTTCCCGTGACTGTGTTTTCCTTCGCGGGTCCAAGGGTTGGTAACTTGGGATTTAAGAAACGGTGTGAGGAGCTAGGAGTTAAGGTCTTGAGGATCACGAATGTAAACGATCCGATCACTAAACTACCCGGTTTCTTGTTCAACGAGAATTTTAGGGCGTTAGGTGGCGTTTACGAGCTTCCTTGGAGCTGTTCTTGCTACACTCACGTGGGAGTTGAGCTCACGCTCGATTTCTTCGACGTTCAAAACATTTCTTGTGTCCACGACCTCGACACTTACATCAGTTTAGTGAACCGTCCGATAAGCTCGAAGTCTACAGTTACAGACAATTTTGGCAGCAATTTTTTCAACAAAACAAGTGAGATGATGTTCCCTAAAGGACAACATCGAGCGTTGCGGTTAAGAAACGCAGCGACCAGAGCGGCATATCTGATTGGGTCTGTATCCAATCATATGATGTACTGTAATATATTTTAGGTCTAGATATTGATCCAAACTAAAAAAATTGGGTCTTTCTTTAAGATATATAGCTAGGTAAAAACAGTTGTAGCCATATATTTTACGTAGCTAGTACATGTATAGATTTTCATATGCTGAACCTAATATTGTTTGCATATGTATTCAGTAATCAGTATATATACATGGTGTTGTGATTAGTACTTATTTCCCATAACTTAGATTAATTATTAACTTTGATCAAAAAAAAGATTAATTATTAACATAAAAATTTCCAGCTATCACAATCTGTAAACAAAGTGTTTACTTTTAAAGATTCCTCATTATATGTCCCGTTTTATTTATTTTATTTTTTATTTTATGTTTTTCTGAAATTACTGAAATAAAGTTATATTAATTTCCGATGATTTTCTTCTGAATGATAATTAATGTACATGACTGTTTTCGATTCATGCATCTTCTTGTTATTTATTTTCTATCAGGTTTTTGGACTACACTACAAATATCAATCTCAAGATCTAGAGAGGAAATGTAATTCCACTAGCTAGAATCCAGCGGAAGACTTATAGCATAATTTGCTAGTCCCATTTTTTTTTTCGTTTTGTCGCATCTAACATGTTGACCCTACTCAATGATGCATTTTTTTTTCTCAATGATGCATTTTATTGTTGAAGAGTGATATAAAATTAGTTAACAAAACTGAATTTATATGAAGGAAATAAGTTTTAGAAGATTTATATTAGGACAAGGTTAAACATTGGAAAGACATTTTGGAACAATTTGCGCGCATCTTAAACGAAACTCTATGAATCTTCGGGAAAGATCGTGAAGGCATAGCAAAACATTCGTCATGATGAGCACGAGATATGAGAAAATAAAGCTCCCTTAGACATTGGAGATACAATGTAAATCCAAACCTAAAGCAACGAGTCTATTTAAGAAAAGAAACTGGAAAATAAAAACCACAAAGAAAACCCCAAAGCATGTTTCATAATATCAAAGACTGACTTTCGATATATCATGTCTTCTTGTGCAGTAAACTGAGATGTTTTGTTGATGTCATCAAATACAAGTTAAGATAATTCCCCATTAAAAAGGAAAAGAAAAAAGAAAAGAAAAAAGAAAGCACAGAATTACCAAGGAGGCTTTAGCGGTCAACACTTCTTTTGGTGATGACTTTGTAATAAAACTGTAGAAAATGGGGTCTGAAATCACTATCTGAGTAGTCGATAGGATGTTAATTAGGGATCACAGCTAGTTTGTTGACTTGTGAAGATCCCTAAATCTTTTTAGATCCGCTGTTTGATCCGATGATTGATCCACTGTTTACCTTAGGGTTTTCTCTTATCTAGTATTTTTTATGAAACTTCAAATTTATTGATCTAAATAGGAGTGGAGATTTACATGTTAAAACAAATTCCAAAAGAATAGATGATGTGTATACGTATATGATCAAATGGCAGAAGATCTAATCTATCATTTAATTTGTTGGCTCTGGTTCTTTTTGTGCTTGAGCGAAAACAATAGAGAGTACTTCTTTTTTTTACCAAAGCTAGAGAGTACTTCTTACTCTTTTTTAATTACTTCTTATTCGTTTAGACATAGTAAAACATTCCAGCAGTAAAAATATATACGTAGGCTTCATATTGATGATCGATGCATTTGTATGAATCGTGTATAATTTATTTATTCTACTTTTTTCATCGTTTTCTGATTGTCATGTTGAGTTGTTTTCTCAATGCATGCCGTGAAACTGATTAAAACTGAACCACCAAGAAAACATCGGGTTTATTCATGAAACTATAAAATTATCCGGTAGTAGAGATTTATGTCGCAAACTTATGGCTGTGTGGCAAAAAAGTGTACACAAATTCTGATACAAATTTCAATAAGAAAATGGATTACTAAAAATATTTGATATTCAAAATAAGTTCATCCTTTTAATTAAAATAAAGCTATATCTATCACACATTTGCTACAAGCATGTTACAACTTGTTACCATTTTCAATTTAAGCTCTGACAATTTTGTTTTTCAAATTTGTTGTAAACCCTTCAGGGCTTTAAATTGATACGGAAAAAAATCCGAAAAAAGTATTCCTTTACATTTTATTAATTAAAATTTAACTTTTATTAAAACAAAGAACCAGCTGAACAGAAATGATAAATTTGTATTAGTTTAAACACAAAAGACATTTCATTGATTGCCTTCTTTACGAAGCACTGTTGATCTTGCAACTACTATAATAATTCTCTATTTGTTATTATGAGTTCACAATAACATAATTAATACTTTTCTATTCGTTAAAGTTCATAACCTTGATCTCCCAAATATTAAGATCCGTCAAAACTATTATGAATGAAGAAAGGGACACCCAATGTGGCGCGTACATACCAGCATGGTCGTGTATTTTTTTCTTGATAACTTGTGAGAGTACATAAATATACTATTATTCTTTTTCTAATCAATCATAGAACTTTAGGCTTTTGGCCTATAATATTTTCTGATATCAGACACAATGTATAAAATATTATGTTTAATACATAAGTCACTTCTCCTAATTATAAAAATTAAACTAATGATTTAAGTATTTTTCTTAAATAAAATTATTAAGAGAATTCAAAATTCTTAAGAGATTTAAACATTGTTTTATAGTTATTTTAGAAATTTGGCGGTTGATATGTAGGATATATTATAGACGTAGATGTGACGAGAGCAAGGAAACATAATAAAGGACGGCATCCCTACAAATTATTACCTTGTTTGTATATATTATTTATGATGGCCAAAGACGAAGCAATTTGTCAAAACTTCAGACATCGCTGCAAGATAAAAATGACCAAGAATAAAGCATCATATGCCAAATTTCAACATTGTTGCAAGATATAATTTATACTTTCATTTTTAAAGCTTCATACGTCAATTTATTTATTTTCAATATACATATAGAAAATAAAACGTTTGCTATATTTTACCATTATATAAATTGTATGTACTCTATTTGTCAATGATAGCAATGGGTTTTATAATGTATATCTACAATATTATTCCCATTTTTTTTTGTAAACTATATTATTCCCATTTGTCAAGTCTCCGATGTGTTGCTTCTCGTGTTTTGCGAGGATCTATATTTCATATATATTTCTTTTGGAAGCTTACAGAGTAATATAAAATTGCACCGTAAATCAAACTCGTAACATTTTTTTTTTTTGTAACTGACCTCGTAACATTTACGCTGTAGTATTATAAACTCACGTTACGCTCACGAGTTATGTTGACTTATGTCGAGAAAACAGATAAACTTGTGAAACAGAAAAATGTTAAGCTATGCAAGAGATCAAAGATTGCCAACTAATGTCAAACATCTGACTTCTTAATTCTATAATCTTCTAGATGATCATGAAACACAGCCAAAACAGGCAAAATTCCATTAAAATTTCTGTACAAATTACTATATATTCACATCTATGATACACACAACAACAAAAAGTTCTTAGAAAAGAAAAACAAAAACAAAAAGTCTTGAAAATGTTAGAAATTATGAGAAATCATGGGAAATAACAATTTTTCAAAAATGTATATAACACCTTGTCATTATTTATTTAGATATTTATCTAGAATTTAAAATATTTGTAAAAAAAATTCTAAAACATGTAAAACATTTTATGTAAAATTTAGTTACTATTTATACAAAATTAATTTTTATTTTAAATTTAAATTTATATTATTTATTAAATTTGACCCAGAGATAAAATTCTAGGTACATCTTTATTATTGAATACATATAATTTTAAAAGTATATGTAGATACATCTTTGTTATTGAAAAGTTCATGTCTATAGAAGAAATACTCTCATCCATTATGAAACTCATAAACTTATCTATACGGATTGAATCGACCTATTTAAAAATACATATATCTCAAGGAGTTTCATAATGAAGAATACGAACAATGATTTTACAATGAATACACATCAAAAATTTCTAACTTAAATGTGAGACTTTAATTTTCAAAAGACGTCATGCAATTCAGCTCATTGCCCCAAATTGATTTCATTTGACAAATAGCAAAAACCTTGTACAGGGAAGAATCTAATTAGAACTGTATTTTTTAAAAGCATAGAAATCAAGCATGCATGTGACCTTGATCTTTGGTTTGACGGTATTTATCCAACACTGTAATCTGATTGGCGAATTCGTGGGAACATAATATTATGATCTCAAAAGTTAATTGAAGAATCGTATCCTCAAAAGTTTTTTTGAAAATGTATTTGAAATATCGTTCAGACAAGAGATAATGATGTTATTTCTCATTCTGGCTACAAATTTGTTCAAGTTTTCGCCAGTGATATGAAGATGTTCTTATAAAGTCAGACAAAATGTAGAGAAAATGAAGAAAACAAAATCACAAGAGACATGTCGTTCTCTTCCGTGTTTGTTCATATGCGCGTCTGAGCTGACGTGTTATCGCTTTATAAAATGCATTTACATGAAATTAAAGACGGAGTTAGATTACCATATGTTTGATGACACGATAGTGAATCTATATGTCTTTCCAAAGAGAATTTTTTTTGTCATCTTTTGGATTTTTATTCAAATTAACTGAAAGATACACTAAATCGGTAAAAGTACAACACCTTTCCGGAGCCTAACAGCCGGAGAGTAACATACTACCCCCAAAGCCAGAGATGGAAACTAAATAACAAATGCCTTAACATGAAGCAAGGATAGAACAAAGTTACTAAGAGTTCTGGACAACAGAAAATACCACGAAATATGGGAAGCAAACCGATAGAAGTAGAAAAATAGACGAGAAAGCTATGAAGGCCCAAATTATTAGAGGTGAGAAAAGAGCTCCAAGACAAATTCCACCAAGGAACCACGAGCATCCGCCACTCAAGAACATACTACGGCTACTGAAGCCATGATAGATTAATAAATGTTTTTCCAAAGAGATTAATAAATGTTTTTTTTACTAATTTGAGTTTTCTCTAATGTTAATTTAATGGCCTCAGATCCAAGCTTTCTTTACTTTAGATACTATATATAGCTGAGTTTTACTGAATTATCTAACTATTTTACTTTTTTTTTGGTAATCATGTTAAAAAAAAACTGTTTTGGGCTAAATTTTTTTATAGTAACTAGACTCTATCGCAAACTATTCCAGATCTAAGAAATCCTCTTTAGAGTTTTCTGGAGAGTCATAGTACCACTGTGCCGATAGAAAATCGAACCTGCAACCTCTGTCAGTCAGTCGTCTGTGAGAAGAAGATCACTGGGAGACAAGTCTTTCTCAAACTGTTTTACTTAAGCATATAACCACTGAGTTAGTATAAAATATTGATGTTATAGTACTAGCTTTATTTGGATTTTAGCTCACGAGATACTTTGTTGAAAATTAAAATAGGAAGTTTGGTTAGAGTTCACATCATTCAACATTAAACATGTCGGGAATAATAAAGACATATGTTTATATATGATCAGAACTGTGATTAATATTCAAATTTCAAATTTTCACGAATCACATGGGTCAAGAAGGGTGGGGTAGAAAACACGTACGTTTACGGACCAATGTGCATCAGATGTGTTTATATTAGTTTCACTCTTTCTGAAAAAAACGTTTAACTAATTGTGATTGCGTTTACAGAAAGAAGAACGTCTGATTTCCATGCAAAATTGTCGAGAGTTCGTACGCATCTCTATTACGACTCCATTTTATTCTGTTAAGAGAAATGTTGGATGATTCAGACAAGCTGAAACATCGTTTTCAGTCTTTCCTTATAAGGATATAGTTATTTATTTATTTATTTATTGAGAAAAAGAGACGAAAATATATTCAGCGCGAAAATGATAGGTGAGAGAAGAAGTTTCCATCTTTGCGGGCTCAATATTTCAACTAGTAATAAAAATGATTACTGATAAAAAATGTTTGTCCCTTAACTACCAATTTGAACGCTGGATCTGTATGTCGAGTAATTACTAAGACTATGATTAATGCAGGTCTCTTAAGAAAGATTTCTTAGTAAATATAATAGACGTTTTTTAGTTTTTAACTAAAAAAAACTAAAAGACATCTCCTAAATAATAAATATATTCGCTAAGAGATCATTTCTAATAAACCTGCATTAATGTGACATTAATTAGTTGCACTGCAGTTATCTTATTATACTATTAAATAAACATTTAAACAATACTGTAGCAAATTTGAAAAAGTTGAAACAATGTTTTTGTTGAAAATTTGCAAATTCAATTATCGTAATAATTTAATTTTGAATTCAAAATGTGGTTCTAGTTGTGTTCCATAATATGTAATCCCATTCAGCTTGGTAGACCAAGCTTACTGCATAGGCTACAATATGATCCGTACATCTTCTAGATTGTTTTGGAAATTTTGGATTTTTATTTTACATGTAGTAATTCAAAAAAAAAAAGAAGGAATTATTGTCTGGGGATAATTTATGAATTTTGTATGTGAAAATATTTTTGTTGCTACAGTTTTCATGAAGCAATGTAAGATATATTTTCCAATCTACGTACAACGCATTGATTTTCTTGTCCATACCCTTTATTTTACCTTCTTCACAGACCTAAATAGATTGTAGCGGTTTTTCTGTATCAAACATATCTTCCAATATTCCACAAGAAAAGGCCGGCCGGTGACAAAAAGACAAGGATTTTATCATTTGTTTGCTATCGAGTTTCCGTGTTTCCATTTATATTCTAGTTATATTTTATTCGATTTGGTCATGATTTTTACGTAATCCATGACGTACTCGAGTAGCGTGTTTAAAGTATATAAATTGGAAATAGCGTTAAAAGGAGGGGATTGGCGTCAAAAATTGTGTTGGTCCGTTTGGAGCAATCTCTCGTTTATCATGTTCTTACAAATGCGGAGATAAAAGAAAAGTAAAATTGGTTTGATGTATAATAATTACCAGACAAACCCAAGTGATTTTTGGATGTGTTGCACATGTACGTTTTCTCGAAAATCTTTTAGAGAGTGGGAATGTACTTAGTACTAACGCATTGTATGGTTTAATAAAGATTTATTATTATTACATGGCTGGAGGGGTCACAACTGGTTAGATGTTTGCTGGAGTAGATAATAGCTTCTATAATAATAAGTTGTAACAAATGGCTCTGATTCTTGTAATCAAACCATCATTAACAAGTTAATGACATTTACATTTTTAGCAAAAAAAGGCTCTGATTCTTTAAAAAAAATTGCTCCGATTAAAAACTAATATTTTTTTCTAACAAATTTTCAAAAAGCAAATTTGTAGATGGAAATTTCTGACTAGAATGTACTTGTTGCTTCATCAATATAATCATTAGACAAAAAAAAAGGAAAATTCTGGGAATCCCAAAAAAAATACAACACTGGGGAAAAGAATATCTTTTGTTACTACTTGCTCAAAGAGTGACAAATGAATGGTAAAGTAGTGGACTTTAATTTCTTAAGATTGGAAGTCGCTAGCTAGGAAGTCCATACGTGGTTGCATTGAGCAGCCATAATACTTAAAGAGGGTCCAAAGGTCCACCAAACTCAAAATAGTTTTGTAACGTTATGCCAAAAAACCTAACAAATCTTACAATGGTGAGATCTATTCTAAGCTAACGGGACCTATTGATTAATCTAACTATATAACTATATACGTATATATTTAATTAATTGAGCTTTTAGTTAAAGTTATATTATATCCCTAATCTATTTTTAAGATCCACCGACCCAAAATAAAAGTCCGATTAGAATTAGTTACATCTTCCATAAACCAAAATTCACAGCACTAAATGATTCCACAATATATTTAAAGATTTAAACCCCATCATAAACAAGAAATATTATAAAAGCCTTTTTGATCTTGTGGCCCAAAGGTGATTAAGCTGACTCGTTACATTAAAGGTTTACTTTTGATTTGGTTCGGTTTATTTTTCTATTGCAAGATCACGTGAGGCGCATGTGGACATCCAACGAAATGGGCCAATCGCTTTAAAGTGAAGACTTTTTATTACCCCATAAAAAAGCATCTAATCTTTTTTTTTTCATTCTCAAAACGTCATTTGCATCTCTCTCTCTCTTTTCCTCCTCCTCCGGCTCCATTTGGCGATAGAACAAGTCATGTACCAATCATCTTCCTCCACGTCATCATCATCACAAAGATCATCGCTTCCCGGCGGTGGAGGCGGTGGCGCAGGACTGATCCGATACGGGTCAGCTCCAGGATCGCTTCTGAACTCTATGGTGGACGAAGTCATTGGAGGGTCAAACGCTCGGGACTTCAACTATCCACCGCCGGATAACTTCCTCGGCGATTTCTTCACCGGAGCTGATTCTTCCTCTCTGAGATCCGAGTCCATGACTTGCGGAGTCAACTCATCCGACGGACATAATAAACATCTCGGCAATGATAACAATAATAATAAAGATCTGCTCCTGGACAGATCCTACGGTGGATTCAACGAGATCTCACAGCAAAAGATCAACAACAACGTCGGAGGAGGAGGAAGTAGCTCTGGATCTTACTCTCTAGCTAGACAACGTAGCTCTCCCGCTGACTTTTTCAGTTACCTCTCCGGTGAAAAGAACAGTGAGTTTTCTTTTTTAAATTTCTTTTTCAAGAAAATTTCATTTGATGGTGATATTAATATAAAAGATTCATAACTTCTTTAACTTAGGATTTGCCATAATCGTAATGTAGTTTATAAGATCAAGTTGGTTACTAGATGAAGAGCAACTAACCATCATTCATTCTGACAGATCTATTTGGTGATCTGTCAAGAGGCTGCTGAGGGGTATTTTTGGTATCTTATTATACTGATTACGTAGCTTTATAGAAATATCCGCAGTATTTTACGATACAACGCTATAATAAGTTGACATTTGTGACATATGGCTGGTTGGTATCTGTGCAAGACGTGATCCTCGTATCTTTAAAATGACGGAAACGTCCTTGGTCCGAACCACGTGCTTGAAAATACAGTACAATGTGGCTCGGTTACCCTTAATCTTTGGATATTATTTAGTATATTATCTTCGAGGGATCCTATAAACCAAGTTGCATTTTTAAAATATATTAAAATAAAATAAGAGGATGGTGTTTGTAGTTCGTGACGAATAGTATGTCTGCTGATGTGGAGTAATATCATTGGTTGTTTAGAAGATTATTTAAATCGAAAGCGATAGATCTTAATTGGTGGATCTGTCCTTTTTTTCTTTTTTTTTTTCTATGGTCCTGCGGATATCATTTGCCTCGTTGTTATCTAGTCTAGTCATAATAATAATATCTTCCACTTCCACCGAATCTGGATGTGACTTCCTACAACTAATAACCGGTCGCCGATCTGAACCGGAATCTAACTAACCGATATCCATACAATCAATCTTGCTTTTGCATCGATTCGTGTTGTTAACTCTTTATTTACGTACACGCAATTTGTTTCTAACATGACGTGAAAAGTGAATTGATTGCTTCGAAATCATTCTCGCAATAATGTGATTAAAGTCTAATACACTTTACTTTGAAAATCAGGCTTCTCGTTGAACCAACCAACCAGTGATTATAATCAGCAAGGAGGGTCTAATGCAGGACGTGGACCATCGAGACTCAAGTCTCAGCTAAGTTTCACGAGTCACGATCCACTATCTAGGATCTCTGAGGTCAATGAGACATCTGTCCACGATGGTTCAGGCCATTCGTTTTCCGCGGCTAGCTTTGGTGCCGCCACCGATTCTTGGGATGACGGTTCCGGTTCAATAGGTTTTACTGTGACCCGGCCCTCTAAACGACCCAAGGACGTGAACTCAGGCCTCTTTTCACAGGTACACCACTTTGCTTTGAAATGGGATTTCAGTTCACTATTCCATTTTGTCAGCGGTTAGGAGGCATCATTCACATGTTATGTTAGTATTTTAATTTCACATAAAAATATTTTGTTTTTACATGTTATACTATAATTTTGAGTGTAATAACTATTTCTTGCCATAAAAAATATTGTTGTTGTTTGGATCAAGGGGCAAACACTTACCGAATCTCTTTTAATTATCATTGCTTTTACAGTATAGTCTTCCTTCAGACACGTCAATGAACTACATGGATAATTACATGCAGCTTCCCGAAGATTCTGTACCATGCAAAGTTCGGGCCAAACGTGGCTTCGCCACCCACCCGAGAAGCATCGCCGAGCGGGTCAGTTCAACTCACTATTTTCTTTTTTAGCAAGTTACAACCGGATTAACAATATCGTTGCTAATCTACCACAGTTCAGCAATAAATAACCTACAATTATATGTCGCTGAATACATATTTAGCATAATCGTGTTTATATATACTGATGAGTGATGAATGATGATGTATGCAGGAGAGGAGAACAAGAATAAGTGGGAGACTTAAGAAGCTACAAGATCTTGTCCCCAACATGGATAAGGTTAATCTTCACTTTGAATCATATCAAATTTAGTGTATAGTAGTAACATTTATATTATATATAAATTAATTATTTACTTATGTGATGTTTATGGTTTTATTAGCAAACAAGCTATTCTGACATGCTGGATTTAGCTGTACAACATATCAAAGGTCTTCAAAACCAACTTCAGGTCCCCTACAAAACTATTAACCATCTTATTTTCTATTTACATGAGCTGAAATTTATTTTTAGAGTTCTCTATAAATTCATCGATATATATATACATAAAATTTTTAATCTACAAACGCAGACTTTGAAGAAAGAACAAGAGAATTGCACATGCGAATGCAGTGAGAGAGCAAGCTAGCCTAGCTGTTCAACCCTAACGGTAGGGATGCACCGAGAGATCAAGCTAGCTAGCTGCAACCCTAACGGTAGGGGATCATTCTAAATTTATCATATGCTGTTTGATAATGTAAGAGAATTAGAGAAGATGTAAATAAATAGATTATCAATTGCCTAATTCTCTTATAAGCTACCCTCATCAAAACAGTGCCAATTGTCCATTACATTTTTTCAGGTCTTATGTTCTGAATATTTGAAATAATTTGAGTTATGAATAACAATTATTTGATTTCAAAGTTCTATCTCCTTCTAGTTTCAAACTTTCAATTTTCATAAAATATATCTCTGCGTCCTCTTTCTTGATCTTTTCAATGCGAGTACATCTCAATAAAATGCTTTAAATCAATAAAAATAGATCTCTTAGATCATCAATCTGCTGTTTTTTTCTTTGTATTATCTATATATTCAAAGCACTCTTCTTACAACTTGAGCAAAAATATGTTGAATCTATGTACAAAGAGAAAATGTTGTCTATACTAAAGAAGGGACAAAATAATGAGAAGAAGTAACCAAAGTAAAAGCAAAGAGGTATCTAAAGGAAATGCAGAAGAGATATAATGTGAGCCTACTAGATGAACTGTTCCTGTTCCTCATCTTTTACTTTTATGTTTGATGAGCCTACAGAAAGAGCCTCAGGACATCAGATTCGAAAGTATGTCATCAAAACACAGAAATATTGAATCTTGATCTAACTAACACTTAGAGTTGTACTCAGTCCATCCGATGAGCTGATTTTCTAGATCGTAGAGAACAAGCTTGTTCGAAAGGACCAAATCTGCAAAAGGAAATGTAAAATATTGTGGGCACGGGATTTGATTCAGACTGGGTTTAAACAATAATGGAAAGCAGTATCAGAGGTTGAATAAAGGTTATTGAGTATTCTTAAGGTACCTCCCAAAAATGTCATGTTTCTCCTATCTCTGGATTGCATTCCACTGTTTTGCCAACCAATGCACCACATCCCTTCCTGTGAAATTTTGCTTCATGAGTACAAGGTGAAATGAGTAGCCTGATGCGAAAAAAACAACAACCAGAAAAGGCTGATAATGCTTACATAAGGGAACAGATAGTCATGAGGATATACCCTGAGGAAAACCGAGTTTTCGAAATGGAAAGTGACATTTGGAAACCCCTAATCAACTCTGTAGCAAGGTAACATGTGGCTTCATAAGAAAATGACTTTGTGTGATAAATGCATTTCACGATTCTACAGTATCAATCATATTCAAGACGTAAATCTAACCTTCCAGAGTACTGAAAGCATTTATAATCTTTATCGACTATGTGAATTTTTAGTGCAGGCTCCTGCCAGGTTATCTAACAAGAGATCGAGATTTATGAGAACATAATCTGCAGTAAAAAAAATAATTTGAAAACTTAAAACTTTTATTGCAATTTACCTTCTTCACCAATGGTTCATAGATTATCTCAGGAAGATAGGCCACGGTTGCGCCGCTATCAATTATTGCCCCTTTTCTATCTCCAGGTGAAATAAATCAGCTGAGATATTTAGAAACTCCTGACCAACTTGAACTGCTGTCATATTGACATTGTAGTGTGGTCTACAATTTAAAACGAAAGTAGTTCGTTACCAGAAAATATTTTTAACCAGATTGAAAGGTAATGCTTTCATTTGCAGCATATGCTTTCAAAAACGTAAGAGAAGGTAAAACATTATATAAAAAAAACAATGTTGACATACTGATTGGGTACCAGGGGTGTCATGTTTACTTTTGGTTGCACTACACGTCCAATAGCAAATATACCACCTCAATTTCTTCCATCTAAGCAATGAGCAAATATCTTTTTTACCCTTCCTGATGAGGCCAGCTGGGAAATCATTGAAGAGTTAGCTTTTCCGAATCCAAGTATTCCGTCAAGTGCCTCTTCATTAGAAGCGTCAAGATCTCCTGACTGCCTAGCACCACACCTTCAAGATCATATTAAAACAGTTAGACATGGAAGACGCAATGAGGAAATGACGGTTTATGCTGCCTTACAAATATATGAATGATTAAAAATATTGAAATGGACAACTAGAATACAACTTTTTCCATAATTTTAGGAATTTAAAAAGATACATATGAAAGAAGTGAAACGAACCTAACCCAAATCACACAAATCAATCAATTATCATAATCAAAAGCAAGATATATTTCAGTAAAGAAAGGCATGTTGTTTTCCATGAGAACATCACTAGACATGGTGGAGAATTAATTCACATGCTACTTTACAATTTGAAAAAAAAAGAAAACATAATAGGTTCCAGAATGCACTTTAACTTCAGTCAGAATCTTAAGATTTGTTCTCTAACCAAACAAACTTTATCAATTTGTCCTTGGTATATCCTTTTCTGGGGTTCACCTTAAAAACTAAAACAGTGACTACAAGCAAAGAAAACTTGTGCTATTATCAGTGAGAACAGAAACAAAATCAATGTTAAAAAAAGCGACGCACCCAAATATGACACTCCCGTTAGCTGTTTTAGTCTTGAGATCACCAGCTACACGGTCATACTGCACAACATCTTGTACAAAATAACCAAGCAGTAGAGCTCCCATCTCCATAAATCTCAAGATAAGGACACGACATATTAGAATTGCAGCCGGAGAGAGGAAGCAAAAGTCTTCATCGCACCCAACTTTGCGCTGTTTGATTCCCTAATGTCATAGACAGTGCCGTGCGAAAGTTTTTCGGTACCTAAAACAAAAAAAAAATGTTTCAAAAGAATATCTTACCAGAAAAATAAAATTATAAAGAGTAAAAATTAAAAACACGTATATTACAATAAAATAAAATTTACTTTATGAGTTAAAACAATTTTATACAAGATTACATTTTACAAACTTCATACTATTCATTTTCTGTTTTGAAAAGAAAATTTTAATTGGTTAGTTTAAATATATATATATATATATATATGTATTATACGGTAGCTACATATGGATTACTATGTCAAATAATTTATGAAATAAAAGTAGTAAGTTAGTAGGTAATACGTTAAGAAAATGATTAAAACATCATAAACATGAAGACAACAAAACTGAAACTAACGAAGAACATATTTTTTTTCAAACATAGATAACATATTTATATAAACAATCGACTGCATGCATAAAGATGATTACAATTATACTTCTAGCAACATCCTGTAAAGACAGAAAATAATATATTTTGGTTTTTATTCTAATTAAAAACTTAAAATAGTTTATTTATATTTTTTTCTACCAAATTCTTTACTTTTAGTAGAATAGAAATAAGTCAAAGTAATAAGTGAGGCCCTAAAATTAGAAGAGAAAGTTGGGGGTCCGGAGCTGTTGTCTTTTTTCTTTGAGGGTGAACACGGCTCTGGTTGTCAGCTCGATCTACATAGCATAAATAAAAACTTATACAAAGTATGTGGGGGCACACCTAATGAAACAGAGAGGCAATAAGAGGCTTTACACCAAGAGTGTTTCGTTGTGGACATTGTTTGCATTGGACGCAGTTAACCCACATGATATCACTTTCTGTGTTGAATTGAACATAATAGCTCTTTGCAGGTGTTCCGATTCCAATCTTAGCATAATACAGCCTTCAAATGTGAACACACAGAGAACAATATAGTGAGCAGAGACACTAAACGATAAGTTTGAACGAAGAATCCTTACTCAAACGAGTGAAACAGAGAGAGGGAAACGAACCCGAGGAGATCAAGGCGACCGGTTCCACCGAGCGGGAGATCGATGCCGGCGAGGATTGTGAGCTGGCGACGGTCATCGTGCTCCTTTAGGGCGCTGAGGGAGCCTTGAAGCCTTGGATTAACGGTACTTAACGTTGAAAACACCGAGGCTGGAAGAGACAGAGATAGCGTGAACGAGCCTGAGAAGAGAAGTGAGCGTGAGTCTTGGCGGATAAGCGCAGGTGGATGATGACGTCATATTTTTTCTCCCTCGCGCATGATCGTCTTTAGGCGGAGGAGTTGACAGTAAGCACCGGGCGGGCGACGGCAACGACGACTAGAGAAATTTAAGAGTTGATGTGTAATAAGTGAGGTCATAAGAAAAGGAACTGATTTATTTGTTACACATATATATTGTTTTGTTGTTGTAGTGTAACGAGAGGGAGAGGAGTGAGATGATAGTTTGATTATTTATTTGTGTGTGTTTATGGAAACACGAGAGGGAGAGAGATATTGACTTTCTTGGTCGTTGATTATTATTCATTTCAGCTTTGGTACAACTCCTATTTATAGAAGTAGAGAAGGTCGGTTAAGACCAGATATTTTTCAGAAAACACTAAAATAATAAGAGATGGATAATCATCATTGTTATTATCTTCAACATTCCTCCTCGTTAAAAACCTAATCATGGAAAAATCAGATGAGATAAAAACCATGACAAGAGAAAAAGAGTATTGTGATGTAATCTCCTCCTGAAAATAATAGACATAGCGTTTTCTTCATAATTCACGCAACGCGGTATTCCAATACCATTGACGTATTTTCTGAATGTTGTAGTCGGAAGAGATTTTGTAAACAAATTGGCTAGATTGTCGCATGACCGTACATATTCGATGTCCACTTTTTTATTTTTCTCGAGCTCTCGTATGTACGAAAAAAATCTTGGAAGGATATATTGTGTTCTGTCACTCTTGACGTAGTCTTCTTTGAGGTGAGCGACACAAGCTGAGTTATCTTCAAAAACTTTCGTCGGCTCCTTTTTAATAACTATTCAATTTGCTTCTTGTATGTGTTATGATACGCCCTAGATTAGGAAATGATCACTCAGCCGGACTTTGGATATGATCTCAGACGGATCGAATGAGAAATAATGGGATGAACGACGACACAAAGGGTTGCGGAAGGCCCAATGATACTGCCAAGGGTGATTGAATGTCGCCTGATATGACTCACAGGTCCGACAAGAAGCAAACTCGATCTGTTGCCGGATGTGACACACTGGTCCAACGAGAAAGAGATGTGTAACTTGGAGCTAACCACACCAAGAAACGAGATGAGATCAATGGATATTACACACCATTGAAAAAAGTGAGAATCCCTCTCAAGATTCCAAAAATAATCATTCAAAGCTTATTTTTTTCATTGATCAAATGACCTTTATATAATAGGCAAAGCATACAAAAGGTTGGAATACAAAGTAGTTAACCATAGAAAATAGCAATTTATAAAAACAAGGAAGACTTGACCAAAGACTTTGATTTGACCAAAATAATGACTTGACCGAAGTTGGAAGGTTTAGAACGAATGACTCTTCGGCTGGTCTCGTGCTTCTGCATGGTCGACGGTTTTTGAATTGCCGTCAGATTGATATATTATTCGACCATAGCTTGTATTTTCTTGTTGGGCCATTATTTCTTTGGGCCGAAGCATATCCATAAACATATTTTCATAAACCATCAAGCCCATCTCGTTTAAAACTCAAGCCCATAAGCCAAACCTTCTTATTTTGTTTCTGCTGTTGATTCGGGGCGGATCATTCCCTCCTCCTTTAAAAGATTTGCCCTCAAATCTGTCTTTCTTTAGCTTCAGATGAAATGATCTCTTGGCTTCTCGTAGAACTCGTTTAAAAAAAAAATAGAAGATGGAAAGATGAGAATGGTGGATGATAGAAATGAATAACAAACCTTTGAGTGGCTCTGATACCAATTTGATACGCCCAAAATGGGATGAAGGCTTTGGCCGGGTGTTTGATATGAACCGAGAAGGCAATTGGCACTTCCGGAACTGGGATGGAATGAATGGATCGTTAAGAGATGTGGAATGGCTCTTGATATACCACGTCCTTAAGGCTAACCACCTAAGAAAGGATGATTGTGTGTTGGCTAACCACCAAGGAACACACCAAGATGATTGGCTAACCACCAAAATAACAAACCGGTTCAAACCGATGAACTAGCTAAGAACTCTCTCTCACTCAGAGAAAAGAAGAACGAAAATGAAACCCAAAAACTCTCTGATTTTATTCATAGACTGAAGTTACATATTTATACTCAAATGAGTCAAATAAAGACATAAATAATTGTGGAAAACTAGAAGCATAAAAATACAAACAAAGACTAAGACTTTTTATGGAAAACCGAAATGTGGACTATGACATTTGACCAGAGTTTGAATGCCTCTTTCCTAGGCACGACTTTGACTCCTTTTGTTGATATTTCTTGATGAAAATGGGCAGGAGACCATCAGCAAAGGCCTGGCCGAATTTGGTGTAAAACAGACCCAAATTGAATTTGTTATGAATTTTTCCGTGGGCTGAAAAAGGTCCATTTCGCCCAGCAACTAAACCAGCTCCTTCTTCTGTGCCACTTAGCTCATTCAGCTCCAAGCTAGTGTCACTTAGCTCACTAAGCTCATCCAGCTCATCAACTCTCACTTCAGCTGGTTTCAGCTCATGCACACTCTCTTCAGATGGTTCCATGTACTAATCCATGGACTGGGGCGCATTATTACCTCCTTCTTCAAAAAGATTTGTTCTCAAATCTGAAACATTAAAAGGAAAATGATTATAAGCAAAAGAACCATAATCAGAACATTGCTCACCTTGAGTTTGATCCGGCTTGTGAACTAGCAAAAGCTCTTCCTTTTCTGGCTCGATTTCAAGGTTCTCATTCTCCAAAGTCACCAACGATTTTTGCTTTTGACACTTGGTAGCATAAAGACCGATCCTATGGCCTTTGAAGAACCTGGTAGAATGAGCTTTGCTTGTGGATTTCACAGCTTTGCTTTTATAAAAAGAAATCTCATTAGTTTTCAAATCAGAATTTGAAAGATAAGAAGATTTACATTGTTGTTTTGATGCTAAAGAAGTGTTGGTGTTTCCCTTCCTTTTGAGTTACCGAAAAGCATGTATTGCCTTATGCAACATCTTCTCCAAACTAGCATAAGTCTGAAGCTCCTTTTGATCAAGTATATCATAGTTGCTTCTCTTGGCTTTGGTTAAGGGACGATCACCACCTTCTGACCCACTTCTCTCATCATTGGACATGTTTTGTCTCTTCCTTTGTTTCTGCACAAAATCAAATTCATTAGAAGCAAACTGTCTCTTATCAAAAATAAATTGCTTCTTTTCAACAACAATTTTAAAAAGAAAGTAGACATCATCTTGTAGTGGTTTTGATTTCTTGAGAAGTCCAAACATCCTGAAACACTTAACAAAGTTAGCAAATAAAAATCCTCACACACTCAAAGTGTTTAGCTCACGATTTTTAGATGGTCACTCAGAGTTCTTTCACTGGTTCAAAGGATGATAGGCAGTCAAAATTCAGCAATCAAAACCCAAAATAAACTTTTGTGAGAAAAAGAAAAGAGAAGGTAAGATGAAGATATTTTTTTATATGGATCCACCTTAACTGTCCTAAGACTGGGTTTCTCTTCAGCCAGCAGAATTTCTCTTCCACCACTCCAAGTGATTCAAGCCAATCTTTTACTTTTTCTCTTTTTTTTTTGATTTTTTTATGGCGATCACAAGGGAGTAAAGGAACAGCCCGGATCCAAAAAGAAATAAGAAAAGAAAATGATGAAGAGATGAGAAGATGAAAAGAAGAAAGAAAGAAAACCAGCCAAAGTGGCTTTGATACCAAATGATACGCCCTGTATCGGAAGGATCACTTGAAGGTTGGTGATTGATAATCCTTGACTCCAATGGAACATGAAACTCCAAAGATACAAGGCGGTGGATTGAATGGTGACACAAGAGGAGCGGAAAGTCTCTTGATATTACCGTGGATCGAAGGGTCGCACAGCAGATGCGGAAGGCTGCTGATATTCCCAACTCCAATTGTTGCTAGATGTGACACACTAGTCCAACTAAGGGAGAAATAGATGGATCGAAGGGCCGCACAGCAGATGCGGAAGGCTGCTGATATTCCCAACTCAATGCCCAAGGATATGACGAACCTAGATGACAATGAGGATGATTCCCTAGATATGACGCACCAGAACGAATCGGTTTGATCCCTTGGATATGACGCACCAAGACGGATCGAAAAATTTCCGAAGGAAAAAAAATGAGAATCACTCTCAAGTGTTTGTTCCTCACCCACACACGTGTTTTTCTTAAGGGGTTTAAAGTGATTCACTCAAAGGATTCTTTGTTCTCAAGGTTCTAAGAATGACAAGTCAAAGGAGACTCAATGGGTTAGATCCAAGCGTAACAAAGGGTTTTGTGAGAAAAGGTAGATAAGAGATTTTAAAAGGGGAACCCGTCTTAACCAACTCAAAGGCCGGATTTCTCTTCGGCCAACAGGTTTACTCTTCCACCACCACACCACAATCTTTCTATATATATATATATATATATATATATATATATATATATATTATACTTTTCTTTTCTTTTGATTCTTTTTTTAATACTTTTTCTGAATGGTGGGTAATGAGTGGCCCGGGTTTAAGATAGAGAGTAGAAGAAATTTTCAGATGAAGAAGATGGTAGATGAGAAGATGGAATGATAGAGATGATACCGGTTGAGTGGCTCTGATACCAAATGATACGCCCTAGATTAGGAAAGGATCACTCAGCCGGACTTTGGATATGATCTCAGACGGATCGAATGAGAAATGATGGGATGAATGACGACACAAAGGGTTGCAGAAGGCCTAATGATACTGCCAAGAGTGCTTGAATGTCGCCTGATATGACTCACATGTCCGACAAGAAGCAAACTCTATCTGTTGTCGGATGTGACACACCGGTCCAACGAGAAAGAGATGTGTAACTTGGAGCTAACCACACCAAGAAACGAGATGAGATCAATAGATATTACACACCATTGAAAAAAGTGAGAATCCCTCTCAAGGTTCCAAAAATAATCACTCAAAGCTTAATTTATTTCATTGATCAAATGGTCTTTATATAATAGGAAAAACATATAAAAGGTTAAAATACAAAAGACTAGTCAATCATAGAAAATAGCAATTTATAAAAACAAGGAAGACTTGACCAAAGACTTTGATTTGACCAAAATAATGACTTGACCGAAATTGGAAGGTTTGGAACGAATGACTCTTCGGCTGGTCTCGTGCTTCTGCATGGTCGACGGTCTTTGAATTGCCGTCAGATTGATATATTATTCGACCATAGCTTGTATTTTCTTGTTGAGCCATTATTTCTTTGGGCTGAAGCATATCCATAAACATATTTTCATAAACCATCAAGCCCGTCTCGTTTAAAACTCAAGCCCATAAGCCAAAGCTTCTTGTTTTGTTTCTGCTGTTGATTCGGGGCGCATCATGTTGATTCATTGATCTAAGCCACACACATTCTCGACATGCTTCGTAAAGCGCAATAGCTTCTGCGTGATCCGAAGAAGTTGCAACCAGAGTTTATTTCTGGGAACGGCAAGAGATCGCAGTTCCACCAATTGTAAACACATAGCCGGTTTGTGATCGAGCCATATGAGGATCTGATAAGTATCCTGCATCTACAAAACCAACCATACCAAACTCGGGTTTTCTAAAATTCATTAACCCTAAATCAACTGTACCTTGTAAATAACGGAATATATGCTTTATTCTGTTCCAATGCCTGCGTGTAGGAGCAGAGTTATATCTTGCTAGTAAGTTAGTAGCAAAAGCAATATCAGGCCTGGTACAGTTTGCCAAATATAAAAGCCCACCACCGATAGCACTCATATAAGGTACTTCAGAACCTAATATCTTCTTACTATCTTCACAGGGTCTAAAAGGATTTCTCTCAATATTAGAGATCTATTTTCCATTGGAGTACTCAAAGGAGACGCTTTGTCCATATAAAAGCGCTTTAATAACTTTTTCGTATAGTTTGATTTATGCACAAATATTCTTTTTCGGAAATGCTCAATCTGGAGCCCAAGACAAAACTTTGTCTTGCCGAGATCTTTCATTTCGAACTCTTCTTTCATATGAGTTCGTGCATCATCAACCTCCTTTTGAGTTCTAATTACGTTCAGGTCATCTACATATACAGCAATGATCACAAAGCCAGATGACGATTTCTTAACAAAAACGCATAGACATATCGCATTATTCACATATCCTTTACTCAAAAGATATTCACTTAAGCGATTGTACCACATGCGTCCGGATTACTTTAATCCGTATAGTGATCGCTGTAAATTGACCTAACAAACCTCCCTGGATTTTTCTTTAAATGCTTCAGGCATTTTCAATCCTTCAGGGAGTCTCATGTATATATCAACATCCAGCGATCCATACAAATATGCAGTCACAACGTTCATGAGATGCATTTCAAGATTTTTCGATGCCGTTAGGCTCATCAAAAATCTAAATGTAATCGCATCCATTACCGGGGAATACGTTTCCTCAAAATCAATTCCCAGTCTCTGAGAAAAACCTTGGGCAACTAATCGGGCTTTATATCGTGTTACTTCATTTTTTTCATTTTTTTCTCACGAATACCCACTTATACCCAACAGAATTTATATTCTCAGGGCGTTAAGACTATAGGTCAAAAGACATTCCTTTTATTTAGGGAGAGTAATTCAATTTGAATGGCCTTATTCCACTCCTCCCAATCATGTCTTTTCTGACATTCTAAAATGAATCTTGGATCGAGATCATCACTTCCATGATCTTTATCTTTTATCTTTAGACACAGAAAAGGAGAACAATCCATCAACATCTTTTATCTTATATCTTATCCATAATTTTTCATCTCGGGCGTAGTTGATGGAAATCTCATGCTTTTCTGTTTCCTTCTCGTCATCTGGATCCTCATCTTTATTTGGTTCTTTTTGAACCTTTATGCCTTTTTACAGACATTTTTCAGTGTCAGGTTCTTAATGAATCTTTCCATTTATGTCTTCTTTTAGACATCTTTCAATATCAGGTTCTTCTGGAACTTTTCCACTTTGTTCAAATTTCTTTTTCTTTCGGAGACTTTTATATTTAGAACCGGCTGGCCTCCCCCTCTTTAACTGAACCGTAGGTTCATTCATTTTGTTTCCATCATTTTGTTCTTTAGGAACAACAACTCTTGATGGAACACTTTCAGCGGGTATATATGACTTCGTCACCCTTCTCGTATCTGTGAACGCATCTGGTAACTGGTTTGCCAAATTATGCAAATGCACAATTTTATGAACTTCCAACTCTCTTTGATTCGTAGGGAGATCAAGGTGTAACATCGACGGTATACACCATGTAATCTCTTTAGGAATTTCCCTAATTCCTCATCCCTAACGCTGGAAAATAAAATGGCAATCGGCAAATCTTGCCGTAAACATATCACCAGTTACTGGTTCCAGATATCTTATTATACTTGGTGACGTATAACCCACATATATTCTCAATCTCCTTTGTTGGCCCATTTTTGTTCTTTGTGGCGGTGCTATCGGAACATAGACCGCACACCCAAAGACACGGAGATGGGATACATCTGGCTCTTGCCCAGATGCCAATTGTAATGGGGAGTACTTATGATGTGCACTCGGTCTTAGCCGAATCAGTGAAGCCGCATGCAATATAGCATGACCCCATACTGAAATTGGGAGCTTTGTTCTCAATACTAATGGTCTTGCAATCAACTGCAACCGTTTTATCAAAGATTCGACCATGCCGTTTTGTGTATGAACATGGAGAACTGGATGCTCCACATCAATCCCCATTGACATACAATAATCATCATAGGCTAGCGATGTAAATTCACCAGCATTATCGAGCCTTACTTTCTTAATGGCATACTCTGAGAACTGTGTTCTCAGCTTTATTATATGGGCAATGAACTTTGCGAAAGCCGTATTTCGTGTCGTCAAAAGACACACACTTGACCATCAACTAGATGCGTCAATAAATACCATGAAATACTTTGTTGGGGTCAAAATCGGTCACGACGGAATCAATGACTGAAAGTCTCTGGAAAGTATTTCTTAAAACAAAAAGTCTCATATAATTTGAAAAGAAGTTATACGAGATTTTCTCAAATTAGAATATCCACTCTCTGGTGGGGTCGAAAACAGTTATCTCGAAATCAACGGCTAGGATTATTTTTTATTTATGGGTTCTTCGTGAAACACTTCTTGAAAGTAAGATCGGAAGACTACGGGCGTGCGCGTACGAGAGTCCCCGGAAAGATTGGTCAGCTCGCCCAAGGACATCAAGATTCGATCACCACAAAAACCCTAAACACAAAAGAATCTGCCTCGAAACTTCAAAGAGATCGTTCTCTCAAACCGTGAGGAACCAGAAAACGATCAAGATATCAAATCGAAGCCCTCGCCGAGATCTTCAAAACGCCCATGCTGGCACCGGACGCCTGGTGCCGGCGGCACCCCGGCCTGGCGCCGGCGGCACGCGTCACGTGGAATGGCCTGGCGCCGGCGGCACACCCGACCTGGCGCCGGCGGCACGCGTCACGCGGGCCGGCCTGGCGCCGGCGGCACACCCGTTCTGGCGCCGGGGGCACGCGTCACGCGGGCCGGCCTGGCGCCGGCGGCACCCCGGCCTGGCGCCGGCGGCACGCGTCACGCGGGCTGGCCTGGCACCGGCGGCACACCCGGCCTGGCACCGGCGGCACGCGTCACGCGCGCCGGCCTGGGGCCGGCGGCACACCCGGCCTGGCGCAGGCGGCACGCGTCACGCGGTCCGGCCTGGCGCTGGCAGCACACCCCGGCCTGGCGCAGGCGGAACGCGTCACGCGGGCCGGCCTGGCGCCGGCGGCACCCCGGCCTGGCGCCGGCGGCACGCGTTCCGCAAGCCGGCCTGGCGCCGGCGGCACCCTGGCCTGGCGCCGGTCGACGGCCCTCGTCCTGGTCTCGGTCCCATCATGCTCGGTCTGATTCCCTCTTGGCTTGTTTGATCGATCCTTGTGAGTTTAGTACGATCACGGCTATGGAATGAACATCTTTCGATTCGGTTGGAATCGTCCTCGATGTTTTACGACAAAAACTAGAAGGATTGGATTTCTCGTAGAAGATATCGTATAAAACAAAGATCGATTAACTTGAACATCGATCCTTTAAGCTATACGGTATATTTTACGAGAAAGATAGTCTTTCCGGGAAATCGTATATAACATTCAACGACTTAAGACAAGTCCACGAACTTACTTACGATTTTAAGGATTCAGGCCCAATCAGGCTATGACGATTTATCCGATTTCCCGAACGTCGGATAAACATCAAGTCACCGAAAAATAGCGGAAAACTCGAGGATAATTACGAAGACCGACAAAAATGGAATATTTCCTGAAGAGATAAGCTTGGGCCCAAAGGCGAGGTCCATCATCCTAAGGCAAAACCGACCTTGGAGTGGATATATAAGGAGAGCAAGAGTAGAAGAGGAGGGGATCCGAAAATCCTAGATTGGAGACCTAGAGAGCTCCTGTTAGCTGATAGAACTTAGAATTTAGGCGGTTAGACTAGCAAGGCAGGCCCTAGAACGTCTGGCCGCCTCCTGCACGCAAATCTCCGCTCCTCTTGGAAGGATCGGACAATTCTTTTACTTCAGAGCTCCGCACATAGAAACCCTAGGCGTTATCTTCGACATGCCTGTTTCTATGACAAACGCTCATACTAGACGAACCCGCCCAGACGGTTCGATCTCTTGTTCAACTCTTTCTAAACTGAACTACGTCCGAGTTGATCCTCGAAAGGGGTACGTAGGCAGCCTTTCTTAAGGTCCAGTCCCAAATCTTAACAAAACCTTTTCCGCATTTATTCGGTCACTTGTCGTTGGCTGTCGCAGAGAATCCAGACCTTCAGGGAAAGTCGGGTTAACTTGGCTTTCCTCCGCAATCTTATTCATTAAAATTGACGGTGTGAATTTTGGTTCCCACAGTTTGGCGCTAGAAGGAGGGGGGGACGGATTACTCTTACTCATACGGCCGCAAAGCGCTTGATCGAACCGATGTCCGGAAATATGTAAGAAAAAGTTGCAGTTTGCGTCAACGATGGTAAAACAACTCCAGCAGCGACGGTTCCTACGGCCAACGCTTACGCAAACGCCACGGTGCTCGAGCAAATCAAAAACCTAGCCGCGGCTTTCCGCCACAGGAAGAGCACGAAAACGAGCTCGCAATTTCTCTATCTAAACAGAAAGGGCAACGATAAAATCTATCAAACCCCAAAAATTTGTCTTGTTACCAAGTTAGAGAAATCACAACGAGCAAGGTTTCTACAAAAAACGTTTCTTTCGAGAACCTCTCGGAAAAATAAAACTTATTCTCCTCGAAATCTTTGGGAAACCCTATATTACTCGCGGAACAGAAGCACGGCAAATCGGTTCACCGATTCCCACTGCTACACTTCTTACAAACAACTCTCGAGGAACAAACGGGAAAACGAAATGAGGTCGGAGCTTGATCTTACTAGGACGACATGCCATAGGGTAATATCAGTCTTCCCAGTCCGCCTTAGTAAGAGAACAAAGTCAAAATGGTTTTCGTTTCATCTCAATCGGAGTTTCCGTTGAGATTTTACGAAGAGAACAAAGTCACTGTCCCGGCCACCTCGCCATGGGCAAGGACAAACATTACCGAGGTCACCTCACCCTCCGACATGGCTACCTCGCCACAGGGCGAACTCACCTTCGTTATCCTTTGAGTCTAGATCAAAGTGGCTTTCGTTTCGTCTCAATCGGAGTTTCCGTTGAGATTTTACGAAGGGAACAAAATCACTCTCCCGGCCACCTCGCCCGTGGACGAGAACAACCATCACCAAGGTCACCTCGCCCATGGCCACCTCGCCTGTGGAAACCTCACTTTGCTCTCCTTTGAGTCTAGGTCAAGATGGTTTTCGTTTCGTCTCAATCGGAGCTTCCGTTGAGATTTTACGAAGAAAACAATGTCGCTGTCTCGACCACCTCGCCCATGAGAAGGATCTCTCTGTCCCGTCAAAGGACGAGCCCGGTCCTGTCTCAATACCATGCATCTTTGCTGAGTTTTCGTAACTCGGTCTTTGAGTCCGTGAGCCCCGGGGATCGACGAAGGCAAGCAACAGCAGCATCGGCGGACGCGGGACACGGCACGGGCGGCAGGGCGCCTGGCGCCGACGGCAGACCGACCACGCCGCGCCTGGCGCCGGCGGCAGGCTCGTCCTCTCCCGTCTATCGCCGGCGGCAGGCCCATCGTTTCCCGTCTGGCGCCGGTGGCAAGGGTCCTGGCGCCAATCCGTGCAGTCGTCTCGTGATCTCGGGCAACGGCAACATCTTGGTCCCTTAAACCCATGTTCGGATTGTTCGAGAAACACGACGATTCTTCCGCAAAGCCTTCTCGATTTTTTAACAAAGTTCGTATTTTAAAATCTAAGTTCGAAGCCTCATTATTCAAACCCTCGAAGACGGGAAGTCTACGAATCCAAGTCCATCTCGATCCCGACACTCGAGAAATCTCGGAAGACCATAAAATGTTCGAATGATGAATGGATTTCGATTCATCGTATTAAACGATCACGGTTATTCTAAACACCAATCGTCTCGACTATACGAGGAAATGGGATTCCTTCGGAAATGCCGAAACCTTCAAAAGACTATTTTCTCGAAATTTTTTGTAAAGGTTTTAATTCTTCGTAGGACAGGAACAAAAACGTCTTGAAAAACTGCCGTAGAATTTAGGGAACTTAGGACCTAGGTGGATAGTCTAGCAAGCTAAGTCTTAGGCAAAATTTCCAGTCTTGTTCCATCGTTCCTTGATTGTCCAGGCAGAACATGCAAACCGATCTAGTCTCTCGAAAAACCGAGAAACGATCGCCACGCGTTCTAAAAGCATACTCATCCCGCTTCCTAAAAGAAAGAAAAAACGTACACAAGCCTTCGGAAGAACGGCTAACCCGTTTTCTTTCGTAAAAAGAAAAGGGAAGTAGGTACATATACTATACCCGTATAATCCCATCTTCGAAAACTTTTTGCTTCAGCATCAAGACAACGCTTTTGACAAAGCAAACTCTCGCAGCAATAAGATTTGTCTAAATAACACTAACGGCATAGCCCAACCGTTACAAACATAGTCTTGAAAACTCTATGTCGTCTCTCGTTGCAAACTCGCGACTAGAAACGTGTACCAACGTCAGACTAATAGCACGATGGTGAACTACGAAAATAACGAAATAACCTTCGGTAAAACTCGATGAGTAATTCGAAGCAGCTTTCATCCAAAGGTCGAAATCATAGCGGAAACATCTCCCGTGTAATCCGCGGAAACATCGCTACTTTAACAATCTGCGATTTTCTATCTCCATGAAACCGGTTATCCATTACTTTCGTATAACAAGAACATTTTAAAACAAAACAGCCTATAGAAAAAACATGATCGGTCTCATGCAAAACGATTTCGCAGTACGCAAAAGTGAATGAGGAAAACATAATCCGTGGTCGCGAATATCGCAAGTAATTTGTGAGAAACGCTCTCCGGTTACCTTTGCGAAAACCCCCTTACATCACTTTTACGAAAAATCCTCTGTATGGTCGAGTCAATTCATACAAGGCAACTTTCGTAAAATAAACATAATGGGTCCAACGGGTAACTGATATAGACAGTTTTCGCTCCATAAGGTTTCTGGCTCCTGCTTTCACTCCCCGCGGTTACGTCCGAGCAGAAAATAATCACGCAGACGAACCCGCACGTGTCCTGCGTCGATCCCTTAAACTTTGTCCCCCTCAGATAAAATGAAACGATTTTCATGCAACAAAAAAAATTTATACGAACCATTCATCGTATAACTGAGACCTAAAGTGGAAGATCGTTTCTAAAAGCCATCAGCCATAATTCAGAAAACTCCGCTATGCTTGGCATGTCTATCTCGGCAAACGCTATTTGGCCCTCGGCCAACTACGCATTTCCGTAAAGCCCGGACCTGAATTTGGCATCCCCATTACGGACAATCGTAAACTAACATGACCTTAATAAGGGTCATGGTCTGATCGTTTACCAACAACTTCATTGGCGATACGGCTGAATCTAGCCTCCATGCCAATCCAAAGCTACTGAGCGACCACCGCTCAATCACTTAACGGCTAAAAACAACAATCCACGATTTGTTCATAGAACGCCAAGTGACTATTACGCAAGAAATTTGTCGTATAACCCAGAATCGGAAATCATACGATAAACTCTTCATACCAAAATTCAGTCCTAACAACCATATGGTTAACGGAAGATTTAAACTCATCGTCAATCGATTAAGTTCTATACGCCCCGTAAACACGGCATTAAAAGAAACACTCGTGACAAGGCTCCAAGAGTTATACGAGTCATCCTTAATATATACAAACAAATCCCGGAAGGCCAACACTTCACGAAGCACTGTGAATGTAGACGCTTCTCCCTGGGTCGAACTTACGCGACGCCTTGGTCCTGTGTCCAAACCGAAACAACAGTTTCTGGCTGCGAACATTCGCAAAACATCTCCAAAGCCCGCGAACAATTCAACCACGAAATGCGGCACAAGGAAAAATCGACCTTCAGCACTGCGAGACGTCGCTAACGCTCGAAGGACATTCTTTTCCTCAAAACGTTCCAGACGAAATCCTCGTCTCTGGAACTCAAAACATACAAACACACCTCTAAACGGTAACATGCCTCTAAACTGGCATCATTTCGTTGTTGCTGATCACAACAAACGAACTCTAACGTCCTAAACAGACAAATAGTCGCCCTTCAAGGGGTAGGCTCTCTTGCATCCGACAAGGATAAACATAGCGCACTATACAAGAAATCCAAATTTTGGTTTAGCTCTTCGTAAAGGAAGTAGCTCGACTCACGCCTAGACAAATCATATAAGCCGACAACAATTCGCGGATTTTAAACGGTACGAGTCAGGTTAAAATCGCAAACAGGCAAAACGAAAGCCGATTTGTCATCGCAAAGCCTCAGTCCGAGAGTAAACCTAGGTCTTGCCCTAAACCCAGCTACGCTGGATCTTGACATCTCACAGACATAGTATGGTATACGAGATCCAAAAATTTGTCTCTTCACTTAAGCCTATTCGTTTCACGAACTTTTCGCGTAAATCGGTAAACCGCGGAAAATCTCGCTTTATGCAAACAATATGTACGGTGATCATTAGGGAACTAGGAATGAGACGACAACTCACACCCTCTTTCTCATACTTCGAAAAAACTGAAGTTCATAAATAATCGAAAAACAAATACATCAATAGCATCATGCTCGAAAGTCTCTCATGACACATAACCAGACAATATAAGTCTCGCTGGAAAACAGATCACAAGGGTCTTAAACTCCAGAACGAACTACGGAAGGCTTGATCCCTACAACAAGGGTACGTAGGCAGCCTTCAAAAGGCGCAGCCCCAATCTTACCACTTTCAACGGAGCCTTTCAACCATTAATTCCGCCTATCTTACCTGACATGTCTTATCGCTCGCAAGAACATCACGAAGGTTCTAACGAGCTGGGGGCTAACTGTTGGGGTCAAAATCGGTCACGACGGAATCAATGACTGAAAGTCTCTGGAAAGTATTTCTTGAAACAAAAAGTCTCATATAATTTGAAAAGAAGTTATACGAGATTTTCTCAAATTAGAATATCCACTCTCTGGTGGGGTCGAAAACGGTTATCTCGAAATCAACGGCTAGGATTATTTTTTACTTATTGGTTCTTCGTGAAACACTTCTTGAAAGTAAGATCGGAAGACTACGGGCGTGCACGTACGAGAGTCCCCGGAAAGATCGGTCCGCTCGCCCAAGGACATCAAGATTCGATCACCACAAAAACCCTAAACACAAAAGAATCTGCCTCGAAACTTCGAAGAGGTCGTTCTCTCAAACCGTGAGGAACCAGAAAACGATCAAGATATAAAATCGAAGCCCTCGCCGAGATCTTCAAAACGCCCGTTCTGGCACCGGACACCTGGCGCCGGCGGCACCCCGGCCTGGCGCCGGCGGCAAGCGTCACGCGAGTCGGCCTGGCGCCGGCGGCACCCCGGCCTGGCGCCGGCGGCACGCGTCACGCGAGCCGGCCTGGCGCCGGCGGCACCCCGGCCTGGCGCCGGCGGCACGCGTCACATGGGCTGGCCTGGTGCCGGCGGCACAGCCGGCCTGGCGCCGGCGGCACGCGTCATGCGGGCCGGCCTGGCGCCGGTGGCACACCCGTCCTGGCGCCGGCGGCACGCGTCACGCGAGCCGGCCTGGCGCCGGCGGCACCCCGACCTGGCGCCGGCGGCACGCGTCACGCGAGCCGGCCTGGCGCCGGCGGCACCCCGACCTGGCGCCGGCGGCACGCGTCACGCGAGCCGGCCTGGCGCCGGCGGCACGCGTCACGCGGGCTGGCCTGGCGCCGGCGGCACGCGTCACGCGGGCTGGCCTGGCGCCGGCGGCACGCGTCACGCGGGCCGGCCTGGCGCTGGCGGCACACCCGGCCTGGCGCCGGCGGCACGCGTTCCGCAACCGGCCTGGCGCCGGCGGCACCCCGGCCTGGCGCCGGTCGACGGCCCTCGTCCTGGTCTCGTTCCCATCATGCTGGGTCTGATCCCATCTTGGCTTGTTTGATCGATCCTCGTGAGTTTAGTACGATCACAGCTATGGAATGAACATCTTTTGATTCGGTTGGAATCGTCCTCGATGTTTTACGACAAAAACTAGAAGGATTGGATTTCTCGTAGAAGATATCGTTTAAAACAAAGATCGATTAACTTGAACATCGATCCTTTAAGCTATACGGTTTATTTTACGAGAAAGATAGTCTTTCCGAGAAATCGTATAAAACGTTCAACGACTTAAGACAAGTCCACGGACTTACTTACGATTTTAAGGATTCAAGCCCAATCAGGCTATGACGATTTATCCGATTTCCCGAACGTCGGATAAACATCAAGTCACCGAAAAATAGCGGAAAACTCGAGGATAATTACGAAGACCGATGAAAATGGAATATTTCCTGAAGAGATAATCTTGGGCCCAAAGGCGAGGTCCATCATCCTAAGGCAAAACCGACCTTGGAGTGGATATATAAGGAGAGCAAGAGTAGAAGAGGAGGGGATCCGAAAATCCTAGATTGGAGACCTAGAGAGCTCCTATTAGCTGATAGAACTTAGAATTTAGGCGGTTAGACTAGCAAGGCAGGCCCTAGAACGTCTGGCCGCCTCCTGCACGCAAATCTCCGCTCCTCTCGGAAGGATCGGACAATTCTTTTACTTCATAGCTCCGCACATAGAAACCCTAGGCGTTATCTTCGACATGCCTGTTTCTATGACAAACGCTCATACTAGACGAACCCGCCCAGACGGTTCGATCTCTTGTTCAACTCTTTCTAAACTGAACTACGTCCGAGTTGATCCTCGAAAGGGGTACGTAGGGAGCCTTTCTTAAGGTCCAGTCCCAAATCTTAACAAAACTTTTTCCGCATTTATTCGGTCACTTGTCGTTGGCTGTCGCAGAGAATCCGGACCTTCAGGGAAAGTCGGGTTAACTTGGCTTTCCTCCGCAATCTTATTCATTAAAATTGACGGTGTGAATTTCGGTTCCCACATACTTAAACAGTCCGCACGGTGGGTGGATCGGCCCACATATATCACCATGTATTCTTTCTAAAAACATTGGTGATTCATTGCCTACTTTTTCTGGTGATGGCCGAGTTATAAGTTTTCCTTGAGAACATGCATTACATGTAAACTCGCCCGTTTGCAAAATTTTTCCGTTTTTCAACGGATGGCCATTCAAATTTTGCACTATCTTTCTCATCGTGACTGAACCAAGATGTCGTAATCTCTCATGCCAGATTTTAAATGTATCAGTAAACTTCATGTTTACCACGACATAGGACTCAGTCATGTTTATTTTTGTACAATATAGTCCATAGGATAACATTCTTAACTCTTCCAATTTATGTTTCCTCTCGGACTTAATGCAATGAAATTCAATGCCATCTTTACTTATAGTCTCAATATGATATGCATTTTTCCGGATATCCTTAAAACTTAACAAGTTTCTATGAGACTCGGGGGAACACAATGCATAATTTATTTCAAATATCGTTCCGCCTGGCGTTGAAAATTTCACTCTTCCAGAGCCCATAATAATCTTTGCACTACCAGATATTGTACTTACGCTTCCAGCGTAATCTTTTATTTTGAGACTGGAGAAATATTTCTTATCTTTAGTTATCGTGTGCGTTGACGCACTATTTTCCAAGCACATATCTCCATCCAAAGTCTCAAAGTCTGGCATTCTTTTTGAATTTAAAATATTCATAAACATGCATTAATATTAAACATAAAATGTGAAAACATAACATCTATTTTACAATAAAAGATATAGATACTATAGTAATCACTATATAACATCGATTCTATCACTCATCGATATTTTCTGGTTCAACCAGAAAATATGATACGTCGAGATGAGTATCATCATTTAAACCATGAAAGGATGACTCGGGTTCATCAGAGATGAAGTTCGTTTCACCTCCTTTCTCTTTTCACTTTTGGGATTCTCTATACAGATCGGCTTAGTATTTTAGCGTACGACAACTACGTACTCAATGACCTTTCATGCCACATCTATAGCAAACCTTTTCTGTTTGCCTTTTATCATCCCTGTCCTTTTCATTTCCGTGGAAGTCCTTGTTGTTTCTTTCATCATACAGACAAAATCTTCTTCCTCGTCCTCTTCCACGACCATGATTTCGACCACGTCCACATCCTCGTCCTCTCCAATTATCATGACTGGATGATGAAACATTCGCTTTGGGGAATGATGCAGCTCCAGTGGGACGAGCCTGATGGTTTAATAACACGAGTTGATTATTCTGCTCTGCTACAAGGAGGATTGCATTAACTCCGAGTAATGGGTAAATCCATTCACCCGGTACTGTTGTTGCAGGACTACGTTTTCAGGATGGAACGTGGAGAGAGTTTTCTCGATCATATCATAATCATTTATTTTCTCTCCACATAACATCATCCTAGATATAATTCTGAACATAGCGGAATTATACTCACTTACACTTTTGTAGTCCTAGAACCGGAGATGGATCCACTGAGAGATCAAGCACTGACCTTCCTCCGTTACCAAAGAAATGACAAGCTCATAGGGCATTGGTGTGGCAACACTTCATTCAAAAGGAAGAGGACCTGAGCCTGTGTAATTTCCATTACTGTGGTCAGGAGATCGGATGCGACAGCAAAAAGAATGGGACTAGCGCAATGAAAAATCATATTTCACGCTGTAAGTTGTACAAAGTTTTTGAGGAAAGTAGTACTCAGCCGCATTTAGGAACTGATAGCACTGGTGTAGTTACTGCGGTTAAGTATGATGTTGGGTTATTTAGGAGATCTGTGAATGAGATGATTGTCTGGAATGATCTGCCATTTTCTTTTGTGGAGTCAGAGGGTTTTAGGAGGTTATGTCACAATGTATTGCCCATGTATACAGTTCACTGCAAGAAGACAGCAACAGAAGATATATTTGGCATGTTCAAGAAGGAGAAAGCGAGTCTGAAGCAGTTGTTTTGCTCTGAGCAGAAGATAGTCTCTTTAACCACTGACATTTGGACCGCTCCTACAACATCCTACAGCTACATGGTAGTTACAGCGCAATGGATTGATAGAAACTGGGATATACAGAAGAGAATCATCAGTTTTAAACCTGTGATAGATCACAAAGGAGAGACCATTGATGAGCATCTCAGTCAGTGTCTAGCGGATTGGGGAATTGAGAAGGTGTTCACAGTGCCAGCGGACAATGTTAAAGGTAATGACAAGGCACTGTCTGTTTACTGAAGGTTGTAGAGAGCTAGGACCTAATGTGCTAATCAAGGATGGTGCATTGTTAACCATGCGTTGTTGTGCGCATGTACTGAACTTGATTTTGAGGGATGGTTTAGCTGAGGTGAAAGAGAGTGCAATGGCGATTAGGAATGCTGTGAAGTATGCTAGATCATCTGGTGCGCGGCTTCAGTCCTTTCAGCTTTGAGTACTTACTGGAAAGGTTAGTAGAGGGAGCTTGTCTTTGGATTGTATTACACGCTGAAACTCTACATATCTGATGTTGTCGGCTGCATTGAAATTTCGAGTTGCATTTGAGAAGTTATTGGCAGAAGACATTTTGTACAAGGAGTACTTCAAGGAGTCAGAAGAGAATGGACAGAAAAGGGTTGGACCTCCAAGTTCTCAGGGATGGGATGAAGTACATAGGTTAGTCAAGTTTCTTAAACTCTTTTTTGGAAGCACTTTGGCATTCTCAGCATCTAAGACAGTGATCTCCACTAGCTGCTACAATGATTGTGATCATTGAGTGAAACTTGATAGCTTTGAGCAATAGCATAGACAACCTTCTAAGGATTCAATCAACAAAGATGAGGACCAAGTTTGACAAGTATTGGGATGGGCTAATCAACATGAATCCACTTATCATTATTGCAAGTGTCTTAGATCCTAGAGACAAGATGCAATTTGCATATATTTATTTTGATAAGCTTTATAGTAAGGACAGTGTGGAAAGTGCTCATCTAAGAACCTCCATAAGGGCACTGATGAAGCAGTTGTATGAGGAGTACGTGGTGAAGATTGGTCCACCATCTTAAGGTGATAGTGCTGGAAACATGAGTGAGAATGGGGAAACACTTGCATGCTTGTTTGAGATGTCTGATGACGAGGAGGAGTATGAAGGGAGGGATTCTTTGTATTCTGAGATGGTTTCAGAAGCTGCGAATGAAGAGGCTAGTATTGAGCTTGACATATATTTGATGGAAAGGCCTGTGCCAAGAGGCTCTAACAATATGGGATTTGACTGGAATGTTCTATCATGGTGGAAGCGCAGTTCTGTGAAGTTTCCTATATTATCAGAACTTGCCAAGGACGTGCTTGCTATTCAAGTCTCTTATGTTGCTTCAGAGTCAGCTTTCAGTACAAGCGCTCGGATTTGGATCCTTTCCGAAGTTGTCTAACACCTTACATGATTGAAGCACTCGTGTGTACACAACAGTGGCTTCGGAATGGCATCAGTGCAGAAAAGCTTCCAAGCTTGACACAAATGTTTGCAGAACTTGAATTATATGAGTCATTAGGTAATCGGATATATCTCACTCTTCCATACATTTTTCTCATGTTTTAATTCTGCATTTGACTGTCTTTCTAAATATGCAGAGACTCTAACAATATCAGGTTCAGGAGACGATTCAAACAATTAGAGGTAAATTATCCTACTTTGTTGTTTTGGTGTCTTCTGTGTCTTGATGTCTGTCTTGAACATTTTTTTTGCTATGTATAAGTTGCAGGTTCAAGTTCGAGAGACTGAGCAGATGTTGGTGTTTTGTTTTTCCCTTTTGGTCCCTCATTCTATTTTTTGGATATTCTTAATTTTCACTGAACTATATATCTCAATAAATCTACGCCTCTTTCAATGTTTGTTCATTGCAAAGAGTTGTCGATTCAGAATGATTGATCTTTTGTTTATGATGATTGAGGAATGATGAATGAAAACTATTTATTTTGCTATTTTACTGCCATTGTACTAACATTTTTAGTTGTTTCAGGTCATAACCGAAAAGTAGAAGTTTCCGAAACTAACTGAAAAACCGAATATATCTGAAAATAACCGAAAATTTTCGGTTATTTGGTTAAAAAATGAATTTAGGATATTTTCGGTTTAAAAATTGAAAACCGAAAATACCTGATTTCCGAACCGATCCGAACCGAATTTAAATTTGGTTATTTTTGACAATATTTCCAAATTCCGAACTATTCAAAAAACCAAAATATCCGATCCGAACCGAACCGTCTATCCAAAGTCGCAGGACTAGTTAGGGATGTTAAATGTAAGGTTTTCAGTCCAGCTCTGTATACTATTAATCCAACCATATTTTAACATCCCTATCTAATGGTTAGGTAGCTAACCACCCTTCGTAACATATAATAGTTAACTTATAATAACTTTACTTTTGCAGTCAACTATAGTAACTCCAATTTCATATCTAATTTAAAAATATTAGATGGATACAGTATGTGTTTGTATTAGAGGATGTTCTGAGATTAATAAAAAAAAAAAAACTGTTTTAATAATTTGGAGGTTCTATATTTATATACATTACTTTTTAACATTTAAGATGGTACCTTAAACCTCCTATATACAATGTTCAAAAAATTGTTAGGCAACTAGGCAGATAATTCAGAGCTTAAGTGAAATCTAGGCGTTAATTGATTTATTTATATATATTTTATATTTATATATGAGATATTTTAGTTTTTGAATTTAATTATCAAAATATTATAATAAATTATCAAAACTAAATATACAACATAAAATCAATTAGACAAATTTGTAGATTAATACTAACAGTACCATTTAATTTAACATATTTATATTGATTTTAATCGATTTATAACAGTTTAGACTGATTTAAATCGTATAAATCGTATTTTAGAAAAATTGTTTCGGCTAAAACCGAGTGGTGCCTCTAAGATCAAGTTGCTACCTAGACCAATTTTTAGAACCTTGGCTATATGCATATACTTTTATGAGACAAAGGGATCCACAGCTAATATCTACAAAGCATGCAACATGAAAAGTCAAAAACTTGTGAACAAACTTATATAGTTATATGAAAAACGAATATTCGCACACATTCATGTTTCCATGCTTTCTCTACTTTTACACACATTGCAAATACAATAATTCAATACGATATACATACAGAAAAATATAAAAATTTCGTTTGTATAAGTTCTACAGGGACAAGCCCTAAATAAAGAAAATCACACACTTATTACGTGAATAACACTTGTCGAGTGAAGCCAAGGGACTTGAGAACAAGGGCAATACCGAGAGAAGACTTACGTAGAGGAAGAAGAAGGTGCAGTTGCAGGGTTGAATGCTTTCTGCTCAGCGCAACTGAGCTCCTCGTTTGGCCCCGCGTCTTCTCTTCCAATACCCAAGAGGTCCAGGAAGTATAAGTAGTGCGAGACTATGTTGCTCATTGGTTCAATGTCACCTTGACCGCATGTGTACTCTCCGTACAAGACGTTCATGGTGGTCCCAAAAGTCGGTCCACGTTTAGACAAAGTATCATTCTTGGTTGGTTTCCAGTTTCCTACAAAGATATCGTGAGCCGAGGGCTGAGCTTTCTTGATTGGCGTCATCCATCTCCAGATTGCAGCTTGGAAGGCAAGTGTCGCGTTCTGCTCAATGTACTCGGGATGGTTCAAGAGATCAGCTTTTAGAGCTTCCCCAGCTGCACCGTAGTTGAAGTTCCTTCAAATAATCACAAGTATAAAACAATACTTAACACCTCTAATGATCCTTTGACATCGAGTACATAAGAATGCAAGTGGAGAAAATGCAATACCAGTAAATGGGTAAAGCACCACGTCCGTAGTATTCAGCTCCAGGGCTGCAAGGGTACTTGTATTTCCAGGACTCGTCACAGTAAGATTGCATTGGACTCATCTCCCTGTTATAGCAAAGACCCCAAGCTAAAGGCCCTCCTGTTGCCACTCCGTATCCACCTATATAAGACAACAAACAAACACAGTAACACTCATGCTAATGCAAAGCTGCTTACAAAACACAAAATCCCTCTGGAGAGTGCCCATTTTGAATGAATGTGAATGTCTGATCAGATTAATAAGATGAAAAAAGCAACGGAGCTTAACATAAAGCAACCATTCTTTATACAAAAATGTCAATTATGAGAAAAGAGCACATATGCTTTTATAGACAGAACTAAAAATCAAAAAGCTTTAAGAGTCTGGAAGAGAAAACTGACAGGAGGTTTTGCTGGCGACATGACCGAGAAAGGCAGCCATTTCTTTCTGTCCCATGAGCTTTCCACCGGTGGTACCAAACCCGAGAGGCTCAAAGAGAGCAGCGGCGGTGATGAAGGACTGGTAGTCCCAGAAACCAACAGCATGAGCTATGGGAGTGTTTCTTTTGGCGAAGAGCTGCTCAAACTGGTACACCTGAAAGTAATCTGATATGGTCTGGTTACAGCAGTATTCGGACCACCAGACACATTCCCATCCCTGCGTGCACACCTTCTTTCCCTTCACTTTCTTCACTTTAATCGTCTTGTCTTCCCCATTTGCAACCAAAGCTAGGGATGATACAGCGAGCAGGACAAGGATAAACACTGAAACGCTCCGGATCGTCACCATAGCTTAACAACTATGAAGCAAGTATCAGCTACAAGATCATTACAAAACAAAATTAGATGGCTTCGTGTTTGTCTTTTCTGAATTAAAACAGCAACAATACAAAAACATGGAGCTCTTTGGTTTCTAAGTAACAAACAACACTTGGTAAGCTTTAGAAAAACCGATATCATACAGAATTGGAGAGGATGATGAACAAGATTAGAATTTGAGAATACTAGATCAGAGATTATCAGATTACTAAATCAATAATGAATCAGCTCAGACAACATCTCCCGAGTCAAGATTAGATGTGAATCGCTACCAATGTTAAACCAAGTACTCCAGGAGTAGCTCTTACCTGCAATGCTGCTCAGCTAGATCTAGAGAGACCGAAAAAAAAAAACTTACTTTTTTTTTTCTTCTTTAGCTACGTTGCCGAACAATTAAGAGATTCCTCAGGGGAACGAGAGAGGCAGGGACTAAACTAAAGCTGGTGATGGGTCAGCGGTCTCTATCAACCGTTGGATTGGAGTGTAAGCAACGGCGAAGATTGGGTTTGGTGAGGTGAATGTGTCGGTATGAGAAGACAGGCTGGTAAGTGTTGTGGGCCCTACTTAAGTGAGGTGGAGCCTTCCACCGACAGCTGAGCAGACATGAGAATCTCATTTGCTGTGGTTTTTAAGCAACCGGTTCATTACGGTTTAATTTCAATTCGATTTTTCAAGACGCTGTTTATGTACGGCCCAATGGGCTTTTAGTTATGGCCTTTTTGATCAATAGACCAAGAGGTCGATTCCCGGTTAAACCAACCGATTCCCTTCTCTCTCCTCTCTCCACACACGCACTCTCTCTCATCGCCGTTGTAGGAGATGGATTGCACCCACCACAAGGCCCATCAAATGTGGAAACCCAACTCGTTAAGTCGGCCTACGCGGTTCCCAGATAAAAAAGGGATGGCTCGGCTTTGATGCATCTTTAGCCACGCGGCTAAAGTGGTTCATTCGGAACCGGCTAACGAAGATACTTTATCAGGCCGGCTCTAAAGCCCATCTTGAGGAAAGGCCCAGCGAAGCACGAAACGAGCTAGGGCAAACAACGGAGCAGCCTATAAAAGGGAGGAGGAGGACGGCAAGAAGGGGATCCAGACTTTTACATACTTACTTGAGCGGCTAGATCTAGGATTTCGATAAGTTCGTAGATACTCGCCGCTTTGTACTTCTCCGACTGTTTAGTCACTCTTTCCATCCGTTTGTAATCACATATCTCGGATCTATAAAACGTCTTTGTTCGCCCAGCTTCTCTCTTTATATTGTTCTTGAACCAGTTTACACCCAAACAGCCGTGAGAATGGCGTCTGCTCCGAAGCAAAATCCTTCTTCTTCGAAACCTCCGAGACACCCGTTCCCCGCTTCTGCCTCAATCCCCACGAAACCCTGCGTTGTGGAAGAATCTCAATTTCGAAACCCTAGCACGAGCGTCTTCTTACCTTCAACGTCCAATTCACCGATTTCGATTTCAACAGAGGATCAGATCCTCGGAAGCTCCAGTCACCTCACCCGACCTGAGCTTCTCCGACGACGATCGCACAACCTGAAGCAGCTAGCTAAATGCTACAGAGACCATTACTGGGCTTTAATGGAGGATCTCAAGGCCAAACACAGAGAGTATTACTGGAAGTACGGTGTTAGTCCTTTCAAAGAAGATAATCATCACCAGAACAAGAGACGTAAGATTGATGGGGATGAAGCTGCTGCCGTTGAAGGTAGCGGTGACAACGGTAACAATAATAACGGCGTTAAGAGTGATCCGAGTATGAAAGGGAACTGTGTGGCTTGTGGTAGTGGATGCAAATCAAAGGCCATGCCACTTACTAATTACTGTCAGCTTCATATCTTGTCGGATAAGAAGCAGAAGCTTTACACTTCTTGTACTTTCGTCAACAAAAGGTTTGCTTGTCTTGCATAGGATTGTTTCAGATGATATTAGTCTTTGTTAGTATTACATTTGGTTTATGTTCTTTGTTATACTTGTATATGCTGCAGAGCTCAGTCGAAAGCAATAACATGTCCAAAACCAACACTTGCATCGACCGTCCCTGCCTTGTGTAATGTGCACTTTCAGAAAGCTCAAAAGGATGTTGCTCGGGCTTTGAAGGATGCGGGTCATAGTGTTTCTTCAACAAACAAGCCTCCCCCTAAACTCCATGACATTGTAGCCGCGTTTGTGTATCATATTCAAGCGAAAAGAAAGAATCCACGGAGAGAGAGCAAACTGAGAAGCTCAGTCAAAGAAGAAATTACTAGCTAAGTGGACACTGTTACAGTTACAGAGAAATAACTTGTTTCCACGGTTGTGCCCAAAAGCGGAAGGTAAAAATAACTGGCGTACTGTATGATTTTGAGTGAGAGAGACGGGTGGCTGATCTTAATATGATTAAGGATAGGCATAAATACGGTAATCAACTATGCCTGATCATGAAGATAGTTTTTTCTAAGGTATGGATCTTGGTTACACAGAACATGTTGATTGTTTTTCTATTTCTTTGGTAATCCTAGCAAAGCTGCCTACGTTTTCAATGAGTAGCCTCTAAGAGGTTTTGTTGTGATGTTCATTCTGTTTTGCCATGTGAATGGTGCTGACAGCCATTGTAGTAAGTTTTGCTTAGACTAAATACC
Organism: Brassica juncea; assembly: GCA_018703725.1. NCBI lineage: Eukaryota > Viridiplantae > Streptophyta > Magnoliopsida > Brassicales > Brassicaceae > Brassica > Brassica juncea. The sequence goes on from CM031940.1 coordinate 13,352,882, forward strand.
AGTTTGGCCTTTTATATATTGTTCTTTGGACTTGTAAGGCAATATCTAGATATACAGTTCTAGTTATGTATTTAATTATGTAGATCTTCAAACAGTTCGCTTTTGAATCATGTAACGATGTTCATTGCCTTCAGTCAGTAGAGGTAAGTAACCAGTTAGTGCTAGCTCTCATCTTCACAAGTCTCACATCTCATTACTGTACAAGGACAACAATCCAGATCTCACATTTACTAAGCTTTACATTGTAGCTCAAGGCATATTCCTTCACAAAACGCAACATCACTCAGTTAACATACATAGTTAGATATAGTTACCTTACCTGAGAGAGTACATGACCAGTCAGGGGGGTGAAATGAATGCTCTATAAAGCAGAAAGACAAGAATACAGGTGTTTAGATGTCAGATGTTAGCTAAGACTCTCAAGAAAATGAGAAAGAATATGATGTTTTTATTCAGTGATACTTTTATTTCCGTTCACAAAAATTATTAGACTAGATACTACTACAAATACATTGATAATAAAGAATCATAATACTAGGTGGTTCCGTTAAATTTCAGACCTTTCAATGCCTTTCTGAGATCTCCTTCTCGGATAAACAGTGCGTGAGATAGTGATCAGGTAAATATCACATCTTTCACTAGAGTTCCTGCTTCAGAGGTGACAATGAATCATTCAGCTGCACAACTGGACAGTACAGGCAACGGCTTGTGCCCAGTATTTGAGCCTAGCTTTCACATCATCCGGATGATCACCTGATGAACAACAAAACAAAAACACTTTCAGACATCAACTGGACTTAATGTCATTTCCAAACATTTTCAGACATGAGTCGTATCTCTGGTCTGAACGATTCATGGTAACCTTTAACAAGTGGTTATACAGACAGATCACTGTATCAATCGATGAGATTATCTTACCGGGGCTAGATATCTTCCAACTGGCAATCGGAGGCGCCGGAGAATCGTCCACCGACGAATTTTCCGGTGATGACCTGTTGTTGGCATTGGTCTGCTGCTTGTTGTCGTCAGAGAATCTCTGGCTCATGGAATAGCAAAGCTCTAGAGCAGGTAGAGTGTTGCAGAGCTCAGGGATCTCGTCGTAGCTGAAACCAAAACCTAGATCTAGACAACCTTTTAGATCTTCGAGATCGTCGTCGGTCAAGCTCTTGGATCTCGTCAGATCGTCTTGATTAATATCCAAAGCGGCGAGATTCTCAACGTAGCCTTCTAGCAACACGTGGCTTTTCTTCTTCTCCAGCTTCTTCTTCCTACTCTCGTGGATTTCGGAAGCAATGTGAGGTGTGCATTGACATGGATCTGATGATTTGTAGCGAATACAAGCCATCACTCACTGTTGTCTCAATTTGTTTGATTCTAGACTTTCTCGCTCTCTCAGCTTCCTTTTATATAACTGAGAGGTGGGGAGAGAGACACATGTCATGTGGAGTCGATTTGGTTGCTTAAGGCCAACATTATCGGGCCTCTTAAGGCGAATCTTACAAAAGGTTCTAGTGTTATTTTGGCCCAAATTTAAATCAAAAAGGATAAAGAAATGAGGAAGCGATTTTTACGTTAGATGCTTTGTGGGCGTTGCTTCGTGCACGTGGCGTGATTCAATAGGAGGAAGCAAGCGATTGAGGAAAGCTTCTTCGGTGTCGATCCATTCCGCTTCTTCGATCTTTTCTCTCTCTCTCTCTCTCCGGGTGAAGGCGATTTCCAGAGTGAAGCAGCGTCGCGAATCATCTCCGATTCACCGCTTGATCCAAAGCGCTACAGCCGCCTCAAATCTCCTCCAGGTTCGTCCTTCTTCTCTCTGAGCTTATTTGTTTCCTTCGTCGTTTGATTTGTGGATCTAATCGAAGTTTTTGGTTCGATTCCCTTTTGCATGCGTGGTGTTTGATCTCGGGAACCAACGCCTCAGTATTCTCTCTCTCGCGCCGGTAGTTATCTACCCCCGTCGACTATTCTCACACCGTCCGGAAGGATCTCGGCGTCTTCTAATTCTCTTTAAACTCTTCCAGGTTTGTCTCTATCTATTAATCATATGTCTCTGTAAAAAAGGTCTTCGAATTAGAGGAAACGATTTCTTGGTTGCTTGATTTGTTTGGATCTGAAACGTAGGTTGTATAGTTCTTGATGTAGAGATTTTTTTGCGTATTTGATTTAGGAACGTTGTTGTATCTGAAACGTTGGTTGTTTGAAAGTTGGTTGTTTCAGTTTAAACTTAAATTATATTCTGAAACGTTGGTTGTATTGTTCTTGATTGAAGCAGGTTTTATATTTTTTTGAAGTTGTTTTCCGTATTAGATTAAATTCGGAGTTTAAACTTGATGGTTCGGTGAATGACTAGATTGAATAGTGAAGTGTTTTTGCTATAACCTGGCAAATTTGACTGTAGTTTGTTTAACGTTGTGGTGACTGTAATTTGAATAAGTTGGTGTAGTTAGTTTGTAACGTTATTGTACTGCAAAGACGATGAGTGTAGTTTGTTTAAAAATTAAATGGAACTCAAATTTATTTACCTGATTGCTTTTATGGTTTGAAAGTTTTGTAATAACTATTGATTAGACAACGTTGTAGTTGAAGGTTAGATTTTAATTTAAAGCTCTTTATGAGCTCTTTCTCAATTTTTTCTTTATATTACCGCAAGAATCTATGATTATTGCCATTGTAATCTCTCTCTCTCTCTCACTTATTTCTCTCTTGTTTCTCTATCTTTGTTCTCAAATTCTCTCTTTCTCCTCGCAATGGATCCAACAAACCCTTTGAATCCATATAGTGAGACTCCTAGTCTAAGCTTTCTTCTCCAGAGTCAAAACAACTTCCAGTATGGAAGTTTCCCTCCGACTCAAAACTTTGGAGGGCTAACCGAGATACCTCAGTTTAGTTCTCAAGCACCCGAACCTCCAGCTGGACATGAAACCCCCACCCCTCCCCCCGTTGCCTCTAAGGAGAGAAGGCAATGGACTCCAGCTGATGATGAGGTTCTAATAAGTGTGTGGCTCAACACATCAAAGGATGCTGTTGTTGGGAATGACCAAAAAGGCCAGACGTTCTGGAGACGTGTAGCTGAGTACTATCAATCAACCCCACATGCGAAAGAGAGTGGAGATCCTAGAGATTGGCGACATCTTAAGCAGAGGTGGCAGAAGATTAATGATTACACCAACAAATTCTGTGGTGCCTACGCCGCAGCAGAGAGACAGATCACCTCTGGTCAGAGCGACACTGATGTCCTCAAGGCGGCCTTTGATATTTACTTCGCTAATCATCAGAGAAAATTCAACCTAGAACATGCGTGGTGTGTGTTAAGGTTCGAGCAGAAGTGGCTCAGCCTTAACACACCTAAACCGAGTGGAAGTGGAAAGCGAAAAGCTGGTGAGGAATGTTCGCAAACATCAAGCACCACTGTTGGTGATGAAGAGGTGCGTCCAGAGGGTAGCAAGGCTGCTAAAGCTAGAAAGAACAACACTCAAGGTCTAAAATCCATTGATGAGGTAAAGACCGTATATGAGTGGAAGAAGGAGGAGTTCATGAGTAAGGAGAAGCTGTCAAAGTATGCAATTCTAGACACACTCCTAACCAAGGCACCACTCAGTGAAGCTGAGGAAGTTGTGAAGAACAAGCTGCTTGCAGAGCTATTCTGATTCTGTGTTTTTTTTAAATTTAGCTATCTATTTCCCTGAATGTTTCCTTGCTTGTTCTCTGCTTCTGTTTTGTTGCTTCAATGTGTAATGTTTATGTATGCCCTGTTTCGTATTAATGAAAAAATATTTCCTTGCATTTGATCTGTTTCTATGTCGTATTTATGATAAAGAATTATCATCTGTATCTGTTTCTAATGGAGATCGTTTTTGTTTCAGGTTCATTTCGAAAAATGGGACGTTTTAGCTGACTGGGGACTTCAGATTCATCAGACTACAATGGGAATCAAGCAGACAGTGGGTATAGCGAGACGGATGAGCTTATTGCTCGTGACCAAGCTGAGTTGGACTTGAGGTTACCTGAGCCGCCTGAGTACCCTACGCAGTATCCTCCACAGCCGGAGGTGGAGTTTGGATTCCCACAGATGTGCTACTGCGGTGAAGCACCACTCCTAGCTAATGCCAAAAAGGAACCGTCGAGGAAGATCTACACCTGCAAGAATATAGATGATGGAGATTGCCATGTGTGGAAGTATTGGGATGTCGCGGTGATGGAGGAGATTAGGGCGATGAAAAAACACTTACATCAGTTGGAGGAAAAGGTAGACGGTCTCACCTTCTCGAGTGACTTAGAGGTTGAGGAAAAAGTGGTTAGGCTAGAGCATTTGGTTTCTGATTTAGCTAGAAAGTCGTCTAGTTTAGTTAGTGACGTTGAGGAAAAGGTGGTAGAGCTAGAGCTTTTAGTTTCTGATTTGGCTAAAAAATCGACTAGTTTAAAAATTGGGTTTGAGGTTTTTATTGGAGTACTGGTCTTTTTTTTACTTCTACTAGGTGTGCTGATCATTTTTATGTGATTCTTGGTGCTTGGCGATGAATTGTATGCGGAATGATCTATGATTTCCTACTACTGTAATAACTTCTTGACATAAAACATATGTATTGTTGCTCTTAAAGACGGATAGAATGTTTTATTTGCTTATGGTAAGGTTTATCGAAAACAAAACAAATGTATGTGTTGTATCGAAAACAAAACTAATGGTCCGTGACAAGAAGAAACTAAACAAAATGAAGATTGGTCCGTGAAAGGACTTGCAAACAAAACACAATTCAAAAGTTGAAAACAAAACACAATAGCTTCGTCCGTGATAGTACCATAAGCAAACAAAACAAAGGTAGAAAGATTTGGTCCATGATACTTGACAACAAAATGCACATCAATGCTTGCTCACAAGTGGTATTAATTGAATCACGAGACACACTTGTATGATCCTATAAATATGTTAGCTTCTTGCCAATTTTAAAACATCCCTTCTCTTATCAAAATATTTTCCTCTATCAACAACATCAGAAAAAAAAATTTTGAAATATTTTCCCAACCAAAAAAAACTAAAAACTTTGTGATTATGGCATCTTCTTCTCATTATCACTATCACAATGATGATGATGTTGATGATGAAATTGATTTCCTAGTAGAAGATTTTATTGAAAACTTTGATCTTTTTTCTCAATCAAGAGAGCGGAAGGAACGTGTTTATACGGAGAGGTTCCGAGAAGACGGCCAAACCATGCTTTGGCATCATTACTTTAGCGAGAATCCAACTTACTCGTCCCAAACATTCCGGCGTAGGTTCCGAATGAACAAGTCATTGTTCCTGCATATTGTAGATCGCCTCAAAACAAACATACCGTATTTTCAAGAAGGACAAGATTGTACCGGACGGTGGAGTGCTACAGCCCTACAAAAAAGTACTGCTGCAATTCGACAGTTGGCATATGGCAGTGCAGCTGATTCACTTGATGAGTATGTCCGACTTGCTGAAACAACGGTTCGGAAATGTTTGCACGAATTTACCGCCGGAATAATCACCTTGTTTGGTGATGAATACCTACGCAACCCCACACAAGAGGATCTGCAAAGACTTCTCTATATCGGAGAACAACGGGGGTTTCCGGGGATGATCGGCAGCATCGACTGTATGCATTGGGAGTGGAAGAATTGCCCCATGGCTTGGAAAGGAATGTATTCACGAGGAACCGAGAAACCAACACTTGTTTTGGAGGCGGTAGCTTCAAGTGACCTATGGATATGGCATGCGTTTTTTGGAGCTCCAGGTACTATGAACGATCTTAATATTCTTGATCGATCACCCGTTTTTGATGACATTATTAACGGAATAGCGCCACAAGTGAACTACTATGTTAATGGTAATCCATACCATTTGGCATATTATCTCACTGATGGTATTTATCCTAAATGGGCGACTTTAATTCAATCTATCCGACTTCCACAAAGTGAGAAACATTCGTTATTTGCTAAACACCAAGAATCTGTTCGAAAAGATGTGGAGCGTGCCTTCGGAGTTCTGCAAGCTAGATTTGCCGTTGTGAAAAATCCATCTAAGTTATGGGATAAAGAAAAAATAGTAAATATTATGAAAGCATGCATCATACTCCATAATATGATTGTCGAGGATGAACGATCAACATACACTCAGTCTATCGTGAGAGAATTTCGAGAAAGCGAAGAAGAGGATACATTCACCGTTACTCCGAATTCAAATCTCGGCACGCCAATGGATCGTCGAGTGAACGTTCGTAACAGACAAGCTCATGAACAATTAAAATTCGATTTGATCGAAAATATATGGGCTAAATTTGGACATCGCCAGTGATTTTTAAGTTTCTATTTCTTGAATAAAATGTGTGTTTGCAATTAATTATGAATTTTTTTTTTGTATGATATGTAATAAAATGTTTGTAATTTTTATTTAATGAAAAATAATGTTTTTATTTTCAATGTATTGATTATAAATGAATATATCTTAATTACTAATTATTTTAAAAAAATATTATTTTGTTGCTAAGAACCTTCAAAAGATTCTACTGATAATGTAATGATATAGTTAAAGTATCTAAAGAAAGTTGCTTAGACTATAAAACAAATAAATCAACCTAAGAAGTGTGCTAAGCACCTTCATTGATAATGTTGCCCTAAGAAAGCTGCAATGAGCTGTGCATGAGTACATCCATGATCATGATAGTGATTAGTGATGATGATGATGATGGTGGATGTCATATTCTCTCGCGTGACTATTTGACTATTGTCGTGTTAAATTGGTGGGCCCCAGCAATAAGAAGAGAGTTAAGCAGTAACGGGAGGTATTACTTCCATATCAAATAAGTATTGACTGACTCAAAAAATTTAAAAGACTTTATAGAAAGTTTTTTGGTTTGATTAATCATCATCCGTTACACCCTATTTTTTCTCTTTTTATAATCAGCTGACTAACTGTGTTAAATCAGCCGTTTATGTTAACAATCATTTATTTTTTCTCTGTGCATATTTGCTTGTTACGTGATGATCAGGAGTGAGGATTATGAGCATGTGGAATAAAAATTATATATGATCCATTGTGAGTGAATGTAAAACAGTGACACCATCTGTAAGGACATGGTTGTGACACCAAGAGATACAGTTGGAGTTACTAACGGGGGGACACGTGACTGATAACGAGTGGAGAGATCCTAAATAGAAGATGAATTTAGGCCAACAAACCCCACGTCCCCATGTCCTTTATCGCTCAATAATTTTTTTGGAGCTGGTAGGAGAAGAATACAAAAGTCACATCATTATATTGTTGAGCTGGTCCAAATTGTTTTTACATTGATGTCCGTTGTCCAGGCATGTTTACAAATGACATGTTCCGGGATAACTCACTTTTGTACTTAAACAACAAAATTATTAAGATTTTATTTCTTTCCTATAATATTTTTCTGTAAGAAAACAGATTGATTGATTTTGCACACTTGCACTCGTGTGTTGCGAGCCACAAGGGAGACACACTAATGTAGTGGAATCAACATGATCCAAACGCTTTCACCTTTTTCTCTGTAGCCCTGAAAGGCTGCATACATCACGTTACAACACCAAAAAAAAGGAAAAATCGTAAAGGCACAACAAAATTATCAACAAGGCTAGTAATTAAACTAGGTAAGGAACCCGTGCGATATCGTACGGAACTCATTTTACAAAAAAAAAATGCTTTCAAAGAAATGCATGTATATGTAATAAAAGTATCTTGTATTAAGTTGTATTCCGATTTTCTAAATTTAGCTAGGATATAAGAATAACAAATAGAGTTCACTGTGCATGTTTAAATGAATAATTGTTTGTACGACATTTAATTATATATTTTTATTTAAGAGACATTATTAGAATTACTAATTTTACTCCATTTAAACAATTCATATTTATGTGTAGGTAAAAACAATTACTATTTTTATATTATTTACCTGCTTTGTTTTTTGAGAAAAAAATATCAAAGAGAGTGGATATTGTAATAAATATATGTTTACTTATATTCATATGGTCCTCAATTATAATATTGCTTTGAATTTCTAGGAGAGTTCTTATAAACACCAACATTTATTATATTAAACTAACACAATAATTAAATACAATTAATAAAACTGATAAATTATGATTTACTTTTCTAAAATCATTAATGAATTTTATTGGATCTTCGAATAGTATTTTTAACATCGAGATGGTATTGAAATATAGATATTCTAGGATTCCATTAGTTTTCCAAATCAAACTTTCATAGTTTAGGTTAAGATATAATAATAACAAATAGAATAACTCTACATATTTATATGTGTCTCTTCGAAGAGTTTTGAAAATCATTTAATAATGAATCTGTTCCTTTTATTCTATATATAATCATTGTGATTTTTTTTGGTACGTAGTTGTCAATGCTCACATCTTTCTATATAAATGATTAAAGATTGCAATGACTGAATCAAAAATTAAAATAGTTAGCTAAGTGCTGTAATAGTTAACACCAAAATTGTTTTTGAAAAAAGGCTTTCAATTAAAATACAGATAAAAATTACAAAGATATTATTTTTCAGATCATATAGTTTGAGAAAGCATTGAAAAAGAGAAGAGCAGCCACTTAATCTCTCAAGCATGGAAATCAAGAGTGGTAGAGATGGGGACTAGATAAAAGTAGCTAGCTTGACCACACTAATTAATTATACGATGACCACGACCAGAACGGCCACCTCAGCCAGGAGTACGAACACCAAAATTATTAGGTTTATCACTAAATACTATTATCATAAAAGATTACATTGGTTCTTCACTAAAATTTTTATTCACCAACGGTAGCAATGAACTCATTTTAAAAAACATGGAATTTTATATTTTATAATTATTTATATTCTAGTACATGCATGGAAAAAACCCTTAAGTAGAAAATTTGATGGTTATGCTTTCACAAAAAAAAAATCCACTCAAATTACAAAAGTACAACATTGCACTGAGAATTATAGCTAGTAAGTTTTACCGAATATAATAACGTAGTCATGATCAAACTTTTTATTATAATCCAAGGGGGGTGTATTCAATCTAACATTTGAGGTGATTTGATTTTTAATGGAGTTTTAGATGATTTAAATAAGTTGCAGAGATTTATGTGATTTTTGTTAAATTACTCTAGAATATCACCTAAAATCATGGGATTTAGATTTCAATTTTTTTAACTAAGAAACTCCATCCAAACACTCTAAAATCACCTGAAAACTTTAAAACTCCATAACTTAAATTATGTTCAACAACAGTGGATTTCAGAGTACTTTACGAAATGTCAAGTTCAATAACAGTGGATTTTAAATGAGTTTTTAAAATTCATGTTAGAATAACAGTGGATTTGTCATTTTAATACAAATCACCTAAAATTCTCAGTTGAATACACCCCCTAAGAGTATGAATACATAGAACATGATTCATGTGTTCAGTACATACATGATCACAAATGTATTTTTGCAAAGAAGGAAAAACATACCTTTTGTTTATGATTTTATGCTATTCATATTTAAATGACAATTTCTAATATCTTTTGTTGATATCATTTCATTTTAAAGATTTAAAATGAGGAACTTATTGACATGGAATATTTATTTTAAATTTGAGATTTGAGATATTTATTTTAAAATAGTATATTTACATATATTATGAATAGACATATCATTACAAAAAAAACAAACTATTTCATATGAAAAGCCACATAATTATGGAAGAGACACTTGTTGAGATATTTTAACAAAAGTTTTTAAATATAATCTCTTTATAATGAGAAGACACAACTCTTAAAACCAATTATTGTAGAAACATTTATTGGGATATTTTAATTACTTTTAAAAACTTTTCCAATAGTTGCATCTTGTAAGAACAAAACTAATCTCACCTTTTTAGGAAAACACACAATTTTTAACATTAAATGAAATTATAAATAATTTGTCTTTTATAATGATAAGCCACAACCCTTAAAACTAATAATTGTAGAAAGATATTTATTGAGATATTTTAACTACTTTAAAAATATTCCAAAATAGTTGCATGTTGGAAAAACAAAATAAATGTTAGTTTTTTTATGAAAACACAACTCTTAACATTATGTTTAAAAGTAATTTGTCTTTTATAACGAGAAGATGCGACCCATAAAACTATATAATAATTATAGAAAAACACTTATTATACTATTTTAACTAATTTCTAAAAAAAAATCTAGTAGTTACATGTTGGAAAAACAAAACTAATATCAGTTTTTTTATGAAAAGACACAATTTTTAACACTAAATGACATTAAAAGTTATTTATCTTTTATAATGAGAAGACACAACTCTTAAAACTAAAAGTTATATAAAGATACTTATTCGGATATTTTAACTACTTTAAAAAACATTTCCAGTTTTTTCAGCTCTTCCCATATACATAAACATATTGATACATTCTGAATGGGTGATGTAATATAATAAATATTTCATATACAAATTTCTTGGTTAATTTTGAATATATATATATATATATATATATTATATAAATTATAGAAAATAGAAAATTATTTCTTGTATCATTTATTTTTAAGGATAATCCTACAATAAAAAAATGGTTAGAGTTTGTTTTATTTAATAGACAGATTATTAGATTCATAGAAATATTTTTACCTTGCTCATTATAAAGTTTGGGTAACACACATTTATCATCATTTTTACCACAATAATGGAAAAAGACTTATTATTAAATCAACCCATTCCATCATGTGTAACAAAACTGTTGGAATAAGTTTTTTGAAGGCCTGACAGTTTCTATAATTTAAGTGTTTCAAAATAATAATAAAAATTAAAACTCTTTATGTTTGTTGTTATTTTGTACTCAACTTGACACTATGGCAAAGGAAAAAACAAATAGATCCATAATTCCTCGATATGCATACACAGCCTCACACATATCTCTCTCATCAATAGTAAACGTCTGAAACTCTTTATGTTTGCTGTTATTTTGTTATATTATTGAATAAAAATATAATTTTACATGCGTATAAGGCCATCCTTATCCCACGTTTCTTGCTCGTCTCTAAGGGGGGATGGCCCGCCATTTTAAGTGAAAACGTTCCCTATTCGGGGAAGAAGAAGAAATGTATGCAGTGTTTTTTTGCGAGCCCCACGACACGTGGCGGCCCGCAATTGATACTGTTTTTAATTTTTTTTTTCTAATGTGAAAAAGTAAAAAAAAAAAAAAATAATAATAATAAACTTTTACCATTCTCTAGGATAAAGATGCCCTAAGTGTCTTCTTCTTTCTTTCTCTTCTCTTCTCTTCTCCTTCTGGTAATCAATGAATCAAAACCCCATTGTCCCACGTATGACCTAACTATTATACATTTATTATGTATATATACGTTTTAAGTATACACATGCACACATTAGTGTACAAATGCATTTGCTTGTGAATTATGTATCTATCTCTCGTCTTCCAACGAATTCACGTCTTTACGTTTATTTTGTTGCAGAATTATATATATATATATACATATATATATACATACATATATAAGCGAATGGTCGCAAGTTGCCATGTGATTTATGTATCTACCACTCGTCTCCCAACAAATTCACGTCTATACATTTAGTTCGTTGCAGAATTTTACATATACATATATATGCGTTAGTTTGTGAACGGTCGCAATTTGCCATTGTTATCCTATTTTGATCATCACTCTTTCCTCTCTTCATCTCTCGGCTTTGATGCGGTTAAAGGAGGAGCCACCATTGTCGTCACCAGACACCACTACCAGAGGAAGCAGCCGTGACATCGAAAGCCACGGATTCGAAAGATGGAGACGTGGAGGAGTAACAACCAACCAAAGGCGCCATATTGATATGTTCCAGAACTCCCTTCTTAAGACTTACTCTACTTCTTTAAAATCATCAAAACCATTAGCAAAAAAGGACCCATCAAAAACCCAGTGATAAATCTCCCCGTAAGGAGATCAACAATTCAATAATGACGCTATACTTCAACCAAAGGATGAGAAGAAAGATGAATTACGTGCGCATTTTCATAATTTAAATTTATTTTTCCAACAGTTATAAATATATGTTAACATGCCTAAATTAAGCATTAATAATTAAGTTTATAAGAAGACACAAAAAAGCACACCTTAACAGAGACTAAAAAGATAGAAAATGAGAGAGACGATGAATACTAAAGGCACCAAGTATGTTTTCTAAAAATATTTCTGCTGTAAAAAATTTAATATATAGATTTTGAAAAGGTACATCGAGGATTTTTCTCGAAGGTATGTATTGTTTGAGAAGGAAACTCTTGAGCGAGTAGTTGCGATAAGAAAAAAGAAATTAAACCAAGATAATTTTGGATCATTAGATAATAAAACAGATAATTATGATCGTCAAATTATAACTCTTCATTTTTAAATATATATAAAATTATGAAAATGTATGTTTGTTAATAAATATGTTGTTTTAATAGATAAATGTTTAAGGAAGAGTTATATATATAAAAATGTATGAAAAGGTATGTTTATTAAGGAATGCATTGTTTAAATAGATAACTTTTCAAAGAAGAGTTGCCAAATATAATTTTCTCATCAACAAAAATGTTTAATAAACAATCATGAACAAAATATAATAGAAAGCAGTTATGAACAAAAAGATACAAAGTATAATAAAATTTATGAAGAAGTGTTAATAAAAAGATACAACCTTTAGAATTAATTGAGATTGCTATTATTAGTAGATATTAAGAAAATAATGGGTCACGGATTATAGGAAGATCAAAGCCTTATTCTTTCAAAAAAAAAGAAGATCAAAGCCTCGTTTTTCCTCTTTCGTCTGATGGATTTGGTCTCTGGTTAATTAAGATTGGTAACAGATGGTGCACTTATCCCATATCTATTCAGATTTATATATATGTCTGATATGAGAAATAACCAAGTCTAGATTCTTAGTCAGCCAACTTTTAACTTGAGTTAGAGAGACGAATCCGACAAACTTGTATGACAAATTCTTCGAATGTTGCGTCTATTCCATCGTGTCATCTGAATAAAAAAAGCTTAGATAATGGATGTCAACATATTATAACAATTTAACTCAGTAAAACTTTCGTAGATGCGTAAAGAACTCGGTTCAATTTTACCCGGTGCTTGCTTAATAACTTGGAGATGACGTAGACTTTATTTATTAGTATATAAACAACGTATTTAGTCTAATCTAAACTGATGCATATTGAATTTGTTTTATCTTATGTCATTCACCACTACATGTACCATTTCCTCAGGGAGGTTCTTTCTTAGAAAGAAATGGAGAATACAATATGGGCTTTTTGCAAAAGTAACTCAAAACTTGGAGTCAAACAGAAAACTAACTTTTTCTTTTGACTCATTTTTTTTTGAGATTTTCACCCCACACCTGCATTTTATCTACGAAAATGCCATTAACTTTTTTTTTTTTCGAAAATGGCTTCTTTACTGTCTCAACCTCATCTTCTTCAATTATTTACAACAGTGCCACTACCATGAATAGTTCAACAACCTTGTACTAACTGTTTGGAGCTTTTAATGCCCTTTAATGCACGTAAATCTCTTTACACTCTCTCTGTTTCAATTGTTATGAACTAAAAACAACATTTCTTTCACTTTCTCTCCATATTCATCCAAAAAACTCAAGCTTTTGATTCAAAATATTTTATGGTTGACAGAGCCATATTTCTTTCGTTTTGACTTACAGTTGCTTTCGTTTGAGGTTCTGGGTGGTTGGAGAAGACCCTGTGTGCAAACGAAGTCATCTCACCTAGTTTAAGGTACGAATTTGAATTTTTTTGAAGATTTGTTCACGTAGAAGACTTACTAGTAAGTCATCTGTATGTAGAAGACTTACTGATAAGTCTTCTGGTCAAACGGACGACTTAAACTAAGTCGTCCGGCTTTGTTTGTTAAAAAAAAAACTCCAGACGACTTATATATAAGTCGTCTACGAGAAACGGGCTAGTTTTGCATTTGACCGAATCGTGTCAGATCTTTGACTATTTCTGGACGACTTATAATTCAGTCGTCTCTGGGAAAGTTAAAATTTCAATATTTTATTAAACTAGACGACTTACGTGTAAGTCGTCTTAGGTTAGTTTTGTAATTGAAAAATAAAACTTCATCGTTTAACTTTTACCAGACGACATAATATAAAGTCGTCCTGACAGAAGACTTAATTTAAAGTCGTCCGGGGAAAGCAAAGTCGTCCAGAATTTTTCCCAATTTTCTGGTCAAACCTTGCTTATCCCGGACGACCTTAAATTAGGTCGTCTAGCTGGACGACTTTCAATTAAGTCGTCTGGAGAAAGTTAAATTTCAAGTTTTATTTTTCAATTACAAAACTAACCTAAGACGACTTACACGTAAGTCGTCTAGTTTGAATAAAATATTGAAATTTTAACTTTCCCAGAGACGACTGAATTATAAGTCGTCCAGAAATAGTCAAAGATCTGACACGAGTCGGTCAAATGCAAAACAAACCCGTTTCTGGTAGACGACTTATATATAAGTCGTCTGGAGTTTTTTTTTTAACAAACAAAGCCGGACGACTTAGAATTAAGTCGTCCAGTTTAATTTTAAATTGCAAAAGTGACCTCTTTAGACGACTTACCTTTAAGTCTTCTGGACGACTTATTTCGAAGTCGTCTGCGGCAATGTTTATTGAACTTCTTCATTTTCTCTATATTTACTAATGTGTTTTATTTTGAATATTTGCAGATGATTTGTCAGTTACATGCAGTTTATGGAGAATGGTTGTTGAGAGATTGCCGTTGGGATTTTGTGGTTGATGATCTCAAAGGAGCAAAATTGTTTTTATTGAATGAAGATTCAACACATGCTGAACTTGTTGCAATGGCTCAAGAAGATTATAACCTGGACATGAGAACAGTGACTGTGGAGATTAGCTACTCATTACCAGCAGAAATGATGATGGCTCCAGGCAGTCCTCCCATTCATGTTACAAGTGATAGACAAGTTCGAAACTTGCTCGAGATACTCAAAACGCATAGAGTATGTCTTTGTGTATCAAGCCGCAGCAAGGTGGAAACGGTTTCAGAGAAAAGGGATAATGATGAAGCTGGTGAATGGGAAGAAGATGTTGGTGATGATGAAGCTGGTGAATGGGAAGAAGATGTTGGTGATAATGATGAAGCTGATGAATGGGAAGAAGATGTTGGTGATAATGAGTTTGTTGAAGATGAAAATCAAGATGGGGAGGAAGAAAATGGGGAGGAGGATGTTGATAACTCTATTGTTGGTGAAACGGATCAGAATGGTGGGGATTACAGTCTTTATGGAAAGGTTCAAGATGAGGACGAGGAAGATGATGATAATATTTGTTTTGAAGAAATGGAAAAGACATATGCTAAGACAAATGCTATTGAAGGAGGAAAATCGGATGGTACCAGTATCTATGTCAACCAGAGTTTTGTTAGCAAGGATGCACTGCTTTCAGAGCTGCGGTTGGCAGCAGTGAGGGGTAGGTTTTCTTTCAGAATATACAAATCAACGAAAACTCTCCTTGTGATACCACCAAGTTCGTGATGTACGTGGTTTTTCATCATGCTTAGTGAAATAATGACTGCAAACAATAAAGCAATCACTTACGGATCAGAAATAATCAGTTTTGGTAGACTAAATCAAGCTATTATGGGTAAAGCAATCACTTACGGATCAGTTTTCAACCAACCAGCGAGTTCCTTCAACTTAGGTTTGTTTGCTGGCTGAAATGGATTATAAGCTGCCACTTTATCTTTATTTTTCTCTGCCGTATAAGGAGATATCTGCGTGGGAGAAGGTTTCCTCGCTCGTTCACTCCTTGCACGCACAGAAGCAGTGGGAGCTATTTTGTCCAATACAACCAGGCTCGGTTGTTGTACGGTGGAAGCGACGCTCGGTTGTTGATCGGTGGAAGCGACGCTCGGTTGTTGATCGGTGGAAGCGACGCTCGGTTGTTGATAGGTGGAAGCGACGCTCGGTTGTTGATCGGTGGAAGCGACGCTCGGTTGGTCAGTGGAAGTGACAGCAACAATCTCTTTGGAGGAGGCACCATCTGCTTTATCCGGCAAGATCTTATTTCCCGCGTTCGCCTCATCGCGAATTTCTCTCTGCATTAAAAGTTGCACACTAGTTAACCCTGGGAAGACTTAAATAAAAGTTGTCTGGACGTCTAGTTGACCATGGACGACTTAATTTTAAGTCGTCCATGGTCAACTAGTCGTCCAGACAACTTACATTTAAGTCGTCCAGGGTCAACTAGTCGTCCAGACAACTTACATTTAAGTCGTCTGGAAAACTAGTTAACCCTGGACGACTTAATTCTTGTTGGGAGAGGATTTGATACTAACCTCGGATTGTTTGGCTTGAGGGGTAGGTTGTTTCTTTTGAAGAGTACGCTTTTTGGTTTGAGGAAGAGGCTTTTTGGTTTGAGGAGTAGGCTGTTTCTGTTGAGGAGTAAGCTGTTTCTTTTGAGGAGTAGGCTGTTTCTCTTGAGGGGTAGCCTGATTGGTGACACCAACCTTCTTCTCCATAGCTTCCACCCTATCGGACAACTTCCTAATCTCCTTGATGCACTTCCTAAACCCTTCTTTCATGCAGTCAACTAGCCCTTCTTTCATGCTGTCAACTACGTCCTTGAACATATTTTCCAACTCCTCTCTAGTCACCCAACTAGCCTCTTCTCTAGCCTCTTCTCTAGCCTCTGTAGGAGCCTCTGTAGGAGCCTCTTTACGAGCCTCTGTAGGAGCCTCTGTAGGAGCCTCTTTAGGAGCCTCTTTAGGAGCCCCTTTACGAGCTTTCTTCAGAGGTCTTGGATTGTCTTCCTCCTCCTCCACCACAACCATCTCTATCTCTTTGGTTTTCTTAGTACCAGTGACTTCCCAGCAATCCTTGGTCCACTTCCACGGTCTCCGATCATACATGACTTTAATGATGTTCTCCGCGGGCACGTCCTCAACCTCAGAGTCCCATTTTGGCCACATTTCACTAATGTCCTTCTCAACAAAGTTGATCACGCGGGTCTGCAGTAAATAGAAGAATCGAGTTAGATATTTGAAAAAAAGACTAAATAGACGACTTAATTATAAGTCGTCTGGAAGGTCGTCCAGCTGGAAGACCTTCCAGACGACTTATATATAGTCGTCTACTAAGTCGTCCAGCTGGAAGACCTTCCAGACGACTTATATATAGTCGTCTACTAAGTCGTCCAGCTGGAAGACCTTCCAGACGACTTATATATAGTCGTCTACTAAGTCGTCCAGCTGGAAGACCTTTCAGACGACTTAATTAAGTAGATACCTGTCTCAAGATAGCTTCTTTCATTGATCTGCGGCCTCTGCTGCCCCCGTAAGCCAGTATCGGTGGAGACGGACTGTTTCCTCTGGGACCACCAATACTAGCTCCCAATTCCGGCATAGCTGTGTACACCCAGACCTGAAGAACTTGTATAAACCCATCCACGGTGTAACAGCCAGTAATATCTTTGTTCCACAAAGAGTCCATCAGCACCTTAAACGCGACTCTCCCCCATGGATAATTCTCAAACCGTTCTAAATCCATCACTAGCCTTGCCAGACTAGATCGTGTAGCGGTTGAAAACTTTCTCCCTTCAATGAATCCAGTGAAGATGGAAAGGTACGCGAGCCGCTTGCGATCTTCCGTGGACCAATCCTCGCATCTCTTCAGTGCTGCTATTATCTGATCAGTAGTTGGCCCAGCTTCCAGATGAACTCCCAGCATCGCCCAGAAAGAAACCATCTCTTTGGTAACTTCACATTTTGGTGTCTCAAGGTCCTCGATGTACTCGCAGTTTAGACCAGTGAGGTTTTCAAACTCTAACAGTGAAAACCTCAAAGGTTCTGGACCAACGAGAGACCACATCTCATACTTCTTCTTAATGTCCAGCTTGAAACTGAGCATGTAGTGAACCAGCCTTGAAGCCCAACCAAATCCCTGCTCCTTGAACTTGATGAAAACTCCCAAACTCGACTCCTTGAGCTCTTCAAATTCTTCATCAGTAAGAGCTTCCCTAAGAGCAGTATGCAACTTGTTATTATCCGTATGATACGAAATGCTATTGTGGGCTTCTGGCTCTTCCCCTAATGTGTATAACCTACGGGGGAGTTCTGGAATATCCATCCTTTTTGTCTGCAAAATAATCAAAGACAACAATAGAGATAAGCTAAACAAGCTAATCTAACAAGAACACACAGAAAAGTCAGAACACAAGCTAAATCAATCACGCCTTAATTGTAACTCCAGACGACTTAGTAGACGACTTAGATATAAGTCGTCTGGAAAGTCGTCCAACTGGACGACTTAGTAGACGACTTAGATTTAAGTCGTCTGGAAAGTCTTCCAACTGGACGACTTCTATTTAGGTCGTCTATTAAGTCGTCCAGTTGGAAGACTTTCCAGACGACTTAAATTACAAGTCTTCCAGTAGAAAAATTAAGCGGACCTGATTAGTAGCAGAAGGAGTACTCGTCATTGCGGTTATAGATCTGAAAAAATAAACGTGAAACGGTGAGAATGAGTAAATTGATAGAGACAACGTTTTATGTTCATCTTTTCCTCGAGATTGATGACTTACCGGCGTTAGGGTTTACAGAGAAACGGCGCTACGATTTACAGAGAAGAAGCGGCGGCGCTAGGGTTTAGAAGAAGCGGCGGCGCTAGTGTTTAGAGGAAGCGGCGGTGAGATAGTGTTGGTGAACACGGTGGAGAGGGCGACGGTGGAAGCGGCGGCGCTAGGGTTTAGAGGAAGCGGCGGCGCTAGAGTTAGAAGAAGCGGCGGCGAGAACGGTGAGAATGAAGTGAGATAGATAGCCGACGTTGAGGACGATGGTTTGTTCGGAAATAGTGGGAATTCAAATCGCCTTTGATATCGCCGGTGAGAGAGAACTGTTAGGTTAGGGTTTCTAAATTTCGCGAAAAATGAACAAAAAAAAAATCACCTTATATATTGGGTAAATAATCCGGTTAGCTTTAGAAGTACGTTGGTAAAATTTAAGGTTTGGTCCGGTTTAGACGACTTATTCTGGCTCATAATGTACATCAGAAGACTAAATATTTAGTCGTCTGTTTACAGAAGACTAAATATTAAGTCGTCCCAGACCCTAAAATGAACCCCTAAACTAAAATGACTAAATTAACTAACTAACCACGTTATAAAATCAAATTATACTTCAATAGTGTTTAATATACACAGAAATGAACACGCTTATGTAATTTTAAAATTTTTCAAAAACGGTTTTAATGCTTTCCGAAATCTAACCCTAACAACATATACAATAGTACAACATATGTTGATGAAAGTTAAACTAAAGAATATCATGACTCACTACTTTCACTCATCTATGCTGAAAACAATTGAAATTTGTTATATCTTAATTTATATCTCTTAATACATATCTTAATTACATAATTCCCATTTTTCACTTATCAAAATATTTTTTACAAAATTTTTAAATTATGTTTAAGAATAACTGTCCAGACGACTTTCAGTTAAGTCGTCGAAAGTCGTCTGAACAGACGACTTTCAAGGGGTAGAAACGTAAAAAAAATTCCGTTTTTTTGTTTGTTCACAAGGGGATAGTTGTAATTTCAATAGCCTTTTAGGTTATTTTTGCCTTTGACCCAAGTTGGGGTATTCTTTTGGGTTTGACTCCAAGTTTTGAGTCACACTTGGCAATTCTCCCATACAATATTCCCAATCCCACTTATTCTAGCATGTATGACTTTTCAGACTTCTAAGGACATACAAATCTAATAAAGAATAGTTGTGCTGCTTGCATGACTTGTTAGATCGAAAAATCAGGATTTATCTTAAAATATGTACAACTACAACTGGTATAAATTCTATACTAATTAATTGAATGATATTTAACAATATCAATGTGATTTTACTAAATTCAAAATGTAAAATGAATAAAACAATCATTAATAATAAACAAATTGACATGATTGTTACCATACGTGGAATGAATTATTTAAGTTGACAAAGATATCAAATAAATTTAAATCTAATAACAGCAATTTCATTGTTTTCGGAATGTATCTCTTATATCCACGTATTCAGCTCCTCAATAACCAGAATTTAAAAGACCACGGTGAAAAGTCTAAAGACAAATATAACTAGTCATAAAAGTCAGAGACATTGCAAAAACTCATTTCACATTCATAACATATGAAACTTCAAGACTTGGTCTTCTTCTGTGTGTGTGTTTTTGATTGGCAAGTCTTCGTCATCTCCCATTGTTCAACATGGAGGAAAAGTCGTGAGACTTCGTCTTACTCTATTGAATTATTTAAACAGAGGAAAAAAAACTCAGGAGACTTAATTATCTTCTATCAATTTGCTTTCCCATGGATGATTCCGATGTCAAAAGGCTTGATGAGATCCATATCAAATCAGAGGAGGAGGAGGAGTGGTTCGATGCAGCTGAAGAAGAACATGATCAGACTGAAACATCTATCCAACAGAGTTATGTAACTATTCTGAAAGAAGAAGATATCCGAAAGCGTATGAAAAATGTGGTCCAACGTGTTTCAGATATTTACTCAATCTCCGAAGCTGAAGCCACACTTCTCCTAGCTCACTTTCGATGGTACTGCGTCATAACATTTTGTATTTCTTGTTTCTCAAGAAACCCTATTTTAATCTCTCTGTTTCTTGAATTTTATATATTATCAGGGATGTTAGTGAGTTTAACAAGAAATGGTCTGATAATGCCAAAAATGTTAGAGAAAGCGTTGGATTATTGGAGTTGGATACACCACTTGATTCACCTTCTGACGACAAAAAAGTAACATCCATATTTTCTTCTTCCACTCATTTATTCTGACCGTGTCTAAGTTTAACAATACATGATCACATTAAATAATCTTGGTATAGTTCTGTTGCGGAATCTGCTTCAAACTACTCTCACTCGAGAAGTCTGCATCGGTCTCATGTGGACATCGTGTATGCAAGTTCTGCTGGACAAGTATGATCTCCCAAATGTTTATTCTCGTTCTTTCTCGACCTTAATGTATATATACTGACCTGTAATTTGATAGGTCATATCAACAAAAGCATCAATGAGATTCCAGATGTTGACTGTTACTGGACATTAAAATGTCCATACGATATTTGTCCAGCTTCTGTTGGTGCAGACATGATAGAGAGATTTGGTTCGGAGAAAGAGAAGACTAAGTACTATCGATATATCTTTAGATCTTACGTTGACGGCAGCAAAGTGGTACAGCAAGCCACACATACTGTATATGAACCAGTTGCTGATTAAGGGATTGATTTTAGATTATTTCTTTTTTTTTTGGCATTTAGATAAAATGTTGCCCTGCCAAGGGGCGTAGCTGCGATGTTCATCATACTCCTGGCTCTGGAAACTTTGATGTCTTATGTCTCTGCCTGCTTAGTTTCTGTTGGAATGTGAGTATCTTGGACTTGAACTTTCTTCACTCCAGTTTCTATCACTGTATTGAATTTTAGCTTCAGTGCAGCAAGGACATTCACAGTCCTATGGACTGTGAATCAGCTGCAAACTGGTTAGCAATGAACAGTTCTGATTACCAAGACCCCAACTGGTAAAACAAATTTTATTTCCCATATTATATAAAAACCTTGAATCTTTCAGATGTTTCAGTTCTTCTGGATTATGAGTTCAGGGTACGAGAGAACACGGTGCCTTGCCCTAGGTGTAAGCTAAGGATCATAGAAAATCAAGATTGTTCACTGAAGATGAAATGCTTGCCGCCTTGTAGCTATGACTTCTGTTGGTAATTTTACTAATATGTCATCTCTGTTTCCACCACTAGTTCATGTCTTTGTGGTTAACCTTATCTCCTCTGCAGGCGGTGCCGTGGTGAATGGACTGAACATGGGGGAGAAACTGGCTTAGATTTATACACTTGTACCCATGATGAGGTCTCGGAAAACTTGCCATCTGATCTTGAAAAGTTTTATGGTTTGTGTATTAACCAATATATCTTCTTTGATCTCTCAAGTCTCATGAATATATCTTTGGTTGATGTTTTGTAGTATGAAGAGACAGTTTTTGGGAATATGGCAGAAGCTGCTGCAGATAGATACAAAGACTGTCATGAAAAGTGGATGAGTAATGAATCGGTACATTATAAACTTTTCAATGAACTCTGTATCCAATACTCATTTAAGAATTTGCGTTGATATCTCTTGACTGTGTTTTTGAACAGTTGATGCAAAAAGCAAAAGCAAAACTCCAGCAACTACACACTGATGTTGTAAGAGAGATCTATGATGTTCTGTTTCAGCTCTGTAGATTACAGTTGAATGAATCTTTTTGTTTTTGGTCAGATTCCGGATCTAAGTAACAACCAGTTAGCAACTGTACAGCAGCTTGAGTTCATTGCGGAAGCGTGGTCTCAGGTTAGCAAAACTAAAACCACTGCCATAATCTATGTATTGTGTTTTGGTTTCCAAATAATTGAAGTGATACATACATATATAAAATACAGATCATGGAATGTAGAAGGGTCTTGAAATGGAGTTATGCTTATGAGTATTACCTAAGAGAGGACGAGGTCGAAAAGCAAGCTTTCTTGAAGCTTAAGCAAGGTTTGTAACTTGAGGACAGTTCACTAGCTAGTAAAAAGACTAAAATAACAATTATTATATGTTGTTGATCAGACAATGCAGAGATTCCTCTTCAAAAGCTGTACAACTATGCAGAGGATCAACTGAATACGTTGCTTGAATCAGATGGACCATCAGAGAATTTTAATAAATTCCGCAGCGATTTAACCGACTCAACTAGGTTTTTTTTACTATATCCTTCTTTCTTGTTTCTCAAGCAATCCGACACATAAACCCTAATCCTCAGATAATTTCGTTTTGTCGCACAACAGCATAACGAGAAATCACTACGAGCTTCTGGTAAGAGATCTTGAAGATGGCTTAAGTAATGTTGTCCCTGCTTCAACGTCGCAAGGGGCACATAACGAGGATATATGATGCTAGTGGTTCGAGCTGTATACATGACGATTAACCGAGGCCAATTTGTTGAGGATTTGGAGTTACGCATCTAAGGGAACGATCTTGTAACATTAAAATTATTGTCGAATGCATTTATTTTAATGTTTAAATTACTAAATATATATATAGTAAATCATTGAATGTCTCATGTTCATATTTTAAAATGAAGCAAATCAGATGTTCCGTCGTGTCCTTTGGCACCGCGGTGAGTAGCGAACTCCTTAACGGTGATCTCTCTGTACTTTGGAGGGTTATCTTCAGACACAAGCTCTCTAATTGGTCCGTAAATTCTAGGATTCGGTCTAATGCCGGTTGTGAAGAAACAGGCGACCGAGACTCGAGCTCCTGTCGCTCTGTTTGCCGAGACTCTATGCTCTGACCTGATGAACTTGTCGTTTGTTACAAGCTGCATCAAACCACACAAAACAACTCTGTTACGTTATGTAGAAGCTGAGACAAATCTGAGCAAAAGGCACTGATTGTGAACAGAAACTTGCCTGCAGAAGGTCTCCTACGTTGATGATCAGTGCACCGGGAGCGGGAGGAACATCGAACCAGAACCCTTCACGGAGAACTTGAAGCCCTTCGATCTGATCCGGAAGGAGGACGGTGATAAAAGAGCTGTCGCTGTGCTTACAGCCCTTCTCATCCTTGTCGATGCGCCTAAAGTCGGGTCAGGCTCTGGACAGGGTGGGTAGTAGTGGCAAAGCATGCGCAAGCCCATGGCGCAATCAATGTCGTTGAGGTGATTAGGCTTCAGCCCTAGAGCTTCTGACAAAAGCTCAAACAGAAACTCTCCCAAACTCACCACTTGCTTCGTGTACTCCAACATAACATCCCTGAAACACTTTTCATCATATACTACACTGTCAGATCATTAGATTAAAAGAAAATGAAGTCAATGTACCTACAAATAGCTGGCAGATCTTGTGGTTCTGGAGGATTTGGAGCCATGTAACAAGAGAAAGTGTCTCTCCAACTTGCAGCTGATGAAGTGTAGAAGTGTAGAGATCGAAGTTACTCGTATACACAAACTCTCTACTGAAATCTCGGCTGTAGAACTGTTTCCTCACTTCAGGAGATTGCTCGTTAAACATGCGAACTCTATCTTTCATCCTCTCGAGAAGATCGAGTGAAACGCCATGGTTGACCACCTGGAAGAAACCACACTTCTCTGCTGCTTCTCTAATCCCATCAACCGTATTCTTGCGCTTAGTCTCGTCCTCGAAGACTCGTCCTGCAAGATCGATCGTTGGGATGGTCGTGAGATGTAGCAAGTCCGAGGAAATGGGCTTAGGATTTGCTAAGTTGGAAGGTGATTCGTGGAAGATTCGTGGAAGCTGTGTTATTCCGGCGTCGAAGAGTCCTTTCACACCTGTCTTCATCTCGTCGAAAGCTTTAAGCTCACTGACACGATCGAATGAAGCAATCTTCGTCGTCTCCATAGTGTTCTTTGTGTTGGAAAAAAAAAAACAGACAGTCTGATTGATACACAATATAAACTTTTTTTTTTTCTGGTTTTACAGCAAAAGACCACTGGTTAAAGATATAGACATTGTGACCACTTGCTAAAGAAAAGTCACTGACCACAGATAAGTTTGATATAAAATGAACGGTTTGTGACAGTTATGTCCCACTGGCTTTAACACAGTCTTACCTAAATATAAAAAGAAAAAGTTATTACAGGGAAAGCAAAGTCCAACGCATCTTTATTAAAACATAAACGTGCATATTCTTTAGATCTTGAGGTGTAGTAATCCAGAGGTACCATCGAATCCTTTGGATCTGTAGAAGTTTGAATACTCTGTAATGGTGGTGTCTCTATATATGGGAGGGTTTTGTTCAGACAAAAGCTCTTTGATGGGTCCATAAACTCGAGGATTCTCCATCAAATACGAACTGAAGAAGCACGCCACTGAGATACGCGGTCCAGCTCCGTTCGCCAAAACACGATGCTCCACGCTTATGAACTTGCCGTTTGTAATAAGCTGCACAAATACCCCCCAATAAGATTAAAGCACTGATCAAGCTAGAAAAAGGTAGGTTAGTTAGTTAGTGAGTGAACCTGGAGAAGGTCTCCAACGTTGACGACAAGAGCTCCAGGGACAGGAGGAACATCGACCCAGTATTGGTCATGGAGAACTTGGAGCCCTCCGATATGGTTTTGCAGAAGAACCGTGAGAAAAGAGTTGTCTGAGTGTTTGGTTAAGCCTAATGTTAGGTCTGGTTGAGGACATGGCGGGTAGTAGTGTCCGAGTAGCAGCATTGAATTGGTGCAGTCCATGTCCTTGAGGTGGTTAGTGTTTAACCCTAGAGCTTCTGAGAGAAGCTCAAAGAGCATTTTACCTACTTTCATCACTTCCTTTGAGTATTCCATCATCACCTCCCTAACAAAACCTCTCACCAAAAATAAAATACATAAGAGTCAATCAATATGGTCAATTAATAATAAAATACATAAGAGTCAATCAATATGGTAAATTAACAAAACCTCCCACCAAAAATAAAATACATAAGCTGAATTCTTACAACGGAGACAGATTCCGACATACATTATGCTTAATTAGTATGGTTTTAATCTTCTTCCTAGGTCTTAAACAATTTGTCAAAGTTAAAAAAAAACATTGAATCAAGTTATTGCTCTATCAGTTACTCAATTTAGAAATCCAATAAAAAATCGACAAGTGATTTATGTTATTAGTCGTTGTTTTGACACCCACTAGAATACAACATGTTACACTATCAAATCATAAACTATTGGATTTTTACCGTTTGTATTTGTTCGTTACCGTTTAATTAATTCTATATTTTACTATAGCAAGTTTTCGAAAATCATACCCACAAACGGCTGGCAAATCCTCCGGTCTGGGAGGATCCGGAGCCGTGTAACAACCTAAGGTATCTCTCCAGTTCGCAGCCTGTGAGCTATACAGATCGAAGTTGCTACTGTAAACCGGTACCTTCTTATTACTCGGATCTCGAGAGTAGAACCCTTTCCTCACTTCCGGGTCTTGCTCGTGAAACTCACGAACCCCTTCTCTCATCCTATCCATCACATCGTGCGAGATGCCGTGGTTGATCACCTGGAAGAACCCCCATCTCTCAGCCGCGTCTCCGATCTTCTCCACCAAGCTCCTCCGGCTCGAGATCGAGTCTGCAGTACTGCCTCCTTGGAGATCGATTGTTGGGATGGTGAACTGCGATGAGGAAGGTGGTTTGGAGGTTGTTATAGTAGCCGGAGGTGCACGGAAGATGGAGGGGATCTCGGAGATTCCGGCGTCGACAAGGCCTTTCACGCCGGTCTTGGTCTCGTCGAAAGCTTTTAGCTGAGTTGAACGATCCAATGCAACAGTGGTCGTTGACTCCATTGTTGTGTTTTTTTTTTTCGTTTATGCAAAGATATGGATTGCAGAGAGATTTAACTAAACAGTTGCTTCTTAAAACTTGTGTTTAGAGTAGTCAGCTACCAAGCCAGATTTTAAAACGTGGTTCACGTGGGCGAAGATAACACTTCACTGTCTTCTTCTGGAGGTTGTTCTGGCAGAGTATCAAAGGGAACGATCTTGTTCAAAATCATTGTAAATGCATTTATATATATATATATATATATATATATAGATATTTTTTTGACATCAAATGCATTTATATAAAAAAAAAACTCGACAGTATTTTGATTGAAACCATCGGATATGTGATACGAACTCTGTTTTTTTGTGGATCGTTCTATAAACAAGGACCAGTTGTTGTAGACAGGAAACGTGGAAGAGTTTGATACTTTTTAACTTCAACTTCGTGTTTATACGAACAACACACAAACTCTTTTGATGTGCATTCTCAAGCCCACCAAACGTATATTGGGCTCAACTAGAGAAAAAAAAAACATTTTAAATTTAACTCAAACCGAGAAAGTCAAAAGTCTTCATCTTTAGAGGTGTTGTTAGGAGGAGAGGTTTTGTCATGTTTTCCACTTGCTTTTTATGATTAAACGTTTCCGAAAAAGTATCTCGGTTTCTGAATCGCTAAGCCTGCGATTCGGAATCTCTCTCTCGACCAGACACTTATATAAAGTTGTTTACTTTCCCTTGTGAGAGTGAGAGGGTTTTGTCTGATTCCTATAAAGCTCAAGCCTTTTAGGGAGAGTAGAAGGGAATTACCACGGATCAGGGATTCAGAGGATGACTTGCTCGGTGCCCACGATACGGAATCGAGAGAGGACGATTTTTACAGCGGTGGTGGGTCAGATGATGATTACAACGAAAGTGATGATGGTGATGATGAACCCGATTACGGGTTCGTTGAGGAAGAACTGGATGATTCCGTCATGATCGCCTCGCATCGCTCTCAGGTGGGGACTTTATATTTACAGTGCTCATTTGTTGCAGCTTGCATAGATTCAGAGCTTGTTACTACTTATTACTTTACTTTTGCAATTGACGACGAATGTTGGATTCTGTTTTATTTAAGATAGTTAAGTCTTTGGCTCTTTGTTGTTTACTTCATTTGATAGTGTTAGCTGGCTGTTAAAGTTTGGAATTTGTTGCCGTTTTGAGCTTACTTTAGTGTTTAGCAGCTTAGTTTTCTCATCTGGCTTTTAATGGAAATTGCTGAGTTAAGTAAGTTTCTTTTTTTTGTTAGACTTTTCCTTTTTGTCATGCAATGCCTAGTCTTATAAGTGATGGAAAGGTAGATTCAGCGAGAAATTTAGTTTTTTTTGATGGAGTTGCGTTGCTATTGATTGTTGCCTTTGTGTGGTAGCTTGATGGCAATGCAGTGAATGTTAGATTTATTTATGTTCACACTTTTTGACCAGCATTGCTCCAAGCCCATTGTTTAGTCCTTCGTGTTTCCAGTAACATAAAAGAATTCTGATAAAGGGACAGCTACTTGCCTGGCTTTCTTATGTGTTTGTTGTTCTTTATTCCACTCCTTGGCGATAATATATAGCTGTTTTTTCTTTTCTCCAACTACTTGCCTGGCTTTCTTATATCTTCCATGGAACTACTGTATGACTGATTGTTTTTCCATCTCTTTATTTCACATATGCTCTTATTTCACTGTGATCATTGACTCATTGTTGTTGTAATGATGCATGCTTCCAGATAAATTATGTTGTCCTCAACAAAGAAGATATCCGTAGGCTTCAGATGGATGATATTGGAAGAGTTTCCATGGTCCTCTCCATAACCGAGGCCGAAGCAAGCAGTTTGCTTCTTCACTATCACTGGTAAATTCGTTTGACATTTTCTGATTAAATTACGAATCTCTCTGTTTCCCTATGTTTTCAGTAATATGTATCTGCAATATTGATTTATTCACAAATACCTTTTTGAAAACAAATCTTCTCTTCCAAGAGATTGCTTTGATCTGGACTCTATATTGATGCCCCCTTTCTCTAGCTCCCTCCCTGATGCCTGAGAAATGTGCCATTTTAGGAGTGTAAGTAAAGTTCATGATGAATGGTTTGCGGATGAGGAGAGAGTTCGGAAAGCTGTTGGTTTATTGGAGAGACCTGTTGTTTCAACCCCTGACGGCGGAGAAGTAACATTCCTTTGATTTGTCCACTGTGAATTTTTTTCTATATTGTTCGCTTGGTAGTTGACGTTTCATTAACGCATTTGATGTTTAGCTTACATGTGGACTATGCTTTGAACCCTTCCAATCGGAAGAAGTTGTATTGCTTGCTTGTGATCATCCTTTCTGCTCTACCTGCTGGACTGGTATGTCGTTTTTTTCTTCGCTTGTAGATGCTTCCATCTCTTAAGCGTTCCTCCATACTTGAAGTGTGTGAAATTAAGTTTCTGTTTTCTGCTAGAACATTTCTTTTTCTTTTTTCTTTTTCTAATACCTTTCCTTTTATACTCTACACATATATAGGTTATATCAGCACAACCATTAATGATGGCCCAGGATGCTTGACGCTAAAGTGTCCCGAGCCTTCTTGTCCTGCTGCTGTTGGTCAAGATTTGTTTGAAAAATTCGCTTCTAAGGAAGACAAAGAGAAGTACTATCAATATTTCCTTAGGTCTTATATTGAAGACAACAGAAAGGTAAGGCCTCCAAGATAACATATATCACATTGCATAACTTACAGCAATAAGCAGAAACTGCTAGATTTTTTCTTATATGAAATCTAGATAACCACAACTTTCTTCAACTTTGATTTAAGCAGACCATGGTGCTCTGTCCTCCATATGAATGCCTATGATATGGCGCTTGTCTTGTCTTGATTTCACTCTCATTTGTTTTTTTCTGCTTCAGATGAAGTGGTGTCCTGCCCCAGGATGTGAGAATGCAATTGAGTTTGCTGCCGGAACTAGCAATTATGATGTTTCCTGCTTGTGTTCACGGAGCTTTTGCTGGAATGTAAGTTTTTGGTGTCAAAACCGATCAATCTGCTTTCTTTTTTGACTATTTAGTTACTTCGGTTTATTTTGTGGACCTTTAATAAATATGAAATTCCAGTGCACTGAAGAGGCTCACCGTCCTGTGGATTATCACACAGTAGCACTATGGATACGTAAGAACAGCGCTGAATCTGAAAATATGAACTGGTATTATTCGTGTTCATACTTCACCATATCTTCTGTTTATTTCTACCGCATATTCATGTTTAATTACCACTGGAGCTATCTCATTTCTTTTGCATCAACCATTTTTGTATGACATGCTAACCAGCTTTTGCCTCCCCATACCCAGGATACTTGCAAATTCAAAGCCTTGCCCGAAGTGTCAGCGGCCAATTGAAAAGAATCATGGATGCATGCACATGACATGCACACCCCCTTGTAAATATGAGTTTTGTTGGTAATGCCTTTATCCCCATCTCTGAACATGTCCAAGTTTGGTTGTTAGTTGTTAATATATGATGCCTTAGGGTTTAATCTTGTGATGGAAGTGCAAGAAGTGCTAATGAATGTATCTGTATATGTATGAATGAATCTTTAGGCTTTGCCTTAATGCATGGACAACTCACGGTGAAAGAACCGGTGGTTTTTATGCCTGCAACCGGTATGAGTCGGCTAAGCAAGAAGGACTGGTAGGACCTCTTCTACTTCTTTGATAATTTGTAGTCGCTGACGGTTTTTAGTATTGTTTGTTTGACATCAGTTGAATTTTTGTGTTTTAGTATGATGAGGCTGAAAAGAGGAGAGAGATGGCAAAAAATTCACTCGAGAGATACACTCATTATTATGAACGATGGGCAAGCAATCAGACGGTATGCACAATTTTTTAATACTTGATAGCTTAAAGTGTTCTATACTTTCTAATTCAGCTTCTATCATAATATAGAGGATCATAAGATATTTTGACTTTCCAGCTGTGAGCAAATCAGTAATAGCATTTAATAAGCTTTGACAAGATAAAAAATTTGTAGCATGTTGGAGCTAACTTGATTTTCCATTTGGTTTTCTTTATTTATGAGCATCGAGAATGTGAATCATGTGAAGGGTGTTGTTGAGTAATGTATATTTTGGCTATTAACACCCCAGAAACAAGATAATTTAGAGTTGTATTTCTTACTTGGCTGCAACACTTACAAGACATTATATTCTACCCCTATGCCAAGAGCTTTCTCGTCTTCCTATCATATGTGTTTACTTTTTTTTTGGGTCTGATTTGGCAGTCGAGACAGAAAGCTGTGGAGGATCTGCAGAAAGCGCAATTGGAAAAGGTAGAAATGTTGTCAATGTTATTATTCAATGTTGTTTCCTTGTTAATCTTTGATCTATAGAATGATAGCTAAATCTTCTTTGAAGTGGAGAATGATTTGAGGCAACAATTAATTCCCTTCGGTATTATTAAACACCAAAATGTATCCGGACTCTTAATAGGGAATGCAGTGCCGTTACTTTGTTGATTTTGATTTGAATTTGTGGTGCTTATACATGTCGGCTTTTATATAGAATGGGGTATGTCAGTTTCTCAAATGCTGTTGTCAAACATTTCTTGTTGTTTTTGCTAGCTGGAGAAACTTAGTGACATAGAATGCACTCCAGAATCTCAGTTGAAGTTCATCACAGAGGCGTGGCTTCAGGTTAGCAGCTAAAATATTTAAATAACAACGAGATTTATGTGCAACATCTTTCTGAATGTTCCCCCCATTATATCTTTACAGATCATTGAATGCAGAAGGGTACTGAAATGGACATATGCATATGGGTACTATCTACCTGATCACGATAAGAAACAATTTTTCGAGTACTTGCAAGGTCAGAATCCTCATCTGTAGATTGGCTGGAAAAGCTAGTTGTGTCAGTGAGCCCTTGAAGTTTGATATTTCTCTTGTTGGGTTTGATCAGGGGAGGCTGAGTCAGGTTTGGAGAGGCTCCACAAATGCGTAGAGAAGGAATTGGAGGAGTTTCTAACTGCTGAAGGCCCTTCAGATGACTTCAATCAATTCCGGACAAAATTAACTGGTTTGACCAGGTGATTGTCTTTCCTTCTTTTAATCTATTCGGCTGTTTGGTAGAGAACAATAAAGGATCAAGAAAGACATTATGTCGACTTATGATGAGTAATACTCGGATCAGTTGTTGTATCTGTAGACTGTCATAGCTTTGGCTGAATTAGTGACTTGAGACGTTGAACAACCATATAAGTGCTAACTGCAATGACTTGTATCGTGTATAAACAGCATAACGAAAACCTACTTTGAAAATCTGGTGAAAGCTCTGGAGAATGGTCTTGCTGATGTGGATACTACGCAAGGGGGAAGCAGCAAATCAACAAACTCCAAATCTAGCAAGACAAAAGGTGGTGGGAAAGGTAAAGGAAGCTCCAAAAGTAAAAACTCAGATGGAAACTGAGATCTCTCTCAGGTTCCAGTTACAATCCCTCTCTATGGCTGTCTCTCTTTAGTGTGCCGCCATCTCATCAAGAAGCTATTCACTTACTTGGAAGTAAAAGAAAAGACTTTTTAAAGAGTTAGTTGAGCAAAATTGGAGAAAGGAGTGGGGTTTGTTGCACTATTTATACAGGAGTCTCTGAAGGCACACCATTGCACACACAAGCGAACTGTCATTCTCTATCTTATGCTAAGAGTTTGTAATAGTTTATTATAAACTATCTAAATATTGTATAGTATTAAAGAATATTCACTTTGTTACTTTGGCTTTTTGATTTGCCTTGCTCTGCCAATGCAATGTCTATGAACACCAATTGGAGTCTCTTTGTCTGAAGTTTCTTCATGTCAAGAAGAAATGTCACTCTCCTTTGTGTTAGTCTCTTCAAAAACAACTCGAGAAAGTTCAAAATCTGCTATTTTTTGTGGGTTGGGTTATATCTACTAATAATAGCAATCCCAATTAATTCATAAGGTTGCGTCTTTTCATTACAATTTTACTCATACCTGTTTGTTATATCTTTCTGTTATAACCGTCATACCTAATTACGGATGTATCTTTTCGTTATACAGTGGCATCTTTTCCCTCTTATGTCTTTTAAACTCTATATAATTGTCTTGTTCACATTTTTTACACCATCAAATCATCGTAATTTTTCAGTGTTACTAATATGCATCTCTTCTCTCTCAACCGGCTATCTTCAAGCGACTGTTAAACAGTTTTTTGTGTTTTTCTTCTTAAAAATTGCATATTATTGAAAATAAGTTAAATTATAAATATGTTTCAAAGATTTTGTTTCATCATAAAAGATATATTTGTTGAAAAGAAATTAAATTATAAATATATCATAAAGATTGTGCTGCTTCATCCAAAAAATTGCATTTTTGAAAAAAAAATTAAACTATATTTGTATCTTTTCAACATCATCTCTAACATCTATTAGCAACAAGATTTGTGTGTGTTTAATTAGTTTTAAGAAAATAGTTACCAAAAGTTGCATCTTTCTATTCATACATATTCTGTCGGTACCTAACCAACTTTTCAAAAGTTGCGCATTTTTTTTATCAAGTTGCACATTTCAGTATTTAATACTAATACATTTTTTAATTTCACTGTGTGTAAATTTCCTACAGTTGCAACTCTCTATTAATTGTTATATATGCTTATTCGCTTTTAACCGCTTAAGTTTTAAATGATAATTATTGGAAATTATAACGTGCCCTATTGAAGTTGCTTTTAGCGAAGGAGTGCGATTACTAAGGCAATAAGGTACATCAGAGTTTTCAACCGTTTTCTAACTTTTCCGCCGGATTGTCTCGTTGGTGGTGATATTGGGTTTCACCAACCGTTTTTTCTATTTCTTTGCGTTTCTCCTGTTTCATGGCGATT
Source organism: Brassica juncea (assembly GCA_018703725.1). Classification (NCBI taxonomy): domain Eukaryota; kingdom Viridiplantae; phylum Streptophyta; class Magnoliopsida; order Brassicales; family Brassicaceae; genus Brassica; species Brassica juncea. The sequence continues at coordinate 13,386,162 of CM031940.1, forward strand.
ATGAATGATTTTTAGTGGTTTCTATGGTGAATTCAACACTGCAATTTCTCCTCTGGTCATGGGGTACTTGTCCTGCGTTAATTATGGTGTGGGTTTTGTCTCCCTTCGGGAGTGTTCTCCAACATATAATGAGTGGTTTGTCTGGTTTGTTGTCGGCGCTTGTCTGTTGCCCTTTTGGGTTGTCGGTTTCTGTCTCATCTGAATATTTCAGGCGAGTTTCATGTTTGCCAATTGTCCGATTGGTTTTTTTAACCGCCATTGCCGGATGATATCAGTTGTGTGTTGTGCTTCTCTAACCTACCACTTATGCTCTTCTTTCATCTCATGACATATGAGAGTATTTTGGGTTACTCATCATTGGATTGTGGTGCATCCTCTCATGGAGGGGTGTATGATTCCTTTGATCGAGGTTTTGTGTTTCTCATGGGGGTGAAATTATTTTTCTCTACAGTGGCCCACATGTGTATGGAGTGAAAAGACACTGCTTCCTGATTTCAGACATGTATTGTTGTGAAAATTCAACTCGTGAATGGAAGAGCCAAACCATTTGTTATATATGGTCAAAGCTTAGGAGTTGGCTGATAGAGTTTGGTAAAACTTTCATTAATATTAAGTCTCTGGACGGGCTCGTGTGGTTTATTTGGGCTGTGAGTTGGGGACATGTAATGTTTTTTGCAATTCCTGCAATGGACAATTGGCAATGATTATCGGATTTGGTGATGTTTTTTTTGTAGTGTTTTCTTTTTGTCCCAAGTCATGGATGTTATGAAAAGTAGACGTGTGCATGTAAAACATCTCTATAACAGAGTTTTTGTTACGAACAAATCTTTGTTTTTCTTCTTCTCTATTTCCTGTCAGATGAAATTAACAAAAAAAGACATAATAACCGTTTTCAACTCATTTTTCCGACAAAATATGCAAGATAAGTTTACATATTTTTAATTAAAGTATAATAATATAAAAATATTTTGAAGGGTTGAATCTTCTTATTAATACTTTTTTGTTTTCTTTTATTTTTTCAATAAATGTTATTATATTTGACAAGATAATTAAAGTTGTTAAGCTAAAATTCAAGTTATGGCATATTAGAAAAATATCTTCAGTTAAAATAATACATAGCAAATAAACTGAGAGGTAAAATTCAAAAATCAATGGAAAACATAAGATGACATTTGTATGTGTGATCAAACCAGTTTAATATTATATTAAATATACATAATATTTTTACCCTTTGATGTTATTGAAATTTGATGAATTATATTTTGTTTTGGTTATAAGAACTAATTTCTCAAAATAAAAAGGGCCGGGGTTTGCTATTATATAAGCCAATCAAAAGAATATTATAAAGGTATATTCAAAATAAAATAAAATCTAAAAATGTTTAAACGAATGTGTCTATAATTATGTGTCTTTTCAACATGCATATTAGATTAGATTGAAAAAAGTGTAGATGTATATTTCATCATAATGTGTCTTTATATCCAAAATGTGTCTTTTCATGCTAAATGTACTATCTAAAAGTAATTATTTAAAATACGAAAGTTGTGGCTATTCATACAGATTTTTTGTGAAACTATAAATAATACAATTCTATAAGTAGATCATTGTAAATTTTATTTAATTTATAATATTATATATTTGTAAACTACTGCAGTCATTGGTGATGGTAGCTTTTGATGATGAACTATTATAATTATGATAAATCATTACAACTATTAGTAATAATAGACTTTGGTGGTGAACCATTGCAATTTTTAGTGTTAACAATTATAACTTTTAGCTAAACATTGTAATGCTTCGTTGTTAACGTTGCAACTTTTATCGCTCTATATAAAGAGTTATGAGAATTGACAAATCAATATGTAGCAGAGATAAAGAGAAATATTTTCTGTTTCAATTAATCATCAAAGATCTTAAAGAAACACATTAAATAACAAAATTTTATTTGTTATTCATGTATCTTAACCAAAACCAAGAATTAAATTTTGATTGTTTTGTTGTATAACTGGATATCATTGTAGCTTGAATAAGGTTAAATATTCAGTTGTCTTCGAGATTTTTAAAATAACTCAGATAAACATATGATAAGACATATATCTTATTTTGTATTGGTATAACTTTATTACAACCAAACCTATAAACACAATATAGATTTATAATATTATCAATAAAGGAATGTATATGCATGCAAAATAATTTTGTAACACATGTATTTCTTTGAAAACAATTGTAAACAATTTTTATAAAATGTTATGTTATAAAATATAAAATATATTTTTATAAAATGAGTTTCCGTGCGATGTCGCACGGTTCCTTACCTAGTAATAATAATATTTTCTACGATAAATAACTGTTAGATATGTAACCAAACCTTTGGGGTTTAAGAAGTGTTCACAGTCATATTAATTTAATTTTAAAATTAATGTAATTATTAGTTCATTATTTAAAGTAATGGGGTGAATATAAAATAATGATAATATTGAAGGAGTTATTTCAAAATAATCCAAACTTATTAGGAGAATATCCACGGACTAAGAGAGACGGGGATAGAGATATCCTGACGTCCAAACAGGTAGTGAGGTAAACAAAAATTTATTAAAGCAGCAGCCGGAAAAAAAAACAGAAAGGAAGAAGAAAAAAAAAGAAGAAGAGCAAACGAAGAGACGGACCCTGCAAATCCTGCAGTCTCCCCACTGACACTTTCGATCTTTCTCTCTCTTCTCACCTTCTCCAAACCTTCAGGTTCTCAGCGTCTTTACCTTTATCATCAATCCGTTACGCTGCTCGATTTTTTTGCATTATCTCCGTTTGATTGGCTCCTCTGAGTTGTATAGCTAATGCAATCGGTTAAAAAGATGTTCATTAGCTATAATCTCGGCTCTGTTGTGCACAGAAATGGTAGATTTACTCGAGCTGATCACGTTCGGCTTCAGTTTCTAGGGTTTGATTAGGACTTTTCATTGTTGAGCTCTCGGAGGTTTAGTGGCGTCCCTTCTTGGCTTTGTGTCTATGAATGCATGTCTATTAAGAGTTAGATTTACCAAGAAAGGGCGTGGCTTTGTGAAAAAATACTAGTTTGTGTTCCTTCTTGGATTCTTTTACATTGTGAAAGTTAATTTTCTACATGTTCTTTCTTGAATTCTACAGATTGTCTTTCATTTTCTGTTGGCTATGGTGCTGGAATGTGATCTGCGAATGTTTTGAGTTTTGTAGTTTATGGAAGTAGATAGTCATCCGAGGTAGCATTTCCCTTATGCATCCCAAGCGAGGACATGTGTCGGATACTAAGCCAGTTAGAAGCAGCGATAGGCTTAGGAGGAGACCTAAATTGTATGGTCGCTCATACTATTACTACACACCCAACTTACATAACAGGAAAAGAAAAAACACAAAGACGAGAACGGCAGCTTCGCAGATTGCAAAGATGCTGCATAAAGGGAACAAGCCAGCACGGGCATCAAACACCACGGTAAGCATCAAACACCAACCTCTGAATTATTTTTTTTTCTCTTCTGAAAGTACCAGTGTACGTTCCACTGGATGTTGTTTAGTCTTTTTATGCGAATGTTACTAAGTTAACTGCAATTGAGAGCATTTCTGCTTCCCCCGAGTTTTAAGTAGATGCTAGTTTCTATGATTATTTATGCCGCTATGAAGTTTCACCTTGGAGAAGATGATAATTTTAATCCAACAATAATGGCTGTTGTCGTATTAGTATCTTGTATTGCATACCGTTTATCTTGGTCTGATTAAACCAGAATGTTGATAACATTGCTAATGACTTACAGCCAATTGCATCCGACCTCCGGCGCTCCACTAGGAAGAGAAGACTCTCTGTAAATCTTGAAGACTATACTGACAGTTCCGGAGCGGAAGATGAAGATATGATGGTCAGGATACTTTTCCTCTTGAATATGGCTCTTCGATTTTAAAGCTGCTTTATAAGTAATGTCTCATGCCTTTTAAGAATAATTTTCTGATCTTTTACAGAGTCCAGCATATCGAACTGTAAGGAGTAGAGTCAATAATGGAGTTCATCGAAATTTCTCTACTTCTAAAAGTAGAAAGGCCATGGAAACTGAATCAGCACCACGACGTGAAGGTCTTCGTCCTCGTCGTTCAAAGATAATTGCTAATAAACGACTGAAAACAGAATCTGGCGCCAATCAAGATTCATCAGAAGAGAAAGATGGCCCAGAAGAAACCGAGAATGGAAATGAACTAGATGACCATGATGCTGATGATGGTGAAGATGAGGTCGAGGCTGAAGACGAGGGTAATGGAGAAGATGAGGGAGATGGCGAAGATGAGGAAGAAGATGGCGATGATGATGAAGATGGTGACGAAGAACAGGAGGGAAGGAAGAGATATGATCTGCGAAACCGTGCTGAAGTTCGGAGGATGCCTACAGAAGAAATTAACAAGCAACAACAACCTAGATCTCCCCGGAGAGTGTTGCATCAAGGCATGGGCACCAGGGCTGGAAGGGATGCCAGGAGAGGTGGGTCTAGGCTTCACAAGCGCCATCGCTTTACAAGAACAGATGATTCAGATGATTCTCTTTTTGTGGATGAGTTGGATCAGGGCCCTGCAATTCCCTGGACTCGAGGTGGAAACAGATCTGGACCACCTTGGTTATTTGGGGGCATGGACACGTACGGGTCAAGTTCATTGGGGTTGAATGCTGGAGCTTCTGGTTGGGGTCACCAAAGTGATGGCTTAACTGCCTTAACGTCCGGGGTTCAGACTGCTGGACCAAGCTCTAAAGGAGGTGCAGATATTCAGCCACTGCAGATCAGTGAGAATATTAATTTTGACGACATTGGTGGGCTGTCCGAATACATTAATGATTTGAAGGAAATGGTTTTCTTTCCGTTGCTGTACCCAGAGTTCTTTGCAAGTTACAACATTACTCCTCCCAGAGGTGTACTGCTGTGTGGTCCTCCAGGCACTGGTAAAACACTGATTGCTCGAGCATTGGCATGTGCTGCTTCAAAAGCTGGACAGAAAGTTAGCTTTTATATGCGAAAGGGTGCTGATGTCCTTAGCAAGTGGGTTGGCGAGGCTGAGAGACAACTAAAGCTACTCTTTGAGGAGGCTCAGCGAAATCAGCCTTCGATAATCTTTTTTGATGAGATTGATGGTCTTGCTCCTGTAAGATCTAGCAAGCAAGAACAGATACATAATTCTATTGTTTCAACCTTGCTGGCGCTGATGGATGGCCTTGATTCTCGTGGTCAAGTTGTTCTCATTGGAGCAACAAACAGGGTTGATGCAATAGATGGAGCATTACGCCGCCCTGGCAGATTCGATCGAGAGTTCAATTTTTCTTTACCAGGCTGCGAAGCACGAGCCGAAATATTGGATATCCACACTCGTAAATGGAAAAGTCCTCCTAGTCATGAGCTGAAAGAGGAACTGGCAGCTAGTTGTGTAGGATATTGTGGTGCTGATCTGAAAGCTTTGTGCACTGAAGCTGCCATTCGTGCTTTTAGAGAGAAATATCCACAAGTTTATACCAGTGATGATAAATTTGCCATAGATGTTGGGTTGGTTAAGGTTAACAAGAGCCACTTTGTAGAGGCAATGTCAGCTATTACTCCTGCTGCCCATAGAGGGTCTGTTGTGCAGTCAAGACCACTCTCTCCGGTTGTATTGCCATGTTTACATCGACATCTCCTTGGATCCATGAGATTAATATCAGATATTTTTCCCTCGTCAGCCATGTCATCAGAGTTGACCAAGCTGTCAATGCTTTCATTTGGATCCGCAATTCCTCTTGTTTATCGTCCTCGACTCCTGCTGCTTGGTGGTGAAGGAGTTGGACTGGTAATTGCTTGTCGTTTCGTGTGATTATTTTCAAGGCTTTATTGTTTTCAGCTGAATTAACTTACTTGTTAGCTTAACAGGATCATCTTGGACCTGCTATCTTGCACGAGCTAGAAAAATTTCCTATTCACTCTCTGGGACTTCCATCTCTTCTTTCGGATCCTGGTGCCAAGACCCCGGAGGAGGCGTTAGTACATATTTTTAGTGAAGCTAGGAGAACAACACCTTCAATACTTTACATACCTATGTTTAATAATTGGTGGGAAAATGTAAGTGTGTTTCTTACTACCTAAATTCATTTTGCTGCAGTTACTTTGGGAGATGATGTTTGCATGTTTGCTTAATATAATTTATCAGCTTGTCCTATTTGTTTTAGCAGGAACTGCTTTGAGATTTAAGTTGCATGTCTAATGATCTTGATACTGATGTCTGCAGGCGCACGAACAGCTAAGAGCTGTATTCCTGACTTTGTTAGAAGAACTGCCGTCAAACCTACCCATATTATTACTTGCTACATCTTATGGTGAATTGTCTGATATTGAAGAGCAGTCAGTATTTGACAGTCGATCTGTGTAAGTTTATGCTCTACTTGTTATCACTTCAACCAGTACCATTGCACAGATTTACTGGCTTTTCTTTTGTTTCCAGAAAAACTGGTAGGTTACCTTCTTTGGTGTTTGGTCAGCCAACAACTTTTTTTTGAATATGATAATGTGTGAGCTTGTTCTGAGAGGCAGTCATCCCTTCAATGTCAAAGCATGCATTTCGGTTGTGTGTGCATGTTAGTCTTGAGTTAATATATGAAGCTGTTGATGCTTACGTATGTTATCCAAGTTGATGTTTTTTTTTTGGTTTGTCTGATGTTGATCGCCTTAAACTTCCTTAAAAGTGGCATGTAATGATAGATAACGTTATAAACTTATATACTAGATTTGACAAACTATGGAAGGTCAGACAAAATTTCTAAGTATTGGCATTGCCTTTTATTGGTTTCATATGCCAACTTAGCATACTCTGTCCTGAACTCTCGCTATAGATCCTTCTTTTGGTTGTCCATATATAGATTCCACGCTAGTGGTTTATTTCTCCGTTTCTTAGATTGTGTACCTTTGCTTTCAGCTATACTGTGGACAAACCATCAGGCGAAGACAGGTCTTTGTTCTTTGACCGTTTGATTGAAGCTGCTCTCTCAGTCATTTCAGGCTTAAATGGCAAACCTGATGGACCACCCCTTCCAGAACTTCCCAAGGTTTCAAAAGAACCTACTGGTCCAAAACCCGCAGAAATAAAAGCCAAGGTGGAAGCAGAGCAGCATGCCCTTCGACGATTGCGTATGTGTCTCAGAGACGTTTGCAATAGGTAAATGTGTATTGGCATTGACTCTATATAAAACTCCATTAAAATTGTCTGCTCGACGATAATCTTCTGGTGATTGATGGCCTACCGTGCACGTTTCAAATGTTCTCTTTAAATCTATATGCTTATGTGATAACAGTTTTCTCGTTACTTGTATATTATATAACTTGTAGTATACTTTTGCTATGCAGGATACTATATGATAAAAGATTTAGCGCATTCCACTTCCCAGTTACCGACGAGGATGCTCCAAACTATCGCACAATAATTCAAAATCCAATGGACACGGCTACTCTGTTGCAGCGTGTCGATGCTGGGCAGTACCTTACATGTTCACCGTTCTTGCAAGATGTTGATCTCATTGTGAAAAATGCCAAGGTGGACTCCTGTTTTACAATACATCTCTTTTTACATGGCTATAAAACCTTGACGATTTAGAGAATGTGGTCTCATTTACAAGACGTTGATCTCATTTATCCAGGCTTACAATGGAGATGATTACGCTGGAGCGAGAATTGTCAGTCGAGCCTATGAGCTTCGAGATGTAGTATGTTTGCAAGTCTCTTTTGGAATGCATTTCCATGAAAATTTGCTGCAGGCCTATCACCCCAAGAGCTTTTCTCTGAAGCCGTGATTATCTTTATGTTTCAGGTGCATGGAATGCTGTCGCAGATGGACCCAGCACTGCTAACATATTGTGACAAGATCGCAGCTGAAGGTGGTCCTTCACAGATACCAGATGATCTGAGTGGATCTATCCTTGGTTTAGCTCCTGTAGTGCAGATGGGGACTGTTACTAGATCCAGTGCCCGACTTCGAAATGTGCAGCCAGAGGTTAATATAGATCGAGATAATAAAGGTCTTAAAAAGCCTAAGAAAACAGCTGATGCTGCCAGTACAGGTAATGCCACTGCAAACGAATATATGGTTCTTGTTTTACGTGTGAATAATCAAACAACTTGTTACTGGATATAGAACAACGCTTGATAATGTTTATGTTGTGGTGAACAGATTCAGCTGAAGACAAACCAGAACACCAAAATTCAGACGTAGAAATGACACCTCTGGAAGCAGCGAAATCAAACTCATCAGCAGCGCCTTGTTCAGCAGAAGATCCGCCTAGAAAAGAGGATGAAGCTTGTGGGGAAGAAGAAGTGAGTGGTGATTGTTCCCAAGCTTCTGTGAAGTCAGACGAAGACATCTCAAGCGAGATAGAATCTGTAAAGGGAATGCTGATGGAGCGTACTGAGAACTACAGCATTCCGCAGATGGAGAGGGTCTACACTCGAATCATGAAGGGTGTACTTGAGACTCTGGACAAAGGGCTTGGTGATGATGATGATGATCAAAGCCCTAAGCATTCAATTTTGAGATTTTTATCGGAATTCGCTCAGCATCAGGCGAATTTCTGAGGCTTAACTTTTTTTCTCATATCGGTTAGAAATCTTAAGAAAAGAATGAAAAGGAACAAAAGTTTTTTACTTTTCTAAATCCTGGATTTTTTTCTTTTAAATTTGACTGGAAAAAAGTTGCAAAGAACAAAAAGGTAGAAGTTAATCAGTAGGATCTTCTTGTAAAGTTGAAGAAGTTGCACCTTTAAAACAAGTTTAAAAGCGAACAAAAAAAAGAAGGATTTATCAATTAATCTGAGGCATATGCTTATATCTTGCATCACAAGGAATATTTTATCATAATGCATATATATGAAACACACTCACTCTCTCACTCCTCAACTTGAGTTTCTGTTATGACCGTTGGGATGAGTTTTAGCGGGAATATAAAACCGACTTCTTGGACGATTTTAAAGATTCAAGAGAAAAAAAGAGAACACTCTGAATTTGCCCCGCTTCTTCTATATTAATCAGCAAGATAGTTTCGTTCCTCTCTCTCTCTCTCTCTTACTCGTCCACTTCTTGTGCTCTTCATCTCGACGGTGCCTAACTTGTTGAATCAACACAGCTTTACTTCACCGGCGCAGAAGAAGAGATGAGCTTGTATAAGGATGTAATGTGGAACCTTCCAGGATTCTCCAAGACTGTCAAAGACGAGGAAGAAGAAAAGAGCATGAGGAGAATCTTCCATCTCTTCCCCAAAAGAAAAAGATCCCTTCGAGGACCCCCCAAGAAACGCTCTGTCTCCTCAAAACTCCCCATAAAGAAACGCCCTGTTTTATACACCACCACGCCTCCCAAATGGATTCACCGCTTAAAGAAAGACATGAACATAGTCGATGATCCCATCCTCATCGCAGGGAAGCCTCTTGACCTCAACGACGTGGATCCAGGCCAAAACCGTCTCTCTATCCCTTTCCAGACCCTACAGAGAAACGACTTCTTGACCTCTGACGAGGGGAGGATTCCTGGAGACGAAGGCGTTAATAACGATGGGGGGATTGGTGTGCCTGCGTTTCTCGTTGATCAAAGGACTAAACAGTGGAAGATGGTCTTGAAGAAGTGGGTTCGTATGTGTGATTCAGGGAAAGTGGTCCTCCAGAGTTTTCTGTTGAGTGGTGAATGGAGCGACGTCGTTGAGGCTAATGGGTTGAAAGAAGAGGACAACATCAGTCTCTGGTCTTTCAGGCTCAATGGATTCCTCTTCTTTGCTCTTGACTTTGCAGGTGACTCCATTGACTTCTTAAAGTAAGAAAAGGGAGTGTTTTAGGGTACGATAGAGTTGTAACAATATTACATACTAGGGTTTATGTTACAAAACTGGGATCATATAGTCCTCTGTTTCAAAGCTGGTTAAAACACAAACCTTAAGGCGTTTGTTTTTGTTTTGACGATGGAGATTGTCACCACACTCTCTTTATATGAAACTGTATACTTTTGTTTCATTACCTTGCATTGTTGCTTGACCCACACGACATTAAATTCTAATTTTCAGAAACTCCAATCTAGTAAATGTTAAAACACCTTCCAAGAAGATCTTGAGTTCTTAAATCTCAATCATTCAGAATCATTATCTACTTCTGCATAACCATCTAACTTCAGGTGATTCTATAGTTTTTGGTCTAGTAACTTCTTGGAAGTGTAACTTACAAACTTAGGGTTTAACTATGATTGTGGTCTATAATTAATAACATGTCCCTTCTGTTTTTTTAGATCTTTACAATCGTATGACCTTAACAGTTCTGACATGAGTTTGAGTTCTTGTTTGGTCTACTGTAGTTGCTCCATTGATTCAACACCAATGATGTCTTGTTTCATATCTCTCAACTTCTGAACCTTCCACTGCCGGATGTTGTTAATTAGAAATATGATTTTAGTAAAACTGATGTGTCATCTCTCTGTGAGTCCTAACTCACTTTAATATATTAGATAGATGAAGCACAAGATTACACGTGATAGTATATATATATGTATACACTATGCCGTGTGTCTATATAAATAAGTTACACATGCAAGATTATAAAGAATGCACCGGCTTAACATCCGGCTGCTTTCAAGAATTCATCGTAAGGGCTTGAAGACGGTAACCGAAACGAATTTTGTTCCACTTCGAGTGAGCAGAATGCTTGAGGTTGGACTTGTACCACAGACAGTGCCTTGTTATCATCTACATCAGCTTCTTCTGTCTGCAACACAGAGGGAACAAAAAATGAATACCAAAAAACGACATTGTAAGAGTTGATGGGATGGCAGTTAATGTCAGTAGAACAGACAACAAACTCTCTCTCACCTTATCGAGAAGAAAGAGCTCATCCTCTTCTGAGAGAGTAGTTATAGCTTTGGTTGCCTCAGGTTTGAAACTTCGAAGCACGGACATCTTTTGCTGCTTACCCGTCACAAGAGCTTCACACTGATTCATCATTTGGTCATAAGGTACTGGGATGGAGGAAACAGGGAGGCTTGCAACTTGCCGAGCAGTTTCTGATACCTACACGTCACCAATTAAAAATATTACATGAAAAAGGGAGGAAACCAATAGAAATTAGTATGAATTACGGAGAGTATGTATGTATGTTTTACCGATTCTAGCAACTCGTTGACACTAAGAACATCTGCTGCGGGATTAGTGTTTGTGGAAAACGATTTATTGTGGCCAGACTCACTCCCACTAGCCCCCGGAGAAGTTCCTTCAAATGCCACTATTGCTGAGACCTCACCCTGAACGGATCCCACACAAATTGCAAATAAGAAACTCACTCCTGAAGCAAAAGAAAGTGCAAGTTTCTAATGAAGTCATTATTACCTCTTCAAAAGCTGGAACTTCTGTTTGATCAAGAGGAGGACTAGATCCTGGTGTATCCATGAACAATGGTGCACCAAGAGGGTGTGCTTCCTCATCTCGCGAAAAATCTGACTCAATTCCCTTTCTCAAATTTGATTGCTCCTCCTGAAAGCGTTACAAATATGAAGATTATTGCAAGAAGATGTTTGGAATGCTCCAGCTATGAATGGATACACTGACCAAACACAGTATTCGGACTATAGCTTCACTGCTAAAGGACCAGAAACTAAACTCATGGTTTCTTTATATTTAGCACAGCTTTATATAATGATTTTGGTATAAGATCAAACAAAACTTCCACTAAAATATATGAACCTCGGATAATGACAGCACTAACATTGTCATTTTAAGCTAGATTAAGTACCTCGGATAATGTCTGAAATTTCAGTGTAAAATGAGTGATAACAATTTCCTTCAGGAAACTATCATTTGAAACAACCGCTGACGAGTTGAGAGCAGCACTATTATCTTCCTCTGGAAATCCAGAACATGCAGCACGCAGTCTGATATCTTCTTCCAGCACAAGATAAGGATCAACCTATTGAGAACATGATGAATTGCACATACGGATTAGAAGACAGCTGAGCACCCAAAAGCAATGGATTTTGAAAACGGAAAACGAACTGATGCAATAGTTAACAGAAGCTAACCATTTGCATAGTTAAAGATTCTTTCACAAGTGGAATTAGCTCCGGTATACTGGAGATCTTGGCACTAAAAATGAGCAAACATGATGCAAACGTGAATATGGATCTTCTACGAGAGAGCTGCATACCTCCTTCAGAATCATACCAGAAAGATATGTCAGAAACAAGCTCGATAGAAACAAGGAAAAGATGTATGCAACTATCTAGAGGGAACTATCTTCACCATAGCAAATGCATATACATGGGATCCATTCATTATATCTAACCCGACGAAGTAGGTAACTTGGACGGAAAAAAAAAAGCATTAATCATAGTCTTTCACTTACCATCTTGATTCAATGAGAGATTTCTAAGAGAGAATGCCAGTTGAAAACACCGCACCAGAGCCATGTGATTTGATCTCTGCCATTTGCAGTAATCACCAAATCAGAGAAAGTTTTACAAATTCAAAAAGTACCCTCCCATCTACAGAAGGAGGGTCCATCACGTAAATAACGTTCATAACCATTAAATCCAGTGTTAAGTTCACTTTGAATTTGAAAGAATCAAGGAGCATATTCACTTGGTGGCTACTAACCTTTGCTACTGAAAACAAAAGAGTGATATTATACGTGCTGGCCATGGCCACGAAATTTGCAGGGGTATTCTCGGTTGAAGTTGCTTGGATCCATAGGGATGAAAGGAGCATATTCACTTGGTGACTACTCAGTCGGAGTGAACATAACGACTGTAAAAGCATTGAAAGCACATTATAGTCAGCCTCACTATCATAGGCTGGGGTGCCCAAATAAAACACAGGTTTAGAAAATTCATACCTTTATACCATCATCGACATCCTTTAAGCTCTCCAAGGACTGACAACTATCTGAGTTTTCATTATATTGGTCTGACCAAGGCAAACGAAGAGTACGGAGAAGCAGGACGGAGAATATATTATGTGCCTCAACTCTGGTTTCACAATCTGCGTGGGACATCGCAAGGAGCAGTTGGTGAAACAAGGCATCCGGAAACACCTGGAACACCCCCACAGTAAATCCGTTAGAACAGAATCATTACTGCAAGTTTCAGTAAGAAAACCTCACTTACTTTCTTGTGGTAAGATACATTTGGAACCACTGATACTATATGTGCAGCACGGAGAGTGGCTGATGCTGTGGTCCTAGCAACGAGTACATTAGTCGATATCATCTCAAGAACCACTGCCAACATATCAAGAATAGGCCCTGCATCCCCAACCTTAGAGCAAAACAAAACAAACAAAATGAACAGAGTTATGGGATTGTGTATGAAACACGCAGACAGGGGAGTCCAACTAACCTTATTTGAGAGCTCTGAGATGCAATTTTCTAATGCATGCTGCAGCTCAGAGTTCTGCTTCGTTTCATCAGCAGACAGATCTGATTCAGCTGCATTTTGCAGGCATTTCCGCAAGTGCTTGATCAAGTCAGCTATTACAGCAGTCAGCGCGCTTGAAGCCTGCTGCTTAGCATGCAGCACAAGGCATGTGGCTACATTAACCATGTTCACTTGAATACCCAGTTGCTTCATTACATTCTTATGATCCAAGTGCTTGATCAAAGAAGATACCAACACATGACAATTTTCTCCTGCTTTCCATACTTGTTTAGTCAGTAGCCTCGGAGACAAGTTAAAACAAGGAAAGATAGCAATTTAAATATCATCTCTGACCTGATTCTTCGAGACGAGACTGCAGAAACAATAAAACAGAAGAGGCGACGCCCTTCTCCGGAGACCAGTAACTTCCACAGTCAAAAGCATTCAAAAGCGGTTCAAGAACCCGACGAACAGTTGTGGTTTCCTTTGCTAATTTGGCTATATTGCAAAGGCAAGCCATAGACCAGTATGAGGGGCTCTTCGAAACATCCCTGAATGGATTTAACGAATAAATCAAACAACAAGTACAAGTGAAAATAAAGTTCTGTGAAGCCTTACATGTTTTCCTCGGTCACAGGATTATTATGTTTGAAAGAAACCCATTTACTCAGGTTGGGAATCTTCGTTTCTGAATTTTCACCAGCTTTGTTGGTATCTTCTTGGCCCTTCTCCAAAACCATATAGTTCTCCAGAATCACACACATAATCTAATTCAAGATGAAAAAAAGTTCATACCATCACTTGTATAAACCCTGGATGTGATAGACGGACAGAAGTTAAAGTAACCGATGACTAACCATATCCAAGTCCATTGATAGTTGGGAATGCTCACCAATGAAAGATACCTGGCAGTAACTATTGGTTAGTAACATGGTGCACATGTCCATTTACATAAGACATGTTTTGTGTAACCATTACCATGAATGCCAAAGCTTGCATTCCTGCTGGCCGTAATCGGAGTGATCTTTCATCATCCCCCATCTCTTGAGCAAGTTGACAGAGTTTAGGGATTAGGCCTTCTAAGTTGAACATGTGTGAATTCTCAGTCTGTAGTTAAAAAAAATGTTTTACCATACGATTGAACAAAGGCCAAAAGCGATCATGACTACTGGCCAAGCAATAAGCTTGATGCAGTGCAAGCTTGGAACAAGTAGCCATGCCTAAAATATTGCTCAATGTACCTGTAAGCTAATAAAGTCAACAAGGGTATTGCAACCCAATATCTGCACTTCTTCCTCTTTTGTTTGCTCCAAAAGAGTTCGAACAATGCTTAGCAAACTACACGAAAATAGAGGCCTGCAAAAAAAAAAAAAAAAGTGTTACACTAGTCCTCAAATAACCAGAATAAGCCACACCACGATTATCCTGAAGAAACTACTACTTACATCTGCTCCTTACATGAGGAAAGCATTTTCTTGTAAATGCACAAGACGACTTTGACTGATCCGATATTTCCATTTCGCAATTCTTTGTAACATTTTTGCTCAAGGTACTCTGTAATCTGTCAAAAGAAAATTAAAACTGAGAGAAGTATGCAAAAAAATGTAGAGAATAGGGAATAAGAGAGTTTAAGAAAAAAATCGAAACTAACCTTTGGGATTCGTAAAGGATTCCTTGAGGCATACTCACAAAGCTTGCCAATTTTTCTATCGTCTGGTTCAGCGTCCTGCCATGAAAAAGAAACTTTAAAAACCATGTGTAGCAAAAACCCATTAAAAGACAATGTACATGATTCTCATTGATAGATAAATACAAGAAAAGAGATTGACCTGATTACGAGGGAAGATGTCAGCGAGCATGTGTTTGTAGCGTTTAAGGGGATGCCTAGACCTGGGACGCAAGGAAGGACAGAAGAAACAGAGGTTACCACAGGCGGGCAAAACCCGTCTGGATATAACCCCCATTCTCTTCTATTTGTCTTCTTCTTCTTCTTCCCTCCCTGCAACACCATTTGATTTTAAACAATCATCATAAGAAGAAGAACGAAACGTCTGAGATTTAAAAAAAAAATCAAGAAAAATTGTACCCCCAGAAGCAATTGCGGTTCTGACAGAACCCTAATTCTGACGCCCCCAGCAAAAAAAAAAAAAAAGGAATCAAATTTACGGAAATTCAAATTGGAATTAATCAGAAAAAAGAGAGAGAGATGTAAGCTCACCGAGGAAGACGGGGGAAAGAGGCAGTTGTGGAGGTTGAAAATCTAATCCCGCTCAGAGCTGTCATCTCTCTCTTTTTTTATCATCATTAGTTATAAATCTTTTTAAACCTTCTCTATTTCCGCCATTAATGTCGGATAAGTGTCAAGTCCGAGAAAATCTTTCTACTCAGTACTCTTGTCTGTATCACCCGGAGCTTTTTACTTGGTCCGGATTTTCCTAAAATAAGCAAGAAGAAAATTGTCGGCCCGTCCTCTAAGATACAGCTAATGGGCCGAGTGTATTAGCCCATATAAAACATTAACCCAACCACTACACGACAAGTAAGTATCTGTAACATTTTGAAGAAATTATAGTAGCCACCACTAATCAGGAAAGAAGAGATCAAGCAAGTATCTGTAACATTTTGAAGAAATTATAGTAGCAGCACTAATCAGGAAAGAAGAGATCAAGCAAGTTTTAAGCACCATATGCCATGTAGACAGACACAGTTCAATCACCTTCCTTCACACAAGACAGTTTTTGAAGAGTCTATGTTAAAGAAGCACGCAACCTCAGTGGAAAGTACTTCACACTTAACACTGCTAAAAGCTTGGTAGAAAATTGAGAGAATAGAGAAGTAGAACATTCTTCATTAGGAGTTTTAATTAGATAGAGCTAAAACGCAAGTCAAACACACAAACTAGTGGAATCAACAAAGTTCTAAGAAAAGAAGTCTCTCTCTCTCACTCTAGCGATGAGGAGGACCACATTTCATGTTGTAATAGCCAGCCAGATCCTGAGCAACACCATCGTGGGTGAGTTTATCAATTATCTCAAACTTCTTGTGATGTGTCGTCACCGTCTCGGATTGCTGCTTAGCCAGCTCCTCCGCATCCTCCAGCTGTTTCTGCAAACACACACACACACACATGAAACCACATTCTCACAGCTTCAGCGGTAATGTTTTTTTTTTTAACTCTTAGTAGTCAAACCTTAATCATAAACGCAGCTTCAGCAGTATGTTTCCTAACAGTCCTTTTAACTCTCTGCGCCTTCTCAAACTCCGGATCACCAGGATCCACCCAACGAAACTGGATCCTCCTCCCAGGCTTCTTGGGCCGATCACTAAACATCGCGGGCCTAGCAGCGGTGGCTCTCACGGGCCTCGGCATCCCAGCGACCATGAAAGGGAACTGAGAGACGGTCTCGATCACAGCCTTCGCCTTCTGCTCGGACTCCATCTCGACCAGAACACCCGCCGGAAGCTCCTTCGGGCCCAGGTAGTTCGGTAAGAAGATCACGTCCTTGACAGTACCGAACTGGCTGAAGGCGGATTCCACGACGGATTTGGAGGCGTGAGGAGTGAGCTCGTCTACGTACACAGTGCGACGGACTTTCTCGAGAAACGACGAGTACTTTTCTTCTTCTTCTTCTTCTTCCGGATTCGACATTCTAATCAATCAAAAATCAGAGAGAGAGAGAGAGAGAGAGAGAGACTCATGGGGGTGCTAAGCTAGGGTTTATGTATCTTTACCGATCTACAATCCGGTTCTATAACAGAGATTTGAGTAAACCGGAAAAATACAAGCAAAATCGATTCGAGCATGGAGATCATCAAACTATAGTTACCTCGCGAATCGTCTCGAAGGAGGAAGGAGAAAACCGCCTGTTCGATCGAGCGATGGTTTGTTCGGGAAACAAAACAAATAATGACGATTTAACAATATTTATCTATTACTTTAGTATTCTCACATAACTAGCAAAAGCCCGTATAGCTCAGTGGTAGAGCGTCAGTCTTGTAAACTGAAGGTCCGTAGTTCGATCCTGCGTGTGGGCACTTTTTATTTGTTTTGTCCACATTTTTATGTTTTATTTGCCTTCTTCACACTTATGATTACTATAAGTTCCTCCTAATCAATTTGGCAATAACTCTTTCCCTCGACTATTTCTATGTTTACTAAAATATATTATGTTTTGTTTGCTTGTTTTGCTTCTTTGTGTGTTGGCTTATTTGTTGTTTGATTGTTGAATCTGCAGAAAAGTGCACATACACACATAGTTAGTTAGTAATTGATGTTAAAGAAGAGAGTAAATGTATGAATTATGTACAGTATGGAGACTTTGATATATGATAGACATTAGTTCGTCGACCTATTTGTACACTTTCTCAACGTCCACAAATAAAACGCAATGTTCTTTCAGGCTTACACACCAGGGCGAGTCGAAAAAACTCAGCTTTGGTTTTTTTTTTTGTGTGTATATAAAGTTTGGCAATTTCCGTTTTAGTTAAAGGTTAAATGCTGCAGTGTGCAAACGCCTTATGAGATGCGAACTCAAGGCTATGTTAGATAATGGTTGCGTAGACAATGGCTCAGTTTTACCAAGACTAAGTGTCTCTGCAGGGCAGGAAAATCAAGGGAATCTATTGATGTTTATTTTGAAATTGATAATCTTTATAAACATAACAGTGACATTCTCATATATTGTTTCCGCTTGTGTATAACCGATAGATGTAGGTAGCTTATGTTCCAGTATGCTGTACACCGGCTATCTCATTATTAATCGTGAATATTGGGAGCACAGGAGTGGAGTATGGGTTGATCGTATTACTCTTCAGTCTGCTGCGAATGGGGTACCTACACAGTCTAACTCGTCCTAGTTGTTTAATGTTTGCGTGTAAGAAGAAAAAATGAAATGAGATTTCACATTTTGTTTTGCTGTTATTGTAGTTTGGTGTTCGGATGTTTGTGGTAACTTCAGTATTCATGTTACATTGAGATTGTGCCTCAATTTGCAGAAGTCTAATCGCCCTAAGTCTCAAGGTTCTCTGTTCAGTACGTAAAAGTATCTTTTTCTTCATAATAATTCATGTGTTGGCTTTTGAGTTAGTTTTATGTTTAACGCTGAGGTTCACTACAATTCAATCTATCCTTATGAAAGTATTTAACATCTCCTATATGATATGAACAACGTTTAATCAAGTGTTAGAGATAAAAGGAGAAGCTGAGCTCTGTTTCTTGTAATGTAGTAATTGACTTAATAAAATCATATTCTTGTGGATGAAGAAATTCTTTAGAACATAGAATACTCATACATATCCATACATACGCTCTCTAAAATTTAAAGAGTAATTTTGTTCTTATCCACTATCAAAAGTCCATACAAGAGGATATTTATAACCATATAGAAACGTTGAATCCACTGAACCTTGAGAGCAATTATAGAAAACAATGAAAAGAAAATTATAATAATTCATTGCATAAGTGCTAAGAAATTTGAAAATTCATGATATAGTAAGTATATTTGCAATGTCTATAAACTTATATATATTTCAACGTTTCAAAGATATATATATATATATATATATATATATATATATATATATATATATATATATATATATATATATATATATATATATATATATATATATATATCTACAAGGATATATGACTGTTCACGATTATCTTTAGATTCATTTCTTCTTTTAGCACGTTCTTGACAAAGAGTGAAACCATGACTTCAAACCATGTCTCCACTCGCTTAAACCCTTATATAAACCACAGTAACCTTCGTTCACTTATCATCCTCTCCATCGTCTTCTTTCTCAGATACCTCGAACACAAACTAGACCTTGTTCCAATGGCTTCCAACGCAGAGAAGAAAGGCCTCATCGTGAGCTTCGGCGAGATGCTCATCGACTTCGTCCCCACGGAATCCGGCGTCTCCCTCGCTGAATCCCCCGGATTTCTCAAAGCTCCCGGCGGTGCTCCGGCCAACGTCGCCATCGCGGTCACGCGTCTCGGTGGTCGCGCAGCTTTCGTTGGAAAGCTAGGTGATGATGAGTTCGGACACATGCTTGCCGGTATCTTGAGGGAGAACGGTGTTGAAGACAAGGGGATCAACTTCGACAAGGGAGCGAGGACCGCACTCGCTTTCGTCACGTTGCGTTCGGACGGAGACAGAGAGTTTATGTTTTACCGGAACCCGAGCGCCGATATGCTGCTCCGGCCAGACGAACTCAACCTCGAACTAATCAGATCGGTACGTTAAACATTTTATGGAGCCATAAACATTTTTAAGTTAATCATAATAAATAAACAAATCGATAATACAAAACCAACGTCAAATATTTCATTTAGCTGTGTGCAGATTACCGAACCGGACATGGTTTTATAATTTTTTTTAAAAAATTGGATATTTTCGGTTATTTCGGTTAAATTTGGTTATTTTTGATTTTTCGGTTAAATTAGATTCGGTTTTTTGGATATTTTCGATTATTTTTTTGGTTTTTAATTTTTTTTTTTTTTTTGAAAATTAAAACCGCATGGCTAGTTTTATATATTGTTTCTTTCTATTATATGTGGTTGGAGATTTGATTAATATGTTTTATGACAGGCCAAAGTGTTTCATTATGGATCAATAAGTTTGATAACGGAGCCATGCAGGTCGGCTCACATGAAGGCAATGGAAGTGGCGAAAGAAGCGGGAGCTCTTCTTTCCTACGACCCTAACCTAAGGGAACCTCTTTGGTCATCACCTGAAGAAGCTAGGACACAGATCATGAGCATCTGGGACAAGGCAGAGATCATCAAGGTCAGTGACGTCGAGCTTGAGTTCCTTACCCAAAACAAAACGATCGATGATGAGTCAGCCATGTCTCTATGGCATCCCAATTTGAAGCTCTTGCTTGTTACCCTCGGTGAAAAGGGATGTCGTTACTACACTAAGGTAACTTGCGCCCTAAGCACCATCATGACAATGTCTTACTTTTACCTTGCTAATAAAGAAACTGTTTAGGGTTTCCATGGATCTGTTGATGCTTTTGATGTGAACGCGGTGGATACTACGGGAGCTGGAGATTCATTCATCGGCGCGTTTCTAAGCCAGATTGTGGATGATCAGACTGTACTCGAGGTTAAAACTTAGCTCTCAATGTTTATATGTGTAACAAGTGTGGTTTACTGACGTTTTTTCTTTTTGAATTAGGAGGAAGAGAGGTTGAGGAAAGCGCTGAGGTTCGCAAACGCTTGTGGAGCAATCACGACGACCAAGAAGGGAGCCATTCCAGCTCTTCCTTCAGAGTGTGAAGCTCTCTCTCTTCTTAAAGACGAATAGAGAGAGACGTAGTAACAACCTTTTAATTCTACAAATGTGCGCTTTGTTTTGCTGATGATTTTTGTTTTGAAATAATAAGGATCCTAATGTTGTAACTTTTCTAGTTGTATCTTTTTGATCATCCCTTGCTACTAATAAAAAAAAACAGAGTTTTTTCTTATATTTTTGAGTGGGAAGATATGACACAGAAAGACACCTCGTGTTGACCTAAAAGAACTATTGACATGAAGAAATAAAAAGAAGAATAATTTATCTAGCAAGATCTGCCCAAGGTTAAAGCTTGCAAGGTTTACCAAAGAAAATCCAGCAAAGCCTATCAGAATGAACAGCATCCGCGGAGCTACAGTAAAAACAGATAGATATTTTATTTAGTTCTCTTAGTAAGTCAAGAGTGTTTGGCTACTAGAGCAAGTCTGTTCTATTCTGCTTATTCTTCTTGATAATCTTTTGTAATGACATTTTTAAGATCTAAGGAAATTATTCTCTCATTTTTCTCTCTCTTTTGTTCTTCATTCTCCAGCAATAAACTCTCACTAAATATTTCATGTTCTCACAAATCTAACATGGTATCAGAGCATTAAGCTTCTGTCATTCCGCAAAACTATCTTTTTCTTTTTAAAATCTATGTGTTCTTCACTCTTATCCACTGGTCTATTGTTGTACCTATTTGGTAAAAGAATTTTAACCATGGAAATGAAGACGAAGAGCCTTATTTCAGTGACCCTTGATGGTCCTAACTATCTTGTATGGTCAAGAGTGGCCAGAATTACCTTGGGGAGTCATGGACTTTGGGACAGCCATATCATGGAGGCTGAAACTTCAAAGAGGATGGCTCAAGAGGATAGTCAAGCTACTTGTGTGAAGCATGACAACAAGTGGGTTCAAGAAGACCAGAAAGCACTTGGAATCATACACAAATCTCTGCCTGAACCAATCTTAGAGGCTCATTCTCACTTGAAAACAGCCAAGAATCTATGGGAGAATCTTCAAACAGTTTATGGGAATCTATGGGAGAGTCTTCAAATGGCTTATGAGCAAGACAGGTTTTTCAACTTTCTCCTAAACCTGGATTCTCCCTACAACAATCTGATAAATTATTTCCTTAGAAAAAGGAAAATTCCAGATTTAGAGGATGTATGTTCCTTGAGAAGCCAGCCAAATCTATTCAAGTTCAAGGAGTTTGAACATCCAACGATTCAAGGAAAAACCTTGTATTCATCTTTCAATGGTGGCTCTAATATAAAGGACGAGTGTGAAGAAGTACTGATAGTGCAGCCAACACCGATGGTCCAGCGACTATGAGTGACCTTCATTCCTTTATCGAAGCCTTTATATCATCCAAGAAGGCTGATACACACTCTCTTGACTCTAAACCTATCATTACAGATTCAGGAGCAAGTCATCACATGATTAGTGATAGGAACTTGATTAGTGATGTCCAGCCTGCCACAGGAGATGTTCTTATAGCAAATGGTGATAAGGCTAAGATAGAAGGGATATGGAACCTTAGGTTGTTTGATAGGGAATCAACTGCTTTGTATATGCCCCAGTTTACATCAAATTTGTTATCTGTGAGGAAGGCTACGGTTGATCTTAGCTGTCAGGTTGTCTTCAGACCGGATGAAGTTGAATTCCAAGACTTAAAGACAGGCCAGGTGATTGGAAAAGGACACACTCACAATGATCTCTATCATCTTCATAAGACAGAGGTGTGCGGAACATCTACTTCTCAGTGTCTGGCCAGTACATCTAATGGGATTGAGAGCACCATATGGCATGCTAGACTGGGACACACTCATGCTAGAGCCTTAAATCTGATGCTTCCTGGTGTGGTGTTCATGAATGATGATTGTGAAGCTTGCATATTGGGGAAGCATTGTAGGACTGTTTTTCCAAAGTCTGGCACCATCTATGAGAGATGTTTTGACCTGGTTCATTCTGATGTATGGACTGCACCATGTGTATCAAGGGAGACTCACAAATACTTTGTCACCTTCATTGATGAGAAGTCCAAATACACTTGGGTGACACTGATTCCGTCTAAAGACAGGGTGTTAGAGGCTTTCAAGAATTTTCAGGCCCATATCTCCAATCACTTTAATGCCAATTTGAAGATTATCAGATCAGACAATGGTGGAGAGTACACAAGTCTGGCATTTAAGCAATACCTTGCTAACAATGGAATTATTCACCAGACAAGCTGTCCTTACACTCCTCAACAGAATGGAGTTGCTGAAAGGAAAAACACGCACTTAATGGAAGTGGCAAGATCAATGATGTTTCACACCAATGTTCCAAAAAGGTTTTGGAGTGATGCTGTGGTGTGTGCTAGCTATCTGATCAATAGGACCCCAACTAAGGTCCTTAACGACATGTCTCCATTTGAGGTTCTTAACCAGACCAAGCCAACTTTGGACCACTTGCGTGTGTTTGGATGTCTCTGCTTTGTGTTGATACCAGGACAGCAGAGGAACAAATTTGATGCTAAAAGCTCAAAAGCTATGTTCATTGGCTATTCTCCAACTCAAAAAGGGTATACGTGCTATGATCCAGTATCAAGAAGAGTTTTAATCTCAAGGGATGTTAAGTTTGTGGAATCTAAGGGGTACTATGAGGAGAAGAGTTGGGAAAGCCTTCATGATCTCCCACAAGGACCTTCAGATAGGGCAAACAACTTGAGAATCATTCTGGAGAGTCTAGGCATCAGTCAGCCTCAGAGCAGTGAGCTGCCAAGGACTTCTCCCTCACCACCAGCTGCTGGAAATAATGAAGAAACAACACCAGTTGTTGAAACAGTCCATCCTGATCCTGAGGGGGACAATGAAACTGAATCACAGCCGCAAAGAGGAAATGATTCAACAAGCACACATGATCAAGATGGAACTGAATTTGATCAGTTAAGTGAAGATCAGCTTAATGGAGATCAAAGACGTGAAGAGGCAGTGGTAGAAGAGCAACAAATTCAACCATTGAGAAGGAATACAAGAGAGAAGAAACCATCTAAGTGGGTCGACACTAGAGTGTACTTCAACAGCAATGCAGTGGCTCACTCTATCCAAGCAACCTGTTCTTTTGCGAGTTATCCTCAAGAACATGTAGTCTTCATCAGTAATCTGGATCAAGAGTATGTTCCAAAGACTTATGAAGAAGCCATGGAACATGAAGAGTGGAGAGAGTCAGTTGGAGATGAAGTTGGTGCCATGATCAAAAATGATACTTGGTATGAAATTGAGCTTCCCAAAGGAAAGAAAGCTGTTACAAGCCGCCTGCTCTTCAGCATCAAGTATCTTGCCAATGGAAACCAGAAAGGAAGAAGACAAGGCTGGTTTCAAGAGGATACACTCAAGTCTATGGAGAAGACTATTTGGATACCTTCGCACCAGTAGCTAAACTACACACCATAAGGATTCTACTCTCTTTGGCAGTGAACCTGGAATGAGATTTATGGCAGATGGATGTCAAGAATGTTTTTCTTCAAGGAGAGCTAGAGGATGAGGTTTACATGAGGCCACCTCCGGGTATGGAAGATATGGTTAAACCAGGAAATGTCCTAAGGTTGAAGAAAGCAATCTATGGATTAAAACAGTCACCAAGAGCTTGGTATCACAAACAGAGTACAACTCTCAATGGAAAGGGGTTTGTAAAATCAGAAGTTGATCATACACTTTTCACTCTCACAAGCAAGCAAGGAATTGTGGTGATACTGATCTATGTAGATGATATTATCATCACAGGAAGTGACAAGGAATGTATCCTCTCTACTAAAGTTTTTCTTAAGTCTATCTTTGATATTAAAGATTTGGGTGAGCTAAAGTACTTTCTAGGGATAGAAATATGCCGCTCTAAAGAGGGATTTTTCTTATCTCAAAGAAAGTACACACTTGATCTTTTAGGAAAGCTTGGAGCAAGAGTAGCTAAAACACCTCTTGAAGAAGGCTACAAAGTCTTGCGTGAGGGGGAGTTTGACGACAAACCATTTGGAGACTTCAAGCTCTATAGAAGGATGGTTGGGAAGCTGATCTATCTCACCATTACAAGACCAGACATTTGTTTTGCTGTGAACCAAGTCAGCCAGCATATGCAAGCACTTAAGATTCATCATTGGAATATGGTGGAAAGGATCATGAGATACCTAAGAGAGGCTCCGGGTCAAGGTGTTTGGATGGGTTGTAACAAGTGTATAGAGATTGTGGGATATTGTGATGCAAATTAGGCTGGTGATAGAGTGGATAGGAGGTCTACTACAGGCTATTGCACCTACATTGGAGGCAATCTAGTTACTTGGAAAAGCAAGAAGCAAAAGGTTGTATCATGTTCAAGTGCTGAGGCAGAGTATAGAGCAATGAGGAAGTTGACTAGTGAGCTCATTTGGGTCAGAAACTTGCTAAGAGACTTGGGCATAGAGACTTCAACACCAATCACCATGCACTGCGATAATCAGGCAGCCATTCATATAGCTTCAAACTCAGTGTTTCATGAAAGAACAAAGCACATTGAAGTAGATTGTCACAAGGTGAGACAAGCTGTGGAGTAGAAGATTATTCTACCTTGCTACACTAGAAGTGAAGACCAGCTAGCTGATATCTTCACCAAAAGAGCAAGTACTAAGGTCTGTGAGTTCATTCATCCGAGATTGGGACTCATAGACCTGGCTAGATCATGATCCCTTTAAACCATGAAGCATCTACTCTTTTTCCTTTGTGTGTTTTTGTCCTATTGGGTTTTTCACACAAAAGGTTTTAATGAGTGATGTCTTTATGGGTTCCAAGCTTAACCATTTTCTATGGTAAAGCTTGAAGGGAAGTATTGACATGAAGAAATAAAAAGAAGAATAATTTATCCAGCAAGGTCTGCCCAAGGTTAAAGTTTGCAAGGCGTGCCAAAGAAAATCCAACAAGGCCTGCCAGAATGAACAGTACCCGCGAAGTTACAGTAAAAACAGACAGATATTTTATTGTAGCTTTCTTAGTAAGCCAAGAGTATTTGGCTACTAGAGCAAATTTGTTCTATTCTGCTTCTTCTTCTTAATAATCTTTTGTAATGATATTTTTAAGATCTAAGGAAATTATTCTCTCCTTTTTTTTTCTATTTTGTTCTTCGTTCTCCAGCAATAAACTCTCACTAAATATTTCATGTTCTCACAAATCTAACAAGAACACCTTCCGTGTTGGCTACGTCACTCTGTTTCTTGCTTCTGTATCTCTCTGACTCACCTTCTCTCTGTTGGTTTATGGTCGCAAGCTCAGAGAGGATGAAGCAGAACAAGGACTGTGATTATCAATATAGTAAGACGCATAGGAAGACTCAATTTATTCAAGTTTAGATTCCAGTTTGTAGTTACCAAATACCATGTTCAAAGAGGTATATGAACAAACTCAAACACAGACATCTCACTGAGATTCGGACAAAAAAAAAACGAAAAGTGTAATAAGCTCTCAGATATAGCTTACTCAACTTAGACGAAACTAAAAGATATGACATTGACTCCTTATGCAGATAGGTTTCTAGGAATGTCTACTACACATAGCTTACGTATATAGCTTTTAGCCTAGATCAGGGACAATGAAGTGCTCTTCATCATCATCCTCATCATCTCTGATCTCTAACCTCGGCTTCTTGTATGAAGCGTTGGACTTCATTGGTCTGTACGAATGAACATGACCCAAATGCGCAACAGAAAGCTCTGGAACTTCAGCTGCAGGAAGAGTCTCCTGACTAATCTGATCATTGAAGAAACCCATGTCTGAAAACCACTCTAACTCCCCAAGATCAAGCTGTCCTTTCTGCTATATATTCAAAACAAGAAGCAAGTCAATACAAAAAACAAAGCATTAAGGACATCAATCAACCACTTTCAATCTCTCTACCTTATCGGTGAACTCAGGATCAGAGAAGTGGAAGAAATCGTCAACAGCCCAAGGAAGAGGAGCAGCAGAAGAAGGCTGCTGCTGGCTTGGGGTTTTAGCTGGAATCTCCTTAGCTTTCTGTCGGTTGTTTGAAGGCTCAGATTGATGATTCTTGTCCGTTTCTTTACTGCAACCACTTGAGCTCAGAGCCACTTTGATCCCAGTGGCTAAGAACCTCTGGTGATTTGCAGATCTAGAATTAGCCACGTGGATGGATTCATCACAGTCCCTGCAAAGCAGAGCTCTATCCTCAACGCAGAATATGAAAGCTGCCTTCTCCTGCAAGTCACAGGAATAGTAACAGCATTAATGAGCATACAAATCTTCTGCAGCTACTACAAGATCTAAAAACCATAACTCTACAATAAGTCATAGATCCAGACTAACAAATCTGTTAGGTTATCTAACAAGATCTAATCAAAGGACACAGACAAAGAGATAAGAACTAACTTGGCAGATATCGCAACGAGGGAACTTGGTGGAGAGAGAGTTGAGATGGAGGCGTTGGTGCTTGCTTGCGAGTTTGTTGGCTGCGTGAATCTCCACGTCGCATTTAGCGCACAGAGCTGCCTCGTCGGCGCAACATATCACCGTCGCAGGAGCATTCTCACACACATCACACTGTATCTTCATCCCTTTTTTTTTCCAGACACAATTCTTGATTCTAGGTTTTAATAGATCAAGAAATGGACAGAGAAAGTGTTTTGAGACAGAGTGACAAGTTGGCGAACAACTGTGTGGTGAAGAAGAGAGGAGAGGAGAGAAGAAGATAAGAGATTTTTTTATAAATGAAAACTGCGTATCAAAAGGAAACACTGTGCTTCTTACAGCAAGGTCACTTGGGTCCCACTCTTCTTCTGTGGCTCTCCTTTCTCCTTTCGGCATCTTTCTACTTTTAGATATTATTATTATATTCCACACTTCTATTTTTTTTTAATTTTCTAGCAGAGATATTGAGGAGGGAATAATATTACACAAATATCGCTATTACACAAATAAGCTCATAATATTACAGCAAGAAAGAAAGATTTTGTATGACTTTCATGAAGAAAGAGGTTTGGTTTCAATCAAATCACACAATAGACGAAAAGCAAGACTCTCTTCCAGAAGTGGAATGTTACACGACTTTACGTAATCATGAAAATGACTTTTGAAATGTATTAGAGTGACGACATTATTGTGTAACATGCAATGCACCCAGTCGGTGAGATATTTTAAGCCTTACCTAAAACTATACTCTGAGAACCAAAGATCAAGAGGGTATATGACATTCTTTTTGATATGTTCTCACATGGTTGTTCACATGAGTTATATTGTTGTTGGATATCAATCCATATTAGTAAAAAAATAAAAAAACAATCTATACATTTGCAATGTTATAAGAGATGATAAGGTTTTAGTTGTAATGAAATCAAAGAAATTTAAAAGAATTATCAATCCAATTACTGATTCTTTACATCTTCATCCTTCTGGTTGTTCCCAGGAGATGATGTATTGTTCATGTTGGCTGTATCTTGATTAAGCAGATTAGACAATCCACTCCCAATCGTTTTCCACCAGCTCGGCCGCTCACTACCGGTGCCAGAAGACAGTTCCATAAACCCGGCCGAGTCAGTCTGTAGCTCGGAGAATCTCACAGCTCCCAACAGCTTCTCAGGAAGCTCTGCATCTGTCTGGCTCTCAATAAGGAACGCAAGATCAACAGTCAGAGTTGTGATGTAACCAAACGCGAGATGGACAATGGCGCTAGCAACCATCGAAGACCCGATATCAACATCTACCTCAACAAAACTCTCTCCAGAAACGTATCTGCAAGAGAGCGCACGTCCAATGACGCAGATGGCTTGCTCTCCGACAGCTTTTCTAACGATCCAAGGGCCTTTGACAATGTTTGCAATCAGTTTTATCCTCGATTTCTTGAACCCATCGTCTCCTTTCAGAAACTGATCCATGAGGGAGCCTTGGAGGATAGGCTCCGTGGCGATGAAGTAGGCCACGGCGCTGTAGTTGTCTTTGTGAGGAAGCTGGAGATTGAACGCCCAGACAAAAGGCTTGGCGGTGGTAGTATCCTCTGTCTGAAACTGCTCATCGATGGCTTTCCTGATTCGGCTGTTTGGGTAGCTTAGGATCTCGGAGAGCTTCGTGGGACCTTTGACCCAGTCAAAACCAAGAGGCTTTAGAAGGAAGTCACCAGCAGGTACTTTGACCTTGTCAGAGAAGTAATGTGGTCCTCTAACCATAAACGTGTTGGGAGATGGTGTTGTCCAGCTATTTTTGCAGTCCTTGCTGTCTGGTTTAAGACACGGAACGGCTCCTTCTGATTTGACTCTTTTGATCCATTCCGGCTCGGTTTCAACACCGGAGGCAGCCATGTCTTGTTGGAAACCTGCAAGACACATACTTGAGTAACATGAAAAGAGGAAACAAATCTCAAGTATTGCAGAGCACGACATCAAGAAAAGACCAAAGCTTTCTGCGACTATATTGCGTATTATGCCAGGAAAGTATTTAAAATTTTAAACTTTTTCGGTAATCACATCAAATTAAGCTAGATCACACACATGATTATGTGAGTTTACAAGCAACTCTAACCCTTGATGATCTGAAATAACATGCAAGAAAACCACACATCCCTAGAATCAAAGATGCAATGTTTGATAATCTATTCAAAAAAAAAAAAATCTTATCAGCATGAAAGGAAAAAGTTGGCCAACCTTTCTAAAAGAAACAGAACAATCGAAACCCAGGAAAAAAAAAAAAGAGAACTTTTTGAGAGGTTCACGAAGATTCAGCGATAATGATCAGAAAACTTTTTTTTAAAAAAAGAGAATAATTCCAACTTCATAGACAATTAATTAAAGTAATCAAAGGAGGGGGAAGTAAACCTCTTTTCAGCCGATGAAGAGACGGATTCCTCCCAAAAACCCTAATTCACAATTTCAAAGACTCTTCTTTGATTTTTTTGATTTTTTTCGTTATGAAACGGAAGCTGCGAGCAGATTCTTAAGAAAATCAAAGCATAAAGCAAAGTTTTTTTTTTTATATTGATTGCTATCAGAGAAAAATGGAAAACCCCCATTACAAATTATTCTTATTGGTTTTTTTTCCTAAAATCAAATTATTTTTAAATTAATAATGTCAAATTTTACTTTATACTAAAATTAATAAGGAAAGGAAAAAAAAAATGAAAATTCCAGATTACTTAATTTTTTTTTTCTTCTCTCTTTCCCCTGTGTATTCGGCGGTTTCACAATCACCGCACCGCGTTGGCGAACCTCCTCCAGCTTCGTCCCTATCGTAAACTGCTTTCTCGTAAAGAGTTGGAGCATTACACCGCGAATCGTCTCTGTATCAATATGGATCCTCGTCAGTTCCAACACATCGTAAGTTTATCCTTCAACACCTTTGTCCTCTGCCTGATGAAATGTTCACGACTTCCTCTACAAAATTGAATGCCGATCCCTGCTCCTGCTCCTGCTCCAGAGTTATCATTCGATTGGGTTATTGATTAGTTTACTAGGTGTTATCAATGTCTCTTTTCTCTGTGTTTGAATTGAGTTTGTTTTATCCTCTTTGTGTATTGTTTCCCCTTACTATGAAATATATAACACCTTACTTGAGCTTGAGGATAAGCAAAAGTCATATTCTTTTTTTAATCCAGACTTGGAAGCTGTACACTACTCTCCTTAGTATTGCTCTGTTACATATACTAAAGAGGAGTGCTTTTCTCTGAACAGGTTGTCAGGGATGGTGATATTCATAGCATTGTAATGTCTTATCTTCTTCACAACTGCTTCAACGAAACTGCTGACTCTCTCGCTTCTACCACTGGAATCAAGCAACCCGAAGTCGATCGTGTTAACATGGACAAAAGAAAACGTGAGTACGCTTTCATCTTTCTGACCTGCCTCCTGCTGTTGAATGATGATGCTAATGCACACTTTTGATTGTATGCTATATTTATTACCCATTCAGAGATAATGCGGTTTATACTGGAGAAGAAGGCATTGAAGGCTATTGAACTAACTGAACAGCTAGCACAAGACTTGCTTGAGAAAAACAAGGATTTGCACTTCGATCTTCTGTGCCTTCATTTTGTGGAGCTGGTCTCTGCTGGGAAAAAGTGGTGAGAGTTTATGAAACTGTTTGCCATTATAATCTCAGAGTGGCTTTGAATCTTGAAACGGGTCTCTCTGCTTTGTGCAGCTGCAAAGAAGCTCTTGGATTTGCTCAGACAAAATTGGCTCCTTTTGGGAATGTCCACAAATATGTGGAAAAGCTTCAAGTAAGTTTGATCCTCTATTAATATCACTCTCGATGTATTGGCAGATTATGCTTTCTATTCTTTCAAACGATGAGAGAGTTATTCTGAACCGAGTTTGTTTCCCTGAGTCAGGATATAATGGCTTTGTTGGCTTATGAAGACCCTGAGAAGTCTCCAATGTTCCATCTTGTCAGCTCTGAATACCGACAACAGGTTGCCGATTATCTTAACCGCGCCATTCTTGGTTAGTTCCTTTTTTCCCCTCTAAAAAACCTCTTGCATCCTGTGACTTTTACAAGTTTTAACTCTTTTTCACATCCTCCAGAACATGCAAACCATCCAAGCTACACAGCAATGGACAGGCTCTTACAGCAGGTGACAGTTGCGAGACAGTACTTGACTGAGGAGAATGGCAAAGTAATCGTAACATCTCTGTATTTTACTCATATATCTATTGCACTTTAAGCAAACCCTGGGAATCGTGCCTGTGTTAAAACGCCATTTCGTGTCTTATGATAGGATGCGTTTCCTCCATTCTCCTTGAAAGATTCTCTCAAAGGCTAAAAGATTGCAGGACGACTCCAAAGTTTGCTAGGAGAAGGATATGCTAAAAACATTGTCATGTAAATACAGAAAGGCTTTTGCTTCTCAATGTCATCTCCATTGTTTTAAATCTGTCTTCCGACTCCAGCAAAGATGGATAAAAGTTAAAAAGGTTATACATGGCTACAGATGGTTTCGGTTTTTGATGTTGCAGGAGATGGATATTGTTAAAAGACCAGTTCTGTTTGGCTTAGTTGATTTCGATTTTGTACCGGAAGATTGTAATCCATGTTCTTGGAAACCTCATTTATGTTTCTTGATATAGAACCCATAACTTGAAGATACTTTGCAGACCTAAGAAGCTTCAAATCCAAAACCAAACAAGAGACGTTTCAAATAACCAAAACTAACAAAAGTCGAAGAATTTGAATATGTTATATGGTTAAAAAAGATTACAGACAAAGACTTCACTAACAACTTCTAAAGGTGTCTTGTTTTTAACTCTAGAATGCAATAAGATCCCAAACCCCATGAGCCTCTGATCAGTAGGGGAGAAAACGCCACAGCTTTGTGACTGGAAAAGAGAAAGGAGATTTCCAAGAGCACCTCACCAAACTGGACACTACTAACACAGTCAACACTCTTCAGTCTTTTGTTGAGGGAGAGTCAAGATCAGGCGATGTCACACTCTCTTTCTGACCCGAAGAAGACATCGGCCTTCTTGGCTCCGCGACACTGCTTTGTTGTTCCTGCTGTTGAAGCCGCTGCTGCTGAAGCTGAAGCTGATACAGTTGCTGCTGCTGAAACTGAAATTGCTGCTGCTGCTGCTGTTGTTGTTTCTGTGAATGAATTTGAAGCTGCTGGAACTGTTGTGCAGCTTGCATAGTGTGGATCGACTGATTATTGGGATAGAATTGCTGGTTCGATCCAAAAGAACCATAATTCATTACTGATGATGCACCACCATTCGAAACACCCTGCCCCGTTAATACCTTAAGATGTTGGACTTCCTCCTTCAGTGCGTCATTTAATGCTGTCATATAAGGGAAATACAGTTAATCAAAACTTTCTTAGGCAGAGACATGTCAAACGAGCTTTGAAGGTTCTGTTTTACGGTTTTGTAAGAGATGAGAGCAGATATACAATTTCACAACGTCCTAGGGGTTTGGAAAGAGTTCTCAAGTGTGCTCAGTGCTCACCTTGAGAACTCATAAGACATTATATAACACACGCTTTGATGAAATGGAGCAAAAAAAAAAACTGGCTTAATATGACAGATACAATCAATTCTTTCATGTGCTATGAAAGTTAAGCTTAACATGACATACAATTCTACATTCACAGATTCAGAATACGCATGGCATATACATACAACCTCCAGACTTGGTGACATAATCTATTTGTGTCCAATAGTAAAGATAAGAAGAAGAAAAATGATGGGATAGTGTTATTGAGAAAAGATACTTACCATCCTGCAAGTGAACTTGTTGCTCCACTGTTTGTACTCGGAGTTTCAGCTCATGGTTTTCAACACTCAGGCCATTTGTATCTCTCTGGACATCAGAAAGAAAAAAAGCTAAAAGGATTAAAACCATAAACTTACAATTAAATTTACCACACATCATAACTCTAAAACTAAATCTGGTCCGCAAGGGCCATTCAACCAACCTGTAAGAGAGTCAACTGTGCTGATAGAGATGTAGCTTCTGTTTGTAAAGTTTGTACTTTTCTCTCGAGCTCTGCTATGTATCTCATCTTCCTTTCTTTTGACCTCGCAGCAGATTGCCTGTTTGCCCATATCCTATCAAACAATACAACAGGTCATGCATCTTCTCCACCAAAGTTTAATGAAACTCTAAAAAAAATCTAAAACTACCTCTTAGCACGTTTAGGATCAATGAGAGCAAGCTCGGAAAGCTTAGCAGCAGAGATAGCTTTCTTAGAGTCAACTCCTCCAGAGACATCTTCATTCCCAGACATAAGCATCTCAGGCTTTATACTCGTCGAACCATCCATCGATTGGCTGTGCTGGTGCCTAATCCTCGGCCTTTCACTACCACCAGGCGTGCTCTGAAGATTAGAACTCGAGCCGCCCAACTCATTCCTCCAAACAAGTTCCGATGGCTCACCCGAAGAACTCGCCGAGGAATTGAATTTATCCATGTCGAGATACATAGACATCAAGTCCTCATCCGTGTCGTCAGAGAAAGAAGGTCCATCAGCAGCACCACCAACCACACCGAGGTCACTGTCAAAGCTCAAGTCGTCAGGAAGAGTAAGGATCTCTGAGTGAGCTCGGCGATGGCCTAGATTGTTCTTAGGTGGGTTATCCGGCATGCGGCTTATGTCGTGGCTGAAACGGTTAGCATCTGGGGTGCTGCTGCTCCCACTTGGAGGATTCAAATGAGGAAACGATGGTAACGTGGAGTAACGGCCTGATGGTGGAGGAAGACCTCCACTAGGAGAAGGTGCAGGAGATTTCTCCTTATCCATTTTCCAGATTGCTTCCTTAGAAACTACGAAAGTCGCGGGCTTTATTTCAATCCCCTAAATCAAAACGAAAACCCTAAAAAAAAAAGATTGTATTTTTACACACTTACAGAGATCTAAGCCTTCAGAAGACAAAGGAGAATGACCCAAAGAGAGATCGGCGAGACGCGAAAGAATGGTTGAAAAGAGTAATTATCTGAGAAAGTTGAGGTTTTCCCAGGAAAAAAAAAAATTATCAGAGAGATCCGAGGAGGAGGAAGCAGAAGACGAACATTCTCTCTCTCCAGTTAAAGATTTTACTCTTTCTAAAACGATGTCGTTTTCGTACTGTTCGGTTTAATCTATATTATTGCACAAGTACGAAACGGTAGAGCCGTGTGTACCGTCTTGGTCGGAAGTTGGGAGATAATCAAGTGTTATAGCGTGTAGATATGAACGTTTACTGGCCGTTGGATCAATTAGATGATCATATGTCTATTTTTTCCAACGCGGAGAGACAACTATTGTGTATGTTCGTCAAAATGGTTCACGTGGTTGTTAATTTTTGGTTGGACCGTCGAGTGCTGCGAATATATACATATTTATTTAGAGGTTGATTGTTTGTGGTTTTTGAAATAGTTTTTGGTTTTTGTTTTTCAAAAATCTATTTTTTTGTCAATCAAGATTTTGTGAAAATAGATTCCCTAAAATATAGGGAAACCAGATTTTGTGAATAAGTACCTATTTTCAAGCAAAAACCAAAAACCATCTTTTCTTGGTTTTTCAACATTGACGTGGGATTTTTTTATTTCTTTTATTCTCAAAAAAATAATTTTATATTTCTGTATTTATGTAATAACATGACTATTTATTTTTAAATTCAAAATAAACCAAAAACATATTTGTTTTGATAATATATAGATAGTTAATATTTTTGATTTATTGATTCAGTAATGTCACATTTATTAAAATAATTTACTTATAAATAATATTTTTTAAAAAATAATTAGATAAACAACAAATCAAATTTAGAAGAACGAAATATTTACAGGATAATCAAATAACTAATATCTAAAAATCAAAATATTACCATCAATAAACTAATATCCAAAAAAAATATTGCCAATGTATTATACATTTACTACTTTGTAATTAAATTTTTATTTAAGTATCTAGCTATTACTTTATATGTTATAAATATATAAATTTTATGCATTTTATCATTTTTAAAAAAAATATAATTATTTAATTCTATTAATATTAAAATCTAATTATTCATTGTCTAAATTAAATATACTTTAAATATCCAGATATTAATATTTACTAGAATTTCATAAATTTTATTCATTCTTACCATATTTTATAAAATATAATTAATTTTTTTTTAATTTATTTTGTTAGTTTAATTAGTTATCTATTTACCTATAGATATAAAATTAAATGTAGGTATACATGTAGCTAGTCGTTATTACTTTATAACAGTTTGTTATTGTTGTATATTTTTAAAAATAATTTTAATATATAATTATTTGTTTTAGTGATAACAGTAATTGTTTCATTAAAATTTAATTTATTAATTCTTCATTTTACTTTGGAAACAAAAACCAAAATCTAAAAGCACCATTCAAGTTTTTCAAAAAAACCAAAATCTACTACAAAATCAAAAACCAAAAATTAAAAACCAAAATCTAAAAACTAAAAACCAAAAGCCAAAAACCAAAATCTAAAAACTAGAAACTAACTAAACAATCATTACCTTAACCTTTGATGATTTTATATTAATTATTTTCTAATAAGAAAAGACTAAGACCATAATTAACTCTATTCTCTTAACTAGGGTTTTTACCGTCGGTTAATAGACGGGTTTTTACCTTCGGTTAATAGACAGTTCTTAGTTTTTTAATTTTAATTAAGAAAAATTAAGAATCATCTCTTAAATAAGAGATATAAGAACTGTCTTTAGATAAGAGATATAAAATCGTCTTTTAAATAAGAGATATAAGAATTGTTTCTTAGTCGAAAAATGTAAAAAAAAAAATATTAAATCATGAGTTAAAAATCTCGACTAAGAGATTGGAGTTAATCATGCTCTAGCCAAATAAGTTGAAATCACGTGATCTGTTTACAATAATTTTAAAGGATGATGAAATAATATTTCAAACAAAAGAAATATAAAATTTCAGGTAAAAAAAGATTAGTCATAGATGAACGAGACTGAAGAAAGATGAGGTCTCGAGGTCAGAAAATATAAAAGGGCCGTGTGTTTAAAAGATAAGGCCCATAGAGAGAAAAGAGAGATCCACAATCACCTCATTGATAATAGAATGGGGGCGTTTACTTTTCCTCTCAACTTAATTTCTCTTGCCATACTAACTTTCCAATATAGGAGAATAGAGTGGTATAGGTTAATACAAATATGGGTCTTATAGTGAGACATTTTTAGGGTTTGGTGTCGTCCGTCCTCCATTGTTAGGTGGTGATTTCCTTCTTTTTCTACTTGGAGAATTAAATGTATTGTATAACTCGCTTTCATAGTTAATAATTCTAAATAGTTAATCACTATTTTCTTGTTGACAAGTGCATATCAGGTTGTTTCGCATTCTGTTTCATTTGTTACAATACAACTGTTTTATTTCAGGGTAGATAACAGAACGTATATCTATCTATCTATCTATTATTATAAAGAAAGGTTTGCTTCATTCCTAGGGTGTCTACATAGGATCACACCTCACTAATTTAAAATCTGTGGTGGCGACATATGTCACGGTCAATTAAAACTCAATGTTTCATTAATTTTTGAGTTTAATGAGTTTTACGTGTTTACTACAGCCCAAATGCATTTTCTCCGAAAAACCGTATACGAAACCTAGGGAAATGGGCCATCATATAACAATTTTGGTTCAGTCAACTGTCAATAGAAATCCAACAGTTTCACCAGTGACGAACGATTCTGATCAATATCAGTTGAAAGCCGAATAGACTTCTTTAATCTGGCGCCGTTACGGAAATTAACTTGGTTCATGCATCTTCATTAACATTCGCATTAATACATATTCTCTACTTCTCACACGATCTCATATTCAATCAATCCCTTCATTCATTCCTTTGTGTTAATCCTGCATTATAAATATGAAAGTTTCTTTCCAACAAAATCATCAGTTCATTTCTCTTAATAAACAACAACAAAAAAGGTGATGAAAAGAGATATGTTAAGTCCATGGTTGTGCTTAACGGATTAAGACAGAAAAGCAATAAGAAACAGAAGAAATGAGATGAGAAACATAATAAACAGAGAAGAAGAAAAAGGAGGAAGACAATAGAAGAGGAGATATAACTTTTTTTAGTGAACCATTTTTTAAAAAATATCTATTTATCTTTAGCTCATTATAATTTCTAACATCTTTGTGTTGATTTTCCATTATTGTGGCTCCCTAAAAGGTTGTTGGCCCTGATCTCAAGGATACAACAGTTAGTGCAGACACTTATGGATATAGAATCATGTGTGAGTATGCATGATTGTGATTTGTGAGTATATTTCAATTACATCTTTTTCATATCGACTACTCGACTGTGAATTCTATTTAACTTGGCTGCTTCTATATCTCCAAAATGGACTGAGTTTTGATATATACTTAGAATGCATTTTTATTCTTATACTTCTAAGTTTGAGTCTGCATATATCACATTAAAATGAGGACGGTGGACAAATGAGCTGAGAGTGGAATATTAAACATGTTTTTACATGAAATTGAAGTGTTGTAGTTTTATCCAAACATTAACTTATGTCTTATTTAGAACACTCACTTCCCATAACATATATACTCTCTTCTCGACAAATGAAACCTGCTAACCTAATAAAAAACAATCACAGTGTTGACACATTTGAAAGAAAATTTGTCCAATCACACCTTCTATTTCGGATAAAAACAACTAGAACTAATATGATATGAAAAACAATAGTTTAATATATATATATATATGAAAATAATGTTTCACAATTAATAAAGTTGAATCCTTTATTTTCGTGATGGATTTCATCAAGAAAATTTGTCTAAAAATTTAACACTATAATTTTTACAAGTTTATTAAGTATTCCACATTTTCATCATCTTATTGTTTTAAACCAAATTTTTATTGGTAAATTATTTTATAATCCAGAATTTATTTTGATCAATATTTTATTTTAGGTCTAACAAAACATTTGAAATCAATCTAAAATAATATTTTAGCACATAATTAATAATATAATATCAAATACATAATTTTAAAATATTCATAAGAAAAAGGATAATCTAAGATTTTTGTTTTGAAAATTATTTTACTTATTATCAAAATTATCATAATTACAGTAGAATAAACAAAGAAAATATGTAAAACTATTATGTATTCATGAACATTTTAATATTAATATAATCATAATCTATAAAAAGAATAACAAAACATACACGATAAAAATTAATATCACCTTAAATTTTAGGTAAGCTAAACATTTTGAAATACTCTTTAACTGATATATTTATGTATTTTTGGTTATTAACACGCC
This sequence comes from Brassica juncea, assembly GCA_018703725.1. Taxonomy (NCBI): domain Eukaryota; kingdom Viridiplantae; phylum Streptophyta; class Magnoliopsida; order Brassicales; family Brassicaceae; genus Brassica; species Brassica juncea. The sequence continues at coordinate 13,424,603 of CM031940.1, forward strand.
TGTAGGATAGAGAGAGAGAGAGAGAGAGAGAGAGAGAGAGAAAGAGAGAGAGAGAGAGAGAGAGAGAGAGAGAGAGAGAGAGAGAGAGAGAGATGAGAGAGAGTAGAGATAGAGAGAGAGATAGAGAGAGAGAGAGAGAGAGAGAGAGGAGGAGAAGAGATACTATGTTCGATGTCTCTCTTTCTGTTTAGCTCGCTATGATATGCGCCTCGAGCGTCTTCTTCGCGCTATAAATGTAGCCTCATCTTCCTCGTAGTAAAAATTTGTTGTTTGGTTAATTTTAAATTAAGAAAATAGTGTATCTCTTGCGAATGTAAACCTAAAACACAAACCATAAATCATATAAAAATAATAATCTTGATCACAAGTTAAGTATATCCAGCCTAAAACACAAACCACACGGACGGACCGATCCTAGTAGAATAGTAAAATGATTGTTTACATAAAATAATCGGTATTTTTATATTATAATATAATATTAGGTAGGTTTTTGTTTTGACTTCTTCTATTCTAAATTACAACTGACTTATTGTTTTTTTTTAACGCTGATTTATTATGATATTACAATTATGGAAAGATTACATAGAAGATTCGACAACCGACAATACTACCTGCCTTATGAGAATCTACGCCTAACTGCATCATTTGAACCGTCCTATGAAGATTCACTCCTGACCAGATCTACTTGCACCATGTTGAAGTTCTCTTGTAAGTCTTTATTCCGTTCGGCATAATTGTTTAATAAATCGCTCTTTCCGGGACTTGAAACTTGGATTTCTTGCAATCTGCAATAAATTGCATAGTCTGGGATTCGAACCCCAGACCTGGGTGTAGAAGTCTTTAAACCTTAACCACTAACTAGGCTACGGTGCTTCCACCAGGTAGGTTTTTGTTTGTTTTATTCAGTAATTTTCCCAGAATCTGATCTCTCTAACCCTTTTTCATCAAATATAAACCAGTATCGCAATACAAGGTATGCCGGTTTTACTGTAACTCTTGTGTAATCTTTGTTTCAATGATAATCTAATCCTTTAGTGTTTAAAAAAGCTAGATATTCTGTTGGAGCAAACAGAACCAGTCATAAGTGGGAGGAAACATAACTTGCCTACAGGCTACAGGCAATTGTTATCTTTCTGTTCTGGGACACGTTTGTCTACGATTTTTAAGAGCAGTTAATGGTTACATTCTTTTCGTTGTTGTTTTTCTTTTTTACAAACTTTCCTTTTTTTCTTAAAGCCAGTTAAAAAATAAACTTTTTTATATAAAATAGAACTAGTCTATATAAACATTTTATCTTCTTCGGCTCCTATAAAATTTAGAACATTTTTAACATAAATACAGTTAACTAGATGATGGTCCGCACCTTGTGCGGAATAATATATATCCAACTAATTTAATTTTAACATAATTTTTTAATCTCAATCTAAATTATTAATAAGTTTCAAATACTAATGAATCAGAAGATATAATCTACCTTTTTATTATAAGGCAACATGGATAATTTTTTGAAAAAAACTTTATTTATTCTATCATCAAACCAAACATGTAAAAAGTATCATCGTCATAATAACCTAATAAAACTGTATTAATATTTTAAAATAACATAAATATAAATTTACAAATTAAACTATAATTACCATTTATCAGGAAAACCTATGAAATTAAACCCTCTTCATCAAAGTCTTAATTGCATTTTATTTGAATTTTCCTAGTCATCAGATTTTATAATGACACATATTAACAAAATCTATAATAATCAAAAACATATTTATATTTAATTAAAATCTTCTAAACTAAAAGTAATAAACTATATATATCTAAAAAGCTAGATTTTTTAAATTATAATAGCAAGAATTGTATTTTTTGGCTCGTATTTTATTTATTGGAAAGATGATTTGGTAACATAAAAGAGAAGAAAATTTATTTTTATAAATAATACTTAAAAATATTAAACGATTTAATATTACAAAAGTAAACATAAGATGAAGAAATACATAAAATTTTTGTTAAAATTTGATAATGCTTGTTAGGAATCATTATCACTAAATATAATGAAAATATTTATTAAGTTATCACTAAAAATATTTAAAAATAACAATTCAAAAGTTATTTATTAAAACTAATGTTTCAACCTAAATCATAGAATATAAAAAATAAGCTTTTAACAATAATAAAATATATGAAAATAATAAAATAACCTAAAATCATAGATAACATGACACTTAATCAAAACTGGACTTATTTTAAAATATACCAAATAAATAAAATTACCAATTAAAATTATTGAGGTTACAAATATAAATAACCTAAATTATGGAGAATATGATAAATAAAAAAAATTAAAATTATTAAAAACATAACAAATAAGCAAATTAGCTAAAATTATGGAAAATATGACAAATAAATAATAAATAATGACAAATCATCAAAATTAGCTAAAATCATGGAGAAGCTGACACATAAGCTAAATCACTTCATAAATAATAGTATAGATTCATACTCAACTTCATTCCTTAAATCCGGATAAATAGAAACTCAAATTATTTAATATATTTTAAATAGATATATTGTAAAGTAAACATAAATTTTAGTTTTAATATAATACTTGAAATAACATTTTATTTAATATAAATATTTTTTCCTAAATATAATAACAATAATTTATATTTTATAAAACATAGATAGATAGTATATGTACTTCTAAATATTATTATTATATAAATAAATATCAAGATGAGGTAGAGATATTTTATAGATACTATCATCGTATTCACAAAAATGGAGATAGGTTAGAGATTTTTCAAGACAGCACATTTTAACCAATAAGATTATATTCACAGTAATTCAACCAACATATGTTTCATATTTTTTGTTTGAAACTATATGTTTCATATTTCACATTATTTTATTACTCCTTCCGTTTCTAATTGTAAGTAGTTTTAGGAAAAAAAATTATTTTAAAATGTAGGTAGTTTTCACATATTTAAGTCACTTTTTAATTTATTATATATAGTGTAACCAATTAAATAATATCAGTTTTTTATAATTGGTTGAACTTATTAATTAAACATATAACTTTTTAAAAATAATAATTTTTTAAATATTAGAGCAATTATTCTAAACTACTTACATTGTGAGATAGAGGAAGTATATCTTTGGTTGATTGACTCTTTGAAACGAATCTTAGGTGATCATGGGTAGGTGTGGGACGGATCCGATATCCGGGGAATTTCGAGGTATCCGGATCCGGATCCTTATCCGGCGAATCCATGATTTTACTATCCTTAACCAGATCCGGGGTTCTCGGGTATCCGAGTGTCGGATATCCTTCTAAAAATTGTAATATCCGGATCCGGATTTGAAACTTTAAAATAAATAAAAAATAATATTTAAATATATAAAATATTAACAAATATTTAAAAATAAAAAATGTATATAATGTTTTTAATTATTTTTATGTATGATATTACTAATTTTATACAAAAATTCTATATACTATTATAAAAATGAAAATATAATAAATAAAATTAATTTTTAGAAATATATATTACTATTTTAAAAATAATATTAATAAAAATTACGGATCCGAATATCCAGACTAAAAAATTGAGATATCCGGATCCGGATTCGGTTTTGACGGATCCAATATTTTACTATCCGGATCCGGATTCGGCCCCTCCGGATATCCGGGTTTTCGGAGCAGATCCAGATCGGATCTCGGATCGAATCCGGATCCCGGATAATAATTGCAGGCCTAATCATGGGTTATATACAGACATTTGATAAATTCGTTGATAAAAATATATCAGATATTTTGTTATTGTTAAATATAGTATATTTGAATTTTCTGTATTAGTTTGATGGAAAAATGATAACAAAACAAGTAGTATATGTTTGCATATTTTATTTTATGTCTGTAGTCCAGGAAAACATTATCAGAGCAGGCTCGAATCAATGGCGAGGCATGGCCTTGAATGGTGACAAAACAGATGGAACTGGATTGGACACCGACCTGTATCAGATTGTCATTAGAATCCCAGAAACAGAGGAAGCCTCGCAGTTTTTTCTTCATTGAGATCTGTGATTCTTTATTTACTGTAATGTGACAATAACCTATGATGAGACCTATGGGTTAAACAGGAAAAATAAATTGTGATACATTAACCATGGTGAACGGTAGTTAAAGAAACAGTGGGTCTGCCCCTTGGTGTTGCAGTTGCATCATTGACTTTTTGGCCCCAAATATAATTAATGTCTTTTGAAATTATGATGCTGAATCTATGGCATTGTGATTTGTGGTTACTCTTTGAACATCCACTACAATAATTTATACTGTATTGCCAACAGTTTAAAAATTCTGTGTGCAGTTGTGGTTTTAATGTTTCTTTAACTCTTGTGTTTTTAGTTCTTCTTTTTAATATCTAAATTGGTCCATTTATAATCTTTAAAAAAATGAAACTAAAATATTTGTCTAAAACTAAATATCATAATGCACATGTAAATATAACTGAATACAAACATGGATAGCTAAGTTGATTATAGTAGTGTTTAAATATCATGGAACCTGATTTCGAATAATATATTTGAAATTTAATTTTTACGTTTCATAGAACCATCCAAATGTTATAAAAATTTGGCATCACATATACATTCTAATATTTTAGGAATGAGACGTAGTAGTTAAAGGACATTCATGTTGAAATCAGATGATGAGATTGACAGTGCTTGCTTGTTGTGGATATTTTTGTACATAAATTTCGCATTTAACTCGTATCTATTTCTGCCCAATGATGTCTACTTAATGTTTTGCTATAAAGATGTTGAAATTACGTTGAAATGGTATGGATGGGGATCACCGTATCACGAAGATAATTCATTCAGAATTAATATAATGGATAGTGGATACATTCTATGCATAAACGTTTCCATGGACCAACCAATTGTTTTCTTTAAAAAAAATTGGGTGCAGGTTACTTCAAATTTTTGTACATCCTGATGTGATATATTATATATAATGCAAAAATACAAAGTAACTCTTGATAATATCCTTTATCCTGTGTTTTTGGTTGGGTTGACGTCAATTGACCCCCTATACTATACGCACCAATACTCGTTCCACCCAGACTTTTAAGCTCATCAATTGACTTCCTAAACTAATTTTTCCATCAATTATCCACAATTTTGGACAGATTAAACAAATCATGTTTAATAACTAAAATGACGTTTACTTAAAAACGATTGCCCAGTTAGAGACCCGATTAAACCTAACCCGACTTAAAACCTAATAGATATTTTGGACCCCAAAAAAAAAACCGACAGAAACAAAAATCGACAAAATTAACAATTGGGGCTTAGGGTTCTTCGACGAAAATGGAAGATAGAGAAGGGATAGGAGAAGATTTGATTCCGGTTTCTGTCGAATTGGGAATGCATGATGGAGATAACTGGGTTCCTATTCCTGATGAAGAAGGCGCAAATCGAGTCCATCATTGTGTTTACGTTACCTGTCTAGCGACTACACATCGATAGAATCTCCGGTACGGGTTTTCATTCGTTTTGGACACAAAAATGTCGAGCTCTTTCCCACACCAACATCTTGTCGGAACTCCATTAATCTGTCGCCTAGAAATCGAACCCCCGTGATTACTCATCTCTTCAAACGAAATACACTTCGATTTCTGAATCCTTCTCCAGAACTCAGACGAATAATTTATTTTTTTGTTCAAAGTCACGAAGAACCCTAATCCCCAAATCGATTTCACTATAATCAGATTTAGGTTTTGGTTTGTGGTATTCGTGTTTTAATGTTCGCGGGTTAGAGTCGGGTTAGGTTTAATCGGGTATCTAACTGAGCAATCATTTTTAAGTAAAAGCCATTTTAGTTATTAAATGTGATTTGTTTAATCTGTTCAAAATTGTGGATAATTGATGGAAAAATTAGTTTAGGAAGTCAATTGATGAGCTTGAAAGTTTGGGTGGAACGAGTGTTGGTGCGTATAGTACAGGGGGTCAATTGACGTCAACCCTTTTTGGTTTGGTATAAAGTATTTTATTTAGATGGATGGATATGAACTCGGTTGCTGCTACAATGTTCATACTAAGAAGATGTGTATGTCATTTATATTATGAAGGTATGGCCGTATGGGTATCTCATGGGTGTTGTAAATAAAATGGACCATATTATGATGTTATAAACCTCTAATCTCCGTTGGTTTTTTTCGTTCATGGGAGTATTTTTGGATACACGTAGTGACATAGATATAGCTGAGTAAAGAAAAATGGCGTTACAATATCGTTCGTTTTTTAAGCGGTTCGGGACCTGGGAGTTCACGATTCACCCAATATCCACTTGGCTCTATTATGTAGACACTCGTATCAAGTTAGACATTTACTCTTGGATATCCATTCGCACTGCAATCATATAAGAATTTCTATAATAATAATAATTAAGCTTATAAGATATTATCAATACATGACATTCATATGCATTCGGAGTTTCTAATTGACCGCATGTATTTTGACCGTTGTGTTCTTACTACGAGATTAGATATGCATCTCATTTATTCTCTCTGATGGATTCTAATTTCTAGATAACCACATGGATATACAGTCCTTCCAAATTGTAAATGAAGCTCGTGTACAGACATCAGACATGGTTGCTATCTAATTTGTAAAGGTGAGAAATCAACTCTTTTACAGTATGGTTATTGGTTAGTGCAAATTACCCAAAAAACATGGTTAGTGTATGAGCAAATATTTTGATGAATATGACCTGTATAATTTTTATTTTTATTTATAAATTATGTTCATTGTTTGGACATGTTGCATCCAGTACAAATGAATGAACCCTTTTAAATGTTTTGTCTGATACTAAGGTTTCTGCCTTAAATTTATTCATATACAGTCTTTTTGTGCTATTCATATGCAGTCTTCATTTCCCAGAATCCATAACCAGCGTATATATTACCAGTGTCCATAGAGTTACGAGAACTACTAAAAAGGTTAACGAAATTATTTTATAAGTATACAAACTGGAACAAGTGCATAGTATGTAATATGTTTATGGGTATAGATTAAACAAAGCGGAGTCAATATCGAGCTCCGTGTCAGCTTTATGCTACGTGCATGATGCATCTGTTTTTTTTTTTTTTTTTGATAAAAACATGATGCATCTGTTGCTTCCAATTGTAATTATATTACCAAAACAAGTTAATGGAAGTGTAATGATGCCTAACGCCCCAACTGTAACAACTTAAGTATTCTTTCCGTTTCAAATTAAATATTGTAAATAAATACCATCATTTAGTTATTTATTGTTTTTGCTTAATTTATTTAAAGGCAAAATAAATTAATTAATGTAAAACTGCATTAATATCATAAACAACACTTATTTTATAATAAAAAAATTTTATTATACAACCACGCATAATTTAGAACAGATAAATTATTTACATATTAAATAATCAGTTCCATTAATTATTGATAAAGAGAGAGCTTCGTCTATCGATGAACAGCGAATTGACGGAGCGTTATGTTTATAACAACCAAAAATCAGGAATAAGAGCATCTCCAATGTAAAATTCCATTTTTTCCTCTAAAATGGAGTAAAAGTGATTATGGAGTAAAAATGCTCTAATCTTACTCCATTTCTCACTCCATAATGGGATAATGAACAAACAAAAAATAGATTACTCCATTTTATGGAGTAAATTTCATTTTGGAATGAGATATGGAGTAGGGTTGGAGCATTTCTTACTCCATACTCACTATCGATATACAATATAATTTCATACATAATGCATACAACGAATCAGCATCCATATGTAAAAGGAAAAATATTACTACAAGTTGGAACAATTCAATATATATATACTAAATCAATACGAGGTATGTATCAGCTTTATGCCAACATAGTTACATGCATCTATCTATGGATTCTAAAAAATAATATTTTAACTATCAACACAGCAAATTAATGTATAGCTAGCCAGTATTAACGACTACGTCCCAACTGCAACAATTTACAGATAGGTGAGAAAGGGTGCGTGTATTAGAGAATAAATTACGGCGTCCGTTAAATAAGTCAGTCCATTGTATTTACCCCCCTTCCATGCATGTTACTATAAATTACAACGATACTCATTCACAACCCTACACAAAAACACATTGTAACACTCTCTTTGTGCAAACTTCAAATTTTAAAGAATCTTTTAATTTCATCGACTTATAGTTGCTAGACACTACTCAACAAAAATGTCAATGTCATCGTCTTCGGAGGAGGAGAATCACCGGAAAACAGTGGAGGACAAGGCTGAGATGAGGAGGAGAAAAAGGGCAATTTGGGAAAGAAAGTGGAAGAGATTGGACATTGTGAAAGCTTTTGCTTCTCTCTTTGTGCATTTCCTCTGTCTCTTAGCTCCTTTCCATTTCACTTGGCCAGCTTTACGGGTTGCACTCGTTGTCTATACGGTGGGCGGGCTAGGTATTACTGTCTCTTACCACCGTAACTTGGCTCACCGGAGCTTCAAAGTCCCTAAATGGCTCGAGTATTTGTTTGCTTATTGTGGTCTTCTTGCCATTCAGGTTCGCTGATCTCTTTCTTCAGCTTATTGTGACTTTCTAAAAATAATATATGTATATATATACAATAACATGCATAATGCTGGATTCGAATCCAAATGATTAAGGTGCAAACCATTCGAACCTATCGTATTATCATTTCATAATTACAAACGAGTGCACTATTACTTACCTGATTTATAAATCTCGTTTACTCGTTTGAGTTACGCATATACATGGGTCATTGGATGAATCCGTTATAGTCCTATCTTGATTACAAAATGCTACATATCTTACGTTTGAATTTTATAATTTATAATACTCAACCACCAACTCAGAATGACTTCAAGCCAGTGTCGATATGTGTAACCCCTTGGATATATCAGAGTGTATAATATCTTTGTTTATTCTTATTTTAACTCCTTTCTAGTTATACGAATTCTTGGACCACCCAAAACCGCTTAGATTCGTAAGACCCATATAGAGTTTATAATAATTATTTTTATGTGTGTATCTAATTCTATCATAAAACCATAAGCATTTACTTTGTTTGTTATTATAACAGGGAGATCCGATTGATTGGGTCAGCACACATCGATACCATCACCAGTTTACAGATTCAGATAGGGACCCACATAGCCCTAATGAAGGTTTCTGGTTCAGCCATCTCCTATGGCTATTTGATACTGGTTATCTTGTAGAAAAAGTATGTTAAATACATTTAACTACATCTACTTCACTTTAATCACAGTTAAAATTTAAGACACTATTGTAATGAGACAGTGTGGAAGAAAGACAAATGTGGAGGACTTAAAGAGGCAGTGGTACTATAAGTTCCTACAAAGAACGGTCCTGTACCACATTCTAACATTTGGTTTTCTCCTCTATTACTTCGGTGGTTTGTCTTTTCTTACGTGGGGAATGGTAATATTTACTCTCTTATATTTTGCCTTTTATATTATTTACTTGCCAAAATAAAATCTTGAAAGCGATTTTACCTATTGTGTTTGTCTATCACTAGTAACAATAACTATTGATGATAAATGATGAAGAATTTGTAATGTTGGTGGATGTATGTAGGGTATTGGGGTAGCAATGGAGCATCATGTGACTTGCCTCATCAACTCTCTTTGCCATGTTTGGGGAAGCCGAACTTGGAAGACCAACGATACTTCTCGTAATGTTTGGTATGTAGTACAAATCCTTGATCAATCATGAATGCATCATACTAATGTCGTTTGGTATGTACATATTCTTCAGTCGCTAGATTTGAATTTTTCTAGCTATAGATAGTTTCCTTTATTATTTGATGCTTGATGCCTCAACTAACTACCTCTATTTTAGAAGTTCGATTAGGACATTAAACATAAGCACATTCTCCACGAAAAACACTCAATTTCAAACTATTTGACTTGACTAAACTGGAAAAACAACATCATTGTCATCGCCTCATCGGATTGGTCTATTGACAAAGAAAAAGAAAAAGAATAAAAATAAAAATTCGTCTGAAATGGAAACTCAGCTGGACCAACTCATAATGCATTTAAGTTCACCATCCATAAACCTGACATATATAGATCTTTTAATTGCCTTGCTTTTTATGTGGTCCACTTTACTACTAGAGCTTGTTCAAAATAACTTGTGAACTAAATGATAATGTTCTTACTGTTTGATACATATATTTTTTTTTAAATATGTATTTATTTTTCTTTGCAATTTATAATTTAGAAATTTATCACATTACAACAATGGTTAATCATATTATATATATATATATATTCAACCAGATAGCTTACCATGTTTTTGAAATGAACAAATATACATCATACATGGATTAATGTTGGCATGTGAGGGGTATATATATATATATATATATATATATATGTTTCTTGTCTCAGAATCATATTATTATACTACATGATTTTTAAACCGCATCAATTAGTTAGCAATAATGATAGATAATTCCGAAGAAGCTAACCAAGTGGCTGAAAATGTTGGTTCTAGGTGGCTATCGGTATTCTCATTTGGGGAGAGCTGGCACAACAATCACCATGCCTTTGAGTCGTCGGCGAGACAAGGCCTAGAGTGGTGGCAAATCGACATTTCTTGGTACATCGTCCGCTTTCTCGAAATTATCGGTTTGGCTACAGACGTGAAGCTGCCTTCAGAGAGTCAACGACGTCGTATGGCATTGGTTCGTTGAATGAGGATATTCGACGTATCGTCTTTATTAAGTATCATTTAAATGTCTACGTACGTTTCAAGGTTTTGTTAAGCGTAACATTTGTAATATTGTGTTATCCGCTGCTGTGTTGTGTGTTGGAACCAATTTGCTTAATTACGTTCGTTTTCGTGAACTTCTAATTAATATGCGTAATGAAGCCAATCACGTTTTCTATTATTTCTGTCATTTACATTTCATTCACGCACATTAGTAAAAAGTACTAATATAAATTTTGGTATGCATGCTTACGTTTACAAAATTATTTTTTGTTTATTCATAGTGATATATATTAATAAAATTTGCTTTGGCTCTCTGGTTTTTATAGAGAGCATGCAACAAAATTAAACTTGAGTAACCAGGAAAATAAAAGAAGCGGATTGAACAGAAGCGGGCGACTAGGATGACCTTTAAATGTGTATGTTAATATTTTTAGTTTAGATAATATCACATATATACAGATGAAATTTTTCATGGAACAAAAAAAAATTGGTTAGATCAACTACGTATTGTTTATCACAAATGATTCTTACGTTTCATAATATAAGATGTTTTGATTAAGATCACAAGAATTAAAAAACTTAGCTTTTTTAATATTGATATCGTAAATCATATAAATTTTAAATAAATTAACCAATTATCAATAATGCAATAAAATATTATTGATCAACTGATTTGTAATAAAATTAAAGTATTACTATCGAAATATATATTTTGAAACATTACTTTTTTTCAAAATATCTTATATTATAGAACTGAAAGGAAGGAGTATTATTCTTGGTAGAAATATTTAAACGAGGGCAGTATCACGCGTATGAAATATTTTCCAAATTCTTAAACCTTAAACGTTAAGAGGCATCAAAATACGTGTATTGTTATGACGTAAAAGCATTCGTAAAACTATTCATTAAAATAGTTAACAGTTGTCCAGGTTTGTACGTGTGCCTTATTATGCTTAACTCTTAATTCTCGGACTAGCCAATCAATCGGGATCGCTACCACAAAATATTACTGAATATTAGAAACTAAGTAAACTAGCCAACCAAAAATAGCTTTGTTCTTTTCCTAAATCAAATCCACTTTTGGAGACTAGGCAAATACGAGGTGAAATGTACACGTTTATTATTTCGTTGATAAGTAATGATGGTTACTCAAACCCACCGTTACGATTCTTAATATCCACAACATTCAGCCGTATATATAATCAAACCTTTGCTCGACCATATAACTCATCAAATCTCAAATACACAAACCCATAAGTCTTCGATGGGTGACACCAAGGAGGATGGTTCTAGCTCTAGCCGAAAAGCAATGCGGAAGGAAAAAAGAGCGTATTTTTATAGAGAATGGACAAGCGTTGATATGATGAGAGCTTCAAGTGTTGTGGCCGTGCATTTGTTGTGTATCTTGGCTCTTTTTAACTACAAATGGGAAGCTCTCCTGTTTGGTTTTATTCTCGCAGCCGTGACTAACCTCAGCATTACCTTCTCGTACCATAGAAACTTGACTCACAAGAGCTTTAAGCTACCTAAATGGCTTGAATATCCTTTCGCCTATTCTGCGCTTTTCGCGCTTCAGGTAACTATATATCGTTTTATACCGAAAGTAAAAAAATGAAACAAACCACAGCCAATACGCATCCTCAGTTTTTTTTTTTTTTTTTTTTTTTTTTGGGGCAGGGTCATCCTATAGATTGGGTGAGCACACATAGGTTCCATCACCAGTTCACAGATTCTGACCGTGACCCACATAGCCCTATCGAAGGATTCTGGTTCAGTCATGTCTTGTGGATATTTGACACCACTTACCTCAGAGAAAAGGTAACTATCCATCGTTTAAAAATCTCTTACAAATCAAATCAACCTTGTTTTATTAACTAGGACAACATCTGTTGTAACAATGCAAATTTATGTAACAGTGTGGAGCACGTAACAACGTGATGGACTTGAAACAGCAATGGTTCTATAGGTTTCTACAAAAAACAATTGGTCTCCACATCATGACGTTTTGGACCCTCGTCTATTTATGGGGTGGTCTACCTTACCTAACTTGCGGCGTGGTAAAAAATCTAATATCTTACTTCTTTTTTAGGTTTTCACGTTTAAAAAAAACTGATTTCGTAAAAAAAATCTTTTTATTGTGATAGGGTGTTGGAGGAGCAATCGGTTACCACGGGACGTGGCTCATAAACTCAGCATGTCATATTTTGGGCTCGAGAGCTTGGAACACCAAGGACACATCTCGTAACATTTGGTATTTTATCAAAGAGATATGAGCATCATTGCGCATTAAAAATAATCATTGCGCATAATAACTAGAAACTTATTTGAGTCCTTATTCAAAAAAAAAAAAAAACTTATTTTGAGTGTTTGTGGAAATGGTGTAGGTGGCTAGCACCAGTGACGATGGGAGAAAGCTGGCACAACAACCACCATGCCTTTGAGGCCTCGGCTAGACATGGACTGGAATGGTATCAGTTAGACATAACTTGGTACCTTATTAGATTCTTCCAGGCTCTTGGTTTAGCCACCGATGTCAAATTGCCTTCAGAAGCTCAGAAACGCAAGTTGGCCTTTTAATCTCAGCTCTAATTCTTTCTATTTCATTTTCAGCCTCTTTATTTAACTCACTACATACTCTCTTGTTTAAGAAGAATAATATGTTCTCATGAACTTGTAAAACTGGTCGATTCAAGCACTTAAATTAACTAAATAAAGTACTTTGCACGGTGTTATGAAAAATAAAAGCTGAGTAACAAACATTGAGGCAGATGAGTTTTAGAAGATGTAGTCTGGTAACTTCACAGGAAACTCTGCGACCTTGACTTCAAATTGATTCCCTTTCGGATCTTTCAAACTACATAAAATGAAAGAAGCAATGGTCAAAGATTCTACTCCAAATTTTCAAGGTTTAGTGGTCTGCATTCTTATAAATCAAACATATCATCGTACATGAAGCATATATACCTTCCAGGCACAAAGGTGAAAGATCCATCAAGGGATAAATTAGTTGTTGGAAATTTGGAAATACCGCTGTAGACAAACTCTTCTTCCTCGGCTTTTAAGAGCGGGTTCTAAGAAATACAACAAACCACATTAGAAAGAATTGCTTATGATCCATTGAACATATATTAGAACAAGAGAGTGGATGAAGCAAAACTATACCTTAATTAACACAGATTCTCCATCAAAATCACCTATTACCTCATCATCAGCTCGGACAACCCAATGTCTCGAATACATCTGCCAAGAGCTATGGTGTCTCCTGTTAAAGGTGGGCATGAGAGACATCCGGATGGAACATGCATACAAGTATTCCGGTGGCTTATCCAGATGATTAGATACTTCAGACCTGCATTTATTTATTTATTTATATTTTTTACAATCTGATGCACCCTAGGAAACGCTACTCGACCGGTAAGGGGGATATGAACTCCGAAAGGAGAACTGATGGTTTGAATGACGACACAATGGGTTGCGGAAGGTCCAATGATACTGCCAAGGTGTCTGATCAACGCCTGATATGACTCACAGGTCCGTTGAGGAGACGATCTCGATCTGTTGCCGGATGTGACGCACCGGTCCAACGAGAAAGAGGAGTTTGCTTGGAGCTAACCACACCAAGAAACAAGAAGTGTTCTACAAAGAACAAAGGAGATAAACTCAATAAAAAGGGAAAAAGGAATGCTTTATTTCGTGGCTCATAAGCCATATATATAGGATTACAAGTTGTAGAAATCCAAAGAAGAATATGCTAAAAACAAGACATAGAAGACCGAAAATAAAGACTTTGACTAAAGACCGAAATTAATGATTTTTGTTGAATTCTTTTTCCCATGCACGACCAAGACTTTCTTGCTGACTCCCTCTTGGTATTCTTTATGAGAATGGGCTTGAAATGGACTGAGGAAAGGACTGGTCGAATTTGGAAAGAAACAAATTAATATTGCACCTTTTATGAACTTTTCCTTGGGCTGAACAAGGCCCATTTCGCCCAGCAGCTAAACCAGCTCCATCTTTAGTGTCACTTAGCTCACTCAGCTCCAAAGTAAGTAGTGCCACTTAGCTCATCCAGCTCCAAAGTAGTGTCACTTAGCTCACTCAGCTCATCTACTCTCACTTCAGCTGGTTTCGGCTCATGCACACTCTCTTCAGCTGGTTTCGGCTCATGCACACTCTCTTCAGCTTGTTTCAGCTTGTCCTCAGTGTCATCAGCTGGCCTTAGCTCGTCCAAGGTTGCATAGATGATAAGGGAATTGGCATGATCTGATGAGAAAACCTCGGTTAGGTCTAGCTGGTCGACAAGATCGCCACCTTGGACCGTGTCCATGATCCAAGCAGGTCGGTGCTGGAACCGGGACATATCACAATCTACAACCATGAAATATATCAGTAACTAAATAATTAAATAGAATGTTATTTTTGCTTACCTTCACACCATTAGTTCAGAGACAGAACACAAGGGAGGAATCTCAGGGAACAAACTGATACTTTTGACGTTATTCTGTTCACGGATTTTAATAGCACCAGTTTGTAACCTCCTGCCATGTTCTTCTAACCAAAGCAGCATGGCGTCCTGTTGATGATCGCCGTTGATACAAACCAAAGACTCGGGAACACAAGGAAGCATTTGGTGAGAACTTGTGTTTTCAGTATAAAGCTGTCCGTTTGTGCAATTAAGGAAAAACATCTTCGAACTGAGTGCTGATGATGATACAGCCACAACGACAATGTTGTTGAAGATAGTATTCTGATCGCCGGTGATGATATCAGTCGTCTCCCTTACCACTTCCTTAAGAGGTAGCAAGTAGAAGTTAACTTTATGCCAATAAGCAGAATAGCCACCAATAAGCCCTAGAGACACCCCATCAACAATACCACTGGATGAGGAGGAATAAAGTTCTTGGCCATCGACGAAACGGTAGAGAAGCCTTGTTGGTAGAGGAAGTTCGACGTTGAGAGCAGTTTCCAATTCGTCAAGATCGTCCTCCCTGACACCTTTTGTAACATCCCGAGTTGTGATATATGGAAAGGCTTAAGAGAATTGATTTGGCTACCTATGTCACCAAAGTTGACTTACCTTTTCCGGAGCACATCCTGAAAGAACTCCAGAGTTAAGCGTGCTTGAGCTGGAGTAGTGGAAGGATGGGTGACCTATCGGGAAGTGATTCGCGATAGCGTGCGAGTGAGGCCAAAGCACGGGGAAAGGTCGGGTGGTGATTGCAGGGTCAGTAAACGATGATTTCGAGCCTTCCGGAATTATTAACGACCAACCGTCGGATGAGATGGGGCCCACGGGCCGAGAGAGCGGGCGTGGGTGGCCCATTAGCCGTGGGCTGTCGGGGCGTTATAAGTGGTATCAGAGCTGGTTAGTCGTCTCAGTTCTGACCTGGGAGGCGTCTTGAGACCTGTCGTGAGGCGCAACGAGGACGTTGCGTTCTTTGAGAGGGGGTGAATTGTAACATCCCGAGTTGTGATATATGGAAAGGCTTAAGAGAATTGATTTGGCTACCTATGTCACCAAAGTTGACTTACCTTTTCCGGAGCACATCCTGAAAGAACTCAAGAGTTAAGCGTGCTTGAGCTGGAGTAGTGGAAGGATGGGTGACCTATCGGGAAGTGATTCGCGATAGCGTGCGAGTGAGGCCAAAGCACGGGGAAAGGTCGGGTGGTGATTGCAGGGTCAGTAAACGATGATTTCGAGCCTTCCGGAATTATTAACGACCGACCGTCGGATGGGATGGGGCCCACGGGCCGAGAGAGCGGGCGTGGGTGGCCCATTAGCCGTGGGCTGTCGGGGCGTTATACCTTTTCTTAGTGTAGCCTCTGCTTCAGGGAAGTTTAAGCTCAACCATTGTTTGAGATTGTCCCAACAACGTTTAACGCGTTTAACGAGACTCCAAGGATACACTCTAAACGACTCCCTCCATGACTGATATGCCGTCTGAAACAATAATAAAGAACGCACAACCTTTAAATTGAACAGAACCACAGCTACATATACTTAAAAGGCAGCAGGCTCAGAGATCAGAACCTAAGGAAAAATCAAACCCAAGAAAATGTGAAAAGAATATTAAAAATAAAGTTTGACCTTGAAGGAGGGAGCAGAATCTCCTTGGTGATGGAGAGGAGTAGAGATGTTGAGGTCAAGGGAACAGAGAAGATGAACCAGAGAGATTCCTCGGAGGCGGAAACATGAAGGCGTTTGCTGACACAAGCAACTCTCGCTGTGTTCTCAGGACGGACTTTGGATAATATGATGTGGAGAACCAAATCTTCAGCATCCTCTAGACTCATGCCTTTGATATTTCTCTCAGTTATATTTGAAGGAGGCTAGCTGCGAATCAAAAAATGAAGACTTTATATCTTTGGTAGGGTTTAAAACTATTTTTAGATGATGACTTTTTTTCGTTAAAAAGGAAGAAAAGTATTAATTGCATCCCAAAACCAAAAAGAACCGATATAAACGGGATCTGTAATTTAGTCACCGATGGATTGTATTTTTTTCGTTCCCATCTTCCGGTTCTGGAGGTGTAAGGCGAAACGATCGAGTCATGTGGTTGATCAAGTCTCCAAGGTGCAAATGTCATGAATCCCAAGTAAAGCGCCAAGCCTCAAGAATATCTTGAGAGGCCATGTACACGTTATAAGTAAAAGTTATACAGCAATTAAAACTAGAGAGAGTTATATATAAAGACACATTCTGTCTTTTGTTTACCTACAAAGATACATTCCGAATTTAACATACTTTTTGTGTACGAACGTCACTGTTATGGACGATAATAACCTTGCTTTTGTCTTTGGTAGAAAAACAAGTATGGGTGGGTGTTTGGCTAAGAATTACTTATTTGTTTGAGGAAGTAGGTTTATCGATTAATGGGTCTATTTAAAGCCCTTAAATGAGATGCTAATAATTCATATCCAGTGGCTGATGAAATGACAGTACAAAACTTCAATTGTTCGATAGTGACTCATCAAGTTTTGAGTTTTTAAAATATAAGTAATAGCTTTTTTCAACGAACTTAAATTATTTACGAATGTGTGTGGACAAGAGAGATGTAGACAATGATAGTGTGAATAGTGACGTGGACATGGTAATTGTGGATAACATTATATAGAGACTTGCTCCACTCATGTGCTGTTTTCTTATTGTCACGGCAAAATGTCTCTCATGGTGTCCACAGATCAGTTGTCCACTGATCTCATGTCCATCCATCTTCTACACATATGTTGTCCACGTATCTCATGTCTATCCCCATATCTTATTAT
This sequence comes from Brassica juncea, assembly GCA_018703725.1. NCBI lineage: Eukaryota > Viridiplantae > Streptophyta > Magnoliopsida > Brassicales > Brassicaceae > Brassica > Brassica juncea. Next base: position 13,442,651 of record CM031940.1, read on the forward strand.
CACAACTGTTGTCCACGTATCTCATGTCTATCCACCAATCTATTGTCCACGAAACTCATGTCCATCCATCTTCTACACATCGAAACTCATGTGTTGTTTGCAACAAACAAACTCTCCAGCAATGACTTTGACATCTAGTCAAAGCTAAAAATACCTCCATTCCTCATGTGTTTCCAGATACACCTGAGTTCGAGATAATCAAAGGTTCATGCTTTGGGAAGCTTATCCATGGCCTTTTAACTAGACAGTTTGTAGATACTTTCTAGTCCAAATGTGGTATGTATATGTTTGTCATAGGTGCAGATTCTTACTGAAAGAGTTTGGAATATCATTGGGCTCTGTGATGTTTTCCTTGTTGGTCACCATCCAAAAAACTCTCGTCCACTAGTCTCCAATCCAAGCAAATCCCATTCACCTATTTCCCATCCACCAAATGTCCATCCACAAGACCACAGTTGCAAAAGTCCTCTTGTGAAGACGGTGAGCTTATGTGTTCTATGCAAAATTTTTAAACAGGATGCAAAGAATTAGGATTTAAACCGAGGAGACAAACTAGACTTAAGTAGTTGCTTTTAGAATGGGAATCTAATCTTCCATATCGAATATTGTCTTGAAACAAAGCGGCAGAACGAGATTGCTGATGTCAGTGAAAATTGTGATAGGTCACTAGATTTATGGATTTAGAGAGGCTGATAGTAAGAGAGGAGTCAGAAGAACAAGGATTTAAAAAAAAAAAAATCATGTTTCCAATTTCTTGGTCAAGAGCAGGATAGACATAGATGAAGAGAGAAAGGGATTATGGTTCATCGAACTTGGGAGAGACAGTTTTGGATTGGTGGATCTATAGTTTAAAAAGGACAAAAAGGGAGTTGGACTGGTTAGTTTCAAAGAAGAAATGGATTGAATTTCCATTCGGTTACTAGACGGTTCTCTCTAGTTAATGAATGTAACCAAAACTATTCCCACATTAGTTAGAGGGCTTATTGGACAATTTGACATGTGAAAGTGCTCTAAATGACCAATGTGTCTTTTAGTCGGTGTTTTTAAAACCGGACCGATCCGATGGTTGGGTCGGGTTCGACCATGAACCGGTCATATAGCCGGGTTAGTTCTAATAATTAGTTCGACCATGAACCGGTCGTGTAGCCGGATTGGATATTAAAGTTATTAAACTGATAAAAACCATTAAAACTATCAAAAATCTATAAATTATCCATATAAACATAAAACTAGTTTATATTTATAAAGTTTTATTTTAAAATTTATTTATATTTTAATTATGTATCATATTTACTAACATTATTTTAAAATTTATATACTAAAATATATTAAATCGGATTATTGAACCAGGTTTGACCCGATCGAACCATATTGAACCGTGATCCAAAATTTTTCTGATTCAGCTTCCGGTCCGGTTTTAAAAACACTGCTTTTAATGTAATTGCAAACTTGAAATGTGTCTTGCAGAGTAAATTTTTCTTAAAATTAAGAATGATTTGCTTTGAGTGTATTAATTCGGGGCACGTGCTATTATATTTATTTCGAGGAAGGGGCCGTTGTCTAATGCAAACCGGGTCATAGTAACTCGTTTTGATCAAATTCATAAGTTCATTTTTAATCAAATGTAGAATATTTCTTCCTTTTTTCTGTAGCTGGTGTAGTCAAAGTCAAAAATCATCTACATAAGAATAAGATGGTGAGAAAAAAAAACACAAAAGTCAAGCCATGACTCATAAGTATGATTAATAAAAACCCCATGCAAACTCAACTGCCATACCACAAAATTTACGTATCCAACCATTTTCTAGTCTAATATGGTTTAAGTGTTTACTCTCTTTCTACGTTAATTGTTTGATTAACAATGATAAAAATCGCAACGAAAAGAGTGATATTAAAATATACGTTGTGATTCGAAATAAGAACAGTAACAATGTTAGGGTCGAGAGTTTATCTTTAAATTTAGATATGAAAGCCTAGTCAAAATAAACAACTGAGCTAACAGCTATCCTCGTACGTCAAATATATATATTTTTGAACATTTACAATTGTATATACCGCTATGATGGTCGACATTACCCGGGCATACATTTTATGATGATGATCAGACATATGCGTAAAAATAAAAGATAATATTATTATAAACCAAAATGGTTATACTTATACATGTTTAAAGTTCAAAACAAATAAAATAATAACTAATCTCATCAACTAGCTTTTGCAGCTTTTTTGAAGTTAATGAATACATACATTTGCTTTTGAAGTTGCTAATTGCTTTAAATATAGAACCAATACACAAAACTATATTGTTGTGTTTATTACATTATAATGACCTTAAATTAGAAAAAAATGAAATAACCAGGATGTATAATCAGACTAACGTGACGGCCCGCGGCACGAACCTCCCTGTCGGGGAATGTGGGTACATCCGTTTCGATCTGACGGCGGCACCGTACCTCTTTGCAGGAACTGGAACAAGTATTGAATCTCACCGCTGGTTCGCAACGGCCTAGCCGCTTCGACTTGTGTGGTGCCCAAGAAAACCACCAAGAATCCAAGCAGAATCACTCCAAGTATCATTTGTTGTTTCATCATCATTTCTCTTGTTTCTTTTCTTCGTCTTCTTTTTGTCTTGGCACGTAAAAGCTGTTCTATGGCTTTTACTCCCTGTTTGTTTTGTATCATATTTAGTTTGATAATGACCTATATATAAGGTTGTCGAGAATGGTGTTGTTTGATTGTTAAACTGGTAGCTTTGTGTGACTTTGGAGGCTTTTGGTCCTACTTAGATATTGTCGTGGCTTGACTTTTACTAGGAAAGACTTGGTTTTCAACATTTGAACTTAAACAATAGGAATTGATCAAACAAGTTAAGACATGACACGGTTTTTGCCTTGGACCGCAATGTATATCACAAGTACGCATTCAAAAAAATGATAAGCAAAATTACTATACCGGTTAACGTTTAATTAAGCAGATTCCGGTCCAGTTTAGAAGAAAAATTACTTGAAATTAGATTGTTTGTACTTATTGATCTTTGATTATTGTTTGGTTTTGGAGATTTACTTGCGCAGAGTATACTATATGTTGGTTGATTAACTAGTTATCAACCGGTTAAATAAGAACTGTGGTCAATTTTTTTTTTGTCATGAATTGTGGTCAAATTAATCTGTTTAAAAACATGTTTATGAATTCAACTATTGTTTATTTTTCTGTACTTATTGATCTTTGATTATTGTTTTGTTTTGGAGATTGACTTGCGCAGAGTCTGCTAAATGTCGGTTGATTAACGATATCAACCGGTTAAATATGAATCGTGGTCAAATTTATCTGTTTAAAAAACATATTTATGAATTCAACTAGTGTTTATGTGTTCGTCAATGTTGAAACGCTACATGACGACGATTCACATTCGGTTTTGGAGGTGAAGACGACATGATATCAGCTTAAAACCGAAACCACTAAGCAAAAGAACTTGAATGTCTCATAAAGCGAATAATATTCATAGAGAAAAATTCATGTCACAAAAGTTTGATTCAGTCTTAACTCTCAAAGTCACGACCAAATAAACGAAGACATGCGTTGGTACTTTGGTAGGTGCGGAGCACGTATTAAATAACATAGACAGTGTGGACATGAATCAGTTTGTAAACTCGGTCTACAAAAATTCATTTAGCCCAATCCTGAAACTTCACGGAAATTCAAAACTCATAAACATGGCGACAATTATTAAAAAAAAAAAAACCAAAAACAATAAGCACGTGATTCAATTATTTTTGTGTGAGTTGTTACAATTTTATTACAAAAGCACGTGTTTCAGTTTGCTTGATTTGTTGTAAACTTGTGATTAAGGGAGTTTGACTTTTTGACTTTTTGTTTTGCGGCGGCGCATTTCACCACCGATGCTTCTGGCGAACAGAACCAACGCTCTTTTAACCATCCTTACCCAAATCAAAGCGCTTCACCATACTCAACAGGTCCACGCCAAGGTTATAGTCCATGGACTCGAAGAAGAAGTTGTTCTCGGATCCAGTCTCACTAACTCTTACATCCAATCGAATCGTCTCGATTTCGCCACCGCCTCCTTCGATCGAATCCCTCCCCGGAATCGGAACCGGTACTCCTGGAACACGATCCTCTCCGGTCACTCCAAATCCAAGAACCACGGAGAAATCTTACGTCTTTACAATCGCATGAGGAGGAGCTGTGATGGCGGCGGCGTCGACAGTTTCAATCTGGTGTTCGCGATCAAAGCTTGCGTGGGTTTAGGTCTTTTAGAGAATGGCGTTCTGATTCACGGCTTGGCGATGAAGAACGGGTTGGATAAGGACGCTTATGTGGCTCCGTCTTTGGTTGAGATGTATGCACGGTTTGGTGGTGTGGAAGATGCGCAGAAGGTGTTCGACGAAATTACTCTGAAAAGTTCGGTTCTTTGGGGTGTTCTGATGAAAGGGTATTTGAGATACTCGAGAGACTCTGAAGTGTTTCGTTTGCTTTATCTCATGAGAGAGGCGGGTTTAGGGATCGATGCGTTTACGTTGATATGTTTGGTGAAGGCTTGTGGGAATGTCTTTGCTGGTAGAGAAGGGAAGTCAGTGCACGGTTTATCCATCAGAAGGAGTTTTATAGAACAGAGTGGTTATTTACAAGCCTCTGTTGTAGATATGTATGTGAAATGCAGGTTGTTGGACAACGCCAGAGAGGTGTTTGAAACGAGTGTTGATAAGAATGTGGTCATGTGGACAACGCTGATCTCTGGATTTGCTAAATGCGGGAGAGATAATGAAGCATTTGATCTGTTCAGGCAGATGCTGGGAGAATCTGTTCTTCCAAATCAATGTACTTTAGCGGCTCTTCTTGTTTCTTGCTCGAGCTCGGGGTCTCAGAGGCACGGGAGAAGTGTTCACGGCTACATGATGAGGAACGAGATCGAAATGGATGCTGTAAATTTTACATCTTTCATCGACATGTACGCTAGATGCGGGAACATTCAAATGGCTAGGAAGGTTTTCGATATGATGCCGGAGAGAAATGTGATATCTTGGAGCTCTATGATCAATGCTTTTGGGATAAATGGTATGTTCGAGGAAGCGCTGGATTGTTTTAGTAGAATGAAGTCGCAGAACGTAACTCCAAACTCTGTGACATTTGTCTCGCTTTTGTCGGCCTGTAGCCACTCGGGAAACATCGAAGAAGGACGGAAGCAGTTTGTGTCTATGACAAGAGACTACGGGATTGAACCAGAGGAAGAACATTACGCGTGTATGGTAGATTTGCTAGGTAGAACTGGTGAAGTTGAGGAAGCTAAGTCTTTTATTGATAGCATGCCTGTGAAACCGATGGCCAGTGCTTGGGGAGCTCTTCTGAATGCTTGTAGAATCCATAAAAATGTCGACTTAGCAGAAGAAATAGCAGAGAAGCTCTTATCCATGGAACATAATGAATCAAGCGTCTACGTCTTGCTTTCTAACATATATGCTGATGCTGGGATGTGGGAGATGGTGAATAGTGTGAGACGGAAAATGGGTATGGAAGGATATAGTAAACCCATGGGACTATCGGCTATTGAAGTCGGCTAGAAACATTCAGCTATTGATCCTGCAGCATAGTTTGACGAATATGATGGATGTTACTCTAAGACAGTTACTCAAAAACCTCTCTGTTGAGCATCTGGTGATAGGCTCCAGATGAGTAGCTTTTAGTATCATGCACCTCTCCAGCTAATCGCATCTGTTCATATATTTCATCAAGTAACAAGTAAATCTCATCTGAAGCAGAGTGAGATCTATCAGCTGCAGCAAACAGATGGACTCGTTTATCTAATCCCATCTGTTCATATCCTTTCAACAGTGCAAGAACTAGAGGTAAGAGAGGAGAGGGATGAAACGGATCACGGTGGCGCGAGGAGGAGAAAGCTTGCTTGAGGTTGATTTTCTCATTTGATTAGTCTTTTTTATCTCTTTTCTTTATCACATTGTATTGATATTTTGGATCTCGTTCTCTCAGCAAAAGTTTTGTAACTCAAAAATCTCACAGATGAGAATCTGATGATAGGCTCCAAATGAGTATTAGGGACAATGGAGTATTCATCACTCATGCTGCGGTATATCTTCCTGCCTTCTTCTACAAGGCCTGCGTGAGTACACGCAGTTAGAACACTCACAAAAGTCACTGAGTTAGGTTTGACCGACTCCATCTCCATCTTGCCAACCATTTTCATTGCTTTGTGCGCATAACCATGAGCCGCGAGCCCTTCAATGATCGAGTTCCAACAGAAGAGATTCTTTACTGGCAAATTGAAGAACACCGCAAGTGCTCGATCTAAGCTACCGCATTTGGAATACATATCTACCAGTGCAGAACCAATGTATACATCGAGAACAAACCCGTTCAGCACCGTGTACATATGAACCTCCTTACCTATATCCAACACGCCGAGATGCGCACAAGCTGAGATAACAGTTGACATAGTCACTTCATCAGGTATTATAATCCCTTCCTCGGTCATTTTGTAGAACACTGAGATTGCTTCTCTGTACCTCTCGTTACGCGAGTAACCTTTGATCATAGCCGTCCATGAGACGATGTCCTTCACAGGCATCTCATCAAACAACGACTCCGCTACTTCCACATCGCCTGCTCTCATATATCCATCGATCAAACAGTTCCACGTACCGACATTCTTCTCCTGCTTCTGGTTAGCTAAAGAGCTCGCGGATTCCATATCCAAGACCTGACGGTAAGCAGAAACCATCGCGGTCCAAGCAAAATCATCTCTCTCAGGCATTTCGTCGAACACTTTCCTAGCTTCTCTAACTCTACCCAATCCCGAGTAAAACCCGATAAGAGTCGTCTGAATTTGGATATGGAGACATAACCCAAGTTTCCAGATGTGCGCATGAACACACCCCCCAAACACATGATCGAAAGCACAGGCCTTTACGAGCGAAGTGTAGGTGTAGCTCGATGGAGAAACAGAGTCTCTGAGCATACGAACGTATAGTTCGAGAGAACGACTCGGGTGAGAACAACAAGTAACGAAGCCTTGAATCAACGCGTTGTAGACGAAGACATTAGGCTCCTGTGTGTGGGCTATCGAGGAAACCGCGAGGTCGAGGCGGTTGAAGGAGGTGCAGGCGGTGATGAACTGGTTCAACATGTAACAGTCTTGGTTTTGGCTGGTCTTCATCATGAGAGCTAAAGCAGACTCCAGAAGCTTGGGGGACGACGACCATTGCTTGAGTACCTGTGAGATAGGAATGCTCTCGAAACGTGGAGATGAGCGACCTCGAAGGAGAAGAAGAATGTGAGACTGCACCCGGAGGCAGGACACGTTGGTCAAAGCATTCATGTAAGAATCTAAGGTTGTAGCTAAATATATCTTGAGATTATTAAAAAGAGAGTAGCGAAGACACTCTGATGGAAACAGAAGGGTTTAACTTCATCGGTTTTATGAGCCTTTGGGTTGCAAAAAAGACCATTAAGATGTCCATCAGCGTGTTAGTTGCTTTCTTATTTGGGCCTGTTATTCATTTTTTTGTCAAAGGCCCATCATTTATTTTAATAAGTGAATCGTAGATTTAATACTAACTTGTTAAATTTATGATTTGAAATTATTACATTCCTAATTTAAATTATCTAAACCTTTTGTGATTAATTAGGAAAGCTTCAAAGAGGAAAATATATGTCAGTTTTTTCTATCTTCGCTTAAAAGATGGAGTAGTAGATCATGCTATGCTATGGCGTATAGCGTATAGTTTCATCTTTTAAGATAGTTGGCTGTTTACGTTTTCTTAAAAAAAAAATTAACACAAGAGTTGTTATCAATAGTAGTTTGTTCTGAAAAGCGCCACCACATCATGTTTTAATTTCTTGACTGGTTTCGCACTGAAACAATGAACCGTAAGATTCTTTGAAAGTTATCTAATTGACTAAAACTAATTAAAGCCTAATCAATATATTTATACTGCTACTTGTTACTTGCCTAATTTTGCCTAATCAATATTGTTATACTGCTACTTGCTTAATTTTGAATCAAACTATGTTTTGTAACAATTATTTATAGTTTTGGTGTATATCTTAAACCAGATATAAATGTATAAAATAGCTGGATTTTTTGGAAGCACGGTCATAAGTCAAAAGTATGTATTCATCCCTAAATTATTGCCGCCGGCGACAGCGATGTTTCATATTTTATTTCTTAAATAATGCATACTTTCCACTTATACCTGATTATAATCTATAAGGGGTAGACAAAAAATAAGAAACAAGCTTTCAAATTTTCGCGTGGCTGGCGACTAAATCATGCCCAAATTAATAGACACGTGCTGGAATTGAAGATGCATGCACTTTCTTGCTTTCTGAATGAGGTATAACAGTGAAGGCATGAAAGAAGATTCTACATCTTCTCTTAAAACAAATTTGCTAGTTTGTCAAGTTTTGATTCAAAGACTTTATTCGATAGAAATTAAATACGTTATATAATACTCAGATAACTATACTTTTTGAATAGAAAGTTTGCAACTCCAACTAAAATCACAATGCTTTTATTCTATAATCTATAAATTTTCTTAAAATTTAACAATATAAAAAAAAATTTGACGGTGCAGATTTCTGGAACATATGTATATAAATTTATCGAAATTATAGTATTGCGGAGATCATGTATATAGTTCTAATTCAGGTCGTTGTGGTTTGGTTATTTGAATTCAAGCATTTTGTAACACACATACATTTTGTTAAAAAATATCAGTTAAACCAACAAGTATTTAAACGCATACATAATTTCTTTAGCAAGTTGAATCAGTATTATAGATATGATTAAAACCAACCAGTAGATTTGCAGGAATTTCATGATTTTCCAATCAAACACTTTAAGAAAAGTTCCAATCAAACAAATTCATTTTCCTCTTATTAGAGCGTTGTAATGAGTATGGACACTGAACAGCATGCATGTCTTGATTTTCTTGGTCGTGAGGAAAAAGAGATTTTTGACCAAAATAACTTGGTTTACCTTTGACCCTAGTAGGCTAGCAGGCCCAGACAAAAAGTGAAACTATAGAGATTTTAAAAAACAAATAAAAAGAGAAGAGTGTTCATGCACCCGTCTCTATTGCTGGTTGCTACATGTTATTATTATATTCTCAAGTTGCAATAAGCCAATTATATTTCAATGGTCCACCATTATAGGCTCATCCCACTCAACTGATTTTTATTTATTAAAACTAATTTTATAAATAACCACTTTTTAAGTTTGGTATATCCTCTTACAATTATCTTCGTAAGAAGTTCACAAAAAAAAAATCCCTTTAAGCTTTTCTAAATTTGTATGAGTACCACACATCCAATTTTTAAAATGTCTGATTAATCTTGGAAGAATTCGAATGTTCCTCATTACAAAATTGTATGCTCTCCCAACTTCTATGAATGATTGGACGAAAACTCTTAAATCTTTTTTTTTAATGTCTTCTCTAGTATTATCTTCTCGTAAGAATCTGTAAAGCTACAAATCTAAGAATTAGGAACAATTTATATTTATTTAATTTTCAATGTATGTGTATATCAGTAGATGTAGCATAAAATCCCCCAGAACACTGGTCATGGACCTTGCAAAAAATGATGATTACTCTCATATAACTGCAACCGTAAATACTCGTACTAATTCTACAAAATGTTCACACTAAAAACCTGAAGTTTCTTCACCATTTCTCTTGTTTCTTGAACATTTGAAACCTTTAAAAAAACTCTACTAGCGAGTAGCGACCGATGAGATGCATGCTCTCGAGTAACAAAACTCCAACGTGGCAAATATCTGCCATGTCAACAAATGATGATCTCATGTGTTTTGTCGGGAAGACGCCGCCGTACGTCATTCCCTCAATCTTGGTCTTGTCCCTCGTGGAACAATGCACCTGCTAATGTGTGCATCGTATTGGATAGATCTTATTACGTATTACCTTCTTTTTGGCTTCTTTCTATTATATTATCTTTTTGGATGTCCCCATTTTGCGTTTTCGAAACAAATAGTACTTGGACAGGCAGCCTTGCTATCAATTTGACCCAATGATACCAATTATATATTAACACTAATATTTATATAACACCCTCCTAGTTCAGATATGTGATACGTACGTTCCACAACTCATATATATATATATGCTATATACTTGCCAAACTTATAACCACTTAATAACGAGATCTAAAAAAGAAAACCGTTAGAAAAAAGAAAGATTGAAAAATGGAGTTTCAAACTAGCTTCTTTTCTGAAAACCAGAGTCAAGACTCTTCTTCAACAACATCATGGAGCTCACAAGAATCATTCTTGTGGGAAGATAGTTTCTTACATCAATCATTTAGCCCTTCCTACGACTTTGATGACTTCTCCACATTTGAATCATCAATCATCAAAGAAGAGGATGCCACCGTATCTGCCAAGCAGGAGGAGGAGGAGGAGAGATCATACAGAGGAGTGAGGAAGAGGCCGTGGGGGAAATACGCAGCCGAGATAAGAGACTCAACGAGGAAAGGGATAAGAGTGTGGCTCGGTACGTTCGACACTGCGGAAGAGGCGGCTCTCGCTTATGATCAGGCTGCTTTCGCTTTGAAAAGCAATCTCGCCGTACTCAACTTCCCCGTAGAAGTTGTCAAGGAGTCTCTCTGGAACATGGAGAACGTGAATTTCAACGATGGAGAGTCTCCGGTGATAGCTTTGAAGAGAAAGCACTCCATGAGAAACCGGCCTAGAGGAAAGAAGAAGTCTTCTCCTTCTTCTTCCTTGTCGTCCACTTGTTCTTCCTCGTACTCTTCTTCTTCTTCGTCTTCTTCTTTGTCATCAAGGAGTAGAAAACAGAGTGTTGTTACGAATCAAGAAAGTAATACATCGGTTGTGGTTTTTGAGGATTTGGGTGCTGACTACTTAGAAGAGCTTATGAGATTATGTTCATGATCATCTCTACTTCCACAATTTCATGAAACTTGAGTGAACTCTGTTTTTTTTTTATTATAGTTTATTGTTATCCAATGAAAAGTTCTGGAAGAGATGTGATGGGGATGTTGGAAGTGTATCGACAGTATGTAAATCACTCTACCTTAATGCTTTTAATTTCTTAATATTTTAATGAGTTCTAAAACTCTATGTGTGTTAAGGACCATTTGGTAATCGACCTATATCAGGTCCAAACCGTTCCGGCCCATCAGCATGTCCATCCGGCCCAATCGCCATGTCTTGGGCGATTGGAGACTTTACATTTATCTATATGTTAATGTTTATCATTTTCCATATGTAATTAGAATAAGTACTATTTACTATTCCTAATAGGAATAGGATTTTCTTTTCCTTATGACGGTCTAATATATAACGGTGTAATGTATGTATAAATAGAGACCTCTGGTCGATGGAAATAATAAGCCTCCAGAGCATCTTATTTACAACACGTTATCAACACGATTCTAACCCTAACTAAAATCCGCCACACATAAACCTAAAACCCTAATCTCTCTCTCTCTCTCTCTCTCTCTCTCTCTCTCTCTCTCTCTCTCTCTCTCTCTCTCTCTCTCTCTCTCTCTCTCTCTCTCTCTCTCTCTCTCTCTCTCTCTCTCTCTCTCTCTCTCTCTCTCTCTCTCTCTCTCTCTCTCTCTCTCTCCGACGGCCCTAAAGCTCTGTCCACCGGTTCTTGCTCTCTTCTCTGACGTGATCAAGCAAGCAAGGCGTCCTCCTCCTCTTCTGTTCATGACCAGACAAGGCGTGCTCTCTTCTTCTCTTTGGTGGTCCAAATCTACACTTCAAAAGTTTCTAAAGGTAAAATCCAGAAACCCTAATTGGTAGATCCCAAATAGAACTGTTAGGTTGAATGGATCGTTTAGGTTGCTAGATGGAACATATTGAATTTTTTGATTGATTTATTGATTGCATAAAGCCTAGAAATATGGTGCTAGGATTGCTTAAAACCCTAAGAACATTAATCTCAGCCGCCTACATGCAAGCTGCATGTATTACTAATGGAATTCAAAGCAGCCGTGTCCAACATAAGGGATCGTGTGGCCGGCTTGTTTATTGACTAAGAAAAGAAGACTTTGACATTTTGATTTTATGTTTTATGTTTTGCTTTGATTTGCTTGTCATTTACAATTTTATAGCAATAATAATAGTTGTTTTTTTAGTTATCTTGTTTGATTTGCTTGATGATCTCTTGATTGATAAATGACAATGAAAACTTAGTAAAAGGATAGTCAGTCTATTATAGACCACGGCAAAAGGTATTGCCTAAAGGGACACGAATTTATTCACCCGATAAAAGACCCATTGAGTTATAGACTTGAACATGAATGGTTTCCACATTGAACCAATGGGCAAAGGAAACAAAAGTTTCTACAGGTTTAAGAAAAATCGCCTAAGGCCTTATAAAGAAATGGTTAAGACTATACATACGTACTCTACTGATCTAGACTATGCCAAGGATCAGTATGATAAGAAGGCAAAAGGCCTAGGTAACCAGATTGATTGACCCACAAAATTATACACTTTATGGCATGACTGGATTAGCCACCCTAGTCTAAACTTGATGCAAAGATTGATATTGCAAAAGGCACACAGAGTTATCCCATAAAATCTCACGTTATGTAACATGTACACAAGGGAAACTCATTAGGCTATAATGTCTCAAGCATCTAAAGATTATAGCATGTTCATGAGGGGGAGTGAGGACAAACCCGTGGTCCATGACCATACTATAAACATGAATATGATAGCTTGGCCGCACAGGCAATTAGCTTGGCCATACAGGCCATTACCTATAAGGTTCAGACTCTAAAGTCTATAAGCTTGGGGAGATCACGAGATTTACATGTATAAAAGGTTAATATGCATCAGACCATATAAGTAAGCATAGATATTCCCATCTCAGATTGAATACGGGTCATAAACCAGACACATACCATCTTAAGAGACTTTGAATAAACCACCACAGACATATGTGCCGTCTAAGATGGAACCTCAGAAGAGGATTGGGAATATATGTTGGATATGAACATGTCTTTCTCCCATAAATTTTAAGAGACCTTGAGCCAAATATGGATGATCAAATTATGGTCAGGTACACGGATTGCATGACTAAATGAATCCGACTATCCAACATCAGGGGGAGAAAATAATAAGTTGGTAAAAGATTAATAAGAGAAATGGAATGGTATTTACCATCATTGTCTTGGCAAGATCCTCGGACTAAAAAATATGATTTAAGACTTCCAAAGATTGTGATCAAATGATACAAAAGCTAGCAGAACTAGATGTCAGACACATTGACCCGAAAAGAAAAAGAATGACTAAGTCATACCAGCTTAGCACCACGAAATTAATGTCCTAGAAGAGACATAATCAAGTTGCTACAGAGTCTATTAAAGATAGAACAATATGTTCCATAAGATAAGGAACCCCGGAAAGAAAAAGGTGCATAAAATACAGATCCGAGGTCATAAGGGAAACCAGACCAGACATTGAGATAAGGCTGTGCAGCTAAAAAACTAAGGTACCAAACCATGTAGCTTGGGACGCCAAGCTGCAAGGTAATGAAGGTACTTGATAATAATGAGATCTCAAATCGATTAAAACATGTCTGGAACACAACGGAACCATACATAAAGGTGTCGACACACAAATGATAAAGATGCATAAGAAAATAGCACTTAAGTTTAAAGATATAAAGCGAGGATCATGAACCCACGTGAGAGTACTCATAAAGATAAGGTTAAAAGGAACGTGGGGTTAAAGTACAGAGATAGGCGTATTGGCCATATATGATAGAAACACCATCGTATCATATAAACCAGTGGATAAATGGGTCTTGTGAGGGAAAATAAACCGTGAGATATAGGACATGACCAGGTGGCCTAAGGTGTTCATGTTCCTACTTACAGCATTCAAAGAATGGCTTATTACACAAGGATACTCACAGAGACCAAGAAACAGATTATAAGGAGATATACTCCTATGTGGTGGATGCTACTACAGAAACTCGAAATTGATGAGGTCTGGACACAAAAGAAATAATGATGTAGTGAGCAGCATATTGATCACTGGATAAAGATAATAAAGGTACCAGAAAGATGAGAAAAGAAATTCTCAAAGAATAGCATCGTTCCTAAGCTGTTTATGGACTGTAGCAAAAAGCAGCTGCATATAAAATTATAGACTAAGTAAATGAGTTCCAAAAGAACGATCCTATCAGTCCATATATTCTTACAAAATAAAATCCCTTGTGTTTATGAATAAACCAGCCTAAAAGAGGTTATGTGTTTTCAATGATACAAGTTATCAATTGATTCCTAGAAATGCTATGATGGGACTGCAATAAATTGTGGCATCACATAGGGATCATAGACATACACGAGACAAGCTGTATGTGTGTATTGAGATCAATGATCCAAAAAATTAAGAGTGGAATATGAGATGGTCATAAGAAAATGGATCCATCCGATCCACGCCAAAAGGGCCATACCGATCAGGACCATGTCCGGCTTTGTTCCGGCTCCATCGGCTTTAATGACCTCCATATTAGCCCAGATCGTGGTATGGCTATGGACAAGGTATGCATCCTTGGTCCGAGAAAGTCTTTACAAAAGTACCATTAAAGTTCATGCACATCCGACCAAAAGTGCATTGATTGGCGCTTTGATATGGCAAGCCATACTAGGTCGGATAGCTTATGGATATGTTTAGACCATAAGGTATTAGAACTAAAAGCCATACACGTCCCTTGCCATAAGTGCTATTGGCACCTTACTTAGATAAATTTGGCATGTCCGAACATGAGACAATGGGACATGATTAATAAATCCTATGTTACCTTCAAAGGAACAAAATGTTTGAGACTGATTTATACTAACCAAACCCAGATAAAAGTTTGTTTGGTTTTGATAAATGTTGCAGGTTATACCATTTGGTCCATACAAGGTCTCAAAACATGTCACATACGTTTGGAGAATGGTGAACAAGCTCAAAGTACTACAAGATTCGGTCATATGATATACCAGCCGACTTCTTCACCATATCTACACCAACTACACGTCCATGAAATCTATCTATCAGTTTGGGACGTGACAATTGAAGTACAAGTTCAAGACTTGGCGTCCATGAAGCTAAACTATGAGATTGTGCATGCACCAACTTGAAGAACATGCACGGAGGTACAAGTCAAGGGGGTGATACATGTTGTACTCTTTTCCCTTTACCTGGTTTTGTCCCAATTGGGTTTTACTGGTAAGGTTTTAATGAGGCAACACCAATATTGGTAAAGTGTATCACAAGGTCTATATGACTATGACATCCAAGGAAGAGTTCATGTGTTCTATTCTTTTTCCTATCCTTGGTTTCTCTTTTACCACATTGGGTTTTGGGTTTTTCCTTGGAAAGGTTTTAATGAGGCAACATCAAAAAGCATGTAACGAACCTTAACCGGATGTGTCGATCAAGGGAAAGTGTTAAGGACCACTTGGGATCGACCCATATTAGGCCCAAACCGTTCTGGCTCATTAACATGTCCATCCGGCCCAATCGCCGCGCCTTGGACAATTGGAGACTTTACATTTATCTATATGTTATAACCGGTCATGTTCAACTGAATTTACTTTTAACCTCTTCCTTTTTTGGAACCAATCATAACTTTTTCTTTTATTCGTATATTGTACAGATCCACTATTCCCATTTTAACTAATTAAAATCCACGTTACTTAATATATTTGAGCATGTAAAAAATATAATGGCATGTTCGTCTATGATGACCATATATGACATGTTTCATATAATTCATCAATATGTGCAAATATTATATATATATTTTTTGAAAGACGCCAAATATTACTCAATTTCTTAATGGGTTTTGATGAATATACCTATATATTCTCAAATATGTTTGATATATATATATATATTCTAAAGGGTTATATGCACTGATTTAAATACCTAATAACTTTAACAATATTTTAATTTCTTTGTGATTTTGGATATTCGAATAAAGAATATTCTCAGTAATATATATATATATATATAACTGTTAGCAATTACTACACGTTGATTTAGTTGAAATTAAGCATATATATTCGGATATCTATTCTGATTCGGATCAATACTTTTAAGTATCGAAGTAACGATTTGTTTAGGTTCCGGAAAAGTCTCATTTGTGTATTATAGAAACCGGGTCAGGTTGGAGTCAGTTCCTACTAAATCTTGGTTGGTATGATATATTCTATTAAATTAGGAACATGACATATTCACATAGGTTTAGTTTAATTATTTATTCTCTTTTATTTAAAGAGCCACTTGTTATTCTTTTTATATAAATGTATCTAATTTTATTTAAACACTACTCAATATGTTAGGAAAGATATCAATAAGTAAGAAAAATTAACCCTGCATTAATATAATTAATATACGTTTTATAACCCTATCTGTAAATATACAGTAACCACTACGTTAGGATAATTCTACGTTATATAACTGTATATAAATTAAATTTCTTTAGCATATAAGAAAAATTACAGAAAAATGTTACACAACTACAAGCAACAAAAAAAATTATGAACCAACATTATACCCGCGGGTCAAGATCCAGAACAGACAAATATGATTAAAAACGGATATACGGGGCATATGATTACACAAAAAACCAAGCGTATGATGGATTAATTTTTAAATATTATTATTTTATAAAATATATTTTGATTAAGAATTATACACAAATATGATTACAAAGAAAAGCACAAAGAAAAAAAAACTAATTAAAAAAAATTAAAACAAAACATATTTCTTGAAAGAGAAACAACTCGAAAGAGTAATCTTAATTTTATAACTTTTTGTTTCTAAAAAAGTGTTATTTTAACATTTTCACAAAAGAGACCATTATTAAAACTACACTTCCACCGTTAGTTAAATTACATAATTTGCCATCGGACTACTCCAGCTCCTTAAGCAGCAGCTGCTGCTCTAGCTCCTTGACTTTTTCTCTCAGGTCAATCTCCCCCCAAGTAAAAAAATTTCAGAGATGTTATGTGATATAATGGATATCAGAAATTCCCAGCTATGACTATCATAACTCAGAAATTACCAAAAATTGCTTAACCATGAAATCCGCAGATTTCTTTCTGTATTCACTCGGCCTTATCACGGTTGGTCGCGTCTCTTTGCCAAGCAAAAACAATGATTTACCAGCCGTCTCCAGCTTCTTCTTCAGCGAGTATGGTACTAGGTAATCGATTATTCCACAAACGATTTATGATTGTCCATGTCAACTCCCACCAACAATGAATAGTCCATCACATTTATTTTGGTAAAACGGTCAATTCATACATCAACAGGAGGTCGCGGTCCCGATCCCGATCAGTACATATACTCATATCATGTGCTAAAACATACATCAACTCTAATTATATTCAAATTTCATACGTCAACCAACACTTTTCGGTAAATTCATACATTGACCGTATCTCCATTAGTCAAATGTTAACGGAGTCTTACGTGGACTTAACGGATGATTACGTGGAATTATAAGGTTAATACGTGGAAATTAAGCCTCAAAACGAAGCCGTTTTGTTAAAAACAAAATTATTTAGATCTGGTATTGAGGGAGATTCGAACCCGGATTTCCCACAATAACTCATACCCCACTCGACCACTCTACCATGTACGCTTCACTGGTTTAAATCTATGTATATATATTTAAGATTCATCGTTTTTGGATTCTCCAAAAAAAATGTTGTCATTTGGTTTATAGGGAATTCGAACTCGGGTTCCCCAAAATAAACACATCCATATTCGACCACTCTACCATATATGCTTCACATGTTTAATACATCACATATACATATATTCATTTTCATAAGAATTATTCAAATGATTTGAAATTTTTTTTATTAATTTAGATAATCTAAAAGAATGAAAACAAGGTCTGGGAATAAACCAAAACTCACACTTAGGAATTTTGTGTCCTTCCTAATAGTTTTTCGCAGGTCTTGTTTTGAGTAGGGGTTGATATATAGTCTTAGTCTATTCATATCGTTCACGAAATTCTGATCTAGATGAACTTGAGTCGAGTCCGGTGTTAAGCGGCCATGTACCAATCCTTTGAGGTCATATTGCATTGCTATGCTCCGGTTGAAATTCAGGTTTTCCATCACTATTAAGAACTTTCCCTGACACAAAATCACCTGCAAAAGCAAAACAGGTGCAGAGATTCATCTGTTTGAGAGCTGCATTTCATTCTTGTGTATCCTAACATCCCGCAATGACCTTCAAGTATTTTAGTTGGACACTTGAGCTACAAAATAAACCAGCAGCAAAATATCAGTACTAGCTTAATTAGTTATCATATTTCCAACTTCCCAGAACAGACAGAGAAACAACCAGAAAGTAAATTTAATAACTACTCCATACCTTATATAAGCCATAGATTTTGACCAGAAATGTTTTATTCGATTCCTTCTTGTATTTGAAATACATTAGACCAAAGTTCTCAAACAACTCAAACTCAGCTTGGTTGATCTCCTTGATGATCAATCTTGTGTCTCGGCTCTTGGCAAAAAGAGCTCCGCTCTTCCCGCTCTAACCTCCCAACTATCGCACCTGCTCAATGAGGAAATGTACTGATGCTGCACTTGTTCCTCAGCTCATGAAATAAGCACAATAATATAACTTATAGAAGGACTAGACTTTCTTAACATTAAGCCTCGTAACCTTCCAAAAACATTAGTGGCTTCTCTCATTAACTGAATCATTGAGATTTTCAGTTCTCGTTTCACATAGAAATGATGTGCACCAAGAATATCCAAGACTAGGAAATCTCTGAAGACGATGTTTCATATTTTGAACAGCTGTAATATCCTTGAAGAGGAAATAGCCTTGTTATTCTTCGGGTATTGAACTATCCACCATCACCATGTTGGCTGGGGACTGGCCTAGCAATGAGTAAGTTTTAAAACAGAGTTTTCGTCCTCCTAATAACATGTTAATAGACATTTTTTAAACACACAAAAGTAAGTTTTCACATTACCATTTGCACATAGTAAAACAATATTCAAATCCAATTCACCTTGTCCATATCCAATGATCCTTCCATAGTAAAAGATTTTTTCGCCTTATAAGCGTTCGCATTTTCTCATGAACCGGTGCTTTTGTAAACACCAAACCATGAAAAAGACTGCATCCAATTATTAGAAGGAGACTATAAGAAAACCTTTCTTATACCTTGACTTTTGTAAATATAGTTGTGTTTTCTTAGTATACTTTCATCTCATGATTTCTAAAGCTATATGTGTATTTATTAGCTAATATATTATAATAAATTTCATAATTATTTGTTATTATATATTGTATAATATATGTTTATTTATGTTACCATAACTTTCAACATAAGACTGAATCATCTAGGCGACTAGGAAACATTGTACAACAACAAAAACAGAACATAGAGAGAGAGAGAGAGAGAGAGTTGGGTATGTTATGGTCCTCATGGCTTGCATATCCAGGTATGAATATATGATGCTATTCCCCTAAATATAAAGCTAAGATAAGTAGGTTCCAGTCATCTTTATTTTATTTTTATATTCTACAATCTATGGTCATAAGAAATTATATCACACTCTCTACATAACTAGTTTCTATTATATTTCTAACAGATTAATAGATTTTGAGATTTGTGTTTATATTTCAGAATTATTATTGAGTGTTGGTATGAGTAAGTTATATCCCTTTCTTATTAATCAAGGAGCATTTTTAAAGAGTAACCTTAAATGTGTAAGTTATTTACATGAGTGCCATGCTGACGTGGCGACACCATATTCATTCTCGGTCCAAATATAGAATCACCCTTGATTCTCTAGAAAAATTACAAACAAATGCCATTGTGGTTCCACATGTATTTTTATGTAGGTGATGTAGTCCATTTTCGTCCATGAATGCATATCAGATGCAGTTGCCATATATATTTTTTTACAGTATTTATTATTGTTAATACATACAGAACAAACAATTGATAAGTTGATATATTTAGTTGGGACGTGAGAGATTGGCTTGATATCTTTATTTTCGTAGGTTTTCATACACACATAAATATTATAAAAGCAAAATCAATACAAAAAGTGAGTTTTTATTTAAAAAAATAATCAATTGTAAAATGTTTTATTTGCCTTTGAAATAAACCTTTTATATAAATATTAGTTTATTATATTAATTTTTTAAGCTATAAACTTATATATAAAAATATAGTTTGTATAATTTAAAAAATGGTGTAATATTATTGCAAAAAAGGATAACATTATAAGGCTTGATATCTTTATTTTCGTAGGTTTTCATACACACATAAATATTATAAAAGCGAAATCAATACAAAAAGTGAGTTTTTATTTAAAAATATTCAATTATAAAATGTTTTATTTGCCTTCGAAATAAACCTTTTATATATATATTAGTTTTGTTACAAATATATATATATATATATATAAATATTAGTTTATTATATTAATTTTGTAAGCTACAAACTTATACCTTTTATATAAATATTAGTTTATTATATTAATTTTTAAGCTACAAACTTATATATAAAAATATAGTTTGTATAATTTTAAAAAATGGTGAAATATTATTGCAAAAAAGGATAACATTATAAGCAGTAACACGTTTTGTAATCAATGTTATTATTAATTTGAATTTAAAAGAGTATCTTTCTAGATTTCGAATAGTTAATATGGTAGTGTAATAATGTAGACAGTATATAGACTATGTTCGTCTGATTAATACGTTCGTAAATGCCGTCTTTAGATTAAAGAAAGTTGTTACTACAAGACTAAAGTGAATAATTTCTAACAGAATAGTTTATCGGCTTTATTGGCAATCACGACTTCAATTTAGGTTAGTATATATATATAATACTAACTAAATTATTCCGAATATTTTGTTATCAAATATTTTGATTGAGCTAATTGATACCACATATTTTTAGATTTAGGAAAGTTATTTATTACAAGACTAAAGTGAATAATTTCTAACAGCATCGATTCTCGGCTTTATTAGCAAATCACGACTTCAATTTAGGTTAGTATATATATATATATATATATTATACAAACTAAATTATTCCGTATATTTTGTTATCAAATATTTTGATTGAGCTAATTGATACCACATTTATCCCCTTCTTATTATTTGAGGAGAACTTTTAGTAAACAACCTTTGTCTCATGTTTTGATAACAATAGTGTCATTATTAGGTGTCACCATGAGAATCATCCTCATAATCTTTATTTAATAAGACATCTTTGCCTAGACTATTTACATATAATGCCATTGTCATATCCCTTTCCTATTGTATATGATTCATACATAAAAGTCGGAAACATTATAGAATGTAAAAAAAAAAACGTTTCGGTTCGCCGATTAAGGAAACTATGTGAATTAATCGTACACATTATAGAATGTTTTTCAAATCTCACCTTTGTAGGGCTTTCTGATCCCATCGAATGTGCTTTCATCTTTTTATTTTCTTTGCTTTTAAAACACACAAATATAATATTATTATTTTATAATATGCAAAAAAATATATAACCTAAATAATAATACGTAAAATACTCTGTTCCTAAAACCATAATATATTTGTTCATATTTATGTTATTTAAAGAAAAATTAATATGTGATATTGTCTTCTTGGTCATGATATAGGCAAAATTTTTTTGTTTTTAAAATTTTGATATGTGACATTATTTTTTTGGTCAGTACATTATATTAATGCATATATATAATCCATTATTTTTATTCATGTTATTTGTTCATATTCAAAACAAACAATGTAAGTCTTACGGGGAACCAGTGGAATTAGTTTTGCTAACATTCGTTTTTTTATTCACATTTAACTTCTTTTTGAAAATTTTTGAAATAAATGCAAGGTTTCTATTTAAAATTATAATCAGCATTTAAATTTTAGTCCAAGATTTGCATTACATAACAAGAAATCAGGCATGTAATCATTCAATCAATATGTGGGTAAAAAAAAATCTATATGTGGTCAAGATATGTATGATATTATGGAAACATAAATTTCGAAACTGTCCAAAGTATAATAGAAACTAGAACTTGATCGCGCCTCCGCGTGGATGTTTGATTTAATTTGTGTTCAACATAAACTCATAAACTGCTGGTTTTATAAGAAAATCTCATGTACTTTTTTATATTTTGTAATTTACATATAGAGTAGAATATATTATTTTATAATTTAGATGTTTGATAATAATATTTTTTATTTGCACATGATATTATATTAAAAATCTATAACTTGATGTAATTTGATGTAATCGTACTATTCATATATTAACATGTTTTTCTTTTTGAAATTTATTTTAAAATATGAACAATATACTTTTTTTGCATTAGTTTTCAATGAGTTATTATTAATTTTATGATATTTTATTTACTTCAAAATTAAACTCTCAAATTTTTTATATTTGACTAAACTAAATAAGGGAATACTTTATATATATATATATATATATATATATATATATATATATATATATATATATATATAGACAATCCCTTAATTTAAGCCCAAGATTTTTTAACTAAGTAATCAACATAAATGCTAATAGACAAATAATTTTGACCATATAAATTATTAGATTCTTTAATATGGTCAAATCTCATAGTTAATATTGTTTCATATTTGTTGATTTTTAGTTATAATACTTTTTTAAAAAATTTAAATTATAAACTAAAAGTTAGGTATTATTCGGATTAAAATTTTGGCGATAGAATATTTGTTTTCTTTCAAACCGAAGTGAACTTAACCCTGTCACTTATTAATATGTTCTTGAGTTAATATTTACTAAGGAAATAGAAATAATTCTAGAACCAATTAATATCATTTTCCAAATATTCTAAATTATATTGAAAATAATAATTTACTTGGTCGATAATTTTTAAATTTATTTATTTTAATTTAGATTTAAAATATAAAAATAATTCTAGAAGTATTAGTTACAAATTTTTTTAAAAAATATTAAAAATGTGAATATCAATCTATATGCTATCATAAAAGATAGTGACCTATATAATACATGTTCTACGTGTTTTTTACTTCATCTCAATCTCTTTCTAACTAAACTTGGTATGCAACTCTATATTTTTGACCGAAATAAAGACGCCTATTGTTTCCTATAATACCTTACAAATCATGATCATGTCATCATAGTAATGGCCATCATCACTATCAATCATAATTATGTCATTAATTGCGTCTATATTAATTCAAATTTATGTGTTTAGGCGAATCACAATGTCAATCATGTCATTAATATTTTTAAAATTATGAATTAATTATTACGAAGTACATAAAATTCAAAATAAAAATTTATAATAAATTGCAATCATTTAACTTAAGCAACAAGACCTTGAGATTAAGAGATCTCAATAAAAGTTTAATAAATTAATAATGTTATTGTTCATCAATTTGCACATGAATAAAAAAAGATAGGTTCTGACCGTAATTTAACCAAATTCGATTCAATATTAAATTTAAGTTTCATATGTAAATTTAAATAATATTATTCTAAGAAAAGATAGATATTAAGGAAATTTAAATTTGACCGTAATTTATGCAATATCGAAAAAATAGAAAACTGATATACGCAATCATCATAACACATTTTGGTTTCGGTTAATATAAAAAAAGTTACTATAAATTTATTTAAATTCTCATAATTAATTAAAAATCACACGCAAAATTTTGGGGATTTACTTAAGAAACATTATTAAACAAGTTTTTTAAATAATTTAAAAAAATCTAACCAATCACATAAGTTGTAAATTACTCTTATAGATTTAATTTCACAAAATTTACTTCAATTACACCTAACCAATTACACAAGTTTGAAAAAAATATTGAAACTTACTTTCTATAATATGCACAATGTCCTTCAATCTTTCATTATATAATATGTATGTAATATTTGTGACTAAAACTTTTACCATTCTAAAATCTATAGATTAAAAATTCTATAGTTCATTCACTCCGCGCAAGGCGCGGGTATCACCTAGTTACTATTGTAATGTTATTAATCCTCCAATGAAACACTAGCTTCAAGCCCACATAGATAAAAAGCAATAATACGAAACATTACTAATGTGACATTATTCATAATGAAAGTCATTACTAGCTAGAAGAAAACACATTTTAATCACTAGTGTAGCAGTGATAGCCATTGTTAGACGAAAGAGCTTCCATGTATTGTTTCTCCAACACTTCCATAACTCTATCTGCTATGGCACTTGCATAAACACTAGACCCTTCACAAATCTGTTCACATATGTCACACACTTCGTTAGTACAATACTTTTCGGTCTAATAAAGGGTCATGCAATTTAATGACAAACCTTGGTATTGAACAAGAAGCTGTGGTGCTCTCCGATCTGTGCACCAGCTACATGATGAAGATCAAGCTGAAGCTGATCAATCACTTTGGAGACGAACACTAAACAATTGATTTTCTTCTTTTGCACGATCTTGATAGTAACTTCATCGTCTATGATACGCACGTCGACTTCAGTGAATTTTGATTTCCTCTTCAGCCACGAGCATCTCAAGGCATTGTTCTTCTTATTGACCAAACACTGTTCCACTGCTTCGCTCTGAGCGTTGTAGTTCGCATCACCAACATCATCTTCCCCTACTTCGATTCTGCCTCTCTTGTTCCTTTGCCTTGTGATTCTTTTCTTCTCCAATAGCATCTTGAACTCCTCGATTGTCCTTAGCAGCTCTTTGATGTGATCTATCGCTTCTCCAACAATTGATGCTCTATCATTCTTTAGATTAAAAAAAAAACAAGAACATTTTAAAAGGTTTTAGTTCATAAAATTTATTACTTGTCGAAGAAGTTAGGTCTATCTTGTAACCTTGGTAGGGTTTGGAATTAAGCTCTTTAAGTCACCAAACCGGTCTTTGAAGTGAACTCTTCTCTCACGTTCTGTAGGGAAGACTTTCCTCTTTCTCGATCCTCTCCCTTTACGGTTAAGACCATTCTCGTTGTTGTTGTTTTCTTCAGTGTATATCAAACTGTTCACTCCATTGAACTCGGTTTGATCCTCAACTCCTAGTAGAGTCCCACTAGGAGGCTGCAAAGGGAAATTCAGATGGTAGAGCGGGTCGAAGGCAGCAGAGGCGGCAGAGGAAGATGTCATGATCATGTCGTGGAGGCTAGGTGTTGCGAAAGGTGGAAGTGAGGATCTTGGTAGCTGCAAGAGGCTGAGTAGGTCAGGAGTTGTATGATTAGGACCCAAACTCACAAAGTCTTGGTAACCGTTGTCCCAATTGTTAGACTGTGGCGCATACGGTGGATCTTGAAAGTTTTGGTGCATTAAACTCTGGAGTTGGTGGTCACAACTAGGAGTTGTAGCATTGATGTGAAGCTGATGAACACAAGCTGTGGCTGCGGCGGCTAGGGAGCAGTCTTGTGGGCTGAGGTGGAACTCAGAGAGATCTTCTAGACTGCAGTTGCTGTTGCTTGTGCTACCGGCAACCAGGACCGGTGGTGGTGGCTCCGCCGGAGAGAAGTTGCTCTCCACCGTCATATCTGCCGGAGCATTTGGGTCAAAACACCCTATTTCTTCAAACATGTTTCCTCCTTCCATTAAACTGTTTTAAGAGCTAAGATGGTTACAAAAATCTGCAAACGAATTGTCTATTAGCATGTTATATGAAATTGCTTTAAGCATGCTCCTTAGTAATCAACTTGTCTTAGCTAGTTTTCATTCTTGTTGTCCATTAGCATTTTATATGTAATGAAAGTGTAAAGAGAAGATATAACGTTACCGCCGATGATGAATGTCGGAGAAAATTTTCCGACTAATAAAGCATCGGAATTCACGCGGAGAAGAGACTTATACTTAAACAACTCTCTCTGTTTCTGTCTCTCTTTCTTTTTTAGAAAAGCCTATACGTTTGTAATGTTTGAGTAACAATAAAAAGAGAGTACTTTTACAAAAAAAAAAACAATAAAAAGAGAGTAGGATATGACAAACAAACAATTTCTTGAATTAAATTAAATTAAATTTTTATGTTATATATTTGTGGTCGATCGGGGGACAAAAAATGTTACGTTCAAAACAAACTCTTCTATGTTTGTTAAACTCAAACTAACTTATGTATTTTTTGCCCTAATATACATAATCATTTTTTAAAATATAAAATGCGTGATTCCGGCTGTGAAAATTCAGTTTTCTCAGTTTGAAAAATCTATGTTATATTTTTTGGTCGATTTGAAATGTAGATAAAGAAAAAGATAATATATATGTGTGTTTTAAGTTCAAATTTTAAGCATAAAGCTAACTCTAACTTTATATTATTTTTAGTTAAAAAAACTTTATATTATTTTAAAACAATTATGTATTATATATAAATTAAAATTTAGATTTTTGTTTTGGTTGCAATTTGTTTCTGCTAACTAACTAAATTTATGACCTAACCTAAGTTACATGTTTTAGTTCTTTGGCAATACATATTTTAGCTTAAACTTTTTAGTTAAGAAGTTAACATAATTCTTTCCTTGATACATTTTTGAGCGCTGATATAGCACGATTTATAACATATACATAAACTTATATACATAAGACAGTATACGCATACGGTAAAAATATATGAAACTCAACTTTGTACAGTTGATACTTTGCTGTGTACTAGTCATTCAGTTGAGTCATGTAATATATCTCTTTGTGGGGGGGTGGGGCAAGACAGGCTGGTTAGTTACAGTCTGAGTTCTATGACGTGTCTCTCTTCGAGTGGGTCCCATGACGATTCTCTAAGTTTTGCCGTTTCGGAAACGCTCTTTAAAGGGCAGTTTCGTCTATACATGATACTTTCTGGTACTTGTGGGGTAATGTGTGGAGTACTGCGATTATTATAAATATGTCTAGTTTTATGATTTGTTTTTTTGGATGATTTGCTTTGTTAAACTAGTTTGCATGATATGATGTATGGCCATAATTAATATTTTAGGATCATCTGTAAAAAAATTTAATGTGTTACTCTTCCACAACATCAAAGTAATATAATCTATATAAGGTGTCTATGAAATTACTATGATGCTTTTAAAATAAATAAAATAAAATAAAAATAACATAAATAATTTCCTTGTTTGTTGGGTCATGCAATTTCTGCTTCCAAGGCATAGGTAGCGGATTGTTTTTGAAGAAGAAGAGCTGGGTCCCACATAATGAAGGAATATAAACAAAATCTATGCGGAAAAGGGTGTTTTCGTAAACTACAGTGACTACCGGGTACTTATGCTAACCAGTTTTGTCCGGTTTAGTTGATGCCTTGGTAATAATAATTATGGTTTAATTTTTTTGGGCCCTTCCATGGACCCACCCAAACTGGTGGCCTATCATATACTGGGCCTTTTTTAGCTAAATAATCAATGAATCAAATATCCAAATTGATGCTTTTGATAAGGAGTCAGGCGTTTAACAAAACACGTTCCTTCATCGATAGCCAGACAAGACCGGGCCTGAACCCGAGTACAACAGCTCAGTAGCCTAACTGATGGCGTCGAACAAAACACGTTCCTTCACCCATAGCCAGATAAGACCGGGCCTGAACCGAGTCCAACAGCTGAGAATCCGACTAACCGGGTGTGCTTCTATGGGATACACGTAATAAGAATGCTCGATTTTTTTTTGTAGTTTCACCACTAGTGCTACGTGATGTACTGCCAATATGTTTTCACTCGATAGAGCATCTTGACCGTTACAAAACATTAAAAAAATCAGTTGTATATTTAGGTTTCACTGTTTTTTTTTTTCTGAAAAATTCACGAGAACAACCGAGTGTAAACTAGTGGAAATTGTCGTTGCAGAAGCAGATGCATCACAGCATCAGTGAAGATGGAGATGTGTTAACAATAATTTAGTTAGTTTACTTTATCTCTCGTGATAATTATATCGTGTTTCACATGGTCTGATGGTCCCTTCTTTGATATGACTGAACAGTCGCACTAGAGCGATATCTTTATACATAAAACGTTAAAAAGAAAAAGGTAGATCTGAATATCGTTGTGTGATTCACAATATAATGATCAGAGCTTTTCGTTAAACGAGTTCTAAAATAAAAATACTTTTTGTTTTTTTTTTTGGAGAACTATAAGAAATATATAGATGTATGTGGATTACATGTAAATCAGAACGCTACGTAATTCATACCATCAGTAGTCAAATATTCCCCTAGAAATTTCAACTTCACTGCTAAACAAGTCACCACCAACAGATGAAAAGATTTGACCTGCTTTCCTCGGTGTGTTATCAAATTATCTAGACAAAGAAAAAACATAACTATTCTTTGAAAAGTAAGTAGAGGAAAAGAAGTTGTAAACGTTGGACTTTGTGTACCAAAAAAGAAATATATTTTCCACCTTGTCATTTTCCTAAGGCTGCATTGCATTATATAATATATCAACACACTTAGCCATCGCACACTTGCTTCAAACATCTGGCCTCCTTTGCTTTCATAAACACAACACCTTCTTTTTCTTTTGGTTACAATAAACACAATACCTTCTTCATCCCATTTTTTATTAATCTTTGGTTCTTTTGAAGATACTTTTCTTCAAAGAAGATTGAAAAAAAAAAGATGGGGAGAAGACCATGCTGTGAGAAAATGGGATTGAAGAAAGGGCCATGGAGTGCTGAAGAAGATCGAATCTTGATTAGTCATATTCGTCTTCACGGCCATCCTAACTGGAGAGCTCTCCCTCAACTAGCTGGTAAATATTTTCATATATTTATCTATTTGCTAACATATCTTCACAAAAGAGAAACATATTATTACTTCTGATTCGATGAGCTAGTGTTCTTCATCTATAGTTATATATATATATATCTGCATGTATGTGTGTGTAAAGTTCTTTAAATGGTGTTTGTGAAATGATTAGGGCTACTTCGGTGCGGCAAAAGTTGCAGGCTTCGTTGGATTAATTATTTGAGACCAGACATCAAACGTGGCAACTTCACTCCTCAAGAAGAAGAAACTATCATCAATTTGCATCAAAGCTTAGGCAACAGGTCTTTTATTTTATTTTTGGCCCTTACATTTTTTATAAAAAATCTTTCTTTTTTTTGAACATAATTTATAAAAAATCTTACTATATTACTTACACAATTTATGATTGCATTTTACTTCTGTTAATATGCCAAATATTATAACTGTGTGGGGGCTAAGGACTGAGAAGATTCGAACCCGTGATTGCCTTTGTCCACATACCTAAACATTTAAATAATTTAATTTTCACTTTCCTAATTTTCTTATAAACAACTTTCACTACGAGACGAAATAGGCACTGTGATCAGTGTAAGACATGTGCAAATCTTTGTAACCATGCATAGGCAATTCAATTCAGTAGCTTTTATTTTGTTCTACTCGCTCTTTCTTCTCGTAAATTTTATTATTCAATTATGTGACACTTTTCTTATTATTATTATTTTTTTTTATGATAGATGGTCTGCTATAGCTGCAAAATTACCGGGAAGAACAGACAACGAAATAAAAAATGTTTGGCACACTCATTTAAAGAAAAGAATCCAGCATAATCAAGATCAAAATACCAGCGAAACGATTTGCGACAATGATGAACAACTTGTCTCAGTTATGGATGAAAAGAGGCCCAGCTCTCCGCAACAACAATCTAGCAGTAGTACCAACATTTCAGCGGTGACAACCTCGGGCAACAATAACGAAATATCCAATAACAGCAGCAAAGATTCTGCTACGTCATTAGAAGATGTTCTTCCGTTGATAGATGAGAGCTTTTGGTCAGAAGTTGTATCGATGGATTACAACATTTCAGGAGATGAGAATAAAGAGATAAAGATAGAGGATTGGGAGAGCTCATTAGATAGCAATATTAAGGGATATAACCATGACATGGAGAGTTGGTTTGATAATCTTCTCACTAGTAATCTTACAACTGGAGAAAATTCCGACATTTTCTGAGTTTCGAATTGTTTTATTAAGCTAGTTAAGACTTAAAATCTTCGTTTGTGACCCACATGAATAAAAATCTTTTATGTTTCCTATATCATTTTCCTCTGTTCATGTATCTTTGTCCGCTTTCTTGTGCGATTTTAATGTAAAAGTTATTAATCTTATAAGGTATATATATTGAAAGGTTATAATATCCTTACTATAGAATATACTATGAAGAGTTCATGTTAAGCTAAACATATCATTATTATAATTTGTATTTTTCTCTTGCCGTCTTGTGATAATTGCTTCTTCAAATTCTGTTTGTTAATGGGTTGTCTTCTCTTAGGTTATAAGTGTCCTAGTTATAATTTACAATCTTTGGTGATGTTTCCACTATTTATAATAAACATGTTTAGTGTATGACTAGATGAAAGACACGCTATGTTGTTGTTCTAATAGTCGAGATACTTTTAAAAGCATATTCTCTTTTTCTATGCAAAATGAATTATATCATCACATTTTAAATTATTGTAGTTTTACTAAAAATATTGGATAGCCAACAAAAAGGATAGCTTTATCGAGGAGGTCCACGTACTTTTTTTATGAGCCATTTATAATTGCTATAGATTTCCTCAATAGATTTGGATTTATCAAGCTGTGACGTACACCTAGGTAGATGTATGTTATGCCTCGTAGAGCTTACTTTAGGAGGAAGAAGAAGAGAGATGGCAGGTCAGAAGGAGAAGCGGGAGTCGTTTGAGAAGTTTATAAGAGGAGTGGAAGACTTGGAGTGAATAAAAGTCTTTCATTACTTCTAAAGAAAAAAACATTATATAAGTAAAGGGAGGGGAAAAATATCTTTTATGCATTTTGTAATTCTTTTCTCGGAGGGTTTTGAACTGGAGTTCATCCTGGTGATCTGGAGATCGAATAGCTCTGATTATTTGGGAATAATCAGTAGCGCTTTGTAATTGATTTCTGGAGATTTCGATTACGTTGTGAATAAAGTGATTCGTTCGTGGAGTTTGTAGCTTTGTTCATAACAAATTGGTGCGTCGTGTTATCGGAACGAACAGATCGCGATGGGATCTATGGAGGATTTGGATCAGCTTGAGCACGAACTTCGCGGTCAAGTACAAGATGTGACTCAAGAGATCGATTACTTGAAGATCGGATGGGAAAAGATGACGGCGGAATATCGAGCTTCGCAGACGAGATTTACAAAGATTGAAGATCACTTGACGGAGCTGGGATCGCGATTCGATTCCGTTGATCAGAGCGTTCAACAGATAGCTCAAGTGGTAACGAGATTAGAGGGGATCTACTCGAGCGAGAAGGCTCAGGGTAAAACGATCGCTGGTACATCGATGAATTCGGATCAGGTACCCTCTATACCTTTGGAACCGTTGCGAAGTGATAGATCGCTAGGTTATCGGCCTCCTTTGAGTGTGATGGAGAATAAGGATGGTATGTTGAAGAAGATAGAGATGCATGTGTTTGATGGCTTGCATCCTTTTAGTTGGATTGCAAGGGTGGAGAGATTCTTTCGTATTGGCAATTTTTCAGGCGACGCTCAACTTCAGTTGGTCTCTATGTGTTTGGAAGGCCCTGTTCTGAACTGGTATAACGGCGAAATGGAAGAGGATCCTTTCACGACGTGGAAACAATTTAAGAAGCGCATGATAGACCGTTTCAGTGGCAGTTTGGAGTCCGAACCGGGAAAGCGATTGTTTGGGATCAAGCAATTGGGGTCGATTCAAGATTATGTGAATGAGTTTGAAGAGTTATCTAATCTGGTTCCGAATGTTGATGAGAAGAGCAAAGTCGACATCTTCTATAACGGATTGAAGCCAGAGATGCAAGAAGTGATTAAAATCAAAGAGCCTCAAGGTATTCGACAACACAAAGAAGCAGTCCTTAAGATGGAATCGAGTACCTTATGTCAAATATTAAGTGGCGCTACGTCGACGGGAGGAAAACGTTTAGGATATCAGTATACACCGAAGTCAACAACAGTTATTCCAAGCAGTAGAGGCGACAAAGGGAAACAACCTGACTCAAATACAGGGGGGAAACCTCAAACTGAGACAAATCAGGGTGCTAGGCAACAATACATGTATACAAGAGAACAGCTGCGTGAGAGGAAGCGTTTGGGCTTATGTTTCAAGTGTCCAGCTCAATACACACCTGATCATGATTGCCCCAATAAAACTCTTCAGGTGATGACGGTTCTGGAAGGATTCGCGGTGGAGGTGTTAGATGAAGGAGGTGGAGGGGAAGAAACAGAGAACATTCCACCAAATCAACAGTTAATGACTTTGTCCTTGAATGCTTTTTTGGGCAAAGATACACCTACTACTACGAAGTTGAAGGGTCGTTTTGGTAAGACAGAGGTGGTGATCATGTTGGATAGTGGGGCCACGCATAACTTTGTTGCTCCACAAGTTGTGCAACGCGCCAAAGTCACTACACAGAAGAGGGCAGGGTTACAAGTGCTTTTAGGTACTGGTGTGATGGTGGAAGCTTTGGGGGTATGCTCAGAAGTTGAATTTGCTGTGCAAGAGCTGTCTTTCGTTAATGATTTTGTCACTATGGAGTTAGGAGGAGCGGATGTAATCTTGGGAGTGCAATGGCTTCGAACATTGGGGAAATGTATGGTGGATTGGGAATTGCATGAATTTGCATTTGTGTATCAAGGACGGATTGCTACTTTGAAAGGAGATCCTTCTTTACACCATGTCTCTCAGACATTGAAATCAGTTGCGAGTATGTCGACGGTGAGAAGTAAAGGGTATCTTCTGGAATTTAAGAAGTCCATGGCAGCTTCTGTTTTAGCGACACTACTTCCACAATCAGTAGAAGAGTTATTACAGAAGTTTGAACCAATCTTTGCTGTTCCGACTGGTTTACCTCCTTACCGGGGGAATGAGCATGCGATCCATCTATTGCCTGGAGTGACGTCCATCTCTGTACGTCCATACCGTTATCCTCACGCCAATAAGGAGATCATGGAATGAATGGTTTTGGAGATGTTACAGAATGGAATCATACGTCCAAGCAGAAGTCCATTTTCGAGTCCGGTTTTATTGGTGAAGAAGAAAGATGGATCAATGCGCTTCTGTGTGGACTACCGTGCTTTGAACAGAGCCACGGTTCCTGACAAATATCCAATACCGGTGATAGATCAATTGTTGGATGAATTAGCGGGTGCAAAGGTCTTTTCGAAGCTGGATTTGCGATCAGGTTATCATTAGATACGCATGAGGGATGAAGATGTGGAGAAGACATCATTTCGCACCCATGAAGGTCATTATGAGTTTTTAGTAATGCCTTTCGGCCTTACTAATGCTCCAGCCACCTTCCAAGCTTTGATGAACACAATTTTTAAACCATTTTTACGGAAATTTGTGTTGGTGTTCTTTGATGACATTTTGATCAATAGCATGTCACTGGAACAACATATGGAACATCTTCAGCTTGTGTTGCAGCAGTTCGAACAATTTCAGTTGTTCGCTAACAAGAAGAAGTGCTTATTTTGTCAACCTCAAGTGGAATATCTTGGGCATATCATTTCGTCCGCTGGGGTTTCCACAGATCCGTCCAAAACAGCAGCAATGCGCATTTGGCCGACTCCAAAATCAGTCAAACAGCTGCGCGGCTTTCTCGGTCTCACGGGATACTATAGACGCTTTGTACGTGGCTATGGTATTTTGGCGAAACCATTGACTACTTTACTGAAGAAGGAAAAATTTGTATGGTCAC
This sequence comes from Brassica juncea, assembly GCA_018703725.1. Taxonomy (NCBI): domain Eukaryota; kingdom Viridiplantae; phylum Streptophyta; class Magnoliopsida; order Brassicales; family Brassicaceae; genus Brassica; species Brassica juncea. The sequence goes on from CM031940.1 coordinate 13,476,393, forward strand.
AAGATGCTCAGTTGGCGTTTGATGAGCTTAAGAAGGCGATGTGTACAGCTCATGTGTTGGCATTGCCTAATTTTGAAGAGGTCTTTGTGGTCGAAACAGATGCGTCAGGGTTCGGTCTTGGGGCGGTGTTGATGCAGAGTAAACGACCGATAGCTTATTCAGCTATAGCTTAACACCACGAGAGCAGCTCAAACCGATTTATGAAAGAGAACTCATGGCTGTGGTGTTAGCTGTTTTGAAGTGGAAGCATTATCTAATTGGACGACATTTCGTAGTCCATACAGATCAAAAAAGCTTAAAATTTTTGTTGGAGCAGAAGGAGGTTTCTTTGGAGTATCACAAGTGGTTGACTCGCTTGTTGGGGTTTCAGTTTGATATTGTGTATAAACCTGGGGTTGAAAATAAGGCTGCAGATGGTTTATCGCGTATGTTGACTCCGGAAACAGTAGAAGGGACTACTCAGTTATTGTCTTTGACTGTTCTAAAGGCAATTCAAGTGCAAGAGTTGTTAGAAGAGATTGATGGTGATGACAAACTGAGGAAGCTGAAGGAACAACTGGAGAGGGCGGAAACGGTTAAGAAGGGTTATGTACTAATTCATAACAGAGTGATGTATAAGGGCCGTTTGGTGGTGCCAGTGAAATCGAAGTTCATTCCTCTCATCCTCAGAGAGTATCATGATACTCGTATGGGTGGTCATTCTGGTGTTTTGCGCACATTGAAACGTATTCAGGAGCAGTTCTATTGGCCTCGGATGCGTTCTGATATTCAAGATTATGTAGCAGCCTGCCAGGTTTGCCAGACTCATAAGTATTCAACACTCTCACCTGCTGGTTTGCTTCAACCTTTGCCAATTCCGAATCAGATTTGGCAGGACATTAGTATGGATTTTGTGGAGGGGTTACCTACTTCGGGTGGAATCAATGTCATATTTGTTGTGGTTGATAGGTTAAGCAAATATGGACATTTCATTGGCCTCAAGCATCCATTTACAGCAGCTGATGTGGCCAAGAAATTTGTCCACAATATTGTGAAGTTACATGGATATCCTGCCTTGATAGTTTCTGACAGGGATCGAATTTTTCTGAGTAACTTCTGGAAGGAAGGGTTTCGTTTATCAGGAACAACATTGAAGTTCAGTTCGGCGTTCCATCCTCAGACCGACGGTCAGACGGAGGTTCTTAATCGTGGTCTTGAGACTTATCTGCGCTGTTTTGCCAGTGCTCATCCTAAGACATGGTTTTCTTATCTAAGCTGGGCTGAGTATTGGTATAACACATCGTTTCATACAGCTTTGAACACTACCCCGTTTAAAGTTGTATATGGACGTGACCCTCCTGCGTTGCTGCGTTTCGAGGAGGCTTCCACTAAGAACTTCGAACTGGAAACAATGTTAAAGGAACGTGATGCTATGTTAGTAGAGATCAAGTTATCCTTGGATAAGGCTCAGTCTCGAATGGTGGTGAATGCTAACAAGCATCGACGTGATGTGGAGTTTGCTGTGGGAGATTGCGTTTTTTTGAAGTTACGACCATACCGTCAGCATTCTGTGGCTCGTCGGTTTAGCCAGAAGCTTGCGGCTCGTTTTTATGGTCCTTTCGAAATCATGGAAAGAATTGGGAGAGCTGCTTATCGTTTAAAGTTGCCTGAGTCAGCTAAGATTCATAACGTTTTCCATGTTTCTCAGCTAAAGAAGGTCATTGGATCTGACATCAAGGTTTCCGAGTTGCCACAAACTTTTTCTGACGAAGGGCGTTTGGTTTTGGCACCTGAAGCTGTGTTGGACACTCGTTATGATCCTCATGGGCATTTGGAAGTATTGATTCAGTGGACTGGCTTACCTCAACATGAGAGTTCTTGGGTGTTAGCATCGGAAGTGGACCGCCTGTATGCAGATTTCGAACTTGAGGACAAGCTTCGTCTTATTGGGGCGGGTATTGTTATGCCTCGTAGAGCTTACTTTAGGAGGAAGAAGAAGAGAGATGGCAGTTCAGAAGGAGAAGCGGGAGTCGTTTGAGAAGTTTATGAGAGGAGTGGAAGACTTGGAGTGAATAAAAGTCTTTCATTACTTCTAAAGAAAGAAACATTATATAAGTAAAGGGAGGGAAAAAATATCTTTTATGCATTTTGTAATTCTTTTCTCGGGGGGTTTTGAACTGGAGTTCATCCTGGTGATCTGGAGATCGAATAGCTCTGATTATTTGGGAATAATCAGTAGCGCTTTGTAATTGATTTCTTGAGATTTCGATTACGTTGTGAATAAAGTGATTCATTCGTGGAGTTTGTAGCTTTGTTCATAACAATGTATGTGTTAATATGTGATGCTCCTGCTGCCATATGTATATGAATGGATTTACAAAGTTATATGCAAATGGCCAACATGATTTTGCATGAGTTTTCAACGTGACGATTAATAGAGAAAAAAAAAACATAACCTAAAAAGCACCCATTATCAATGATCCAGCGATGACTCCATTAGAACAATTATATATCACCATCAAAGCATCAACTGAATTAAAGCAGTAATGATTCTTTATAAAACATAATGAATATTATTGACTAAAAGAAATTTATGCAGAAATCATTGTGCTACTATCTGTATTTGAATCATAATATATATTATTGACAAAACAAAATTAGTTCAAATCCGTATGTGTCATATTATTAACAAACAGAAAACCAGTGAGAAGCATAAAATGGTAAAAACGTGACTGTCAAGTAGGGACAACTAAAGAAGGAGATCAAGCAGCCAGAAAATAGTGATCATTTTGATAGATTACACTAGGTTCGGACCCACCTTGAATGTGCCAGCCGACTCGAATTACATTTAGGTTTTTAAGTATCTGACCCCTCGAAGAAAAGGTTTAGAATACAGTGCTTTCAAATGACTCTTTGATTTGATGTGAGCCACAGCTATTATCGTCTTAACACTATCTGAGAACAAGATTAGTTAAGAGTAATCTTTCAAAAATCTCCAAAGAAAATGATAAACAAACCGAGTAAACAAAAGAAACATCACGACCAACACAGAGAAAATAACTCATTTTAAGATCGTCACTAACAAGAGCAAATGTTCATATTATTGGTTAGGTCTCCTTATCCTTCGTCACCGTCAAATCAGCATCTAGCAACTCCATGAGTTGGGCTTTCTTCATCTTTGAAAACCCTTTTAGTCCCCTTGATTTTGCTATGCCTCTCAGTTCCATCAGCTTCAACGTACTCAAGTCTTTCACAGGTTCTTCTTCAGTTTCATCAACCTCTTCTTCTTCATCAGCATCATCCAGAGACTCATCATCATCATCTGATAACGCATCTAAAATAACATTATCATCCTCCTCTTCGTAAACTGATGATGCGTCTAGCTGCAGCTTTGACTCTGGTTGGAGAATAGCTGTGACAGGCGCAGGATCTAACTCATATTCAGGTGCATGTTCTTCGTACTCAGGCTCAATCTCAGCCTGAGGTTCGTCTTCAGGTTCATCATGCGACTCTGCTGTATCCTTCTTATGGGTCCAAGTCACGCTGTAACTCGATGCCTCATCAAAAGTTGCCTCACTAGAATAAGTCGGAGGCGATACAAATCTTGGTACTGGCGACTTTCTTCTGAAGCTTGATGTTGGCCTGGTAAAGGATGATGATGCATTATGATCTTTGGTCCATGACTTGACAATGTTTCCGCTGCTGCGATCTTGCCTCCTGTCCACAGGATCTACTTGTAGAGAATTGTCTCCATGGCTGTTAACTTTCTTGCTTTGGTCTCCCGAGTGCTTCCTCAGCAACTTAAGAAGGGAGTCAACAGTTTCATTTTCTTTTCCCTGTCCTTTAGAAGCTTCTTCCTCTTCTTCTACCTTTTTATCTTCCCTCTTAGCCGCTGCTCGAGCTCGGAGCTGACCTTGAACCTTTCTGAAAAGCTCCACTATCTCTTTCTCTCTTGGCCCAGGGGATGAAGTAGCTTGGAACTTGGGGGAGTTAGACAGAGAGAGTAAAGACCCGCTTCTCGAAGACAGCATATCAGAGTTTTCACCATCAAAACCGTCTCTATCTTCGCCTTGCCTGTTTCTTCCATGTTTATTAAGCCTTGAGAAATCAGGGTTTCTCCTGTAGCCACCAGAACTCGCTCGGCAAACAAAAGAACTACTACCAGCGGCGGCACATTTCAGACGTCCATTTAGCTTGTGTTCCAGACAGGAAGAAGAGCAATGTAATGTAGTAGGTGTTCTTCTAGAAACAGCAGAGTTAGAGAAGCACCTGCTGTCTGAAAGTGTGTAACCTGTGTTACCAAAGCAATAATTAATATACGGAGTAAGCAAATAACATAAAAGCACTGCAAACATACGAATGCAGAATCACTACAAGTAAAATTCCTATAGAAGCATTTCGTCGAACAACTGGTAGACAATACGAATCTTTTCGGCAACAGAAATAGAGACAAAACTTAACAATCATCAACGACATGTAAAAGACACACAGAGAGGGTAGAGAAGTTACCAGATACGTAACTAGAGTTCAAATGGAAAATTCCCGACATCGCCGCCAAGAACAGCTTCGGAGTTGAGAGAGATTAAGATTCTTTCTCCTTCGACCCTCTCCTCTTCTAAGGCTCCTCGTCCTGGGCTCTAAATGGGCTTTGTAAGTTCAGTTTTACAAATTAGAGCTTGGACATTCGGTTAGATGTCGGTTAGAGATTTTTCCAAACCGAGTTTCCTACCTTTACAGAACCGACAAAAGTTAACCAATCAAAATCAATTGACCAGAGAAATAAAAATTTAACCAAACCAAAAACAGATTCAACAAATGTCATGTTCGGTTCGGTTTAATTTCTGTTAATTATAGAGGAAGAAGCTGATGAAGCTTTCTTCAACACTCTCAACAGGGAACTGTATGAAAGCTTAGAACCAAATGGCCAAACATTCGCCACACTCAACTCTGACTCCAATGTCATCTAGATTGGAGTTTCGAACCAACGGAAACAAAGGGAATACAAATGCAAACAAGGTTCCTTGTTATTACTACTAGGCCTTGTGGTCTTTAGCCATTTCAGCCACGTCAAGTTCTACCGCCAAGAGTGGAGAATCCTCTTCCATGGCAAACTCACTGATACAGAGATACACAGCTTCAGAATCTTTTGTGCTTAGTAAGATTTTAAAAAAAATAACAGAAAGAAGCTGATAGGAGAGGATGAGTCTCTCTCTTTTCTTACCTGTTACTAACTGGACCATGATCAACGGCTGTCCTCAGACAATATATAGCTCTTCCTACTATGTCTGCCATTGAGACCGGACCAAATGTTCGACTATCGTATGCTTCCTGTTAAAACACCATTGGGTAACAAAGTCAACAAAACCAAATCAGTTTTTTTTTCTTCTTATGATGCAGCCTTATTACAAGGATAAGAAACAATGGCGTGTGTGTACCTTAGATTTCATCTCTTTGTTTTCAGCTACGACCCAGCACTGATCCTTTTCGAGAACAAAAGGCTCCTCCTTCTCATCACTCGATACCATTTCGGATCCTTCTAAAGCTGCTAGTCTTCTCACCAGATACTTATCTGTTTCATTCGGGTCCTTCAACACAACAGCATCTCCAACGAAGACATACCTAGACCCAAAAAAAATAACAAGAGATCAAGATGGGTGCCAACTAAGTCAATCATGTTCAACTACATCTGTCACAGTAAGTAGACAGACCTACCTACTACACATTTTACCAGTGTCTACAAATGTTAAGATGAACCAAGTTAATCACAGTAGACTGACAGTTGTTAAAGTCAGCGAAAATGAGACTTAGCTCTCCTCACAAAATCATAAGCCTTGTCTAATAGTTGTGTCATCCACTACAAATCTCCAGCTTGAATCCTTGATTCCGTCTCTTTCTCCTACGCTTACTTACAACTCCTCCCAAATGCAAGAAAAAGGAAATAAAAACTAATCCAAAAGGCCATGACTTTGGCTAATGGGAATCATGTTTACAACTCCTAAGCAAGCAAGGAAACATAAACAATCCAAAGTATACGACTTAACATTCCTTTGCTCAAGTATCTGCATGACAACCCTATCAGTGCTACTACAAGGACTAACCTCTTAACTACATGATGAAACATCAATTGGTAAGTTTCAAGGTTTGTGTAAGTGGAACTAAGAGGACTAACGCCAAGCGACATACATACCTTGTATCAACAACTGGTAGCTTACGGACAAGCAGTGTGTTGTCATGCGCTCCCATGGTTGGGGCCATCTCTTGTCCTTTACCAGAGTGTAGGTAGGTTATCCTTCCATAGAGTAGATTCTTCAGGACTACACCAACTAGTTCCCGGTCATTGAGCTTCTCTTTAGTATGATTCTGTGACATTGGTAAATAAACAGATTCTATAAGCACAGTTATAAACATCTCAAACAACTGAAAAAAAAACATCACAGAAAAGTATATGCAGAAGAAACGAGCAGAAACCAAACCAATCAAGAGAGCTTTTTCAGGGACACTAAATTTAATCTGATTATCATCTAAAAGAACATCTGCCAATCAAATTCACAGGAGATAAAACATGATAGATATACAACACCAGTTTCAATAGTTATGATGTTCTTTTTGAAAATCAATCTAAGAATCAGAATCAAAGCTCAACACAACCAAACTACAAAACCCCTTCCTTAGCATAAAGCTCAAACCAAAGTGTGCCTTTTTTAAAAAATTACAAGGGGTAGTTACAATCACCAAGTTAGAGAATATATTAATCTTTGTTTGTCTGAATGCATGTGGAAAAAAAAAAGCAAATCATAATTGGATAGGGAAGGGAGAATAAAAAGACAGAAACCTTAGCCAAATCTAATCATTCCTAAAACCAATTCTCATAAATTACAAAAGAGGCAAGTAGAGGCCAAAGGCAAGGAACTGAAGTTAGACACAAAAGAAAGTCAAAAGAGAGAAAGAACTAAAGAGAAACCTTGAGGCTGAGAGTGAGGGAGTACTCCAGCTTGTGAGCCATGTATCTAACCCAATTCGATATGTATGCCATCTTCCGGAGAGGTTTGATCTCGAGATAGATATCTACTGGTTATCGGAAACGACCTTTTGCCCCGTCGGTGTTTCTCAGCCTCGTCGCCGCCGTTGTCTTTATGGGGGTTGCGTTAGTTCATAAAAATCTTGTGAACCCAAAAAAAAAAAAAAAAGATTTGTCAAATTAGCCTCTGAACTATTCCCTAGTTTCGATAGCCTCCCTGTATTAAAACATTGGAGCACATTAGCCCCCAAAGTTATTTAGTTCAAAGTCTTGGACTTTCTCAACATGCCACGTGTCCACAACCAAACATTAGTTCAAAGTGTTGGACTTTTCTCAAAAATGACACGTGTTCACAACCTTTCTCGGTTTCTCTTCTCCTTCTCCGCTGAACATTTCGCCCCGACGACGGGTTTGCAGATTCAAACTAAATAATCAGAAGACCAACACAAAAGTTTTCGAGAAGACTTGATCCGTCTGAAAGGGAACTACATCTCAGGTTCTCCTCCTCTTCTTCACTTTTCGTTTTCAGATTAAGATCAGCACATTTTATAGATCCAATTTATTGTGATTCTTTCTTCCCTGATCTCTGTTTATTAGAATTTAAAAAATTTGGTTGATCGATTGTGTAAATTTTAGATAAAGTTTGGATTTTTATGTTTAGGTGAATCACAAAAAGCATGGACAAACTGAAGATAGCTGAATGGGGAGAGAAGCTGAAGACAGGAGGAGCTCAGATGAGCAGGATGGTGAGCGACAAAGTCAAAGACATCCTCCAAGCTCCCACCTTGGAATCCAAAATGGTCGACGAAGCCACTCTGGAGACTCTCGAAGAACCAAACTGGGGAATGAACATGAGGATATGCGCTCAGATCAACAACAGCGAGTTCAACGCCACCGAGATCGTCAGAGCCATCAAGAGGAAGATCTCTGGCAACAAAATCCCCGTGAGCCAAAGGCTGAGCCTCGAGCTTCTCGAGGCTTGTGCTATGAACTGTGACAAGATTTTCTCTGAAGTTGCTTCCGAGAGGGTTCTTGATGAGATGGTTTTGCTGGTCAAGAACGGTGAGGCTGATTCAGAGAATAGAAGGAGAGCTTTTCAGCTTATTAGAGCTTGGGGACAGTCACAAGATCTTGCTTATCTTCCTGTTTTCGAGCAGACTTATATGGTAAAGTAATAAACCTCATCTGAATCTGGTTTTGCTTAGACGGTTTTATTGATCTCTCTTTTGCTTTGATAGAGCTTGGAAGGAGAGAATGGTTTAAACGCGGAGAATGCAATGGAGGGACAAAGCTCTTTGGGGTCTCTTATGCAACGGCCTGTTCCAGTTCCTCCACCTGGTAGCTATCCGGTTCCTAGACAAGAACCATCTCGTGGAGATGATGATGGTCTTCTTGACTATAACTTTGGAAACTTATCGATCAAGGATAAGAAGGAACAGCTTGAGATCACAAGGAACAGCCTCGAGTTGCTCTCTAGCATGTTGAACACTGATGGGAAGCCAAATCACACGGAGGTAACGTCTGTGTTACTCACTCATGTAACCATGTTCTGTGTGTTATATGAGTAATGAGTTTATTGTATATGTTATGGTTACAGGACGAGTTAACGGTTAGTCTGATGGAGAAATGTAAGCAATCACAGCCGTTGATTCAAATGATCATAGAGAGCACAACAGACGATGAGACTGTCCTTTTTGAGGCTCTTCACGTGAACGATGAGCTCCAACGCGTTCTATCTATTTACGTTAAGCCTGATGAAAGTGAGAAGAAAGCGTCCACGGTGGTGGAACAAGAATCATCAGGAAGCAAAGATGCTGGTCCGAAACCAACAGGAGAAGAAGAACATTCAGAATCGTCAGACAAGACGGTCAAAGAAGATAAGCAGGTGAAAATAGAACTCGGGTTATCTAGTGATGAAGATGAAAAATGAGCAAAAACTATGTTTTGTCTCTTCGGAACGTTTGGGTTAAGACTTGTTATTTTTGATGCTTTCTTTCTGTAATGTTTGTGGAACTTCTCTGCGTTTATGTTTGTTTCATTTTAAAAACCGTAGGTGATGAATCTTCACCCGAGACGGTATGTGTACCATATACGTGGTGCAGTATTTTAAACGAGGTGTTTTGGTTGGTTAGCGTTTTTGCTTATAATTCTGTGACTGATTGTAATGAGTTATTGAAACTATGCATGGGATTTGTTTTATAGGTCGCATATGTTTGTTCCTGTCTTGCATGTTGGTTAGCATTTGCAATTTATTTTGATTAAAACTCAGAAATCTCCAGTTCAAGTCAAAAATCAAATTCCTCAATTTCGTACTCAACCTTACAAATCCCTAATTGATCTCACTCACTTCGTCTTTAGAAATCTTGAAGAGAAGATTTGTAACTCAACGAATATTAAAGCTGCAACTAGAATGTTATCTTTTGGAATAAGTTGTCCCATAGAATTTCATAAAATAGTTACCAGTTATTTTATTTTTTTTTTAAAAATTCCACATATTCCATTTTCTTTTTTTTATGACTAGGTTGATGCCCGCGATTTCGCGGGTTTAAATGTTATGTAATAATTTATTTATTGTAATTTGTCAAATTAAAATATCTTTTTATCATCAAAAGTTGAATTTGTGTGTTTTAAATAAGTTTTTAAGAATAATTGTTTTTGAAAAATATAAATATGAATATTTTAAATATTTTTTTTGATATTTTTATTGATAATTGTGATAAAATTAGTTATATAAATTATTCATGATTCACTTTTTAATAAAATTCATAAAGTTTTGAAGGTAAAGAATATTGAAACTTTTGATTTTAAATCATTTATAGCTAAAACTTTATGTCTTTAATAGGTTTTAAAAAGTCAAACAATCTAATGTTACTCATTTTCTACGTATTCATATCCAATTACATATGAATATAGAACTACTATATAAATTCTATAAATTATTTTTGAAATATTTTATATAGTTTATAAATACTTGATTGCTAAAAATGATTTTATGAATCATTTTTTTTATTATATAAATCACATATTCAATTACCATAAATTATTATGTACAATCTATATAGGTCATTTGGATACTAATTAAAACTGATTCTAGAACTAATTTTCTTACTCATAAAATAAATAAAAATTGAAAATCCATTAACAAATCAAATTATAATAATATTTCTCAAACTTTCTATATGAATGACACCTAACAAAAAAATCAATTAAGTGACTTTTCATAAAAAATAAAATGATATTTCAAAATATATCTTATAAATTAATTTATAAGCTTGTATAAATGACTTACAACCTCTATAATAATTTAAAACATATGATAAGCCCAGAAAAATAATTTTATAAGTGTATTTATTATTTTTATAAATGAGTTATAGAGCATGTATGAACTTTATAAGATATTAATAGTTATTATAATACTTTATATATATAAGGCTCTACATACGAATATAAAATAATAAACTTTTTTTGGTTATTATTTTATGTAGTTTAAAAATATATAAAAAATTGTTCAAACATTATTACTCTTTATATAGTTATAACAATTAGTTACAATAATGAATTATTTGTAATATTATGTAGATTATTTAGCAAGTGATATTAACTTTTTATAGACTTATTTTCTCTTTTAAAATCTAATAAAAGTAAAAAAAATGAATATTATCGACCAGTCAATTTATAAAATTTCTTTTTTAAAAAATGTCATCAATGAACGACACATAAGCAAAATTCTATTAAGTAACTTCTAAATTAATATATAGTAGGATAGTGGAATAAGATTTTAAAACAGATTTTATAAATTAATTTATAAGCTTTTATAGATGACTTACAAACTCTTACAATAATTTAAAATATATAATAGAATATATTTATAATTTTATAAATGAAGCAAAAAAATAATTTTATAAATGTTTTTATAATTTTAAATTGATTTATAAAACATATATGAACTTTATAAGATGTTAATGGTTCTTATAATAATTTATATAAGAATGTAATGCTTTAAATAAGAATACAAAATCATTATATCAATTTTTATAAACTGTTTGTCGTTTATTATTTTATATATTTTATAAATATAAAAAATTGATCAACATTATTACTCTTTCTATAATTTCAACAATTAGTTACCATAAATCATTATTTGTAATATTATGTATAATATTTGGTAAATGATATTAATTGGTTATAGACTTGCCTTTTTAGATCTAATAAAAATAAATAAAAATTAAAAATCATTGACCAATCAAATTATAACAATTTTGTAAGAGTTCACATATGATCGACACGTAAGCAAAAATCACTAAATTAACTTCTCAATTAATATATAGTAGTATTTTGAGCTTTCATGAATGGAATGCATGAAATTTTCTATTCATTAATCATTTTAGTTTTTATTTCATTTCATACATTATTCTTTTTTTCTGTTCCACAAATAATCATTCATTTTATTTATAATTTTACTTATAAGAATAACCAGTTACACCTTAATAAAATCCATAAAAGACATCTTGCTTTCTCTTATATAAAAAAAAAGTTGGGAAGATTTATTACAAAAAGTTAGATATGCTATATTAACTAAATATACATACTAAACTCATAAAAAGTTATCTTAATGCTTTAGAAATTTAGAATAAAGAAACAAATTATAAATTATTAGAGATTTCTAAGTTTGTAAAGTTGGCTCTTTTTCCTTTACAAGATAATTATAAAGAAATATAACTTGATCACTTTGGTGTCACCTCTCTTTTCCACCTTCCAATACGGATTTGACTCCTTCACTTTTTTATCCGCCGCATCTCAAAACATTAAAGTTCAAGAACCCAGACAAAATGAAGGAGTATTAGATAGGTTCATTTTCCGGCAGCTATTGTGGTTTATTAGGTCAGATATCTTCATTTACATTATTAAAAGTTTGGAAGTGCCCAAAAAAATTATAACATATAGCATTGAACTAATCAAATCTTAATTAATTTTATTTATATGTTCTAATCTTGCAAATGCTAATTTTACAGATAGATCAAAAGATAAAAAGCAGGTCAATGGCCCCAACCAGCCAAGATTAAAATATTTGTAATTTTTTCGATTCGTATCTTTTAGTCTAGTGCGTACCGACGAATTGTTTTTGCTGCAACGAAAATCAGTTTAGTTCATGAATCATCACTACTTTTTCCCAATGGTTGCTTCTGTAATCAGCTGCTTACGTCGTCCTACTCTAGAATTTGAAGTGGACGTGGCGGCAACCACTTATAACTCTTATACATTGATAAAGTATAGTTTTATAATATATAGTTGAGCGTGTAATCAATGAATAGTTAAGGCCCTAGTGGACTCTATATAGTCATCGTTTAAGGTTTTAGATTGGTGCCGACTCTGAAAACGTCATGCCCTCTCTTCATTGGTTACCGATTTGGCTCCGCGACGCCGTCAACTAAAAACCTGAATAAACGGTTAGTAGTTACTGTACATTTAGGTTCTATAGAATTGATATTGCTCTTAACTTTTTCTTCTTTACGTTTAGCTGCTCTTAATATTGAGCTGTTATCACAACTAAATATTATTAGCTTCTCGCTGTTGTTTTGTCGTTTGTCATTGTTCTTATTCTATATATCGTCATATGCTCTCCATGACTTTCTATTTGTAATTCTCAGTGTCGTCCAATATGAAAATTAGATAATTAGTTTGACAAGTTGACATACCAAATTCCCTTAAGAAATTACGCTATGATATTATATCACGTCACTATAAACATAAAACAACAAGATTAGTAGAAGAAAAACAACAAGATTGGTACAAAAACATAGACTTCGTCACTTGTTAGCATTTGAGAAAACTGTTGTTTCATAAATACTAAAGTATATATAGGTATATGTAATACTAGGCATGGGCACTGATCGGATATGTGAGTTTTTGAAGGTATTTGTGATTTGCTTAGTATGTCACGAATATTTAATTTTTCGATTTGCTTTGTTTTGGTAAAATACGGATATTCAGAAAATAAATAGATATTTGCGGATATTTACGAATACTTACGGATATCTCATCTGTTTGGAATAGAAATAATCTTAAAAAATTAATACAAATTTGTTTTGTAAATTTTTTTTTGCATGATATAAGAGATAAAAGTTAAAAGAAGTAGCGAATCTACATATTTTGTAAAATTTTTAAACTTAATTAACAATTATAATAACACAAAACTTAAGAAAAAAATTATAATTGTCATAAATTTTTTCTCTTCTTTTTATGTAATACTTTTATATAAGTAATAATGTGAATATAATTTGTCAATTCATATGTTAGAATAAAATTTTATACATTTAAAACTTTAAATATAATCAAGATATACATTTATTTATATATTGCAGGATCGGATCGGATATTTGCTTCCCAAAATTTTAGTATTTGTGATTTGCTTCGATTTTAATGAATATTGAGTTCTAGTATTTTCTTTGCTTCAAAAGTTTACGGATATTTGAAATTTTCGGATCGAATCAAAACGAATAACGAATCGAATCAAATTTAACGAATAAAATGTTCAACCCTATGTAATACTATTTGGAAAGTTTTACCTTTATACCCCAAAACATGAATATATCATATAATGGAAATGCATGCAAGCCATGCAACTAAGAGGCTAGACTATATATATCTGACTAGATTCCAACTTAGCTACTACAAAGATAATTTCTTCATAAATCTAGGTGAATAAACACTCAGCACTAAAGCTATAGCTGCCTTAGGTCCTTAGCTATATAAACCCATGGAGGCTAGCGTCCATTATATAGAGATCAATCAATTGCATTAACATTCCAAAGACTATATATATTCACCTTATAGCTTTATTAAGAGAGAGTCATCATATACTATGGCAAGTCTTAAGATATGGGTTTGTCTCGTTTTGCTTCTACTACTGGAACTGACATCAGTGCAATGTCGATCTTTGGTCGCAGAAGAGCGACTTTCCGGTTCAAGCCGCGTGATAAAGATTAGAAGAGAGCTTTCTGAGAGGCTAAAAGAGCTGAAGGCTAAATTAGAAGGCGAAGGGATGATCCTTGGCGATACTCTTGACTCGAAACGGCTCAGCCCCGGTGGTCCTGACCCAAGGCATCACTAACGAAGGAGGAGAAAAAACAATCATGCATGCAGTTGATTTTGTTGGGAGAGTTTTAATATTATTACAACATTTTGAACTTAACTGTAACGGTGTAGTGTTTCACTGACACCGGTATAAACATCCAAGCTTAAATCTTCAAAGTTGAAAGATGTGCGACCTAGAGTAGCTTGTTTGATATATAAACAAATGTAAAATTTTCTCATGTTACAATTTCTATCTCTTTCCATTAATGCGTTGCTGTTTACATTATCTCATATGCATTGTCTTGGTTATTTGAGGCTCTCTGTTTAGATTTAAGCTTCTTCTGTCGTCTTGTAATATTTTCTCTATGATATAGGTTTTAGAGAGAATTTACATGCATGATTGAATTTTTCTTTTTTTAAATTGAATTTTTGAAAAAAAGTTTGAATCTTTGACCCACAAATTCACAGTGAAGAGTGTCAGCATTATTTTCAAAACAAATTAAATATGAGATAGTTCACCAAAATAAGGAAGACTTCATCTTATATATATCTTTTTTTTTGACAAGTTTAGTGTAACAAAGACACTTGAAAGTTCGATAATGAGGAGGTAATGTTAAAATTAATGTAGATTTAAATATTTAGAATGTTTGATAAAAAAAACATTTAGAATAGTGAACATTGACAAACATATATTAAAGTTTCCAATTTTTAAATGTAAATAGGAATCATAACAGTAGCTGACACTAAATCTTATAACTGAAGCTTGAAGAAGTCAATAACGGATTTGTAGGAGTAGTTGAGTTGTGATAAGTCCATGAATAAGTCTTCCTGACTTGTAGGAAGTTGAGTTTAGCTGTTTCCAAGATTTTAGGAAGTTGTTTAGATTTGATTCAAGTTTGCTATTTAATGTTCACGTGTTAGCTTCAGCTTCAATAAGAAAAAAGAAAATTGCAGTATCTTGTCTCTGTTTTTCA
Source organism: Brassica juncea (assembly GCA_018703725.1). Taxonomy (NCBI): domain Eukaryota; kingdom Viridiplantae; phylum Streptophyta; class Magnoliopsida; order Brassicales; family Brassicaceae; genus Brassica; species Brassica juncea. Next base: position 13,491,438 of record CM031940.1, read on the forward strand.
TACTCTCTTATTGCTTAAGTAACAAGTGGTATCAGAGCCTTGCAATCCATTGTATTGCGAGTTCTAAACGTGAGAATGGGTGACAAAGATTCGTTGTTGAGTATTCCTAAATTCGATGGTGATTATGAGCATTGGGCAATGCTCATGGAGAATTTGCTACGATCCAAGGAGTGGTGGGGTTTGATCGAAACGGGAATCGTACAACCTGAGAGCAATACCGTATTGACTGATGCTCAAAAGAACGAGCAGGCAGAAGTGAAGCTGAAGGATCTTAAGGTGAAAAATTATCTTTTCGCCTCCATCAACAAGACGATTCTGAAGACAATTGCCAAGAAGGATACTTCGAAGGACATCTGGGAATCCATGAAGACGAAGTACCAGGGTAACAAGAGGGTCCAGAGTGCTCAGTTGCAAAGGCTCAGGAGGATGTTTGAAGTTCTTGAGATGAAGGAGGAAGATACCATTACAGAGTATGTCTCGAAGGTGATGGTGGTGGCGAATGATATGCGTAATCTTGGTGAGGACATGGATGATGATAAGATCGTTGAGAAGATCTTGCGGACTTTGGTTGAGAAGTTCACATATGTGGTCTGTGCAATTGAAGAATCAAAGGACATTAAGGAGATGTCCGTAGATGAGTTGCAGAGTTCTCTCCTTGTTCATGAACAGAATCTGAGCAAGCATGCTGGTGAAGAACACGTACTCAAGGTCGAAGGAGGACGAGGACGAGGCAGTGTCTCACAAGGCAGAGGCGGATACCAGCACACTCGGGGAAGAGGAGGTTACCGTGGAGGCAGAGGAGGATCTGATCGAGGAAACACGAGCTTTGATAAGAGTAACATAGAGTGTTTCAAGTGCCACAAGATGGGACACTTCAAAAATGAATGCCCAAGTTGGGAAAAGAATGCTAACTACGCAGAGTTAGAAGAAGACGTGTTGCTAATGGCACAAACGGAGGCTGATCCTGAGCAAGTTTGGTACTTGGACTCGGGATGCAGCAATCATATGTGTGGAACCAAGGAGTGGTTCATTGAGCTCGACGACAAGTTTCGACAACAAGTTAAGCTGGGAGACGATAGAAGAATGCAAGTAGAAGGAAGAGGAAGTCTAAGAATGGAGATCAATGGAATTGCTCAAATGATAACATCAGTCTACTATGTGCCAGGGTTAAAGAATAATCTGCTGAGTGTTGGGCAGTTGCAGCAGAAAGGGTTGCGGATTGTTATTGAGGAAGATGTCTGTGAAATCTGGCACAAGCAACAAAGAAGACTGCTTATGGTGTCTAGGATGACAAGGAACAGGATGTTTGTGGTGAGAGCTACGGTGATGCAGCAAAACGAGATGTTTGTGGTAAATCAAATGCTGAGTGCGATAGGGAATGAGGAAGACATATGGCACATTAGATTCGGCCACGTAAGTCATTCTAGTCTGACAACACTGACTGAGAAAGAGATGGTGATTGGTTTGCCCAAAGTCAGCAAGGGAAGTGAGGTCTGCGAAGTGTGTATGAAGGGCAAGCAGATCAGAGAAAATATACCAAAGCAAGGGGTATGGAAAGCAAGCCGTGGCTTGGAGCTAGTGCACAGTGATATATGTGGTCCCATCTCACCAACATCAGCAAGTGGGAAGAGATATATTATCAATTTTATTGATGACTATAGCAGGAAGTGCTGGTCATTCTTCCTAGCCGAGAAGTCTGAAGCTTTCAGAGTGTTTAAAGAATTCAAGGCCGCAGCTGAGAGAGAGCTTGGTGAGCAGCTGGTGTGTTTGAGGACAGACAGAGGTGGAGAATACAACTCCAAGGAGTTTCAGAAGTATTGTGCTGAGAAGGGAATCAAACGACAGCTCACAACCGCTTACACTCCTCAGCAAAATGGGGTTGCAGAGAGGAAGAATAGGAGCATCATGAACATGGTGAGATGCATGATGTTTGGCATGAAGGTACCTCTCAAATACTGGCCTGAAGCAGCACAGTATGCAGTGCATATTCTCAACAGATGTCCTAGTGCTAGCATTGGAGACATAACACCATCTGAGAAGTGGAGTAAGCACAAGCCATCTGTAGAGCACCTGCGCGTCTTTGGATGTGTAGCATACGCTCTTATTCCATATGAGAGGAGAATTAAACTTGATGAGAAGAGTATCAAGTGTGTAATGTTTGGAGTAAGCAAGGAATCCAAGGGATACAGGCTCTTTGATCCCGTAGGAGGAAGAATGCTTATCAGCAAGGATGTGAGATTTGATGAGAAGAAACAGTGGGACTGGGAAGAAAGGGTTGAAGATGATCAGCTTGTAGAGTGTGACGAGGCTGAGAGAGGTCAAGATAACACAAATGAAGGTGTTGTAGAAGAAGATCTGAATGATGACACTGAAAGAGATGAAACTGCTGATACACAAGAGCCGATAGTTGCAGAAACTGAACCAGGCGTACATGAAGAAGGAGAAGGTTCGCATGCTGAGGTTAGCAGATCTGGGAGAAGCAAGGCGAGACCAGTATGGATGAAGGACTATGTGTGTGAGAACAGAGGCATGTTTGTGGAGTTCGACAGTGAAGATGTGATGGCTCTGTTTATTCCTGAAGATGATCCCAGTACCTTTGAAGAAGCAGTGAGAGATGACAAATGGAGGAAGGCAATGGAAGCAGAAATCGATTCAATAGAAGAGAACCATACTTGGGATCTTGTGGAGCTGCCTGAAGATGCTAAGGTTATTGGTGTTAAGTGGGTTTTCAAGACAAAGCTGAATGAGAAGGGTGAAGTTGACAAGTTCAAAGCAAGATTGGTGGCTAAAGGATTTCTGCAGACTCAAGGAGTTGATTTCTATGAAGTTTTTGCACCTGTTGCAAAATGGGATACTATTAGAGTACTGCTTGGATTGGCTGCACAGAAGGGTTGGAGTGTGTATCAACTTGATGTAAAGAGCGCCTTTCTACATGGAGAACTCACTGAAGATGTCTTTGTGGAACAACCTAAAGGTTTCACAATAGAAGGAGAAGATGAAAACAAGGTCTACAAGTTGAACAAGGCTTTATATGGTCTAAGGCAAGCACCAAGGGCTTGGTATAGCCGAATTGAAGGTTATTTTTTGAAGGAAGGTTTCAGAAAGTGTTATTGTGAGCACACGCTCTTTGTGAAAGAAGAAGGTGGAAGCGTTCTCGTGGTGAGCTTATACGTAGACGATTTGATATACACAAGTGATTCTCAAGCTATGCTCGAAGCTTTCAAAAAATCTATGAAGGAGGAGTTTGCGATGACTGATCTTGGCAAGATGAAGTATTTCTTAGGAGTTGAAGTGGTTCAAGATGAGATTGGAATCTTCATAAATCAGAAGAAATACGCCATCGAAACGTTGAAGAAGTATGGCCTGGAAGATTGTAACTCGGTCAGGAATCCCATGGTGCCGGGTAATAAGCTAACCAAGGATGGAAGAGGAGAAGCTGTGGATCCAACAATGTATAAGCAACTGGTGGGAAGTCTGAGATATCTCACAGCTACAAGACCGGACCTGATATACTCAGTTAACATTGTTAGTCGGTACATGGAGAATCCTCGTGAGTCACATATGCTTGCAGTAAAGCGAATTCTGAGGTATGTTCAAGGAACTCTTGGATTTGGTATTCAGTATAGGAAGGATGGAGAAGAGAAGTTAGTTGGGTTTGTGGATAGTGATTATGCTGGAGATGAAGATGATAGAAAGAGCACATCAGGCTACACGTTTATGATTGGTGGAGGAGCTGTTTCTTGGAGTTCAAAGAAACAACCTATAGTTACACTCTCTACAACTGAAGCTGAATATGTTGCTGCTGCAAATGGAGCAACTCAAGCGATATGGTTGAGGAATGTGCTCGAGGAGATTGGCTTTAATCAAGAGAATGGTACAGTTCTATTTTGTGACAACAGTTCTACTATCAAGTTATCTAAGAATCCAGTGCTACATGGGAGGAGCAAGCACATTCATGTGAGATATCATTTCCTTCGTGAGCTTGTAACTGAAGGTGTTATTACGTTGGATTATTGTACAACTCGGGAGCAGCTCTCAGATATTATGACGAAGCCGGTGAAGCTGGAAGTGTTTGAGAGACTGAGAAGAAACATGGGAGTTGGACCAAAGGAAGAGTAAACTGGAAGCAGTTCCAGTTTAAGGGAGGGATTGAAGCTTGAAGAAGTCAATAACGGGTTTGTAGGAGTAGTTGAGTTGTGATAAGTCCATGAATAAGTCTTCCTGACTTGTAGGAAGTTGAGTTTAGCTGTTTCCAAGATTTTAGGAAGTTGTTTAGATTTGATTCAAGTTTGCTATTTAATGTTCACGTGTTAGCTTCAGCTTCAATAAGAAAAAAGAAAATTGCAGTATCTTGTCTCTGTTTTTCATACTCTCTTATTGCTTAAGTAACAATAACTAAACTAAACGATTTTACATATCAAATGGTTTTGACATCATTATTTTTATTTATTTATTTATTTTTGTGCACAAATTTCATTAATTCAAAGACTAAAGAGTTTCAACACGATTACAACCGGAGATATACTCGACGGTAAGATAAACAACAAAAACAGTAAAACAGTAAAAACAAAAGATAGAAGTGTTACAAGGAGAGGCTAGCTAAGAAGTTTTAAATAGTACTGTGAAATCATTATTTTTGAATGATTCACATTACTATTTAAAATTGACGGCAAAAATATCAAAATTTGAATATATATTTTATTCATAAATGAAAAATGTTAATTGGAATATTTAAGAACCTATTTTAAACCATAATATTTTCTGAAAAAATTATCAAGAAAAAATATATAATCGTTTTTCCAATTTTCCTCTTTTTCTAATAAGTTTATATACAGAGAGAGGGCTTTAAAGATGTTTTTTGTTGGTCAAATTGATTTTGATATCGGCCCAACCCTAAAAAAGCTTCCGGGTCGGGTAGGAAAAAATCAAATCTCAACGCTGCTGGTTGTTGTCGTCTCTGCGGCGCCTTCTCTCTCTCTCTCCCAGAATCGCAGGTAAGCTTTCTCCGATTTACCTCTTTGAAGATCAATATTCCTCTCACATACCTTCTCCTTCAGAGTCTTTCTCCTTGTCCCCAAAGGTTTGTGTCGATCTCGGAGCTCAGAGATTCGAATGACCTAATTGTCACCGTGGGGGAGATTCTTATTCACTCTGCAATCTACTCGCTGCGTCGAATTCATCTATGCAACCCTAATTTCGCGGGCCTTTTACAGTCTCAAAGTTTGCACACTCTCTAAATCGAAGGTCCCGTCTTGAAATTAGGGTTTTCTCAGGCTTTTCAAGGTAGAGGTTATCTCTCCGTGTGATTTGGAGTGGAGAAGTGAAGAAAGGCGTCAAATTTAGTTTTCTTTTTTTTTTGGAAGTACATGTATGGCTTCGGAGCCAGTTAACGATGGAGCCAGAGAGAAACAGAGCATTAGAGTTTACACGAGGAAAGGTAAAGGCCAGAGGAAACAGTCACCATTCTTTGCCTTTGCCACCGATGAAAACGAGAAAGCAAACAATCGTGTGAATCCTCCTGAAACTCTAGCTCCAGAGTCTGCGGATCCTATCGCTGTAGAAAAGGCTGCTCTCGAGACCAAGTCCGAGGGAGACGTTGAGACCAGTACGGTAGCTAAAGATTCAGCAGAAGTGATTGATAAACCTCACGTGGAAGCATTTTCTCAAGCCGAACGTCATGTTGATGATGATGATGTCAGTTTGGCAGCTACTGATAAGAGCGTAATTCAGTCTGTACCAGGTCCTTTGGTTCAGGATGATGCGAACACTATTGTAGGCGATAAGTCTGTGGAAGTACCCTCTCAAAGCCACAAAACACAAGACGATGTCAATACAGTGGTTGTCGATGAGAACTCTATAAAGGAACCTCCTGAAAGCCTTGCCGCCCAGGAAGAAGATGTTACTACCGTGGTTGTTGACAAGAAGGCTATTGAAGCACCTTCTGAAACTCTATCCGTGGAAGAGATCAATACTGTTGTTGTTGACAAGAATCCCATCGAAGTGTCTTCTGAGGATCATGTCCACGTGGTTGATGGATTAAAAGAAGCTCATCCTGAAAAACTTCCGGAAAGAGACGCCCCTGATGCCCAACAGCCAGCAGGGCTTACCTCTGATTCTGCTGGCGAAAGCATGCCAATGGAGGAGGACGTAGATGGACGCAGAAAGATACATGTAGCCTCCAAATCGAAGCAACAGAAAGAAGAGATTAGGAAGAAGCTTGAAGATCAGCTTAACGTGGTCAGAGGTCTGGTAAAGAAGATAGAAGATAAAGAGGGCGAGCTTGGTGCATATAACGACTCTCGTCTTTTGGCTAACACTGGTATTACTAACGGAGGAGGAAGGATTCTCTCAGGTTTTGCGTCAGCTGGACTTCCTCGTGAGGTCATCAGAACACCAAGGCCTTTGAATCAACTAAGTATATCCGTGTTGGAGAATACTCAGGGGTTCAGTGAGCATGTGGAGAAAGAGAAAAGAACACCCAAGGCAAATCAGTTTTATAGAACTTCAGAGTTTTTACTGGGTGACAAGTTGCCACCCACAGAGAGTAACAAGAAATCAAAATCAAGTGCAAAGAAGCACGGAGGGGAGGCTGGTCATGGTTTTGGTGCAGGCTCTAAAGTTTTCAAGAATTGCAGTGCTCTACTTGAAAGGCTGATGAAGCATAAGCATGGTTGGGTGTTCAATGCTCCTGTAGATGTGAAGGCTCTAGGTTTGCATGATTACTTTACCATTATCGAGCACCCTATGGATTTGGGAACTGTCAAGTCTGCATTAACAAGAAATGTGTACAAGTCACCAAGAGAATTTGCAGAGGATGTTAGACTTACTTTCCACAATGCCATGACGTACAATCCACCGGGACAGGATGTCCATATCATGGCGCAAGTGCTATTACAGATGTTTGAGGAGAGATGGGCTATCATAGAGACAGACTATAATCGTGAAATGAGATTTGTCACTAGTTATGAGATGAATCTTCCAGCTTCTACAATGAGGTCTAGACTGGGTCCTACGATGCCACCACCACCTATTAATGTGAGGAATACAATGGATAGAGCAGACTGGAGTAGTCATCATCCTGACTTGCAGCATCCAAAACCAACAACAACGCCTGGAAGAACACCGACCAGCACAACACCTTCTGGAAGGACACCTGCTCTGAAGAAGCCAAAGGCAAACGAACCAAATAAAAGAGATATGACGTATGAAGAGAAGCAGAAGCTGAGTGGCCATTTGCAGAATTTGCCTCCAGACAAACTAGATGCAATTGTGCAAATTGTGAACAAGAGGAACACTGCTGTGAAGCTGCGGGATGAAGAAATTGAAGTTGATATAGATAGTGTTGATCCGGAGACCCTGTGGGAGTTGGACAGATTTGTAATCAACTACAAAAAGGGTTTGAGCAAGAAAAAGAGAAAAGCTGAGCTAGCTAATCAAGCTAGAGCAGAGGCCGAGAGGAATGGCCAACAACAGATGGTAATTGTAGATCGTCTGAGAATTTCACTCCTTTGTCCTTTCTAATTTAATGTGTATGCTCATCTTCATATATATTTTCCTTTATTGCAGGCTCAAGCACCAGTGGCACGTGAGTTTTCTAGGGAGGGTGGCAACACAGGTAATTTTACAGAGCCAGCCATTTGGTGTTACCACTTCCCTTTTGTTTGGTATGAACTACTTGGGATTATAATTATTTCTGCCTTTTCTTACCAGCTAAAAAGACACTCCCTACACCATTACCTTCTCAAGGGGAGAAGCAAAACAATGAGACAAGCAGATCAAGTAGTTCAAGCAGCTCTTCTAGTAGCTCCAGCTCTTCTAGTGGTACATTCTTTTCTTCGAGTTATCGAACTAATGGATTACCTTTGCGTTGTTGTGATTTTTGTGACTAAACCCCCCTCTGTGTTTGGTCTGCAGATTCGGACAGCGATAGCTCTTCGTCATCTGGATCAGATCAGACTTAGGGACTTGAAAAGAGATTTGGTGTTGACAAAAATGCAAGGTCATCTAAAAATCCATCTCTATCATCCATCGTTAATAACAAGCTTTTGTTAACTGTTTGCTGAATAACACATGTGTTAATAGAATCTTTTTCAATTTTGGCATGGTTCTAACATTTTTTGTATGTGATTGGTCTTGTTCACCTCTGGTCCATATTGGGTGTAATTAGTTCATAATGTTGGTTTACTTGTGGATTTATTATACCTGAGGGTTTCTGAACATATAACCGAATCTGATAGTTTTGCTCATACGAATGGTGAAACAGGGCGCTTAAGAAGATGGGAAGGTAGAGATAGAAGAGGATTTGGGAGCTCAAGGATGATGTGACGTACAGGCTAGACTAGAGGCAGAAATTACAGAGCCTAGTAGTTGGGTTTTGTGGAAGAAAAGATTGTATTATATTTAAGTAAAAAGAATAAATCTATTCTTGATTTTTGTTTTTAGAATTGATAGTATGGTGTGGCTCTCTACTTTTAGATATGACCGTAGGAGGGTTGGTCTGGTCTAGTTTGTTTCGGCACTTTTGTATATCTCTGCCTCTCTGGTCTTGAGTAGTTTAGTTTGGTTGACTAGTTCATGTTTGTTTTAGTTAGGGCTTTGAATCAGCAAAAATCACCACAGCAGATTCTTGATGACTCCTGTATTTGTAAGCTTGTGAGTTTGTGACATTTGTTTTCTCCTTGCTTCCAAACTATCTTTTCTGATTCGATGTAATGTAAGACTTACAGAGTGCACAAGTTAGAACTGGATATGTTAATGAAAATTACCACAAGAAACAATATACACTGTACAGCATAACAATTTCTGTTTGTTATTTTGAAGTCATTAATTCTAAAATAAAAGATTCATCTACTCTTATAATGTAAAAGGTACATCGACTGTTCCAAGTAAATTAAAACACTCGTCATTGTAGATGCTCGTCTCGTTGATAATGGATTGCATGCCTAAATACCAACAAAGATTTGGCCCTTGGATTCTTTCTTCTACAAACAAACATATTGTGTGGAACATTTTATAAGTTTTTGCAACTAAACTCGTATAGGTAAGCTCTTTGTAGCCGCTTACTAGTTTGAAGGGTCACCATCATCATGATCTTTCCTGTGGACATTCAGCTGCCATGTGCCATCATCCATTTGAACCATCCCTCTGTTTGCAAGACACCTCCAGGTACTGGGCACTAAGAACTCGTCTTTCAGAGCATCTAAACCTTTATTGACCAATGCAATATCCCGACCAATGGCCAGCTTAAAGAGCCCGGTTTTGTCTTGCATCCCTGCCAAGCCGTGCAGGTATATCTCCAGGTTATGGTAGTTCCTAAAGTTTAGAGACCGTTTGAGGTAGGTCGAGTTCAACGTATTGATCTGGAGCTCCTGGCCTACTTCTGCATAGAGTAAGAGTGGATAATGTGGTGCGACATCTGGAACATTGACTACTCTCAGGATGTTTAGTTGTTTGAGTGAGTGGACAATTTTTACAAAGTCTTGGTCCCCAATTCGAGGACACCCGAACGCAAAAACTGTGATGGGAACTTGTTTTCTTTCAAGACCTGTACTGATTATGTGTTTCTTGCCATTGACAAGATCTGCAGCTGCTAGAGTTGCCATTACTCCGCCCAAGCTATGGCCTGTGAATGTGATGCTCACTTCTTCGTTCTTGTAAACATCTAGCAATCTCTTGAGCTCTCCTTGTACCTGAAACCAAAAACCAAGACACAGTGCCATTAGGAGAAAGGACGAGAAGTGGAAGAAAGGTTGCTGTGATGGGTGCTGATAAAGGGAAAGGTGAAGAAAACCTGTTCTCGTGCGCTGGTCGTGTCATAAGGCGACTTAGCATCAGAAGCGGTGTAGACATCGAGCCAGCCACTTCCAATACGAGGCACGACCTTGGCGTCGGTCACAGGGAAGACTTTGACACCAGACTCAAGTGGAAAATCGAAATCGTTAGCCCATTCATATGGCTGAAGAGTTCCTCTCCAAGCCACAACAATGTCTCTCCTCCCTAACAGCGCCTTTCCCTCGTCTGTAGCGACGGCTACGTAACCAATCCAGTTAGTCTGCACGCGTGATGCTTCCTTTGACAGAGACTTGACGATGAAACAGATTGGTAGATTTAAAGAAGCTGTTGCGTAGATGTACTTGGTCACATTGTACCTGAGAATCAACCATCCGTGAGTTGCGTTTGCGTTCACATGGTCGAGATAAAGGTAAAACGTTTTGGATTTGTGGGAAGTAAGTACCTGAAAGGGTTGGCTTTAAGGTAGCCAGTTCGTGCAAAGATTTGGCTCTTAGAGTAATAACAATCACCGGCGTATAGGGACTTACGGTCCCAGTTAAAGGCGTCGTAACCAACCTGAGCCATCTCGCCGTAGTGAATGATATAGCGACGAAGGTCTGGGTCAAGTGGTTCAAGGAGGCCTTTCCATTTGTTTTGGCCGCTTAGTACCCTCCACCTCCTGGCTATCCCACCCAACATGCTTGCCTTTTAGTTTTTTCCCCTGCTTTTTTTGGATGGTAACATTGCTCCTTGTGTGAAGGAAGTGGTCCTTAATGCATGGCCCTTCACATATATAGGGCCGATTTAATTAAGTCTTTGTTAAGTGTACGCATGTTACAGTTTAAAGGATAAAATCAAAAGAGTTTTCAAGGTATAAAATTGATGATATTGACGGTTAATCAACGCTTAAGTCATGTATTGTTAGTTACACAGAAATTAAATTAATTAAGGGCAATTCTATCATGTCTGTCTAACCTGATTCGGTTTACCCGAGCCGACAACATCTGTCCAGAAAAAACCAAAGCAGGGCCTAATGTCGTTTGCGTCTGTGCTCCCTACCATGCATCATTCTTGAAGATTGTACCATGTCTCATCAATGGTTTGGAAACAGAATCATCTGAAAAAAAAAAATCAGAATTCATCATCAAATCTACTGGCAGAGCCGGACCTTTCCGGGGGCCTATTCAAAACAAAAATTAAAACTTTGATTTTTACCTCATAACCAAAAAACTGCTTCTCTGCTTTTTGAACATAAGAGCATGTACATCAATGAACCCCCTTTAGGGGTTCATTGGAATTTTTTATTAATTTTCGTGTGGGACCAGTAATAGTGATGAACCTGTATTGAGATTAAACCTCCATTAATGAACCCGAGATGGAGTTCTTAGAATAAAAAAATAATTAAAATAAAAATAAAAACTTAAATTTTTTTTTATATAAATTATTCAATACATAGAGAAATCATAAACATAGAAAGATTATTCATCTTGATTACCAAACTTTTGCCATATATTTTCAACTAAATCAGCTTTTAAACGATCATGTATCTGTTGATCCCGAATTTGATTACGAATGGCACGCATTTGACCAATGTTAGAAAGGCTTTCGGTAGCGGAGATGACATCAACATGGGAACTTCTGCTTGACTCTCCTGTTTGGAATCCCGTTATATCACCCTGAGTGAATCGTTCTCGTTCGTCCTCCACTATCATGTTGTGCAGTATGATACAAGCTCTCATAATCCTTCCTAACTTTTCCTTGTCCCATAGTAATGCTGGGTTTTTAACTATTGCAAACCTCGCTTGCAATACTCCGAAAGCACGTTCGACATCTTTTCTGACGGACTCTTGATGTTGAGCAAATAACGCTGCTTGTGGACTTTGAGGAAGTGAGATTGATTGGATAAATGTTGACCATTTTGGATAAATGCCGTCGCTAAGGTAGTAAGCCATACGATAGTTGTGGTTGTTGACCTTGAAATTAACTTTAGGAGCTCGACCTTGTACAATGTCATCAAAAACCGGTGAGCGATCGAGAACATTAATATCGTTGAGGGTACCTGGAAGTCCGAAAAATGAGTGCCATATCCATAAATCTTGTGATGCCACCGCCTCTAACACAATTGTCGGCTTTCTTGAACCACGTGTGTACTGGCCTGCCCAAGCTGTTGGGCAGTTTTTCCACTCCCAATGCATGCAGTCGATGCTGCCTATCATCCCTGGAAACCCGCGTACCTCTCCAAGATCCAATAATCGTTGAAGATCATCAGCTGTAGGTCTTCTTAGAAACTCATCTCCAAACAATTGTATTATCCCAGTGGTGAAATTATCCAAACATAAAAGGGCAGTACTTGAACCTAGTCGGAGATATTCGTCATAGCTATCTCCTGATTGACCATACGCCAGCATACGTATTGCTGCTGTACACTTTTGAAGTGCAGAAAGTCCGTACCTTCCGTGACCATTTCTTCTTTGCTCAAAATATGGAACATGATTTCTTAAAGCATCCACAATGCGAAGGAACAATGGCTTGTGCATTCGAAAACGCCTCCTAAACATTCCCGCTGAGTATGTAGCATGTTCCCTGAAATAGTCGTTCCATAGTTGACTTTGTCCTAGTTCCCGTTCTCTTTCGTGGTAAACTCTTCGTTTCCGCACTTGCCCTGCACTTTGAAGTAATCTGTTGAAGGTTTCCTCAAATTGTTCTTCGAACTGTTCTTCAACCGCATCATCAATAGCTTCGTCTAAGCCACTGGAAGATGAGGAAGACATCTGCAAAATTTTCGAAATTTATATAAAAATTAAAAATTTGAAAATCTAACTTTTTATAAGAAAAATAATAATTTCTAAATTTTTGCCGTGTGAGATTTTTAAAAGGTATTATAATACTATGTTTAAATTTCTATAAGAAAAATAAAATTATTAAGAAAAATAAAATTATTGAGATTTTTATAAGAAAAATAAAAATTTCTAAATTTCAATGATTTAATCCCATGTTTTTAATATTTATCTAGTTTCATTTCTATTACTGAAATATTGAGATATTAAATTATAAATAGTAGTAATATGGTGGTGGATTTTGCAGTTAAACACATAAAAATTTGACCATAATCCAAAAGAAAAATAAAAATTACCTACTTTGCCGTGTGATCAGTTACTTTGCCGTGTGATCACCACCAAACGTAAATTACTCTACGATTTCACATATTTTTGTTGTGATGTTTGATGATCATGCAAACATAAATTTGTTGGGAAATTTGATTACAAGAAGGAGTAGACAAATATTTGAAGATAAGAAGATACAGAGAGCATACTTGAAGACAAATATTTGATTGTACATTTGAGATAAAGAGTAGCAATATATATAGAGTTTCATAGTAGAGAATACAACCCGTGACAACATAAAACAAGTGTAGAGAGTTACAAAAACTACACTTTCCCGTGACTACCTAGAACAAGTGCATAGACTTACAAAATAATGCACATTTCCAACCCGTGAAACAAACAAACATAAACAACCCGTGCAACCTAGAGAAGTGAGTAGATAAGCAAGTTGAGAAGTCAGTAGACAAGCCTGTAGAGAAGTACACCCCGTGACAACCTGCAAAACCAGAACAAGTAAATATATCAACTTAATATAACAACTAAACAAATCAAGCAAGTCTATGAAAAGAAATAAATCAACCAACCAGCACAGTTAATATATCAAAGCATTTCTGCAAGTAGTTTGTTTTTAAGACAGACTTCCAAATCAGATAAAGGATCTTTGCTTGCGAGGAGACGCTCAAGGAGCCTCTGTCTCGAAATCTTCTCTTTCACCTCTAGGATGCTCTCAAGCTGATCATACGCAGCTTCTTGACCATGCTTCTTGCGTTTGCCTGCTTTGCAAGCTTTTACACCAGGAGGCCTAACCTCTGAAGCGTCGGGTACCGTCTCCTCATCAGCTTCCTTCCGTTTGTCCTTTGCACCCTCTCTCACCAAAGTCTCTCCACGCGTTTTCCATTTCTGTTCAAACCTAAGTTCTCTCCACGCGTGTTCCATGACGAACTTGTACCCTACTTCAGTTAAGAACATGTCATGCGCCGCCTGCATGACATCGTTCTCACTTTGGCCACTAGACTGCTCCTTCAAAGCGGCCTCATAGGTTCCCACAAACTTCCCGACATCGCCATTCATCCTCCCCCACCTCTGTTTACACTGACTTGAGTCTCTAGTTGGAAAGCCACCTAACACCAACACCTCGCTTGCATTGTAGTACTGCTCTATTCTCTTCCAAAAGGCCGTTGCCTTCTGCTCGTTGCTGACAATGGGATCTTTGCTGGTGTTCAACCAAGCACTGATCAACACAATGTCTTCTTTAGGCGACCACTTCCTCCTTTCTAGGGGTTTGGGTTTATGAGAAGAACCGGGTTGGGTTTGGGAGGGAGGAACATAGTTTTGGGTTTGAGGAAAGTCAGAAGAGCCTAACTCTATGGGTACCCTGCCCTGGGACATTAACATGTTTACATAACCGTAATGGTTTTGTGAGAGAGGCACCTCTGAAGAATCTAAGTCTATTGGTTGGCCTCTCTGGGAAGTAAACATGTTAACGGATCCGGAATGGTTTTGGGAGGGATGATCCATTGAGGTTTAGGTTTCTAAAGTACTTGTGGTGTTTTCAGAAGCGGAAATTTAGATTCTATTTAAACTAGTTTTGGATAAAGCATTCATTACCTAGTTAATTACACAACTACTTAAACACAAAGAGCATTCATTGCACACAAGCAAGTTGTAGTTACACATCAAATCAGTCGAAAAAATCTACTAAAGCTAAGTACAATCACATTCATCACACTCACCAACAACCTACAACGAATTAATGAAAGTTTTACTTCAGTTTTAACCGAACTAGTTAGCTCTAATTCTAGTTCTATATCAACCACTAGACACGGGTACATTCACAAAGTTCTAGTTAACTCTAATACTAGTTCACTTTCAACTTCTTTTAGAAGGAGCAATTGAGTGTTACCTTTTGATTTCAATCAAAGCAGACCTTCTCCAAGATTTGGACCTGCACCGTGAGGTTATCAACCTGCTCAGTCAGGTCTTTAACCTGTGCCTGGACATGTAAAAAATGAAGGAACCGTGTTAGCAACTTATTCAATAGAGAGTCGACTAAGTACAACAAACTAACCTCAAGTGTCTCAATCTGTTTAAAAGCAACAATCTTTGACAACTCCTTCATCACCTGCTCAGCCTCCACCACACGGTTACTCAGCCGTTCGAGCTCCTGTTCGACACCAACCACCCAAGGCTGACGGTAATGCAATCCATCAACCTTGTATACAACATGAACACAAATCAGTAATACTCAAATTACAAACAATATAGAGCAAGGAGATACAAAAAGCCATTTACCTCGTAATTTTTGCACGTGAAGAAGCGCTTCCCAGGAAGAGTGTCGTACTCGGCCTTCCCCAGAACCTCGTGAATGATTTCCCCACCACACGGACACGCTGTCGGAATCCCGTATTCAGAATCAGCCACGTATCTCACCATGTCCATGTACTCCTGTCGCCTCTTTGAATCTCTTCTCTCTTCTGCGGGATCCATCTGTAACAAACAACAACACTAATCAAAAGAAAATAACGATAGCTCAATCGAACACCAGGGAAGAATTAAACCGTTTATACGAAATCCCCAAATCGATTTTGAAGAAACGATAGATCAATCGAACACCAGGGAAGAAATGAAGAAACGATAGATCAATCGAACACCAGGGAAGAATTAAACCCTTTATACGAAACCCCCAAATCGATTTTGAAAGCCCTAAAATCGAAGAAGAAGAAACTCGACGAGATTTAACGGTGATTCTACTCGAAACTCACCTGAGATCGAAGAGGAGAGAGTTCGTCGCCGATTAGATGGTGAAAAGTCGACGGGATTGGATCGCCCGATCAATCGCCTCTTCGGTGGAAGGAACCCTATTTTTTCGAGAAGAGTAGAGAATGAAGTGAATCGCGACAAACCCGTCTTTCTTCGGTTTCAACCCGAAAAGCTGTGGCCAACAGGGAGACGACGCGTGGCCATGAACCTCTATCCGTCGGGTTCACGCTGGATATACGGTTCACAATATTAAACCCATTTTTCATTTATTTTAATAATTTCGGGCCTTATAAACCCAGCCCATGAACCTCTTAAAAACTCTCAATGTACATGCTCTAACAGTTGTTGTTCTTAGGAAAGTGAAACCGAGAAGTCATATATTAGGCTCTCGTAAATTGAGATATAAAACCTTTTACTTATTATAATAGTTATTATCATATGGGTACCTAGTATTTTATTCTCTGATTTTTACACAGAAATGTTTCTTTGGTCCAACTTTATACGAATAACAACTTAACAGTTAACATTACACACATAAACCATGCATTAAAAAAAGTAGAAGTGGGGGGCCCTTAACGTGGGTCTCCATTCAAATGTTTCGAAAACCTCTGTTCAAGCCCGGCTCTGCCTACTGGTATGCTATGCAGAACAATTAGTTCAACATTTGAATCATATTCATTTCTGACGTTCTTCTCTGTAGACGAGCCTTTCTGATACTATAAGAGAATCATTCACAATTCAGCTAATCATCCACAATATTCTTACTGCACAGTATCTCTCTCTTTTCTTTCTGAAGGAACGAGTATGTGCATATTCATGTCACATCTGAAGTGTCCACATATTCGCAGCATCTTTAACCATATGTAATCAACGAAAACTAAGTGTCAAACTAACTAGGAATGTGTTACAAAAAAAAAAAAACTAACTAGGAATAGTTAAGATTTACAAGTGCTACAACAAAGTATTAAGTACCTGGACGATAACTTCTTCAAATATTAAGACATGGCAGCCTCAAACATGTCGAATTTTTTTCCATGGCATGTTTTTCCAAAGCTCAAGAAGTTGAACCCACTTGGTCGAAATCTTGTATTTTATCCAGAGAAATGATATAGAAAGAGACCACGAATAGTCAACCCCAAAGTGTACCAGTGCTCCAGGAGCATACTTCCTGCAAAATGTAAAGAAGAGAAAATTTCAGTTTCATGGGGAAAGTATGACTTCTGGAGAAACCGAGAAACAGAACAGGCCTATACAATATACATGAATAACATAAACATACATCAGTCGACCTTTTTACTATCAAATTTTCTTCATGCTTGGCCACTTGCGAAATTAAGAATTTATGTGCTTTCATGATTCCAGAATAGCCGTAAGAGTGAAAAAAAAATTATACGTTGTATCCAAAAAAAGACAATGCAACTTTGTACCGTAACTAGACTAAAAGAAACCAAATTCTATGACAAACCCTTAAACCTACGTATCTCTGCATATTATCAGGGGTGAGACAGAATGAAACTTGTTCCATTGGAACTGCAACAAAACGCTAAATCTGTGACAAAGAGAGCAGCCACGGGACTGAGGCTTATATACCAGAAACCAAACTCATTTTCCAAACTCCAACTTAAAACAAACAAAGATGCTGAATGCACTTAGAAATGCTAACCTGACCCTTGTCGTTTTGATCTGCTTTGTGCTGATAGCTTCAAGGCTGTGTTCCGTCAACTCTTCTGTGTACAATTCACACAACACCCTGAAGAAGCAGTTCGGGAAATGGCTTCAATACCACGGAAAGTCATATGGAGGAAAGGATGAGTGGATGTTCAGGTTTGGGATATACCAGTCTAACCTCCAGTTGATTGACTACATCAACTCCCTCCACTTGCCCTTTAAGTTAGCGGAAAACAGATTTGCGGACATGACCAACTCTGAGTTTAAGGCCCGTTATCTCGGGTTGAACACGTCTTCCTCGACGTTAAACAGCGACCATATGCCGGCTTGTGACCCATCAGGCAATGTGTCAGCCGCTGTGGACTGGAGGAAAGAAGGTGCTGTGACTCCTATTAGAGATCAAGGAAGATGTGGTATGAAACAATGCTCTTACACAAATTCCATTCTAAAGATAAATACTTTGCAAACATTCATTACACAACTGTTGACAATATGATTGCATTTTCTTTTTCCTTGTGCAGGAGGTTGCTGGGCTTTCGCTACAGTTGCAGCTATTGAAGGCATCAACAAGATAAACACAGGGAATTTAGTAACTCTCTCAGAACAACAACTCATAGATTGTGATACAGGCAGTTACAACAAAGGTTGTAGTGGTGGATTAATGGAAACAGCCTATGAATACCTCATAGTCAATGGTGGACTCGTCGCCTTGGACGACTACCCATACACAGCCACAGATGGTACCGGCTGCGACCAAGAAAAATCCAAAAATAAGATCGTTACGATTACAGGATACCAAAAGGTAGCACCGAACGAGGCGAGCCTACAAGTCGCTGCTGCTCAACAACCAGTGTCAGTTGGAATCGACGCTGATGGGTATATCTTTCAGTTCTACTCTTCTGGTGTTTTCACAGGTTACTGTGGGTCAAGTCTCAACCATGCAGTGACTGTTGTTGGATATGGAGAAGAAGAGGGTGAAAAATATTGGATCGTAAAGAATACATGGGGAACTGGTTGGGGTGAAGAAGGCTACATACGGATGGAACGTGGTTATCGTAAAGAGAAAGGTAAATGTGGTATTGCTATGCTGGCAAGCTATCCCCTGCAGTGAGTCCAATAAACTCCAGAAGATTCAGAGAGCCTTTTCTTTTTCGTTAACAGACAATTAATATGAAAATTCTCTGTATGACAATCTGCAATAGCGCAGCTAAAATAACAACGATTGTGAAATAACGTACTAGAGATAATCGAGAACCAGGTACTGTTTACAGGATTTAAAAGATAAGATGAAATTATAATAGAAACATGTGTTTAGTCTGGATATAATACCTGCTCAGTTAAGCATATGAGATTCGCTTGAACCATTGATACTCTCTCCGAGAATCATCCTTGTTGAGAACCTGCTTTCTTATAACAATAAGCTTGGCATTGAGTCTAGTAATATTGAACAAAACAAGGTTCTCGTGGATCACATTTTTTTCACACTGTTATATGCTCACACTACAGATACTCCACAACAGCTTTCAGGAGCTTGCGGATGGAGCGGACAATACATAAAAGATATGGAGACAAACGGATCACTATTATTAAACAATATCTGTTTTACAAGAAACAACAAAATATTCTCAAGTGCGGGGTATGAATTTCATTCCAGTATTGTAACAGTAGCTACTCTTACAAAATTTTAACACCAATGTGATGATAACTACGGGAAGTACCTAAGACTTCAGGTCCGCAAGCCTTTGTCTAACAGTACAAGCAAGCTTCCATTCACCAATGCTAATCAGACGCTCGACCACTTTTTGCCTAACCTTGATATACGGTATGAACCCTTTATCAGTCATTCTCATCACCATCTTCCCTGCCAAAATGTATTCCCTGACCTCTAGGCAACCCTCGACTAACACCTCATAAGTCTCAAATTCCACAGGGTAATCTCGGCTCTCTACAAACTCAATCATCTCAATCGCTTTCCAGATTTCCCTGTTGGCTCTCAAAGCTGCTGCTACTTTTGTCAGCATCCCTCTCCGTGGAGATATTCCAGCTTTGCTCACCATATCTTTGACAATCTTCACCACATCGCTAGTCTTTCTAGCACAACACATTGAACTAATCACCGCACCGTAACTCTCCAAATCAGGAACACAACCAGCTCCACCCATTTCCTCCACAACTTTAACCGCTTCATCCAACTTATCAACAGCACAGAGTGATGACACTAAATAGTTGCAGGTTCCAGTATCAGGACTATACCCAATCAGTTTCATCTCATTGAGAATATCTGCAACGGACTGTGATCCTCGTCGCCGTTCAAGCCAAGCATCAGACAGAAGGAGGTGAGTCTGAGTGTTGGGAAGACAGCCAGAACGAAGAGTGCGCTGTAGGATAGCGAAAGACAAAGGAAGTGGGTCGGAGCTCTGAAGGCAGTATGTGAGGAGGCTGGAGTAGACAATCTTGGGGAGAGAACGAGGTCTCACGGGCACAAAGCTCTGGAGGATTTCGTCAATGACTCGGATTCTGTGATGGTGGTGGAAAGCAGAGAGGAAAGAGAAGAGCTTTGGGTTCTGGTAAGGCTCTTTGAGCGAGACAACAAGATGAGGGATCTGAAGATACTCCTTTGTTTCGACGGCGCATTTGATAGCCTTCTCGACCGCTTCGAAGGAAGAGACTGGCCGAAAAAAGGGAATGCGGGAGCGAGAGTAAGCAAGAGGTTTTCGCACATGTGTCAAGCGAAATGCCATTAGAGATCTGATTGACTGTCAAGTCATCAACTTGACATCAGAAAATCGTTCGACTAATCAAATTCAAAACTCTCAACGAACGTATCAGGCTAGAAGGTCGGTGATGATAACTGTTCGATTGGGGAAGTCATTACCTGAATGAGATTTAGAAGATTCCAAGCTAAACCCAGGAAGAATTATCAGGCAGCTATAAGGATCGAGGAGGAATGGTGTTTTCCTTCACAGGGGAATATCATCGAACACCTGGACGGCAAAATGTGGAGAAGTCAAATGAATAAGACAATGACTTGAGGTTCCGAAATTTGATCAAACTGGATAGTAAATCACGATACGCTCTAATCCGAACCACTGATAATCATCGATCCAATGATTCGTTCACAGATTTGAGAACGATGAGGAAGGAATCTCCTCAAGGTAGACTGGCGTTTAACACGCTTCTCTTGTGTTTGGGGTTTTACGTGGTTTTAAAACTAACCGGATATATTCAATAGGTTGGTTTACCTTTTAACCGGAAACTGCTCGGTTCAGCCACTCATCTGTTTTGACCTAAAGCTCGTCGATTTTTACTCCTAAAAATATACTCCCTCTGTTCATGTATTGTTCATGTATGATGTTTTTAAAAAATTTGATGTTCCAATATATAAAATATTTTCATTTTTCTAGTTAACTTTTATTTTATTAAAAACTGTGTAACTAATTATATTTAATAATCTATTTTATAATTGGTTAAATATCATTAATTTATAGTTTCAATATTATTTTCTAGATAAAAGTTAATTTTTTTAATATATGTGTTTTTACCTAAATATCTATATTATTAAAAGAGAAATACCCATATAAAATGTCCCTAATTTTTCCAGCTTATTTACAATGGCATGCCACTGTAGTAATTAAATGAACACATCTTTAAATAATCATTGTCTTTTTCTATTTATTAAAACATCTCCTAAATCAAATTTAGCTTAATTTTTGTATTTAATATATTTTCTAAAACAAATTAATTAATTTTTAGGTATATTCGAAATTAAAATCGATTTTAACTTGGATAATGTTACCATAATTATTTTGAACAAAATTCAAGTTTAAATTCTATATTAAACAATATTATGAATAGTCCTAAAATATATGTACCATTAATTATTTTGAACAATAAAATCTATATATGCTAAGATTTAAATATCTTTAAACTACTTATAAAACAATATAAAATATTTGTAATTGAATATTATTTTAATATAATTAAATCTCGCCTAAGATTATACATTTCAAATTTTTTTAATATATATATTTTTAACCATTTCGGTTACTGTTAATTATTTTCAACAAGAAAATTTAATTCTGAAATTTAAATATCTTTGAATTACTTGTAAAACAATGTTTAATGTTTATAACTAAATATTTTCTTTTCTAAGGTATCTAAATCTCACCATATGGTTCATATCTGATTAAAATATTTAATTCTTATTACATTTGAAAAACAATTTCATGTTAAAAAATATTACTCAAACATATCAATAGGTCAATATTAATTTGTCAAAATTTTAGTAGCGGGCACGGGTCACTATTTTTACAGCACATAAATTATTTGATTGTTGTGTTTATAAAAATTAAAAAATATGAGAAATATTTAAAATATAAACCAATAAACATTTAAATAATACTCATTTATATAAGTTAGAAAATAAGTACCCACGCGGGTGCGCGGGTCAAGATCTAGTCTTATATTTAAGAACGGAGAGAGGATATAACAAAGAAATTGATCTTTTTGATGTATAGTATAGTATTTGTTTTTATTATTAGTTATAAACTTATAATGTGAAACTATAATTTCGATAAGTTGTTACTATTTTCGTTTTTTTGAATGAAAATATGTGGACAGTCTTATAAGAAGTAGGCCTGGTTGATAGAATTAGTGGACTTTGTGCATTGCTGACATAATATCTTTTTTTCTCTAGTTATATTTCTTTAAATTTGAAATTCGGACCTAATCTATATGTTTTTAACAAGTTTATTGAAAACTTGCTAAAAATGAAAAGGTTAAGAGCATCTCCAATCCAACCTCAAATCTTCAAATTTTGAAGTTTTTGTCATTTCAACCAAACTTTAAATCTTAAAATTTTGAGGTTTTGAATAGTGACACCTCAAATTTAAGGTTTCACTATTCAAAACCTCAAAACTATTATTCATTTTCTTTTTGGTTATTACAATCATTTTTTTTTACAAATACATCTACTAACTTTATTTAAAATAACTTAAGTACACCAAAATAAAGTAAAATACAATAAATATTACATAACAATAAAATAAAATTCACACAAATAGAAAATACATTAAATAAAATTCACACAAAATAAAAATAAATTAAACAAACTTAACATAAATTAAAGCAAATGAGCACATATGAGAACATTACGAAAATAATTCTTGAGTTATTTGGTATTTTATATGTAATTTTCTAAAATTTATGTGTGTATGTGTGTTATTTTATTATATATGTAATTTATATCATTTTATTATATAATATTGTAATATTATGATTATATAATATATTAAAAGTATTTTTATATGTATTTGTGAAATTTTATCATTATTAATAACTTTTGTTAATATCAAGACTATAATGCAAATAAATAAACTTTTAAGGATTTTTTTGAGGTTTCATGGTTGGAGCAACCAACCCTTAGATTCTCATTCTAAGAGCATCCCCATTAGTGAACCCCCTTTTGGGGTTCATAGGATTTTTTAAATTATTTTCTGGTGGGACCATGAATAGTGATGAACCTGTATATATTTTGCACTTCCATTGGTGAACCTCAAGATGGGGTTCTTAAGAATAAAATAATATATTTTAATTTTTTTTTTAAGTTTTTTATTTAATACAATGAGAATTCATGACACATACAAAGATTATTCATCTAGATTGCCAAATTTTTGCCATATATTTTCAACTAAATCGGCTTTCAAACGATCATGTATCTGTTGATTCCGAATTTGATTAAGCATGCCAAGCATATTACCGAAGTTGGAAGGGGTGTACGTAGGTGACGAGATATCAACCTGGGAACATCTGCTTGACTCTCCAGATACAAACACAGATATCATACTGAGTATATGTGTCTCGTTCGTCCTCTACTATCATATTGTGCAGTATGACACAAGTTCTCATAATCTTTCCAATCTTTACCTTGTCCCATAGTAGAGCCGGATTTTTAACTATTGCAAACCTAGATTGCAATACTCCAAAAGCACGTTCGACATCTTTTCTGGCGGATTCTTGTTGTTCAGCAAAAAGCTCTGCTTTACGACCTTGAGGTAGTGGGATGGATTGGATTAATGTTGACCATTTCGGATAGATTCCGTCTGTAAGTTAGTACGCCATACGATAATTGTGGCCGTTGACCTTGAAATTAACTTTAGGAGCTCGACCTTGTAAAATGTCTTCAAAAACTGGTGACCGATCAAGAACATTAATTTCGTTGAGGGTACCTGGTAAACCGAAAAATGCGTGCCATATCCATAGATCCTGTGATACCACAGCCTCTAAGACAATTGTCGGGTTTCCGGAACCACGTGTGTACTGGCCTCTCCAAGACGTTGGGCAGTTTTTCCACTCCCAATGCATACAGTCGATGCTGCCTATCATTCCTGGAAATCCGCGTACCTCTCCAATATCGAGTAATCGTTGAAGATCATCTGGTGTAGGTTTTCGTAGAAACTCATCTCCAAACAATTGTATTACCCCTTCGGTGAACTTTTCCAAACATAAAAGTGCAGTACTCTCACCAAGTCGAAGATATTCGTTATACGTATCTCCCGATTGACCATATGCCAGCATACGTATAGCTGCAGTACACTTTTGAAGTGCAGATAGCCCGTACCTTCCGTGAGCATTTCGTCTTTGCCCAAAGTATGGAACTTCATTACTTAGGCGATCGACAATGCGAAGGAACAATTCTTTGTTCATTCGAAAACGCCGCCTAAACATTTCTGCTGTGTATGTAGGATGTTCACTGAAATAGTCGTTCCATAGATCATTGTGTCCTTGTTCCTTATTTCTTTCAATATAAGCTCGCCTCTTTGGCTTGTTGGTTTGTTGGTCGATGAAATTATCAACTTGTTGGTCGATGAAATTATCAACATGTTGCTCGAACATTTCTTCAAAAGTTTCATCTGCTTGATCACTTGATGAGGAAGACATGACGTGAACTCTTCTTCCTTCCTACAAAAGCTAAAAGAAATATGATTACAATTATTTTTGCATGTAGCTTAAACAAACATATTTGACATACAATTTTTAAAATTTAACTTAAAAAATAGAAATCTCATATTTAAATATATTAGTCTTTTTTAAACATACAATTTCTAAAATTTAACTTAAAAAAATAGAAGTCTCATATTTAAATATATTACTCTTTTTAAACATACAATTTCTAAAATTTAACTTAAAAAAATAGAAGTCTCATATTTAAATATATTACTCTTTTTTAAACATACAATTTCTAAAATTTAACTTAAAAAAATAGAAGTCTCATATTTAAATATATTACTCTTTTTTAAACATAGAATTTATAAAATTTAACTTAAAAAATTAGAATTCTCATATTTAAATATATTGGACATAGTTAAACATACAATTTCAAAAATTTAACTTAAAAAAATAGAAGTCTTACCGGTAGAGATTGATCAATTTGGTGAAGTGATTTTCTATATATTGGAGTGTATTTGGTTTAGTGTTTTCAAAGAAAGATAGTGATGGAGTGTATTTGATTAAGTGTTTATGAAAGAAAGATAGAGTGTATTTGGTGAAGTGATTTTCAAAGAAAGATAGAGATTGATAGAGAAACAAGATTGGATATTTGGCACTTGAAAAGAAGAGAGACACTTGAAAAGAAGAGAGACATAGTCTTTATAGACACTTGAAAAGAAGAGAGATTGCACATTTGACAAACAAAGAAGAGAGACATAGTTATAGATAGTGCATACATAATAATCCGTGAATGAAAACATCAGTACAACCCGTAAGTACTACAGAGCATACATCATCCGTCAATTGAAAAGAAGTGTAGAAACCAACAAAATTCTACACTTGACCGTCCCTACACAATCCCGTGCAACACAACAAACATATAAATTCTACATAACCCGTGAATTGAAAACAAGTTGACAAGTACATTCCCTTCCTTCCTGCAATACATAGCCAGTAGAGAACTCGAGCCCGTGACCTGCAAAACAAAAAAAGAACAAGCAAGTTAATTAAATAGGTTAACCAAAACAAAACAGAACCAAGCAATGTCTATCTATCAAGCAAATAAGTTAAGCACACAAATCATTGTCTATAATCAAACAAGTTAAACACACCAAGCTCAAAGCATTTCAGATATGAGTTTATTCTTCAGGGTCACTTCGTTTTCAGATAGATCGTTTTTGGCAAGGAGACGCTCTAGGAGTTTCTGTTTCTGTATGTCCTGTTTCACAGCAAGCATGCTCTGTATTTCATCATAACCTTGCCTTTTGCGTTTGGCTGCTTTGGAAGCCTTAACACCAGGAGGTCTAACCTCTTCCTCGTCAGGCACCACCTCCGCAGGTTCCTTCCTTTTCTCCTTTGGTGCATCTCTGGACACAGCGTGGGATCTCCATTTTTGATCAAACCTAAGTTCCCTCCAACAATGTTCAAGGGTGAACTTCACACCATAGTCATTTAAGAAGATGTCATGGGGCAGCCTTCATGACATCATTCTCATTTTGGCCACTCGCTTGCTCCTTCAAAGCTGCTTCATAGCTTCCCACAAACTTGCAGACCTGTTCATTGATTCTTCCCCACCTCTGCTTACATTGACTCCACTCTCTAGGAACGGAGCCACTGAGCTGAGGGCTTGAGTTGAAGTACTCCTCTATTCTCTTCCAAAACGCTCCTGCCTTCTGCTCATTACTGACTATGGCATCCTTGCTGGTGTTTAACCAAGCACTGATGAGCACCACGTCTTCTTTGGTTGCCCACTTTCTCCTTTCCAATGGTTTAACTAACCCGGGAGGGTTTTGGGAAAGAGGTTCCATTATTGGTTTCGGTTTCGGTTTGTGTTTTTTAAGTTTGTGTGTGTTTTAGATGTGGATGTGCTATGTTTTTAAACTAATATTTGCTACTACATTAAACTCTAACTACCAAACATTCATTACACAACAACTATTTCTCGCTAGTTCATTAAACTCTAACTATCAAATCAGTGAAAAAAATTATTTAAAGCTCAGTACAATCGAAATTAAACTCTACAACCAACCAACAAACACATAGAATTTATGATAGCTTTTTCAAGATCTAGTTCTAGTATCAAGTTCTAGCTCTACTATCAAATACTAGTTGTAGTTTATTTAAAACTGAACTACTTGTAGTTCAGTTTTAAAAACGGTAAACATATTATGTCAAACGGTAAAACTGAACTACTTGTAGTTCAGTTCCCACAAACATATGAAGTATTAGTTGTAGTTTATTTAAAACATAAAACTGAACTAAAACTCAACTAAAAAAGAAAGTTTGACTTGAGTCTTACCTTTGCTTTTCAATCGAAGCAGACCATCTCCAGCTCAGCGACCTTCAAACTGAGAGCATCCACCTGTCCAGAAAGGATTTTAACCTGTTCCTGGACATGGAAATAGCAATGAAAATGAGTTAATAATGAGTAATGAAACTAAGTAATGAAACAACAATAACTAAGAGCAATGAAAGCAATGAAAGAGCAATGCAATGAAAGATCACTAACTTCCAGTGACTCAATCTGTTTACTGAGGATGGGCACCTCCTTGATAACCTGCTCAGCCTCCTCCACCCGAGTAGTCAGCCTTTCGATCTCATCCTGGACACCAATCACCCAAGGCTGACGATAATGGAGCCCATCAGCCTTGGTCAAACCGTAAAACACAAATGAGAAGTCATAAAGAACAAATCAGAAGTCAATATAGGCTGACGATTAAAGACATTTACTTTGTAGTTTATGCAGGTGAAGAAGCGCTTCCCAGGAAGAGTGTCGTAGTCCTCCTTCCCTCGAACCTCGTCAATCATTCTCCCACCACACATACACCTTGTTGGAATCCCGTACTCTGAATTGGCCACATATCGTAACATGTTGTTGTACTCAATGTGCCTCTTTGTGTCTCTTCTCTCTTATGCGGGATCCATCTATAGCAGAAAAGCAAAGTCATTAGCAAAGTCATCAAAGTCATCAATATGATGAAACGAAACAATTAACCCCTCATGACGATTTAAAACCATAAAACGAAACCCCAAAATCGATTTCGAACCGTAACCCTAAATTCCCAAATCGATTTCAAATCCCCGATAAACGAACCCTAACTAGATAAATCCAACCCCGCATGACGATTAATCGAAACACCCATGTCGATTTCGAACCCTACTACGAAATCCCTAAATCGATTGAGATTCCCCGAGATGCTTTCAACCCCAAAAACGCTTCAATTAGATGGAGAATCTACTCCATACTGACCTGGACTCGTGGAGGAGACCGTCTGTCGTCGATTAGATGGTGAAAAGTTCCGGCGTCGGCGTCGCACGAGAAATCGCCTCTCGGAGAGCAAACTCTAGATATTTCAGAAAGAAGAGAAAATGATTTCTCTTACGATTTGGTCCGCGTAAACTCGAGATCGCGTGGCCAATGTGTGGGCGACGCGTGTCTTGAACCCGTCTCATACGGGGTCACTCGTAAGACCCGGGTCACCGGAAAAAGCCTATTTTTTATTTTCTTTTTCCCTTCCGGGTCTATGATCCCGAGCCCATAAATCCCAGTAAAACCGCTAATGTGAATGCTCTAAGGTTTTGCTCCCCTTAAAATAAGGTTCTGGGTTAGAGATGCTCTGAGTGAAGATGCACCTTTACCACATGGACTAAGCCGGCTCGGATAAGAAGTATTTATTTTTTATTATTAGAGGATTAGTTGAACTTTAATATCAAGGCATAACATATAGTATGGAATTGAACTTTGATATAAAACTAACAAATTGTGTTTATCAAACTAATCAATGACGTGCTTGATTAATGTAGTATGGAATTGAATCTGATAATAATAATAATAATTAATTAATTCTCAATAAACTAATGGGACGGTGGCTAGATTAAAAATGCTTGCGGCGGGACCAATAAAAAAGTCTTTATCATATGAATTTTATATAGACCGACCGGTATGGCAAATAATCAAAATCGGATGTCAGAATCAGATGAGTTTTCTTGGTTGCTTTCGATCCACGACGATGGGCCGAAGAAATAGGTCTAGGAAAGATGATCCAACGGCTGAGACTGAATCAGAGAATTGCAAAGAGTCAAACGACCTCATCCCGATCGCAAATACGTTCGTAGTTCCCAAGGAGATGGATTTGTGGGGTCCATAAAAATAGTAGTTAATCTTACGTTAAAAACTTCTTCTTCTTCTTCTTCGTTGAGACAAGACCGTGTCTTTAAAACCAAACAATCGAATTTGGTAACGATCACAACAATCCTCTCGATGTCGGAAAACCGCGCGTTCCAGCGAGCACATATTCTCGCCAACCACATCCTCCGATCACCTCCTCCGCCGCGCCGTCGAACCTCTCCCTCGCGCGCGAGGCATGTCTCCAGTACTCTCCTCCGGAGCTCAGCGAGAGCTACGGATTCGACGTCAAGGACATGAGGAGACTGCTCGACGGGCACAACATGGAGGATCGCGATTGGCTCTACGGTCTCATGATGCAGAGCAATCTGTTTAACCGGAAAGAGAGAGGAGGGAAGCTTTTCGTGTCTCCCGATTACAATCAGCCGATGGAGCAGCAGCGAGAGATCACCATGAAGCGGATCTGGTACTTGCTTGAGAAAGGGGTTTACAGAGGGTGGTTGACGGATTCGGGTCCTGACGCTGAGCTCAAGAAGCTGGCTCTGCTCGAGGTTTGCGGGATCTACGATCATTCCCTCTCCATCAAGCTCGGTGTTCATTTCTTCTTGTGGTATGTTTCAGGTTACATGTTCATACACATAATATGCCTAATTTCTAATTTTAGTATAAGGAATGTTAAGACAGAACCAATAGATTGTAGTATTGTGGTTTTGCTTTTAGTTGAAACCAGTGTTTAAGAAATCATTAGTAGTTAATTAGACGATTTATAGGGGATTATTGATTAGGCGAATGTCTAAAACCTTCCAAGAAAAAATCATTTCATTTAGATCGATTTGTCGCCTAGCGTGCCTGCCGTCTAGATCAATTTTTTAGAACATTGGTTCAAAACCATTGATGGAGTTTCAGTAACTTGATCTCCGCATTATTCATATGAACATGATTAGTTTGTGCTTTGGTTGATGATATACAGATTATTGAAAAGATAATTTTGAGATCTATATGTAAATTTTGTAAGTTTTACTTTTTTGTGTGATACTTCAGGGGTAATGCTGTAAAGTTCTTTGGAACAAAGCGTCACCACGAGAAGTGGCTGAAGAACACAGAAGATTATGTTGTCAAGGGATGTTTTGCTATGACTGAGTTAGGCCATGGAAGCAATGTACTGATACTTCAGTTACTAACTATGTATATGTCATGGTGAAATTTCAGGCTATATTGATTTTTTTTTTATTTTTTCAGGTGAGGGGAATTGAAACAGTGACTACTTATGACCCAAGAACTGGGGAGTTTGTGATAAACACTCCTTGTGAATCTGCTCAGAAGTATTGGATCGGTGGGGCAGCTAAAGTAAGTGGTCACTTCCCTTATCTTGAATGTTGCAAAATCCTCTTTCTTGATTTATCATATACTGACTTTTAATACTTTTTGGTTGTTCAGCATGCTACCCACACAATTGTGTTTTCACAACTTAGTATTAACGGAACCAACCAGGGAGTTCATGCCTTTATCGCGCAAATTAGGGATGAAGATGGCAACATATGTCCTAACATCCGTGTTGCCGACTGTGGACACAAAATTGGATTAAACGGTGTTGACAATGGCCGAATCTGGTACTTCACACACAACTCACTGTTCTGTAATTTTTTACCTTATACTAAGGTTGTTGTTTATTCATGGAAGATTGCACTATGATTATAGGTTTGACAATCTTCGAATTCCAAGAGAAAATTTACTGAACTCAGTTGCTGATGTTTCGCCTGATGGAGAGTATGTTAGCGCAATCAAAGATCCTGATCAGGTAAACGCTACACCTTGTAACCATTTTTTTAAGATACACTTTAATATGCTTGTCTAGGTGCATTGTCAATGTTTTTATTTTTATATCAGAGATTTGGAGCATTCATGGCCCCTTTGACCTCTGGTCGTGTCACGATTGCATCAAGTGCAATTTACTCTGCAAAGGTATACAGATCTCAGTATTTGATCTCTTATGATTATATGAAACAGACTGTTTCAGGAATAAATGTAATTGATTTAAGTTTTTTAATATGGCAGGTCGGACTAGCTATTGCTCTAAGGTACTCACTTTCGAGAAGAGCCTTCTCTGTTACAGCTAATGGTCCTGAAGTGCTCCTTCTTGATTATCCAAGCCATCAAAGGCGACTGCTACCTCTTCTAGCAAAGACGTAAGGATCTTTATGAGTTATGACTATTAATATATAACTTAGATAACCGTACTTTTATTGTCTTTCTTCCTCTCTTGTTTCTGTTGAAATTAAGGGACAAATAGAACACTTCTGTGCTTGAGTTCTTTTGTCGTGAGCTACAGTTTTGATTACGAAGTCACAAGTTTTGAAGCCTGTTATCATTGAAAGAAGTAGAGATTTTGCCTTCTTCTTTAACTGTTTCTCGTCTGTCACAGATATGCTATGAGCTTTGCTGCAAATGACTTGAAGATGATTTACGTGAAGAGGACACCTGAGACCAACAAAGCGATCCATGTTGTCTCAAGTGGACTCAAAGCTGTTCTCACCTGGCACAATATGCGAACGCTTCAGGTTAGGACCAATATAACGATTTAACGCATTTTGATGTGAAAAATTCTCCCCTGAGCCACATTAAAAGGGTTTGTTTTTTGTACTTTCTAAGGAATGCCGTGAAGCTGTTGGAGGGCAAGGTGTGAAAACAGAAAATCTAGTTGGTCAATTGAAAGGTGAATTTGATGTGCAGACTACATTTGAGGGTGACAATAATGTATTGATGCAGCAGGTAAGGCTAAGGCACATAGTTGTGAAACATGTCTCTTTGTTTTGACTATACAATGTGACTTATTGGCTCTTATGTGGAACTTAGGTGAGCAAAGCTCTGTTTGCTGAATATGTGTCTTGTAAGAAGAGAAACAAACCTTTCAAAGGGTTGGGACTGGAGCACATGAACAGTCCTTGTCCTGTATTGCCAACTCAGCTCT
Source organism: Brassica juncea (assembly GCA_018703725.1). Lineage (NCBI taxonomy): Eukaryota > Viridiplantae > Streptophyta > Magnoliopsida > Brassicales > Brassicaceae > Brassica > Brassica juncea. The sequence goes on from CM031940.1 coordinate 13,522,822, forward strand.
CATCTTCCACCCTCAGATGCAGCCAGTTTCAGGTTTAACTGCCTCAGAGTCTTTCTCACTTATTTAGACAAATTCGACTTCTTGCTAAACATCTCTCATATTTTTTTTTGTCCTTGCCAGAAAAATGTGTTCTGCTTAAGAGAGCGAGATCTTCTAGAAAGATTCACTTCTGAAGTTGCGCAGCTTCAAGGGAGGGGAGAGAGTCGAGAGTCCTCTTTCCTCGTGGTAAGCATTTCTTCTCATGTACGGTGTTTCTCCTCTCCAAACTTTGGTACTGATTCAGTAATGGTGTCTTGCTCCTTTTCTATTGCAGAATCATGAACTTGCTGAGGACTTAGGTAAAGCCTTCACAGAGAAAGCAATACTGCAAACTGTTTTGGATGCTGAGGCCAAACTACCTGCTGGCTCATTGAAGGTAAGTTAATTATTAATATTGGTTTCTTTGCTAGCTAGGGGTCACAGACCGTACATATTCTGGTGACGTAGTCCACCTTAGTTTTCAAGATCATATGAAATACTTGCAGAGTAATTGTAGACACAGTAGTTCTGTTCTTTATGGAGTAGACTAGTACCACTTATTATCAGAAGAACTAAAAGAAACTAACTAGCACCATGTGTTTTGATGATATAGGATGTGTTGGGTCTTGTAAGATCAATGTACGCATTGATCAGCTTGGAAGAAGATCCATCGTTCTTGAGATACGGTTACCTCTCAAGGGACAACGTTGGAGATGTGAGGAGAGAAGTTTCTAAGCTCTGCGGAGAGCTTAGACCTCACGCGCTTGCACTAGTTACTTCATTCGGGATTCCAGACGCGTTCTTGGGACCCATTGCGTTCAACTGGGTCGAAGCCAACGCTTGGTCTTCAGTTTAGTTTCCACGAATAAACTCTCCCAATAATCCACGTCTTGTGTTCTTTAATATTTTTCTGAAACTGTTGTGTTTATGCTCTTGGTAATAAAAGGGGGTATGAAATAATATGTATCCACGGTTTAGTCTTTTACCCAAACTGGTCCAGATGAAGGTCAACTTTCGGTTTCTCTAAGTAACGAAAAAAATCCTGATTTAGTTCAGCACTTGATTTTTTTTATATTTATTTTGGCATTGTTCAACGCTTCTAGCTTATATTAATTTTGATTTGGGCTAGGAGAAAATGAGTTTTTTTTTTCTTTCTTAAGTGCATGATAGGTATAGTTCTGAGTCAGATAAAGCAAGAAAATTGTTCTCGGACGCAAACTTCTAGACCTCGATTGGTACAACTGATAAAGAAACAGTAGGCGGTAGTAGTATGCTGTAGAATCATTATACTGCAGAAGCTGTATAGCAGTATACAATTTTAAATTTATTATAAAAGTTAATTATAAAATTAAATTAAATTTTGAATGTAAAATATTATTAGAGGCAGATCAGCGCAGGTGGACACCACACCTCCATGTGATATCTTATTCGCATTGGATTCTTTTGTAATGGTTTGTTTCCAATGGGTCGGTGCGTTCCACCAAGAAGCCAACATGTAAAACATGGGACATGATGTTAAACGTGGTACAAGATAAAGTATAGTGGAGTGTTTTTGATCCCCGGTTGCTTAGCTCAACAGATGCTTCATTATTTGAAGTCAACAATCAGATAACTCTCTCCCTCTCGCTTTCTTGGGAACTTCCCTAGATATGTCGGAAAATCACGCACTCTGGCGAGCTCATGTTTTGGCTAATCACATACTCCGGTCAGCTCCTCCACCTTCCAACATCTCTCTCACGCGGGATGTATGCTTGCAATACACTCCACCGGAGGTCAAAGAGAGCTGTGGATTCGATGTCAAGGAGATGAGGAAGCTCCTAGACGGACACAACTTGGAGGAAAGAGACTGGCTTTACGGGATCATGATACAGAACAACCTGTTCAACAGGAAGGAAAGAGGAGGAGGCAAGGAGTTCGTGTCTCCCGATTACAATGAGACGATGGAGCAGCAGCGCGAGATCAGCATGAAGCGGATCTTGTACTTGCTCGAGAAAGGTGTCTTTCAAGGATGGTTAACAGAGACAAGTCCTGAGGCTGAGCTGAAGAAGTTTGCTCTCTACGAGGTCTGTGGGATGTACGATTACTCCCTCTCCGCCAACTCGGTGTTCAGTTCTTGTTGTGGTATGTATGTTCATATACTGAAAAACTATCAAACGTAACATCTATTTTCGAATATTCATATGACATGATTTTGTTGCTCAGGGGTAATGCTGTTAAGTTCTTTGGGACAAAGCGACACCATGAGAAATGGCTGAAAGACACTGAAAATTATCTTGTCAAAGGCTGCTTTGCAATGACTGAGTTAGGCCATGGAAGTAATGTAAGAGAGAGAGCTATATTTTCTAATTGTCATTTTGCAGATATGAGAACTATAATATGATCTTTTGATTCAATGCTTTCAGGTGAGGGGGATTGAAACTGTGACTACTTATGACACAAGAACTGAGGAGTTTGTGATAAACACTCCTTGTGAATCTGCTCCAAAGTATTGGATCGGTGAGGCAGCTATAGTAAGTAGTAGTTTATGCGCTTTAACTCTTTATTTTAAAAAAATTTCTCCCCTATAATGACTTTTTTTTTTAATTATGCTTTTTGCTGTGCAGCATGCAACACATGCAATTGTGATTTCACAGCTTGAAATAAACGGAACCAACCAGGGGATTCATGTCTTTGTAGCTCAAGTCAGAGATCAAGATGGCAACATATGTCCAAATATCCGCATTGCTGACTGTGGCCACAAGATTGGTGTAAATGGTGTTGACATTGGCCGGATATGGTATTATACACACAACTTAATGTTAGTTAATTGTATCTTATACGTAGGCTGTATCATTCATCAAAGACTGAATTATGCTTATAGGTTTGACAATTTTCGAATCCCAAGAGAAAATTTACTGAACTCAGTTGCTGATGTTTCATCTGATGGACAGTATGTTAGCACTATTAAAAATCCTGATCAGGTAACTGCTAGAAACCAGTTTCAGAATAAAACATTATATTGTTTTCTGTGGAGTTGCAGTGAAACAAATGTTTTCAATTTTATTTTCAGAGATTTGGAGCATTCTTGGCCCCTTTGACCTGTGGTCGTGTCACCATTGCTGCAACTGCCATTTACTCTGCAAAAGTACATATTTCAGTATACTATGAGATATCAACTTGACTATATCTCAAGACTAATTAAATGTTACTAATTAAGACCCCTTCTTAATAACGGCAGATCGGATTAGCTGTTGCTATAAGGTACTCACTATCGAGAAGAGCCTTCTCTGATGTAGCCAATGGTCCTGAAGTGCTCCTTCTTGATTATCCAAGCCATCAAAGACGACTTTTACCACTCTTAGCAAAGACGTAAGGAGATCTTTATGATTACTATGTCATCCCTCGTGGAAGATTGTTCTTTCTAACTGAATCTTTATGTACCCTAGAAATGCTATGAGCTTTGCTGCAAATGACATGAAGATGACTTACGTGAAGAGGACACCTGAGACTAACAAAGAGATTCATGTTGTCTCAAGTGGACTCAAAGCAGTTCTCACCTGGCATAATATGCAAACCCTTCAGGTGTCTAACTTAGTAACTTAAATTTTATGTGAGAAAGCTCCTATGGGGGATACTGATGTTATATTTCTTTTGCTTGGTTCTTTTTCAAGGAATGTCGTGAAGCTTGTGGAGGGCCAGGTGTGAAAACAGAGAATCGAGTTGGTCATTTAAAAGGCGACTATGATGCGCAGACTACATTTGAGGGTGACAATAATATTCTGATGCAGCAGGTAAGCTATGGACCATTATCAATTAATTTGTTTGACTATACAATAATGTTACTTATTGGTTCTTTTGTGGAGTTTCAGGTCAGCAAGGCACTTTTTTCTGAGTATGTATCATGTAAGAAAAGAAATAAACCTTTCAAAGGATTGGGATTGGAGCACATGAACAGTCCTCGTCCTGTATTGCCAACCCAACTCACATCTTCTACCCTCAGATGCAGCCAGTTCCAGGTCATTATAACTCATGTTACTCTTCTTTAGATGAATTCAACTTTTTGTTAACACGTCACATGTATTGTACCTTGGCAGAAAAATGCATTCTCCATAAGAGAGCGAGATCTTCTAGAAAGATATACTTCTCAAGTTGAAGAGATTCAAGGGAGAGGAGAAAGCAGAGAGCTGTCCTTCCTTTTGGTTAGCATTTCTTCTCACATAACCTTTGGTTTGAGTTTCTCATATACTAATGTTTCTCTATGCTTGCAGAGTCATCAAATTTCTGAAGATCTAAGTAAAGCTTTCACAGAAAAAGCAATCCTACAAGCCGTTTTGGATGCTGATGCCAAACTACCAATTGGTTCCATTAAGGTAATCAATGGTCACTGTTAGCCAGGACCGGTTTTGGTCAACTTAGAACATGTTTATCCGTGGTTTCTTAGGGCGGAGTTCTTAGGGAAATATAAAAAACTGTTTTTTAGAAAACTGTTTCTTAAAGTTAAAAGTTAATAAACAGTTTCTTATATTTCTCTAAGAACCCCGCCCTAAGAACCACGGATAAACATGGTCTTACATCCAAACTTTAAAGATATATTATACATAGATCACATAACCACTAAATTATATAAAAAAATTATTATTAACTTAAAAATATTTATAATCGTATAAATATCAGACTCGGTCATGCGGTTAGCTGAAACATAGTCTTCCCTGCTCTTAACACAATATTTTATTTATTTTTCTTTAAAAAGTGAGAGTAAAGAAGTGTTTCACTACTCTAAGCATAATAGTTTACAGGGGAGGATGTATGCGTACCGGTACAGGGTCACGTGCCCCTACTGTTTTTTATTTTTTTCTTGAATAACCTAGATAAATTTGTTTAAATTGTTTGTAGTTTAGTGAAAAAATATAAAGAATGCCTCCCGATTCAAGATTGTTTTTGTTATTTTAAGTAGTGCACCCCCAGCTAAAAACGTTTCTAAATCTGTCACTGATAGTTTATGGTCTTTTAGTCATGGCATTTATTGTAGACTATAGAGTACGTGAAGACTGAAAGAAGAGCTAGCCAAGCGAAACTAACTAGCTCCATGTATTTTGATGATAGGATGTGTTTGGTATTGTAAGATCAATGTACGCATTGATCTGCATGGAAGAAGATCCATCATTCTTGAGATACGGCTACCTCTCGAGGGACAATGTCAGAGATGTGAGGAGAGAAGTTTCTAAGCTCTGCGGAGAGCTTAGACCTCACGCGCTTGCACTGGTTACTTCATTCGGGATACCGGACGCATTCTTGGGTCCGATTGCATTCAACTGGGTCGAAGCCAACGCTTGGTCATCAGTTTAGTTACTACAAATAAATTCGTCCAATAATCCACGTCTCTTATTTGTGTTTTCGATATTTTTCTTAAGCTGGTGTATGATCTTGGTAATAAAAGGGGTATGTAATATGTATCCAGGGTTTGATCTTTACCCAAACCTGTCCAGATCATAATATTGGACTTAAATTTTATTTCTCTGAGGATTAATCTGGATTTGTTGGTGCAGTTAGTCTATAATTAGTTGGGTTGATTGATAATTTATGACATACGAATCTGTGCTACTTTAGACGGACCGCAAAGACAAATAACAATAATCGAACGGTGTACTATAAGACAGAAGACGTAAGAAATTCATTTATTTTGGAATACATAAACCATGATTTTGGAAAAGAGAAACAAATAACCATAATCTTGAACTTATATAAACTCTCTAGTCGTTGTTACTATAGAACTTAGAAACTAGATCACTTTTAAAAATAAGTTTTTGACTACTCGTCATGCGAATAATTCAAATCTTATAAGATTATGGTTATTTTAATTAAAATAAAACATCAACGAGCGAGGGCCATTTTCTGTTTTTGAAGTTCAGAAGGCAATTTCACATCGGTTGCTAGTCCGAGAACCTCAAATAGTCGAATGAGGTACCAAGTGATATCTATCTGCCACCATTCAAGTCCTTGCCTCGCAGATGACTGAAACGCATGGTGGTTGTTGTGCCAACTATCTCCCATCGTTACTAAGCTTAGCCACCTTCATTATATTCACAAGATACTCAAACAGTGTTTTAAAAAAGTAGACAAGATATTTAAATATGATTAGGAGAATTCTTAAAATTATATTACCAAACGTTATGAGATGTATCGTTAGTCTTCCACGGCCTTGAACCCCAAGTATGGCCTACAGAGGCTACGAGCCATGTCACGTGGTACCCTAGTACACCTCCAACGCCCTGTCATCAAATATAATCAATTTCGTAAATAAATAGTTATATGAAGTTGTTTCGTACGTATTATTCTTTGAACTACGTACTAGTTAACGTTTCATACATATTATTCTGCAAAAAAAAAGTAAAGAAAATTAAAGATTACCCCGCCACATGTAAGGTAAGGTAGACCACCGTAGAGATAGAGGGCGGTCCAATACATTAAGACGTGGAGACCAATTGTCTTTCGTAGAAACCTATAGAACCATTGCTGCTTCAAGTCCATCACGTTGTTACGTCCACCACACTGTTACATTAATTTGCATTTTTACAAACAACATAGGGTAATAGGATATACTATGACGAAGATATGAGAGATAAGTATACGTTACCTTATCTTTTATGTAATGGGTGTCAAATATCCACATGATATGGCTGAACAAAAGTCCTTCCTTAGGGCTATGAGGGTCGCGGTCCGAATCACTGAACTTGTGGTGGAACCTATGTATGCTAACCCAATCCAATGGATCACCCTGGAAATTTTCAATATTCTTTCTCTAGTCATTCTTCAAATAAAAATAAGCAATAATTTGATATATATACATATCATAATACTTGTTAGCTAGATTCACTTATCAATAAAATCGGTTACTGTTGACAGTAAACATATAAATAATAAACAGGGTTTTGACCTGAAGAGCGAAAACAGCAGCGTAAGCAAAAGGATATTCAAGCCATTTCGGGAGCTTAAAGCTCCCATGGGACAAGTTCCTATGGTACGAGAATGTGATGAGCAGGTTAGTCACTGCGGCGAGAATCAGACCGAACCGTAATGCCTCCCATTTGTAGTTAAATGGCGCCAGGAGACACCAAAAGTGCACAGTCGTGACGGTTACAGCTCTTGATATATCAGCCCACGACCAATATCTCTGAAAATATGGTCTTTTTTCCTTAGGCACCATGTCGCTTTGGCTAGAGCCATCGTCTATAGTGGGATTACACATAACAAAATGCCTAAAGGAGTTGCACTTGTTTTAGTTGTAACTTATGAATTGTATGAACATAAGATTGAGGGTATATATGGGCTAATGTTGTTGCGTTACAGTCCACCTTGTTAAATGGAATTCACGACTCTTCTTAAATGCTCTCTAACTACATTTTTAAATTTAATCTCTATCATCATGGTAGCATCGCATCTTTCCACCCATTCCAACACCTAAACAAGGTTTTTAATAGCCTATACGTTAGTAATTTATCATTATTAAAGGGAAAGTATCAATAATTGGTCCGTACTTGAGTAAAATACAGCATATCTACTTACCAGCCAACACTTAAATTGGGTTGTCTCCAAATGAGGAATTAACTAATAAAAGCCCTAACGGCCGAAAGCAATGTCTTAGACCAATTTTCTTTATATATATATATATATATATAGATCGTTTAAATAACGTAGCAAACCCTACTTAAAATCTGGTTAGTTAGTCCAAACATTAATACGTACACAGTGAAGATTTTTACGACGTCATTGTGATGCTATCCATTTCATGCAGTGGTCTAAGTATAGCTTTGAAGCCTTCTTTTTTTTTTTTTTGGTTCAAATGCTTTGAAGCCTTCTATGTCAGTATGACAGTATCATCCCAAGATGGCGAAGATACGATAAAAGAAAAAAAGTTAACTATCTGGCTGCATTCTCAAACGTGGAGTTCCATGTCACGTCGTATACAAGTAAAGCACCTACAGGCTACAGGCAGCTTCTCTTATGTAGTCAGACCTGTCTGTAGTAAGTACTTGTGATTGCACAATATAACTATTAGAGGTTGTAGTAACGATATCACTAATCATATAACAATTTCCTTTAAAAAATTACAATCGCAGAGTTAATGGAAGAAATACAAATCGATCTCGCCAGAATCTGATTAGCACCCAAAAATTTGGTTGAACGCTAAGCATATTGATGATATATTCTAAATCAAACGGAACTTAATTTAACCTCTCTTGACTAACAGTATCCCAGATTTGAGCTCTGGCAACTTTATGGGCTAAGACCAATAACTTCTGCCTCTTCATTACTTTTGCCGTTTTTACTTTCTCTATTCTCTTGCATTTTACTAGGTGTTTTCTTCCGACAATAAAATTTTTAAAATTTAAATTATATTTAAACTAAAATTTTATTCTTGTTTTAAATTTTATTATTTTTTTTACCAATATTTTAAAATAAATTTTGGTTTAGTTGAACATAAAAATACGATAAATTAAACATTTTATTTATTTAAATTATATCTAAAAATATATATATGTAAATATATTTAAAATTATAATCTTAGATATATTTTTTATTTATTTCTTTTGGATAAAATATATTAAATCAACTCATATAAAATTAATTAAAAAGTTGATATAAAGTTGTATAATTATCAAAAAGTAAAAATAAACAACATTTCTGAAATTTATAGAAATATAAAAGGAACTAATGATATTACGATTAAAAATTATAATTTTTAAAAAGTTGTAGAAAAATTGGAAATAGTTTTTGGTACTAAAATTGTATAATTATAAAAATACAAATAAACAACTTTTTGAATTTTTAAAACATTACTATATTTATATTTTCATATTATTTAATATCATATTTGAATAGATTTATTTTAATAATAATGTATAACTTACTACCATATTTTAAGAAAATTACCAAAAATATAAATCAGCATTAAATGAAATCATTCATGTCACATTTATATATCATGTCACATTTATTTAGTGAAAGTGATAGTAGAAAAAACATGTGTCAAAATCATTTTGCAAATAATGTCTAGGGGATTGAGGTAGAACCCATAACTTCTGCCTAATTTTCTCTGAGGATTTTTCTTAATTTCTTTAATATTTTCTTAAGCTGGTGTATGCTTTTGGTAATAAAGTTAAGGGGTATGTAAGTATGTAACACTACTAATATGTTATCCCCCAAGAAACCAAGCAATGGTCATGTTAAAATGGGACATGATCCTATTTAATCGCGTAACTAAAAGTAGAATACATACAGTATCTCAGCAGATGCTACGGGCAAGAGATCAAAACAAGAGCTGAGTTTTCTTGGGATACACGAGAGGAATCTTAACCTAGAAGTCAACACTCCGAATAAAATTAAGATAACTCTCAGCCCTCCCTCTTTCTTGGAAACGTTGTGGAAGTGAGTGAGACCCTGTTCTCGTCGGAAACACCTAGATATGTCTGAAAATCGCGGACTCCAGCGAGCACATGTTCTCGCCAATCACATTCTCCAGTCACCTCCTCAGCCTTCTAACATCTCCCTCACGCGCGAGGTATGCTTGCAGTACACTCCACCGGAGCTCAACGAGAGCTATGGATTCCAAGTCACGGAGATGAGGAAACTGCTCGACGGACACAACTTGGAGGACCGAGACTGGCTTTACGGGATCATGGTGCAGAGCAACCTCTTTAACCGGAAGGAAAGAGGAGGAGGCAAGGTGTTCGTGTCTCCCGATTACAACGAGACGATGAAGCAGCAGCGTGAGATCAGTATGAAGCGGATCTTGTACTTGCTGGAGAAAGGTGTCTTTAAAGGATGGTTAACGGAGACAAGTCCTGAAGCTGAGCTCAAGAAATTTGCTCTGTACGAGGTCTGCGGGATGTATGATTACTCCCTCTCCGCCAAAGTCGGTGTTCATTTCTTGTTATGGTATATGCTCAAGAAATAAAAATGAATAATTAATAACATGCTTTATATATATTCATTCATGATTTTATTGCTCAGGGGTAATGCTGTGAAGTTCTTTGGGACAAAGCGACACCATGAGAAGTGGCTGAAGAACACTGAAGATTATCTTGTCAAGGGATGTTTTGCAATGACTGAGTTAGGCCATGGAAGCAATGTAAGAGAGAACTATATTATATTCTCTAGTGTCATTTTGCATTATCTGTCTAGGTGATCTTCTTGATTTTAATGCTTTCAGGTGAGGGGGATTGAAACAGTGACTACTTATGACCCGAGAACTGAGGAGTTTGTGATAAACACTCCTTGTGAATCTGCTCAGAAGTATTGGATCGGTGAGGCAGCTATAGTAAGTTGTTTCTCTGCTTCAACTCTGTTTTTTTTTTCCTCCTCTCATCTTCCATATACTAACTTTTGGTTGTGCAGCATGCAACACATGCGATTGTGATTTCACAGCTCGATGTAAACGGAACCAACCAGGGGATTCATGTCTTCATAGCTCAAATCAGAGATCAAGATGGAAACATATGTCCAAACATCCGCATTGCTGATTGCGGACACAAGATTGGTTTGAACGGTGTGGACAATGGCCGGATATGGTAGTAGTACACACAACTCAATGTTATTTCATTGTACCTTATACTAAGGCTGTATCCTTACATTATCCTTATAGGTTTGACAATCTTCGGATCCCAAGAGAAAATTTATTGAACTCAGTTGCTGATGTTTCACCTGATGGACAGTATGTTAGCGCAATTAAAAATCCTGATCAGGTAGCTGCTAAACCAGTTTAAGTATAAACATTTGTTACAAAAAAAAGACAAACATTGTATTGTTTTTCTGGAGTTGCAGTGAAACAAATGTTTTAAATTTTATTTTCAGAGATTTGGAGCATTCTTGGCCCCTTTGACCTCTGGTCGTGTCACCATTGCTTCATGCGCCATTTACTCTGCAAAGGTACAGATCCCAACTTGACTAAGGACTAATTATATGTTACTGATTAAGACCCTTTCTTAATATGGCAGATCGGATTAGCTGTTGCTATAAGGTACTCACTATCGAGAAGAGCCTTCTCTGTTGTCGTCAATGGTCCTGAAGTGCTTCTTCTTGATTATCCAAGCCACCAAAGACGACTTTTACCACTCTTAGCAAAGACGTAAGGATACTACGTTATCTTATCCCTCTTGGAAGATTGTTTTTTTTTTTCTAACTGAATCTTATGTGCTCTAGATATGCTATGAGCTTTGCTGCGAATGACATGAAGATGATTTACGTAAAGAGGACACCTGAGACCAACAAAGAGATTCATGTTGTCTCAAGTGGAATCAAAGCTCTTCTCACCTGGCACAATATGAGAACGCTTCAGGTGTCGTATTTAAACTTTTATGTGACAAATGGGGGATACTGATGTTATATCTGTTTTGCTTGGTTCTTCTCAAGGAATGTCGTGAAGCTTGTGGAGGGCAAGGTTTGAAAACAGAGAATCGAGTTGGTCATTTAAAAGGCGAATATGATGTGCAGACTACATTTGAGGGTGACAATAATGTTCTGATGCAGCAGGTAAGCTAAGAAACATAACTAGTTCAGCAATTTTCCTTGTTTTGACTATACAATGTGACTTTATTGGTTCTTATGTGTAAAATTTAGGTGAGCAAGGCACTTTTTGCTGAATATGTGTCTTGTAAGAAGAGAAATAAACCATTCAAAGGATTAGGATTGGACCACATGAACAGTTCTCGTCCTGTATTGCCTACTCAACTCACATCTTGTATCCTCAGATGCAGCCAGTTCCAGGTCATTATAACTCATATCCCTCTTAATCATTTCTTTAGATGAGTTCAACTTTTTGTTAATGAATTCAACTTTTTTTTGTTAAACATCACTTGTGTGTTGTCTCTGGCAGAAACATGTATTCTGCTTAAGAGAGCGAGATCTTCTTGAACGATATACTTGTGAAGTTGCAGAGCTTCAAGGGAGAGGAGAAAGCAGAGAGTTCTCCTTCCTATTGGTTAGCATTTCTTGGCACATAACCTTTAGTTGGGTTTCTCATATACTAATGGTTCTATATGCTTGCAGAGTCATCAACTTTCTGAAGATCTAAGTAAAGCTTTCGCAGAAAAAGCAATCTTACAAGCCGTTTTGGATGCTGAAGCCAAACTGCCTGCTGGCTCCATTAAGGTAAGCATGGTCACTGTTAGCCATGACTGGTTTTGGTCACAGCCTGATGAAATATTGGCCTTACATCCTAGATTTTAAGATCTGTTTTACATAGATCAGATAACCACCAAAGTTTAAAAAAATTATTAAGATTTAACTTAACAATGTTTATAGTCCCGTAAATCTTAGATTCGGTCGTGTTGTTAGCTGAGGCATAGTTTTCACTGCTCTTAACACAATATATATAAAAAAGTGTGAGAGTAAAGAATTGTTTCACTAGTGTGACATTTAGTTATTAAAAAAAAAAGAATACGTGAAGACTAAAAGAGGAACCAAACGGAACTAACTAGCTGTATGTATTTTGATGATAGGATGTGGTGGGTCTTGTAAGATCAACGTACGCATTGATCTGCATTGAAGAAGATCCATCGTTCTTAAGATATGGTTACCTCTCTAGGGACAATGTTGGAGATGTGAGGAGAGAAGTTTCTAAGCTCTGCAGAGAGCTTAGACCACACGCGCTTGCACTGGTCACTTCATTCGGGATTCCAGACGAGTTCTTGGGACCGATTGCATTCAACTGGGTCGAAGCAAACGCTTGGTCTTGAATATTATGTCGTACTTAAAAAATAATCCCTTCTATAATTTCAAAACATATAGTTGAAGCTGTCGTATTGTTGTAATACTACTAGTGAAATTTATCAGAGGATTAACATTCTCAGCTTTTGACAGTTTTGGGACTATAATAATAACTGACCAATTACTATCACAAATTATTTGTTATAGAGGTTATAGTGTTTTTGTACGATGTACTGTACATAATAAAAACAAAATAGATGTTGTTCTATGTAGAGATGTTGTGCTAATATAAGGCACAAAAAAAAGAAAACAATGACAGACATTACACAGGTATAATGTCACTGTCATATCTTCTTTCGAGAATCTATTTTTATCCCGAAAAAAAAAACTTCTGAAAACATATTGAATTTGAGTTTAATTGATATTAACGAAGAGGGACCCCTCAATTGATTTGCTTCAAAATCATTCGAATTTTTCTGTTAGGTTTTATTCATATTACTCTTTGAAACTTATAAGATGCAAGTACACATATCTAGTTTTTGAAACAAAAGTTCACATATCTCAGACTTGGAGTTTTGTGTGAGTTATATGAGTTGCATGAACATCTTGAGTGAGGAACTTATATAGAGGTATATACATAGACTAATGATGTTGCATCATGGACCATGATGTTAAATGCATTTCTTACTCTTCTTGACTACTCTATCTATATTTACTATTTTTCTGTCATTTCCATCTTTAGTATCCATCCTGGCATGGCACCACATGTTTTCACTGATCCTAATAACATCCAAATTAATTTTACACCCTCCTCGTCGATGCACCATATATCATGTTGTTGAGACTAATGAAGGGCTCTGTGTATTTGAGTATTAGTATTAATTCATCTCTACGGACTCTACCTACCAGCTAACAGTAAATTGGGTCGTCTACAAATGAGGATTGAACTTTGAAAAACCCAACGGCCAACGCCATTTCTTATATATATACACTGTATTATATAAATACGTAGCTATGGCTTATGAACTAATTTGTCCTGAAATTAATATCTACGCAAACGAAAACATTATAGAAACGCATTAATTATGATGCTATCCGTCTCATGCAGTGCCTTTAGGATAAATTTCTACATCATCCCATCCCCTAACCATTTGTTACACTGTATACATTGGATAGTATCATAGTATGGAGTCATTTTTATTTCTCTGACAGATAAATGTGTACTTTATGATTATTAATCTGATTTTTTGGGTGCAAATGCTCTATAAATAATTGCGTTGATTGATAATTGAAATCATATACGACTTTAGACGGACCCCAAAAACGATATCTCGATGACAGGGAAACAGAAGGACGCACGTGAGTCCATAAGGCAAATCACGCATCTTTAGGAACATAATAAATACTACTAATACATATATGTCTCCATTATATAAAAATGAATTTTGTGTACTTGTGTTTTTATTACGTATTTAAAATCAATTGCTCTTAGATTGATGATCATTCATAGTATATATTAAACTTGGAGGATAGTAAGATGCAAATATTCATTTAAAACGAATATTAACTAATGATTCAATTATAATATACTTGATATTAACTAGTGTTTCAAAAAAACAACTAATGATTCAATTATAATATACTTGATCAAGCAAAATTAAGTCTACTATAAGACCGAAGACGTAAAAACATTCATTTATATTGGAATACACCAATAATTTTGGAAAAGATAACAAATAAGCATAATCGTGAAATTATAGAAGTCGTTTTTACTGTAGAACTTATAACTTTTAGATTGGGTTATACATAAACTTCTCATTAGTGCATCATGCGAATAATACAAAGTCTTAAAATAAAACATCAACGAACGAGAGCCAGTTTCTGTTTTTGAAATTCCGAAGGCAATTTCACATCGGTGGCTAATCCGAGAACCTCAAATAGTCGAATGAGGTACCAAGTGATATCTATCTGCCACCATTCTAGTCCTTGCCTCGCCGATGACTCAAAGGCATGGTGGTTGTTGTGCCAACTTTCTCCCATCGTAAATATGCTTAGCCACCTTCATCGTATTCACAAGATACTCAAACAGTGTTTTAATATTAAACAAGATCACAATATTATTCACATATAAAAAATGTTTGTTTGATCTTTTTAAGATAAATTTCTGGAAGTTATCGGATTATCATGCCGATATTTCTATCACGTTCAACTTATAGCACTCAGATTGGTAATTCACCCGTCCGATTTGATGTTCTTATAACGAGAATTTAAATAGTTGAATTAATATATAGAATTCTTATATTATATATTACCACACGTTACGAGATGTGTCTTTAGTCTTCCATGACCTCGAACCCCAAATATGGCATGCCGAGTTAACGAGCCATGTCACGTGGTACCCTAGCACACCTCCAATGCCCTGCCATCAAATATCATCAATTTCGTAACTAATAGTTATATCAAGAAAAAATAGTTTTGATCAAAAAAAAAAAATAGTTATACAAAGACGTTTCATACATATTATTCTTTGAACTATACGTACTACTAATTAATGTTTTTTTTTTGGAATACCTAGTTAAAGTTTAATACATATATATTATTCTTCAAAAAATATTAAAGAAAAAGATTATACGTACCCCGCCGCATGTAAGGTAAGGTAAACCACCGTAGAGATAGAGGACGATCCAAAACATTAAGACGTGGAAGCCAATTGTCTTCCGTAGAAACCTATAGAACCATTGCTTCTTCAAGTCCGTCACGTTGTTACGTCCACCACACTGTTATATTAGTTTGCATTGTTACAAACAACATCATAATTAAGTCATACTATGAAGAAGATATGAGATATACGTAGACCTACCTTATATTTTATATAATGGGTGTCAAATATCCACATGACATGGCTGAACAAAAATCCTTCCTTAGGGCTATGTGGGTCGCGGTCCGAATCAGTGAACTGGTGATGGAACCTATGTATGCTCACCCAATCCAATGGATCACCCTGGAAATATTCAATATTTTTTCTCTAATCATACCTCAAAAAATGCACTATTTGACACATATATTATATATGATACTTATTAGCTAGGTTCACTTATCAATAAACCGGGTTAGTTGACAAAAAAAATATAAATAGTAAACCAGGGTTTGACCTGAAGAGCAAAAACAGCAGCGTAAGCAATAGGATATTCAAGCCATTTGGGAAGCTTAAAGCTCCGATGAGCCAAGTTCCTATGATACGAGAATGTGATGAGCAGGTTAGTCACTGCCACGAGAATCAGACCGAACCGTAATGCTTCCCACTTGTAGTTAAATGGCGCCAGGAGACACAAAAAGTGCACCGTAGTGACGGTTACCGCTCTTGCTACATCAGCCCACGACCAATATCTCTGAAAATATGGTCTTTTTTCCTTAGGCACCATGTCGCTTTGGCTAGAGCCATCGTTTCTTGTGGGATTACACATATCTGAACCTTGAGGAGTTGCACTTGTTTTAGTTGTAGCTTATGAAGTTGTATGAACATAAGGCTGAGCAGATATGGGTATATATGGGCTAATATCGTTGTGTCACGGTCCACCTTGTTAATTGGAATTTACGACTCTTCTTAAATGCTCTCTATCTACTTCCTTCATTGTCTTCTTTGATATAATGGCAGCAGCACATGTTTCACCCATCCCAACAATAAATTAAAGGTTTTTCACAGCCTATACTCTTTTAATATACCATTATGAAAGAAAGAAAGATCTATAATTGGTACGTAGTTGAGTATTAACGGCACCTCTACTCACAGCCAATCCACTTAAACTGGCTTGTCTCCAAATAAGGATATAACTAATAGAGCCCCAACGGCCAAGTCCATTTATCTGACTACATTTATTTATATATTCATTTAAATACGTAGCAATCATTTACAGTCTGGTTAACTAGTTCAAAAATTCATTTACACAGATGAAAAATTTAACGTCATTTTGAAGCTATCCATTTCATGCAGTGCTTTAAGTATAACTCTGAAGCCTTTCTACATCATCCCAAGATGGCAAACATTTGATAAAGATCTTTAACAATCTCGATGCATTCACAAATGTCGAATGCCTTGTCACGTCGTGGACAAGTAAAGCACCTACAGCTCCTCCGTAGTAAGCACTTGTGATTTCTCGGTAAGTATCTATCAAAGATACATAAACAAAACCAGCATTTTTCAAAGATGTTAACAGAAACACGACAACAATTAGAGGTTGCAGTAACAACATCCTCTCTAGACTAGTTTTAGTAACCATACTACTCATGTAGCAATTGCCTTTAGTAGCAATTCAACGTATCAACCAACACGGTTTCTCTTTTAAAGTAACATGATAAGATCCAAGCCACTTTCTTATCAAGAACAGAGATATTACAAAGGAAAATACAAGAGAAAGCTATCTTGCTCTCCAAGAGAAGCATGCCCAAGCCACATATGCTCTTCTCACTTTGTAGATAACAATCGCAGTCAATGGAAGAAATACAAATTCATGTCAAGGTGTTCAACAGGAAGGAAAGTGGAGGAGGCAAGGTGTTCGTGTCTCCCGATTACAATTGAGACAATGCAGCAACAGCGCGAGATCAGTATGAAGAAGATCGTGTACTTGCTGGAGAAAGGTGTCTTCCAAGGATGGTTAATAGAGATAAATCCTGAGGCTGAGCTGAAGAAGTTTGCTCTCCACGAGATCTGCGGGATGTATGATTACTCCCTCTCCGCCAAACTCGGTATTCAATTCTTGTTTTGGTATATATTGTTGGGATTGTTAAATTCTATGTCCAACTCTTTATTATATGATTAGTACGATATTGTCTACTTTGGGTCTTTTGGGTTTTAGAATCAAACCCGCATGGATTTACTTTTGATTTCCTTCCCAAAAGGCCTCGTACTAATTAGAGTTGGACATCTCCTTATATATTAGACTATCCTTTGTCTAATTTCCAATGTGTGACTTTGTTTGATATCTCACATTCTTCCACTCAAACTAAGGACCACACTTGTCTTGTGTGTTTTTCTTCCTTTGAGAATGCGTCTCATATTCTCGTTTCTTTGAGAATGTTTTCTTCTCGTTTCTTTGAGAATGTTTTCTCCCATAACATCACAGGTTCCATGATCTTCTGACTTAATTCTGCCACAGACCTCCTCTTCAACACCTTGAAGGATCTGTTCCTACTCGAAGGATATTTTGGTCTTCTTGCAGATCTTCGTCAAACCTGACTCTGATACCAATTGTTGGGATTGTTAAAGTCTATGTCCAACTCTTTATTATCCGATTAGTACGATATTGTCCACTTTGGGCCTTATAGTCAAGTCCGCATGGATTTACTTTTGGTTTCCTTCCCAAAAGGCCTCATACTAATTAGAGTTGCATATCTCCTTATATATTAGACTATCCACTGTCTAATTTCCAATGTGGGACTTTGTTTGATATCTCACATATATGCTCAAGAAAATAAAAATGAATAATCAACAACATGCTTTTATATATATTCATTCATGATTTTATTGCTCAGGGGTAATGCTGTTAAGTTCTTTGGGACAAAGCGACACCATGAGAAGTGGCTGCGAGACACTGAAGATTTTCTTGTCAAAGGCTGCTTTGCAATGACTGAGTTAGGCCATGGAAGCAATTTTGATATACCATGAATTTGACCTGATTTTAGGTATGGTATATGATAGTTTTACGATATATTTAATCCATTGTGGAGTTTAGATAGCATATTTACAGGTTCAGGAGCGATTGGAGAAAAGATGATGTTTTTGGAGCATTTTGGAGCATTTTGGAGCATTTTAGAAATTTATCCCGAGATGACCATATCGACCACTCAAGGTCGACACGGAGAGAGACGCGACGATCGACACACCTTCAGTGGTGTCGATCGATATTTAACACACAGAAGCCCGGTTTGGTCACAGCAGACTTGAAGCCCAAGACTTCATCCATTTTACCAAGATACCCCTGACGAGTTTTAACCTAATTTTTGAGTATTTGAGTTTTGCCTATTGTTTTTGGCAAAGAGAGAGTTGTGAGAGTTTTTAGAGTTTGAAGAGGTTGTCCTTAAAAGTTTTTAGAAAGATTCTTTTGAGGGTTTTTCATACTATTGTTTTGTGAAAGAAAGAGTTACAATTGAGAGCTTTCTTGAACACCTCTATTTTCCATCTATTCTATCTATGCAATTTTATTTAATTGTTATGATGTTTTGCTTGGATATGTCTGAGTAAACACCCTTGTTAGATTTAGGATTCAAATAGGGATTAGCCCCAAATATGAATACTTGAGCATGTGATATTCATCTTAGAAGATTGCTCTTAATGCTTGTATAGGAGTAGCTAACCTATACATGATGACAGCGGATATTATCCTTGGATCTATCTTCTTTGAGCTTAGGAATTTGCTGGAAACAAGCGACAGCTGATTTGGCAAACTCTTTAAGCGAACTATTATCAACCTTGCGCTTAAAGCTTACTAGAGGCGCATCGATCGATACTCCTATAGAGTCATCGATCGATTGACGCGAGGCACTGTCGATCGATACGTGTGACAGCAGGTCGATTGACGCCTTCCTATGTTTCACCAATGGGAGTCTCATCGGTTCTAGTAATAGATAACCTATGACAACAGTTAAAGTTATTGCTATAGTTGGGTTCTATAATATCATGAAAGCATCTCACATAAGCATTCATACTATTATAATCCTGATAACCTGAATAGTAATCCTAAGTCTAACGCCTTCACCATATTTGTTAACCAATTCTAAGTTTACTTGTTATTTACTGGTTGAAATCTTTGACCTAGCTTTGTTACAATAAGATCTAGTGTGTTCCCTAGCTCCCTGTGGATTCGATCCTTAAGTACTACAACTTGACCTCTTATTTGAGAGAGCATAAATTACTCCTTAGAGTAATTTGAGTGGTATTAAATGTAAAGAAAGAACTGTATTATTTTCTCTAGAGTCATTTTGCACTATCTGTCTAGATGATCTTTTTGACTTTAATGCTTTCAGGTGAAGGGAATTGAAATAAAGACTACTTTTGATCCCCAAGAACTGAGGAGTTTGTGATAAAAAATCCTTGTGAATCTGCTCAGAAGTATTGGATCGGTGAGGTAGCTATAGTAAGTAGTTTCTCTGCTTCAACTCTGTTTTTTTTTCTCCACTGATCTTCCATTTACTAAATTTTGGTTGTTCAGCATGCAACCCATGCGGTTGTGATTTCACAGCTTAAGATAAACGGAACCAACCAGGGGATTCATGTCTTTGTAGCTCAAATCAGAGATCAAGATGGCAACATATGTCCAAACATCCGCATTGCTGACTGTGGCCACAAGATTGGTTTAAACGCTGTTGACAATGGCCGGATATGGTAGTAGTACATACAAGTTGGCGCATCGTCAAGCTGGATAAGCTCGAAGATTGTTGATTCCAAGAGGAATGGCCGTTCAACGAGGACTCGATGACCGTTGATTCCGAAGAATGGCCGTTCAAACGAGGGTTCTTGATATTCGTTGATTCCGAAGAATGCCGAAGACAAGGAAGAAGAACAAAGTTCTAGGGTTTTTTTTTCTATTCAATATATCAATGATTTGTACAAAGCTATAATCAACCTATTTATACTACACCCACGAGATCATACTCGTATATTTGTATCCTAATCTATAATGATTTATACTTATCCTCAAATATAAACTAATACAATAAAATGAAAACTTTATCAACGTATAAACCCCACTATCTATTTGCTGGCAAGCACGAGCATATGGTAGATAGATGCGCTGCATCAGTCCCTCCGGGTGAGAAAAGATTCGCCCACAAATCTGGCTTGTCATCCTCGCAAAATGGATCCATATGCTTGTAATTGAATAGCTTGGGCTTGTGTATATCCCTCCGGGCTTCACTTGAAAGGCAGGTGAGCTGAGAGTCTCTAACGCTTCAAGTCGTTTGTAGCTATGCGACTTCATCTTACGGCGCCTATTATCAGATGCGGTCTCAATGACTACAGTAGAAGCTCCTAACATGCACGGTGACTTTGAAAAGTCGTTGTTGCAGATAGATTGTGGCACCTTGTGTGAAGCTGAATCAACAAACCATAGTTTGCTTGTGTTGCAAGCAATGTTCCTCCAAAAGAAAGTCATGGAAATGAACACCACACGTGGGCTACAAACAGCTTTAGTTTTCCATACCGAAACTCCACCATTAATCTCAAGTAGAAACACAGTAATTAATAACATGGTGGTGAACGTATTACGATGAAGCCCAAAATCCTCGCACAGTAGCCAAACAAAGTGTGAATCATCTTTGCCATCATCTGCAAACTCATTGCGACATTCACTGCGCGGAAGCCATGCATGCACGAATTCCTTATGTTCTATCAACACTGAATTTAAAATAATTTTCTCCAACCAGCTTCTTGCACATATACTGCCACGCTCATGTTGCAAAAGTCTGAATGTAGATATCAGTGCCATGCGAACCCAAGGTGGCCACTCAAAATAGATCACTCTCTTGATAATGAGCTCAATCATCACACGACACTCCATGTAAAATACAACGCGCCGAACAAAAGATACCAAATACCCCACAAGTTGGATTTCCATAATTCGCACTAAAGCAAGACTTGGTGAAAACTTCTCCGCAATCTCCACATAACTCAAGAGAGAATTCCACTGCACCATGATCTGGGACATCTTTTTACCCACATAAACGTCACAAGAAAATCTCAACCAAAGAGACAATTTTTGTTGTTTCCTCACTGATGGACAGAGAAACAAAGAAGCCTCTCTACTATTGACAGCATGACTTTGTAAATAGCCTCCATCAGACATAAGGTACAAAGAAATCCATAGACTACAGAGAGAACGACCAACTTCTTGATGCTTCACGCATGTAAGCCCAACACATTCAGAGGCCCAAGCCCAGGATCTCATAAAAGCAAAAGTCCTTGAAACCTGCAACCAACGGTCGTCTTCTTCTCCGAAAGCAGCTGGACAAAAGAGGAGTACGGAAGTAGCGACAATGAAGCTCCACAACAACTTTGATCCTTTGTCATCGATGCCAGCAGGATGACTCACCTTTACAGCTGTGTATCTTATCTTCTAATCAGGATCTAGATTGTTCTCTTAGAGAGTATAAGTAGCAGTTGTAAGCTCTCCATTGAGGTTAAGGAAAATACAAGTATTTCAGTCTAAAGTTATCTCTTTTCTTAAGTCTCACATGGTATCAGAGCCATAGACACCTTAACAGGTCAATCATGGCGGATCCACCAAACCCTTACCCACATCCCAACAACATTCACATTCTTCATTCGGTTACTCTCAAGTTGAATGATGGGAACTATCTTCTCTGGAAAACCCAGTTCGAGTCTCTTCTCTCAAGCCAGAAACTCCTCGGATTCGTGAATGGAGCTGTCACGGCTCCGGTTCCGACAAGAACGGTGGTCAATGATGGCGTTGAAACTGAAGCCCCTAATCCTCTGTATGAAGCTTGGTTCTGTTCTGATCAACTGGTGCGGTCCTGGCTATTTGGTACGTTTTCTGAAGAGGTACTTGGTTATGTCCATAACCTCGCCACGTCTCGCGAGATCTGGCTATCCCTTGCTGAAAACTTCAACAAAAGCTCACTTGCTAGAGAGTTCACGCTCCGTCGTAGTCTGCAACTTCTGACGAGTAAAGGAAAAACACTTGCGGTTTACAGTCGAGAGTTCAAGACCCTGTGTGATGCTTTGAGCTCTATTGGTAAGCCAGTTGAGGAATCCCTGAAGATCTTTGGCTTCTTAAATGGTCTGGGACGAGAATATGATCCAATCGCCACAGTGATACAGAGTTCTCTCACAAAGGTTCCCCAGCCTACCTTCAACGATGTGGTGTCTGAGGTCCAAGGATTCGAAACAAAACTGAAGTCGTATGAAGATAATGAGACAGTGACTCCTCACATGGCGTTCAACACTCAGAGCTCCACTCCAACTCATCAGTCTCAAAAGCAGCCTCCTAGTTACAATCCGAACTACCGAGGCCGTGGAAGGTCGTCTTCCAGAGGAAGAGGAAATTACTCATCTCGTGGCCGCGGCTTCGTTCAACATCAGTCTGCTGCGAACAGTTCTGGAGAAAGACCTATTTTCCAAATCTGTGGGAAAGTAGGTCACACTGCTCTGAAGTGTTACAACAGGTTCAACAACACATATCAAAGTGCTGAAGCGTTTACCTCTCTTCAAGTAGCAGATGCGTATGGCAAAGAGTGGTATCCAGATTCAGGGGCCTCAGCTCATGTCACTTCTTCAGCTCAGAATCTTCAGACTGCGCATCCATACAATGGAAGTGATGTTATAATGGTCGGAGATGGAGCTTACCTCCCAGTAACTCATGTTGGAGACACAGCTATCACTACATCCGCAGGTAACATTCATCTTAATGAAGTATTGGTCTGTCCTGATATCAAAAAGTCCTTGTTATCTGTCTCCAAACTGTGTGAAGATTATCCATGTGGTGTGTTTTTTGATTTAAAACATGTCTATGTGATTGATATACCAAATCAGAGGGTGATAGCAAAAGGGTCTCGCAGTAATGGTCTCTACAAGTTGAAGAGTACAGAGTTTGAAGTCTTCTATTCGAATCGCCAAGTTGCTGCCTCAGAGGAAGTCTGGCATCATCGGTTAGGACACTCCCACTCTGGTATTCTTCAACAGCTTCACAACAGCAAGGTTATCAACATCAATAAGAATATACTGCTCCCGGTGTGTCAACCTTGCCAGCTGGGAAAGAGTAGCAAGTTGCAATTTTTTTCTTCTAGTTCTGTAGTATCTGAGCCTCTTGGTTGTATTCACTGTGACTTATGGGGCCCTTCTCCTGTCATCTCAAATCAAGGGTTCAAGTTTTATGTTGTCTTTGTTGATGAGTATTCTCGCTTCTGCTGGTTCTATCCAATGAATAATAAAGCTGAGTTTACTTCAATTTTCTGTGGGTTCCAAAAGCTTGTTGAAAATCAATACAACTCAAAGATAAAGATACTACAGACTGATGGTGGTGGAGAATTCATGGGACATACGTTAAAAGCTCATCTTTCTCAGTGCGGCATACATCATCGTATCTCATGTCCTTATACGCCCCAGCAAAATGGGATTGCTGAAAGAAAACACAGGCATCTCATTGAGCTAGGACTAGCAATGATGTTTCACAGTCATCTGCCTTTGAACTACTGGGTAGAAGCATTCTACACTGCCTCGTACATTAGCAACTTGCTTCCTGCTGCTTCTCGAAACAACAAGAGCCCTTTGGAGTTGATGCGTGGTCAGATACCAGACTATTCTCACCTCAGAGTGTTTGGCTCAGGATGCTACCCATGTCTCAGACCTCTCTCTGAGCATAAGTTTGAACCACGCAGTCTTCTCTGTGTATTCCTCGGGTATAGCTCTCAGTACAAGGGTTATCGATGTCTTTATCCTCCTACAGGCAGAGTGTATTTATCAAGGCATGTGATCTTTGATGAGTCTTGTTTTCCCTTCAAGGAGCAGTACAAACATTTGGTTCCTCGATATGAAACTCGCCTTCTCCGAGCTTGGCAGTTGGCTACTACTCAACCAGCACCAAGAGAACCTGAACAGATAGAGCGTAGCTTACCTCTTCCGGTTTTTGATCATCCACAAGCTGCAGTCCCTGTTCATCTACCCGTTCCAGAGATCATTGCTGATGATGCTGCTCCTGTTCCCGTAGTTGAGGAGCAACCAGCTCAGAATATACACCCAATGAGAACACGAGCTAAGTCTGGAATTCAGAAGCCTAACGCACGATATGTCTTGACAGCTTCTCGCTATGATATCAAGAAGCCAAGAAGTATTCGTGAAGCCATGGCTCATCCTGAATGGAACAATGCAGTTCTAGAGGAGATTACCAATGTTCATATGCTTCATACATGGTCATTGGTACCTCAAACAGAAGACATGAATGTAATAACAAGTGGATGGGTCTACTCTATCAAGTTAAACCCTGATGGAACGGTAAAGAAGCGCAGAGCTAGACTAGTTGCTAAAGGCTGTCAGCAAGAGGAAGGGCTAGATTATCTTGAAACCTTCAGCCCTGTTGTTCGAACTGCAACTATCAGATTGATGCTCAATATTGCGATTGCAAAAGGATGGTCAGTGAAACAGCTTGATGTGTCGAGTGCCTTCCTCCATGGTGATCTCTCTGAACCGGTTTATATGTATCAACCGGATGGTTTTGTTGATGAAACTAAACCTAACCATGTCTGTCGGCTCACAAAAGCTCTGTACGGCCTTAAACAGGCACCCAGAGCATGGTTTGATACATTTAGTGGTTTTCTCATTGAGTTTGGCTTCACTTGCATTATGTCAGATCCTTCTTTGTTCACCTACTATAGAGACAACAAAAGTATGGTTCTCGTACTCTATGTTGATGATATTCTTCTGACGGGTAGTGATGATAGCTTACTTGGTGCTCTGCTCCAGGCGCTCAACAAACGCTTTGCAATGAAAGATCTGGGAACACCACGTCGGTTCTTAGGCATTGAGATGCAAACCTATCATGATGGTCTCTTTCTTCATCAACAAGAGTATGCGTTAGACATTCTGCAGCAAGCTATGATGGCTGATTGCAACCCAATGCCAACCCCTCTGCCTATTCGTATTGAAGATAGTCCATCTCCTTTGTTTCCGGAACCGACGTATTTTCGCAGTCTCGCGGGAAAGTTGCAGTATCTTACAATCACGAGACCTGACATACAATATGCAGTGAACCTCGTCTGTCAACGAATGCATGCTCCTACTACTTCGGATTTTGCTCTGCTCAAACGTATACTCCGATATATTAAAGGCACAGTGGGGCTGGGACTCCACATAAAGAAGGATGTTGGATTGGCTCTGTCAGCATTCTGTGACAGTGACTGGACTGGGTGTAAAGTCACACGAAGATCAACGACTGGTTTCTGTGCCTTACTTGGTCCGAATCTCATTTCTTGGTCTGCCAAGCGACAGCCAACTGTGTCTCGATCTTCGACGGAAGCCGAGTACAGAGCACTCGGGTCTACAGCATAGGAGCTCACCTGGTTGTGCTTTCTGCTTCGTGATCTTCAGGTACCTCAGACAGAAGCTACGCAACTCTTCTACGACAACCTCTCAGCTGTCTACCTCAGCACAAATCCAGCGCTTCATTCGAGATCGAAACATTTCGACACTGACTACCATTACATAAGAGAGCAGGTTGCCTTGGGTCACATTGAAACTCATCACGTTCCTGCTGCCCAACAGTTGGCGGACATCTTCACAAAGTTTTTGGCGCGACGTCCGTTCACTGAGCTTCGCGACAAACTTGGTGTTGGGGTTGCCCCCACCTCAAGTTTGAGGGGGAATGTAAGCCCAACACATTCAGAGGCCCAAGCCCAGGATCTCATAAAAGCAAAAGTCCTTGAAACCTGCAACTAACGGTCGTCTTCTTCTCCGAAAGCAGCTGGACAAAAGAGGAGTACGGAAGTAGCGACAATGAAGCTCCACAACAACTTTGATCCTTTGTCATCGATGCCAGCAGGATGACTCACCTTTACAGCTGTGTATCTTATCTTGTAATCAGGATCTAGATTGTTCTCTTAGAGAGTATAAGTAGCAGTTGTAAGCTCTCCATTGAGGTTAAGGAAAATACAAGTATTTCAGTCTAAAGTTATCTCTTTTCTTAAGTCTCACAACGCAACGATGGTCAAATAAATGAGAAATATTAGAGACCCATGCTTGAGAATGGAACTCCCACCCAGAGTCAAACAAGCATTGTATTATGTTAGCAAAGGACTCTTCAGGATGAATACAATCAAGGAGTTGATGTTGTCTTGACGTCAGAGCATTCATCATGACTCCAAAAATGAGAGTGACTTTCATTAATCTTGTTATATCCCTCACCATAAGAAAGAACTGAGTGCAGGATGGCGGCCTCAAGAAAAGGGTACACAGGTTTGCTAGCACTTCTCGTGCATTATGAAAATCATCATGAGAATACCACAACACCTTTCTTGATTCACAAGCAAAATCGCTCAACCAAAAATGTATCATTGATGTATAGGTGAAACTGAGTTGATCTCTTACTACCCGCTTTGAATCTCCATATTGGAGAACTCCTGATGACCACACGAACCTCACAATGTCCTTAAATACTAAGACCACACATGAGCTAATATACGTCACCACACACCGAGAACAAGCAACGAAACAAGAATAGCTTTGTACTCTCTCCAACTCCACTTCGATCAAATACATTGAAAGATCAACATGAGAGACAGTGGCATGGCATCTTAGGCTCCAAACAGCACAGAACTTGTTCTCTTGCCTCTTAACGGACGAGATCTCACAAATGAGGAAATCAAGAGAATGGTGATAATGTGAATGTGACATCTCAGCAAAAGCTTCCATAATGAGTTCTTCCTCATACAAAAACACTACGGTATCCATACCCAGCCTATGAATAAGGCATGATCTCATCACCCATTTAGAAAGCCACTTCAAACTATCCACATGGCGAAAACAACACCACAGGCACGACCGTAAGCCTGAGGGGACGAAATGTTCGAGAATCCATGATGCCCACAAGAACTTAGACTTCATTATACCAACCAATGCACATGTAAAGAGGGCATCAACTGGAGACACTAGGAGCGGCAAATAAAGTACCCAATAATCAGCTTTATGTGGGAACCGAAATTCACACCGTCAATTTTCGATAAATAAGATTGCGGAGGAAAGCCAAGTAAACCCGACTTTCCTTGAAGGTCCGGATTCTCCGCGTTGCCACACGAAATCGAGAAAGTTCAATAAAAATAAGAGTTGAAATATTTGCCCGAAGGCGTTTTATTAGATAAAAGATACGAGTACAAAGATTCTCCGAAAGACAGAGAGATTTGCGATTAAAGAAAAAGATAGAGTCGCAGGCAGCCAAACGTCCTAAGCTTTGCTCCGCTAGTCTAACCACCTAAGCCCTAATTCTTCTAAGCTAGCAGAATGCTCTAAGTCTAATTTTCGGATCCCCTTCTCCTCTGCTCTTGCTCTCCTTATATACTCACTCCTAGGTCGGTTTGCCTTAGGATGATGGACCTCGCCTTTGGGCCCAAGTTTATCTCTTCAGGAAGTATTCCATTTTCGTCGATCTTCGTAATTATCCCCGAGTTTTTCCCTATTTTTCGGTGATTTGATGTTTATCCGATGTTCGGGAAATCGGATAAACCGTCACAGCATGATTGGGCCTGAATTCTTAAAATCGTAAGTAAGTCCGTGGACTTGTCTTAAGTCGTTGAACGTTTTATACGATTTCTCGAAAGACTATCTTTCTCGTAAAATAAACCGTATAGCCTAAAGGATCGATGTTCAAGTTAATCGATCTTTGTTTTATACGATATCTTCTACGAGAACTCCAATCCTTCTAGTTTTTGTCGTAAAACATCGAGGACGATTCCAACCGAATCGAAAGATGTTCATTCCGTAGCCGTGATCGTACCAAACTCACGAGGATCGATCCAAACAAGCCAAGATGGGATCAGACCGAGCATGATAGGACCGAGACCAGGACGAGAGCCGTCGACCGGCGCCAGGCCGTCTTGCCGCCGGCGCCAGGCTGGCTCGCGTGACGCGTGCCACCGGCGCCAGGCTGGCTCGCGTGACGCGTGCCACCGGCGCCAGGCCGGCTCCGGGCCGGGGTGCCGCCGGCGCCAGGCCGGCCCGCGTGACGCGTGCTGCCGGCGCCAGGCCGGCCCGCGTGACGCATGCCGCCGGCGCCAGGCCGGCTCGCGTGACGCGTGCCGCCGGCGCCAGGGGTTCTCTGCCGCCCGTGGGTTTTTCCGTTGCCCGATCTTTCCCCCGTTAGTCGTCTGTGCGGGAATTCTTTGAGCTTGGAAGGATCTTTAGCCGTAGTTTTCGAGATAACCGTTTTTGACCCCAACAGTTAGCCCCCCAGCTCGTAAGATCGGAGACGATTTTGCAGGCGAATAGTTAGAATTTTCTGAAAATCGAAATTTTCGGCTAAGGACTCTTTTCCGCGAGAAACCTATGTCATCTCCCCCCTTTTCTTATAAATAGCCAGCCTTCCCTTCTCATTCTTCACATCTTTTCAAATCCTCTCTTCTTCTCTCTCAAGAAGGAAAATGTCTTCATCCCAAGTTGAAAAGAATGATTCTGATGTTGAGATGGGCGAGGCCATCCAAGCTCCGGCGGTTCCAGCCAGCCAAGCTCCGGCGGTTCCGGCCGTTCAGGACGCTACTCCGTCCCTCATTGACGGGTTTAACTCTTTCAAGGCTAAGCTATCCTGGCGCAGCGCTGCGAAAGGCTCAAA
This sequence comes from Brassica juncea, assembly GCA_018703725.1. Classification (NCBI taxonomy): domain Eukaryota; kingdom Viridiplantae; phylum Streptophyta; class Magnoliopsida; order Brassicales; family Brassicaceae; genus Brassica; species Brassica juncea. The sequence goes on from CM031940.1 coordinate 13,551,846, forward strand.
GCGGGCGAGGACTGAGACGCCCGATGTTCCCTCCGCGGCTCCAACTCCTTTGCATGTTCCTCCGATCTCTTTGCCTGCTCCTTCGGCCTCTTCGCCTGTTCTTCCGGCTCCCAGCTCCGAAGTCCCATCCAATGCCCTCCTGCCTGCGGAAGGGGTTTGTTGGGGACAAAATCGGTCAATGACGAAATCGCTACCCGAAAGTCCTCGAAAGAAAAGCCAAGCGACGATCAAAGCCAAGAAATGGGTCGTCACTCGATAAAACTCACGGGAAGGCTCGTCCACTCCCATCTGGCGCCAGCGGCGAGGGTCCTGGCGCCCATCCGTGCAAATCATCTCATGATCTCGGGCAATGGCGGCATCTTGGTCCCTTGAAACCCATGTCCGGATCGTCCGAGATCTACAATGAGTCTTCCGTAAAGCCCTCCCGATTGTTTAAAGGATTCGTCTTTTAACACATCTAAAGCTCGAAGCCTCGTTGCTCACATCCTTGAAGCCGGAAAGTCTACAAATCCAAGTCCATCGCAAAATCCCGATACTCGAGGAGTCTTGTTGGATTTGAAACGATTATCTCAAAATCTGCGGCTAACGATCTTCCCAAACTCAAAGATTTCCCGCAAACGACTAACGGGGAAAGATCGAACAAACGAAAAACCCACAGACGGCAGGACGGCCTGGCGCAGGCGGCACGCGGGACGCGGGCCAGCCTGGCACCAGCGGCACCCGTCACGCGGTCCGACCTGGCGCCGCGGCACCCCGGCCTAGCGCCGGCGGCCACCGTCACGGGCCGGCCTGGCCTGGCGCCGGCGCACCCGTCACGCGGCCGGCCTGGCACGCGCACCCGTCACGCGGGCCGGCCTGGCGCCGGCGGCACGCGGGAACGCGGGCCAGCCTGGCGCCGGCAGCACCCAACCTGGCGCGGCAGCACCCGTCAAGCGGGCGGACTGGCGACGGCGGTACCCGTCAAGCGGGACGCGGGTCGCGCTGGAGCGCGGCGGCACACGGGACGCGGGCAGCCTGGCGCCGGCGGCACCCTGGCCTGGCGCCGGCGGCACCCTGGCCTGGCGCCGGCGGCAGCCCGGCCTGGCGCCGGCGGCACGCGGGACGCGGGTCGGCCTGGCACCGGCGGGCACCCGTCACGCGGGCCGGCCTGGCGCCGGCGGCACGCGGGACGCAGGCCAGCCTGGCGCCGGCGGCACCCTGGCCTGGCGCCGGCGGCACCCGTCACGCGGGCCGGCCTGGCGCCAGCGGCACCCCGGCCTGGCGCTGGCGGCACGCGGGACGCGGGACGCGGGTCGGCCTGGCGCCGGCGGCACCTCGGCCTGGCACCGGCGGCACCTCGGCCTGGCGCCGGCGGCATCCGTCACGCGGGTCGGCCTGGCATCGGTCCACGGCCCTCGTCCTGGTCTCGGTCCTATCGTGCCCGGTCCGATCCCATCTTAGCTTGTTCGGATCAATCTACGCAAGTTTGGTACGATCACGGTTATTCTAGAACACCAATATCTCGACTATACAAGGAATTGGGGTTCCTTCGGAAACACCGAAACCTTCAAAGACCGTTCTTTCGAAAAACCGTAAAAACGCCTAAACGGCCCACTTACGATTTTCCGAAAAAGAAGGATAACTATGACGGTTTATCTTTATCCTCACATAAGAGATAAATGTCAAGTTTCCAGAAGATAAATGTCAAGTTTCCAGAAGATAAATGTCAAGTTTTCCGAAGATAAATGTCAAGTTTCCCGATAAACAAGAAGATGGACGAAAATGGAAAAAGCCCGATTCAGCCCGCGAGAAGATAGACCGTCTTAAGAGGAGTATATAAGGAGAGCTTTGACCAAGAAGCAAACAAGATCACAAACTTTCAGAGCACTTAGCACTTAGAGCGATTTAGCATTCTTTTCTGTTTTCACTAGTGAGCTGCGACTCAACTAGGATAGACTTAGGCGACCAGACTAGCGGACTCCTCGACAGCTCTTACAGCCGATTTCTTTTCTTGTTGTACACGCTCAAACGAGAATTCAGAAATAAGATTTCTTTCGCTCCACTTTTACGATTTCTATTTTCACAACTTTTATCTCTATTGATTGTTTCGTGTGCGGCCCAGCAGATACCCGGGACCTTCAAGGAAGATCGGGTTAACTCGGTTTTCCTCCACAAATCTTTATCGGAAATTGACGGTGCGAATTTTGGTTCCCACAGTTTGGCGCTAGAAGGAGGGGGGGTTACGGATCTATCTATCTCGCAACTGCACACGCTCGATCATGTCTACCGACGTCACCAAAGATCAGCCAGCGCTAGACGGAACACCCGTCGACGCCAACGTTGAGAAGACTCCAGCTGGAGATGCGTCCGCAGTCACTGCTGATGCAAACACTGAGGCGCTCAGGCAGATGAAGGAACTGTTTACCTCCGCCCAGGCACGGGCGCAACAACAGGACAAGCTGATAACCTTGCTCGCAAAACAGGTCGACACCTTAACTACGAGGAGCAAACTGCCGCGCGGATCCACCAAGGCACGCCGTGGCAGAAGACTCGACTTCGGCTCTCCCGGAGCACGAAAAAAAGATGCCCCGAAAGAGCCCACTCCCGAGGAAACGGCTCCGAAAGGACAGCAAACGACCTCGCAGAACCTTCCACTCCCAGCTACGGGAAACAAGGAAAGCGACGTCGAGCGCATCGACCTAGATATCAGCGACCAATCGGATCCTTCCGATGAAGACGCTGACATCCACCCCAGGAGGACCCGAAGCCAGTCCGCTCGGCAGACGGTATCCTTCGATAGGCCCATGACAGAAGAGGAAGAAGAACTCTACTGGATGGAGCAGGAAGAACTCGCGGAAGATCAAACTCGGATCTATCGCGACCAGCGCCGACAAACTCGGAGGAACGCCGGTAGCAATAGTGAGATCCATGATCTCCGCGAATCTCTAAAAAAGACCGTGGCCGAAGTGAAAGCGGTGAAATCGCAAATCCATCAGCCGACCAGTTCCGCTCCCGAGATCGATAGACTTCTTGAGGAAGCACGGAAAACACCGTTCACCACCCGGATCACGGAAACACGCATCTCAGACCCAGGGAAAATCAAAATCCCGGTCTATGACGGTACGATGGATCCTAAGTCGCACCTGCAGTCTTTCCAGATCGCAATGGGCAGGTGCACACTCCCGGAGCGCAAACGAGACGCGGGTCATTGTCTTCTCTTCGTCGAGCACCTCAAAGGCGCTGCGCTCGAGTGGTTCTCCCGACTCAAAAGGAACTCCATCGGAAGCTTCCGCCAACTGGCCTCGGCGTTTCTGAAACAATACTCCATGTTCATGGACAGAGAAACGTCCGACGTGGACCTATGGAGTCTAGCTCAGAAGGAGGACGAGTCACTCCGCGACTCCATGCGAAGGTTCAAGCTGGTGATGGTCAGAGTAACAGGCATCAGCGACAATGTCGCAATCGACGCCCTGAGGAAAACTCTCTGGTACAAGTCGAAGTTCCGAAAGTGGATACTACTGGAAAAGCCACGGACAATCCAGGATACTCTCCACAAGGCAACGGACTTCATCATCATGGAAGAAGAGATGAAGCTTCTATCACAGAAGCACGGACCACAGAAAACTTCCTCGAAAAAGAAAACCTCTCGTAACGACAAAAACGTCCATCACGAAGGGGAAGACGCCCAAGGCGAGCATAACTACGCCATCAACTCAGAGCAAGGCAGAACCTCCGGAAACACCTGGACCAGGAACCAGTACAAGGATAATTCCTACTGCGAGTTCCACGAAACCAGAGGTCACTCCACTGCGAACTGCAAGGTTCTCGGCGCCCGACTCGCCGCAAAGCTCCTCACCGGCGAACTATCAAAGGTCAAGAGTATAAAGGACTTGCTCCTGGACTCCGACCGCCCGAAGACCAACAAAACTGTCTCCGAGGACCGCGCGACCAAAAATCAATCGGGGGAAAAACGCGGAAGAAGACAGGACGACCAAGGGAACAACAGCAGTCGCCAGAGGGTAAACATGATCATCGGAGGATCACAGTTCTACCAAGACTCTGTCTCGTCGATAAAAGCCTACGGGCGGAAAGCCGAGACAAGTTCCAACTGGTTCCCAGACAGCGATGTTCCTAACCACACGATCGCTTTCGAGGAACAGGAGACCGTCGGAATCGACAAACCTCACTGCGATCCTCTGGTAATCGACCTGGTAATCCAGGATCTCAAAGTCGGCCACATTCTCATCGATACAGGTATCGAGTTTCCGCATCCAGTAACGTCTTGCTTACGTAAAAGATTGGCTTTTGTTCGCCGCGTTCTTCTCGTATCAGGACGCCACTGACTGCTGTTGCGGAAACTGCGATATAGAGGAAAAGAGGTTCACCTTCCACCGGTTTTGCGAGAACTGGTGGAGTGGCCAGGTAATGTTTCAACTGTTGGAAAGCCTTTTCACATTGCTCGGACCATTCGAACTTCTTGTTTCCTTTTAACGTTTCGTAAAATGGTAGGCACTTATCCGTGGAGCGCGAGATGAAACGGTTCAAAGCCGCGACTCTTCCGGTTAGCCTTTGGACTTCTCGCTTGGTTCTCGGGGAGGCCATCTCTATCAGTGTGTAGATCTGTTTAGGGTTGGCCTCGATTCCGCGATACGTTACGAGGTATCCGAGGAATTCTCCCGATGCCACCGCGAATCTACATTTCGCCGGGTTGAGTTTCATGTTATGCTGGTTGAGTCGTGCAAAACATTCCTCTAGGTGGGATACATGATCGTTTTCGTCAAGAGATTTTACGAACATATCATCGATGTATACTTCCATAGTTTTTCCGAGTTGCTCAGCAAACATTCTGTTGACGAGTCGTTGATACGTTGCACCCGCGTTTTTAAGACCGAAAGGCATTACCTTGTAGCAATACGTTCCGCGGTCTGTGATGAATGCAGTTTTTTCGCGGTCGTCGGGATTCATCATGATCTGATTGTATCCGGAAAAAGCGTCCATGAATGACAGAAGCTTGTTTCCCGCAGTTGCTTCGACCAGTCGGTCGATGTGTGGAAGCGGGAAGCAGTCCTTTGGACAGGCTTTATTCAGATCCGTGAAATCGACACAGACTCGCCACTTGTCGTTCTTCTTTTTTACCACGACAGGGTTGGTAAGCCAGTCTGGATACCTAACTTCTGTTATCGACCCTACTTTGAGGAGTCTTTCGACTTCCTCGTTGACTGCAGTGGCACGCTCAGGTCCCAGCTTTCGTCTCTTTTGTTTTACGGGTTTGTGAGTCGGGTCGATGTTAAGTTCGTGACATGTTACGCTAATGTCGATTCCCGGCATATCCTCCGCAGCCCAAGCGAACGTACTGAGGTTCTTTTTAAGGCATGCGATGAGCTCTGCTTTTATTGGTTCGCGGAGGTTAGCTCCGATTTCGACGCCCGTTCCGGGAAGGAATCGTCGAGGCAAATTGAGACCACCGGTTCGCAGGTTGGTTTACGCTTCCCTTCCAGGGCCTCAGCTCTTTGGGACTGCCAGAATATTTCTGGCGAGTCGTGAATCGTTTGCTTTTTCCGAGAGGTCTCGATTTCGGAATTTTTCTGTTTTAGTTCGGTAGCGAGGTATATTTGCGCTGCTCCGTGACTACCATGTATTGTTTCGACCCCGAAAGGCGTTGGGAACTTGAGGCATAGGTGGAATGTTGATGGGATCGCTCTCATGGAGTTTAGCCAGGGAGTTCCAACTATCGCGTTGTAGGATGTTGGACCCTCGATCACCACGAATTCCGTGTTTTTGGCGACGCTCCCGGCTCTGACTAGGAGGTTAGTCGAACCGAGGGTCATAATTTCTCCCGAGAGTCCGAATACTGGGCTGGGGTCATCCGTAAGGATGCTTAGATCGACGCCCATCCTCTCGAGGGTGCTTTTATAATATTAGCCGAGCATCAGGTGTCGACTAATACCCTTGCTACGTCAATATCCTGGATCGTGAGTTCTATTACGAGGAGATTGTTGTGAGGTTTGGCCATACTGGCCGTTGCTCGATCCACGAAAGATACGATGTTGCGGGCTGACGAAGAAGCCATACTGAATTTCGATCGATTGGTGGTTTTCGAGTTAGAGAATTCGTCCCCCCTTCCTTCTAGCGCCAAACTGTGGGAACCGAAATTCACACCGTCAATTTTCGATAAATAAGATTGCGGAGGAAAGCCAAGTAAACCCGACTTTCCTTGAAGGTCCGGATTCTCTGCGATGCCACAAGAAATCGAGAAAGTTCAATAAAAATAAGAGTTGAAATATTTGCCCGAAGGCGTTTTATTAGATAAAAGATACGAGTACAAAGATTCTCCGAAAGACAGAGAGATTTGCGATTAAAGAAAAAGATAGAGTCGCAGGCAGCCAAACGTCCTAAGCTTTGCTCCACTAGTCTAACCACCTAAGCCCTAATTCTTCTAAGCTAGCAGAATGCTCTAAGTCTAATTTTCGGATCCCCTTCTCCTCTGCTCTTGCTCTCCTTATATACTCACTCTTAGGTCGGTTTTCCTTAGGATGATGGACCTCGCCTTTGGGCCCAAGTTTATCTCTTCAGGAAGTATTCCATTTTCGTCGATCTTCGTAATTATCCCCGAGTTTTTCCCTATTTTTCGGTGACTTGATGTTTATCCGATGTTCGGGAAATCGGATAAACCGTCACAGCATGATTAGGCCTGAATTCTTAAAATCGTAAGTAAGACCGTGGACTTGTCTTAAGTCGTTGAATGTTTTATACGATTTCTCGAAAAGACTATCTTTCTCGTAAAATAAACCGTATAGCCTAAAGGATCGATGTTCAAGTTAATCGATCTTTGTTTTATACGATATCTTCTACGAGAAATCCAATCCTTCTAGTTTTTGTCGTAAAACATCGAGGACGATTCCAACCGAATCGAAAGATGTTCATTCCGTAGCCGTGATCGTACCAAACTCACGAGGATCGATCCAAACAAGCCAAGATGGGATCAGACCGAGCATGATGGGACCGAGACCAGGACGAGGGCCGTCGACCGGCGCCAGGCCGGGGTGCCGCCGGCGCCAGGCCGGCCCGCGTGACGCGTGCCGCCGGCGCCAGGCCGGGATGCCGCCGGCTCCAGGGGTCCTCTGCCGCCTGTGGGTTTTTCCGTTGCCCGATTTTTCCCCCGTTAGTCGTTCGTGCGGGAATATTTTGAGTTTGGAAGGATCTTTAGCCGTAGATTTCGAGATAACCGTTTTTGATCCCAACACTTTGTAGACTTGCAAAAGCTTCCTTGAACTCCCAATATAAGGAATCACACAAACCATGAGATAATTCCACTTAAATCCTGTCATGTAATTCCATTTTTCCACAAAGAGATTCTCACAATGAAAAGTATCGAGGAATTGATGATAACGATGATGCGATAACTCCGTTAAAGCTCCAAAAAGGATTACATCATCGGAGAAATTCATTACCATCAGAAAATGGCAACAAATGTAACTTTGTGGTCTCAGTCCTGAATGAATCCATTCCCTAACCAGCCCATGCCGTACAAGTCGAATAACGGTAATAAAGGCGTCTCGAGAGACAACAAAGACTGAATTGCTAGAATCTGTGCTCTCTTGTGGCTGAACAATAACACCCACTGAAATTTGTATCAAACCAGCACTAGACTCCTTCGAACATGAGAAAATACAATCACGACAAGTCCAAAAGGAGAGTGGCGTGAGCAACCCCTCAGCTGCAATATCATGTGATATCCACTTCCTTGTGAAACACGTCAAACAGTTACGTGAGTGGTCTGGTGTAGTTACAGACGACATGAAGAAACGTGTGTGCCCAACACAAAATGGCAATAAGACGGACAGTTATTGGGCCTTCTTTTGGCAGAGATCCATCTGAAAAATATGAGTATGACGTGACCGCAAACATTCCTTCCGTTACTTGACTTACCTTGAAGCTCCCATTGAAACTTGTTTTTGCTAATCCCCATTGATGACGGAATACAAGAGATCGTACGTTCTGAACCACGTCAACCAACCTCATATTCTCTTCTCCATATGCATAGTAACGAAGATCCTTATCAATAGATGTACCAAGAGGGTAACGATCTGGCGGCTCTGCTTTTATTTGTAGGTCTTCCATTTCCCATAAAATACAATTCACAACTTGCTTCTCCCAATCCCTATAGATGTTGTAATTAAGATACCTTTGACTTCCGATGAAAGTCATGCCGTCTTTGTGGTGTATGGAAGCGGACAAATCTTCATAAGCTTCAACATTAAAGGCTGGAACTCCACCAGAAAATCCATCTCTCTTAATTAATAATTTTCCATCGTCAAGGGCATAAATTGGTTTGTCCTCATCGATGTCAAAAATCATTTCACGATAGATATCCTTTTCGTTGAAGAGGTCTTCTTCCCTTTGATAGAAGGGACATGGTTGCTCGTTGCCTATCTGTTGGTGCAGATCTCCGTAACTAGTAACCGATACTTCTTCATCGTTAACATAGAAAAGATGCTCATCATCATATACGTCAAAAACAGGTTCACCCAAAATCTCAATCTCATTGTAGAGATTTTCTTCACATTGATAAAACAAATCTGGGAGTGACTTGCTGCTGCTTTGATCCATTGTGACGAGAAAGTTGATTTAAAAAAATTCCGGACAGGAACAAACCAGGCTCTGATACCAAACTGGCGCAGCTTCAAGCTGGATAAGCTCGAAGACCGTTGATTCCAAGAGGAATGGCCGTTCAACGAGGGCTCGATGACCGTTGATTCTGAAGAATGGCCGTTCAAACGAGGGTTCTTGATATTCGTTGATTCCGAAGAATGCCGAAGACAAGGAAGAAGAACAAAGTTCTAGGGTTTTTTCTATTCAATATATCAATGATTTGTACAAAGCTATAATCAACCTATTTATACTACACCCACGAGATCATACTCGTATATTTGTATCCTAATCTATAATGATTTATACTTATCCTCAAATATAAACTAATACAATAAAATGAAAACTTTATCAACGTATAAACCCCGCTATCTATTTGCTGGCAAGCACGAGCATATGGTAGATAGATGCGCTGCATCACAAGTCAATGTTATTTCATTGTACCTTATGCTAAGGCTGTAACCTTGCATTATTATCTTTATAGGTTTGACAATCTTCGGATTCCGAGAGAAAATTTACTGAACTTGGTTGCTGATGTTTCACCTGATGGACAGTATGTTAGCGCAATTAAAAATCCTGACCAGGTAGCTGCTAAAATGATAACGATAAACGCAGGTTATCGTTATGAATCGATTCGCCGTTCACGAGAAACACCAAATCGAAGTTCACATACAAAAGATCCCGAATATAGAACGATCTTTTCCAGAGATGAACTAACAAACGAATTACAGAATTGTATTTCAGACTCAAGAAGATTACAATCACTTTTCTCAATGAATCCCTTGTAAACGACGACTACTCTGTTTTATAATCTCAACAGAACAATTGAACTCGACAAATAGAGACTCAACACGTGTCTTCCTTCTATTAGCTCGTTCTTTCCGTTGGCGCGTCTAACGGCTTCTCCTCACACTCCACTTATTTATTGACACGTATACACCTTCTTCTCCTATATCTTTTCCTGTAACAAACCTTCCCCCCTCCGACAACCTTGACCACAAGGTTAGAATTCAAACGAAGGGTACTTCTTTTTCATATCAAACAGATACTCCCACGATGCCTCTTCTGCTGTTTGATTCTTCCACTGAACCAACACCATCGTAGCAGCTTGACCTTGCCTCTGCACCATCTTACGAGCCAAGCAAAACTCCGATTATTTAATGGAAACATCATAGATCACCGAAGGTAGCTGGTTAGCTGTAGTATCTGTTCCCACTAAACGCTTCAACTGGGAGACATGAAACACAGGGTGAACCTGAGAAGTTGCAGGTAGCTGAAGACGATAGGCCACTTCCCCAACTTTATCAATGATCTTGTAAGGTCCATAGTATTTCGGAGAAATTTTGTGAGAAGATCGTTGAACCACTGACTGTTGGCGGTAAGGCTGAAGTTTCACAAATACCCAATCACCCAACTCAAACGACCTCTCACTCCGATGTTTATCAGCTACTTGCTTCATGCGATGCTGAGCTCTTAGCAAATGAAACTTCAGAAGGAGTAACATATCTTCTCTCTCTTGTAAACTCTTCGCTACCACCTCGACTTTTGCTTCTCCTGGTAAATACGGAAGATGAATTGGTGGAGGTTGGCCAAACACAATCTCGTACGGAGTAGCATTTGTTGCTGAATGATAGCTCGTGTTATACCAATACTCTGCTAAAGGTAACCAACGGCTCCATAACTGTGGTTTGTCACTTGTCATGCATCTCAGATATGTTTCTAAGCAGCGATTAACCACCTCCGTTTGACCGTCACTCTGCGGGTGATATGCCGTTGATAAGTTCAGAGCACATCCTTGCAGATTAAACAGTTCCTGCCAAAACGCACTGACAAAAATTGCATCACGGTCACTGACTATCGAACGAGGCATTCCATGCAGTTTGAACACATTGTCAAGAAAAGCTTGAGCCACCGAAGCTGCTGTATAAGGATGTTTCAATGCAATGAAATGAGAAGCCTTGCTCAAACGATCCACCACTACTAATATCACCGATTTGCCACAAGAAAGTGAAAGCCCATCGATAAAATCCATCGAAAGATCCGTCCATACTCCTTCTGGTATTGGTGATGGTTGTAGTAATCCCGAGTAAGCCGCATTATCATACTTACACTGCTGACATGTAGTACAAGCTCTGATGAAAGCTTGTATATCCTTAGCCATTCCTTTCCAGTAGAACAAACTTTTAACTCGTTGAACCGTGACATCTCTTCCTGAATGCCCAGCATGACTCGACCCATGTAACCACTGTAAAATCTTCTCACGCAGTGTTACCAGTGCCGGTACTACGATCTTGTTTTTTCTTCACAGAATGTTTTGAAACCAAGAGTAGTGTTTCTTACTTGCTGGATTCTTCTTCAGCTCTTCAATAATCCCTTTCACTACCATATCTTTCTCATACTCTTCCTGTATCTGCTTCAACAAATCACACTCCAAAACTGTCATCGCCATATGTAATATCTCAGCTCCTTCAACCCGCGATAAAGCATCAGCTACAACATTGTCTTTTCCTTCCTTATATTGTATTTCATAATCAAATTCCAGGAGTTTGGGCAACCATTGTTGTTGGATTGGTGTGTTAAGCCTTTGTTCCAATAAGTATTTCAAACTCCTCCGGTCTGTTTTGATTACGAAATGATTCGTTAACAAATAATGCCTCCACTTCTGTACCGCAAACACCACCGCTAACAATTCCTTCTCATATATTGACAAGCTCAACTGTTTCCCTTTTAAGTGTCTACTGATGAAAGCCAAGGGGTGTCCTTCCTGCATTAAAACCGCTCCAATGCCGGTACTACAAGCATCAGTCTCCACCACAAAAGGTTTATCAAATTGTGGCAGCGCTAAAACCGGAGCAGAGCACAATGCCTTCTTCAACTTATCCAACGCCAACTGACCTTCTTCTGTCCATTGAAATGCATCTTTCTTTGTCAACGCAGTTAAAGGTCTAGCAATAATACCAAAGTCTCTCACAAATCTGCGGTAATAGCCTGCTAATCCCAAGAACCCTCTCAGTTTCTTCAAATTACTTGGAGCCGGCCACTCTGCTACAGCTTTGATCTTATGTGGATCAGTAGAGACCCCCGAAGCTTGAATAAAGTGACCTAAGTACTCCACCCGCGACGTAGCGAAGGCACACTTGCTTCGTTTTGCAAACATTTGGTTGGCACGCATGAGTTGAAAGACTGCTCGAAGGTGGTCAAGATGATCACTGAGACAAGAACTGTATATCTGAATATCATCGAAAAAGATGAGTACAAACTTCCGTAAGAAATGTTTGAACACATCATTCATCCAGCCTTGAAATATTGCAGGGGCATTAGTTAATCCAAAAGGCATCACCAAGTATTCATAGTGACCACTATGTGTCTTGAAAGCCGTTTTATGAACATCACTCTCTTCCATACGTAATTGATGATAACCGGCCCTTAAGTCAATCTTTGAATACACTGATGATCCACCTAGTTCATCCATCAAGTCATCTATGAGTGGAATTGGAAACCGATCCTTCACAGACATATTGTTCAATCTCCTGTAGTCTACACAGAGTCGCCAAGTGTTATCCTTCTTCCTCACTAACACAACAGGAGAAGCGTACGGGCTAAAACTCGGTTAAATTGTCCCTGCTTTTAAAAGCTCCTTAACCATTTTATCAACTTCGTTCTTTTGATACACGGCATATCTATACGGACGTTGATTCACTGGCTCAGCTCCCTCCTTCAAAACAATTTTGTGATTATGATTTGTTCTGAAAGGAGGTAAACCTTTAGGTTCTGTAAAGATATCCACAAACTCCCTTGTCAACTCTTCAATTCTCTCATCAACCTTCCCATCTTCTGTGTTAACTCCTAACACATTTAAAATCATCCCCCCATCCTCTTTCTCTTTATATGCATAAATCATGTGTAACTGCATATCTGAATCCAAACTGTGATGCTTCTTTTTGTACTTAACTTCTCGCACAGACCCCGGTTGGATTCCAGTTAGCAACACTCTTTGATTTCCCCATTTAAATCTCATCTCCAGTTTCTCAAAGTCCCATGTAATAGGGCCAAGCTTCGCTAACCATTGAACTCCAAGAACTACATCATGACCACCCAATGGAATGACCATGAAATCAGAAAGAAATTCTTGTCCTTGAAACTCCCACCGAAATTTTTTTATCTTTCCTGTGACTGCAATGCGATTACCATCAGCTACTGCCACTTTTGTTCTTCCTGATTCAGTAATCTTACACCTCAACCTCTCTGCAATCCTTGTATCAATAAAGTTGTGAGTAGAGCCGGAATCAATCAATACATAGATTGTTTTCTTCTGGTGATAACCACGAACTTTCATCGTAGTATAGTCCGTGATACCAGAGATTGCATTGATAGAAATTCGAGCTTGCTCCTCTAATTGATTCTTCTCATCGTTACTCTCATAACCCAACGCTTCATGAAAGACTTCTTCCTCTTCATACTCTATTGCGTATAACTGTGTCTTCTTATGCTTCAGATAATGATCTGGAGTGAATTTCTCATCACAGTAATAACACAACCCTTTAGCTCTTCGTTCACTCATCTCAGCCTGAGACAAAATTGGTCTCATCTTCCCATTCGTTTCTTCCTTATTCTTAGTACCGTCTTCTTTTCTCACTGTAATCACTCCTTTTTGTTGATTATACTGTGGCTTTGCTTGATTCCAGGTGCTCCTCACTTCTTTCTTAGGATGAGCTTTCTCATAAAGCCTACCAATCACCAAACATTCTCGAGTTGAAGTTGGATGAAACATTCTCACATGCATCTGAGTATCCAATCTCAACCCAGCCAAGTAAGCACTCAACAAATATTCCTCTGACATCTTCAATCGAGCTCGTATGAGTTCAAACTTCGCATGATATTCCGCAATGCCTTCAGTCTCTTTCAATTCTTTCAACTCTGCAATAGGATCATCTAGAACATCTTCAAATCTTTCTTTGAGACGATTCCTATAGCCTCTCCAATTACGTAAGATCAAAGCTTCTTCATCCTCCTGTACCAAAGCGTGATGCCACGCCGCGGCTTCACCATCAAAATACATTGATGCGAAGCTAACCTTCGACTCTTCCGGTGTCTCATCAATCAAAAAGAATTGTTCAACCATCGGAAACCACTCTTTGATTTTACTTCCATCAAATCTCGGAAAATCAATTTTACCCATCCTCGTCACACGGTTATGAGGACGACGATAACCTTGCTGATAACCATGGTTACCATCATCGTCGTTAACTCCATGAACACCATCGCGATCTAGAGTTGTGCCGCTTGTAGAAGCGTTGATCGGATTTCTACTTGTCATCAACCGTATCGCTTCTGACATTTGTCGAACACTTTCTCCGATCTGCGACGTCTTCTCATTCTGAATCTCCAACGCTCTCTCGATCGCTTCAAATCGCGATTCCGTAACTCCGTCAGCTTCACGCGCCGTCACGTTCTTTGCCAAAGCTTGAGCTCTCGTCTCCATCATCGTTCCGATTCGTCAAATCACCAAATCCAAGGAAAGAATGGCTCTGATACCACTGATAACGATAAACGCAGGTTATCGTTATGAATCGATTCACCGTTCACGAGAAACACCAAATCGAAGTTCACATACAAAAGATCCCGAATATAGAACGATCTTTTCCAGAGATGAACTAACAAACGAATTACAAAATTGTATTTCAGACTCAAGAAGATTACAATCACTTTTCTCAATGAATCCCCTGTAAACGACGACTACTCTGTTTTATAATCTCAACAGAACAATTGAACTCGACAAATAGAGACTCGACACGTGTCTTCCTTCTATTAGCTCGTTTTTTCCGTTGGCGCGTCTAACGGCTTCTCCTCACACTCCACTTATTTATTGACACGTATACACCTTCTTCTCCTATATCTTTTCCTGTAACATAAAACCAGTCTTAGGATAAACATTATATTGTTTTTGTGGAGTTTCAGTGACAATGTTTTAAAATCATATTTCAGAGATTTGGAGCATTCTTGGCCCCTTTGACCTCTGGTCGTGTCACCATTGCTACATGTGCCATTTACTCTGCAAAGGTATAGATTTAGTAGTTCTATCTACTATGAGATATCAACTTGACTATACTGATTAAGACCCCTTCTTAATATGGCAGATCGGATTAGCTGTTGCTATAAGATACTCACTATCGAGAAGAGCCTTCTTTGTTACAGCCAATGGTCCTGAAGTGCTTCTTCTTGATTATCCAAGCCATCAAAGACAACTTTTACCACTCTTAGCAAAGACGTAAGATACTATGTTATCTTCTTCCTCTTGGAATATTGTTTATTTCTAACTGAATCTTTATGTACCCTAGATATGCTATGAGCTTTTCTGCGAATGACATGAAGATGATGTATGTGAAGAGGACACCTGAGACCAGCAAAGAGATTCATGTTGTCTCAAGTAGACTCAAAGCTCTTCTCACCTGGCACAACATGCGAACGCTTCAGGTATCTAACTAAACTTTTATGTGAGAAAGCTCATTATGGGGGATACTGATGTTATATTTCTTTTGCTTGGTTCTTTTCAAGGAATGTCGTGGAGCTTGTGGAGGGCAAGGTTTGAAAACAGAGAATCGAGTTGGTCATTCAAAAGGAGACTGTGATGTGCAGACTACATTTGAAGGTGACAATAATGTTCTGATGCATCAGGTAAGCTAAGAAATATAATCAACGTCTGATATTTTCCTTGTTTTAACTAAACAATGTGACTGATTGGTTCTTATGTGTAAAATTTAGGTGCAAGGCACTTTTTGCTGACTATGTGTCGTGTAAGAAGAGAAACAAACCATTCAAAGGATTAGGATTGGAGCACATGAACAGTTCTCGTCCTGTATTACCTACTCAACTTACATCTTCTATCCTCAGATGCAGCCAGTTCCAGGTCATTATAACTCATATCCCTCTTAATCATTTCTTTAGATGAATTCAACTTTCTCATATACTAATGGTTCTATATGCTTGCAGAGTCATCAACTTTCTGAAGATCTAAGTAAAGCTTTCGCAGAAAAAGCAATCCTACAAGGCGTTTTGGATGCTGAAGCCAAACTACCAATTGGTTCCATTAAGGTAATCATGGTCACTGTTAACCAGGACCGGTTTTGGTCGACTTACATCCAAAATTTAAAGATCTATTATACATAGATCACATAACCACCAAAGTATCAAAAAATTAATAAGATTATATTAACAATGTTTATAGTTCCGTAAATCTTAGATTCGGTCGTGTTGTTAGCTGAGGCATAGTTTTCACTGCTATATTATAAAAACATGTGAGAGTAAAGAACTGTTACACTAGTTTATGGTCTTGTAGTGATGACATTTATTTGTAGACTATAGAATACATGAAGATTTGTTCAAAATAAAAAAGAATACGTGAAGACTAAAAGAGGAACCAAACGGAATTAACTAGCTCCATGTATTTTGATGGTAGGATGTGGTGGGTCTTGTAAGATCAATGTACGCACTGAGCTGCACTGAAGAAGATCCATCGTTCTTGAGATATGGTTACCTCTCTAGGGACAATGTTGGAGATGTGAGGAGAGAAGTTTCTAAGCTCTGCAGAGAGCTTAGACCACATGCGCTTGCACTGGTCACTTCATTCGGGATTCCAGACGAGTTCTTGGGACCGATTGCATTCAACTGGGTTGAAGCGAACGCTTGGTCTTGAATATTATGTTGTAGTAAAAAAATAATCCTTCAAAACATAAAGTTGAAGCTAGCTCTGTTCTTTTCTCTGACGCGGCGTCAGACGACAGCTAACAAAATTAACAAACAAAAAAAAAGAAATTCAAGTGCAGCGTCGTTATAAAGCTCCCGCCGCGACTGTCGCTACTCCTTTTTTCCGTATTTTCATCACCGCTGTATTTATCAGCGTCCTCTACACATCTATTGACATGAGCTAGCGTCAATTATTTATCATCCTTCAACTCTCTGTTTTAGTCTACTGCTGAAGTGTTCTTTTTAATCCCTTTATATTTTTATGTCGCAAGCCGCAGCATCAGCGTCCAAGAAAAGAACAGAGCTGCTGTCGTATTGTTGTAATACTACTGGTGAAATTTATCAAAGGATTAACATTCTCAGCTTTTGACAGTTTCGGGACTATAATAATAACTGACCAAGTACTATTACAAATAATTTGTTATATAGGTTTTAGTGTATTTGTACGATGTACTGTACATAGTAAAAAACAAAATAGATGTTGTTCTATGTAGAGATGTTGTTGCTAATATAAGGCACAAAAAAAAAACAATGACAGACGTTACACAGGTATAATGTCACTGTCATATCTTCTATCCAGAACCCCAAAAAAAAAACCTTCTAAAAACATATTGAATTTGAGTTTAATTGATATTAAGAAGAGGGACCCTTCAACTGATTTGCTTCAAAATCATTCGAATTTTTCTGTTAGGTTTTATTCATATTACTCTTTGAAACTTATAAGATGCAAGTACACAAAAAAAAAAAAAAATTTGAAACAAAAGTTCACATATCTCAGACTTGTAGTATTTGTGTGAGTTATATGAGTTGCATGAACATCTTGATTGAGGAACTTATAGAGGTATATACATAGACTAATGATGTTGCTGTTGGATCAATTATATTAAGCCCATGGCTTTTATTGATTGGTGAAAAGAATATGACTTTGGGCTGGAAACATAAAGCCCAGGACAAGTCAATAATGAAGGGACTTTAGTTTGTCCCACATCGGAAACGAGAGATGAGATTGAGCAATATATATATGTTCACATGATATCATTGTTCTAAACGGGTCAGAGAGAGAGGAGACCTCCCACGCGCGCGCGCGTCCGGCCGGCCGGGCTCGGTTCGGCGTGGTTTTGGGTCTTGGGTCGTGGTGGAGGGTCTCCGGCCCAATAAGATTATTTTTGGGACCAATTAAGCCCAACGTTTTGCCCATTAAATTTTTTTTAAAAAAACAGCATGACTTTCGTGATCAAACGACACGACGTTTATCTGTTCGCCAAAGATTAGAACGAGTCAATAGAAGAAAATCTTGCGGAGAAAGTTTCTCAACTTTCCACTCCCGAGATTTGCGAGAGATTTTCGCTAACGTGCTTCGCCAGTTACGAAATTCGAACTCTCATCTCTTCTTTAAAAACTCGTCTCTTCTCATTCATTTCTCAAGTTTTTCACCGCAAACAAACCAACAAAAAATCTCTCAGCGTAAGTCTTTTTACGAGAGTGTTTCGTAGAGTTTATAGTTCGATAGGGCGTTCACGAGTGAAGCGTGAATCGTCTCTCCATGGTTGTATCCTGGGACTCCATATTCGTACAGTTCCGTCTCACTACGGAGCGAATATTAAGAGTTAAGGAAATAGATCATATCTCGCCTCCATGTGTATTTACGTTTACATTCCGTTTCTTTCCTTAACGTTTAATTACTTTATATCGTTTGTATCAATCCGATTTCGAGCTTCTACAATCTTAACTCTTAATCGCTTTCTATCTAAAGCTTGCGGATTGATATTACGGTTTTATGAAACGGCTTTCATAAGGATTTGCGAACGGTTTTTGCTTATCAGACGGAACGGTGTTTGCGATTTGCGCTTTGCATTTCCGCGAAACGTTCTAGTTTCTCATTGAAACGGGTTTGCGATTTGCTTTTAAAGCTTATCCGCGAAACATTTTTTGGTTCTATACAGATCAAAACGTTTTTTCAAAACGATCTCTGCGATTTGCTTTACGCTTATCCGCGAAACGTTTCTTACTTCTAATCAAAACGGGTTTGCGGTTTGCCTATAGCATCATCCGCGAAACGTTTTTAGATACATTCTAAGTCTATATAAATGGTTTCTGCAAACGCTTTTAAGCGAGTTTGCAAAACGTTTTCTCAGACTTGTATCGATTTGATTTGGTTCAAACACCAAAAATGAAAATCGATTTTAAACTATTATTTTGCTTTAAAATAATATGTTATATGTTGTATATTGAATGGAGTACTAATCCGCTTTCATGTTTTCTTTGCAAATAGAAAAATGACGGATCCTAGCAACACCACCCCCATTGACGCTTCCATCACTCAAACTCCACTCAATGTGTCAGCAACTGATGCAACGTTGACAAATGTTGGCACCATTGCTGCGACAACAACAACTACCCTACCAGTGGGTAATGTTGCTGATGAAACCACTCGCCGTAGCCTTTTTGGTGCTGGTCTTTATCAGACGGCTTCAATTGAAGGAACCTCAAATGCTCCGGTTGCAGTTTCAACTCCTCCGACAGTACCTAGTGTGTTCACTCAGGAATTGATGCCCGACAAGTTTGATGGCAAAGGCTTCAAAACGTGGCAGAATAAGATGATGTTCTTCCTGACAACATTGAAGTTGGACAAGTTCATCCAGGAGGACAAGCCCCTGATCCCTTACGGGATTGATGATGTGCACACTCTCGCAAGTGTTGACATATGGGTGCATTCCGACTTCATCTGCAAAGGGTACATTTTAGGTCGCCTCATTGATCCATTGTACCGGGTCTATTGTGATATCCCCACTGCGAAGGAGCTATGGAGATCACTGGACAAGAAGTACAGAGGTGAGGACGCTGGCTGCCAGAAGTATGTGGTTGCAAAATTCCATGACTTCAAAATGGTGGATTCAAAACCCATCATGGATCAGGTGGAAGCGTTTCAGCTCATTTGCCATGAAATCGCTGCTGAAGGGATATCCATCTACGAGACATTCACAACTCTCATCTTCATTCAAAAGCTTCCTCCAAGCTATGCGGATTTCAAGAACTACTTGAAGCACAAGAAGAAGAAGTTGGGGCTCGAAGATCTCATCATGAGGCTTCAGATGGAATCCAGGAACCGACTTGCTGAAACTGCAAATGCTAAGGAGCATAGTGTCAACATGACTGAGCACAAAAGCAAAGGAAAGGCACATGCTCAATCTCCTACTAAGCCTTCCAAAGCAGCTGCAGCCCTGAAGGCTACTGGAAAAAACTTCATGAACAAAGGCGTTGAAATCAATGCAAATGTGGAGAAATTCAAGGGGAAATGTCACTACTGCCGCAAAGTGGGGCAAAAGACTGCTGAGTATCGCAGCGAGATCAAGTATGAAAAGGCTCAGGCAAATCTCACTGAGGAGGATCTCGTTGCTGTGGTGACTGAGGCCAACATGGTTGAAAGCAACAACCCCAAGGAATGGTGGTATGACACTGGTGCAACCACTCACATTTGCACCGATAGGGCGATGTTCAGCACCTATCAGAAAAGCAAGACAGAGGAGAAGCTCAAAATGGGGAACACTGCAGTCTCCAAGATTGAAGGACGCAGCAATGTGATTTTGAAGATGACATCTGGACGTGAGGTCACTCTGACGAATGTGAAGCATGTGTCTGACATGAGGAAGAATCTGGTCTCGGGAACCTTGCTCAGCAAGAATGGATTCGCCACAAGTTTTGAGGCGGACAAGCTCGTGATTAGGAAGAATGGGATGTATTTGGGAAAGGGGTATGTTAAAGGTGGACTGGTTAAGTTGAATGTAATGACAGTCCTTCCGAAAGTTGTAGCTCCAAAAGTTTCAATGAATAAGAAAGAGCCAGTTGCTTATTTGGCTGAGTCTTTTAATATATGGCATGAAAGATTAGGCCATGTAAACAACAAATCTATACAAAGATTAATGAACTTAAATCTAATT
This sequence comes from Brassica juncea, assembly GCA_018703725.1. Lineage (NCBI taxonomy): Eukaryota > Viridiplantae > Streptophyta > Magnoliopsida > Brassicales > Brassicaceae > Brassica > Brassica juncea. Next base: position 13,572,155 of record CM031940.1, read on the forward strand.
CATAAATATAAAACAAGTAAACAAAAATGTGAAGTATGCGTATAGGCTAAGCTCACAAAAACGCCCTCACCTCGTGTTGAAAGAACTAATAAACCTCTAGATTTAATTCACACTGATTTATGTGATTTAAAATACATGCCAACTAGAGGTGGGAAAAAATACTTTGTGACCTTCATAGATGACTGCACAAAATATTGTTATGTATATCTATTACATAGCAAAGATGAAACCTTAGAAAAATTCAAAGAATTTAAACTCGAGGTAGAAAATCAGCTTAAAACAACTATTAAAATAGTTAGAAGCGATAGAGGAGGTGAGTATGATGGACCGTTTAATGCATTCTGTAAAGAACATGGAATTATTCATCAAACTACATCTCCTTATTCACCAGAATCTAATGGAGTTGCTGAACGTAAAAATCAAACTCTTAAAGAGATGATGAATGCAATGTTGCAGGAATCTGGGTTACCCCAGAACATGTGGGGGGAAGCGTTGCTTACCACTAATTATATCCTCAACAAAATTCCACACAAAGTAACTGGCAAAACTCCATATGAATTATGGAAAGGTATTTTACCTTCGTATAAATACCTCAAAGTGTGGGGGTGCTTGGCAAAAGTTGCGGTACCGCCACCAAAGAAGGTCATTATTGGACCTAAAACAGTGGATTGCATTTTCATCGGATATGCACATAATAGTACTGCTTATCGATTTCTGGTACATAAATCTGAAATATCAGATATCCATGAAAATACAGTCATGGAATCAAGAAATGCATCTTTCTTCGAAAATATTTTTCCATGCAAGGAAAAATAAGGTTCTAAACGAACTCGAGAAGAAAGAGACAACGATAATGACTCAGTAATTGAGACAAACGTCGATATTTCAGAAAATGAAAAAGAAGATGAACCTAGAAGGAGCAAAAGAGCTCGAAAGGAAAAATCATTTGGTGAAGATTTCCTAATGGCATTTTTAGTAGAAAATGTTCCAAAAAATTTGACAGAAGCCATGTCTTCACCAGACGCTCCGTTTTGGAACGAAGCTGTTAGAAGTGAATTCGATTCTATCATGCAAAACTATACATGGTACATTACGGATTTACCACCTGACTGCAAAGCATTAGGGAATAAATGGATTCTGACACGAAAACCAAACCCCGATGGAACACCTGGTGGAAAACACAAAGTTAGGCTTGTAGTTCAAGGATTCCGACAAAAGGAAGGCTTTGACTATTTTGATACATATTTTCCAGTAACAATAATAACATCAATAAGGCTGATGATAGCAATCGCATCTTTAAGAGACCTAGAAATTCATCAAATGGATGTAAAAACCGCTTTTCTAAATGGTGATTTAGAAGAGGAAATTTACATGAAACAACCTGAGGGTTTTTTCATTCCAGGACAGGAAGACAAAGTATGCCGACTTGTAAAGTCACTTTATGGGCTTAAACAAGCCCCTAAACAATGGCACGAAAAGTTTGACAGCACAATGATATCAAATGGGTTCAAAATTAATGAATGTGATAAATGCATATACTACAAAACTACCAAAAATGCGTATGTTTGGCTATGTCTATATGTAGATGATATGCTCATTATTGGAAGCAATAAAGACATAATCAATCAAACAAAGAACATGCTCAAAGGGAAATTTGAGATGAAGGACTTGGGATTAGCAAATGTTATTCTCGGGGTTAAAGTCACAAGAAATTCAAATGGAATTATCTTAACCCAATCTCATTATGCTCAAACAATATTAGAGAGATTTAAAAATTACCCTAATAGTACGGCAAAAACTCCGTTAGATCCCCAAATGCACTTGACAAAGAATTCAGGTGAAGCGGTTTCACAAAACGAGTATGCACGTGTGATTGGAAGTCTTATGTACTTGACCAATTGTACCAGACCAGATCTAGCGCATGCAGTAAACGTACTTAGTCGATATACAAGTAATCCAGGTCATACACACTGGAAAGCTATAACGAGAGTACTCAACTATTTGCGCTACACCAAAGATTTTGGGGTTCACTATGGTAAAGAACCAGCAGTTTTAGAAGGATACAGTGATGCTAACTGGATATCAGATTCTAAAAACTCAAAATCCACAAGTGGATATGTGTTTACATTAGGAGGAGCAGCAATATCATGGAAATCTACCAAACAAACAGTGTTAGCCAGATCTACTATGGAGTCTGAGTTCATAGCCTTAGACAAAGCAGCAGAAGAAGCTGAATGGCTTAGAAATTTTTTGGAAGATATTCCTATGTGGGAGAAACCTGTGCCAGCTATACGCATACATTGTGACAGTCAATCAGCTATAGCTCGGGCTCAGAATAATCTCTACAATGGTAAATCTCGTCACATCAGAAGACGACATAAAACCATTAGACAACTTATCTCAAATGGTGTAATCACAATAGACTACATCAAATCGGCTGACAACCTAGCGGATCCATTTACTAAAGGTTTGCCACGAGATGTTGTTGCTAAATCATCAAAAGGAATGGGTTTAAAGCCTATAACGAATTAGGATGCTTGATTGCAACCCTACCTATCATGACTGGAGATCCCAAGACGTAGGTTCAAAGGGAAAACAAAATCAAACAGAATCTAACCAAAGTACTTTGAGACAGAGTAGTCTCATCCCAGCTCCTAAGATGATAAAAGTGCTAACAAGTGTGAAAAGGATAAGCATAAGCTTTTAATGATTCCATAGCTTTCTTAAGCGGAGTATTACTCAATACTTTTCATGGTCAATCACCTAATGAGTGTGAAATGGGGCCGTTTCTAGGAGAATGAATGCAAGGCTATATTCTCTAAGTTCACTCATGAAAACCAGGAATAGTTCAGGGCCACAATGAACACAATAGAGAACTAAGTTCTACGAGAAAATGAAGCTGCGTTATGCCTGTTGTCTCGGTCTACATAAAACACTGGTTGGTTCAAGACATCATGTTCACCTTCTGGTAAAGTAAACCCGACAAATATTAACTATGAGTGGTTCAAGGCTTAAAAGTGCCACCTACTCAAACACAGCGAATTTTTCGCACACTCTCGATAAGTCTGTCTGTCTAGTCATTAGTATAAAGTCTAGTCAGTAAAAGTTTTATTTTTTTTAGAGTCTATCGAGTCTGCATTTAGTCTGCATATGTTTAGAGTCATTTCTATTCATGTGGAGAATTGTTGGATCAATTATATTAAGCCCATGGCTTTTATTGATTGGTGAAAAGAATATGACTTTGGGCTGGAAACATAAAGCCCAGGACAAGTCAATAATGAGGGGACTTTAGTTTGTCCCACATCGGAAACGAGAGATGAGATTGAGCAATATATATATATGTTCACATGATATCATTGTTCTAAACGGGTCAGAGAGAGAGGAGACCTCCCACGCACGAGCGCGTCCGTCTGTCCGGCCGGCTCGGCTCGGCTCGGCGTGGGCGTGGGCTTGGGTTTGGGCTTGGGTCTTGGGTCTTGGGTCTTGGTAGAGGGCCTCCGTCCCAATAAGATTCTTTTTGAGACCAATTAAGCCCAACGTTTTGCCCATTTAATTTAAAAAAAAAAAAACAGCATGACTTTCGTGATAAAACGACACGACGTTTATCTGTTCGCCAAAGATCAGAACGAGTCAACAGAAGAAAATCTTGCGGAGAAAGTTTCTCAACTTTCCACTCCCGAGATTTGCGAGAGATTTTCGCTAACGTGCTTCGCCAGTTACGAAATTCGAACTCTCATCTCTTCTTTAAAAACTCGTCTCTTCTCATTCATTTCTCAAGTTTTTCACCGCAAACAAACCAACAAAAAATCTCTCAGCGTAAGTCTTTTTACGAAAGTGTTTCGTAGAGTTTATAGTTCGATAGGGCGTTCACGAGTGAAGCGTGAATCGTTTCGCCATGGTTGTATCCTGGGACTCCATATTCGTACAGTTCCGTCTCACTACGGAGCGAATATTAAGAGTTAAGGAAAGAGATCATATCTCGCCTCCATGTGTATTTACGTTTACATTTTGTTTCTTTCCTTAACGTTTCATTACTTTATATTGTTTGTATCAATCCGATTTCGAGCTTCTACAGTTGCATCATGGACCACGATGTTAAATGCATTTCTTACTCTTCTTAACTACTCTTTCATTTAAAACGAATATTAACTAATGATTCAATTAGAATATTCTTGATCAAGCAAAATTCAGTCTACTATAAGACAGAAGACGTAAATTAAAACATTCATTCATATTGGAATACATTAAAATAATTTTGGAAAAGATAACAAATAACCATAATCGTGAACTTATATAAGTTGTTTTTACAATAGAACTTATAACTTAGATTGGCTTATACATAAACTTCTCATTGGGGCATCATGCGAATAATACAAAATCTTAAAATAAAACATCAACGAACGAGAGCGAGTTCCTGTTTCTGAACTTCCGAAGGCAATTTCACATCGGTGGCTAACCCGAGAACCTCAAATAGTCAAATGAGGTACCAAGTGATATCTATCTGCCACCATTTTAGTCCTTGCCTCGCCGATGACTCAAACGCATGGTGGTTGTTGTGCCAACTCTCTCCCATCGTAAGTATGCTTAACCACCTTCATCATATTCACAAAGATACCCAAACAGTGTTATAATAGCAAACAAGATATAATATTATTCACATATAAGAAAATGTTTGTTTGTTCTTTAGATCAATTTCTTGAAGTTATCGGATTATCATGCCGATATTTCCACCACGTTCAACTTATAGCACTCAGATTGGTTCACCCGTCCGATTTGATGTTCTTATAACGAGAATTAAATAGTTGAATTAATATATAGAATTCTTATATTATATATTACCACACGTTGCGAGATGTGTCTTTAGTCTTCCATGACCTCGAACCCCAAATATGGCATGCCGAGTTAACGAGCCATGTCACGTGGTACCCTAGCACACTTCCAATGCCCTGCCATCAAATATCATCAATTTCGTAACTAATAGTTATATCAAGAAAAAATAGTTATACAAAGACGTTTCATACATATTATTCTTTGAACCATACGTACTACTAATCAATGTTTGTTTTTGGGAATACCTAGTTAATGTTTAATACATATTATTCTTCAAAAAAAATTAAAGAAAAAGATTACGTACCCCGCCGCATGTAAGGTAAGGTAAACCACCGTAGAGATAGAGGACGGTCCAAAACATTAAGACGTGGAAGCCAATTGTCTTCCGTAGAAACCTATAGAACCATTGGTTCTTCAAGTCCGTCACGTTGTTTACGTCCACCACACTGTTACATTAGTTTGCATTGTTACAAACAACATCATAGTTAAGTCATACTATGGTGAAGAAGATATGAGATATACGTATACGTTACCTTATATTTTATATAATGGGTGTCAAATATCCACATGACATGGCTGAACAAAAATCCTTCCTTAGGGCTATGTGGGTCGCGGTCCGAATCAGTGAACTTGTGATGGAACCTATGTATGCTCACCCAATCCAATGGATCACCCTGGAAATATTCAATATTTTTTCTCTAATCATACCTCAAAAAAAGCATTTAACATATATTATGATACTCATTAGTTTTAGATTCACTTATCAAAATGCTGAATGTGTCTCTCAATGTAACACAAACTCATAATGTGTCTCTTAGTGTAACCAACTCAAAAAAAAATCTATAAACCGAATTTGGTTGACAAAAGAATATGTAAACCAGGGTTTGACCTGCAGAGCGAAAACAGCAGCATAAGCGATAGGATACTCAAGCCATTTTGGGAGCTTAAAGCTTCGATGAGCCAGGTTCCTATGATTCGAGAATGTGATGAGCAGGTTAGTCACTGGGACGAGGATCAGACCGAACCGTAATGCTTCCCACTTGTAATTAAATGGCGCCATGAGACACAAAAAGTGCACCGTCGTGACGGTCACCGCTCTTGCTACATCAGCCCACGACCAATATCTCTGAAAATATGGTCTTTTTTCCTTAGGCACCATGTCGCTTTGGCTAGAGCCATCGTCTCTGGTGGGATTACACATATCTGAACCTTGAGGAGCTGCACTTGTTTTAGTTGTAACTTATAAAGTTGTATGAACATAAGGCTGAGCAGATATGGATATATATGGGCTAATATCGTTGTGTCAAGGTCCACCTTTTTTAATTGGAATTTACGACTTCCTTCAATGCTCGCTATCGACTTCCTTCAATTTCTTCTTTGATATAATGGCAGCAGCAAATGTTTCACCCATCCCAAGTCTCTACAATAAATTAAAGGTTTTTCACAGCCTATACTCTTTTCATATACCATTATGAAAGAAAGAAAGATTTATACTCCCTCCATTTTTTTTATAAGTCGTTTTAGAACCTTGCACATAGATTAAGAAAAACATAAATTTCTTATATTTTCTAAACAAAAACATCATTAATTATTTATCTAACCACAAATCAACCAATGAAAAAATAGAAGACATATTATCATTGGTCATACAACATTAACTGTTAATAAATTTTACATAGAAAACCGAAAACGTCATATAATTTGGAACAAAAAATTTCCTCTAAAATGACTTATAAAAGAAACCGGAGGGAGTAATTGGTACGTAGTTGAGTATTAACGGCACCTCTACTCACAGCCAATCTACTTAAACTGGCTTGTCTCCAAATAAGGATATAACTAATAAAGCCCCAACGGCCAAGTCCATTAATTTGACTACATTTCTTTATATATTCATTTAAATACGTAACGTAGCAATCACTTACAATCTCTGGTTAACTAGTTCGAAAATTAATTTACACAGATGAAAATTTTTACGTCATTTTGGAGCTATTCATTTCATGCAGTGCTTCTGAAACCACAGACACTCCTCCTGCTTCTGTAACCGTCAACCTTCCGTCTGCACCTCTCACCAATGAACTCATTGATGTTAATGAGGAAGCACTACCACTGGTACCTACTCGTCTCGATGAAGTTTCTGAAAAAGGTGACCTCGATGAGGAACCCACAAAAGAAACTGCCTTTGTTAGTTCCATGGGAGCATGGTCGAAACCGCTCCGCTTCCCGCCTTCTCCTACTCTTCCTGAACCCGCTACACCAAAGCTTGGTGTCTCGGAGGCGGTAAAAGGCCAGTAGCCTCCTTCTGGCCTTCAATTAGTGAATCAATGAATGGCCACAAGCATAAGAAGGAGCAATTGAGGTATTCTCCAATGGAAAAGATGCCTCCTCCCGTTCTCAAGGATGACAGTAGCCTTCGATTTCCATGGGCTGCACGCATGAATCAATCATCGAAAAACCTTTTCCGTGCTGCTGAACCTACGTATCGACTTGATGGAACACCTCAGGTGACAATTACTTCCAAAGTTCTTAGATTAGAACCTGAGAATAAGGAAAAATACGTTGTAGGACAATTCCATAGGTGCTCTAATCCACTTGGAGGTCTTATCCATGCTGTCTTGAATAGATTATGGGGAAGGGAATGTAAGATATCTTGTCAGAAACTAGCAGAGTCGTCGTTTTTTTCTTCCATATTTCCCATGAAAATACTTGCAAATGGGTTATTCAACGGGGCGTGTGGCATGTGGATGATTTTCTCCTATTTGTGGCCCCTTAGAGTCCCGTAAACTCTTTTAAAAACTCCGAAGATTTCTACATTAAGAACTTCTCTAGATTAGGTATCAGTCACATAGCATCAGGTTTGGGAGAGATAATGCTTACGCATAGGCCTCGTCTAGATCCAACAAATATTGGGGAAGCTAAAATTTTAGTTGAGGTTGAGTTAGATAAACCATTCCCGAAGCTAATTACGCTTGATGATAAACAAGGCAATATCTACTTGGTAGATGTGGAGTATTCATGGATTCCTAGCGCTTTTGAAAGATGTGGAGCACTTGGCCACAAAGAGAAGAGGTGTTTACTTCCTCCCAAACCACTTGGATCTCCTGCTGTTACAAAAGAAACTCATGATATCAATGAAGAGATCCCAACGGTGAATATAGTTTCGTTGTTGCAAGATCCCTCTACTACACATGTTAACCACTTGGAACCAAACTTGCAATCACCTTCTGCCCATCAAGCACATGAGACTCCAAAAAACACTTCTTTTACTATTCATTCCGAGGATGCAAATTCTGTTCTGCTAACAGATTCGCATGAGGTACACTCTACCTCTTGCTTAAAACTTGATAATACTTTACCTATGTTAGCAGCTACAATCGCTGCCTCCTCTCAGTCACAAATTATGGAAGAAATTCCATCACAAGTTAACATTTTGGAAGCCTCATGCTTCTGAAAATGAGCAACCAATTGGTCCTCACTCGCCTCTCACTCACAACCTTCATCATTTTCATAAGGAGTCGGAGACTCCTCTTGCTTATGGGAAAGAGAGTGGTTTAGATGTGGTTGGAGAAACTTCTAGTTATAACTTAACTAGAGGAGAAAGACCAATAAAACCAGCACAAAAATTTCATGATATGGAATGGACAACGGTTAGTGGAAGGGGTAAAAAAGGTCGACGCGGCCGAGAAAACCATTTTCCTCTAGTTTTGTTCTTTCTTTTTCTTTCCTATTAGGATTTTTTTGTGGATCCTTCTTTAGGGTAGTGCGCTTACCCTTTTCTTGTTGCAAACTTTTTCAAACTTATGAGTATACTTATATTACTTATGCATTTTAATACGAAAGCGTTTAAAAAAAAAGTATAACCTTTTACATCATCCCAAGATGGCAAATTAAGATTTGATAAAGATCTAACAATCGCAGAGTCAATGGAAGAAATACAATCCATGTCACCCAAACCTATTAGAAGAACAAAATAACAAATCACGAGTAGCCAGAATGTGGTCGAACGCTAAACCATATTGATGATAATATTCCAAATCAAACTGAACGTTAAGCGAACCTCTCTTGATTACTAGTATGAAGTATCCCACATCACAACATTATGGGCTAAGACCTTATCTGCTGCTTCTTCATCAATTTTGCCGTCTTTACTTCTAGTTTAGATTGTGTTCTCTTGTATTGGGCTAAGACCTATCGCTTCTGCCTAGACTAATCTGGGCTGTGTGTTTTGTTTTCATTTAGTTCAAATTTTATAGAAAGCCCCTTTTGTTAAAACAAACATAAGCTTATAAAAATCCTTATAAAAACGTCTGGGATTTATTTTTTCGACTATTTTCTCGATATATGGTTCGCACATTTATAATATGATACTAACAACAACCATCCCAAAAATTGACAACACAAATAAAAGTCGATAGTTGTAACCGCAAGGCTACAACTAATCAAATAATTAAAGAGTAAAGACAAAGGTTGCAACCAACAACAACTAATTAACCAACTAGTTTCATTATTTTTAATCACATACAACCATAATCACTCTTCCCCTCAAATTTTAAATCGATCCAAAGAACAAAAACGTAAGCAACTTGATCACTCTTGTCCACCACTCGTTTAAAAGTATCCCCTCTTTCGACACGTGTCTAAAACGAGCCTGGCCCTATAGGCACTTTTACCTCATTAGCAAAGAGCTAGTGGTCCGGTCCCCCACAATATCGCATATACGGCAGCATCTATCACGCGTCCTCACGTTGTTCCTCCCGATCACGTGTCCGCCACTCCACGCGCTTCCGTTCCGCGTGGTACTACTCCTTGGACACACGCCAGCTGGCAATAGTGGGAGTCCGGCTGGCTACTTGCCTTATCCAAATTTTTATAAACGAAAGGGAATGATACTACGACGTGGCTGTCATCTCTCTGGACGTCATGGTCCACTAGTCCAGTCGGGATTGGTCGTCAAGTACGCTGTGAAAAAAAAAACGACAGTGACAGCGTAGCAACGACTACGTGACGGTCTTTAAAAATAAATCACAGTCATAGCTCCTTCTATTTGACCAGTAATATCATAACAAACTTTAAAATATAGAAAACTATGTTTTTTTTATCACGTTGTAAAATCATAAGCCATTGGAAATAGCAGAGATGATTTCTATAGTAGTCGTACATCGTGTTTGACATGGAAGCTGTTGTTGGTGGGCTATACACAACTTTCAAATAAGTATTGATTCTTTGTTATCTCTGTGCGTAGATCTTATTGAGTTTGTTGTGGAGATTGTTCTTACTAATGGATCTTGAATAGCAGAAGATTGGTTAATCCCCTGGATCCGAAACAACATCATATATTCTAATGGGATACTTATGAATTACACAGGTTTTTGTGGATTCTTTTAGCCATTGAAGACAGGTAAAGATGATTTCTAGGTCGTACACGAATTTGTTAGACCTTGCGTCAGGGAACTTCCCTGTAATGGGGAGAGAGCCTAGTAGTAGTACTAGTAGCAGTAGCAGGAGGCTTCCTAGGGTGATGACAGTTCCTGGCAACGTCTCCGAGTTTGATGATGACGATCAAGCACATAGTGTCTCCTCCGACAATCCTTCCTCTTCCGATCGAATGATCATCGTAGCTAATCGTCTCCCCTTGAAGGCCGAGAGACTAAAAAACGGAAGCTGGAGTTTCACCTGGGACCAAGACGGGTTGTATCTGCAGCTCAAGGACGGTTTACCCGAGGATATGGAGGTCTTATACGTCGGATCTTTGACCGTCGATGTCGAATCACAGGAACAAGAGGAAGTAGCGCAGATACTGTTGGAAAAATTCAAATGCGTCCCCACATTCTTCCCACCTGATTTGCATTCCAAGTTTTACTACGGATTCTGCAAGAAGCAGTTATGGCCGTTATTCCATTACATGCTTCCGTTTTCACCTCAGGACGGAAAAAGATTTGATCGGTCTATGTGGGAGGCTTACGTGGCAGCGAACAAGCTTTTCTTCCAGAGAGTCGTCGAGGTTATAAACCCGGACGATGATTACGTCTGGATCCACGACTACCACTTGATGGTTTTACCTACTTTCCTGAGAAGACGTTTCAACCGGATCAGAATGGGCTTTTTCCTCCACAGCCCGTTCCCTTCGTCAGAGATCTACAGGTCTCTCCCCGTCCGGGAAGAGATCCTCAAGGCGTTGCTGAACAGCGATCTCATCGGCTTCCACACGTTCGATTACGCTCGTCACTTCCTCGCTTGCTGCAGCCGGATGCTGGGGTTGGAGTATCAGTCTAAAAGAGGCTACATTGGATTGGAGTATTACGGGAGGACTGTGGGGATAAAGATCATGCCCGTGGGGATCGACATGGGTCGGATTCAGGCCGTGATGAGGGATTCAGAGGAGGAAGGTAAGGTGAAGGAGCTCAGAGAGCGGTACCAAGGCAAGACGGTGTTGCTTGGGATTGATGACTTGGATGTTTTCAAAGGTATCGACCTGAAGCTACTAGCGATGGAGCAGATGCTTAAGCAGCATCCGAGCTGGAGGGGAAAGGCCGTCTTGGTTCAGATTGTGAATCCTGCTAGGGGTAAAGGGATTGATACTGAGAAAATACGCGGCGAAATCGAAGAAAGCTGCAGGAGGATCAACGAAGCTTTTGGATATCAACCAATTGTATATATTGATACTCCAATTTCGATAACTGAGATGAATGCTTATTACCATATCGCCGAGTGTGTAGTCGTTACAGCGGTTAGAGATGGTATGAACCTGACTCCCTATGAGTATATAGTATGTAGACAAGGTCCAAAGAAGAGCATGTTGGTTGTATCCGAGTTTATTGGATGTTCTCCTTCGCTTAGCGGTGCGATAAGGGTGAACCCCTGGAACGTCGAAGCGACCGGAGAAGCGCTGAACGAGGCTATCTCGATGAGTGATGCCGAGAAACAGCTGCGGCATGAGAAACATTTCAGATATGTTAGTACCCACGACGTTGCGTTTTGGTCGAGAAGTTTCTTGCAAGACCTGGAGAGGATATGCGTGGACCATTTCAAGAAAAGGTGTTGGGGGATGGGGATCAGTTTTGGTTTCAGAGTTGTGGCGCTTGATCCCAACTTTAGGAAGCTTTCGATACCGAGCATTGTTTCGGACTACAAGAGGGCGAAACGCAGAGTTATGCTGTTGGATTACGATGGCACCCTGATGCCTCAAAACTCCATTAATAAAGCTCCTAGCCAGGAAGTTATGAACTTCTTGGATGCACTCTGTGAGGACAATAAGAATTCAGTTTTCATTGTCAGCGGAAGAGGAAGGGATAGCTTAGGCAAATGGTTCTCTCCGTGCAAAAACGTTGGAATTGCAGCAGAGCATGGATACTTCTTAAAGTACTTTTCTTCTCTAGATTGTTTTTGTTGTAACTTATTCTCCTTCAATGTTAGTAACATGTCTTCTTTTTTTTTTAGGTGGCCAGGGAGTGAAGAATGGGAAACATGTGGCCAGGGAACCGATTTTGGTTGGATGCAGATAGTGGAACCTGTAATGAAACAGTACACTGAATCGACGGATGGATCTTCCATTGAAGTAAAAGATAGTGCTCTGGTTTGGCAATACAGGGATGCAGAACAAGGCTTTGGTTCTTTGCAAGCAAAGGAAATGTTAGACCATCTAGAGAGTGTTCTAGCTAATGAGCCTGTTGCAGTCAAGAGCGGTCACTACATTGTTGAAGTCAAGCCTCAGGTAAGTTTTTTTTTTCTGCTTGATCCAATCTTCTTCTTGGTACTTATTATTATTTTTTTTTTGTAAAGGGAGTGAGCAAAGGATCTGTGTCAGAAAAGATATTTTCATCAATGGCTGAAGAGGGGAGACCAGTTGATTTCGTGCTATGTATTGGAGATGACCGATCTGACGAAGACATGTTTGAGGCGATTGGTAATGCAATGTCGAAGAACCTGCTCTGCGGAGATGCTCTTGTGTTTGCATGCACAGTTGGACAAAAGCCAAGCAAGGCTAAATATTATTTGGACGATACGTTGGAAGTGGCAAGCATGCTTGAATCTCTAGCTGAAGCATCAGATGCTTCAAATTTCTCAATGCGTGAACTTGATGATGCTCTTTGATTCGGAAACCAGAGTCAATGCCAGGTTTTTGTTCTATTTTCTCTGTTTCTGCAACAAACGATGGTATCAATGAATAATGTGCATAGATGGCTAAAGAGATGATACAGACAAAGACAAGGAAAACAAAAGAAGAGACTTGTGTTTGGTCTTGTTGTGATTGAAAGAAAGGATAAAAGGGCGATGTGAAGTTTTGTTCTGTTCAGATGGTGTTTTGAGGAGCAAAAGACTGAGGAAAATAGCTGTGTGTCTGGTTTCTTTAAAATCTTTGCAGGATGTTGAAGTAAGAACAAGCAAAAGCTTTGGTCTTTATTTTCATTTCTAATATTATTTTTAAGATTGTAATTGGATGATCTTGGGAAACTGTGAAGAAAAAATGTTACTTCCTATGTTTCATAATAGATGATGTTTTAGAAAGTTTTCGTTGTTTCAAAATATACAATATTTTGGTATTTTTATGTTAATTTTAACTTTATTGAAAACTATGCAATCAATTAGTTGTTGCAGTCATTTCTGTAATTGGTTGAATAGTTTTTAAATTATATTTTTTAAACTATTTTTTAGAAAAAAAAAAGTAAATTTATTAATCTTTGTGCAATGAATCAAAACTTCATGTATTATGAAAAGGAGAGAGTATGCAAAGATAAGGGCATCTCCATTAGCTGTTTTAATGGGGTTTATGGGCTCGGTTTCATAGGCCCGGAAGGGAAAAAGAAAATAAATATTGGGCTATTTTCGGTGAACCGGGTCTTGTGAGTGACCCCGTATGAGACGGGTTCAACACACGTGTCGCGGCCACGCGAGCTCGAGTTTACGGGAGAAAGACCATTCATTTTCGTGTCTTTCTCAAATAGCTAGGGTTTCTCTCCGATAGGCAATTGAGAGGCGATTTCACGTGACGACGAGTTCCGGAGCTTTTCACCATCGAATCGACGAGGAACGATCTTCTCCACGAGCTCAGGTCAGTATCAAGTAGATTCTCCTTCTTATTTAAGCGTTTTTGGGATCTCGGGGATTCTTAATCGATCTAGGGTTTCGTACTAGGGTTCGAAATCGACATGGGGGTTTCGATTACTCGTCATGCGGGGTTGTATTTATCGAGTTAGGGTTGGTTAATCGGAGATTCGAAATTGATTTGGGGATTTAGGGTTACAGTTCGAAATTGATTTGGGGGTTTTGGGGTTACGGTTCAAAATCGATTTTGTGGGTTTCTTTTTATGGTTTTAAATCGTCATGAAGGGTTAATTGTTTCATTTTCATCATATTGATGAGTTTGAGGACTTTGCTAAATGACTTTGCTTTTCTTCTACAGATGGATCCTGCAGCAGAGAGAAGAGACACAAAGAGGAACATTGAGTACAACAACAGTTTACGATATGTGGCGGAATCAGAGTATGGGATTCCAACAAGGTGTTACTGTGGTGGGAGAATGATTGACGAGGTACAGAAGAAGGAGGAGTATGACACTCTTCCTGGGAAGCGCTTCTTCACCTGCATAAACTACGAGGTAAGGCTCAGTACTCAGTTGTCTTTACTCGTCAGCATCTCGTAGGTTTATGTTTTGTTTATGATGACTTCTGATATGTTTTTTATGGTTTCCCCAAGGCTGATGGGCTCCATTATCGTCAGCCTTGGGTGACTGGTGTCCAGGAAGAGATCGAAAAGCTGAGTAAGCGGTTGGAGGATGCTGAGCAGGTGATCAAGGAGGTGCATATCCTCAATAAACAGATTGAGTCACTGGAGGTATGTGAACCTTCATTGCATAGCATAGTTCTTTCATTGCTTACATTGGTTTCATTGATTGCTGTTTCATTATAGTTTTATTACTTAGTTTCATTGCTTATTATTAACTCAGTTTCATTTGTGTGTCCATGTGCAGGAACAGGTTAAAATCCTCTCTGGGCAGGTGGATGCTCTCACTGTGCAGGTCGGTGACCTGGAGATGGTCTGCTTTGATTGAAAAGCCAAGGTAAGACTCCAGTTCCTATACGTTTCTCGTTTTTTTTACAAAGTAGAACTATTATTGAACTAGGACTAAACTACAACCGAACTATAGCTATTATTGAACTAGGACTGAACTATAAGCTATAACTATTATTGAACTAGGACTGAACTATAACTTAATCAATGAGTTAGAGTTAGTTTAATGAATGCTCTCTGTGATGTTTGGTTTCCGTTTTGAAATGATTTGATGTGTAATGAATGCGGTGTGTGGAATAGTTGTTTAGTTGTTGGGAACTTAAGTATAATCAATGTTTGGTAGTTAGACTTAAAGCAAAAACTAGTTTAAAAACATAACACAAACCACTTATGAAAACACAAACACAAAGACAAACCACATCTGAAAACATTTCGCAAATCCACTTACAGAAACACAAACCACTTCTGAAAACACAAACACAATCCCAAATGGATCCTTCTTCCCTAAACCTATTAACCTCCCAGTGCAGTCAAACAGTTGGCTCGTCTGCTGTTCCTAAACCGCTTGAAAGGAGAAAGTGGACAACACAAGAAGACATTGTCCTCATCAGTGCCTGGTTGAACACCAGTAAGGATCCCATAGTTAGTAACTAGCAGAAGTTAGGGTCATTTTGGAAAAGAATAGAGGATTATTTTAATTCAAGCGCTCAGCTCACTGGCTTTGCTCCTAGAGAGTGGAGTCAGTGTAAGCAGAGGTGGGGAAGAGTGAACGAGCAGGTTTGCAAGTTCGTGGGAAACTATGAGGCCGCGTTGAAGGACCAAGCAAGTGGCCAAAACGAGAATGATGTCATGAAGGCTGCTCATGACATCTTCTTAAATGACTATGGGTCCAAGTTCGGGCTTGAACATGCGTGGAGGGAACTTCGATATAATCAGAAATGGAGATCAAACTCTAAAGAAGGTGCAAAGGAGAAAAGGAAGGAAGCTGCAGAGGTGGAACCTGAGTTCGAAGAGGTGAGACCTCCTAGTGTTAAAGCGGCCAAACGCAAGAAGCGTGGGAATGAAGCCTATGATCAATTACAGAGCATGCTAGGGGTGAAAGAGACCATTTCGAAGCAGAGACTCCTTGAGCGTCTCCTTGCTCGAGAGACACTTTCTGATATAGAAGTTTCTCTCAAGAACAAACTTGTCTCTGATTTGCTTTGATTGCTTCCTTGGTTGGTTTCTGAAATAGATTTATTATTAACTTGATAGCTTGCTTGATCTGCTTTAACTTGCTTGTTTAACTTAGCTAAAATGTTAAATGGTTTACTAACTTGTTCTCTTTTCTTTTGCAGGTCACGGGTTCTACTGGCTTCACGGGTTCTACTGTCTTCTCTACTGGCTTCACGTGTTTCAAAGGGTTCTACTGTCTTCTATACTGTCTTCTCTACCAATCAACTATCTCCTCTGTCTTCTCTACTTGTTCACGGGTTGTGTAGACTAGTTGTTTCAGTGTACTTGACAAGTGCAGTATTTTGTTTGTCTCTGCACTTGTCCATTTCATTCACGGGTTATGTAAGACGAACTGTAGGATGTGTCTCAACTTGTTTCCCTCACGGGTTAATGTAAAATGAACTCTATAAATTAAGTATCTCCTTGCTTCTCCATTTCACTTGCAACTTCTCTTGCATCAAATCCTCTCAACTTCTCTCTACAACCATTTCTCTCAACTTCTCTATACAACAAATTCTCTGAACTTCTCTTTTAAAAACACTTAATCAACTTCTTTTAAAAACACTTAATCAACTTCTTTGTTTCCATTGATTATGTAAACATATCTCTTTTCTTATTTGTTTTTTTACTTCTTTTAAAAAACCTATATCTTTTCTAATTTGATTCTATAAACCTATCTCTTTTCTAATTTGTTTCTCTACTTCTTTTATATTTTTCTATTTCTTTTCTAAACACTCAACCAAATTTCGAAGATAATGTCTTCCTCATCGTCAGATGCCATAGATGATAAAATAGACGAAGCTTTTGAAGACATGTTCGACCAACAATTTGATCAAATGTATGACTCAATAGTTCATGGTGCAGCCAAGAAGCAGAAGAAACGAGCTTATATCGAAAGAGAGCGGGAACAAGGACACAATCAACTATGGAACGACTATTTCAGTAAAAATCCTACATACGGGCCGGAATTGTTTAGGCGCCATTTTTGAATGAACAAGCCATTGTTCCTTAGCATCGTCGATCGTCTAAGTAATGAAGTTCCATACTTTCAACAAAAAAAAAAATGCTCACGGAAGGTACGGGCTATCTGCACTGCAAAAGTGTACGGCAGCTATACGTATGCTGGCATATTGTCAAGCGGGAGATACGTGTGACGAATATCTCCGCCTAGCTGAAAGTACTGCACTTTTATGTTTGGATAATTTCACTACTGCGATAATACAATTGTATGGAGACGAGTATCTAAGAAGACCTACATCGGATGATCTTCAACGATTGCTCGATGAAGGAGAGGTACGCGGGTTTCCAGGGATGATAGGCAGCATTGACTGTATGCATTGGGAGTGGAAGAACTGCCCAACGACTTGGAGGGGACAGTACACACGTGGTTCAGGAAAGCCGACAATTGTCTTAGAAGCTGTGGCATCATATGATCTTTGGATATGGCACGCATTCTTCGGACTACCAGGTACTCTCAGCGATATTAATGTTCTCGATCGGTCACCAGTTTTCGATGATATTATACACGGTCAAGCTCCTAAATTTACTTTCAAGGTGAACGGCCACACTTATCGTAAGGCGTACTACCTTAGCAATGGAATTTATCCGAAATGGTCAATATTTATCCAATCCATCACACTTCCTCAAGGTCCTAAAGCAGAGTTATTTGCTGAGCGTCAAGAATCAGTCAGAAAAGATGTCGAACGTGCCTTTGGAGTTTTGCAATCAAGGTTTGCAATAGTTAAAAACCCAGGATTACTATGGAACAAGGAAAAACTAGGAAGGATTATGAGAGTTTGTATCATATTACACAATATGATAGTAGAGGACGAACGAGACACACACCCTCGATATGATACATCTCACTTCGAATCCGGAGAGTCAAGCAGAAATTTCGAGGTTGATGTCTTCTCCTCAACAAAAAGCCTTTCCAGTATCGGTCAAAAGCGTCACACTCGCAATGAAATTCGGGATCAACAGATACATAATCGTTTGAAAGCCGATTTAGTTGAAAATTTATGGCAAATGTTTGGTAATCAAGATGAATAATCTTTGTATGTTCATGCTTTTATTGAATAAAATCTTTTTAAAATTTTTAAAAATATTATTTTTAATATTTTTATTCCTAAGTACTTCATATTCAGGTTCACTAATGGAAAAAACAGAGTTTATAGAGGTTCATCACTATTCACAGTTCCATAAAAAAATATTAAAAAAATTGAATGAATCCCAAGAGAGGGTTCACTAATGGAGATGCTGTAGGATGTTCACCATTGTTGAGAAATTTTCAATATATTTTTTCTTGTTTTTCATGTGTAGTTCTGAGCCCAGTTCAGTAGCCTATTGGGCCCTACGTATTTTGTCGCTTACTGTCGGATTGCTTTTCAAGATTTTCATTAAATTCCTTCGCCCTCTTTTTTTTTTTGATTGGTTGCGTTGCATTGATGAGTGAGCTTTGCAAATGAAAAGAAAAGTCCAATGGAGAAGAAAACTGATGGGAAGATGAAGAGTGTGGCTTCGATTCCGGATAACTATGTATCCATCCTGCAGCTTCAGGAGCGCTGGATGAAGGAGAAAGAGGGGAAACACAATGAAACAGACTTGGGAGTGAAGCAGCAGCAGCGAGTTAGACAACGAAGGAGAGAAGAAGAAGAACCAAGGGTGAAGAAGCTCGAGGGAAAGAGTTTAGGAGGAACTGTTCATGTCAATCCTCGGGAAAAGGAACCAAATTGCGTTGAGAAAGAAGAAACTGAGGTCTCTGCAGTTGTGAGCAAGGAGGAGAAGGAAGATGGAGAATATTTGAAAAAGAGAAAGAAGAAATGGTCTAAGAAGAAGAACCAAGGTGGTTCTGTGAAGGAGGTTGGATCCAAAGCGTACGCCCCGAAGGAGATTCCAGGAGAGAATACTGTTCAAAACAGAGAGAATGCTGCTGCTAGTGCTGTAGAAACTCAGTTTCAGCATCTCCAGATCAAGAAGAGAGTGGAAGAGGATCGACAAGTCCATGGACCTGCGAGATTGAACAGAGGACATTACCGAAACCAAAATCATGAAGCAAGGACCATGGTGTGGGTGAAGAAGGGAGAGAAGTAGAGAACAATGCAGCTGGTGGTGGGAATGGCTTCAACGTTTAAAGGTTGGAACTTGGATAGTTTTGTGAACAGGGTTTGGTTCCTGTTCCTTTGGGGATGCATTGTATTGTATATAAATCGTAAATAATCTTGAATCTAAGAGCATGATTATGGTACCCATTTATCTGATGCCTGCACAACTCTAAGCACTTTGAATCATTGGATTCCTTTTCCAGTTTTAGTGTCAAGTCTCTTACAACAATGCATCAGTGCTTCTGAATCTGAGACAACTATTGAACACACTTGCAGACATAGATCTTTATATATATACTTCAACTAGGCAGATTAAGATTTTACTTGTTACACAGTATGGGGAAGTATCTATACTCAAGAGATATACACAGAGATATTCAAGGTCTCTTTACTCAGACAGAAGCTGGTGTTGGTGTTGAGGTTGAGGTTGAGGATGTAACACGGTTTTCAGGTGGGATTTCTGTAAACTCAGACAAGATTGCTCGGAACTCATCACCTGACATAGTCTCTTTCTCCAAAAGTACTTCAACAATCTTGTCCATGGCTTCACGGTTGTTCCTTATGTGCCCCAAAGCTATCTCGTACGCCCTGTCTGACAGCGTCTTCACCGCTGAATCAATGTCATTTGCAAGCTTCTCAGACATTGAGTTTCTTGCCATCATCCTCATGATCACATCGCTTTGAGCTGATGAGTCCATCAACGACCATGGTCCGATTTCAGACATTCCAAATGTTGTCACCATCTGCAAGATTTGTATATAAGCATAACTAGTTTGGGCTAACAGAAGAAGAAAAAAGAAGTGAAGCTAGAGATACCTGCTTAGCTAAACCAGTGATCTGTTGCAAGTCACCAACTGCACCAGTAGTCACCTCAGGCTCACCAAAGATGACTTCTTCAGCGGCTCTACCACCGAGTCCACCAACGATTCTTGCAAATAGTTGCTGTTTGGAGATTAGAGTTGGATCATCTGAAGGAATGAACCAAGTCAGACCTCTCGCTTGTCCTCTTGGAATCAATGTGACCTTTTGGACAGCATCATGCCCTGGAGTCAACGTTCTGCAAGAAAACAAAAAGAATGAGCTCTAGACAACACACACACAGACACACATGCTTCTGATCTGAGTCTGACTTACCCACAGACGGCATGGCCAACTTCATGGTAAGCAACCAAGCTTTTGCTCTTCCCATCTGTCATGACAGTTCCTTCCATCCCAGCTACAATTCTATCAATAGAGTCATCAATCTCTTTAGATGATATCGCCGTCTTTCCACGTCGTCCAGCCAATATGGCAGCCTCGTTCAAGAGGTTTGCAAGATCAGCTCCACTAAAACCAGGCGTTCTCATGGCTATTACTTCTAGTGAAACACCATCCTCGAATTTCTTATTCCCGGAATGAACCTTGAGTATCTCTGTTCTTCCTTTAACGTCTGGAACGTCAACAGACACCTGCATAAAGAACAACACACGTTTAAGCAACCAGCAGTGGAAGAAGATCTAAGGAAAGAGTCACAAAGCATTCTACGTACCTGCCGGTCAAAACGGCCTGGTCTAAGCAAGGCAGAGTCAAGAATATCTGCTCTGTTGGTTGCAGCAACTACGATGACACCAGTGTTACCTTCAAAACCATCCATCTCCGTCAAGAGCTGATTAAGCGTCTGTTCTCTTTCATCATTACCTCCACCAATTCCGGTTCCTCTTTGCCTACCAACAGCATCTATTTCATCCACAAAGACAATGCAGGGAGCGTTTTCCTTGGCCTTTTTGAAAAGATCACGGACCCTTGAAGCACCAACACCGACGAACATCTCAACAAACTCAGAACCTGAGATGGAAAAGAAAGGTACACCAGCTTCACCAGCAATGGCCTTTGCCAAGAGGGTTTTACCAGTACCAGGAGGACCAACAAGGAGAACACCTTTCGGGATCCGAGCACCAACCGCAGTGAACCTCTCAGGCTTCTTCAGAAACTCCACCACTTCCATGAAGTCTTGCTTGGCTTCATCGACGCCAGCAACATCATCAAAAGTTACACCAGTGTTTGGCTCCATCTGGAACTTCGCTTTGGACTGACCGATCTGAAGTGGGAAGCCAGGACCGCCAGGACCACCCATTCCACCAGAGGACCGTCTCGAAAGAAGGAACAAACCGCCGATCAGAATCAGAGGAAACGCAAGATTCCCAATCAAGTTGAGTAACGGAGAGCCTTGGTCTTCCTGAGCACTGTGTGCTGCGAAGTCAATATTCTTTGCCCTCAGCTTCTGGAGAAGCTCCTGACTCAACCCCGGTAGCTGCACGCGTACACGCTGAATCCTATTACCCAGCTCAGGAGAAACAGCCTCCACAATAGCTATTGTCCCATTCTCATACAAATCTACTTTATCAACCCTGCCTTTGTCTAAATACTCCAGGAACCTGGAATAAGACATCCTAGACGAAGAAACCCCTTGTTCATCTGCGTTTGCTTTCCCACTTCCAAGCAAACCGACTCCAGCAGCTGCAGCGTTTCCAAGCAAAAGCTTGAAGAAGCCTCTTCTCGCTTCATGTTTGTTCACATCCAAAGAAGCCTTCACAAGAGTAACTTTAGATGTCCTATCAACTGAAGGAAACGTTGAGGAGAGTCCAAGCTGTCTAAACCTATGTTTAGTTGCGTGGACAGACAATCCGCTCCCTATAAGACAAGACGTTGAAGCAGCCATCTGCACTATACATCAATTTTTTAATCAAATTTTTATGGTAAAAGTATAACAACATCCAATGACCTTGAACATGCAAGTTTATAGTAAAAGAATAATCAACATGATCGACCATTAGAGATGTATATGAACAAAGATTGGAACCTTTATATGCTCGTGAAATATAATCTATCAAAAATAGCCACTGAGTGTAAAATCATGCACAAGAAGTCTGAGATTACCGAGTGATAGAGCAAGGTAAGCTGCTGCTGAGATTACAAAGATGAGTGAAGAGAATCAAACCTGTGTAGATTTGGTAGACGACACAAGAAGCTTATGTGAAAGAAGACTCTGGACGGGGAAGAGAACTAAGCGGAGTTGGGTTTTTGAAGAGAAGAGATGTGGTGTCAGAACATCATACGTGTCTTCCTCTAATGGCATTTAATTTAAGAGGAGTTGAATAAAATCAATAATTTTTAATTATACTGTGCTTTATAAACTCAGATATCAATTTAATATTTTCAGTTTCATTTTGATTTTCCTACCTTTTTCACATAAAAATAACAAGTCAGTATTTTTATTTTGTAAGCATCCTTCAAAAAATATCGAAAACTGCATCATCTATTGTTAAGAAAAAAAATTACAATTAGAGTAAGTAATTTTCTTTCTAGAAGTCGAGCATAAAAATAACCAAAAAGAAAGAGTTTTAGTAACACAAGTAAAGCCACATGCATCATTTAGCAACCAAGCAAAACTAAAAGAAAGAAGAGAAAGACGTATCGAGTTTGAATAGTTTCTAAATCTCTCTTGACTAAGTTACACAACAAAGATACTCAAGATTGCTTAAATTCTTGGTGATCTCGTCTCTGAAGTGTTTTCATATACTTCACTGGATAAGATGAGCGTATGGGCAATATATAGCATATCATAACCCTAAAAGGAATAAAAATACTCACAAATTCATTCTTCTTCAGACATATTTGTGTCCCTAGAATCTGATAAAGCAGCATGGCGACCCAAGAGAACAAGATCAAGAAGCTTCCTCCTTGCGTCGTAGACTGGATTTGGATCTATCAAACGTCCTCTCTCATAAGCCTCTCTGAGAAACACTGTGTGCCTTTTCCCTTTAGTTGAAATATAAAACATCCCCGGGTGATCCAAGAACAGATCCCTTATGTTCAAATCAATCCCAAAACATTTTCTGAAATGGCTGATCTTTTCTACCTCCACCATCTTCTCCACAGTCAAGCTAAGGAACTCGTGGGCAATCGCAACCGCTCTTTTCTCTACTCCCATCACACCGGACTTGTTCTTTTTCTTGCCAACCATGTCCTCGTACGGCCCCACGTAAGGCAGTTTCTGCCATTCCTTCACTTTAGCCTTAAAGTTCTTGCTCAGTCTCATTCCTGGTGGGTAACTATGTTTGAAACTGAACTGAATATCGGTTCTATCAACACTGCAATCCTCCTCACAACACTCGACCACCCTCCATTTCTCAACCGCGGCTTCAAAACTCAGACTTTTACCTTCTTCTTGAACGAGCTCTAAGACATGTGTATTGGGTTCATGACCATCACTAAGCTTAAAAACATGAGGGTTCTTTGAGATCACAGAGTCCTCAAAGTCATCAGGGAGCCCAAGTTCTCTCCAGACCTTGAAAACCGCACGAAGAGGAACCGACTTTGATACGGACATAGACAGGAGCCTAACCAACCTGTCAACAACAACAGGCAAAGAAGCATTGATAGCCAAAGCCTCTCGGCGAGAAATCTCCATGGCTGCATCAGTTAACCTGCAAAAAGGCTGAGACTTCACAGGATCATACAAGACATGGAAAATGTGAGGGTACTTCCTCAGAAAAGAAGCGGCGCCACGGTTGAGGTGGAGCTTCTGGGAGAGCCTGGAGAGAAACTCAATGGATACAGAGGGAGGGTCAGCTGTTGGGTTCGCGAGGATGAGGTCTTGTATGGCGATGACCTTGAGAAGGTTCTTGTATTTGTCCATGAGCTTCTCGAAAACAGGGTCTCTTGATCTGGAAGCCACGTACTGGCCAGATGTCGTTGTTGATCGGAAAGTGATGATGGAGCCTCCACAAGGGTGGAGCAGAAGTGATCTCATGAAGCTAAACCTCATACTAACTTAAAGAGCTTTCTTCGTTGTTATAAATCACTCTCTGCAGAATTACGTCGAACACCTTGCGTGCATGGCAAAATAACAAAACTTTCTAGCAGCTATCAACGAGCCGAACTAAAGAAGTACATACCAATGTCGTCTTCCATATTTGTAGAGTCGATCTTTATATGATCCTTGTGTGGTCTGAATCGATTTTGTCTTCTTTTGTTTTTGAGTTCAAAATGTCAAATCGTTTTATAAAGGCATAAACATACTAGATTGTAAATTTACAAAATCTAATGTCTAAATTCGTAAATTGCATTAAATATGAGGGCCTATCCCGGTATCATTGTACTGGAGATAATGTATGTAACGGAAAAACTGCAAACGAAGCTTCAAACTGTCCATTTCTTACAAATCAACCTTCCACATAGCAAAATTTGGAAACTGAGTATTCTCTTTCTTTTTCTGGATTTTAGTAGTAGTATTCAAGCTTTATTTTCTTCTTATATTAATGGATTGTTTACATGGCTTACTCCATCAACTGAGCATGCCTGTCCGCAATCTATGGATATATAAAGACCAAACTATTTTACATACATTTCATCAATTATTGCTTTTCTTTCTCTTCTCCCACGCAAACACCATATTATACAACATTATTTACCGTTTTGTATATGGTTCCAGAACGATGAACCCTCAGAGCTTTGGAATCACTATTCTCAGAATCCCATCCCTGCTCCAAAGTCAATAACATATTGGGTGTTAGTGCTCTCTATGAAACTTGACAAATTCTACATAACTAATTTAAGCGAGTGACTGGTCCAAAACCACTACTTTTTTAGGTGTGCACTACAGTCTACACTTGCTAATCATAATGTTGGGTTGTTGAGAAGTATAGTTTCTACTTACATAAATTCAGCAGCAACGTTATCCTTGTTGACATTGCTAGGGAGTGGCCAGGAAACTTTGAATGGTCCTTGTAGTATTTCTTGCTTGTGATGATATCCAAAGATTGAACCTTTGGTGCATGCATCAACTTTTCGACAGACAGCCGTCAAGCTGCAGTAGTAGCACGGTAAGCATATTTGTTACTCAAAGCACACAAGTGTGTGAGTAATGAAAACATATTGAAAAGATATGTGAGTATGCGCATTAGTTACTTTAGTTTGTCGACCTCAACTCTTATATCATTGATACTAGCCCCTGGTAGCTCTACCGCCACAACATAGTTATGTTCATACTCTGCAACGTTTGATCTCGGAGACCAAACAGTCCCTGAAAAAAAGAAAACACGCTTCTATAAGTTCTCATGTTTATCAATGAAGATGAGTATGATCGAAGTACGGTTGCTAGCTCATGTACTTTTGGCTGTAGATCCAGGTATCTATATTTATTTGTATATATTGAGTTCTTTAAAAATGAAGTGTATCAGGGGCATCCTATATTTATTTGTATGCATACCTAGATTGGCTAACTTAGGAAGGTCAGGCTTGTATGGCTTTTCCAACTCTTCCTTTTGCTGATATGGTGAATCAGAAGAAACAAAGAACTCATCTTTTGCGGCGGCCTTGGAAAACTGTGGTGGGGCGTACTCAGGTCTGGAAAGCAATGGTTGTTGTGAAGAAGAAGATAACCCATTCGTTTTGGCCGCAGAGCACTTGGTAGATGCAGCGTCCTGTGGTATAGTCCTCTGCAGAAGAAATTTGAACAACAATTTTCTTTCATGTTAAGCAATTTTAATCACCAGATAAGATGAATAACGAAGTTGATGGTGTACCTCATCAGTTGAAGCCTGCCTCATAAAAAGACCCTGTGCAGAAGATGCTTGCCGAGCAAAATACAGCCTGTTGTCACCTCTTCTGATGACAGAGTTCTTCAAACTGATGCCGCTGCTAGTCTGATAAATAAATTGAAACGAAGACAACACAAAGAAACAGTGAACAACACTATTTGAGTATCTCAACTTCATAGAAATGATTGACTCACCAGACAAGAAGGAACTCAAAGTGGTACCTGGTCAGTGGGAGCCTGTTTCATAAAAAAGCCCTGCTCAGAAGATGCTTGCCGGGCAAAAGAGAGTTTGTTGTCACATCTTCTGATGACAGAGTTCAAACTGCTGCTACAGTTCTGAGCCATCATCACAAATGAATGAAAATAGATTTCTTAATAAACTGTTTGGGACAGATCAAAGAGAGAAAATCGGCAAAACAGCCGTTGATTCGTGACTGAGAGTAAATCGAATTGGACAAAGTAAGCTACGATCATAAATTCATCAGAACCGACGCAGATTTTAGATAGAAAGCTGCTCGATAAAATTCAAATCTATTGTGAACACACACAGATCTAGAGAGAGCATTAAACAAATCCAATTGGAACAACAGCGTCCAGTTACCGGAGCAATATTCACAGCTAGATTCGAGATCGTTCTACATCAGAAGTCAGAGAACTCCACAAAACTAAAACTAAAAAAAACTGATTCGAAAAAGAGAGAGAGAGAGAGAGTAATACCAAAGGGACGAGCGATGCGGAGGAGACGGGATCGTTGGTGGCTACCGAGAAGTGAGCGGCGACGGTGGCCAGTCTGCGCCTAGCGGTGATGGAATCGAGCTCCATATCTCTCTGATTTCTTCGATATGTGTCGGGAGAGGGATTAGAGATATTTTTTCTTCCCGGGAAACGGACAACAAAGATAAGGACCCATTCTAAAAGAAAAAAATATGTCATAATTTAATGGTTTTTATTTGAGAATATTATTATTATTATCGATGTTTGCTATATTTTTTTGAAAAAGTATATGTTTGCTATATTGTTTGTTGATAAAATGTGAATATTTTTTTCTGTCAAGATAAAATGTGAATATGATTGAACGTTTTTGAAACTCATTATTTTGTTTAATCTGAATATAAATTTTCTTTCGTTATACAAATAATAAAAATAAAAAATGTTCAGAGAAAAACTTTAGCTAGAATCGTAAGGCAAAACAATTAAAGTTAATATTCAAAACGAGCTGAAACCAAACCAGGAATCGAATGAAAGTTTTGAAAAGGTCCATAAATTTTAAAGGGGAGTTTATTGTTACAATCTGCAAAGGTAACGCAAGTTGCATTGTCTTGTCACAGAGTCCAAGCGAGTAATGTTTTCGTAAAAATTGCACCAAACAAACAGCAACAACAGCCATCATCATCGCTTGCGACTCCAAATCAAATCAAATCAATCAATCCAGCAGCTACCACGCTCCGATCAGATCCATCCACGTTGATTTCTCTCCCTCTTCCAGTCTCATCTTCCAATTCGAATCTGTGAATTTATTAAAGCTCACTCCCGATTCAGGTTCTTGATTTTTTTTTGAGCTGGGAATCATTGAGCTTCTTTCTGATTTGGAATGAGATTATTTCTCTATTGAGCTGAATCGAAACTCAGATTCGTTCGTGTTGATTTCCGTTTTATTTATGCTATTGCTTTAATTAGTCTCTTCTTGAAGCAGCCTGTTGTTCTTCTTTTTCCCCTTGTTGATACCAACCACAGTAATGAAAATTTCTCTTTCTGTAAAATCTTTTGATTCTTATGAAGAAAAAAAGTATGCTTCTTTTCATTCCGGTTTGGAAAATGCTGTGTGCTGAGAATCTTTGCATCAGCGTTTTAGGAGCCTGCCTTGAGTGGAATGTGGCTCTTGTAACTACTCTGCTCTTTCCACTTACTGTTCAGATCATTAGTTGCTAGGTTTTGATAATGGTAAATCTTCACTGGCTTAAGCTTCTGTTTGTGATTCTAGGTCAAACATCAAGTGATTCCAGAGCATTGCATTGCTTATTCATCAAAATCTTAGGTTCCTACCTTCCTTGAATTCAGTTACTCTGCTGGGATACGCTAGAAAAAGAGTTGGAAACTGAACCATTTGAACATAATTAGTATATGGTTCGCAGTGAGTCAAAGATAAATATTTCTTCCTTGAGATTCCAAGGCATAGAAGCTGTCCATCACAGGGGTAAATAAAGGCCCTGTGTACTTAGATTGTATGCTCTGTCGGAGTGGTCTGTGAATGGTAGCCAAAAAAGGTTGGCTGTTGAGTTTAGACTATTGATGGAGCAAAGAATACATCTACGTGGTGGTGGCACAGCTGAAGCGATATCCAATCAGGGAGATGTAGACGCAGAACAGGTTTTAGAGCCGTTTGATATTGAAAATGAAACCAGCAAGGAGACAAACCTATCCAGCAGTTTTGATGTTGGTTTCAGTTCAGGTGATAACCTCCAAACGTTACCTGGAGCCTCGAAAGATGGTATCTCTCCAGCCGACATCCTAAAAACACTCTTCTTTGTACTTGTATGGTACACTTTCAGCACATTTTTGACTCTGTAAGTGTGTCTTTGTGACGATCCCTTAGCCTTTTCTTGTTTTATTTTTGTTAAAGCTAGCGTTTAGTTTGTTTGCTTATTTTCTAGGTACAACAAAACTCTCTTAGGAGATGATTTGGGGAAATTTCCTGCTCCCTTGTTGATGAATACCATTCATTTTTCTATTCAAGCGGTTTTATCAAAGATGATAACTTGGTACTGGTCGGGAAGATTTCAACCTGATGTTACCATGTCATGGAGAGACTATTTCATTAGAGGTAAACTAACTAAAACTATGTCATGAACTCCTTTCTTTTTTTACTTGCCAATGAATATTCCATTAGCCATTACTTTTTATGTGATTTAGTTTTTTTTTCGGTTTTTAGATGCTGGTTATATTGAGTTTCTATGAACTGATGACCAACATGGACTTCCCTTTTCACAGTTGTACCAACAGCACTTGGAACTGCTATGGATATAAACCTAAGTAATGAGTCACTTGTCTTCATATCGGTTACGTTTGCAACAATGGTTAGTTGTTTTCTTTTATATTGTAGGCCTATGCAACGTGTCAGGAATTTGTGGATGAAAAAAGCCGAGACGTGCCTGATGAAATTCACGTTTTTTTCATTTGCAGTGCAAATCTGCAGCCCCAATATTTCTTCTGCTGTTTGCTTTTGCCTTCAGGTGCTTTATTCATACCTATTTTTTTGTTATCTTGTTCTTTAGATCATGTATGAGGTTCTGTACTTAACAAATTTATCAGTGGTAGACTCTATTGCTCTAGTTAAAACCTAATACTACTTTCGTTTACAGTATTCTCTTTGAATACACATCCTTTATATCAATCATCACACTGATTTTATGCTGCATTTTCCATCCTTTTTGTTTTGTTGTGTTATTCTGACACAGTTTCTCTTGTAAGGCTGGAGTCTCCAAGCCTAAAACTTTTTGGCATTATTTCAGTTATCTCAGCAGGAGTGTTGTTAACAGGTTTGTTTTTCTCCAAACATTTATAGTGCGTTACTCCGTTTTCTACATTAGCAAATTTCTTTCTTCCTGCCTGCTACAATATCCATTCACATGCCTTAGTTTTGGTTTTTCTAACCAAACTGTTAATTTGTATTTGTTTGCATCCAGTTGCAAAGGAGACGGAGTTTGAGTTTTGGGGTTTCGTTTTTGTCATGCTTGCTGCTGTCATGTCTGGTTTCCGTTGGTGTATGACCCAAGTTCTTTTGCAGGTATGTTATTTAAATCAGTTTATAATTGCTTCTAAACCATGCTGTGGATCTTTCTTTATTAACCCTTAGTTTTTGTCTTACAATACTTTTGGGGCATCCTGATTCCTGACGCCAACACTATATATGTAGAAAGAAACCTATGGTGAGTTTTGCGCTTGGTGTTTTATTGTTTATAGTTTTCATTGTTAATTTCTTGAAAGTTATAATACATGAATAATCTAATACTTTTCTGTTCATCTAGGCCTGAAAAATCCATTCACATTTATGAGTTGCGTGTCACCAGTGATGGCTATAGTGACGGGTCTCCTTTCTCTCCTTCTGGATCCATGGAGTGAATTTAGAGAGAACAGATACTTTGATAGCGGAGAGCATTTTGCTCGAACTTGTTTCTTGATGCTTTTTGGTGGAGCACTAGCTTTTTTCATGGTAAGCTTTTTGCTAACAATTTATAGTTCTGTAAGAATGAACTTGCCTTGATAGGTGGAGGCTGAAGCAGCTTGTGAATATCTAGTTTAGTATCTGATCATTTTTACATGCTCACTGGTTAGTATCTTGTTTCAGGTTTTAACAGAGTATGTTCTTGTTTCGGTGACCAGTGCTGTAACCGTCACAATAGCGGGCGTCGTTAAAGAGGCTGTCACCATAGTGGTAATTGCTAGATTGTATCAGTGCTAGCATTTGATGAATGGTGAATCAGATGAGGGATGTAAATATCTTCGTTGTTGTTCTTCTACTCGGTGTGTACAGGTTGCAGTGTTTTACTTCCATGACGAATTTACGTGGCTGAAAGGTTTTGGTCTGATGATTATCATGGTTGGTGTCAGTTTGTTCAACTGGTACAAGTAAGTAATTATTCATCTCCTTCTAGAGAGGGAACTTTTGATAACTTCTTTGTTAAAACAGCTGATATGTTGATCAATGAATAGAATCTCATGCTGAAACTGGTGTATACGCTTTGATAAATGATGTCTATCCAGATATGAGAAACTACAGAAGGGGCACAAAACAGAAGATGAGAAGCAGCTACAAGCTCCAAGCCAAACCGGAAAATATGTGATTCTTGATGAGACGGATGATCAAGAAGAGGGTCCTTGAGCATTTTTTGGTTGCATCCACATTTCTCTGGTAACTCTTTATAAACGTTCTCATGAAACTGGGTTTGCCTTCGTTTTTGCATGGAAACATCAGAGATTCGTAAGTAAATTGAATTCAAATCTATTTTATAGAATTACATAGTAACATCAGATTACATTATAAGCTTACTGTGTAAAATTGAAACTAAAACTAAACACCGTAATAAGAGAAGGAAGAAGAAGTATGAATACAAAAAGAATAATGAAATTGAATTTGATCAGATGTGGCATCCACAACAGAGGTAGAAGAAACAGAGAGTCGAAACGAGAACGACAGCTTCGACTACATACATCACGTTGTAAACCACTCCGTCCACTATCTCCGTATGCAGTATCTCTACTCTTTTCCACTTAAACGACGGTGGCGACGATGTAAACATACTCCTTAGTCGCTGCCATGTATGTGTTTCTTTCGCCGTCACTTCAGCCTCCTCTTTCTGCTGCTTCTTCTTCTTCAGAGACGTCCACCTCTTCATCACTCCCATCCTTTGTCTATCTCTCTCTTGACGACAGAGTCATCATGTCACAGTGCATTCTTATACCGAAGAGGAGACGGTGGCAATTTGGTGAATAGATCAACTAAGGAGAGGGTATTAATGTAAAGTGGGAGTAAGTAGGGAATGAGATCCTCTTGACCTTTTTCTTTGGAAAAGTAAAAACATTAGCTGGCGAAAGGTTGGAAGAAGGGAGTGAGGGGTAGTTTGGGGATTTCACTACAATGCTTTTCGTCGCTAATATTATTTTAGTTTAGAGAACAACGGTCCAGCAGTTTCGCTTCTTTTTCCGGAGCGGCCCACAAAACCAATGCAACAACGGTCCTTTCTCTCACATTCCTACACATGTCACGCTTTTTATATGAACCGTTATATAATGATATAAGTTAAACAAATATTTTCTTCATGTATATTTCTGATTGTATAGATTAGATTCTTACTACGTAATGTTGTAGTGTCGTAAAGAACTATATATGTATTTTAAGACCAATACAGATATTTTATTTTGACATGCAAGACAGCTCAAGTCTATTTGTCTACTTTACTTTCAGGATGATGAAAGGGAACGTAGCTGCGTCTCTATCAGCTCGATTATACACATAGCCGTTCTTTTTATCAATCGAAAGTTATGTAATTCAATCATACTAATTAATTCTTGTCATTTCTCATATTTTTATTTTTAGATTGGGAATGGTCATAAAGCACCTGTATCTCCCTTAATTAACTTAGTATGTCTTAATGCAACATATAGTATCTTAAAGTATAGCATTTGTCGACTTAGTTTTGGAGCTTGTATTGGCCCGAAACATGGATAAATATATTATTCAAAGCGTCTTCGTTCGGCCATGCTAATCTTTACTTGTAGACACGAATTTTTGTCGCGCCGCACGCAATAATAGGCTCAGAAAAGTCAAAAGTAGCTGAAATAAAACTCGAACGTTAAGAAAGTTGATTTGTCCATAAACATCTGACTCGAGGGATGAAAATTAATTTTTCAGATCGTCAGGTTTAGGTCTTCGAATGCTGGACCAAATTCTGAGATGGACCAAATGGCCAAAACAAAATCTCTCACATCCAAAATTATTCTATATGGACCAAATACATACAAATTACAATATTATCCTTAATGAATGGATAATATGAGTCATTGGATCATCTCATCTATGATTTAATCTTGGCCACACGATTTTATTCATTCTCTTTCTTTCTCTCTTTCTCTTTCTTTAATCTCAGCCACTCACAACCACACAATCTTACTCATCTTCTTCTCTTATTCGACTGGGTACAACTAGTACCACTAGTATAACTCGAACAAATAAACATGTTAATAAATTGTATAATTGGTAGATAAATGTTATAATTTACACATAAAATAAAAAAACAAATATCTAATTGGTATATAATGACAAAATTTCATCTATTTTATTTGAGGTTTTTCAATTTTTATTAAATTATTACATTATATTCTTAATTTTACATTAGATACTTTATTCATTTGAAGTTTAGTAATTATATTAGCTATATTATTATGATAAACAAACTTTTACAAAGCTACGATGTGAAAATATTGGTACAACCTAAAACTAGACATATAAACATTTGATATAATCTTTATTATATATTAGACGAGTATTACTCGTACAACTAGAACAACTTTGACATTTCAGAAATTAAAAAAAAAAACAATTTGGTATTCTATATGAGAAAAGCAATCAAATATCTCAATTGGTATGTACTCAGAAAGTTTCTCTTAATTTATTTGAAGTTTTGGAAAAAAACATTAAAAATTATTACACAACTCCATAAGTTTACATGATCTGCCTTATACTTTTAAGGTTTGTTAACTTGTTTGTCCACATAATTTTTTGAAAACATACATGAAATGTATTTATACAAAATTGATGACTTCATTGTAACCGGGCAAAAGCATGTAAACATAAATAAGTGGTACCACTGAAGTAACTGTATTTATTATGTGGTACAACTAAAATTTTCTGATTTCACTGCCAAAGTACAACTATGTACAAACTGGTACAACTCAAAAACTAGTACAACTATGTACAAACCGGTACAACTCAAATACTAGTACAACTATGTTATTTTATTTTATATTGTGCATCACGTTTTTAAATGTGTATCATGTTTTAAACATTGTGGTTGAATACTAATGTTGAATATTTTTAAGTAATTTTTTGACAATTATTATATCATTACATAAGTGTACATAATCTACCTTATACTTTAACTGTTTGCTTACTTGATTAACCACATTATTTTGGAAAAAAAAAACATAATCTAACTTTCGAAAATTGTTAGTTTAAGTTAATGTCAATGTTATGAGCCCGTTTTGTGATATATTCCTAATTTTATTAAGGTTTTATGATTTCTTTTTTTTTCTTCTAATTATTACACCACCCTATAAGTTTACGTAATATACCTTATACTTTTAATGTTTCTCTTATTTGGTTAGCCACATCATTCTGGAAAAACATACTTTGTATTTGCTTACAAAATTGACGATTTTAAAATATGTTAGAGCAATGGTTGAAGAATTTTCTGGCTACGCATCTAGCTTTTTGGCCTAGAGAGCAAAAACATGAAGATGACTTTTCCAAAAATAGTACAACTAGTATAACTAGTACAATTTATAAATGCATCAATATCTATTGAGCCTGATTTTGGTCTTGCTTGTCTAGAATCAATCAAAGAGAGGAAGCAGATTAGACCAATATGTCTTATTGGTTCTACATCATTCTCTTTTCTAGCATCTTCATATGCTGAAAACAATAAATACAGGAAATTATACATCTCATAATTAAGTGATGCCATTTCATGATTTCATAATTTCTCAAAGCTATGTCATATTTTTCGGTGTGAATGAATATCATGATGACACATAAGAAAATCATTTCTTAAATAATGCCTAGGGGATACTCAATCTATATATAAGTTATTCTCTTTTTAGTTGTACTAGTTGTTCAAATTGTAGTTGTACAAGTTATACTAGTTTGAGTTGTACTGGTTGTACTAGTTTGAGTTGTACTAGTTGCACTAGTAATACTCTGCATTCTTCTTTATCTTGAATCTCGTATGTAAGAGATGAAATTTGATTCTGGATAAGATATAATTGATTAAATATGACTATGGGTTGATCGATTTGAGATAAGAAAGAGAAAATTAGTGGATGTTTGAAGAAATTTTTTGATTTAATTTTATGGTGAAAGAACTATTAATGGAGAAGAAAGGGGGAAGAAGAAGAAGATTGGGTCAGGTTTTGGATCTAAATCTGGGTCAGATCTTGGGTAGGATAGTAGTGGCATAGCTTAGTAAATATATTTAAGTCTTTAGGTTTTTTAGTTATTTTGGTTTGATTCCTATTTAAATTTAAATGTAAAATAAATAAAAAAAGAATGGGTCTAATTGAGATTTTTTGGACCCCAAGTGGTCTATACTAGCATTTGATTCTCGAATGCTACTAGGACTACTATTTTTCAGATCGTCAGGTTTAGGTCTTCGAATGCTACTAGGACTACTATTAAACAACTGGATCGTATACAGCTTATAGAATTGATGTTTTGTAATCAGTTTGGCATATATATAAAACAACAAAGCATGCATGCGTATCATCATGATTCACGATATGAAAAAAGGGTGAGCACTCAAATGAGTGTCACTTTCACATGGACAGCTAGGAGTTCACAAAACCTTACAAGGAAAAATGCTGTTAGTTTAAGTTGTTAAAATGATTTACGATCAGTTTGGCATATAAAACAACAAAGCATGCATGCGTATCATCATGATTCACGATCTACAATACGACAAGATGTACGATATGAAAAAAATGAGTGTCACTTTCCCATGGCAGCTAGGAGTTCAAAAAACCTTACAAGGATGCTTTTAGTTTAAATTGTTGAAATAATTACCATTTGCAACGTGGCCCATTAGCTCAGTTGGTTAGAGCGTCGTGCTAATAACGCGAAGGTCGCAGGTTCGAAACCTGCATGGGCCATTAATTTTTCTGTAATAATCCTAAACACTATTTCTACTTCTTTTTAAAGCCCAACGAGAATTACAAAAAGTTAACTTCCGTTGGATATACGAATCCCTTAGTTGAAAAACTCCATGGGCCAGTAGTTGGCCCAACTAAAAAGTCGCCCCATAATGGTAAAATATTATAACGGCACGTTGTTGATTTGGTCCTCACGTAAAACACCGTGTAGTCTAGATTCCTTCGTAGCCGTTCCCTTGCTCCATTTTCAGTCACCAACTCCAACTTCTCCGAGAAGCAAATCCTTTCCCGGGGGAAAAAACAATTCCCAGAAAACCTCGTAAAGGGAGCGAATAACTGATTCGAGCTTCAACCACACAAAACCTAGTCATCGCTTTGCTTTCTTCTACTTATTTAATAGAAAAGTCACAGCTAAGAAAGTTCCTTCTTTCGCATTCTTTTCTTCCTCGTAGAGCAATCGCATTACCTTAAACCCCACTCAACGAATCCGATCTCTGTTTCACTCTTCACCTTTCCTCTTCACATATAAAAACGATGGCAAGTGTCGTAATCATCGATTCGTCGAGTCTCATCGGAGAAGAAGAAGAGGAATTAATTGATAATCGTATTAATCGATCTGGTGTGGTATGGCGAGTACCAGCGGAGGAAGAGGCGAGGACGGGAGGCCGCCGCAGATGCAGCCTGTTCGGTCTCTGTCTCGGAGGATGACGCGAGCTGGGACGATGATGATTGATCATGCTAACGAAGACGAGAACGTCGTTGACAGCGAGCTCGTGCCTTCTTCTCTTGCTTCCATTGCTCCTGTTCTTCGAGTAGCTAATGAGATTGAGGGTCATAACCCGCGGGTTGCTTACCTATGTATGATTCTTCTCTCTTTTACTCACTTTATCAAAAAAATTTGGAGTTTTTTCTGATTCTTTATGCAACTGCTATAGCTAGTTTCGTCATCTATGGTAACGGATTTTGAGCAGCAGTGTTGTCTCTGTTTTCACTCATTCACTAGGTCGTTTCCACGCATTTGAGAAGGCTCATAGAATGGATCCAACATCGAGTGGACGAGGCGTTCGTCAGTTTAAGACCTATCTATTGCACAACTTAGAACAGGTATATATATATATATATGGCAATGCTTGTTTAGTTTTGTGTTTGTTCTGATTTTGCTCAGTGAGTTTTGATTTATGTGGATATGATTTTTTATTATGTGAAGTCCAACGTTTGGTTGTACCTTGAGATAGTAGTTCATGTAAATTTGTTTGTTATAGGAGG
This sequence comes from Brassica juncea, assembly GCA_018703725.1. NCBI lineage: Eukaryota > Viridiplantae > Streptophyta > Magnoliopsida > Brassicales > Brassicaceae > Brassica > Brassica juncea. Next base: position 13,608,572 of record CM031940.1, read on the forward strand.
AACCAACGAGTGACCCGAAAGAAATTCAGAACTACTATCAGAACTTCTACGAGGATAATATTCAAAGAGGAGAAGGGAAAAAGACACCGTGAGGATCTCTTACTTCTTAACACTTAGTAACCATTACATGACAACAAACAAAAGATGATGCCTGCTAACTATTTTTCTTCTATCGATTTTTTTGTCATTGTAGGGAGGAGATGGCTAAGCTTTACCAGATGGCTACTGTCCTGTATGATGTTCTAAAGACTGTTGTTCCTCCAGCAAGAATAGACGAAAAGGTTGATTAGTGTTCCCTTACATCCTTTGTATAGTAGATTATCATCCTGAAGAGGGTAATCGTGGCACTTGATTTTTTTTTCTTTTCTTATTCTGTTGTTGTTGGAATGTAGACCCACAGGTATGCTAAAGAAGTTGAAAGAAAGAAGAATCACTATGAACACTACAACATTCTTCCTTTGGACGCTGGAGGGGCAAAAACCGCTATAATGGAGCTCCCTGAGGTTGCTGCATGTGCAAACGTTGCTTACTTTAGCTGTCTATCATGTTAGTCACTCTGAGCTCTTACCGACTTTTTTCCATTAATATGTAGATTAAGGTGGCAGTTCGTGCCGTCTCTAATGTGGAAAATCTTCCTCGGCCAAGACTCCCTTCATCCTCGACTAATCCTGACCAAGTGGAAAGGGAAGAAACCAGATCTTACAATGATATTCTCGAGTGGCTGGCTTTGGTTTTTGGTTTTCAGGTATAAGCTTCTTTCTTGCTACTTTTTAGTCTTTAGTTTTTTTATTTGATGAACAGTTTCATGATTGAGCTTCCTATATTCATGGTGAAAGAAAGGAAATGTTGCTAACCAGAGGGAGCATCTCATACTGCTACTTGCCAACGTTGATGTGCGAAAGAGGGATCTGGAGAATTACGACGAGGTAAAATTTGTACACTATAACATAGCTTCCTTTTTGAAGAGTATAGTACATACATGTTACTAACTTCAAATGAATTTTAGCTAAAGCCTAGCACCGTGAGAAAGTTGATGGACAAGTATTTCAAGAATTACAGGTCATGGTGCAAGTATTTGCGGTGTGAATCATATCTCAGGTATCATAATGATCTTCCCTTAGATAAATAAAGTTCTTAACGCTCCTAGGACTCAGAAAATCTTGCGTTTCTGTTGGTGAATGGTTTTTCTGTTGGCAGGTTTCCTCCAGGTTGCAATGAACAACAGCTGAGCCTTGTGTACATTGGCCTTTATCTTCTCATATGGGGTGAAGCATCGAATATCAGATTCATGCCTGAATGCCTCTGCTATATATTTCACAAGGTAGGTTCTTTTAGCTCAACGATTTGTCTTTCCTCTTGTGTGTCTCTGTGATGAACTTTGAACTCAAGGTCCCATTTCAACTCAAGTATCAACGAAATGCCAGTTTTTGGTTTTGCCTACTATGCTTTTGTTTTTTATGAAAATCTTGAAAGGAAACTTTCTGTCGAGCTCTATAAATTACTAATGCCTTGGGATCCAACATGCTGATTAAAGATCAGGCACTAACATTCTCTTGGTGAGTTCAAATTAGTAAGAATTTTGTTTGAGGTGAAAAACTTCAGAAATATAATCACATACGTTATTGGGTAAGTATTGAGTTCAAGGAAACAAGAATAATAAATTTCTCTAGATGTGTATTTAGTCGTCTTTGTATTTTCTGTGATTTGGTTGGTGATTATCTGATATTCAAAAATGTTGCGAAGTGCTGTGATGATGCTTACATATGTGAAAATTTACCTGATTTTCTATACGGGAAAAACCTTGTTCTTGTACTGTTATTATGTAAAATATTGTGTAACCAAGTGTTTTTTCTTTGAAAAATCTTCTTGTGAAGATGGCGAATGAAGTCCATGGAATTCTATTTTCCAATGTATACCCTGTAACCGGGGACACATATGAAGCAGGTGCACCTGACGACGAGGCATTCTTAAGGAATGTTATAACTCCAATCTACCAGGTCTTACGCAAGGTAAGTAATTTTCTGTTCTAGTTTTTTTTTCTTTTCTTTCCACGTATTAGTTCACTAAGAAGACCAGCTCATTATGGGAAATAGGAAGTCAGGAGAAACAAAATGGGGAAGGCAAGCCATTCTAAATGGAGAAACTATGATGATCTTAACGAGTACTTTTGGTGAGTTAGTTAAATCAGCTCGATCAGGTGTTATGTGTTTTAGTCAAGTGTTGTTATTGAGCAGATTCAATTTACCGTTTTAGGGATAAGAGGTGTTTTAGGCTGGGTTGGCCAATGAAACCTGAGGCAGATTTTTTCATCCACTCTGATGAGATCTCACCACATCCAAATGAGGTGTTAATTTTTCTTATTTATTACTGCATAAGCACTATAATTTTGATCTTTATCTTTAATAGCCCTGCTGCTTACTTGCTTCGACCATCCATCTTGTTTAATCCGATTGTACTTTTTTCTTTTCGGTTATGAAGGTTACCAATGTTTTTTTTTTGTTGCAGAGACGTGACCAAGGTCCCCATGGAAAAAGGAAACCGAAAACTAATTTTGTTGAAGTTCGCACGTTTTGGAATCTCTATCGAAGTTTCGACCGTTTGTGGATGTTCCTTGTGCTGTCTCTACAAGTAGGATTTAAATTAAAAGTCTCACTCTTCTCCTTCTCTGTTTGGATAAAATATATGTAGTAATTCTATTATTTTTCAGACTATGATGATAATAGCATGGAGCTCGACAGGATCTATTCTTGCCATATTCGAGGAGGATGTATTTAAAAATGTCTTGACCATTTTCATTACTTCAGCTTTTCTCAATCTTCTACAAGGTAATTTGTAATTCTGTTTCTGTTTGACATCTTCCATTCGCTGAATATTTATACCATATTGGCTTAATCATTTGTTCTTCTATGAAATGCAGCGACATTGGATGTAATTCTTAGTTTTGGTGCTTGGAAGAGCCTAAAGTTTTCTCAGATTTTGCGGTTCATCACAAAATTTTTAATGGCAGCCATGTGGGCCATCGTATTGCCAATTGCGTATTCGAAGTCGGTGCAGAATCCAACTGGACTAATTAAGTTCTTCAGTAGTTGGGTTCAGAGTTGGCCTCACCAGACATTATACAACTATGCTATTGCGTTATATGTCTTGCCAAATATTTTGGCTGCTGTGTTTTTCTTACTTCCACCTCTGCGGAGAATCATGGAACGATCAAATATGCGGATTGTCACGCTTATCATGTGGTGGGCTCAGCCAAAGTTGTATGTTGGCAGAGGAATGCATGAAGAGATGTTTGCACTTTTCAAGTAAGAAATATGATGTTATCCATTTCTGTCAATGCGTTATTTTATTGTTGTACACTCTGTGCGCGATAACATTGGTTACAACTTTGTTATGCTTCCATGTTAATTTTGTTCAATTCATCTTGTCTTAGGTATACATTCTTCTGGGTCATGCTATTACTTAGCAAGCTCGCATTCAGCTACTATGTGGAGGTGAGTTAGCTAATTTAACTTCACTTGTATAACTCATATTTTTTTCCTACTAATGAATGTTTACCTTTTATAATACCCACACTAATCATTCACTTATAGTCCGAGCTATCATCTAAAATTTTCTACAAGCATCTTTTTACTGCAGTTAAACATGTACTTTTACTGATGTTGCCTGGACAGATATTACCACTTGTCAAACCAACGCAGTTAATATGGAATATGAGTGGTGTAAATTATCAATGGCATGAGTTCTTTCCTAATGGTAGTGATCCTTATTCATAGTATGCTTATTTACAGCTATTAACGTCTTTTAATTCTATACAATGTTGATATGTACTTGCAGCCACTCATAACATTGGTGTCATTATCTCCATATGGGGTCCCATTGTCTTGGTAAGTAATTTGTATTAATTAAATTGGTAAGAGTATTTCTAATTCCCTGAAACTTTACTCATTTTAGGTTTATTTTATGGATACGCAAATATGGTATGCTATATTCTCCACTCTATTTGGTGGGATTTATGGAGCTTTCAGTCATCTTGGGGAGGTAATCTTTTTTTTTTTTAGTATGCAAAAATTATTAACCAAAAACTTGTCTGGTTTTGTGATGACATTTTTCTGATTCCATAAATTAAAACCCAACATACTGCACTGTGGTTTTAGTTATTTTCCAATTTTTTTATTTGCAGATACGTACACTTGGAATGTTGCGGTCCAGATTTAGATTTGTTCCCTCTGCTTTCTGTTCTAAGCTTACACCATCACCTCCAGGCCGTGCAAAGAGAAAGCACTTGGTATTAATCATACATATAAATTTAAGAAAGTATACGCCAAGTATTTTCATTTTATGGGTGAAAATGTAACATTTGAGTAATGCAGGACGAACAAGTGAACGAAAATGACATTGCGAGGTTCTCACAGATGTGGAATAAGTTCATATATACTATGCGGGATGAGGATCTGATCAGCGATAGGTTTAGGACTATTTCTATAATATAGACTCATCATACTAATCTCCTAAGTTTATTTCATAAAGATACTTGGTGTTCTTTGCTTCTTTGGTGTGTAGGGAAAGGGATTTACTACTTGTACCTTCGTCGTCTGGAGATGTTACTGTTGTGCAGTGGCCTCCTTTCTTGCTTGCTAGCAAAGTATTAATACAGATCTCCCTGTAACATTTTTGCCCCATCCACTCTCTCTTCTTGATGAACTGTTCACTTTTGGTGTCAGATTCCCATAGCGTTGGACATGGCTAAAGATTTCAAGGGAAAAGAGGACGCTGAATTATTCAAGAAGATTAAAAGTGAATACTATATGTATTACGCAGTGGTTGAAGCTTATGAATCGATGAGGGATGTAATATATGGTCTTCTTGAAGATGAATCTGATAAAAGGTACGAATTTTCTTTATCCCTTCTGTATTAGATTGTACCCAACATCAGATTTATGCATTTTGAACCTATTCCAAACTGGCTGAGTACTAACTATATTCGACTACTGGTCTCCCAAACTATATAGGATTGTAAGGGAGATTTGTTTTGAAATTGATGATAGCATTCAACAACATCGATTTTTGAGTGCTTTCCGGATGACTGGTATGCCTTTGCTCAGTGATAAGCTAGAGAAGTTCTTAAAAATCCTGGTAGCGTGAATATATTTTTCTTCTCTCTTTCAATACCAATTCTTACTTTTCTTTTGTGTGTTTATTATTCTTCCTACTAATTGAAATCTGGTCGTGCTGACAGCTGAATGATTATGGGGAAGATGAAACTTATAGGTCTCAGATCATCAATGTTCTCCAAGATATTATTGAGATCATCACGCAGGATGTTATGGTTAAGGGTCACGAGTAAGTCTTGGTCATATGTGAAAGTTTGGCTCATTTTTTCTATGCAAGAAAAGCTTCTCGGTTTTTTTTTTCTCTAGTTTTTAACAATCCATAAGGTGTAAATTCAAAAAACTTCACTATGAAATATTCAGGTAACATGCTTTGTGTTTATACCTGTAGGATCCTTGAAAGGGCTCATTATCAGAGTGGTGATATTGAAAACGAAAAAAAAGAACAAAGGTTTGAAAAGATAAATCTTGGTGGTCAGGACGACTCTTGGAGAGAAAAGGTATTATTTTTTTTTGTTTTCTGTCTAATGTGAACAATCCAACCATGTCTTTGCTTTTTGATCTCATTCATTCAATCTTACTTTGTAGGTTGTAAGGCTTTTGTTACTTGTGACTGTTAAAGAATCTGCAATCAATATCCCTCAAAGTTTTGAAGCTCGTCGTCGTATGACATTCTTCGCAAATTCCTTGTTCATGAATATGCCAGATGCTCCTCGAGTTCGTGACATGCTATCATTTAGGTACATGTTTTAGCTTAACTATGGTAAATGAAAGTGATAGTGGTCCTAGACAAGATCTATGTCTGCTTCTTCTTTATCTTCTGATTCTCAGTTGGTTCAAAGGACCAAGTAACATTTGTTTTTTCACATTTGCTTAGTGTCTTAACTCCTTATTACAAAGAGGATGTTCTCTACTCAGAGGAAGAACTGAACAAGGAAAACGAAGATGGAATATCTATTTTGTTCTACCTACAGAGAATATATCCTGGTGAGCGTCTATCTGGTGATTTTCTACGTCTTTATAACAAGTTTTGAAGTTTACGGAATGAAAATGATTTGTTACACAGAGGAATGGTCAAATTTTTCCGAACGTGTCAATGATCCTAAACGAAAATTTTCTGAGAAAGACAAGGCAGATCAACTCCGTGAGTGGGTATCTTATAGAGGCCAGACCCTTTCGAGGACAGGTATACTATCAGAATGTTGTAGAATTTTTTACTTGTATGCATGTTATGCGATCGCTAATGTACTGAAAATATTTACTACTGGTAGTTAGGGGAATGATGTACTACAGAATGGCTCTCGAACTTCAATGTTTCCAGGAATACACAGAATATGGTTTGCATTTCCTCCAAACTTACAGCTTTTATTGTTGCTGGTGATAAGTTTTTTTTTTATGGTTTTAAGAACTATTTTTCATCTTGCAGCTGCCCATGATGGCTACCTTCCCTCAGCATCAAATGAGGAGTTTATGATCCGCGCACGAGCTCTTGCGGATCTCAAATTCACATATGTCGTGTCATGCCAGGTCTACGGGAACCAGAAAAAGTCAAGTGAGGGCAGGGATCGAAGCTGTTACAATAACATTTTACAGCTCATGCTAAAGTAAGAAAGTTGTCACTGTTTTGAAATCAAAACATTCATGCTTCTTCTCTTGCCTTAGTTTTAAATTTAATTTTATACGTTATTTTTAGGTATCCATCCTTGCGTGTTGCCTATATAGATGAAAGGGAGGAGACAATCAATAAAAAATCACAGAAAGTTTTCTACTCAGTGCTGCTCAAAGGATGTAACAAATTAGATGAGGTATATAACAAGCCAGATTATTGTATTGATAATTTCTTACGTAATTAGGTACCTGAATTTTGTTCTTGATCTTGTAGGAAATATATCGTATCAAACTTCCCGGCAATCCTACTGAAATTGGCGAAGGAAAACCTGAGAATCAGAACCATGCCATCATTTTCACTCGCGGTGAAGCTCTTCAGACCATAGACATGAACCAGGTATCTTTCGTCTCTCTACCCCTCAACCAGTTTGTTGATTCAAACTCTGTTGTCTCAATCCCTTTTTCGCATTTCAGGACAACTACTTTGAAGAGACTTTTAAAATGAGAAACGTGCTACAAGAATTTGATGAAGGTCGTCGTGGCAAGAGGAATCCTACAATTTTGGGTCTTCGTGAACACATATTTACTGGAAGGTATGAGATTATCTATACCTTTGGTCGTTCTTGATGTTAATGCATGTCTCCTCATTTTTTTGCACTATAGCACTGTTGTTTTCTTAATCTTTCTTCTCTGATTTCTGTGACTCCGCAGTGTTTCATCACTTGCTTGGTTCATGTCAAATCAAGAAACAAGTTTCGTTACCATTGGCCAACGTGTTCTGGCAAATCCTCTGAGGTATTAACTTATCTTGTGACTAGGGGAAAAATCCTTGATACCCTTTCTTTTGTAGCTTCAAATCTAACTTCAAAAGTAGTTACAGTCTCTGCATCATCGAATCTTATAGATTATCGTAGAACTAAATCTTCTTTTTTAAAACACGACTAAGTCACGTTTCTTTTTCAGGGTACGTTTCCATTATGGTCATCCTGATATATTTGATAGAATCTTCCACATCACAAGGGGAGGCATTAGCAAGGCTTCAAAGATAATAAACTTAAGCGAAGATATCTTTGCAGGTAGAGAACGGTTCTTGCTGACAAACGTTAAACTTTCTTCTTCTTCTTTTTGTGATGGCTAAATATTGTAACAAACAGGGTACAATTCAACTCTTCGTGGGGGTTATATCACACATCACGAGTATATCCAAGCAGGGAAAGGGCGTGACGTAGGGATGAATCAGGTTTCGGTTTTTGAAGCCAAAGTTGCTAATGGTAATGGAGAGCAAACACTAAGTCGTGACGTTTACCGACTTGGACGTCGGTTTGATTTTTACAGGATGCTCTCCTTCTACTTCACCACTGTTGGTTTCTATTTCAGTAGTATGGTATGCGTAATTCCTCATTCAAAGATAGTTACTTCCTCTTGTAGAAAGCATGTCTTTACTTGGATTGTTCAGACGAGTAAAAAGCATTTATCTTTTCTGTGTTTTTCAGGTAACGGTTCTCACAGTATATGTCTTTCTTTATGGGCGTCTTTATCTGGTATTGAGCGGATTGGAAAAGGAGATTCTGCAAAGTGCAACTGTACATCAATCCAAAGCTCTTGAGGAGGCACTAGCAGCTCAATCTGTTTTCCAGTTAGGTTTTCTGATGGTTCTACCAATGGTTATGGAGATTGGCCTAGAAAAAGGGTTCCGCACGGCCTTGGGTGATTTCATCATAATGCAGCTTCAGCTTGCTTCTGTTTTCTTCACGTTTCAGCTGGGAACAAAAGCTCATTACTTTGGGAGGACGATTTTGCATGGAGGTTCGAAGTACAGAGCAACTGGTCGTGGATTTGTTGTTTTCCATGCCAAGTTTGCAGATAACTATAGATTATATTCGAGAAGCCACTTTGTCAAGGGACTGGAGTTGGTCATGCTGCTGATAGTTTATCAAGTATATGGAAATTCGTACCGTAGCTCAAGTCTTTATATATACATCACATTTTCAATGTGGTTCCTGGTGACTTCCTGGTTGTTTGCTCCATTTATATTCAACCCATCTGGATTTGAGTGGCAAAAGACGGTGGACGACTGGACTGATTGGAAAAGATGGATGGGGAACCGCGGTGGCATTGGAATCGTTGTTGATAAAAGTTGGGAATCATGGTGGGAATCAGAGCAAGAACATCTCAAGCACACAAATTTAAGAGGAAGGGTTCTCGAGATACTTCTCGCACTGCGTTTCCTCCTTTACCAGTATGGAATTGTGTACCACCTCAACGTCGCTCACCGCGACACAACACTTCTGGTATAGTAATGTTTCTTTTTCTTCTTTTATGCTTCAGGCTTTTATCTTTGAAAAACTCCAGTAACTTTGAAACTTTTCTTCTTTAAGTCTTATGGACTCTCTTGGGGAGTCTTGTTGTCAGTTCTTCTCGTCCTGAAGGTAAGTCTCTGAAACAAATCTATATTCAGAGAGTGGGTTGGTTCTTTTCTCACAGTCAAGTTTGTTTGTTTAATCATTTGACAGATGGTATCGATGGGTAGAAGGAAATTTGGTACAGATTTTCAGGTTATGTTCAGGATTCTCAAGGCGCTACTCTTCCTCGGTTTCTTGTCAGTCATGACTGTATTATTTGTAGTCTGCGGCCTCACCATTGCAGATGTATGCGCTTCATTCCTCGCTTTCTTGCCTACCGGCTGGGCCATTCTTCTTGTAAGCTACCACACGACTTTCACAAGAATCTTTGTCTTTTATTTGATGAGAATACAGTTTGTTAATCTATTTACTAATGTTTTTTGAAGATCGGGCAAGCGCTGCGTGGCGTGCTTAAGGGACTAGGATTCTGGGACTCGGTTAAAGAGCTAGGGAGAGCGTACGAGTACATAATGGGTCTTTTGATATTCACACCCATTGCAGTCTTATCATGGTTCCCATTTGTGTCCGAGTTCCAAACAAGACTGCTGTTTAACCAAGCCTTCAGTCGCGGTCTCCAGATTTCTATGATCCTCGCAGGAAAGAAAGACAAAGAGACACCTGCCCCCTCCAAGTAGACACCCTTCGTATTCTTTCTTCTTCATTCTTTTTATTCAGTTGTTGTTGTTGTTGTTGTTAGTATATTGATTCGGTCTTTAAGATCATAGAAAAATGTTGTTTTACAGAGTAAGCCATTTGTTCAAACAAACTGCCCATGACCATCATCATTTGGTATCGAAGTGATGAAAAATGATTAGTATTCACTAGTTACAAAACACCACAAACATTGTAGTATTGGTTTGGCCATGTTTCAAAGAGATCGGGAATACAACAGGAAGGCTTGCGATCTAATGCGTCTATAAATAAGTTCAGTTGATTCCAAAAGCATGGTAACAAATGACACATAGACAATTTGAACAGTCCTAGGTGATGTCGAACTTTGGAAGAACGCTAACAGAATCAGAGGTGAAGCCGAAAAGGCAGGTGAAGCAGCATAGAGGTTTTGTTACGTCTCAGAAATTGAAACCAAACGTGGCAAACCTTAGGTGGTTCGAGACTTTTCATGCTCTACTGTGCAGGAGAAACAAGACATTGCTTTCATGCCAAATGCCTGTAATACAAGGATAAAAGAATGTACTTAAGCTGTGAGTGCGAAAATAAAATTATCAAGAAAGACCATCAAAAAGATTCTCAGAACAGCCTAGGATAAAATAATTGACTATTAACGTGTTGAAGAATTATAATTTGTAAAAGAATTAGCGTCCAAAGCTTTGGATATCAAGCAGCAGTCAATTCATCAAGCAAACTATAGACTTCTATCTAATATTCACTCAACTCCACTCAACCATGGATTCTGTTTCAGAGTTCAAGTTGAGGTCACGCAATTCAACCCTCTGTTCTTTGAATTCCACTAATGTAAACCATAAGAGGAGATAGCCTACACGAAGCGATAAGCAAAAACTAAACAACCTAGAGGCGTGGCGTGCATGACTTTGAAGTAAGTTTGTTACCTCTTGAAGAGTTCTGAAAAGTAGCGTGTACCGTTGTATGCTACGAACCACATCAAGACTACCACCAAACCATCTGAATAAGAGTTGAGGAAAGGCAACAAAAAAGGCCAAAGAAGATGCAAAAGCAGAGATCTAACATTACTTATTTTTAGTATAACTTATCAACTTAATCTCCGAAACACTATTCAGTAAAAACTCTTTAATGTCATCATAAGAATGAAGAGAGAGACATTTGCTTTAGACAACAACACGAGTGAAAAGAAAGTTAGTGGCACCATATATTGATGTTAAAAAGAAAAAGAAAATCAAAACTTGCATATATTCCTAACAATCGAAGAGTATCATCAATTCATCATTCTCAAACTAGACATCAAAATTTAAGCAGAAGACCAGATCTCTCAAGAAAAGGAGAAAAAAAAAGGATACTGAAGAGGTACCGTTCCCACCAATCAAGCATGTAGAGACCGAACGTGACATTGTAAAGGTAGATTTTGCGTTGTACCCAATTCATATCTGATCCACTTCCCTAACAAACCAAAACACAAAGAGATTTACAAATCTGGATTCGATGTTCGAAAAAACAACTCAGTATTCAACAAGTTCCAGGTGAATCCTACCGAGAATGTAATGGATATATATCAAAAGCGCCACGAGATCCGAGATCTACGAGATGGTGTCGTTTCTAACTTCAGAGTCTCAGGTATCGAAGCGATAAATCAAAATTGGACGGAGACATCAAAGCTGGAAAAGTCTGTATTCCATTTGGTCTAATCTTTTTTTTTTTTTTTTTGACTTCCGACCACGGTTTCTTAAGTTAGTTAATACCGGTTTAGTGTAACCAGTTAGTTAATTCCGGTTATGTAGGACTAACCGGGTTCTCATGTCTCTCTACCACCTTGTGTTTCTCTTATCCACGCGCGTGTGTGCTTTTGTAATAAGACGACCAAAGATGGTGACGACGAGCGTCGTCGGAGCTCCGTTGGTTGTTGCTCGATTTAGAAGGATTCCGACGACCCTAAAGTGCTTCGCTTCCACCGCAAATTCAGAGCTTCTCCGTTCCCAGCTCGATCGGCTTCACGCGGAAGCAGAGTCCACTCGTGCTAAAGGTCTCACCTTTATCTGTTATTCTTCAGTCTTAATTAGAATGAGTTAGTGTGATTGATGTCAAGTTTGGTTTTTTCTTTGTTGTTTTGCTAGCAAATAGTAATAGGTTGAGACTTTTGAGATTATCCGAAGCTGCAGAGAATCTACGGAGACAAGCATCTGTTCATGTTCAGACAGGGAAAGAGAACGATGCGAGAGAGTTGCTTCTCCAGAAGAAGAAAGTCATGCAAGCTTTGGACAAGGCCAAAGCTCGTATCGAGTTGCTCGATACCCTCTCTTCCAAACTCAACGAGGTACAGAGAAAACGATATGTTACTTGTTAACTGTCTGTGAAAACATGTGTTGAGATGAGAAGCTTGGTTTGGTTTCAGGCAATATCTGTCAAGGAAACTCAGCTGATTGGGAACATATCTTTGGATCTCGATGTAGATAGTGACAATACTTCAGATGGAGTTCACATTGTATCTCCAAAGCCTGAATCTACTCAAGAGAACGACACAACTGACTTGGATTCTTCTCAGGAAAGCCAACTTACTGAAAACAACTTTGAGGAGCACCAAGAAACTAATCATGTACTGGAAGAGGCTTTAACTGGTAGCATCATCAAAGAAGTGTCTTCTTATGAATCTTTCTTGGAAAATCTAGACCAGAAACTTGGCAGAATCGAGGATGAACTCGTCACCGTTGTAAATGTTGCGTCGTTGGTTCTTAGTCATGAAGATAAACCCAATAATCTAAAGGTTCAGCAAACATCAGAAATTCTTGAAGAGATCCGTTGTCTGAGGGAAAGGTAACGCACTCAACACATCACTAAGTTTAAACTCCTAATCACTGCAGTGTTACTTAGTACATGAAGTTTATTGTTCTGCTTGTGTAGGATTGCGAATATCATTTCCAAAGAAGCAAACATCAGTTAGTGCCTCAAGCCCCTTCTTGGTATGAACAGTTTAGCATTTCTATACTCATTCAGGTCTATGGTTCTTGATGTGATGTGAATATTAAATATCGTCTAAGTTGGTACATTTAATTTTGATGTGATATATGTATACATCTTAGGTGCGTAAACATTCATGACATATCTTCCTTGCTGAAAGAATTTAATATATGAATTAACTACAAATACCAAACTATGCAATGATTTTCAGATGTTTTAGTAACAAAATTGATGGCATTAAAGTGACAGGTTGAGGTTTTGGACTAAACAAATCAAGAAACAAAGACTATGTATAACCAAACATTCCCATTACATAACAAGTAGTATTGAGAAAGAAAAAAGATGTGGAGAAAGTGAAATGAAGCCAATAGAATTTTAAACATCTAAGTCCTGAAAGAAAGAAAAAAAGATGTGGAGAAAGTGCAATGAAGCCAATAGAATTTTAAACATCTAAGTCCTGAAATAACAACATTTAACTATTAAACAAACAAACAAACAAAAAAAACTGATTATTTTTTATGTGACAATGCCTTCATTTCCAGCAAGAACCAAGTACTTATCCTTCCTTGTGAGATTAGTGCACTCAAATCCCAAAACTCTAGCAAGTTCTCCCTGTATGAAATTTGCAACTTCAAAACTAGACTTACCTCCAGCACAAGTCATCTCTTTAGGCAACTTCTTCAAAACCTCAAGACAGTAAGCCGGCCTAGGGTTCATGAGAAAGAAGATAGGGTCTAAACATTTGAGCCCACTCGCGGTTGTCCCATAGAACATGCTCACTCTAGCATCCACAGCCACGGGAACAATGTCCTCGGTTAACTCAGCAAACAGAGGACTGAATCTCAGCAGATAAGGCTCTCTACAAGTGGTCCCTTCAGGACAAACCACTAGGTCTCCTTTGCTGAGAAGTCTCTGCATCGCTTCGCCATCTTTCTTCCTGTCTCTCTTGAGGCTAACGGTCTTGAGAGGCGCTATGAGCTCGGAGAACTTGCTTAGGCTGTAAGTAACCGCGGTCAAGGGCTTGCCGAGAGACGTGGTGAGAAAAACAGGGTCAAGAAGGGTCCTATGGTTGCATACATACAAGACCCCACTCTTACCTTTCTCTGGACGACCGTTATACAAGTTATGGGTATTGAAAGTGATTCTAACACCGGACATAGCAGCCAGGAAGTTGGCTACGTGGTAAGGAAGCAAGACTCCTATCAAGATCCTGAAGACAGCTAGGAAGATACCGATAGGGAGCCATGTGAACATAGCGAGTGTAGCTGATGGTGTTGGCAAGAAAGCTAATCTCCCGTCATGGAATATCAATGGCTTTGGGTATCTTTCTCTAGGAAGAGTGTTCATGGAGTCTTCTTCATTACAAAGATAAGCTTCCTGTGAGGGAAACGTAGAAGAAAACGGAAAGTTAGTAACTACTTTTTTTGTATGAAACTTAGAAGTAATGAAAACGTAAGAAAGTAAGTTACTCTGCAAATGGAGATGAAGCTGTGATCTTGAAGGCTTGAAGAGCTTCCAATACCAAGTGCAGGCTTCTTGTTGCTGCTGTTATCAAAGAAGTCTTTGGCTGCTCTATGTTTCACTACAAAACCAGACCCTGAAGCTAAGCCGGTGTAGACTTTCCTCCCCATAACTTCTATCTCTTGCAGCTTAGTCCCAATCACATCATCAGCGTTGAGATGCTCTCTTAAAAACCTCTTTACCATCACTTGAGGCAAGCTCGTGAACACGACTTTGGAGTACGTAGTTCGAGCCCATACGTCGTAAACCTGGAGGTTCAAGTTCTCGAGGAAGAACTTGGGTAGAACCGACCTAGAAACGCTGTCCATGTCTTTGACTTTAAGACCAGAGAAAGTTATGAAAGAGAGGACTTTGAGTTTGGTTTCTTGTGGCAGAGCCCAGAGGAAAGAACAAGAGACCAAGAGAAAGATCGCTCTGATGATCGATCCTCCTTCGAAGGCTACGAGCATGAAGTAAGGGAAGAACGCGTGGAAGTGTTTGCTCGAAAGCTGTCTTAAGAGAACACCATCGATGTCACAGACCAAGGAATGCTCAGAAGAAACAGAGCATGCTCTGTTTTCATCTAAAGGCTCTTGATACTTTGTAATGCTTGGGAAGAGAGGGTCTAAAGAATCTTGATTTTCTTGATTTTGCTGTTGTTGTTGATTTAGATGAGAAGTGTTGTGTAGAGATTGTGATTCGGAGAGGTTCAAGAAGTTTTTAAGTTGAAAGCCATAGCCTCTAAGCTTTCTTGCAGCTCTGTAACATGAGTTAGCAAGAAGACGGTAAAGAACCCACTCAGCAAGAATCACTAGGAGCTCTGGAAACACCATGGTTAAGGTTTATAGAGAGAGAAGAAAAGAAAGCTGAGTTAATGTGTTGAAGAGGACAAAGAGGTTGCAGAGGAGATTTATATATAAGTGAGTGATGATATGATAGGCGAGAGCAGAGGTGGTGTGAAGAAGGTTGACCCTCTTTTAAAAAAAAAATAATAATAATAATAACTTTTGCTTTTTAAAATTTTTGGTTAACACACACATCTTGCATTAACTGTACGCCACAACGTCTATGAATTAAATTTAGTATGTGTTTGTATTTGTTTCCAAGAAGTTATGGTTTGATCATTCTGTTTTTCTACCTGTATTTGGCTATTCGCATATATAAATCTAACGAACCTAACAATACCTTATAGTGTTGTTGCAGTCATCACATGATTCTCATTGCTATTGCTTTTGCCTTTTATCTACTATTTAATGTCTACGTCGGTTCATCTATTTGATTTGCTGATCACAACGCATAAAATCGTTGCAACGTACCATGCAAGAAAATCACGTTCGAGTCGTTGACTATAATGATACATTAAAACCCTATCACGGTTCGAAATCCAATGAATTAGATGTTGCCAGTAGCTACTTCTACGACAAATGTCGTGTTTTTAGTATCTACATAATACTTTGATTAACAAAAAGATATAACGTGGCCTCAATAATTATCCATATATATTTGACCTAAGTTGATAACAGTTCATTTTGACCTAATATATTCATAAAAAAAAACATAACGTTATGTGAACAGGCTTACTTGGAATTAAATAGTGCATTTGATTTGTTTCCCAAGTTTCAAAGAGTGCACTTTTTCTGCAGAGCTTTATAACAACTTATTAGGTTATGCAGTTGGTGACCGGCCCTCTCTTTTTATTGCAAAAACTGCACATTTTTCAAAATTTAAGTGCTGTTTTCCGTTTGTTAATTTCTTTTTTTTGTTGAAAAGTAAAAACTGATTCAAAGAAATTATGGGTGGTTCCATATTTGACATTTTCAGAGGTAGGAGTAATTAAAAAGGAAATTGTGAGCTTTTACGTAAGTGGTGAGAGCTTATAACACATCAATGAACGGTTGATTACTAACATTAGTTGTGTTGGTTTTTTCTTATGAAAATGTTATTGCATTCCAACAAAAGCTTACAATGTATATTTATAGATCAAATTTGCTTGTCTTTGGAAATCGGAAATGTAAACATCTTGAATTTCATTGGAAACACTTTAAGACAAAAAAAAAATCTAACATGTTTACGGTACGAGAATTGATTCTAACCAAAAGACATGACATGTACCGATGTACGAATAGATAAAAGACAAGTCACTATCCAACTCAATCTAAATCTTAAACCGAACGACAACTCATGTCGCCTTACGATTTATGCAATAATCCCAACCTTTACCTATATGTGTCTAAACGCTAGACAATCTAATTACTTTCGCTGTATATAGAATTAACACATCTCACCAGTGCACTTTGGCAACCATACATATCATTAACTCAACATTGTGCTGAAATTTTCCTAATATTTCTCTCTAACCACAATTCATTGTAGTTATATATAGTGTGTAACTGGATTAGTAATTTGCGAAATAAAACTGTATGGAATGGTTTATTCATTTAGTTTCCAAAAAAAAATTACCATTTAAATGGAATACAAAACAAATCTCTACAACGATCTTTGCAGAATACCAAAAAAAAAAGTAGTTATAAAACATTCAGGAATTAAAAGTCTTGTGAATGAGTTGAAATGGAATGACTTCTACTATTCTCTTCTTTTTTGTATTTCTTTTCATAAACCTGATTACCAGTTTCAGCCATGTATTGACATGATATTATAGAATGTAATTATTGTAAGTTCATATCTGACAGTAGATTGACAACAGATGCATCGGGACAGCCTTTGGAATCTAATCGATATCTTGCCTAATTCCATATTTATGATACTTGTCAATGTAAAATTGTCGACATATACTATGATATATCCATGAATAGAAAGAGGAAAAGTTGGGAGAAGCTCACTCTCCCAAAGTCTGAGGGTGGTTTGGGCTTCCGAGAAATCCAGCAGTTCAATGATGCACTCCTAGCTAAAATCGCTTGGCGGCTTATCAAGGATCCATCATCTCTTCTCAGCCGTACTCTACTGAACAAATACTGTAAGCGTGCTGACTTCCTGCAGTGTGAAGCGCCAAGTAGTATGTCCCATGGTTGGAGGGGAATTCTTGCGGGAAGAGAAGTGCTCAGACTCGGCCTTGGCTGGGTAGTAGGAAACGGGAATGACATTAATCTCTGGTCGGATTGCTGGCTTTCTACCTCAACTCCCCAAAGACCTATGGGACCTCCTCCTCTCGGTTGCATTAATGCAAAGCTTTCCACGCTCATTAATCAGGACACCTTCGAGTGGAATATCAATGCAATCCGACAAACTCTACCTCAGTATGAGGACCATATACAGAGGATCACCCTGAGCTCCTACAACATGGCAGATACTATGGTGTGGCTTCCGGAGAAAAATGGAAACTACTCTACGAAGACAGGATACGCTCTCACCAAGATACACAGTCTCTCAACGTCTACAGAGCAGTTCAACTGGCACCGAGATATTTGGAATATTAAAACCCTCCCAAAGCTGAAACTCTTTCTTTGGAGGGCCATGAACAATGCCATTCCTGTCGGGGCTGCCCTTGCAGTTCGTGGACTATCTGGTAACATAGCTTGTAAAAGTTGCGGCGCTCCAGAAACTGTACTTCATGTTCTCCTCCACTGCCCGGTGGCTCAGAGGGTGTGGGAGCTACTCCCTGCCAACTCAAAGCCCATCGTCTCGGAAATCAACTCAACAGCCCATCTTATTCAATCCTCCCGCCTCGTGCTCTGCCTTCCTCCTACGGGCCTCACTATACCTATCTATCCTTGGATCTTTTGGAATCTGTGGACTAGTAGAAATAAACTGCTGTTTGAGGATAAATATTTTGCAGGGAAAGAGGTGGTTGCTAAAGCTATAATTGAGGCAAGGGCATGGCAAAATTCACAGACCCACGGCACCAAACCCCCAAGACCTCAACGGGTGCCACCACAAGCACAAAGCCCATCTTCCTCGGTCCCCAAGTGTTTCTCGGATGCATCTTGGCACGCCTCTTCCGGACGATGTGGATTGGGTTGGGTCTTCAAAGACCACAATGGTTCTCCCTTTAGTCACGGATCTTCTCACCGCAACATAGTGGGTTCAGCTCTAGCGGCTGAAGCCCTGGCGGTTAAAGCATGCTTGATCGCTGCTATCTCTTTAGGACACCGGAAGCTGGAATGCTTCTCTGACTCAAAAACACTTGTTTCACTCTTATCTAAGAAGGAATGGGCGGTGGAGATACAGGGTATCCTCCATGACATCTTCCTTCTCTGCTGTTCCTTTGACTCTATTTCCTTTTCTTTCACTCCTAGATTGTCTAATGCTATTGCTGATGAACTTGCAAAATCAGCGTGTCTGCAATACTCTGTAGCACCAGTTGGTGTGTAAACTCCTTTCTAGTTTATGAAGTATTGGTTTGATCAAAAAAAAAAAAAAAAGAGGAAAAGTCAAACAATAAATGTAGACACAACAGTAAATGTAGTTGACGAAACATAGAGAAGCGTGAAGAAGGAAGAAATGTGACGAAGAAAGGAAGAGTTGATGCATAAACGTGTTGTGAATATTCAATAAGAAGGCCTGGACCATTCGAAAATGTGTTATCGTGTGAGTCTCTATCTCCCTCTGTTGCTAGCTTTTTAATTCTACCGACTCTCCACTTTTCGTTTGACATTTTATTCTCTAGGTCAATATCTTCCTCGCAATTACGATCCTATATTACTCCTTTTCTACACTTTTTTAGGTTTCTTCCTAGTTAGATGCGTTTCTAGACGTAGTCACGTACAAAAGAATAAAAATTAAAAGACATATACATAAACTGGTTCGTACTACGTAATAGTATATTTTTTTGACGACAATCCCGTAGAATATGTGGTGCGTGATAATTTTTATGAAACGATATATTCATGTCAATAAAGAATAATCTACGTGGAATGACAAGCTAATACGTCATGATTTGATTGTAGATATACTGGTTCGTTAAATATACGCATCATTAAAATTTTGGTTGTATTTTACTTGTATTTTGGTTCGTTAGTTATAACTAACTTAGTTATAACGCCATCAAAACCTAAAATCTGTATCGACGGAGATGTACACTATAGTCACATGACATAACTGGAAGTTAAGTTGTTAAAGTTATCCGAATCATAAAAATGGATAACATCGTCATCAAAAAGAACAAGACTCATATTCGTTTACGCATACACGTGTTTTTAACATCTAGAAAGTCAACATCGGTCATTTCCTCTTCAATGTGTTTATCCTATTTTGGAGTTTGTTTTGGACTGTCTCGACTTTGATTCTTCCTACTTATGAATATAATATCACCGCTGTTCTTACTGTCATTAACTACATATATTCCAAAATCAATATGGTATAGGTCCTGTTCGGTGTGAGACCGCAGCAGCAGCGACCATCGATCAGAATTAACAAGGAAAAAGAAAGAATCTAAAGGAAGGAATAAGTGAAAGAAACTTATGTTTTGTGTCGCTGAAAAGAGAATTAAAGGAGTAATCGCGACACTAATTTTTTTGACGACACCGGAAGCACCTCAAAGCTTTCATAATATATGTCGCTGTGTCTCCTTTTTCGGTCCAGTGATTAGTGAAAAAGAAAATCATGTAAGAATATTTTATATTCTTATATGACCTATGTGTCTTTCGATTTAATTATAAATTTTAAGTTTATATTAAAATTATGATTCTAATATAAAAGACGATACCGTGATAGATCGGTTTCGATTAATGACTTAGAATCTGGGTGTATTGATAACTCTCCTACTTTACTTAAGTTTATAAATGTCCTTAGTCTCGTGATCGTTTAAATAGAACAAAACTTAGGTACACCCCCTGGGGTGAACTTTTAAATTCACCTCTCATTCCATAACCAATCAAAGTGTCACGTAGATAATTAAATAAAAAACATTCAATTTTATTTTTAAATAGGTAAAAAACGAATAACGCCAATTTTATCGATGCTGACGCCGCCAACTAAACCGTAAATTTTATATTCTAAGCTCTAAACCTTAAATTCTAAACCCAAATCCTATACCCTAAATCCAAATTCTAAACCCTAAACCCAAACCCTATACTCTAAACCCAAATTATAGATCCCAAACCCAAATCCTAGACCCTAAACCTTAAATTCTAAACCAAAACCCTATACTCTAAACCAAATTCTAAACCCTAAACCCAAATTCTAAACTTTAAACCCAAATTCTATACCCTAAACCCAAATCCTAGACCCTAAACCCAAACCGTAAATCTTAAATCTAAACCCTATATCCTAAATCCAAATCCTAGACCTTAAACCCAAATCGTAAATCCTATAGCGTCTAGTTTTAGGGTTTGGATTTAGGGTTTATGGTTTGGGTTCAGGGTCTAGGGTTTGGGTTTAGGGTTTACGGTTTGTATTTAGGATCTATGATTTTGGTTTAGGGTATAGGGTTTGGATTTAAGGTTTACAGTTTGATATTAGGGTCTAGAATTTGGGTTTAGAGTATAGAGTTTGGGTTTAGGGTTTAGAATTTGGATTTAGGGTATAGGGTTTGGGTTTAGAACTTAGAATTTAAAATTTACGGTTTAGTTGGCGGCGTCAGCATCGATAAAATTGGCGTTATTCTTTTTTTACCTATTTAAAAATAAAATTTAATGTTTTTTATTTAATTATCTACGTGGCACTTTGATTGGATATGAAATGAGAGGTGAATTTAAAGGTTCATCTCAGGGGGTGTACCTAAGTTTTGTACGTTTACATATATGTAAAAGGTGATTATAGTGGAATATATTACCATAAGATTACATATATGAGAGGTATACGTTGTGGTGCGGTTATAAGGAAAGGTTGTGTTGATTAATATAAACCAGCACGTCCCTTTGTTTAATATATATTGACTCGTACATCTCCTCTCATGTTAATAATAAAACTGAAAGAGTCTCTATAATACACTACAAGAAAGTTACGATCATTAGGAGAGACTAAGGAAGGCTTGGAGATTTCTTTTCCATCAAAGAAATCATCAATTAAAGAAGGTTAAAGGGGAGAAGATCAATTGGTATAATTGCATCTAAGTACGTGATCAAGGTTAGTCCTTCTACCTTCTCTAGAAAGTATTGGGTTTGAATTAACCAGAATCTAGATTACGGTCTTGGGATAGATTTCATTATAGAAATCATAAAAGTATATCTTACAAATCATGAACAAATTTCTGGTCGCTGATTTCAGTCGCGCGTTCCACTAACAAACACGGCCTTACTAGTAGTATACTATATATGCGCACGGGATTTTTGTGACTGAAAAAGGTGCATATACAGTCAGCTAAAACCCTAGCTGAGGTTGCATATATAAATCCTGCTCAGCGACAATTACGTAAAGTCAACGCCATTAACTATTGAAGACATGCACCGACGTTCTGTACCGGTATAGACGAAAAAGATCGTGCATGTCATCGTCAAGCGCTTCACCCACAAAAGATAAAGCAAAATTAGGATAAACTAATTTAAAATCTCATCTAATTTATATTCTGGTTTTTTTTTTTTGAAACACAGCTTACTTTCATTCAAACTCAGTTGTTTTGGTTACAATAACAAGAGGGAATGTACCATCCTCTTTGATTAAAAAGATAAACTACAATGCCAAAAGCAGATAAAATAGATAGTTCTTCATGAGAAGATGACAGCGAATTCAAGACCAAGCTTAAATGCGTCGATAAGGCTTTCACAACAAAGTTGGATAGCTGAGAGATAGTCACATGAAAAGGTGACGTTAACACCCAATCCGCACCTCGGAGTATCGTCGAAACGAAGTCCGCTGCATCTTCAGGTCCCGAACGGACCGCTCCACAAGATAGCAAGACGGTTATAGATATGGATGGACACTTCCATTTAATGTTTGGAAGGGAAACACTCTTTAACAAAGAGGTATTGGATAGCACGGTTCGCTTCTTCACGAGGACTGATGCTAGTGGTGGTGAAGGCGATCCCGGTGAGCCCACCGGTAAATGATTAGAGAGTAAACTCTTCGCACAAGAGAAATAGGGCGTTGTATGTAAATCTGCTTCGGTAAAAACTCCGTTGAACCCATCGGAAGTCTTCAGGCAATTAATCAACGAGATTAAAAACCCCCACAAGACTGTGGGCTGTGAAAGCAATGGACTGGACCATTTATAATTAAAAGCAATTGGGCTAACCAAGCCCAAATTCAATATCTGAAGGCCCAGCTTAAGAAAAGTAGAATCGTGACCTTGTTGGAAAAGTGAGGCGGAGGAAGCGCGGTGATTGGCGGTGACGGTGGTAAGGGAGATGAGGGACGGCAAGCCCATGACTCTAAACTGGAACAGTTTCGGATCTAGAAACCGCGTTTTATGTGGAATCCCACTAACACCGGTCAAGACATCAGAAGTTGTTGTCTGAGAATGAGCTTGCGAAGAGATGGAGGGCGAACGTCGGTGAGGATCTTCTAGCCGGAGTGACATCGAGAGGGAGAGAATGAAATACACGGATCTGCGGTTTGAGCTTACAGATCTGAGACCACGATGAGGCGGGCGGTAAAGGGTGAGACGGCGGGTAGAGGATCTACATAGATTCACAGAACGGGAGTCCCCGTAGAACAACGGCGTCGAAGAAACCTTCGGCCTAGAGGAGACCATCGGAGCCCCGATGGATAAATAACGTGACCTTGAGCAGCAAAGAACACGAGAGCTGGAGCGAAAGGAGAGTAGAGAGATACAGGTCGATGATGACGTCGCCGCGAGTAGCCAGCGCCGACGGGAAAACGCGTCGCCGGCGCCGGAGAACATTGATTTATGGAGTGCCTCGAGCCCCGTGTCTGGGAGCGTTTTACTTTTTTATAATTTATATTCTGGTTTATATCTTAGAATATATTGCTTAGATTCATATCTAACAATAATTGAAGACAAAAGTCATCTCCATCCATCTTTGCATGTGTCTTCTTTTTCTACTAAAAGAAAACTATTTAGGTATCATCTTACAATAGTCGAATGTCCAAATTAGACAATTCAGTTTTTTTTGAACCGCTGGTCCAAAATTCGAAATCTAAAGATTAGAATTATTGTCACCAATTGAAAAAAACTGCACTGGTCTTCAATACAGCCAAATGGAACACGAGGTGTGGCATGCATGAACCAAAACCTAGAAATTAATCAAAACCACTTAGTAACCCAACACAGTTCAAAGAGCAGTTCTCGTAAATATAACGACAGTGCCCGAACGTGTGACCAACTAGCTACTCATTCAAATTGTATACGTTAAAACCAAGCTGGGTGGGCCAAGCTGCAATGGAGGGGTGGCAGTTGACTCAGTGAAATCGTCAGAAAACAAATAATTGTAAATGCTTTTCTCAAGTAATTGGTAGTTCAAGTGGTAATAACTTCACATTGCACCCATTGGTTTAAGCTTCACGTTCTAGTCTCTTAAACTCATAATGCTACCACTTTAAATTCAATCTATCAGTTCAGAAAAATGACCTGAAAATTTTGCCGCCCAATACAAAGAAAACAAACAGAGTTACCTACTCAGACATAACGCGGCAATATAAGTGAGACTGGTGTAGGTAGGTGACTAACGAGAAAATGCATGTTGACTATATATCATAATGGTCCAAATTCCAATTATCTAATTTCTTTTTCCTCTCGAAGAAATAAAATTAATACATTGGACAAAGAATCTAATGGAAAAGAAACGTGCATGCAAATGTTGCGGAAAATATTATAATTGGTGAGGTAGTTAAGGGCATGCCGATTTCGTTGAATGTTTTGCTTAAAGTAAGTTGCCCAAACCATTTTTTTCATTTAATTTTGGAGTTTCTACGTAGTTATCATACATTTTATGCTTTTGCCTTAAACATACAGCTTTCCACAACCACCACACAATTTATAACATTTAACAACCCATCATACCAAAGATAACAATGCTAGTGTCGATTTTGAATATTTTACCTAACTCTGAACAATCAATTTCTAGCAAGAAAATTATGATAATCATTAGATCATTATTAAGATATATCGGGTTTTAATATTAGTTCGGGTACGTATTTTAATTTAAATGGGAAATTAATTGGATATCACTCTTATCACAACGGCTCTTGTAATTGGTGTGTCCTAGTAAAATTAAGGATAGTTTACTGAAGGAATCAGAAGCATAACTATTTTCACTTATTATGCAGGAATTTTCTGAAAAAAAATTCCGATAAAAAGAAACTATTTTCGGACAATTTCTGCATAATAAGTGAAATTGGTACTAGTGGATGACCTTATTAACAAAAATTGTAGATATATCACAGAAAGAAAACGTCCCATGGTGAAATATATTATTTATGCCAAACTTTGGTTTTACATTTATTTATGAACAAAATTCATCATCTCTCATCAGTTGATCTCACACAACTTGCTATCACACAAACTTTGTTGTATCTATAGCCTAGATGCAACAACATACACAATGCTTATACTAGTTATAATTGCTGTAAAAAAATATATGATCAATTTTTTTTTTTTTTTGGAAAAGTACCTAAGGAGAAGTCCATAATGTTGGTACACAAATGCTACTGTAAAACGCATACCATAACGACCAAATCAAATGACCTAGTGATATCCATCTAGCTAGTAGAGTTGATATCAAGTGATAATAAGTTCACACAACACGACTTCTAGCTAGGTTATGTATGGTATATCATATTGTTATCGAAGTGAAGCGATACTTCATATACATTTGATGAAAAATATGTCTATGTAAATTGTAACGACCCCACCTACGTATATTTGTTTACAGTCGCCCTTAACTAGAACGGAGACCCATTTAGAATCTCCATTATGATCCGTAACTAAATTTATGGGCCCTTTCAGTTAAAGCCTTCGGAAGCCCATATGAACACTTTTTTCTGGGTGAATCAAATCGCATTTGGCACTTATTGAGTGTTTTTTTTTGGTTAATCAAATCGCAAATTAATTGATTCTAATAAGACCATCCACGATTAAAGTTGACGATTCTTTAAATTGAATCAATCAAAAATTTACACTGAGAAATAATTAGGGGTGCGCGTTCGGGTACCCATTCGGGTTCGGTTCGGGTCTATTCGGATTTCGGGTTTTCGGAGTCAAAGATTTCAGCCCCATTCGGATATTTCTAAATTTCGATTCGGATTCGGTTCGGATTTTTACGGGTTCGGTTCGGGTTCGGATAATCCATTTAAATTATTTTAAAAATTTTAAAATTTATTATATTCTTTAATTTTTTTAAAAAATCTATAAATAAAATAATATATTAATATAAATTTGAATAACATATGTCAAAATACCTAAACTTAACATTTAAATTGATTTTTAAAAAAATATTTGGATAGAAAATCAGTACATATTTATGTATTTTGGTGTTTTGAGTACACTTTAGCTATTTTAGATATTTACTTTTGACTATTTGTATATATTTTAAAATATTTTGGAAAACTTAAAAATATCTTATATATTTTAGATGTATTTAATATACATTATATATAAATATAATTAATATATTTAGGTATATAAATCTATTTCGGATATATTCGGATACCCGAAATACTTCGGTTTGGATCGGGTTCGGTTTCGGTTATTTAAATACCAAAATTTTGAATCCGTTCGGATATTTAATCAATTTCGGTTCGGTTCGGTGCTACTTTTTCGGATCGGGTTCGGTTCGGTTCTTCAGATTTTTTGCCCAGCCCTAGAAATAATCATAGAGATTACTGAAATTTTTGGCGACCTATATAGGAAAGAATATATAACAAAGTAAATGTTCGAAAAAGAAATAAAAGTGGTGCGCACGTGCTTGGAAACTTTTTTTTTTCTAACCTTTGTTCGATTCGTCGTTTTTCAGCCGTCCATTTGGTAACAGATCAGACTTGTTCGGTTATCATTGGTTTGGGGGGGAACGCGAAACCCTAATCGCATCGAATCGCAGAAAGTTGCTTATCCCTTTTTCTTCAATCTCTCACCACTTTCGCTGGTAATCAGAGAAAAGGTCGAAACTTTCCTTCCCCTTTTCACTATATATTCCTTCAACGAGGGTTTATCACTCGTTTATCCGATCAATTTCCGGAGATGGCGGAAGAGAGGAGCTTGAACGGCGACGCGACGGTGCAGGAGGATGAGAGTTTCTTCGATTCCGATCAGCAGGACGACGGTGGAAAGTCTACGGAATCGAATCGAAAGATGGGAGATCTCGAGTCTCAGAATCAGGAACTGGAGCGGGAGAACGGTGAAATCAGCAAGAAGATCGAGACTCTGACGGCGGAGATCGAGGAGATGAGAGGAGCGGAGTCCAAGGCGAGGCGTAAGATGGGGGAGATGGAGCGAGAGATCGACAAATCGGAAGAGGAAAAGAAGGTTCTGGAGGCTATAGCCGAGAGATCCTCTGAGCTCGAGACCGAAAAAGCAAGGCTTCAGCAAGAACTGGTTACAGCCCAGACGGAGAGGGAAGAGGCTGAGACGGAGGCGAAGAAGCTTCGTTCTGAGATTTCTCAGAAAAGGGATGGGATCGACGAGTTGGAGAAGGAGGTGTCTGGGTTAAGGACTTCAAAGGAGGAGAACGAGAAGAGGATGAAGGAGTTGGAGGCAAAGCTCGGCGCTTTGGAGGCGAAGGAGTTGGAAGAGAGGAACAAGAAGGTGAGAGCAGAGGAAGAGATGAGAGATAGGATTGATAACAAGGAGAAGGAGGTTGATGAGTTGAAGGAGAAGATCAAGGGTTTGGAATCTAATGCAGCGGAAGGGAAAGCAGAGTTGGAGAAGTGGAAAACGGAGAAGAAGATCTTGGAGGATTCGTTGAGAGAGTCTGAGAAGAGAGTGGCGGATATGGAATCAGAGATTGTGGAGTTGGAGAGACAGATGGATGAGTCTGAGAAGATGATCAGTGGGTTGAAGAACATGGTTGAGCCGGTTAATGGGGTAGAGGTTAGGTCATGGTCGCCGACGAGTGTGAGTGCTGGTTCTGGTGGAGCTTTGGCTGCTGTTGCGGTTGCAGTGGCGGGAGCAGCCGTCGTCTTCTACGTTTACCACTCGAAGAAGGCTTAAATTCGAGGTAGTAGAATTTTGTGGAAGTTCGATTTCTTTGTTTTTGGAGTGTTTCTCACGCTACCTTTCTTGTTATATTGCTTTTGAGAACTTAATAGTTTCTTTATTGTGTGTGTTGTTTACATCTTTCGTTACATATATTCTCGGCAACAATCAAAGAGATTGAAAAAATAACCAGAGGGTTAAGCAGAGGAATTGAAAGAAAGGATATAAAACATAACTTGAAAAAACTTGGTGTGGGATCTTGTTTGTCTCTTCTCTGTTAGATGATCTTTCATCTAGTTAGATGATGATGATGCCTTGAGAAGATCAAGAACTTCACAACAGCTCTTCCACCATGGCGTTGCCGTCTCACCGGCCGCTAGGAGTGGCTGCAATTGTAATAGAAACAAGCATAAGTTTCTCTCTCTCACCTAATCTAATTTTGTTCCAATACATGTGTGTTTTGATTCCAACCTGATTGTCTGTGGATACCGGTAAGTCACGGTCTGCGGTTGTGGCTGAGGAGTCAGCGCTACCACCGGCAAACTGTGAAACAGCTCCAACGATCTTGGAGGAGACTTGACCTTTATTCTCCTTCAAATTGTGAAGCAGAGATTTGGCTCCATCTATGCCTTTTGAGACAACATTGTCCACTGCATCCTTTAAGACATCGGTTTTGGCGGCTTCACCGAGAGCAGAGGTGGCCTTTTCCAAAATGGAGTCGGACATTTTGTTTGTTGCTCCTCTGCCTCTGTGGTGTGGTTAACGTTAAAGAAGCAGGAGATTATGAGAAAGATGAAGATTTATATATAATGAGGAGAAGGTCGAGAGAACAAAGCCAAATTTGAGCTGTCCAAATTGGCCGCGGCTGTTTCAACGACCTTAAAACCTGACTTGCTATTATCTAATCTTTAACACTTAAATATAGAATTGATTAGTTTTTTGTTTGTGTGGAGAAAACGACATATGAAAAAGATAACTACTACTAACTATTTATAAGATCACCATTTTCAGATTTAAGGTTTAGGAGGTTTTTAGGCTTGGTTGAGGTTTTGGTATGTAATCTAGACACCAACCAAAAGCATGTTCTGGAACTTAACCAAACCAAGCATCGATAAACTGAAAATCAGACTTATTTAATCATCGCTGCATCAAGTGTTTGGAGCGTGAAGCAAACGCAACACACTAACTACGTTGAGTATTTTGGGGTTACTGAATAAAGTTTTAACTGAACAAAGACAACACATCGTCACATCCTCTGTTCTCTTCTCTTAGTGATGCACAACCTTAAGTTTGCATATTAAAATGGTTGAGTTGGGCTAACAATTGAGTAATGCTTGGTGGGTGTAATCCAATAAATCCAAGCCCATTTCCCATTAAAGCCCGATCCATGCTAAAACCCTCTTTCCTCCCTCGTTGCTCTAGCCAGAGAGAGTCACGACCACCTTCTCCTCTGCCTGCTTCTCAGACAAACAAACGGACACTCTTGCTATCTCCCTCATTAGATGGAGATGAATCCTTCGTCGCGTTACTGTTATGATCCAGTGTTGCGATGGGATCCTGAAGTGGAAGACTACTTCAATAAAGCTTACGGACCTGACCACTTTGCTCGAATTTCAAAGGCTCTCACGTACTTTTACCTTTTCCTCTTTTGATGCATCATTGTTCTGCTTCTTTATTTCCCTATAGCTTATTCATTCCCAGATTTCTCCTAAATCAAAATTGATTTGCTTTCCTTTTGGTTCTCGTGTGCATTTAACAGTTCGTGTGAGCTTATATGTGTACATGTTTGGTGATCATTCATACTCTTAGTGTTTTGGGGGGGTTTCAGATGTGTGTTTTGGTTCTCAGATTGATTACTTGTGAGCTCTTTTCTCTCACATTATCAGTTTAACATTTTTTGTTGGTTCAATGTTAGGCGTCCATCTTCCTACTCCTGCATTCGGGTGAACACAGTTAAAACAACAAGTGATGCGGTTATTGAGAAGCTTACGAAATTATTAGACGAACCCGAGGATGGCTTGAAGCTAGTGCAATCCGATGGGAGTAGTCCCATCTCCAAGTGTCAGATTCCTGGTTTGGAATATGTTGTTTTTTTCAATGGTTCAGGTCCACATAGAATTGAATATGGCTCTGGACTTGAAAACCCTCCCAAGGAGGTACTTGTGAGCAGGAAGTGTGCTGAAGCAGTTCTTAGAGGAGCCCAGGTAAACTCCCTTTAGCTCTCAGTAAAACCTTTAGTGGCTAAGTACGGGTTAAAAAATGATACTTAGGGAATTAACTGAGAGGTTTCCTTTTCTATAACTTATATTTCTCTTATGGTTTTTTGTTGTAGGTCTATGTCCCAGGTGTCCTGGCTTGCACTGCCCATGTTGAGATAGGAGATGCAGTTGCTGTCTGTGTTGCTATGGAGCAACCTGGTGATGAAGGTGACTGGAGTGTTAATATGACTCGTGGGACCACCCTTCAGGGTCTACCGACAGGCAAGCATCACCACTTCTTCCTTTCGCTTTGGTCACATATCGTATGGTTTGCCAAGACTTTTGTTTCACTAAAACTGAAACCGTAGAATAGTTTTTTCGTTCAAGGGAAACATTTCTACCTGTTAGGTTTTTTATTGATCAAAAATTACAACTTGTGGTAGCCAAATGAGTCAAACAATTTACTCGGTGGAATGCATTTATATATAAGCTCTTCGGTTGCCAACAATCAAACCTTGAAAAATACTTTGAATTTTTTTTTTTGGGGTCACGTAAGAATTAAGATATTTTGAGCTTAAACAGTTGACATGTATCGTAGTGTTATTGTAGATCCTTTCTACTGTGAACGCAGTGGACTATATATCGGCATGGGAACAGCTATGTTGTCAAGGGCTGGCATGTTTCGTGTTTCTCATGGAGTTGCGGTAGATTTGAACAACAGAGTTTTCAGATTGCCTTCTTTTCATAGTAAGCTTCTTCTTTTCCCCCTAAGTTTGCTATCTACTACAGCTTACAATAGTTGAGGACTCTCAGTATCTTTTTCCATCATGGGGTATTGCTCTCACATTGTCGTTTTGGGTCCTTAGATGTCCTCGAGGGAGAAATATTTCTTCAAAACCTGCCAAGTATTGTTGCTGCTCATGCTCTTGGTAAGTAAATTAATCGCCATGCTTATACCTTCAGCCATTTGTATATACAGTAGTTTACATAAATCCATACATAGTAGATAGATATGGATGGGTTAGAAGATTGAGCAAATTTTATGCTAAACTTGTCTTGGCTGGTCAGATCCTCAGAAAGGGGAGAGAATATTAGATATGTGTGCAGCACCGGGAGGGAAGACTACTGCAATAGCTATACTTATGAATGATGAAGGAGAGATAGTGGCAGCAGATAGATCTCATAACAAAGTAAAGTTTCTCCTTTTTTTTTATTACATAACCTTTTGAATTCCTCACATAATTTATTGAAACAGACGTGATTTCAATTGGTGTTGTTACTCGCTGACCTGTTTAGATTGAATGCTAAGGAACACAAAGCAAAAGGGTATTGTTGTTGGGATAGCAAAACTACCTGTTTTAATTAGTCAGTTTACTGTCTTTTTAAAAAAATAGGTGCTGGATGTCCAGAGATTGTCTGCTGAGATGGGCTTAACTTGCATAACAACATGTAAACTGGATGCGCTAAAATCTGTTTGTCTTCCAAACACGCTCAGTGATTCAACAACATCAGTTGACGGTGACAGTAGTGGTTCTATGACCAGCCATTCTGAATTATCATCAAACGAGGGAATGGTACCTGATCCTTCAAGAAAATCTGAGGCTGAAAAATCGTGTGAGGGAAATGGTAATTAAACTACTTTCTCTCCCTCATAGTGTTTGCTTAGTTTAGTTTCTTTCTTCGAAATGTCGGCCTCTGTGTTTGGTAGGTGAAAGTTCGTCAATAAACTTGCCATGTTTGCATTGGTCCCCTTTGTTGAGAAGAACATTATTGATTTGGCATCTGTAGTCCATTTTCTCGTGCCTATGCATGTGTATAAATGCAAAGCGCCATATATTAATTCCAGTAGTTTTATCATCCATATTTTAGCGAGCACTAAGCAGCCAAATGGAGGGGATAACGTTAGCCACTCTGAAATCAGGAAGAGTAAGGGAAGGCTGAAAAATGGACGCGGAAGAACTCAAAGCCAAGGTGGAAGGGCTGGAAAGTCGCAAGGTTTCCCGCCTAATAGTTTTGATAGGGTACTTTTAGATGCTCCTTGTTCTGCTCTTGGCTTGAGACCTCGTCTTTTCGCTGGACTGGTATGATAAATTCAAAATTTGCATTTATTTGAGTTAACAACGTGTACAAGCCTTAGCTTAATCACTTGTATGTGGCAAGAATAAATTATTTCCTAGTAGCTTCTTGAAGACTGAAGTAATATAAAAAACTGTTATAGGTGAAGTCCGAGTAGAATCTGTATTTCCTCCTTCCTTTTTGAAGATTGTTGAGTGTGCTGGCTTATGGAATAAATTTGCCACTGCTATATCTTGTAGGAGACTGTAATATCTTTGAGAAACCATGGAAGGTACCAGCGGAAAATGTTTGACCAGGCTGTTCAATTGGTTCGTGTTGGTGGAGTTCTCGTATACTCAACGTAAGTATGCAAACATAATTCAAATTCTGAGTTTGCATAATCCAAGCTATGCAGATGACGCAGTGACACCGTCGAGTGAGAGTTTACTATAATCTTACCTGTGGATGATTGTTTTCCATTTTGCTAGATGCACAATAAACCCCAGTGAGAACGAGGCGGTGGTTCGCTATGCTCTAGATAAATACAAGTTTCTCTCCTTAGCACCACAGGTTTGGATCTAAAAAAAAAAACCGTTTCCGTTGATAAATTGAGGGGACATGAACATCTGAGAAACTGTTTGAGATCTTGGCATATGTTTCACCAGGATCTTGTTCTTTGTCCTAATGTATCTTCATGTGTGTTGCTACCCTGTTGCAGCATCCTAGCATTGGAGGCCCTGGTCTAGTTGGTCGATGTGAATTCCCGGACGGATATGTCGAGTAAGTATATATGAGTGTGTCTAATTAACATTCAGCAAAGCAGAACTTACAAAAACATGTATGATATGTTAATGTTATGCAGGGAGTGGTTAAAACCAGGTGAAGAAGAAATGGTTCAGAAGTTCGACCCGTCATCTGAGCTCGACACCATTGGGTTCTTTATAGCTAAGTTCAGCGTCGGCCCCAAGGATTAAGATCTCAAACTGCTGATTCCTGATCCAAAGACGTTCCACACAAAAGAAGTTGTGGTTTACATTGTTATTGAACCTTAAGATGGTATTTGTATTGATCTCGTTTTCTAAAAATGAGATGGTATTTGTAACAAACATACAAACTTTTACATATGAATTACAATCCTTTTTTTAACTTGGTTCCTTCTTCACCCCACAAGCTGTTTAGCTTCAAGAGTCTTCTCGTACTCTTCAATGGACTTGAAGAGCTCAGAGAAGTTGCCTTTGCCAAAGCCACCACATCCTCCACTCTGGTAAACTTTCCCTTCCTCATCTTCCTTCATGCATCCTATTCTCTGTATTATCTCTATAAATATCGTCGGCCTATCACAAAGACAAAGAGACTCTTAGCTTTCTGATGAACCTTATAAAGAGAAACACTTTAAGTTTTTTGTCTTTGTAACCTGTCACCAAGTGGTTTTGTGAAGATCTGAAGCAACGTCCCTTGATCATCTCTATCCACAAGAATCCCCAACTCCTCACACTCCTTGATCTGTTCTTCACTAAGCACATCCCCCACCCGTTTCTTCAGATTCTTGTAGTAAGTAGGCGGAGGAGAAGGCATGAAGTCGAACCCTCCGACACTGCTCCTCTTCCGCATCTCCCTCAGAGTCCTGAATATGTCTTCGCTCATCAGCGCCAGATGCTGTAGCCCCGCGCCTTCGTTGTGTTCCAGATACGTCTGGATCTGACTCTTCCTCTTCGTCCCGTGAACCGGCTCGTTGATCGGTAGAAGAACCGTCTCGTCGTTGTTAGCGAGAACCGCCGAGTTCAAACCGCTCTCGGCTGTCCCCACGTCGTCTGCTGTGAACTCCGCGAACTGGTGGAAGCCGGTGAACCCCGCGAGATAAGTTAACGCTGGACCGAGCCCGGGGACGTTCCCCACGGCGTGGTCAAGACGGCGTATACCGTAGTCTAGTGGAAACGACGACGTATCTTCCACCGTCTCAAATCTTGGAAGGAAAACGGATGTAACGGCTTTGTAACTAACGTAACGGAGGACGACGTCACCGTATAGTTTAACCTCAGCGATCGTGACGGCGTCGTTTAGGACGATAGGAGGCGAGGAGGGAACGGCGCCGTTAGAGACGCTGATGGAGAAGGCTGACTCTGCGTCTTCGACTTCGACAGCGACGGCTCTCACGCCGAGTCCATGCGAAGAGAAGAAGGAGCGGTATGATTCGTGATCGAAGGATGGGATGGAGGCTGTTGCGGTGGTGGTCGGTGAGAGCGACGGAGAGTAGGAAGCGGTGAAGAGGAAGCGAAGGTCGCCGGAGGTGAGGAGGTAGGAGGCGTGAACCGTGTTTCCGGTGGAGAGATCGGATTTGGCGGAGAATCTCATGCCGAGGCCCCACGAGAAGCGGCGGGCGACGTTGGTGGCGTCGCCGCACCAGAACTCGATGTGGTGGAAGCGCTTGACGTTGAACTTGTCGGACTTTGGATTCTTCCTTACGAACTTGGAGAATCCGACGAGCTTGAATCCCGGCGACGCGGAGGTAGCAGCAGCGTCGTCGTCGTGATGGTGATTCTCTGAAACGGCCGCGTTTTGGTGCCCCATGGATGTTTTTTCACCTTCTGATGGAACTAAACTCTGCTACGGAACTGTGAGTGTGGTTCGTTGAGCTTTGCTTTTTTTTTTTTTTTAACACTTTCGTTGAGCTTTGCTCTGTTTTCAATATGAGTCTTAAGATTTGTCAGATCAGATGTTGACTGTTATTGGATATGGAGACTACACGTGTACGGTTAGATTTTCATGAAAATGAAGCGTTACGTGATGGATCTCTCTCTACTTTTTCTTTTTTGTTCGAAGGATATCTCTCTACTTAGGTTTCGCTTTGCTGATTGGTTCGTTCGTTCTCATGGTCCAAAGGTCACCAAGTTCTGACGTGTAAGACATATCTACATTTAAAAACGATGATGGAACGTTAGAGCATGATTATCCCTAATAGGGTATCTTACTTATTTTTTAATAGTATTAGTAGTTAATGTAAGAATAAGAGACTTATTTAAGATACCCGAATATTTAGATCTTCCAATGCAAGTTTCTTATTCTGGGGTTCTTAAAAAAATATTTAATAAAGATAAAATTTATTTATTATACAAAACATTATAAAAGATAACATTTAAAACATAGATTTAAAAAAAACACAAAAACAAATAATACTAAAATAAACGAGAATAATTTAAAAGAAAGATTCAAGTTCAGTTGTTGTCTTCATCACATCCAAATTTAATCCATATATGTTCGACCAGATCAGCTTTCAGTTGTCGATGCATTTGTTTATCACGAATTGTAGTTCGAACACCCAACATGTGAACTTCCGGTGTCTTTTCCTTTGTTGGAACTCTGAAACATCAGAATGAGTGTATCGATCTCGTTCGTCTTCTACTATCATATTATAGAGTATGATGCATGCTCTCATAATCATCCCAATTTTGTCTATATCCAAAAAAAGTACTGGTTTTTAACAATGGTAAAGCGAGCTTGCAAGACTCCGAAAGCATGCTCAACATCTTTTCGGGCAGCTTCTTGCTGTTTAGCAAATAATACCGCTTTCGGCCTTTGTGGTAGTGGAATAGATTGGATAAAAGTTGCCCATTTCGGATAAATACCGTCTGTGAGATAGTAAGCCAAATGATACTCTCTTCCATTGACAGAGAAAGTGACTTTTGGAGCGTGACTTTTGGAGCTTGACCTTTTATTATGTCATCAAAAACAGGTGAGCGATCAAGAACATTGATATCATTTAAGGTACCTATGCATGCCATATCCATAGATCATACGAAGCAACCGCCTCTAAAACGATTGTGGATTTTCCCGAACCACGTGCATATTGTCCTTTCCAAGCGGTGGGACAATTCTTCCATTCCTAATGCATACAATCGATGCTTCCTATCATCCCGGGAAATCCACGATGCTCACCAATATCAAGTAGACATTGAAGATCATCAGCACTAGAATCATATGCCCAGACACGAATGGCTGCTGTACATTTTTGAAGTGGAGAGAGACTAAGCCTTCCGAGAGCATCTTTCTTTTATCGAAAGAATTGAACTTCATTGGAGAGTCAGTCAACAATACGCATGAACAATGGCTTGTTCATTCTAAATCGTCGTCGGAATATATTTTCAGGATATATTGGAGTTTCACTGAAATAATCATTCCATAAACGTTGATCGCCTTCTTCACGATTTCTTTTGATATGAATTCTTTTTTTATTTTTATTTTTTTCCTTTCTTCGGCTTGATTAGCATAATTAATGGTAAAATTTTCGAAAACTTGATCAAATTGTTGATCAAAGTATTGATCAAAAATTTCATCATCTTCTGATTCCTCAAAAGTATTATGAGAACCGGATGCCATAGATAATTTTAAGAATGAGAGAAAGAAAATGAGAGAGTTGTTTGATGTGTGTAGAGAATGAGAGAATTGTTTGATGTGTGTAGAGAATGAGAGACGAGAAGAACTTTATATAGAAATAGAGAATTATTTGGTTTGATGTGTGTAGAGAATGAGAGACGAGAAGAACTTTATATAGAAATAGATAATTATTTCCTGTGACACATACATACATAAATACAGCCGCTTCTCTCCGTGACACAGAGAACAAAACTTAAACTAAAGTTGACAGTCACTGAGCTTCACTCCGTGACACATACAACAAACCAAAGCAATACTAGATTCCGTGACACATACAACAAACCAAACACATACACGACAAGACTAAACAGACACTGAGCTTCACGCAAGGCTTTTTCCTGTGACTTCACTCCCACAAGGCTTCACTCCCGTGACATTGAGCTGACCTGAAACAAGCATGAGATAAGATTAGTAACCAGAGACAAGAAGCTGAGACAGAAAACACAAGATTATGCATTTATATAATTAAGAACCACAGAGAACACAAGATTACACAAACATAAGAACAAGAAACACAACTACACGACTTAACTACAACAAGAACACAAGATTACACAAACATAAGAACAAGAAACAACAACTACACAACTTAAACTTAAACTTAGACTTAGACTTCACCTAATTTTTTGACAACTCATTAATGAGCTTGTTCTTCAGAGCTTCTTCACCCTCAGCAAGCGGTTCAGGTTTTGCAATTAGCCTATCAAGTAGCTTCATTTTCGTCAGGTTTGCTTTCATAACCATATCCTCTTTCTTGATTTCCCACATACCCTGATACTCAGCCAGTGCTTTCCCCTCTGCCTTAGTTTTCTTACCATGCCCCTTTGCAGCCTTAACAGCCGGGGGGCGAATGGTAGCTACATCAGGTTCACCAATATTGGTTTCAGAGGCGTGAGAGGTTGAGGATTGTGTACCTTCATCGCATTTCCTTCTTTTAGAGCTTCTGTCCGTTTTGGAACTGGTGAGGTCACACCATTTCTGATCATTTCTAAGCTCCTTCCACGCATGTTCAAGTGTAAATTTCTTGTTATAGTTGTTGAAGAAGATCCCATGAGCTAGCTTGAGGACATCATCGTCGTTTTGGCCGCTACTTCTCTCTCTGGTGGCAGCTTCATACGCGCCACAGAACTTGCTAACTTGATCATTGATCCTGTGCCACCGTTGTTACAGTTACCATGTTCCCTTTGTTCACCCACTCCAATCTTCGGGCTTGCCGCAAAGTAAGCGCCAATTCGTTTCCAAAAAGAATCAGATAGTTGCTCATCGCCTACTAAGGGATCTTTGAAGTGTTTAGCCAAGAGCTGATGAGCACTATGTCCTCCGTATGCGTCCATGTTCTTCGTTCTTTACGGTCTGAAGGAGTGTCACCAATGTTTGGATCTTCACTTTGCTGAGTGCCAAACACAGTCTCTTCTCCTAAACCAAACATGGACGGTTGTTGACTATTGAGAAGGTCAACCAAATTTGATGTGTGTGTGTTATAATCCATGACGAAGAGAAGGAGGAGACGTGTTTAAAAGATGATAACGAAGAGAAGAATGAGAAGACAGAAGAGATGAGCAGAGATGAGCAATGTTTGAAAGATGATAAAGAAGAGAAGGAGGAGCCGTGTTTAATAGAAGGAAGAGAAGAGCAACCATAAATACAAGACACATATCTAAAACATTCATCACAACCATAAAGACTTGACATTTATCTAAAACATTCATCACAACAACTACATCGATTCCTATCTATTTATTACCGAACTTCAACCACAATATATCTCTAACCAGAACATTAATTACCTAAATTCAACCATTTCTAACACTAACCAGCATCATTTATTACCGAGGTTCACCCATAACCAGAATCGAGCAAAGAGAAATGATTTACCTGTATTGCTCTTGTCGTCCTTGT
The DNA here is from genome assembly GCA_018703725.1 of Brassica juncea. NCBI lineage: Eukaryota > Viridiplantae > Streptophyta > Magnoliopsida > Brassicales > Brassicaceae > Brassica > Brassica juncea. Next base: position 13,646,364 of record CM031940.1, read on the forward strand.
TTATGACCAGCATTGCTCATCTCTCATAATCCATCTCTGATCTTCCTTGTTTATGACCAGCCTAGCTCATCTCTCATGACCGAAACACAGAAACATATCAAAATTAATAGACATGATCATTGAACCAATATCAAACTGTGTCAAAGCTTTGAAGAAAAAATAATATTCATGATGATCATTGAACCAATATATCATTATCAGAAACGCAAATCACATACATAAAACATAGAAGATCAGAGAATAAAGGTAAATAATACCTTGATTGTCTCTTCCATAGAAGATCGATTCTATCTGCAAATGAAGAACCCCTTATTAACTGACATATAACTGCGAGACGAACAAGACGAGCACATGGAAAAATCTTTCGATTCAACTGAGCTAATTGAAGGATTCAAACATTAAAAAAAATTAAAAAAAAAATCCATAGCTTTTACCTATGATATGATTCGTCGTACAGGAGGAGGGCCACTGATGATATGATTCGTCGTCGATGAAGAGAGACACCGATGATTTGATTCGTGCTCGAGGAAGAGAGCCACCGATGATTTCATTCCTCGTCCAGGAACAGATCCACCGCTTATTTGATTCATCTTCGAGTTGGAGAGAAGGCCTCGATTTGATTCCTCGTCGAGAAGGAGAGCATCCGGAGATGAACCGGAGATTTGATTGAGAGTCAAAGGAGGAGAGGAACCGACAATTTTCTTGACTTCGTCGACGAGTTGAAATTGATCTTTGCTCCCCTTGTTTTCTCCTCCCAAAAGTGTTATCGGGCGATGCGTGGCAAACAAGATCCGTGTCTTGTGTCATCTAATTAAGACACTGTTTAAGTGATAATTGCCATTTTTTATTTTCTTTAATTGCTCATTTATTCTGAAACTCCTTACTAGATACTGCGATATTCATGGTCTTATCCACACACAAATATGGATGAGTATGATTATGAGTGGAATCTAGTGTTTGGTAACTTGAAAGTTATATACTTCAAGTGCCAACGTTTAAAGAACATTATCTAGACCATTATCTAAACCATACATGTTTTTGGATAATGTTCCATCATCGTTTTTTATATGTACAGTAAATCATTATGTTCATATCCCAATCAAGCCATTTGATCAACTACGTAGAGAAAGGATAATCAAGCCATTTTTATCAACTACGTAAAGAAAATAGAGATTATGTTACGTATTACGTACAAAAATTTCTCAAATCACGTTGTTGGCTTCTAGAGTTTCCTACATTTTCAGAGTTATGTAAGGTGCAACTTACTCTCGATCATGAAATAAAGCTACAAATCACTAGAGCGAGTCTTACAGGAACATGTTTCAACTTAAGTTACAAGCTTTGCACAATAAGCATAAGCAAATAAGGTCACGAATTCTCATGCCATGTTTGGTTCCTCGTGTTGAGGGTTCTCGAGCGCTGTTATATGCTTCTTAAACAGAGCCGCAGCTTCTTCCCTCTCCTCAAGTCGTCCCAGCTTGTCGTATACCATTGCCATTAAATACAAAGCTTCAGCTGCCAATTCATGGTACTGCACAACAAACACAATGATTAACAAGTGAACATACGGTAATTCACGATACTAGAATCCAAAATAAAGCATGTATCGATGAGCTAGACCGAAGTTGAACATCGTTTATCGTAAACCAATAGCAGCGTTGCATCTCTTATGCAATATGGGCGACAGAACAGAGTTCAGGCTTGTTTCTGAAACAAAAGCTACATAGCATTCTTATTGGCATAAGTTACCTCCAAAGCTTGAAGCTCATCTGAAGCTTGCCTCAGAGAATCCAGGACAGTGTCAGAATCTGTGGAAACTGGCGGAATATATTCACAGCCAATTCATTTAAAAATTATGATCAGGCAACCAAGAAGCATGAACTATAGTCAAAGCAGTACAAAGACAACAAAAGCTACCTGAAAAGCTTGGATCAGACAGATAGCAGTTTGCTTCAAAGATGTACGCTCGAGCACGTAACTCCAGACCTCCATGGCCGAGAATCATAGGGAAAGCGCCATGCAAAAGGTCTAACGCCCGTTTGGCATGATTTGATCCAAGCCCAAGCCACAGCTCCGCCAGTGTGAGAGTAGCTGATGCTTTGAGAAGATCCAAATTGAATGACTGGCAAAACGAGATGCTTGCCAGCGCATACGGAAGACCCAGGACTGCATTTCCTGACTTCTGAGAACCAAAAAAGAGGAATCGAAAGGTGAAGGCGGGTCAGGAAACTAATACAGAAGTGAAAATAATGACATGTATTCTAAAGACCAAGCAGCAGAGACAGAGCGCGTTAAGAAGATCCTACTACTACAAGCTTGTAAGGCGGAAAAATATTCAATGAAATATAAGATTCCAGTCAGTGCGCTCTCAGGCTACTAAGTTGTTGGACCCATGCCATACCTTATGGATCTCTGCAAGCAGAAGAAGAACAGACGCTTTTTCGATTTGCAAATTGAATTTGTGGCACGTGCAGAAGAGGGAGTGTGCCACATTTGCTGCCTGTAGAGAACGTAGTAACAAAGCAAACGATGATATACTAACAAAGCATAGCTCCTGGAAAACAAAACAGATGGTCAACTAGGATTTTGAACAAACCTGGCTATACTGTTTTGCTGCAAGCAACGTCCTAGCTTCACGAAGACTTGCTTCTACTTTCAGCTCCATGTCTACACCCATGGTGGTTGATGCCAAGCCTCCTAGCTCATTGCACATTCGTTGAGCTAGCTTTAGATTCCCGCTAATGGATTTAACAAAGTTAGAATGGCTTACTTAAGAGATAATAAATCCAGTACAAAAGAGAGTTTCTGTTCAAATTCAGTTCCCAACGAATGTTACACACATTTTCAAAGAATTTGAATCTATCTCATTACACCTTCAAACAGTACATTAAGAGATGACAGAAGGCAGACAAATGAATCAACTTCGCAGGTTATCTGAGGTTACTTCGGCACAGAATCACTAAGTTGTTAGACACCCCCCCCCCCCTTCTTTTCTCGTAACCACGAAGCTAAACTGGATTGGAGAGAGAGTATAACAAGAGGAGTGGCATATATAGGAGACTGGGAACCTTACCGATGCAAGGCATGTTCATGTAGTAGCTGCAACTTGAGCAACAATACTTTTGATTTTGACACGGTTAAGAACTTTTCCTCCGCAATCTTTAGAGCAGCAAATGCATCTGGAATAGCATTTGTTTCAGAAAAGAGGCCAACGTAAGGGGAAGAAATGGAGCAAGATCTTAATAAACTTAACCAGAAAAATGAGCAACAATGTCAGATATACACTGACATGGTATTCCTTGTACAGAAACATAATATTCAGTTATAACTTATTGAATGATCATCAAGGTATTTTTGTATTTGTTCGTTCAAGAATTGAGTGACAGCACGTATAACACGGTGTTCATGACCTTGTGCACAGAATCTAACCTTTGTATCCCTTATATAGAGCCAAATGTTGAATGAGCTTCAAATATGCCAACTCTGCGTCAGAAGAACTACAGATGCAAGAAATATATAAAAATCAAACAAACAAATGTGAAAAGAGAAAGAGCTAAAAGAGGAGAGAAAAGGGGCTGAGAGTAGAACAAGAAAGTGATATTTTAATGAAGATTACCTCGAAGAGTCACCGAATAAAGTTGCATACACCAAGGTATTCATCCGAGCCATAGGAGCGCTAACAAAAACAAATGGATTAATAAATTACAGAAAACCAACAGATCAAGTTCCTATGGTTACTTGTTAGAAAGGTAACTTCAGCAGTGTATGAGTTATGCGTTTATCAACATCAAGGTTTTGAGCGTGATAAATTAAACTTTGACCTCTCTAGTTACCTTACTGTGAAATACATATGTTTTTAAGGAAAATATAATTGTGACAAGATGAGTGGACCAAAAAAATTCGAAGTAAGTGTTTTAGCTAATAGTTATGTCCTCACAATTTGCCATTTCTTTCTGAGAATAAATGAATGCGAATATGCAGCACTTTTCAAATAGTCCAGTGAAACCAACACATGTATATGGAAATTGTGTGGAAGAAAAGTGCCTACATCAAGCTTGCAATAAACGACTTTGCACTAATGGTGGATAATCCTTCTAAGAGTTATGCCGAAGAGCTTTCTAAGAAAGTAACAAACATCTTCAAACAGAATGTCAATATCAATTTTACCTGCCATATAACTCCCATGAAGTTGCCCGTAGTAAATAAGAAGCGCCTATTATTTGTGATACAGATCCAGGAATTGAGACCAAATGATCACAGAACTGGAAAAAAGTCGAACTCTTTCTAGAACCAGATTCCTGAGAAAACACAGGTTGACCCCACGGTTTTTGCAAGTCTTTGAGCCAAGCTGAGCTTAATGAACCATCAATAGTCATTGTAGAGCTTTCAGCAGAAAAGTCGCTAATTAGGTGTGCACCTAGTCTTATCTCCTGCCATAGATTAATTAAGAACTGATTAGACCTCAAAAGAAGATATGGATATTTTACTAGATAATAATTAGTTGGCGTATTCAGTACCTTGCAGACACTAACTGGACAAGTTTTGTGACGCATAGAAGCTTTGGGACCAAACGAGAGCAGAGGCCTTTGCACATGCTGTATTACAACAAAATAACTTTTCTTATTTAGCGTATACCAAAGATTAGATAAACAAAAATATGGATTTTTTTTTTCTTGCAAGTTAACAATTATCAGAGAAGCAGAACAAACAAACAAAAAGATAATTTGAATGTTAAAGTTCGTGGACTAACCATCAACTCAAACTTAGCCATCGCAAGATGATTAGAAGCCACTAAGCGTCTTAACTTTAGACTGTCCGCCCTCCTCAAAGACTCTTTCAGAAGAATGTACACCCTTTGTTGTACAGATAATGAAGACGCAGTGCTAGTGCCGGGTGAGTACGAGGATCCAAGAACACTGGTGGTACTTGCAATGCCCATTTCTGATAACAAGTTGCTCATTGCTGCTAGCGTATAGGCTAGACAAGTATCATTGCTAAGCTGCAGTATCAACAAACGTTTTAAATACCACAAATGAACTAAAGCTTGTGCTACAGTATATTTAAACAATATAAGCTGTTAATCTTGCTCATGTGATTGCATATTCGACCGAAATGATAGCAATCTGATCCTTCTAGCATGTAACGAATAGAACAAATTTTATCTCTGCTAAGACTGCACTGCCCCCACTGGACAACTTAGAAATCAGTACGTAAATATGGGAGTATATTAAGAGCCAGTGCAATAAATTTGGAAAACTATACATAAATGGTGTTAAGATTCCTAAATCGCATACAGAACTTAATGATATACGAAAAATATTAAAATAGCGCACTAAACAGCTTATAGAAACATTGATAAAAAAATACACATCCTGCAGGAATTTATCAAATGCACCACTTTCTTCAAAATACACTATAAACAGAGCTAACAACAGATGAATTAATTGAACATATACCTGTTGCGATACACGCACAGCTTCAGTCAAAACCTGCGATTAAGGAGAAGCCATATTATGAGCAAACTGAACAATCATAAGGCCCAATTTCATGTCTACTGATATCACTTATAAATATGAAGTTAAGATAGCAAGTCCAATAGTTGCTAAATTCACAGTGACGATCTTATGGTTAGTGTTGCATCTTTATTTACCCAAACCGAGCTCACAAGTGTTTAGACGAATATACTAAGGCTAAGACACCATAAGAAAGAGAAAATTCAAGTAAAACTTGCAAAAGCCTGCCGACATCCAACATATCACTGCTTGAATGGGAAAAATTTGGACGTTATGAAGTAAAATTTGTACACAGAGTGATGATCTAAGTAGCTCATTATGATTTCAAGTAATCTATCAGAGTGAGGGTAAGAAGTTAAAACATTCAAGATACATCACAAATGTCATCAGTTATTATTAGCCTCACCAACAGCCCAGTAAACTATCCAATGTACAACTTGGTCCATCTAGGCAGGTTTAAATGTTAGAATAACTCTTTGGAAATGGAAGCTATAGAGATAAATTAATGCTCACCTCTAGAGCCAGATTAGGATGCCCAAAGCGGAAATGCATCATTCCCAAACATAACAAAGCAATCTCGTACCTTCCATACATGCTGCAACCAGCTGAAGGAGGAACAAGGTCAAATCCCTCAGTCCCTGCACTTTTATACAATGGATCATGGATCAGCACAAGTTTGAAACACAGTTCCTAGTGCCACATATCTAACATGCAAACACAACTGCAAATTTACAGGAGTTACACGCAAACGATAAAGCCTCCATCAGCAATATTAATATCATAAAATTTATTCGAAGCAGAGGAAAACAGCTATGAGTACAGATTACCTGTAATCGAAGTAACGGAGTAGATTATCCAAAGCAGCAAAATAGTCATCGCTGTGAAGTTTATTCAAGTAACGCAAAAAGTGAACCTGCATCATTGCAACGCCGTAAATAACATGTAATAGTATCAAAGGAATCAAAGAATGAATAACTTCTGAATCCACTGCAAAAGAAAATATTTTAAAAAGCAAGACATTACGCGATGCAACTCAGGGGCTAAATTCTGAAGCTTCTGAAGGAAACTTTCAATCGAACTTGAAGACAATGAACTTCCATGGCTGACATCATATAAGGAGATGAAAGTGAAAAATATTAGCAATACTTTTGACAGAAATAAATCAAATACTAACGAAATAGAGACTTTACGTTTCAATTGCATCAGCCTGCTCCATTAAACAGCCCTGTATCTGATAATTTGTCCGAAGGAATAATGACTCATCAACCAGAGTATCATCAGCTGTACTTGAGGAGGCACAAGCAAGTGGAGTAGCCTCTGTTTTCTTCATGTTGGTTCTTGATTTTTCCTTCCTAGTAACTAGCAAACCTGCATGTTTCAGTTGTTCTGCGCATTACATACGGATGAAAACCCCCAAAAAAATATTTTTTTAGAGTGTATTGTTTCTACTTTAAGAAAGGGAAACATCTTCAGAAAACAAAAATGAAAATCTGTAAGGTATCATACAAACACTCCACAAGTCATCCGAGAATAGTATGATACAGGTTAAACTTTTATCCTACAACTGATGGTATACAATTGATGGTAATCATCAGCAAAACATGTTAACAAAAGGAAACGCGACATTTAAATTACAGCCTGGTCACGAATATAACACTATATTTCCTCAATATTTTCAAGCACCTGAGATTCTGAGAAACTCAAAGTTTACTTCGAGCACAAATGAGTGAATCGTAAGGGATACCTTCTGTAACTTTGAAAAGTGCTTCCGGCGTATGAAGGTGAAAAGGGACACTTCCACTAGCATTTTTCTGTAGCTCTATTTCTTCGGTTGCTCTATCCATTATATATTTCTCCATATCCATCTGATCATGTTGTATTAATGACTCCAGGTTATCATTAGATGCATCATGCTGAGCAGAGCTTGAATGGGCTTCTCTGCAGTAGACTTCAATGCTTGTAAAGAGATGACAAACTCCCTGCAGAGGATTCACATATAAATGGAATAGACGTTTCTTTCAGATATTTACTTTGTGTTTCAGTTGCATAAAGACGGTAGATGAAAAATAACTACGAAAAGGGAGGGAAATCAGGAGTTTTGCTTATATTCACAATATTACATCTAGAACTTACACTTCAATTAGATCTATCAGAGTTCTGCCATTAGATCCACAAATTGAAACACTTATAATTGGGTATACATTATAAATCTAGGCTAGACAACTACTGATAAATTTACCATGCTTCCTTTATAATAAAGTAGAATTGACATTTAATCCGAGTAATTCACCCAAAACCTCAAACCAAATACCAAACACTTGCTTTAAGATCTTAAGTTGAATAGAAGTACTATCACTGACTTCTCAAAAATCAAACAAGAATAATAAAAACGTAAGAAGCAACGATACCTCGAAAGATAAAAGGTTAAATGCCAAAATGCAACGACGAACGAACATTCCCAAGTTGCTACTCGGATCCAAAATAATCTGATCATCTTGCGCAGCTCCTGAATCAACGCTCCCAAGTATTCCTACATACAAAAGATTTGATAGCTAATAAGACTCAAACATGACGAAAACAGGGCACCCTTAAAGGGAAACGAGTAGCCAACCTCGCATGTCATTAAAGAAGTTCAATAGGTCATCTGGTGAAGTCAGAGATGAAAATCTATTGGTTAAATGGTCAGTTAGCCACGCATCCATGTCTTCCCCAACTTCCCTCAACTGGTTGAGGAGATCTTCCAGCTTCGGCTCAAATATATCATCGCATGACTGCAACATGAACAGAAATGGAATCAATAACTATGAATCTTGATTTCGTTACAACACGACATTATGAAATATAAGCTCGATAGAGCAGCATAGCTCCGAGTATAAGAGAAGAACGAGATGATGCGATTTCGAAGAGTGGAACCTTAGTGAGAGAGAGCAAGTAGAGGCCGAGGCGGTTGTGCTGAGAAACGGAGGAGAAAGGGAAGGGGAGAGACATCTGAGCAGATGGAGCGTATAACTGCAGGAGAATGCAAACGGAGATCTTGTGCGGAGTGACCGTAAAAGCGCCGGCTGTTCTCGTTAATCCGGCCATCTCTCTCTCCGTCGCCGCCACTAAAAATACAATCCGGTTATTGCCTCCGACAAGCAGACGGGATTAGGTCACTGGTTGGGGGGGATTTACTTATTTTGAAGTTTTGACTCGAGTCAGTCACCGGGAAAGGTTTGAAAAGAATTAACAAAAATCTTCGAGAACCGGTTATTTCATGCCGTCCGGTTTAATTGGTTAACCTAGAGACCAACAATTATATATAATAACTATATAGTAGTGCTGTCATCAACGGGGATGTAGCTCAGATGGTAGAGCGCTCGCTTAGCATGCGAGAGGTACGGGGATGGATACCCCGCATCTCCAATTTTTATTATCTGTGTTATTATCTGTTCTGTCCTATTTAGCCGCCTCGTTTTCTTTTCTATTTTCGCCCATGTGAATCACGTTTTAAAATCTTGCTTGGTCGTTGACTCTTAACACCAAGTTTTAAGAAGCAGCTGTTAGTTAATCTCTCTGCAATCCATATCTTTGCCTAAGCGAAAAAATAACAATGGAGTCAACGTCCACTGTTGCATTGGATCGTTCAACTCAGCTGAAAGCTTTCGACGAGACCAAGACCGGCGTGAAAGGCCTTGTCGAGGCCGGAATCTCAGAGATTCCCGCCATCTTTCGTGCACCTCCGGCTACTATAACAAGCCCAAAACCACCCTCCTCCTCGTCATCATCGCAGTTCACCATCCCAACAATCGATCTCCAAGGAGGCACCGACTCGATCTCGCGGCGGAAATTGGTGGAGAAGATCGGAGACGCGGCTGAGAGATGGGGCTTCTTCCAGGTGATCAATCACGGCATCTCGCTAGATGTGTTAGATAGGATGAGAGAAGGGGTTAGTGAGTTTCACGAGCAAGACCCGGAAGTGAGGAAAGGGTTCTACTCTCGAGATCCAAGTAGCAAAACGGTTTACATGAGCAACTTCGATCTGTATAGCTCGCCGGCTGCTAACTGGTTAGATACACTCGGTTGTTACACGGCTCCAGATCCTCCTAGACCGGAGGACTTGCCAGCCGCTTGTGGGTACGATTCAACATCTATATAAAAACTTCTGTTATAATCACATATATTATAAGATAGTAACAATCAAAGAGTGGATGATCTTTATCAAGAACATGTTTTTTTAGTCTGGTTTGTAATCTAGTGGTGTCAAAACAACGACTCTAAGCATAAATCACTTGCCTTGTCATGGTCGAATTTTTACTGGATTAAATTGATTAATAGATCGAACTTGATTTTAAACAAGATTGTTTAATTAATTTTTACCAATTTTTTTTTAAAATTAAGAGATATTAGGAAGGAGATAGGACCATAGTAGGCATATATCGGAATCTGTCGCCACTAAAACGTGTCTCTTAAGTTTTTTTTTGTTTGGTCGGAGAATTTGTCAGGGAAGTGATGATTGAGTACTCAAAGGAAGTGATGAAAGTAGGTAAAATGCTCTTTGAGCTTCTCTCAGAAGCTCTAGGGTTGAACACTAACCACCTCAAGGACATGGACTGTACCAGTTCATTGCTCCTACTCGGCCATTATTACCCGCCTTGTCCTCAACCAGACCTAACTCTAGGGTTAGCCAAACACTCAGACAACTCATTTCTCACGGTTCTTTTACAAGACCATATCGGAGGGCTACAAGTTCTCCATGACCAATACTGGGTTGATGTTCCTCCTGTCCCTGGAGCTCTTGTCGTCAACGCTGGAGACCTTCTCCAGGTTAACTAACTAACCAACCGTTTTTTTAGTTTGATCTATTGTTTTAATGTTATTGGGCACTTGTGCAGCTTATTACAAACGGCAAGTTCATAAGTGTGGAGCATCGTGTTATGGCTAATGAAGCTGGACCGCGTATCTCAGTGGCGTGCTTCTTCACCTCGTATTTGATGGCGAATCCTCGAGTTTATGGACCTATTAAAGAGCTTTTGTCTGAACAAAACCCTCCCATATACAGAGACACCACCATTACAGAGTATTCAAAGTTCTACAGATCCAAAGGATTCGATGGTACCTCTGGATTACTATACCTCAAGATCTAAAGAATATGCACGTGGAAGCGCATGGACGTTTATATGTTTAATAATGGTGCCCTGTAATAGCTTTTGTTTAATAAGACTGTCAGTGGGCGATAAACTGTCACAAACCGTTCTTTTTCTATCAAACTTATTAAATCTATGGTCAGTGATTATTCTGTAGCAAGTGGTCACATAATGTCTATCAATGATATAATTTTTTTTTTGGAACAACCGTCTATCAATGATATCTATAGCCAATGGTTTTGCTGTAAATTCAAGAAAGAAAAAAAAGTTTTGCTTTTGTATCAGAGTGTTCTGTTTTTTTCCTTTTCAACACAGAGAACACTATGGAAACGACGAAGACTGCTTCATTCGATCGTGTCAGCGAGCTTAAAGCTTTCGACGAGACGAAGACAGGTGTGAAAGGACTCGTTGACGTTGACGCCGGAATAACACAGCTCCCACGCATCTTCCACGACTCACCTTCCAACTTAGCAAACTCCAAGCCACTTTCCTCCGACTTGCTACATCTCACGACCATCCCAACGATCGATCTCGAAGGACGAGTCTTTGAGGACGAGACCAAGCGCAAGAATACGAGTCTTAGAATTAAAGACGCAGCAGAGAAGTGGGGTTTCTTCCAGGTTGTCAACCATGGCGTTTCACTCGATCTTCTTGAGAGGATGAAAGATGGAGTTCGAGGGTTTAACGAGCAATCCCCTGAAGTGAAGAAACAATTTTACAGCCGAGATTTCAGGAGAGAGTTTGTGTATACAAGTAACTTCGATCTCTACACTTCGTCAGCTGCGAGTTGAAGAGACACTTTCTCTTGTTACATGGCTCCAAATCCTCCTAAACCACAAGATCTGCCAGCTATTTGTAGGTACAACATGGCTTCATTTACATTTATCCTGATGATTTGATTGTGTAGTATATGATGAAAAGTGTTTCAGGGATGTTATGTTGGAGTACTCAAAGCAAGTGGTGAGTTTGGGAGAGTTTCTGTTTGAGCTTATATCAGAAGCTCTATGTTTGAAGCCTAATCACCTCAAGGACATTGATTGCTCCAAGGGCTTGCGCATGCTCTGCCACTACTACCCACCCTGTCCAGAGCCTGACCTAACTTTAGGCACCACTAAACACAGCGACATCTCATTTCTTACCGTCCTCCTTCCGGACCAGATCGAAGGGCTTCAAGTTCTCCGTGAAGGGTACTGGTTCGATGTTCCTCCTGTTCCCGGTGCACTCATCATCAACATCGGAGACCTTCTGCAGGCAAGTTCTGTTCCACAATCAATGCCTTTTCCTCAGATTTGTCTCAGCTTCTTCTACACAACGTAAACAAAGTTGTTTTGATTGGTCTGATGCAGCTTGTAACAAACGACAAGTTCATCAGTTCAGAACACAGAGTGTTGGCAAACAGAGCTACAAAAGCTAGAGTCTCGGTCGCCTGTTTCTTCACAACAGGCATTAGACCGAATCCTAGAATATACGGACCAATTAGAGAGCTTGTGTCTGAAGATAACCCTCCAAAGTACAGAGAGATCACCGTTAAGGAGTTGGCTGCTCACCGCAATGCCAAAGGACTTGACGGATCTAATTTGCTCCATTTTAAAATATGAGAGAACATGGTTGAGCTTACTATTTTTCTCACATATGTTCAACATAGAAACATATGTAATCATCATGTCTGCGTTTGTAGATTATCATTACTTGGAGAAAAAAATATCAAAAGAGTGCTGAGGAAGGTCTCTGTTTATACTTTTTTAGTCTAAATAAAGTCTTATGAAGTTCAACAAAAGCTGGAAATAAAAGAGTATCTTCATGGCTCATGAATCATCATATATCCCTATGTAAGTATCACTGTTCTGTACGAGGGCCAAGTTTCAGAAGGAAGCTGCCGAGCTTGGTTTCACTTAATGCTGAAGCTGCGATATGTCCGAGTCTTCCATTCCCATCCCACCATTTGGGTAAAATCTCATTTAACTAACCACACCCTTTTGTAGCTTCATCAATTTTTTTAATCTTATCGGGGCATTTATCTGTGCAGCTTATTACAAACGGCGAGTTCGTAAGCGTGGAGCATCGTGTTTTAGCGAATGGAGCTGGACCGCGTATCTCAGTGGCGTGCTTCTTCACTTCGTATTTGATGGTCAGTCCTCGAGTTTATGGACCTATCAAGGAGCTTTTGTCTGAACAAAACCCTCCAATATACAGAGACGCCACCATTACAGAGTATTCAAAGTTCTACGGATCCAAAGGATTCGATGGTAACACTATACCTAAAGATCTAAAGAATGCACGTTTATCTTTTAATAAGTATGCGTGGATGCACATGCACGTTTATGTTTGATAAGGATGCGTAAGACTTTGGCCTCCCTGTAATAACTTTTTTTGTTTTATAAGATAGGAATGCGTTAAAGCCAGTAGGCCATAAACTGTCACAAACCATTCATTTTATATCAAACTTATCTGTGGTCAGTGATTTTTCTTTAGCAAGTGGTTTTGCTGTAAACCCAAGAACAAAGTTTATCTTGAGTATCAGATTGTTCTGTTTTCTCAATAAACAAAGAAACGATGGAGACGACCAAGATTGCTTCATTCGATCGTATCAGCGAGCTTAAAGCTTTCGACGAGACAAAGACAGGTGTGAAAGGACTCGTCGACGCCGGAATAACACAGCTCCCACGCATCTTCCACGACTCACCTTCCAACTTAGCAAACCATAAGCCGCCTTCCTCTGACTTGCTACATCTCACGACAATCCCAACGATCGATCTCGAAGGACGAGTCTTTGAGGACGAGACCAAGCGCAAGAATACGGTTGATGAGATTAAAGACGCAGCAGAGAAGTGGGGTTTCTTCCAGGTTGTCAACCATGGTGTTTCACTCGATCTTCTGGAGAGGATGAAAGATGGAGTTCGAGGGTTTAACGAGCAATCTCCTGAAGTGAAGAAACAATTCTACAGCCGAGATTTCGGGAGAGAGTTTGTGTATACAAGTAACTTCGATCTCTACACTTCATCAGCTGCAAGTTGGAGAGACACTTTCTCTTGTTACGTGGCCCCAAATCCTCCAAAATCACAAGATCTTCCAGCTATTTGTAGGTACATTGACTTCATTTCATTTACTGTTAACCTGATGATTTGATTGTGTAATCTCTCTCTGTATTCATAGAGTGAAAAGTGTTTCAGGGATGTTATGTTGGAATACTCAAAGCAAGCTATAAGTTTGGGGGAGTTTCTGTTCGAGCTTTTGTCAGAAGCTCTAGGGCTGAAGCCTAATCACCTCAAGGAGATTGATTGCTCCAAGGGCTTGCGCATGCTTTGCCACTACTACCCACCCTGTCCAGAGCCTGACCTAACTTTAGGCGCAAGTAAACACAGCGACAGCTCTTTTCTTACCGTCCTTCTTCCGGATCAGATCGAAGGGCTTCAAGTTCTCCGTGAAGGGTACTGGTTCGATGTTCCTCCTGTTCCTGGTGCACTCATCATCAACGTAGGAGACCTTTTGCAGGCAAGTTCCTGTTCACTATCAATGCCTTTTGCTCAAAATCTTCTTATTGTTTCAAAGTTTTTTTTGTGGGTTGCTTGATGCATGCAGCTTATAACAAACGACAAGTTCATCAGTTCTGAGCACAGAGTCTTGGCAAACAGAGCCACAGGAGCTAGAGTCTCGGTCGCCTGTTTCTTCACAACAGGCATTAGACCGAACCCTAGAATTTACGGACCAATGAGGGAGCTTGTGTCTGAAGATAACCCTCCAAAGTACAGAGAGATCACCGTTAAGGAGTTCGCTGTTCACCGCAGTGCCAAGGGGCTTGACGGAACCTCTGATTTGCTCCATTTTAAAATATGAACATGGTGAGCTAGTATTTTCTCACATATATTCAACATGGAAATATATGTACTCATGCCTACGTTTGTAGATTAAAATTACTTTGAGAAAATTATCAAAAGAGCGCTGAGGAAGGTTTAAAAACATCAATCACTGTTTATACTTTTTAGTCGAAAAATTTCTTATGACGTTCAGTAAAAGCCGGAAATAAGTATCACTGTTCTGTACGAGGGCTAAGTTTCAGAAGGAAACTGCCGAGCTTGGTTTCACTCAATGCTGAAGCTGCGATATGTCCGATTCTTCTTCATCCTCCATCACTTCAAGTTTCCTACATCACACACATTTACGACATTTTTTCTCGTGTTGCATTTCAAAAAATTATGCTTCAGCATTTATGATTTTATCTTTTGTAAAATTTGAAATATTATTATTTAGTTTAAAATATTTATTTTTAAAATAATATTATTATTTGAGTTTAAAATATTTATTTTCAAGTCTCCTTCATCACACACATTTACAACATATTTTTTCTCTTGTTGCATTTAAAAAAAATATACTTCAGCATCTATGAGTTTATCTTTCGTAAAATTTAAAATATTATTATTTGAGTTTAAAATATTTATTTTCAAAATAATATATTTACTCAAGAGAAATTTGAAAAGTACATAACTATTTTTGAGTTTGTAAAATTATATACTTTCAATTTTTATTACCAAACTAATGCATTATGTTATTTTAAAAGTCGAACTTCTGGTGCAATTTTTTTATATTTTCGCGACATATATTGTAATAAATAAAATTTATTTCTTATTAATTTATTTAGTGAATTTTAAAATTTAAAAGTTTTCAAATAATATATTGTTGTGATTTTAAAATAAATATGATATTATATAGTTGTTGATGTAAAGTTTAACTTATGTTAAAAATTTATTTTTTTTGTATAAAAATATTACATAATTTACAAATTTTAGTCTTCTTAAACAATGAATGATATTTTATTTATTTATTTAAATCTGAATAATTTTTAAATATATTAAATTACCAATTTAATATAAATTTAATATTTAATTTATATCGTAATTTTATTTTAAAACACATATTATAAGTTATAAAATTACTAACCATATTTAATTTAAATTTTTAAGATAGAAAAAAATATTTTAAAGCATTATTTATTCAACCGTAGAAAATATATTGTTGTGATTTTTTTCTTGTTTAAACTCACATATCCTATAAGATTAAATTAGCAGAATTTATCTACTTTATTAAAACAGAAGTACATATATAAAATATCTCTAGAAGTTGCACAGTATTTACTATCCAATACCATTGAAAAATTTAATTAAGTTAGTGCTAACTTTTCCAGCTATTAAATGTGTTCCGAAAATGATCAATACTTACTAAAAAAACGCATAACATGAAGAATATTATCTCTTCCACTATCGACAATACAGCACAGTTTACATGTCCATTATACTTTCTTCTAACCTAAACCAACAGAAAAGTTCTAAAAACTTTATGAATAATTCAATACGTTGAAAATTAATTGTTCATAGGATTCATTTCAATAGGGTTTTACTTCTATTATCTCAGAGTAGAAAAAAGTATTATAGCTGATACATATGTACATAGTCATCTGTTTTATATATAAATCACTCCCCCCGCCCTCCAAAATATCAATACTATTAATTTTCCACCTTGTCCTATTGATATAAGGTTATGTCCATCTATCTAAATCCACAATGCTTACCTTTAATCATTTTTCTATACTGAAAATTAATCAACGTAACCATCACTTCTTCTCCTATTAATCAGGAACCAGCAATACAGATAACTGCATACATATATAATAATTAATTAAATGAAAATGTAATTACCTAAAGTAGCTAATATATAGGGATACTTAAACCGCACGATTTTTTTGAAAGTAAAAAATCAGATTTATACGATTTGCTTCCTAAACTATAGGATCATATTAATAAACAATTTGTGAGTGTATATGCAACAAATAAGAAGATTCGAGGTATCAAATATATTATTCTAATTCAATTTGAAAATTTGTTTGCATAAACCGTTATCCCATCAAATATCCCCTCATATTTTGCAACTATTTTTCAAATAAAATATGACATTATTATATCTTAACTAATCACGTTTCCATTGCCATCCTCTCTTATAAATATCGCTCTTCCATTCTAAACTCAAACCACACTTCCTAAAACCAGAATTCCTAAACTTAGTCGCTGCAGAAAGTACCTTTAAGCATGGAAGTCACAAATTTGGCTGACATAAGACCATACAAGTCAGAATGGCGTGTTCAAGTTAACGTGCTTCATACCTGGAAGCATTACACCAAACTTTCAGGAGAAACATTGGAAATCATTTTGTCTGATGTACATGTAAGTTTCAGAACTTAACTTGAATATATTATTTGTTTTTCTCTTCATTCTTAGCAAATAAATATATCATGTACACCTATCTAAATCAATATATTTTTTTATATTTGAAGGGAACAAAAATTCTGGCATCCTGTAAAAAGACCTACTGGGATAAGTTTGCAAATAAACTACCTGTTGGAATGTGGAGAAACATTGAAAATTTCTCCATAACTACCCCCGGTCCTACCTTCATACCTACCAATCATCAATACAAGATCAATTTAATTTATGCCACTAATATCACTCCAGCAAACCTGCAAAACAACAACATGTTTCTCAGTTTGGTTGATTTCCAAACTATTCAATAGGGTGTAGAAGATGAAAACATCTTTATCGGTAAGTATGCCGATTTCAATTTTTTAAAATTTATGATTTGATTATGATACTTATTTTTCATTCTTACAGATGTTATTGGAGAAGTGACGGATTTGGGAGCTCTTGAAACAGTTCTCTGCTCGGGTAAAGAAAGAAAGAAAATTGAGTTCAGTTTGACATACCTTGAGTAAGTCAAAATTGTATATATGTTTCCTTATATCATATTACTATGTTTAACAGCTTTCATTTGACATAATTATTTTTACAGTAGCCGTAGGATTTTCTGCTGTCTATGGGGAAAATTTGCAGAAAAAATTCAATCTAATTGCAAAGCAGGTGGTGATGATGTTGTTGTTTGTCTCTTACGTTTTGTGAAAGTCGGGACCTATAGAGGTAATCCGCCCTTCTCACTTATCATATCATATTATCTTACATTAAGTGTCCTATTAACGTTTTTTATGATTATTTTTTTTATGTCAGATGAGGTTCAAATTTCAAATTCATTTGATGCTTCTCAAATCTTTTTCAACCCACCCATAATGGAGACTGAGGCCTTTTTGAAAAGGTAATTAGAGTGTACTTGCTTATGAAAATCTATATTTCTATTGATTAAATCAACTTTATTGTAAACATTTAACAGGGAAGTTGCATCCAATGCTTTGGCTGTATCCCAACAAGACAAACTTGAAAGGAAGATTAGACGTGATAAATGGATGCAATACCCAATTAGAGACATTTCAGAGATTCTTAAAGCAACTCAGGTAATAGTTTTGATTCACGAGTGAATTCTGACAGTGCCAATGCTTAAAAGACTACTATTTCAATGTAAATGTAGATTGAGCAATGCAGACTCATCGCCACAATCTATGCAATTGACAAGGATTGGGGATGGTACTATTTTGGATGCAAAGTTTGCCACAAAAAGTGCTTCAAGATTTCAAAGAAAGTTCAAATGGTCAAGGGAAAGGAGATAACAACTCATTTGTGGTGGTGTGAAAAGTGTGACGATAAAGTCACTGAAGTCATGCCACAGTAATACATATTATAAACTTGCTCTTTGTTGTGTATTTTTTATTTTTGTGAGTTGCTAATTTTAAATATGTGATACAGGTTCAGGATTCATGTATGGGTGAAAGATGGTACTGGAGAAGCTTACCTAATGATGCTGGACTGGATTGCAATCGGAGTAGTTCCTGAAAAGGCTGCTGCCTTGCTCAACGGTTCATTTGATGAGGTTATAACCTGTATTGATGCATATTCATTATACACTCTCACCATTAAAACATTGGCTCATATTTAACATAATACAAAATCATTCTTCTAACATATACTGAATATAACAGCTCGAAGATGTTGAATCTTTTCCTGAGGCTATTACTGGTTTGGTTGGAAAGACTTTCATGTTTGGTATTCACATTGAGAGTAAAAATATTGCTAGCAAATGTGGGATGTACAAAGTTGGTAAAGTATGGAAAGACCTAAGTATGCTACTATCTGGTGGTAGCACTACCGAGTCATGGACTCAGTCTGATGTTGAGCCGACCTTTTTAAGTGGTTCACAGGTATGTTTAGCTTTTTTTGGATTAGTAGATAAATAACTAAGCTTATATTACTGCATCATATTAAAAAAACAAAGATAATCTATAACTAAACCATCTCGAACTCCCCCTTCTTCTACTCTCACATTTTACTCAACAAAGACACACTATTGGAGATGGACTCAGATAATTCTGTCAATAATTACAACCTGACAATCACCGGTGATAACTCTACCTACGATGATTACTCATACCTGGATCCTGCTAGCTATTTCAGAAATATTAGTCTTCGACATTTTTGTGCTGATCCACTCCAGATGGTCACTAAGCACAAACAGTTCAAGGAACTTTGCTTGGCTAATGGCAATCCTGAAGTCCATTATATCGAAGAATTACTTCAGTTCTTCTGCAAAGATGACATATGCAAAGGCCTTTATCATTTACGGCAATCGTCAAATGGGAACAATGAAAATGGTACGTGTCATTATGGGTTGTTAAATCTTGCTTTAGGTAACTATCGTAAGGATAAGAAGTTTTTAGATAAACTCAATTGGCGCGACAATATCTCAACCTCCGATCATTGTTGGAAAAGAATCAAGAACTCACTACGTGATATCCGTATTGAATGGACGATTGACTACTATACGAACATGGTCAATCTTCAGCCATGGTCCCACTGCCATCCTCAAGGTACCATGGCTTTAATATGCAACAAATGTTACTACTACAAGAGGCTTAACCAGTTATATGAGTTTGCTATTAAGGATGACTAATAAAGGTAGTGATATGTAGTTTCTCTGTTTTTCTATGCAATGTGTGTTTAAATTTGTATTTTGAGTTCTTTGTCTATGTAATCTACTTTGCTACTTTGTTCTTGGACTTGTGTTACATGTTTAAATGGAAATGTTGAATGCTTTTGATGAAGTATGTTCTTTAGACTGAAGCCTCTTTATGAAATCGTTTGTTTGAGAATATTATGTAAAAACCTTACCCGCTTGAACAAAGCCTCTTTATGAAATCATTAGTTTGATTTAGTATGTTTTTTGTTGAATTTAATTAAAACTAATAAAACGAAATTTCATATTAGGATTCAATCTAAAAAAATATACATGAATAGTATAACCCAAACTATTATGTTAGTGTGTTTTGCTAACATAATATGTGGGATAGTTGATTAGCTTAAAATAGTTGGTTTTGAATTTGTCTTTTGCTATATCCTTTTTTTCTGGAATCTAAATATAGATTAATAATTTCCTATTTTTAGACAAATTGTAATGTTAATCTACCTTGATTTAAATATTTACCTATTTTCTTCATCTCCTATATATACATCTACTCTCTTTTCAGTCATTCAACAAAACCACATAATACTTTAACATTTAAAAGAAGATTATATTCATTTGTCTTCAATCATCGACAACTACCAGTATTGAAAGGTCAGATTTTCTATTTTTAATCGAGAAATTGATAATTTTTTTCTTCAATGAAAGTTGGTATTCATATTTTAGATTTTCAATTTGTCTTTTATCATATTTGTTATAGATGAAGAGAAAAAATATGGAAAAAGGTGACGAAGAAGCTTCACATAAAGATCTAAATTTTGATAATGTCTCAACAAAGAAGGCAAATCAAATTTCGCAATATCAAGATTGGATGGACATTAATAGTAAGAACAAAGATAAAATAATGAGTAACCTTTTTAATAATTCCAAACAAAGTGAATTGGATTATATGAATTTTTCTTTTAAACCAAAACAAAATATCGACCAGCTACATAGATTTACGAACTGTTAATGGAGTTTTGTATCCTACCTTTGAAGATGCTTATAATGCTCTTTTTTTAACTACTATTTTATCTTTACGGTTTTTTCTATTTCTTTGTAAAATTTCGTCCAATAATCTATGTAATAACATAAAGTTATGTTACATAATAATTTCATACAATGTTCAAAATCATATTTTGCCTAATCATTTTGAGAAAAAAAGTACATGAGTAGGATTACAAATAAAAACACAGATTTGCCCAAAAAAAGTACACATATCTGATACAAAAAATACATATATAATAACAAAAAAACATAAGTTTAGAAATTAAATTTCAAAAAAAGCATACAAAGCAAAACATATACCCGCCGTCAGTATATAGTTATACTTTTAATTCATCTGTGTAAAAATTTGAAGGTCAAATTCTCAGTGGCACCTACAATTTTCGTCACAATCACAAAATCTTAGCCTTTATTATCGAATTCAAACAGAAGTACATTCAAATTTTTAATTGGATCACAAATTCAAGCATAAAAACGAGAAATCTTAGCATTTCCTATTTCTTTGGTTCAAATCAAAAGATACCATAAACAACCACAAAATCTAATTGTTCGCACACCCTCAATCACTTTTAAAACTACAATTGCGGAACAACAACAAAGTCTGCGCTTTCCTATTTTTTTAATTAAATTCGAATATATGAAACAACACAAAATTCGAAATAATACCAACCAAATCTTTGACTTTCCTATATTATAGGCTTTTAACCATAAATCACTATGGACAAAAAATTCTTTGAATTTATTTCGGCCTGATATGCCTTGCAAATGCTTCTAAATTAATTAATAAAACTATTTTAAGTATTCTTTGTCTTATTCTATTTTATTAACCCATTTTACTAAATTGATTATTAGCTAAAAAGCTGTAACAATTTCCTAGAACAATTACAACAAAATAGGATTGGGCTACAATAATTCAATTAAAATAATTTATCCTCAGATTTTTTTAGTCTCTAAAACTGTTTTCCCTTTAATTAGGGAACAAACATTTATATATATATATATATATATGATGTTTTGTGATATACAAAAAATCTACACCTTCTCTAAATTTAAAATGGTATCTATAAACACATTAAAACTAAATATTCTTTTTTTAATTGTAGCCTTAACTATTCTCTATATTTTTGCTTACCTATATATTTTCTCAATTGATACATTTATATTTTCTTATTATCTGATTTTGTAAAATTATCGAGGGATGTACAAATATACTATTAGTAATTAATTAATAAAAATCATAAATCCACTACTTACATTAGGGCTGGGTAAATAAACCGAACCCGAAAATCTGTACCGAACCCGATCCGATAAAATTGAACCCGAACCGATCCGAACCCGACATAAATACCGAATGGATCTTGTTTTACGGTATTTTGGGTTATGGATATTATCCGAACCGAATCCGAACTTAAATGGATATCCGATAGAACCCGAAATATTCAAAATTTCAAAACTTGTACCAAACATGATCTTTAATATGTATCCAAAATACATTAAGATATTACTAAACATCTAAAATAATTATCTATCACATGAAAGTTAGTGATTATATTATAGGAAGGTTGATGGTTAAAGATGACCATTGAAGCTTAAAGTTTTTAGATTTTAGTTTTGTTTCAATTGAATAATGTTTCTCATTTCATCAGAATTTAGTTTTCGTTTTAAACTTTTAATTATTTGGTTTTCTTTCGATCAATAACTATGTTTACTTTTCGTTTGATTTTGAATGATCATGTTTGATGTTCCTTTCTTATTTTTGAATCGATTTTACTTATGTTTTAGTTATAAAATAGGTACAAATCAGGTACTTTTAAACCGAAAAACCCGATTTTACTCAAGTTTTGGTTACAAAGTAGGTACAAATAAGGTATTTTTAAACCGAATAACCGACTGGGACCCGAACCCGAAAGTATATCGGGTTGTACCGGTTCTTTGAAGATTTACTAACCCCGACCCGAATCCGATAGAACCCGAACCAATCCCGAACCGAATTTTCACATAATCCGAATTAGTCTGATTTTGTCAAACCCGAAAAACCGAAACCCGATTGGATAAAACCGAAACCCGATTGGGACCCCGAATGCCCAAGCCTAACTTACATCAATTTTGATTTCTATTTACTAAATTTCGAAAACGATATTGTTTTAAAATTATATAGTTATATTTTTCATTATATATTAGTAATATATAATAATAAAGTCACATAAAAATCATTTATATAATATATGAAAACAAATAAATTAATATATAAAAATATTTTACATATAAATAATATAGCACTATATTTTATATATATTATCATCAATTTTTGATCCACAGAAAAAAATAATGAATACATTTCTATGAATGTAGGGATCATATTCTAAAATGTGGGTGACACAACTGATAGTTTACAATACAAAATAAGATTACTCAAAATAAACTATAAAATAGTTATGTTTATAAATGTCATGTTAAACCATTTTTAATATGGATAGATTTTAAAAATCTATATTATTACTTAGACAAATAAATATTTAATTATCAAAAAATAAAATAAAACATCTGTTTGAGCGGGTCAAACTCTAGTAAAGCTATTATACAACTAGTCATCCACATGGTCAGTACCGAGTGATCACATGTCACATGTCTATAGATGATATTTATAAGTAGAGGTTCTGCTGTAAACCGGGGAAAAAAGTCTTCTTGTGTCTCACTTTGTTCTGTTTTATTTATAAACAAAGAACTCGATGGGGACGACGAAGACTGCTTCATTCGATCGCGGCAGTGAGCTTAAAGCTCTCGACGAGACGAAGACAGGTGTGAAAGGACTCGTCGACGCCGGTATAACACAGCTCCCACGCATCTTCCATGACTCACCTTCCAATCTAGCAAACCCCAAGCCGCTTTCCTCTGACTTGCTACATCTCACGACGATTCCAACCACGCGTTTCAACCAACCCCTTCGATTCCGATTCTGCAGCAGTATATAATCTCGGTTCCCCTTACCTTAATGTCTACAGCTCCATTTCTTTTCCAGTGATGGCAAGAATCCGCAAAAGACTTTCTTTTTCTTTTTCTTCTTGTGTTCTTTCTGAATGGCAGCATCGCTCTCCCTCGTGCATTAAGGTAAGGGAACCGAGAGCTATGCTGCCATTCAGAAAGAACACAAGAAAAAGAAAAAAAAAAGTCTCTCGCGGATTCTTGCCATCACTAAAAAAGAAATGGAACTGTAGACATTAAGGTAAGAGAACCGAGATTATATACTGCTGCAGAATCGGAATCGAAAAGGTTGGTTGAAAGGTAAGGATAGCATGAAATTATGAATGAAAATCGCAACTACTGGTACAATAGATACATACCGGTACTACTGGCCCACTATCGCTAGACGGAATGACACTAGCACTCTTAGAGCAAACCTTATTGAGAGGATTTAGTTTTGGGGTTCTAAAAGTACTGGATACTTTGGATTATGTTTCCCGTAAAATTTAGAACTCCTCAATTACATACACTATATATATACATATACATATACATATATATGTACTTTTAGAACCCCAAAACTAAATTCCCTTAATGGAGATGCTCTTAGCTCTTTAGCTATTACGCTTGGTAGTAAGGCGAGGAATGATAGCAAGAGTGCTTTACGAGAAAGAACCCCCTTTTTTTCTTTGACCTTGACCTAGCCCTTGCTTTGCTCGTTTGACACCTTGACTGGCTAACTAAGAGACTAGTACCCTTTCTGGCTGGAAATGTCAGTAGGTAGGAAAAACTTATCTTTAAGTGAAAAGAGAAAAGTGCTTGCTTAATCTGCAAAGGAAAGAGGATGACTCCGCCAACCAGGTGATAGTACACTCCTGATAGTACACTCCATCTTTCTTTCCCATTTGAAAGAGTCCTTCCTGTCCTAATCCTAAGACTTGGGTTTGAGCGCAGCCCTATCCCTGCCGGTCTAGCTGGTACCCCCAAACCTTATTAGTCGAGCTAGCTTCTCATTAAGTTGCTTTCACTTCTAAAATGTAAGACTCAAGCGGCTTGAGGAAAAGAGTTCCTTTCTTCTTTCTACTATTGTTGGGCTTTCGTCTCAGTCAACTTCTTGACTTCAAGAGATGCACTAGCATAAGGCAGTTCTCCTGTAGTTTGAAGAAAGAAACTCTTTTCCTTTAAGGCTTGAAGCCTAATCACCTCAAGGACATGGATTGCTCCATGGGCTTGCGCATGCTTTGCCATTACTACCCACCGTGTCTAGAGCCTGACCTGACTTTAGGCGCAAGTACACATAGCGACAGCTCTTTTATTACCGTCCTCCTTCCGGATCAGATCGAAGGGCTTCAAGTTCTCCGTGAACGATTCTGGTTCGATGTTCCTCCTGCTCCTGGTGCACTCATCATCAACGTCGGAGACCTTCTGCAGGCAAGTTCTTCTTCACAATCAATGCCTGTTGCTAAAAATCTTCCTATTGGTTCAAAGTGTGTGTGTTTTGGGGTGTTTTGGTTGCAGCTTATAACAAACGACAAGTTCATTAGTTCAGAGCACAGAGTCTTAGTAAACAGAGCGACAGGAGCTCTAATCTCGGTCGCATGTTTCTTCACAACCGGCATTAGACTACGGACCTATGAGAGAGCTTGTGTCTGAAGATAACCCTCCAAAGTACAGAGATATTACCGTTAAGGGTTTCGCTGCTTACCTCAGTGCCAAAGGGCATGATGGAACCTCTGATTTGCTCCACTTTAAAATATGAACATGGTGAGTTACTACTTTCTCACACATATTCAACATGGAATATGTAAGCTTACCCATGTTTGAAAATTAACATTACTTGAGAAAAAATATCAAAAGAATGCCTGAGGATGAGAATTCCTAAGAGGAATGTTTATACTTTTTACTCTAAAAATTCTTATGAAGTTCAATAAAAGCCTGCAATTAGACTATCTTCATTGCTCATGATCACGATAGCCCTATGTATGTAACACTGTTCTGTACGAGAGCCAAGTTTTGAGAAAGAAACTACTGAGATTGGCTGCAATGAAGCTGAGCCTGCGATATGTCTGAGTCTTCTTCATCCTCCATCACTTCAAGTTTCCTGCATAACATATTTATAAGTCTTATCGTTTCTCCTAGGTAATTTTCCTAAGTATAGTCGAGATTTAAGGTCAGTACCTTCGAGGGAATAAACTCTGACCACCTTCTTCCGAGAGTACCTTCTCTAATCTCACCTCGAATGGTGTTGCATGCCAACTCACTCTCTGGTCCTGCGTGAGGTAAAAATGTTGTGTATAGTTTCCTGAATAGTATACGAATCAAAAGAGCCTAGAAAGCAGAAGATTTGAACACGAGGAATAATATACCTCCTTGTATCTGGTTGTCGTATTTGGGATCCCATTCCCATCCCACCATTTGGGTAAAATCTCATTTTGCTCATCCTCATTCCAGTGAGAAGCAACCAATCCATTGATAGGCCTGTCACCTGGCGTTATGACATTGACTCCAGGTGTCCTTTCGTTACCGTCTTTGTTGGTCGGGTTTAACCAAGGAGAAAAGCTTGCCTCAAACTTGGACTGTTTCTCATATGAGTTTTCTTCCACCTTTCCCCCATTTGCTGAAGTGGGAGTTTCAGCATCTATCTGCTCTTTGTAAACCTGCCATTTAGCTTGTTCTAGGCTCCCCTGTGAATCATCATGTGCTTTATATAAGGATGCATTCTCCATCAGACTGGAAACTGAA
Source organism: Brassica juncea (assembly GCA_018703725.1). Taxonomy (NCBI): domain Eukaryota; kingdom Viridiplantae; phylum Streptophyta; class Magnoliopsida; order Brassicales; family Brassicaceae; genus Brassica; species Brassica juncea. The sequence goes on from CM031940.1 coordinate 13,672,636, forward strand.
TGCACAAACTGTGATCTGATTCTAGGTCTTCCCTTTCCTGCTGACTCCATGTTTGCAGGATATATGGTTCCTGGAGTTTGCATCTCATCAGATAGCTTCAGTGGGGTTGGATTAGGCGAGCTCAGCATAAAACTAATTTTACCACTCATCTCGGGTTTTCTTGAACTGCTATTCTCGGACGAGTTAGAAGAGTGAGACTGTTCAAGATCACATTCAAACCGCACCGACTTTGTCTTTCCAGCTGTGAGCATTGGCCTGCCAGATCTACCCAACTCACCCTTGACTGCAGTGCCAATGCTTTCTACTTCATCAGCATCATTAGAAGCAGACGTGATCCTTGCATTGTCCCGGACATTGATTACACAACTAATATGAAAGAAAAAGAAAAGAGTGAATTTCAGATCCAAATATGTGTTGAACACCTCTTTAGTAAGATGTAAAAAATGATTTTGGCATAGAAACCACGCCACTTATAAAGCGACTATGCTAATTCTACTAAGTATAGCGCAAGAAGGCAAAATGCCTGTTTTTTTAGTCAACAAAGATACCCTCTAATGCTTTACCTGCTTGGTATTTGTTCTGGAGTAGATGATGGTCTTCCCACATCTTCACAAGCTTTGATGGGGGTTGGAGATTCATCCACACGAAACCCGAGCGCAGAGCTACTGGAAATCCATGAGTGGAAATGGGAAGATCCAGAATGTTGAGGACTAGTCAGTTTTTGGGACGCTTTCCTAATTTCGATAGGCGTCTCTGGTATAGTGCCGCAAGCTTTAAGAAACCGCGCCTAGGGATTCCACAAGTGAAAATAGATGGACAATCAGATTCTACTGATATATGCAGAGAGGATTCTCTGATCATCAAAAGAGCTACCACAGTATTGACAGTTTCTCTGAAATAGAATCCCTGCATTCTCATTAGAAACTCAACAAATTGCAAGCAATATAATGCAAGGAAACGACAGCACATTCATTATAGAAAAAAGGAGCTAAAGACCACGTCAGTCACAAAAAGCATAGACCTCATCTTCTCATTACGAAAGAAGAGCTACGGTAATCAAACGGCCTGATCGTCATACAAGAAGTAAAAATAACCACATTATTAGAGGCAAGGCTTCTGATATTAACCATACCTCATCCTTTAGACCTTTGTCAATATGAATAGAATCCAAATCAACTTTTTCTTTGTCAAGGCAAGGCGAAGAAGCTGCTTTCTCTATAAAATCAAGAACAACCACCGTTACTATTAGCAAGAATTGCATGAAAAAACAAACCTGATATAAACACATCAAAAAGATCTTTACCTCCAGACCGAAACAAGGAGGATAAATGATTCTTCGAGTCCTGACCTTTCTGAAGATAATTATGAATAAAAACGATGTTAGTAAATGAAATTCCAGTCAAGAAAAGCAAAGAAACAAGGATGCATCAAACGGAGCTCTGTGATCTTCAATCCATGAAGGATACTCGATCACTAAAGCAGCTAGAGTAACACCTAAAACGGACTCGATCGTGCAAAGAAAAAGAAGGGGAAAAGCGAGCGAGAGGATTACTTTGGAATCGGCGAGGAAACTGCGAAGAGCGAGAGACGAGATTACTAGTAGATCGATCGTCTCTGTCTCTGCCGCGGAAGCAGTAGAGAAAGCAAGCCATGACTCTGCAAGCTGATATTTTCAAAAATCTGAACAAGAGACTTAGGTTTCGCTTCATCAACAGCCACAAGAGACTCAGGTTTCGCTTCATCAACAGCTGTCTCATATCATTTGCTTTCTCTTCAAGGAGGAGAATCACAGAGCGAGAGAGAGAGAGAAAAGAAACCTACAAAGTCTCTTTTTCAATTATGAGTGGATGATTTTTCCCGAGAAACACGCAGAAAATGAGAGAGAGTTGAGAGCCATTTCTTTATAGTATTTTGAAATCAAACGATGCGAGGGAACTAATCAGGTGCGGGAGGGTCTTCCCGATCAAAAAATCAAAACGTATGAAGCAGACGCGTGTGGAAGATTAATTACCAGATTTGACTCTGCCACGTATCGAGATATTTGTACAGTTCACTGGATTTGGCGAATTCCGTTATGGGCCTATTATAATAAATGGGCCGATAGGCCCTTGTCTCTTGCACGGAGCTATTTTTTTCTTCTTAAAAATAAAAAAATATATTTAATTTAGTGTCAAAACCAGAAAATAGGGTTTAAGGATGGAGGCGGAGAGAAGAACGGTATACGCCTGAAAGAAGCAACTCTCTGGAACTCACATTGAGTCACGGTGCAGTCTCTGCTCAGTAGTGTCGATAGAAACAAACCCTAATAAATCGATGGGGAAGAAGAAGATGAATAGAAACCAAAATACAGAATACTCGGAATCCACTCGGATTTGGGCCTCCAACTTCCTTAAGGAGTTTCGCGCCTCCGGGAAAGATTGTGAGTTGTTACCTCATCGAATCCTTACTGAGTCTCATCTGAAACTCCAAATGCTTATTGTTTGTTTGATTGATTGTAATTGTGTTACAGCTCACACGTTTGATACTAGTCTCACGAATGACGAACGCGGCATTATCCACCAGATGTGCCGTAAGATGGGGTTCCGATCGAAAAGTTCAGGGTCAGTCACACCAGTATTGGATTAGTACTACTTGAGAGAGTTAGAGAGAGAGAGAGAGAGAGTTTAGTTTCTGATTCTTCTTTGATTCTGTGTAGGAAAAGGGATGAAAGGTGTCTTACGGTTTTCAAACGTGGAGCTCGATCAAATGGAGATGCTGCGGGAGATGGCAGTGGGAAGAAGCTCAAGTGTGTCTCGTTTCCGCCGGAGGCGAAACCTGTGCTTCAGGATTTGTTTACTCGCTATCCGCCTTGTGACGGAGATACTACAGCGACGTCACTGGGGGTATATACTGGACAGTCCGGGAAACAGCGGAAGTGGAAAGATGACTTCTTTGGCAAACCTCGAATGAACAAAGAAGGTATTGTGGATAAGGCGGCGTCTCTGAGTTCTAGACTAGCAAACGATGAAGGTTTTCGGGAGGTTAGGCAGTTTATGTGTGTTTCAAATGATTTTGTAATTTCTACTTATGTAGAATCTAGCTTCAGAAGTTATGACGCATGCGAGTAAACGATGTATCCTTGTATTTGAATGGTGTTACAGATCTTTAGAGCACGAACAAAGCTTCCCATTGCATCTTTTAGAGAGGCCATCACATCCGCAGTGGAATCTAATCAGGTTATATGTGGTTTCAGATATGTTGTCTGTTTTTCTATATCATCATTTGGGGTGTGAGCAGCAGTTGTGCTTTCAGTGGGGGATTTCCACTGCTTTTTGAAACAGTCTTTATTTATTTTATTGTAAATGCAGGTTGTTCTTATTGCTGGTGAAACTGGTTGTGGAAAAACTACTCAGGTGCGTTTTTCGTCTTGTTTTTTTTGTTTTGGCGGAGCCAAATATTTATGCTTGTAAAAGGAATTGAGATTTAGTGTTTTGGTAGAAGAGTTTGTGCTGTGTGCATGGACATGGTATTGCCATATCGATTATACTACTTAAAATTTCAAATAGTAGATTCGTTAATTTCACTTGTGAAGCTTCTCATGTGCCTCACTTGTTGGTACTTTAGGTGCCTCAATATCTTCTAGACCACATGTGGTATAGTAAGCGAGAATCGTGCAAAATCATTTGCACTCAACCACGTCGTATCTCAGCTATTTCAGGTTAGTATATATATGATTCAACACCTGTGAAGTTTTCAGCGTTCTAATTCTAATGCATGCCGTAGTTGAATTCCTTCTTTTACTATTTTGAAGTTTCTGAACGAATTTCTTGGGAAAGAGGTGAAACTATTGGGAACAATGTCGGCTACAAGGTATGGGGGCATATTTATTTGACATAAACGTATCCATATGATAGAGATATTTTAATGGCTACACGAAAAATCCTCTCTCAATGTATCATTCTTTATGATCCAAATCTAGGTGCGGCTGAAAAGCAAAGGTGGAAGACAGTCATCAGTTGTTTTCTGCACGAATGGCGTTCTGTTGAGGGTGCTTGTAGGCAAAGGCGGTGGTAGCTCTGTTCCTGATATTACTCACATTATTGTGGTAACACATTTTTGTTTAATTTATGATATGCTTTTCATGTGTTTAGAAAGCATGCTTTTCCTGGTTTCTCTGGTAGGAGTTAATTTGATTGAATAAATTCAACATGAAATTGTCACGGTCACTTTTGTCTGCCTTCTTGTTTCTGTTTGTCATCTTAGGTTCTTGTTTTTGTATAAACTGATTTAGTAGTTTTCTTAATTACAATAAGCTGTATGTTAATATGTAGGATGAAATTCATGAAAGGGATTGCTACTCTGATTTCATGTTGGCGATTATAAGGTACAGTCTCTAGCCTTCTTGAACACTTGAGTGCTCATCTTGTCAAATTTCGGACCAAAAATAAAAATCGATATGCAGAATAACTTATCACATTGCTACTGTTCAGTTGGTGTCACACTATGCTATTAGATGGCTAAACTTTTATATAATCCTTCAATTGAAATAAAGCCATGAAAAAGAGAACTACCATGATATATTTTCTTTTCGTTGGGGAGGCAGAATTCAGATCAATTTGTGATGTTTTTTTTTTTGTTTGCAGGGACTTCCTTCCTTTAAATCCTCATCTCCGACTGGTTAGTTCAAATCCTTTACTTAAGACTCTTCGTTTTACACTTTTGTGACATAGTGACTATAGAAGAATTTTTTTTGGTGTGGGTACAGATTCTAATGAGTGCTACTCTTGATGCTGAGAGGTTTTCTAAATATTTCGGAGGTTGTCCGGTTGTCCAAGTGCCTGGATTCACTTATCCAGTTAATTCCCCTCCATTTTCTCTATAATCTGCTTTAGTCTTATTGTATTGGAAATAATCTTCTTGCCCGTGTCTCTAGGTGAGAACCTTTTATCTGGAAGATGCGCTCTCTGTCCTGAAATCAGAGAAGAATCATCATCTAATGTCTGACGACTCGAGCATACCAGATGGCAAGCGTGATATTAAAGATGAAGATAAACTTGCTTTAGACGAAGCAATTGAAATGGCGTGGACAAATGATGAGTTTGAAGCTCTCTTAGATCTGATTTCCTCCGAAGGAAGTCATGAAGTTTACAATTACAAGCAATCATCGACCTGGCTAACACCACTTATGGTCTTTGCTGGAAAGGGCAGGGTTAACAATGTCTGTAAGCTCCTCGCGCTTGGCGCTGACTGTAAATTGAAGTCGAAAGAAGGTATGACAGCATTAGAATTGGCCGAAAAAGAGAAGCAATTGGAAGCTGCTCAAATAATCAGGGAACATACCGATAACGTCCAGTCCAATTCTCAGCAAGAACAGGTCCTACTTGATAAATATATGGCGACAATCAATCCAGAAGAAGTAGACGCGGGTCTTATAGTGAATTTAATGAGGAAAATATGCTGCGACTCAGAAGCGGGTGCCGTTCTTGTTTTTCTACCTGGGTGGGAGGAAATAAATAAAACGAAAGAGAGATTGCTTGCTAATCCTTATTTTGCAGATAGTGCTAAATACAACATCATATGTCTACACTCAAGGGTTCCGGTAGAGGAACAGAAGAGAGTTTTTAAACGCCCCCCTCAAGGTTGTCGCAAAATTGTGCTTGCGACTAATATTGCTGAATCAGCAGTTACTATCGATGATGTGGTGTATGTGATAGATAGTGGGCGGATGAAGGAAAAGAGCTATGATCCTTATAATGACGTGTCAACGCTAGAATCTTCTTGGGTTTCAAAAGCGAATGCAAAACAGCGGGAGGGTCGAGCAGGCCGGTGCCAGCCTGGAATTTGTTATCATCTCTATTCTAAACTTCGGGCAGCCTCTTTGCCTGAATATAGAATCCCTGAAGTTAGGAGGATGCCAGTAGATGAACTCTGCTTGCAGGTACTGTTCTTTCTATCGTAGAATTTGTCTATAATGTCTAATGTCAGTCGTGCATGGTAGCATCTTATTTGAACTTTTTGAATACTTATATTCTAACTTGTGTCCTTAACTGATGAGTTCAGGTTAAGATGCTGGATCCGAGTTGCAACGTAAATGATTTCCTTCAGAAATTGATGGACCCGCCTGTTGATCAAAGCATTGCAAATGCCTTAACCACTCTTAAAGAAATTGGAGCATTGACATCACAAGAAGAGCTGACAGAACTTGGACAGAAATTTGGCCAGCTTCCAGTTCATCCTCGGATTTGCAAGATGCTTTATTTCGCCATATTAGTGAACTGTCTGGACCCAGCACTTATTCTGGCATGTGCAGCCGACACCAAGGATCCATTTACCATGCCCTTGGGGCCAGGAGAAAGAAAGAAAGCTGTTGACGCAAAACGTGAACTTGCGACGCCTTACGGAGGCCACAGTGATCACCTTGCGATTGTTGCGGCTTTTCATCGCTGGAAAGATGCAAAAAGAAATGGTCAATCTCGGGAGTTCTGTTCTCAGTACTTCGTCTCTCCAAATGCCATGAAGATGCTGGATAATATGCGTGACAAGCTTCAGGGGGAACTTGAAAGACATGGGCTCATACCTAGAAATGACTCAAACTGTAGTCTGAATGCTCACAATCCGGGTATTCTCCGTGCTGTTGTAGCAGTAGGATTGTACCCAATGGTGGGAAGAATGTGCCCACCTTCCATGAATAATAATAGAAGGTCGCTAGTAGAGATCATTACGGGAGCCAAAGTGCGTGTGCTCTCGCTTTCAAACACGTCTGCTAGGGAGGATGATGAAGCTTTGATTGTTTTTGATGAGATCACTCGAGGAGATTGGAACGTGCACATAAGAGAAAGCACTGCTCTTACCACTATACCGTTGTTACTGTTTGCGGGAGAGGTAGCTGTGGCTCCTATTGAGAGCTGTAATACTGATAAGAGTAATGACGAGGAAGACAGCAAAGTAGAAACTGTAGGAGATGTGAGGGACATAGACAAAGCAGGTGGTAGGCCTGGAGATGAATTAATGCTTGCGCCGGAAAATTCAGTCAAGGTGGTAGTGGATCGGTGGCTGCCTTTCGAGATGACAGCTATTGAAATTGCTCAAATGTACATCTTGAGAGAGCGACTAGTGGCATCCATTTTGTTCAAGGTATAGTTACAATCACTACGGTTGGATATATTCAACATTTTATTCAGGTAATATTCATCCTTTACAACATTTCATTTGCATTTTATAGGTAAAACATCCGCAAGAAAATTTGCCGCCTCATCTCGGAGCTTCTATGCACGCGATAGCTTGGATTCTCTCTTTTGATGGCTTTTCAAAACCTTCTGTTCCAACTGTTGATATGGAGCCTATTGCTTCAGCGGTAGATGCAACGGGTCTCAGAGATGACCCAAACACTACAATGGGAGAGACCTTGGTTTCCAATCTCGCTGATGGGAATGAGCTACTTGACTTATTCTCTGCTCCGAAGGAAGCTGCTTCAGCATTAAAGGAACCAGGGAAGAAGAGATCAAGAAGTTCCAAAAAGGACAAACCAACCAATATGGATTCGGGGAACGTGGAAGCTGACTTAAACACTGCTTCGGACGAAGCTGCTTCAGCAGTTGAGGAACCAGTGAAGAAGCGACGGAGGTCCAAAATGCGGAAATCAGCCAAAAATTTGGATTTGGCTAATGAGCAACCAGAGGTTAAGCCAGCCAACGAATCGGATTTGGGTAACATGGAAGAGAGGTTGCCTTCCAATCTTGTTAATGGAAATGAGCAGCCTGACACAAACACTGCTCCGGCTGAAGCTGCTTCAGCAGGTGAGGAACCAGAGAAGAAGCGATCAAGAAGTTCCAAAAAGCGAAAGTCAGCCAACTTGGATTTGGGGAGCATGGAAGTGAAAGAGCCGTCTGACATAGCTAATAATGGGAATGAGCAAACAGAAGTTAAGCCTGCCAGCAAGGAGAAAGAGAGCATCCCTGCCAATCTTACCAATGGGAATGAGCAATCTGACCCAAACACTGCTAAAATGGAAGCTGCTTCATCGGCTAAGAAACCAGAAAAGAAGCAATCAAGATCCAAAAGGCGCAAACTAGCTAACAACTCAAGTTTGGGTAATAACATGGAAGCGAACATGCCTTCCACTAATGGGAATGAGCAACATATAAACAGTGGGGGTCTAACCGAAGCTGCATGAATGGCTAACAACAATGAGGTGTCAACAGAGCCAAAGTTGTATTTTTTTTTGAGGAGGGAAAGCATGCCTTCCGATCATGTCAAGTTGCATCAGTGAGAACAACCAAGGAAGCAAAGCCATGAAGTTGTTAACTCACAAGGACAAAAAAAAACAGAAGAGAAGTGAGAGAGATGCCCATTCCATTTTGTTGTTTGAATGGCACATTATTTATCCACAAGTGTTGTAACATATTCTAGACCTACTGTCGTCGTTAAGTTTTTTGTTGTTCACGGTTACTTGTTTAGTAGGTTCTGCTTCTTTGCCATTCTTACGTGGTGCTCAAACATAAAAACTAATGTTACAACCTCAATGATAACTGAATGTAACCGTAGAAGCAAAAATCTTTAATGACTAGTGTTTAGCCAATAAAAGAAGATGATCTTGGAGTGGGTTGAAGAATCTGACGTGGACAAGAACAAAACGTATCTGACACGTGGCATCTTACAAGGCCACAACAACCTTATCTGGACATCAAGAGAGAGATCCTCTAATATCCGAAACCAACCAATCATCTTCACCCTTTATGCATTATCACACTTGACCATCCTCAGAAGAAAAAACACTTTCATCACAAACTTAACCAGACACAACAGAGAGAGAGAAGATGGCGTACAGCGCGTGTTTCCTACATCAGAGCGCACTGGCCTCCTCCGCCGTGCGATCATCATCTTCCTCCTCATCCCAGCGCTACGTTTCCCTCTCCAAACCCGTCCAGGTAGTGTGCAAAGCCCAACAGCCTCATGAAGACGATAACTCCGCCGTCTCTCGCCGTCTCGCTCTCACACTCCTCGTCGGCGCCGCCGCCGTCGGTTCCAAAGTGTCTCCCGCTGATGCCGCCTACGGTGAAGCTGGTAAATAAACAAAATCTTCTTTTAGATCATTTCATTTTCAGACCAGATATGATCATGATTTAAAGGGTCAAGAATCTTGTAAACTAGCTGTGTTTTTTTTTTCTTGGTTTGTAGCAAATGTGTTTGGGAAGCCAAAGAAAAACACAGACTTCACGGCATACAGTGGAGACGGATTCCAAATGCAGGTGCCAGCAAAATGGAACCCAAGCAGAGAGGTAGAATATCCAGGACAAGTCCTTAGGTACGAAGACAACTTCGATGCTACTAGCAATCTCAATGTCATGGTCACTCCTACCGACAAGAAGTCCATCACTGATTACGGCTCTCCTGAAGAGTTCCTCTCTCAGGTCTCTTTTACTCACTTGACACCTACATAGATTTAATTATATGAACTAAAACTCAATTGAATTGAGAGATAGAGTGATGATTTCAATTCTTGGGTCCTTGCAGGTCAACTACCTCCTTGGGAAACAAGCTTACTTCGGTGAGACTGCCTCTGAGGTAAATTTTCCATTTGCATTTGCTAGAGAATAGAATGTGAGAATCAGACAAAGCTTAAGACACTGTTTCATCATTGCTAGCTTATGTCTGATTTTGGATTTAGTGAGATACATAACAGTTTGTGTCTTCTCCTTGCAGGGAGGCTTTGACAACAATGCAGTGGCAACAGCAAACATTCTGGAGACAAATGTTCAGGACATTGGTGGGAAACCATACTATTACTTGTCCGTGTTGACAAGAACGGCCGATGGAGATGAAGGTGGTAAGCATCAGCTGATCACAGCCACCGTGAATGGAGGCAAGCTTTACATCTGCAAAGCACAAGCTGGAGACAAGAGGTGGTTCAAAGGAGCCAACAAATTTGTCGAGAAAGCAGCCACTTCTTTCAGTGTTGCTTGAATCAAAGCAACACAAACAGATCAGTACTCTGCTTTGCTTTCTGTCTTCATCCGTCTCTTGTAAAAAAGGAAAATGAAACTGAGCTTTTGAGAAACTATCAAAAAGATGATGCTTTTATCTTTGCTGGCTTCGCTTTCTATGCTTGATCAAAAAAATTGAATTCGGTAGATTCATTTGTATAATCAATCATCAAATGAAACATATAATAATATCATCTTTATAGTTATCATCACTCACAAAACCAACTTTATTCATATATTGGTAAATGACAGTAGTGATTACAGATTCTGATAGTTGTTTGCAAATGAAAGAAAAGTTTTCAAGAAGATGGAGCTGCAGCAGGTGGAGGAGGTTTGAGGAGAGGCTGTAGCGCCTTCACAACTATGCTCATATTTGGTCTAAATTCAGATTCGTATTGCACACACAATGCTGCCACCGCTGCTAGCTGCATTTTGCCACAATTACAGATTTGTTGTGGTTTAATACCAAGTCTTCTTTCGAATGTTCAACGGCAACATGAAGAGAGTGAGAGAGAGAGAGAGGTACCTTAGCAACTGCTTTTGGAGGGTAATCCGCTTGTAGCTTTGGATCAATGCACTCTTTGACTTTATCTTCACTGAGTCTCGGTGTCGCCTAAATAGCCAATAACATCAAATGGTAAGGCAGGACAACATATTATATCAAAAAATGGTCCAGATTTGGACCAAGTGTATACACTCACCCAGGTGACAAGACTTTGTTGACCACGAGGCATGTTATTATCGACTGGTTTCCTCCCCGTCAGAAGTTCTAGAAGTACAACCCCAAAGCTGTACACATCACTCTTCTGAGTTAATTGTCCTGTCATTGCGTATCTGCACATGGGATAAAAACATATTAGCTGCTTCTTAAGACATTTTATACGCGCACAAAACCAATAATGGAACAAGAAATATTCACTCTGGAGCATGATAACCGAAAGTTCCCAAGACTCTTGTAGAGTGAAGACGAGCAGCGTTATCAGGCGATTGGTTTGAGAGATTGAAATCAGCAATCTTTGGTTTGTAGTCTTCGAAAAGAAGAACATTGCTAGATCTTATGTCTCTGTGGATCACAGGAGGCTGAGACCTCTCATGAAGGTATTCCAAACCTCTGGCTGCCTCAACTGCTATTTTGACCCTCGTTGTCCAGTCAAGTGTTGGACCTGGCTGTGCCCCTTGAACTCCTTTCCTACCTGTAATCGCCCCAATATTAGAACTGAGTAGAGAATCTTAAAGTCGAAAAAGCTTTATCTTATACCATGCAAGACGTCATGCAACGATCCCATAGTTGCAAACTCATATGCAAGGACGCGTAGGTTGCCATCCACACAAAAACCAAGCAACTGAACGAGATTCTCATGCTTAAGTCTAGAAACCATGGAGACCTAAGGAAGAGCAAAGTATTAACATAGCAAGTTGATGGAAGATGTAGTAAACACAAACTTTCTGAATTAGTACGAAAAGGATGAGACTGAACAAGATTAATAACCTGACTCAAGAACTCGGCGTCTGATTCAGATTCAGGTGCGGCATCAAGTTTCTTGAGAGCAACAGCAGTACCATCATTTAATGTGCCGTAGTATACTCTTCCGTAAGACCCTTCACCAATGAGGGCCTTGGATCCGAAATTATCAGTTTTTTCCTTGACCTCGTCCAAAGACAAGGCAGGAACCTCGATGGGAAGAGGTTCTTTCCGTACCTCAGGCTTTGCAACAGCTGGTGGTTTTGGATTCTTGTGATTTGCTGCTACATGTATGAATGAACAACAAGTTCAACATCATCAAATAGAAAACCATTACATGTTAAAACCACACAAAAATACCATCAGAATGATGCAGGTGAGAAGATTTCAAATGCTCCTCTTCATTAGAGTCTTGAATTTGACATGTACAGCACATCCACTTGCACATCCTCATTGTTTCCACAACCTTTTTTTTGGCTCCTGAAAACAGATGAATATAAATGAATAAGAGATAAGAGCGGATGTATCTACAATCTCATCGTTCAATAAACCTCTAGCAGAAACATCTATGATACTTTTAAACAGAGATCACGATGAGCGAGTAGATTCTGCGAGAAGATAGAGAAAATGTAATTTCCAAATGTATCAAATATCAAAAAAAATCTCAATCAAGGCCACGTGATCCAGGAGCCATTAATACATTGATCTGAACATCTGTTGTATCATACATGCAAAATCAAAAGAAGAAAAAAAAAGGGGGGGACAAGAGCCTCCTCCTCCTCTTCCTCATCTTGCCGCCTGCCTTAATACGTACGGCGAGAGCAATGATCAAAGATGAGAATGTACAACATTTACAAATTCAAAAACAAAATCAAGATGAGGATCTGCTCAAAAACACAAACGGAATCTAAGAGAAACGGAAAGCACGAATCTAGAGAGAGAGAGAGAGAGAGAGAGAGGATACGTTACCTGTGTCTAACGTGCGTCACCAACAAAAACTCGCTGTCCCTCTCGATCTCTCTCTAGGATTCGTTGCGCACGATCCTCTCCTCGAGAGAGAGAGAGAGAGAGAGAGGGAGAGGTTTGCTTGATGGAGACGACGAACGAGAAATAAAGAAGAAAAGGGAGATTAGCGAATGGCAAAAAGGAGAAAGCGTTTTGTGCGTTTTTCGTTTCCCTTTTGCTTTTTATTGACAGAGCAGCTTAAATCGCGCCTCTTTCTCCTACCTCTCAGCTTTCGTTCGTTGTTTCTCTCTTTTATCATTTGAAAAACTTATAAATACAGTAAATATATGTATCTTTCTTTACTTAATATAGTTTCCACGACATGTAGTAATTTGTAAACTTTTATCACCAAATAACAGATAAATCGAATTATATTATACATAGCTCGCCAGAAAAACAAGAACAACGAATTTACAAAGTACCACACTTGTTGCATTTTGCATATCATGATTGCTCTTTACAATATTCATTTCTTTCAAAAATTTTACAAGTAAAATACAGAAGAACATAATATCTTCTGATTAATTTCTCATGGCGCTTGATTCATCAAGTGATGCCAGGCCACTTGTTCGAAACATATAACAACCAAAACTGTTTCAAGCCAATCAAAAAGGTTCGTGTTGGTGGACTGTAGGATCCAAACAAGATTTTTGCACAAGCCTTTTGTGACCATATTGCACCTCCACAACTATATTTCACATGTATCACATTCATATATCGACTGTCTTCTCTGGAGCATTCATCAAAACATGCGAAATATAGAAATCTTACAACCTCCACCACAGTCACGCTTACCTTTACGAAGCATTGATGCAGTTGTAGAGTGTTCAAAAGAGGTCAGTCAACTCCATTGAGATCTGAGAACCATGACACGTACAATTTTACACGTCATGTACAAAGAAGAACCCTGCATACACAAACAGATGAATGTCAAAAGACATGAGTTTTAGCATACGCTGACCATATGCGATCTTAAACCAACAAACTTACCAAGGATCCTGGTCCAAAAATCCCAAAGCGCCTCAGGCTCCTAGTGATCTTCCCAATCCGTTATCCATAGCTCCCAACCTTGAGTAGAATACTCCAACCTTGTATATCTCAGGTTTTGACTAGGATTCCTTAGCATCAGAAGATGCACCATCTAACTGATCAAATCAGAACTAGACGCTCATGGATCAATAAGCCTAAGCCCCATCAGACACTCTCTTTTCTTCTATCCACTCAATTTCCTGCCAAGTTGAAGCAATTTTAGCAAATAGATACCAGAAATAAATACCACACTACATTACAATGAAGGATGAAAATGCATAAACAGCAGAAACTACTATGTGTAAATGCATTTTCTCCCATTGGATAGCCAGCTCTAATAAAAATATAATAGATTCATGTGAACATTGCAAAGAAAAAAAAAAAGCTTGAGGAACATTAACTATTACTACACTGAAGGAACAGAGAAAGAGGACAAACCATATGGGATACGAAATCCAGAAGCAAAAGTCCTTCACTGATCTTTCTGTTCCGGAAAAGTCCCTTGATAAGACTACAGAATGTTTCCATATCCGGACTGACACCTTTCTTCGTCATGTCCGAGAACAGCTCAAAAGCCTTGTCCACTTTATCAGCAAGGCAAAGGCTTTCAATCAACATATTATATGTGCTACCGTAGTTAGCCAACGTAGGTGACAATGTTGCAACCTCATCAAGAAGAGTAAGAGCCATCTCCAGCCTTTCAGCTTTGATAAGATTATCAATCAGAAGCCTATATACAGAAACAAACGGGGCAGTATCATCCTCAGCTATCTCATCGAGAAGCCCAAGAGATTCTACGAACTCTTTACTGAATCCTTCAATGACTTTGCGATACCCTGCGGCGTGTGTAGGCCAATGTGTCTGTTTCATTTCTTCTAAAAGGTTGTGGGCCACATCCAACACACCGTTTTGGCAACAGTGACCTATCAACACCCTATAAGTAACATAGTTTGGAGCAACACCTTTGGTTCCCATTCGCTCTAAGAGCTCAAGGCATGTCTCTATTCTACCGATCACTCCAAATCCATCGATCAACGCCGTATACGTCACAACGTTTGGCTGACACCCATTTTCTTCCATCACTTTCATAAGCTTATAAGCTTCATCAGTTTTACCAACCTTGCATAACCCATCAATCATCTCGGTGTATATAACCATGTTGGGCTTACAGTTGTCAAGCATCTTCGACAACACTTTCGAGACTAAATCTTGGCGCTTCATTTTGAAATAACGATCAATCAAAGAACTGTAAGTATATATGGTCGCGGTAAACCCATGCTCAGACATCTCAGTTTTCACTTCTTGCGCTTCGTCTAGTTTCCCAACCTTACAGAGTCCATCGATAAGAGCATCGTACACAATCTCATTCGGCTCACAACCTTCCATGGACATAGCATCCACCAACTTACGAGCTTCCTCTACCCTATGCGACTTGCAGAAACCATCTACTAAAGCTCCATATGTAACTACATTCGGTCGCTCACCATCGTGCTGCTGCGTGAAGTACATATCTACATCCGGAACATCTTTGCTGCCACACATTCTTTCAAAAATCCGGCAAGCTTTCTCCGTTTGTCCAGCTTTACAATGGCCATCGATTAACGCAGAATAGGTAACCATGTTAGGAACACATCCTTCGGACAGCATCAGTTCAAACAGCTCATTCGCATAGCTGACCTTCTTAGCTTTAAGATACGCATGGATAAGAGCAGTATACGTGACAACGTTAGGTGTACAACCAACCTTCCTCATTTCATCGAACCACTTACGAGCCTGTTCAATCAGGCCAGCTTTACAGAAACTATCTACCATAATAGTATACGTGTAGACATCGGCAACAAGGCCACGGGTTTTCATCTCTTCAAACAACAGAAACGCCATTTCCATTTTCGAAGCATTGCACAAATAGCCAAGGACTTTGGAATAGGTACTGTTATCTGGTATAAACCCCTGGCCGATCATCTCACGGATGACACTGAACGCCTTCTCATACTTCCCAGCACTACAAAGACACCTCGCGAAGCTGCTGACATTAATCTTATTAAGAACAACCCCTGCAGCAAGCATTTCGCTGTAAGCTTTCTCCGCCAATTCCAAGAGATCAGAACTAAGTGAGTCTTTGCCACCACCACAGATACTCCCAATCAATATATTGTACACAACATACCCTGGCACGTGACCACATTGAACCATTTTCTTGAGCAGTTTGTACGCATATGAATGATCTCCCGCTGTGCAATACGCATGTACAAGAGAATTAAAAACCTTGGGACTTGGATAACAACCTTCGATCATCATCATACTAAGTACCCTTTTACACCTACCAAGCTGCTTTTTGTTCAAGCATCCACACAGCAAAGTAGAATACGTTACCACGTTCGGAAGACAGGAAGCAGCTCGCATCCTATTCAGAAAATCCATAGCCTCTTCGAAAAGCGAGGCTTCACACAGACCAGATATCAGTTTCGTATAAAAGACAGTATCAGGCACAAACTTCTCAGTCTCCACCAACGCTAGAGCTTCCCTCCACTTCCCTACTTTACAGAGGGAATAAGCAAAGCACCGAAGCGTAAACCCATCCATACTCACATTCGCGAGCGACATCTCCCGGTGAACCAAAGCAGCAGAGTCCAAACTCCCAGCCCTGAGAAACGCCTGAATCAAACTGTTATACGTAGATCTCGAAGGTCTAAACCTAAAATCCTTCAGCCTCCCTAACTCCTCAAGCGCAATGCTAAACGAACCACTCCTGCAACGTCTCCTTATCAACACGTTCAGAAACTCCCCCAGCGTTTCCTTGTCATCTTCTCTGATCTGCTGCAGGAGCTCTTCCGGAACTTTTTCGTCATCATCAGTTACAATCAGGTCAACCAGAGCATTGTACACAGGTGGCGTGTGCTTGTAACCTATCTGCCTACCTGCCCAAACGAAGAAGCTGATGACAGCAGAGGGTCTTCTTTCTATCAAACGCAACACCTCGATCACTAAGCTCTCGCTCAGTTTCTCTCTGAATTGCCTAAGGAACTTCTGAGATTCGCTCCCGAACACGCCGTCGTCGCCACGAGAAACAGCGTCTGCAATGGCTATAGCATCGAGGGAAGGTGATTCGGTTGTGTGAGCATCGGTCTGTCGAGAGTCAGCAAGAGAATCAAGCAAAAAGGAGTGGTCTTTAGTCAAACCCACCACTTCCCGCGGCTCGTTAGGTGAGAAAGGTTCGTCGAAACCGTACATTTCATCCGGTGGAGGAGTGGAGATAAACCTAGAGGTGAGATAACGGCTACAGGTGGAAACTGTGTCGAGAAGAGAACGATTAAGAGATGAACTGGTGGAGAAACGATTAACAAGTGAAGGATAAAGAAGACATCTTACGACTGTTTTGTTCATCGCAATCATACAAATCAATAGAGAGATATTAGGGTTTTAGAAGAGGATTCTGGGTTTATATGAGGAAGAAGAATGAACAAGGAAGGCAAAATTAATTATTTAAAAAAAAACAAAAAAAACAAATAAAGATTAGAGGATGATGTCAACGAGTGAACCCACCTGATACATGTAAGAACTTAGGGTTCAGGGTTTAAGAGATTGAACCCACCTGGTATGTGTGCCAACCTTGTTGTAAGTTTTGTGTTTATTTCTACCTTCGAATTTTATACTCAATTTCAAGTTTTTTAACAGGATAACATGAAAAAAGATATATGAAACATATTATAGGATCCGAGAAAATGGTGATTGCAAGAGTTTGGTGACAAATAATTCAAAAGTTACAAACGCAGAAGAAAGAATCTACGCTAAAACAAAACTTTGGTCTGAGCAAAGATAATCATAACATGTATCATATTGATTTTAATCTTGGCCTCTTCTCATCTTCTTCTTCTGTTTATCTTCAGTACGATACCTCTCACGTCTCTCCTCTCTGTTCCGTTTCTTAGATATTACCTCTTTCTTAGCCTTCTCTGCCTCATATGCTTTCCTCTTCTCCTGCTCCTTTGCCTTTTTCTTAGTCATCTGCAATTTATATACACAGTTCCAAGTCAGTTGTTATTAATGCATAGACAGACACCACATGGAAATGATAGTAGATTTCTTAACATTACCTTGACTTTATTCATCAGCTTATAGTGCTGGACGACAGCATGAGCTTTTCGTTCTTCCGGCTCCATTACAACAGCTCTTCTAGCATCTAAATCTGGTCTTTTTCGCGCTGGTTTATTTTTGGGTTTGGAAGCAAACGGTAACTCTGCTTGTAGTTTCTTTGGAATCACCAATGGATTGAACTTCTTTGTCTTCCTTTCGATTGGCTACAAAGAAAAAAATGTTACACAAATGAGACCACAAGTTGAGGGAAACATCAACCTCCTCCTTGGGTACAGTGTTGACGCATTTAATAGAGGCTTATTTACCTTGTAGAGTGAATCCTTATTCACTGGAATAGGAATGTTATGCTCGCTACGGAGTTCCCTAAATGTTTTCATCCCAGTCCAGGTCTTATCGCGGGGTTGCAAGGCTGTAGTTAGAGGGTTGTAAAATTGTGGAACTTCCACTGTGGTCCAAGCCCTTAAGAAGACTATGTCGCTCATCTTTATTTGATCTTCAAAGGTACACCTTGCAATCCCTTCTTGGGCATTGTTATCGAGCATGTTTTTCCCAGCCTGACAAAAAAAGGGAAGGTTATTAGAGAACCAGAGAGTCAACAAGAAATGAAGAAAACTCTAGGGGGTGATCACCAACTGTAAATTACAGCAATATCAAAAGCATGCATACCTTTTTCACTTGTCCTCTAATGCCACTAACTGTTCGGACAGATGAACCTTCAAATCGAGCTATTTCAAGGTCAGATGTGAACATGTCTTTGATGAATGCAGTATTTTTCTTGATCTTGCAGGGGTGCCCGACCAACTTGATTTTCTTTGCAATATGGGCTTGGTGATTATACTCAAGTACGACCGAAGTCGCTGTTATCCTAAATCCTGTCTGAAGCACAAACACCAAGAGAACCACACTCAGTTGGAAAGGAATACAATAGATCTTTACCAGAGCAACAACCCAGTAAAGTTCCCCTTGATGACAAAAACAAATAGTAGATCACTAATGAATGAAACACTGCAGTCGGCAGTTGCACAATAACTCAACACTGACCAACGGACCAGTACGGGCTAATATGGCGGCATATTTACATGAGGAAACCGTCATTTTAGCTTGTGGCAACAGTAACAGGAGGAAGAAAGCATTTTAGCTTTTGTCAATTCACATGCAAGTTTTAAATTTCAGCGCAAACTTAGTATATGCATGCTAGTAATGACTATTAGTCCACCTTAAACTCACACAACCCATTTCATGAAGATGGGCTTCGTTTTAACAAATACGTCTATCACAAAAGAGCAATTAGACTCCAAAGGTAACTTAGCACAGTGTATTCGCATACCTGATTGCTTGACAGGTTTTGGAAAGCGACAAAGCCTGTGTTGGGTGGGACAAGAGGACCCCAGAACATAGCAAGGCAATGCATGTGTTCTGGAGTATACTTAAGCATTCGATGTCTGCCATTGCGATCTTCAATGGCGTATACAGGAATAGTCTGATAGCGTCTCCATCCAACAGACACAATAATGGGATCTCTTGTCTTTAGTACTTTCTTGTGCCACCTATGTTTCTTCAACCGGGCCTAAGGACGAAACACATATCATACAATAAGCAGTATTCAATATCAACTAGCTTCAAATAAGAATAAAATGTTTCAACTTTCGTCTAGTTCATAAATGAGAAAACGGTCGCAGCCTTACCTGCATATATCCAGCACTATCCTCGCCGAAACCAATACCTCCAACAAGAACTGGATGACACGGATCAAAGAAATCAACCATCTCATAAGGAACATTGTGAATCTCCAGCCGCAAGTATGTTCCAGTCCGAAATCCTTCTATCTCAATTCGAGTATCCTCGTCCAGATCATTGAGTTTCAACAAATTCATCTGTTTTCTAATTTCAAGCTCCTCCTTCAACTGGGAAGACAATAAAGTTAGTGAACAATATATAATAAAAATTCTTTTGCAGGCAGGAACATTTACTTACTTTGTCAACGAATCCGAGCTCCTTGGCTTCACTGTTACGGGGATTGATCCCATCACCATTATCATTGTCATCATCCTCTAACTCCGATGTATTGCTTGTACAATGAAGTTAAGGTTGAACAAAAAAGTAAATTGTCATTATGCAAACTAAAACAGAAGCATAAAACCAGATATGACAAATAAAAGACATGCAGTATATAAATTGTTCGCTTAGCACAGATATGAGTGACGGCAAATTATATGGTGCGTAGAATAGTTAAATAATGCCATGCAAGTAAAAAAAAGGATATTGTGCATCAAACTTTGCTCGGAGAGCCAGCTTTTTAAGCCTACGCTCAGCTGCTTCAACATCTTCATTTTGATGTGTATCAGTCTCCATGTTCTCATGGTCATTATGCTTCTCTCCTGTCTCTAGATCCTCAAAATCACCATAAAGTTCATCATCTTCTCCCTCATCGCCAGCAACTGAATTTCTATTTCTCAGAGCAGCTTTTGACCAGTCACCAGTGGTAAAACGATCACGAATGTCCTCACAAACTTCTTTCTCTTTCCAATTCTTCAGGTTTCCATAATTTACAAATTTGGAACAATCCTCTGAGTTGACATGTCCAGCATCAAGTCCACCACCTAAGTTCTGGAAGTAGATTAAAAAAAATAGCAGATAGTTCAAGCCAATTACATTCTAAGAATAAAAAAGGATTACCAAACTTTGTATGGTCTTGAATTGACAAACCTTGCTATGTTCTCCTTTTGGCTTAAAGAAGTCTTCATCATCACTAATTTCATGGTTCTCGTTTATCAAGGCAGTAGCTGATGATGCCGATGCACCATACACAATTTGCATCAAGTTGAGGTTCTTCTTTCTGCCCTTCTCCTTTAAGGGTTCTTTCCATTTTGATATGTTACCAAGGACCTTATCTTCTGATTCCTCATCATCTTCTTCTGAGTCCTGCGAATCGGAATTAGAGTCATCTTCCCCATCTTCATCCTCATTTCCGTCAGATTCAGCATCTTCTGCTTCCTCATCATCATCCTCATCATCTTCATCTGAGTCCTGCGTCACACACACCCATGCATAACAAACGGTAAAACTGGTCAGACAGACATGAAGAAAACCATATGGTTTTTAATAATAGAAGCATTACGAAAAATCAGATCAAGCAAAGTAATTTCAATAGCATCACTCACACCAACCTCATCCTTGAAGATAGCTTTCCTCCTCAGCCGTCCACCACGGAGCTCGGTTTTCTGCTTAATTTTACCGTCATTACTCTCTACATCCATGTCATGATCATCAACATCATCACCAGACTGAGATTCCTCAGATGAATCAGTGTCAGAACCTTCTTGGGACGATTGCGCTTCTTCCTCAAGTTTTCTTTCTGAGCTGACACTAGTCTTTTTGCCAAATAAATTAATGAAAGTCTTCTCCAGTTTCTCATCAACAGAATATTTTGTGTTCTGCAAAGACTTCACCAAATCTTCACCAACATCCTTTCCCCTTCCTGCCAAGAGAAAAATGTCATAATCAGAGATCAGAGCTACAAACCATTACTGAGATAAAGCATAAAGCTAGCAAAAATATAAGATGCTGGAAAACCCCTTAATAACCTTTATTAGCAGGTTCTCCATTTTCATCATCAGTTTTAGAGTATTGAACAAGGTGATCATTTATGTTGATGTAAACAGCATCTTTGTCATACAAAAGATCTCCAATCCCGGACATAGGAGCATAGAAAAGCTTTTCTCTGTCCCTCAGCCCCTTTTTCTTGGCAGCTGAGGGTAAAGGACAAGGATCAGGTAAGGCAGTCACCCCAGCTAAACTATAATCACCAACTCCAGCAATATGCACCTGATAATCATAAGAACTTATATAAGATGCATGTTAAACATGGACAGAAAGGTCCATTGCAACAGGTTAAGACAGCATAACAGCGATCATTTAGATCAAGAAGCAGAGGACATACAAAGTTCTGCTACTACAGTAAGGAAGACCAAAAACATGCTAACAAATCATCTCAGTAAAAACATGCTATCAAATTTCTTGGCTCAATTAAAAATTGATCTTCTACCCTGGATTTTTATTGAGTATTTTTGCCACAGAGGTACTGCTAAGCACACAAAAGGCTCAAGTATTCGGGCAATAGAAATTCCAAAGGATAAGATGAGTGTGTATTGAAGGACAATATCGTATAAACATCTGATGTCATACCTTCATCCCTTTTTTCAAGTTACAACCACGTAAGTAACCATACAATGTGATATTTCTATCGCATTTCTTGTCCATCTGAACTTTCTCGGGAGGGGTAACATCTTCCAGACGATCAGCCAACACATAAGGATGTGATGTCCTCCATGACAACGGATGAAACTTGATGACAGATATAAAGCGGGACAGGTTGAGAATTTCACGTTGTGAATACCTGACAATAAAAGATAAAATCAAAGGTGAACCTCAAGCGTTGCTTGTACATGTCATCTAAATTGGTGAAATTATCAACGTAGATACTTACTTCCCATGGATGAGACCAGATAAATAGAACAGTTTAGCTCCACTGTAAATTTCAGTCCAGAAACGATGCTTGAGACGTTGCTTTGTCTTCCTCAGCTTCTTCACATCCTTGAACTTATCCAGGTGAGTGAGGACTCCCATAACTTTAGGAAATCCATGAACTTGCATAATATTGAGGAACTCAAAGGTTTCCTGCGGATCAAACAGAATAAAAAGACAGTTAACTTCCCACATTATCTAGGCCAGATAAAGGTCAAGCTTCTTAAAGCATACACTATGAAGAGAGAGAGAGAGAGAAATAATGGTGAATTGTGCCTCACCATCTCAAAACCATAACTCCCGTCTATGAGAAGTATAGCTAGATCAGCAACCTTGGCACAATCAATCATCCCATTGATATCATTAGGGCACTCCACAAACTGTATCCGTTTCTTCTTACCTAAACACATAACCAGCCAAACATGAGAAGGGGAATAAAACCAAATCCTAAAAATTAAACGGGAGCAACGAACAATGTATCACAGAACCTTGTACAATGGTAATAGGTCCTCGAACTTCGGGCACATTCTGGTGAGTAAAATGCTTAACAAGAGACTTAATCACGAGAGACTTTCCAACCTACAGTAACCAAACACAGTGTGACAGAAACCATCAACACAAGATTTTTTTTTTAAAAAGCTTATCAAAAGAGTGTATAAGTGAACACAGTACCCCTGGGGGGCCTTGAACAACGACGACGAAAGGAGGAGGTTCTCCGTAAGTACGATCAGCAGTGGGAAGATGAATCCTTCGTTGTTCCTTCTCCACAGCGCGAATCTTCAAACGCTTCGCCTTAACAGCCGACCTAACGCTAAACGCCTGCAGAAATCAGGTAAGAATCAGTTGTTAAGCAAACAGAGAGCAGCGGATTCGAAGAAAATCTGAGTAGGAACTCACTCTAGGGTTTGGCTGCTTGTTATCGGAGACACCACGCTTCTTCTTGTCAATCTCGGATTTCTTCCTCATGGTAGGACCTGATTTACGAGTCCTGTGAGACTTTTGCGACGACATCAAATCGTCGGCGGCCATGGCGTATGTTGAGCAGAAGACGAAGATAGGTTTTGGTGGCGGACCGTCGAGACGAGAAGTAGTTAATCAGGTGAGGAGGGCAAAACCCTTGTACATATAAACCCTTGATCGAAGACGGTAAAACCGAACAAACCGGATAATCTCAATTTTATATACCACAAAGAAACCATAGCAGGTTCGGTTTAATTTGAAAGTCTAACGGGTCGGTTTAATTAACATTCTACGTTCATTCCGGTTCGGTTTAATTTGACATCCTACATTCGTTCCGGTTCGATTTACCACTGAAGCCTTCTCTCTCCTCAAATGGGTGAAAGAATAACAAGTTCTCACCTTTCTCATCAGCCAATTTCAAGATTGAAGACGGGAGAGAGAGAGAGAGCTTGAAGGAGAGAACGACGAAGCATTCAATAAAGAATCTCTCTTTCGTCTTCTTTTCTGGGCTCGTCTGAATGCATCAGCACGCGCTTTCCCTCAATTTACACTCCTTTTCTCCTCAGTATGCGTTATCCCTCTCCAATTTCACCCTCCAAAGCCCTAATCCCCTCCAATTTCGAGTCCCGAATGTGAGCAGCTCCGTATGTCTCCGCTCCCGGAGCAGCGCCGCCGATGTATCCCCTGTTAGATACACGGATGGCTCCTCCTCCATCGGCTCGCTCGGGGAAACCGGAGGTATCGTGGTGACGGAGAAACCTATCGACGTCGCAACTCTGGGTAATCTCTGCGTCGACATTGTTCTCAGTGTTCAAGAATTGCCCCCGCCATCTCGCGGTGAACGCAAGGCCCTAATGGACGAGCTCTCTCTTTCTCCCCCAGATAAGGTTTTTAATGATAAAGTGAAACACTCTGTTAACTCATTGCTAATCTTTCTTTTGTTCTTGGTGTTATCAGTGAAGATTTTTGTTTTTGTTTTGCTTATAGAAATACTGGGAAGCAGGTGGGAACTGTAACATGGCTATAGCAGCTGCGAGACTGGGGCTTCAGTGTGTTGCTATCGGTCACGTTGGGGATGAAATCTATGGAGAGTTTCTTCTAGATGTGCTTCGCGAAGAGGGAATAGATACGGTTGCATTGGATGGAGAAGCAAATGCCAAAGACGCCAGCTCGTTCTGTGAAACTCTTATTTGCTGGGTTCTTGTGGATCCTCTCCAGAGGCATGGTTTTTGCAGGTACTGCTTTAACCGAAAATACCGTCATGAAAAACTTGAACGTTCGTTCTTTGATTGTAGTGGTTTGTGTGGGACGACAGTGTCTAATGAATGCATAGTTCCAATCATGTACTTTGATCGGGATGATGATGGCTATCTAGAAATAGGAGGTTTCATTTAATAGAGTTCTTTTAGAACGAATGCTGCAGACTCATAGTTTTTCTTAGTGTATATGCATAAGATTGTATGGCTTCCTTGTTTAGACATCTCGTTTCTCTTACAGATACAAACTCTGGTGCAAGATCTTGTCATACTTGCTTCCTCTCCTATTCTGTGTTTCCTAGTTCTTTGAATTCTTTGACTAGGGTCTCTTTTTATTCCTATTCTTATGTCTGTATATGGAAATCTTGTAGGTGAATCGAAATCTTTTAGGAGATTTCATTGTACATACTCCATATGCCGTCATTTTCCTTTTAAGCACCCTGAACTTTTTGTTACTAGAAGTACTTATGTCTGTGGTTGTTTCTCTTTCTTCAGTCGAGCCGATTTCAAGGAGGAACCTGCTTTTGGTTGGATAACTGATCTATCTGATGAAGTAAAGATGGCAATCAGAGAGTCGAAAGTTATTTTCTGCAATGGTTATGACTTTGACGATTTTAGTCCTGGTTTTATAATGTCAACGATAGACTATGCTACCAAAGTTGGGACAGCTATCTTCTTTGATCCTGGACCACGGGGAAAGAGTCTTTCCAAGGGAACTCCTGATGAGCGCAGAGCACTTTCTCATTTCTTAAGAATGAGTGATGTTCTTCTACTAACTTCTGAGGAGGTACAGTTCTTCTGTGATTATAATATGGTGATTAGTTATTACTGACCGGTTTAATGAATTGCACAGGCCGAGGCTCTAACTGGCATCAGGAACCCTGTACAAGCAGGTCAGGAAATTTTGAGGAATGGGAAGGGAACAAAGTGGGTGATTGTAAAAATGGGCTCAAAAGGTTCTATTCTAGTGACCAAATCTAGTGTCTCAGTGGCACCTGCATTTAAGGTACCTTCTTACAGATCAATCTAATCTCTCATTTTCACATCATGTTGAATTGAATCAACCTTATATATCATGGAGTAAGTTTATGTAATGATCTAAATATTTCTTTTGGCAAAACATCATGATCAGGTGGAGGTGGTTGATACTGTTGGATGTGGAGACAGTTTTGTGGCTGCAATTGCATTGGGATACATACGCAACATGCCGCTTGTTAACACCTTGACGATTGCAAACGCGGTTGGAGCAGCAACTGCAATGGGGTGTGGAGCAGGTAGAAATGTTGCGAAAAGGCATCAAGTGGTGGATCTCATCAAGGCGTCGAAACTCAACGATGAAGAAAACTTGTTAAAAGAACTACTCGCCGAAAACCCGGAAACTCCCAAAGTCAATCTTCTTTCAAAAGGGATGAGAAAGGAAGGAAGCAACAAGGAGCAGATAGAAATCATCTCAATGGAAAAAGTGGCTTCTGAATTGCTTCCAGAGCTTGAACATGGGAGGTGTTGTGTAAAGGTTTCATCTTGATGCATTTGAAACAGACTCAAAGTTCTTAGAGAGATTTTGATCGCTTACAAGATTCGCGGGGAAACTTGTGATGAAGCAAATCTCGCGTAATTGATTGTTTACCTGATTTTTATGTGGGGAAAACCCACAAGGGAGATATGAAAGTGAAGTTGATCTTTACTTACAACAGTAAGGATAATAGTTCATCATAAAAGAGAAGTTTGGTATTTTTTTGATGTTTGTCTTCTGTTATTGTGTAACACGTCTGTTAAATGACATTGTTGGTGGGTATTTGGTAGGAATTCGACTGTTACATATTCAGGAAACAAAGTTGTTTAAGAGTTTTTTTTCTGTTTTGAAGAAATTTTTCACAAAAACTACATAATTACATCCAGATCAGTGTTAATAATAATAAAAAATGTGTACTGGATGAAACCCCAACATTTCTAAAAGATTAATGTGATTGATATGGTAATTTCGTAAGACCAACATTATCATAAGGAGTAATCGATCTCGGCTATTTTTAGTAAAGTACGACTGGAGTTGGAGCAATCTTGCCGCAGGAAACTGAAATAGAAGGAGCTTTTGAACGAAGGGAGGGTATGTGATAATGGATGGGGACACTCTCATGTGTACCTTTTGTGGTACAGACAATAACAATGGCTAGGAACGTGCACCATCACCATTACAGAATGTGAGCTGGATACTTTGCTTTTATCATCGTATCAATTTTCGGTTTATAGAAAAAAGAAGAAATGGTGAAGGTTGTGGTTTACGGCAGCTGATAGGTCGGAAAGAGAAGGAAAGACTTTACTAGTGGATCAAGAGGTGATAAGAGTGTTTGAAACGACCATGCTTACTCCATTAACGAGAGTTCTATAATCAACTAAATCCTGCTTCTGAAGCCTGATCAGTCTGGAAAGACATGTTCTCTCACCTTGAAAGGTTTAAACATTCAATCTAAACAACATCAAAGCTTAAAAGGTCATGAACATTGAAAAGAGATTAGCTATTATATATGATTCAAAGGATAGTCCAAGTAACCATGGATTACAAGAACATCAGAGCAAACAAGAAGAAAGATCGGATTATACAAACACTACCCACCTACAAGAGATAGAAAAGCTACAACCATTTATCACTAAAACCCTAGTTTCACTTCGCCCCCCTCTTCGAAGCCCTCTTCACTGGAGACTTCACCGTCTTTGGCTTCACAACCTTCTTCACTGGAGTTTTCTTCTTCGTCGCCACCTTGGTAACCTTCTTTTTAGCAGCAGCCGCCTTCTTACCCGGAGATGTCACCTTCAATGTTTTAGCCGCCTTCGCTGGTTTGGCCTTTGGCTTCGCAGCAGCAGCGACAGCTTTCCTCTTGGGCGCAACAGAGGCCTTCGCCTTGGGTTTAACCGCCGCGGATTTCTTCGCTACCTTCGATTTGGAAGCTGCTGCGGTGGTAACCTTCCCCTTCGGCTTGGTGGTCGTAGGTTTCTTCTTCTCCGTAACCGCCGCCGCCTTCGCCTTCGGAGATGAAGGCTTAGCAGATGGAATCTTAAACGAGGCTTTCACCTTCACGAGCTTCTCGGAGGCCACGAGTCTCTTGAGGTTGAGAAGCAAGAGCTTCCTGAACGAAGGCGAGAGCACCTTGTGCTTCTCCTCGATGAACTTCTGAATCGCGTATTGGCTAGATCCAGTTCTCTCCTTCAACGATACAATCGCATCCTTGATCATCTGAATCACAACAACAGCAACAAAATCAATCTCACAATCTCAATACACGAATCCAAATCGATTAACGCGACAATATAGATCCGAATCTCGTACCTCTTCGTAAGTAGGATGAGTTGAGACAGACTTCTTCTTCGCAGCAGCAGGCTTCTTCGCCTTCGCTTCCTTGGCTTTCTTCGTCTTGCCTCCCTTCGCAGCAGGCTCTGTCGCCGTCGTGTTGATTCCGTCCATAGGAGGGATGTTCTCTTGATCAACCGCTGGGCTCGTCATCTGAAACTTTGATTTGGTTGCTAGAGAAACCGTCAATGTAAGCTTTAGAGAAGATGAGAAGTTATTATGAGAATGGTGATGTGATCATATCATCGGAAACGTCCGATTTATATATAGTTAGATGTGTGTTAGACGCCATGTCGCATCTCTCTTCTGATTGGTTGAAACAATCACTACGCGGATCGCTACTCTTTTCCCAGAGTTTGAATGGTAATCGTTGGATCTTTTTTTTATCAACGGCTGATAAGGGATGACTTTTTACAGGGGGGAGGAAGTTAGTGGATGAGGATTAGATGCTTTAGGTATAGTTGCTGTGTTTTTAGCCTCGATTGATTTTATCATAACTCGTTGTAAACTTGATGGAATTCGTTTTTGTTTTTTGCATTGTATAGAAAATTTCGTGAGGTTTCTTTTGGTTATATAATTGTGTCTAGAGGATTATTCTGTGATGAATAAATGGGTCTAAAGAGAGATGTGTCATGAATATTGTTTTTTCTTCGTTGTGTTACAGTACATTTGGTTTTCTGAACACTACTTAAGAGAAGTTCATAGAAAATGTACGCTAATCTTAAACCAGACAAACCTAGGAGTGAATCCAACCATTAACCCTGACAGTTCGGTTACTCTTCGATGCAAAATCATTTGATTGGTTACCACTCAAGATGACCATCTTCTAGAATGTGCTGCACACCGCTTTGTTGATATGTGTGGTAGACCTTTGTTAACATAGTCAGAGGGTAAAATTATTTCATATATTGTGATCTACTTGTTAAGCATGTGATCAATTGGT
Organism: Brassica juncea; assembly: GCA_018703725.1. NCBI lineage: Eukaryota > Viridiplantae > Streptophyta > Magnoliopsida > Brassicales > Brassicaceae > Brassica > Brassica juncea. The sequence continues at coordinate 13,701,215 of CM031940.1, forward strand.
TAGACTTTTAGTTGACATAAACATTTGGGGTTCTTAAGTGAAACCATTTGGGAAAACGGCATATTCGGACCTGCACTCTTAATAGGGATGACGATTGGGAAAACATTTGTAATGATGCAAATAGCTTTATTAACGTATGAGTACCTCGTGTATAGTAACCATATGAAATATTTTTGCTAGGTATCAACTGGGCATCCCACAGACGTCCATCACGATATATAACATCTTTTAACTTCGTGACAATCACATAGGATATGATATACACATATGAACAGAACACCGAGATTTCGCAACACAGCGGTCCACAGTCCACACTAACACAAGATCGCACAAGTAGCATCTCGTTGCTAAAAGATGTTTACAACACATTCTACTACTCCCCCAGTTCAATTAACCTTTCCCACTTGTAATGCTTACATAGATTCCGTAGAGAGGAAAAAAAACTATTAGCCTGTCTCCACAGAATCTTCTTCCTACAGAAAGAGTCATGTAAGTTCTTTAGTCGTTGCACTCCAGAAGCTTCCGAACATAGACAAGCACTATCATGTAATCCTTTGCAGACGAACCAACCGATGCATCAACCCTTTGGCGCTTTGAACTTCTCTGCAACCATAGATCCACCAGTTTATGAAGCTTCAGCGCTGGAGTCACCGCTTCTCCCATACATCTGATCTCTACCTGTAAAAAAACCATGAAACGTACACAAATATATATATGATTAACCAAACATCCACGGCCGTACTTGCGGACCGGTTAGCTCTAAAGTGCTGACAATACCCATTAGCCAGCTTCCACTACACTTAAACACTCTATCCTCTATAGTTGCATATAAAAACATGCTCACCTCATCCTCAGTCTGGAGATCTAGCTTCCTCATTAGATACTTTTGGATAAAAGAAACTGGAAGCCAAACAAAGAATACTATCCAGATTGCCAATTAAGTGGAATAATACAGAAACTGATCACAAGAACCACAAAACCTACATTAGTCTCAAAAAATTTGGTGGAAGTTGAGGCAAATAAGTTTTTTCTTCCCTAAAATCACCAAGCCCTTGTCAACATACCAACAGGATAGAGACAAAAAAAGGTTCAAATATGGGAGGATGTTTCTCACTGATCAGTGGACGCCACAAGTGAGAACCAAACAGAACCATTCCTCCTCTCCCGTTTTGCACTTGAGACTCATCTAGTTGTATTGCATTTCTAGAATCACCACTTTTGCGCTGAGTCCTAGGCAGTCTAGTTTCTATGTTGCATGATCATCACCATTGTCACTCTTTTCACACTCACGTTACCAAGCAAGTGATTAAGCATTTTGTAAATGTTAATTCTTGTCACTGTTATATACAATGCACCAAATATTAGGAACACAAAAGTGAATTAAGAGGTTCACTGAAGTTTCAACATTTGATTTTTTAAAAACAATTATGCGATAGAATGGAAAAGATGTACATACGATTTCTTTTTGGTAAAAAAAAAAGAATTAAACTCAATGTAGCAATTAATTTTACCAATTATGATATCTAACTTACTCTGATAAAAACAAAAGAAATATCAACTGCTTCAATAAACTAACCAAAAAGACAAAAAAAAAAACTTTATACCAGGTCCTTTTTCGATCGGTGATTAATTTCCAAAAGAAGACAAATGATCACATTAATTATGTTGCAGCTTCATCAACGGAGTAATCAGTAATCACATGTCTACACATGTACGCCTGCCCTCACCTGATCCGCATCACTGCGTCCTCGGTCGCTCTTCACGGTAACATGTGACATGTTAACACGAACACCCAAAAACCTATAATGATTTCGAACTATATACTATACTGTCTAATAGCTGCACAAAAAAATACCAAACTGTTATAAAGTCACTAGACTAATATAAATAAAAATATTATTAATTAAAAATATATAAAAGAGCAGAATCGCCCGATCGAGCTAGTGTCTCTCTGAAATTAAAAACGACTAGAGAGAGAAAGAAAGCAGAGAGAGAAAGCAGATCTAGAATCGGGTCCGGTGGGCGGCCGGCGCGTGAGCGTGCGTGCCGTCACCGGAGCCCCTCAAGCCACCGTTACAGCCCTCGATCTTCACTTTGCTCTCGTCTCCTCTCTCCTCCGCCTTGCCTGAGTTCTGGAACAAGGCCGCCGGTGGCGGATCTGTCTCTGGCGTAAAGGCGCGGTTGTGTTGAGGAAGGCGCGGTGAAGTTCTTTGTTCGGCTTTTTGGTTTTGCCTCCGGGAGGCGGAGGCTCCCCTAGCTCTGTCGACGCCGGTTCCTGTCCCCGCGAGGTGGAGGCTTCATCAGCTCTGCCGTCGTCGGTCTAGGTCACGGGGGGTGAAGGCGTTCCATGCCTTGCCTCGCCGTCTGTTTGTTTTTTCCCTAGTTCCGTTTTAGGGTTAGTCTGTTTTTTTTTCCTTTTAGTCTTTTCGCTTTGAGTTTGGGTTGGATTGGTGGCGACGACGTCAGAGGACGATCGAAGCTCGACCATGGTTAACGGTGATGGTTTCGCGTGAAGCCTTCCTCTCGGTGTTTGTGATGAATGGTTTCGGATGAGATCTCGCACAGTCGATTGATTCTCTCCGCCTTTGGGTTTACTCGAGTTGAAGACGTTTGCGGTGGTGATGGTGTGGATCTGTGAGTTCCGGTGGATCCGGGTGAATCGACGGTTGATTACCCGGTGTTGTTTCGAAGCGAGGGCGTCGTCGGAGCCGTAGCGTTTGTCCGCGCGGCGGCGGAGCCTCTCGTCTCCTAGGGTTTTTGGGCCTTGGGCCCGGAATTGTGTTGTATTTTTTTGGGCCGTCTTTCATGGCCGTTTGTATTTTGGACTTGGGGTTTAGGCCCGTTAATCAAATTTCTAATCGACGGAAAAAAAAAAAATGGAGCAGAATCGCCCGATGATGCATGAAGGAAGGAAGCTCTGAATCTAAAAAAACTCCCTCCGACCCCAAACCTAGAATTTTGAAGCGGAAGAAAACATAATCCGAGGATTGCACAATCGATCGTCTTCAGCTTTGTTAATCAATCGGAGAAATCTCTGCTGATTCTTCCGCGAGAAAGGAGAAAAGCGTTTTATGAGATAATTTCTATTTGTGTGGGTGTTTCGCGTAGTCATCATGAATCAAATCCGTCGATGGCAGAGGATTCTGTTCCTCTCCCTGCTATCGATCTCCGTGTTGGCTCCTCTCGTTTTCGTCTCGAATCGGCTCAAGACCATCACTCCCGTTGGTCAGCTTCTTCTCCTCCTTTTTCCCTGGCTTACAATTTTTGTGGATGGATGATCGTGTAGAGTTACGTTATTGTTTCGATCGAATCTCATCATAATAATAATCGTACCTTCGTTTTATGTGGTTTGATTTTCATTCTGGGCAGGTCGGAGAGAATTTATCGAAGAATTATCCAACTTTGTAAGTCTGATGTCATCCTCCTCTTCGTTACTCCCTGTTGAGTCTAATCTAAGTTTCCAGATCTTAGTCTTGCTTTTTATTATTTACTCTCTAGGCTTTATCATGCTGAGATGCTATGATTTTTTTTTTTGCAGAGATACAGGACGAATGACCTTAGGCTTAACGCTGTCCAACATGTAAGTTACAAGTTACTGGTTTCTCAATGTCCTTTTCATTTAATGAAAATGATTTCAATTTGTGAATTTAGGAGGATGGACAAGGCTTGAAGGGGCCAAGGCTCATTCTCTACAAGGATGGGGAGGAGTTTAATTCCTCAGTTAGTGATGAGAAAGAGAAAACTATCCATTTACCAAATTTTGATGGTTGGTGGGGTCATCATTTGCAACTTAGCTTTGTTTTGTCTTCCATTTACTCTTCAGCTTTCTTATCGGTACTTGTTATGGCTTTCAGGCAATAATCATAAATACAGTGAAGAAAAATTAATTGATTCACAGCAGACGACACTAAACTCTGATTACAAGGTGCGTATTTGATAACATGAACTTGATTAATGCTCAGGCTATGAAGCAATTCCAGTTTGAATCGTAGAATCAGATTACAAGACATTACGCTTCATGTTGCTTAGCTGATCTAGTGAATTGAAAATCCTGGTTACGCTTCAATGTTAAGATTTATTGTTTTGTTTTGTGACAGGATCAAAGTCTAACAGTTAACCAACTTGCTAATAAAACGGAGTTCAAACCCCCACTATCCAAGGGTGAAAAGAACACAAAGGTTCAGTCTGATAGAGAAACAGATGTGAAGATAAAAGAGATCAGAGACAAAATTATACAAGCCAAAGCCTACCTGAATTTTGCCCCGCCTGGAAGTAACTCTCAGATTGTGAAGGAGTTGAGAACTCGGATGAGAGAGCTGGAACGGGCTGTTGGTGATGTGACAAAGGATAAAGATTTGTCAAAGGGGTAAGCACACCTACCTTGATTCATAAGGAGAGTATAACTTAATAGCGTCCATAGACTTTCTGTAACAGCTACAACCTTTTTATTGGTAAAAAACCCTTGCTGTTTAAGAAGATTCTTACATTAACCTATGGTATGGTTGTTTCTTTTAGCGCGCTTCGTAGGTTGAAGCCTCTGGAAGCCACGTTATACAAGGCTAGTCGTGTATTTAACAATTGCCCTGCCATTGCTACAAAACTCCGTGCCATGAATTATAACACAGAAGAACTAGTCCAGGCGCAGAAAAATCAAGCATCATATCTGATGCACCTTGCTGCAAGGACCACCCCAAAAGGGCAACACTGTCTCTCCATGCGGTTGACGTCGGAGTACTTTGCCTTGGATCCTGAAAAAAGGCAGATGCCTAACCAGGAAAAGTACAACGATCCTAGTCTCAATCATTATGTTGTCTTCTCTGACAATGTTTTGGCTTCTGCAGTCGTTGCTAACTCTACAATATCTTCTTCAAAGGTAATTTTCACATTTCCTTATGTTTTATATTGACAATAATCTACTGCTGTTTTCTAAATTTCTAATCGGATATCATTTTATGTTATGTTTCAAGGGCCTTGCACTATATCGTCTCATTTGTTTAAGCCACTTGTTAATCCGAGTTCCTAATGTTATTTGCAGGAACCGGAAAAAATAGTATTCCATGTCGTGACTGATTCACTTAATTACCCAGCAATCTCAATGTGGTTTCTGCTAAACATCCAAAGTGTAGCTGCTATCCAAATCCAAAACATTGATGATATGGATGTCCTGCCTTCAGATTATGATCAGTTGCTGATGAAGCAAAACTCCAATGACCCAAGATTCATCTCTACCCTCAATCATGCACGATTCTATCTCCCCGATATGTTCCCTGGTTTGAATAAGATGGTACTCTTTGACCATGATGTAGTAGTTCAACGAGATTTAAGTAGACTGTGGAGCATTGATATGAAAGGGAAGGTGGTTGGTGCTGTAGAGACATGTAAAGAAGGCGAACCTTCATTCCATTCAATGAGCACATTTATTAATTTCTCAGACGAATGGGTCTCTGGGAAATTCAGTCCTAAAGCTTGCACGTGGGCGTTTGGGATGAATCTAGTTGATCTCGAAGAATGGAGAAGACGGAAGTTGACTTCTACATACATAAAATACTTCAACCTGGTACGCAGATTATATACACTCCACTGCACTTACTCTTCTCACATAACTAACACTGTAGTACTATAGCTGCTTAAAATTCACCTCTACAAAGTTTTTCCATGTGGGTTCTTCTATTATTTATACACATTCTGTCTGAGGTCGTAATAATAATAATAACTATCGGGTTTTAGTTATTGGTGTGTTGGGGACGAAAGTTATTCATACTAATATTCAGAGTAAAGGGCTGTGTGACTAGCAAACGAACATAAGTGAAGTTAGTATAGTTCTAGAGAAAGAGTTGTTACAACCAATAGCATATCTTTTTCTCTATGTACATACACAGGTTTTATGCGTGTAATGAACTTAAACCTAACAGATGTTTGTGGGGATTTTTGGGGTTTTGTTTTCTGGCAGGGAACAAAGAGACCTTTGTGGAAAGCTGGGAGCTTACCAATAGGTTGGTTGACTTTCTATAGGCAAACATTAGCGTTGGATAAGAGATGGCATGTGACGGGGTTAGGTCGCGAGTCAGGCATCAAAACGGTTGACATTGAAAAAGCCGCGGTTATACACTACGACGGGATCATGAAGCCATGGTTGGATATTGGAATAGACAAATACAAACGTTACTGGAACATACGTGTCCCTTACTATCACTCCTACTTGCAACAGTGCAACATTCACGCTTGATACTAAAAAAACTTCCACAATATAGGTGCAGTTCTAGATTCTTTCCTTTTTTTTGCTAAAACAAGCTTATGAGAGCATGTTACGAGTGGTATGATTAGCTTCATTCTTTTACTCTTCCGAGTGTAAATCTTGGCTATTCTTTTTCATATTTTTCAGAGCGTTCTTAATCTTAGACTTAGCCTCCGCGACATATTAATCTTATCTTATACATAATGATTATGATCTCTTCGTTTGTAAATTCTCGAAACTTTAAAATACGAGAACTCACCAAACATTATTCATGTGCTATGTAGAAGTCTGGTCAAAAAAGTTGTAGGGAACACTTGTGTGGAGAGGCAAAGATTGTGTGGTAGGAAACGGATGAGACGTGACAGGTGGAGAGAATCAATTGGTTAAGAGTGTTGATAGAATGCAGATCAAATAACTTTTCCATCACTTGCTAAGCTAACACCTACCACCAAAAAAAAATAGTCTTATTTGATCAAGTCTTGTGAGTTTGGGAAAAGCTAAAGACAATGGCAAGCTTCACTTCCTCCGTTACTTTTCCTACTCTTCTTCTCAAGCCTTCAGCCACAGCTATCTCCACTGAGTCTGTCTATGGTAAACCTCTGTTTGTGTAGTAATCTCTCTCCTATTTATGAATCTGAATTGTCATATTTTTGTTTTGTTTGTGTTCAGGTCTTCCAAGGATGGTCAAGAGAAGCTGTGGAGTGAAATGCTCGATGGAGACAAAGCAGCCCAAGCAAGAAAAGAGCTCAGCGGCAGGTTCGTCCGCTTTGGCGGTTATGTTAACAGCGGTGATGAGTAGTAGCCCAGCAATGGCGTTGGTGGACGAGAGGATGTCAACGGAAGGAACAGGACTACCGTTTGGTCTGAGCAATAACCTGTTAGGTTGGATTCTGTTGGGCGTGTTTGGTTTGATATGGGCTATTTACTTTAACTACACTTCTTCCCTCGATGAGGATGATGATTCTGGGCTTTCCCTCTGAAAGCTCCCATTCTCTGTCTTTCTCTCTCTCATTATTCAGTGAACATGAAGCGAAAATTCTCTGTACCTTGTAAAGTTTCAAGTAAAGGACCTTACCCTGTGTAAAATGTGGTATCGTTTGTGGGTTCAATAAACTTATTGGGCCAATATAAAAGCCCATTAATATTCTTGGTGGAGAGTCTTGTGGCCAGATTGAGCAGCAAGAACGAGACATGAGCTAAACTTCTATCTCGACTAAAAAAAATCTTCGGTACAAATTACTGTTTATTGTCCTAAAACATAGGAGTTGGGAATGCCTTTCCTTGTAGTAGCATATATATAAAGCAACGATACAGATTAGAAAGATTAAAAAAAACAAAAGAAGGTTTAATGTAATTTACAGAAGTTATGAAGGGTGATGGAGTTGGCTGAGGAGATGATGAATGTCCGGAGCATGGTGGTCCTCTGCACGGATGCGATCTGGTTGAATCCAACGACCATCAGTGTGCCTAACCATTCCTTTGTTTGCATCTTGACGCCAATACGGAGGTACCATAAAGTGGTCTTTCAGAAAATCAGAGGCTTTGTTCACCAGCGCTGGATCTCTCCCACTAGATAACACGAATCTCTGTCCTTTCCCATGATACCTGTTACACAAAAAATCATGAATTGTTCAAACGCTAAGACTATCGTCTTCCAGATACGTCAAGTCCTTGAAAGTTACATAATACGACAAATGAGAGTGATCTGGAAACTAAAGCTTGACACATACATGGCAGCAACTTCTTTCAATTATTAATTGTTTTCTTTCTTTCTTTCAATAATTCTCTCCCCACCCATAAAGTCTGCCACGTTAATCAAACTGAATGATCACATTCTCATAGTCCCGCATTTTCCATGAAATTTAAAATACTAGTAATACGTTTACTAAATCCCCTTAGGATCGTATTATTAATAAAGAAAGTTCTTGGAAAATACGAGATTCTCAAATCTCAAGATACACTGAGATTTGTCTCCTCGATAAGTCTTTGACTTTTCTCTAAAGATTAGCTGACAAGTTTGTATTCATACGTTATTGTAAAATCATTAAATATGTCCAAAATGATAACTAATCCGTTTAATCTCTGACCAAAAATATTGAGTGAACATTTGAAATGAAAGAATGTAAATTTTATACAGTAAATTAAATTACTGACCCGTCAAGTAGATGGAGAAGAGCTTCTAAGTTATGAGCCGTAGAAAGATCAATGGACGGCTTTAGAAACGGTGAGTTCTGGTGATCCAACGCTAGCTTCTCCCCCACGTGGCTGTAGCACCACGGCAACCCTCCCGCCAACTGCTTAAGCGCGTGCGGCGCGTGTTCGTTCAAGAACAGTCCCGGCGATTTAGGGACGACGTCGTGTTTGTTCACCACCCTCAGCACCTTCACTCCCAGCTCCTCCATCCTCTCCTTGAACCGAATGTTCCCAACCCGCGGAGCGCCGTACGTGAACACCGTCACCGGAACAACCTTCCCTCTCTTCGTCCTGTTCAGTCCCATCTCCGCCACGTCGTACGCGCTCAGCACCGCCAGCGCACCGCCGAGGCTGTGTCCCGTCACCGTGATGCTCAGATCATCTTCCTCGTCGTCGCCGTATCTCTCCACCAGCCGCTTCACCTCCGTGAGAAGCTGCTCCCTCGCCGAGAATTTCGAGAAGTTGCACGACGTGTCTTTGTCCGTGTAGAGATCCAGGAACCCGGACTCGGCTTTCACGGCGGGGTCCCGGCACCGGAATCCGTTTCCGGATACCGGTTTGAGAAAATCCTTGAGATCCGCTATCCACTCGAGCTGCGTGACGGTTCCTCTCCACGCGATCGCGATGTCGCGGCGACCGAGACGGCGGCGCGTGGCTTCGCTGTCGTCGGAGACGGCGACGTATCCCATCCAGTTGGCGTTCTTGCTCCACACCTTGGACCATCTCGATTTGGAGAAGAAGTTAGGGAGATTGATGTTCGACGTCGCGTAGAGGTAACGCGCCACCTCGTAACCGGAATCGAAGATCCCGAGCGAGTCGAACAGCTTGTGGCGCGTGAACCTGCAGCTTCCACAGTATCTCGAGAACGGATCGAAATCGAAAGCGTCGTAACAGGCCTGGGCCATTTCTCCGTAACGGATCAGCTCTGATCTTAGAACCGGGTCCATCGGATCCATTAGCCCGGCCCAATCGTCTTCCCCTTGGATCTTCCTCCACGTGTCCCTCAGACTCTTTGATTCTTTAGCTTCTCTGTCCCGTCGGCGAACATCCTCCGCCGCCGTGATCCCAAAGCTCTCCAGGGGCTCGAGCCTTGAGGATGTTGAAGCCGCGTCGGTTGTGGACATAGCCTTCGTGGCGATCGCCGGAGATGATCTCGCCGGGAAATTGAGAAGAGTAGAGTGTGGTTTAAAGGAAAGAGAGTGAGCTGATTGGTTGATCGGCTTAGGGAGAAGAAGGTTGTGAGAGGGAATGGTCGCCATTGTTGAGAGAGCTTGATGAGTTGTTTCAGGGTCATCATGATACCTATTGCACCCTTTTATTTATACTTATCAACATACAATAAACAAATAGTAAATACATGCTCTCATGCTGTATGCATGTCATTTTCAAATGTAGGGTTTTTATTACAATTATATTGTTGAACTTAAGGTACAATAATTTTATAGGGGTCCATTCATTATATAACACCTATCTCTATTATTTTAAATATCTTAATTTTCCTCATTCCGATGCAGCCTTCATCACCATCACATGTTAAAAGCTAGCATTCGTTACAAATATAAATATGGTTTAGATCGATAAATTTTTCTTTTTTTTGGTAAAAGATCGATAAATATTTTGCAGGTTCACAACTACGTACATCGATTTTTTTTTACCAAAATGGTGGATAAAAATTGACGTATATTGATAGATTGAGTTGATAAGTAAATTTAATCCAAACAAGAATTGACGGCCGGGAATTGCGACAAAATAAATGAAGCTGTACGTAGCTAGTAAACTTGGTACATAACAAAGTTGAATCATCAGGTTAACATATTATAAGTCAATTTTTGTATTCATCATTTTCAACAATCCGCATGCGCATGTCAAATGTGAATTATGAGACGATGATACTAGTACAAACTAAAAAATATATTATTTGGTTTACTCTGTGCCGATTTCTCTTACATGCATCCACTATAATAACGCAAATAATACATAACAAATTGCACTAGTAATGATAAAAAATACATCGCATTTCTCTAAGAAAAACCTTAGAATAGACCTGGAACTCTAGAAATGCAATAGCGGTAACAAAAATAATCTATTTTATTAAAATCCAAAGTACCAATTATATAAGGACCACTTGGCCAATAGATGCCATCTGTAATGTGAATCTCTATCTTACAATGAATTTTAAATTATTATTTACGAAATACGAATGTATCTGATCACTTGCACTAGTAATGATAAAATTACATCGCATTCTCTAAGAAAAATCCTTAGATAGACCTAGAGTATGCAATGGTGGTAACAGAAATAATCTATTTTATTAAAATGCCAAAAATACCAATTGTATATAAGGAGTTCCGGTTGGAAATAAAGGCGCTTGTTTGACAGGGATACACGACCCACTTGGCTAATAGATGCCATCTCATCTGTAATGTGAATCTCTATCTTACAATGAATTCCAAATTATTATTTACGAAATACGAATTTTTTTATTTGTTTAATGAAAGTCTATACGAATAGTTGACTGGACCATAACAACATATAAAATTATTAATCTAACATGTCCTCGAATGAACATATACGTGTTACGTGTACAGATGTAAAATGAGCTTCAATTTGTTTTCCATATTCCACACTTTTTGAAACGTGTTGATTTTGTTAGAATTTGAATACAGTGTTGAAAAAAAAGGATGGAATGAGTAGAATTATCGAGTATTTTATAATTTAAAAATGTTAAATAAAAAAAAAGCTTCAGTAGCTCAGTTGGCTAGAGCGTATGGATGCTTAACCACCAGGGCTAAACATTTTATCTGCTAAATTTGATTCGATTTGTTATTCGCTTTAATTTGATCTGAAAAATCCGGATATCCGTAAGTCGTTGAAGCAAAACAAATAATAAAAATCAATATCCGTTAAAACGAAACAAATCACAAATATTAAAAAAAATTAGAGATAGATATCCGATCCGCTCTGACTTTATACAAATAGATGTATATCAGATTAAATCTAGAGTTTTAAATATATAATATTATATAATCATTATTTAACATATAATTTATTTAATTTTATTTTAAAAGTTAAAAAAATTAAATTAACAATGGAATATAAAATCTTTATACAAAACTATAATCTTTTTAACAACATTGTTTTATGAGAAAAATTATTCATTTTAAAATTTTAGAAAATATATAGTTTCACTAATTTTTTACTTTATAGTTTTCTTTTATGTAAAAGATAGTTTAGAAAAATAAATTGGTAGTATATTTTCTAAATCTACTTGTATTGAACAAAGTGGATGAAGTATCCGTAAATATCCGTGAATAATCGCAAATATCAAAAAAAAATTTCAGATATCCGCAAAACCGATTATCCGTATTTTTGCGAAGTAAAGCAAATCGATATATCAGATATCCGTGAAGTACGAAACAAATCACAAATACTGAAAAATATGTTAGTATTCGATCCGTGCCTAGACCTACTGACCACAAAGTCGGAGGTTCAAACACTCTCGGAAGCGTTTTTCATTCTCTTTTTAACATGAGAAAAGGTAAAGATAAGACCAAACATGGGTGGGCCATATCTCCATAAGGATATGATCCGTTCCTCTCTATTTTACCATTATCAATTATCCACTTTTTCAAACTAAAAGGCGCCTTACTTGTGAACACTTCCATTGATCCTCACTAGCTTTTTACCCATGTAACGCTAGAGTTATGCCAGTGTTCTTAGCCAATCAAATAAACGAAGACGGCCAGCATCAATTACCTGTGATTTTCTCTGAGTGCGTTACGTTTTGGGACACTTTATTCTTTTTTTTGACATCCTCAGACACTTCACGCTGAAGACATACTTCTTCCCTTTCTCCCCCACATGTTTTTACCCACGTACCCCTAACATCTGATTAAGAGAAGGAAGAGTGTGGTTTAATTTTTATATTTTTAAATTATGTCTACTTTGTGGGGACCAAACATGTTTCCTTAGATGAGTTATTAACGTTGGTGTATAGGATGAATGGATACATATCAACCATTGGATGAATATCGATCTAAGGGTGAGAGATTGGTGAGTTTGAAAGAAGTAGGTTTTGTAATTAAATGCTTCGTCTCGGTTTTGTCCGACAGACGGAGGAGCTGCAACTTGGAGGAGGAGCAAGGTGAATTTTTTTTTTTACCTTTTTCTATGATTTCAACGCAGATTCGGTTAAGAACTGTCACGTGAACACACATTCTCTAACGTTCGTCGGAAAATTTGAAAACTTTTTGTAGGGTTTGAGATATGGACGAGCAATGCTTGGTTTTGAGCGGCGAATGGGTGTGTGAAGATAGTGGAAAATGGGACTTCATCATTGACAAGCATCGAATGGGTCGTATGGTACCTGTTTTCGAGGGTATTAATTGCTCGGAATTGGAGAAAAATGTGTTGCGGGAGTTTTAAGTGGACGAAGCGAGGTTTGGTGTGTCTTTGAGCTACTGGCCACCAACAAGTTACGAGCTTGAGACTGGGATTAGGATACCTCCGGTTCTGATTACAAGTGATGGGGCCTGTGAAGTACTTCTGCCAGCATCTTAAAGTTAAAGGCGGGATGAATCTTTTTGCTCGGTTTGAAGAGAAAACCAAATTTGTGGACACGAACATTGTGGATGATTCTGGTCTGGGGTTTGTGTCACCAGATGCAGCGAAGTTTTCTTCTGGGTCTTCGAAGGGGCTACGTTTCTTTGGCTGCTTCAAAGACAAAGGTTATAAACCTTGCTGAGGATGAGGATTTTGTACGAGAGATTGAGAAGGTAGAAGAAAAATTAAGTGGTGAGAGGCAAAAAGGAGATAGCAGTTGGGGCATGGATGATGGACAGAAACTGAAGGAGATGTGGTCGTTGATTTGGACAAGATAGAGCTGAGACCCAGAGGTTATGACAAAGAATTTTGGAAGCCCTTGCTAGCTGGAGACTACAGTGGTTCCAATGCGGTTAACGTCGTCTTCAATGAGGATGAGATAGTTGAAGGTTTGAGTAAAAAAACAGGACCACGAAAGTTATTTTGTGACACTGGAAGTTGTTTTGACCACTTTGTTGAGGTTGGGGGGCCAAGTGAAACTAAAGCAAATACACTGAAGCCGGAGGATTATAATCTTTGGATGGGTGGTGCGACTGAGGCTCCTGCTGGTATTAACCGATACATTGGAGAGACCCGTAAGCTCGCTGTTGTTGTTGACGAGGAATTTGCATACCCCCTTTATTTGATGACACAGAATATGATGTCTCCGAAATTCCTGACATGGATGTGGATGAACATGACGGCCAGATAGCTGTAGGGAAGGTGTTTGGGAGTAAGGAGGATTGTCAGATTGCTCTGGCAATTTATGCCATTAAAAAGCAGTTTAAGTTCACCCAGACGAGGACGAAATTGACTCGTTTGTTGTGGAGTGTCCTGACAAACGATGTGATTGGCGTGTAACAGCACATGAGATCAAAGGGTGTGGTTACTATGAGATAAGAAAGGTGCAGCTTGATCATCTTTTTCCAATAGAATTCAGGCAGGGATAGAAGAGTAGAGCAACGTCGCGTGTTATTGCGGCTGTGTACAAAGATAAATTTGAAACCCCGGGTAGGCACCAGTAGCTCGTGATTTGCAGAAACTTCTCTTGGAAGACCTAAGGGTAAATGCTTCGTACATGAAGTGATATAGTACTAAGGAAAAGACGACCTTGGGTGTGCGAGGTTCAGACGAGGACACTTAGTTGAAGTTATCTGAGTATCTGCACATGCTGAAACTTGCAAACCCTGGTACAATTGCCGATTTGGAGACAGATGTGGATGATGATGGTGATGAACGTTTTCTTTACTTGTTTCTTGCATTTGGAGCTTCTATCAGTGGGTTTAGGAAGCTAAGGCATGTGTTGGTGATAGATGGGACACCTCTTAGTGGGAAGTACAAAGGCGTTCTGTTGACAGCAAGTGGGCATGATGCTAATTTCCAGATCTTTCCTCTAGCATTTGCAGTTGTAGACAGTGAGGATGAGGATGCGTGGACATGGTTTTTGCAGAAGGTTAAAAGGCTTCTTGGGAATTCTCCTAGTCTTGCCATAATATCGAATAGGGCCGTGTGTATTGCCAATGCGGTGAGTAAGATTTATCCTCAAGCAAAGCATGGAGCTTGCATAGTTCATTTGGCGAGAAATGTTAACTCAAGGTTCTCAAGTAAGCACTTAGCTGACTTGGTTACCAAGTGTGCAATGGCTCATATGCCCCGTGATTACAAGGATCTATATGGGAAAATAAGAGCAGCTAACAATGCTTGTGGTGTATACCTGGGTAAAATTGGAGTTGCACGTTGGTCACGAGCTAATTTCCCGGGAGAAAGGTATAACATCATGACGAACAATATTGCTGAGCAGTTGAACAATGTGCTTTTGGAAGGAAGAGGAGCCAACATTGTTGAGTTGATCAAGTTCATTGTTGATCAAGTTCATTTAGAGAATGATGACTAGATGGTTCAGTGCGAGGAGGAGAAAGGCGGAGAAACACAGAGGTGTTGTGACAGTCGAGGTGGACAACGAGATGACTAAAAACGTGGCGAATGTTAAGGGAAGCTACATAAATTCTGTCAATAGCTGGAGTAGTCAGATTTTGGAAAAATTTGGAAGATCAGACAAGGTGATGCTAGCTGAGAGGAAGTTTAGTTGTAAGTATTTTGATGACATCAAAATACCGTGCGGACATGCTATGCTTGCAGCCGACGGGATGGGAGTACCTTACGATACATTGTGTGGTCACTGGTACAAAACGTCAGTGTGGAGGGAGACATATGCAGGTGAGATCAGTCCAGAGGAAGACCCCAGGGATGCTGACATACCTGAGGAAGTTAGCAGCATGGTTCTATACCCTCCCATTACAAAGAGGCAGTCTGGACGTCGTCGCAAAATACGCATACCTTCGACTGGGGAGATACGGGTGAGGAGACATTTGGTCGATATAATTTGTTAAAGTCTCAAATTGTGTTTGGATGAGTGTGTAATTGTACTGTTGTTGTAGGTGCCTAACAAAAAAACTCACTCAGAACAGATGTGGGAGATGTAGAGAAGTTGGACATAATCGCACCAATTGCGTCTGCCCCATATAGGCGTGGTGGCGGTGGAAGTGCTCTTTGGCGGTGAAAGCGGACAAATTAGGATGGAGTGGCTCAAATTTTCGGATGGTTTGATATTTAGTTTATCAGGAAGACAAACCTATTGAAACTCGGATGCTTCTGAAATTAGAAGAAAAATAGGCATATTGAAACTCGGATGCTTCTGAATGTAAAAACAATTCCAAACAACATCAAAAAAGTGCGAGAAAAGTATACAAATTCACCTTCTCAATTGGTGCTTCCTGTTCGACATTAAGAGATGTCCCATACTTCTTGCAACGAGATATCAGCGTGTGAAAAGATCCTTGCCTTCCATGAGACTTCTTCTTCTTCTTCTTTAATAGTCTCCGCATCTGCTTCATTTGCTTTTGTAGTCCCAAAACAATCTCCGTTAGTTGTGCGTTGGTGAAACTGTTTACACTTGATCGTGTGAAGTACGAACTGATGCGCCTCTGCTTCCTTGAAGACGCATCTTTCTTGATGCTCTGCTTTGGTTTAAGAGATTGCTTGATCAAAGTAGAATCCTTCTTCCCGTTCCGTTGACAACGATCTTTAGGATTTTTAAGCAGAGGCTCCGTTGTGACCCCACCAGGCCATACTGGTTTGCTAAACTTGTACCTTTCGGCTATCAATCTTTCCATGTATATGACACTTGCATCCTTGAGATCATTTGACCACTGTCTCCAGCCAGGCTGCACTTGGCTTTCGATAGGTATAATGGGGGTGACCATCAGCCGAAATAATTGGCATTCGAAGATGGTTTTAAATACATTATGGACGAGGTGTCATATGATAGTATGTTTACTTACATTCTGGGAAAATTCTACGCGACAGATGTCGAGGGATTTTATGGAGCCGTGTTGTGGAAGATAACCATCTTCCAGGTCCATCAGGGTCCGCTGGTCGGGAGGAGCAGGAATGAAAGACAACAGCTGGGGGATGGCGCTAAATACCACCAATTGAAGTGACAGAGGAAGCCTTGGAGTCTGAAAGAACGCTGCTTGAGTTTCCGCACGAGCCAAACAACAAGATCCTTGATCTTGGGTGGGACAGGTTTGGGTGGTTTCATGCATGAGATGGTCTTCAGGAATGATTCTCTACCCCAAGGAAAAGCAAGGGAGGATGTCAGGTTTTTAAGCATACTAACATATCGAGGAGTGGGGCGCGCGACTTGTTTGTGAGAGATAAGAACTCCGTAAACAATGATAATGATAACTATTCGAATCTTCTTCCAACCCGACATGTTCTTCTTCTTCTCAAGCATCCGATATAGATCAGCGATGGTCACAATCTTCTTCTTTCCAAAAAGTCTCTTCCAGACGATGTCTTTCCCCGCAACAACGGACTTCGCCGTGTCGGGATGGTAACCATCAGGAAAAGAGCCGCAGTTCAGACCAGTCACAGTACCAAACTCTTCAAGACCAAAGCGGATAGGTTCACCACCAAAAGCAGACCACATAGTGTGTTTGGGCTGACATATGAGTTGGCGAGAGAGGAACGAGTGTATTAACTTCGCAGAAACTGGACATTGTCGTGCGGGGATGTCGAACAGCTTCCCGAAAAAAACTCCCGAATGGTTTGGAACTCCGAAGTGTCTCCGAGAACGTGGCGAAGGAAGGGGAGTATCTCCGGTGAAGAGTATATGTTAAGCCGCTTGATGGAAAACCTATCAGTCGCAAATAATCTCTGTGAGAGACGGAGATCCGGTTGCATGTATCCTGAAAATGGAAGGACCAACTTTTTTAAGGATTTGTATGATTTTTAGAAAAGATTAACAGCGGTGAACACAGAAATAAACAAAAAAAAGAAAACCTGATGCGTTTTGCGGGGATACTGGTTCGTGAGACTCATGGGATTTCTTCTTCGCCTTCGATAGAGTCGCCATATGCGGTGGGTCTTGTTCCTCAGAAGCACCGGAATATTTCTTCGCTTTTGTGAGAGACGCCTTTGATTTCTTCTTCGCCATTGTTCTTCGCCAACTACGACTTCAATTTTCTGTGTTTTCGAAAATCGTTGACCGTGGCCGTCGAGATAAGAAGAATTGGATCTATGTTTCGAAAATAAGGGTTTTGAAATTGGGAAAGTAAAAGTGGATCTATCTTTCGAAAATATTAATCTTTTGTTTTGTCCATGAGAAAAAGAAAATTAATAAACAAATGTAACTATGGTTATTTGTCTCCGGTTAAGCTATTTGTGGTCTGGTCAGAAATGGGGACATGAAAGACTTTCGGCAGCTCTATTGTGTGTGGCAAGCAGGAAAAGATTTAATGAGTAAAATATAGAGAAAATGACTGAGATAACACCAAACCAAGTTTTTGTTCTCAAACTAGCACTCAAAGCCCAAAATCACCAAAATAGATTTCATTAAAGGGATCATTTACCTTTATGCCCCCTTATTTGATTAATAAAAAAAAAAATCAAATCAATCTTCGTTTGTGGTCGTCGTCTCCTCCGCCGTGTTCCTTTTTGTCCAATCCACCATCTTCAGATCTGCCATCTTCCGTCATCACATCCATATTCGTTGTCGCTGTCAACAGATTCGTCGTCACCGTCGTCAGATCCTCTGAGTCAAGCAAAAGAGAGATCTTTCAGCTCTGCTGTTTCTTCCTCATATTCCACGGCTTCTTCTTCACGATCCTCTACTCCTCTTCCTGCTCTAACGATGACGACGTGGCGAAAACAGTCTGCAAGAAATGGTGGATACCTTCTGCAGTGTCGCTAGCCACTTCGCTGGTGTTTCTGGTTCATGCCAAGTTGTTCTTGTTCTGGAAAGTCTCCAGAAGTTCAAAGGGAGAGGAACGATAACAGGACGCTTACGCGGTGTGTGTTAGAGCTGAGGATGAAAGTGTCGAGCTTTGATCTGTCGAAGGAGCCGATGAGTGGGAAGAGGATGAAGAGCTCGAGCGTTGAGATCAAGTGGAAGCCTGTTACTTACTTGTTTCAA
This sequence comes from Brassica juncea, assembly GCA_018703725.1. Lineage (NCBI taxonomy): Eukaryota > Viridiplantae > Streptophyta > Magnoliopsida > Brassicales > Brassicaceae > Brassica > Brassica juncea. Next base: position 13,719,700 of record CM031940.1, read on the forward strand.
GCTCAGAATAATCTGTTCACGAAGGTTAAATTTGAGTTGTGTGGAGATGATAGATGGATTGGGTCACAATCTGATCTGTGTATGGTTCTTTTACTGGTGCATCACGAAGAGAAGCTAAGCGTTTGTGTTAAGGATGTGGAAGAGTGGGTGCTATTGATACTGTCCAAATCTTGGAGATTTAAGTTCAAAAGCAAATCAGAAGATCGAGATGTCACAATAATTAGCACTAGTGATAGTTCTTAGGTTCCCTTGTGCTTACGGCTCTCCAGACAGACCATGAGGCGGTAAAATGTGTCAAAGGACGTTAGCTGTTCCTTGAATATATTGCTTGTGTTGATGTTGCTGCAAATGGAAAATACAAAGAAGTGTGGAAGGAAAATGCAGAGAAGAATCAAACAAGACAAACTTCTCAAGTCTTGGAGATTCAATTTCAGAGGAAATATAGTCTCATTGATCTCTGGAAACTGAGAGTTGTCTCATTGAGAAGCTGCTAGAAGAATCTTAGAAAAATTGCAGGCTGATTCTGAATGTTGCAGTGGAGTTTGATGAGTTCAGCTGTGCTCAGAATCGCCGCCGTGATTTCAGCTCCTCCGTCGTGTCATCAGATCTAAGCCGTGGTCTCCGGTACACCGTGAATCGAAGCTGCCAATGTCGTCTTGAAGCTCCATCGTCGTTTCCGAGAGACTCGTGAAACCAGTCGTGAAACACCAATGGCCACTTTAGCTTATTTTCAAGTCTGGTCCTTCTTCTTTTATCTTTCACGTTGTGACCCCATAACTCCAGAAACTTCATTTACATCCACACGAATCAAACCCAACACTTTTACTGTTACAATCTGGCCCTCTGTGTATTTGCAGAATGGTTCATCGACTTTTGCTTCATTTCAGTTTTTTCACTTTTCTTTATATAACCAAAGATGTGCGTTCTCGGGTTCAATCCTTGTGCTTTCACAATTTATCCCTTTTTTAAGTAATGGCTTATGCTTACTCATTTTATTTTTCTGGAAACCCATCCTGAATATGACAAATGGTATTCAAGATAAGATATAATTATCTTTGTGAATAAATAAGCTCACTTTTCTTTATATAACCAAATATGTCCGTTCTCGGGTTCAATCCTTGTGCTTTCACAATTTTTCCCTTTTTTAAGTAATGGCTTATGCTTACTCATTTTATTTTTCTGGAAACCCATCCTGAATATGACAAATGGTATCCAAGATAAGATATATATATATATATATATATCTTTGTGAATAAATAAGCTCACTTTTCTTTACATAACCAAAGATGTGCGTTCTCGGGTTCAATCCTTGTGCTTTCACAATTTATCCCCTTTTTAAGTAATGGCTTATGCTTACTCATTTTAATTTTCTGGAAACCCATCCTGAATATGACAAATGGTATCCAAGATAAGATATATATATATATATATATATATATATATATATATATCTTTGTGAATAAATAAGCTCACTTTTCTTTACATAACCAAAGATGTGTGTTCTCGGATTCAATCCTTGTGCTTTCACAATTTATCCCTTTTTTAAGTAATGACTTATGCTTACTCATTTTAATTTTCTGGAAACCCATCCTGAATATGACAAATTGTATCCAAGATAAGATATATTTATCTTTGTGAATAAATAAGCTCACTTTTCTTTATATAACAAAAGATGTGCGTTCTCGGGTTCAATCCTTGTGCTTTCGCAATTTATCCCTTTTTTAAGTAATGGCTTATGCTTCTCATTTTAATTTTCTGGAAACCTATCCTGAATATGACAAATGGTATCCAAGATAAGATATATATATCTTTGTGAATAAATAAGCTCACTTTTCTTTACACAACCAAAGATGTGTGTTCTCGGATTCAATCCTTGTGCTTTCACAATTTATCCCTTTTTTAAGTAATGGCTTATGCTTACTCATTTTAATTTTCTGGAAACCCATCCTGAATATGACAAATTGTATCCAAGATAAGATATATTTATCTTTGTGAATAAATAAGCTCAATTTTCTTTACATAACCAAAGATGTGCGTTCTCGGATTCAATCCTTGTGCTTTCACAATTTATCCCTTTTTTAAGTAATGGCTTATGCTTACTCATTTTAATTTTCTGGAAACTCATCCTGAATATGACAAATGGTATCCAAGATAAGATATATTTATCTTTGTGAATAAATAAGCTCACTTTTCTTTACATAACCAAAGATGTGTGTTCTCGGATCCAATCCTTGTGCTTTCACAATTTATCCCTTTTTTAAGTAATGGCTTATGCTTGCTCATTTTAATTTTCTGGAAACCCATCCTGAATATGACAAATGGTATCCAAGATAAGATATATTTATCTTTGTGAATAAATAAGCTCACTTTTCTTTACATAACCAAAGATGTGTGTTCTCGGATTCAATCCTTGTGCTTTCACAATTTATCCTTTTTTTAAGTAATGGCTTATGCTTGCTCATTTTAATTTTCTGGAAACCCATCCTGAATATGACAAATGGTATCCAAATTAAGATATAAGAACCAAGAAAAAAAGAAAATATAAGAAATCGCCTTCAGAGCTAAACAAGCTTCAAAATATCATATCCGAAAACACCTATGCACCCAGCAAAAAACTCTGAATCCTTGCCAACACCATCCTTCAAACCTATTCTGATTCCAAATGATACCGCAGCGCTTACCTATTGAGTGACGTTCCGTTTATATAGAAAAAGAAGGAACTAGGAGAAACAAGAAGATACTAACACACAGGGAAACAGTCTTGAAGGAAGTTTTATATGTCTCATCTTGTAGAGTATCTCTAAGGCCATCTTTGTGTGGTAGAAGATTTCTGCTCTCCTTCTCTGTACTAACAAAATGCCACAAACGAGAACCATTGTCACAACACAAAAGCCTCTCTCTTCTAGGAGTCACATGTTTCATTTGTGCCTTGCTAGCAAAGAATCACTACAAATTAAAAAAGATACAGAACATAACAATTGATCCCATGATTAATCCACAAATTTGAATCGAAAAAATGTAATCTTGGAGAAGAAGCATATTCACCTGAAGAAGAAAAAACATCATCTCCCTGATCAGTTCCTCGTGAGCAAGCAATAGGAGGCAGACGAATATTTGCAGCTGAAACAATCATGGCCCAGAAGCTCATTAGATGGATTCGTCCATTCAAATACATTGAAATGTAATGTAATGTGTACAAAAAGAGAAAGGAGGGAATCTGAAACGAGAGAGAAATGAGACTCAGCACCATTCATGTTTCTTCTACTAGTAAGCAAACTCGATCCATTAACAACTTTTCCAGCCGAACCATTCACTTTGTTTACATTATCACACCGTCTTTCCTTTTCACAACCTCACTGGCAGGGACCATTTTGACAGAACGTCTGTTGCTTCCAGGCTTGGAAGGAGTCTCTGACTGTCTCAACACAGAACCTGTTGGACTTGCTGCCAAAAGAGTGAGCGGGTTCCCCAGTGGATGGATTCTCAAGAGAGCTACTGAAACTAATAGTTTTGGTGGTTCTTGCGGTCTCACTGCCGTAGCAGCAGCTCTGAGAAGATAATAATGCAGCCATTACCACCTAATTTACAAAAACTTATCTAATAGGGAGAAAAAAATTAAAAAACCACCTAATTGCATAGAGTTGGCTGGATTGAAGTCGTTTATAACAAATTTGATTTTTCCTTTAACAAAAATCTCAGATTTTCAATCAAAATCCCTAATTTCATTTTTCAATCAAAATCCTTAATTTCAATTTGAAACATCTAAAACTTACATCTATCAGTTTCTATTTTTGATTGTCAAGAGTGAAACAGTGGAGGTTCACCATGATATTGTCTCCGGCGTCTTCGACGGAGATGGCGTTGTGATCGATCTCTGAGAGAATTCATCATCGTCGACGATGATCTCTGAGGTTTGCCATGATACTGTCTCTGGTGTTTTCGATGGAGATAACGTCGGAGATGATGATAGTTTTTTTCGCCAGAGTTTGATGGAACAAAATGGGATTCGACGTTCGTCGTCTTCTCCATCGTGAAGATCTGAGTTTTCTAATTTTTTTTTTGTTTTATTTAATATAAAGCAAGGGTATCAAAGTAATTTAGTCTATTAATGAATGTCATTTTTGTGACTTTCATTCACTTGTGTCATTTTTGTGACATAAACTTCAAAAGGTGCTATTTTGGACAATTGCCCTAAAATATAAAATATAAGACATAATGTGTCCTAGAGATTAAAAAAATCATTTTCTCTCAAGCCATACATTTCAAAAGGATGAAAATTAAAGGGACTGATTCTTCTGCTCATACCAATCAACAAGCTACTACAAATCTTAAAAGTTTGGGCTTTTTGTTTAAGTCTATAAGAATGGGATAATGTATGGGCTTTTGTCTTAAGACCTAACTAAGTCCAAACAGCTATGAAAAAAAAGTTGGAATGCAAGTGGGGTTTTCCTTGGTCCACCAACACTCCAATATTCACAGAATTTATCGAATAAATCATAAATGGTCCAAAAGCATCGAAGCATCAAACAATGTTCAACGACAGTGGCTCTCTTTTTAGCAACTTGTACGAGTATCGTTGAAAACGTATCTTTGAATCTATAGAGATAAAACATGGAAAAGACCCATTTATCTTTTTATACAACTCTTCATGGTCCTAAAACAAAAAGAAAAAGGTGAAACGCCCAAGAATAGGTTCGGTCCTCCTCGAATCATCTTGTTCATAGTAAAAGCCGCTTTATAGAACCTTTTCCACACCATCTTCTTGTGATCCTTGCCTCTCTTTCAGTATTTGTGTATCCTTATAAATAGCCTGCGACTCAAGCAACTAGAGCCACAAGCAAAACCAAACTCCCAACTCCCGGTTTAGTTTTGGGAACCTTCTTCTTCGTTTCCTCGAAGAAAGCTAGCTTTTTAAGTAAAACCAAGAAAAAAAATGGATAAGGTTATGAGAATGTCGTCCGAAAAAGGAGTGGTTATATTCACCAAAAGCTCGTGTTGTTTGTCCTACGCGGTTCAAGTCCTCTTCCAAGATCTTGGAGTTATCCCTACGATCCACGAGATCGACAAGGACCCTGAATGCCGGGAGATAGAGAAGGCACTAATGAGGCTAGGCTGTTCAAAGCCAGTTCCAGCCGTCTTCATTGGTGGTAAGCTCGTTGGTTCCACCAACGAAGTAATGTCTATGCACCTGAGCAGCTCCTTGGTTCCCTTAGTGAAGCCATATCTATGTTAAAAGAAAAAAGTTGGAATGTATTTCAATAAAGGAAAAAAAAGTTGAGCCAAATCTATGTAATGTGTTTTAGTATTATATTGGTTGTGTAACTTACAAGTTATACATAAAATGATCCAAACCAAACACACAGAAGCAAAGCTACATAACGTACATAACCATAATCGGCAACATATTTTCACATGGGGCCAAGACTATCTGCAACAATAAACTAACTATTACATGGATTACACTAACTTCTTTCTGTACAAAAAGTACAAAGAAAGAACAAAAACAAACACAGTGAATCATCAAACAAAGAGTGTGTGTGGTGGTATATGGTTCAAAGAAAGTTGGCTATCTAGGTGCAACAGAGGGAACTATTCCGCTGACGAGGTCAGAGCCAGAGACATCCATCGATGTATAAGGATTTTGATTCTTCAAGAACGAAGAGTTCGATGAAGAGGAGGGCTGTGACGTTGTCTCAGACACATCCTCTCTTTTGGCTGTCTTAGATTCCGGCATCAGTTCCCATATGATTTCAAGCTCTCTCACAACTTCCGCCATCGAAGGCCTCGCATCAGTCTCCTCTCTGCAGCATCGCAGCGCTAACGTTGCAAACTTTTCAATGCATTCGGATGGAACTGAGCTCATTCTCTGATCCACGACTGATGATATCGAACCAGACTGGTATGCGATGTTGGTCTGGCGGGAATTAAAAAAAAACATTCGAAACGGTTATAGAGAAATGCCAAGAAGGAGAAAAAAAAAGCTCATTACCATCTAAACTAGAATATTACCTCTCGAACTATGTTCTTTCCATGTGTGATTGGCTGCAACCCTGTCAAAAGCTCCAGGAACACTACGCCTAGACTATATACATCACTTTTGTCAGTCAGTTGATGCGTCAAGAAATATTCCGGGTCAAGGTAACCCTGCAAGACGACAAGAAAAAAGTTTCAGTCATAGTCATGAGCAATGTTCAAGAAATTGCTAGGTGGTGGTTAAGCGCTTATAGAGGATTAATGTTTAAGTGCACGGGAAACCTAGACCAATTTTTATAACACTGGTCATGAGTTTGAGAAGCAAATGTACAGTAGCAATGCAGGATAGAGATCTTACAGGAGTCCCTTTCACAACAGTAGACACATGATGAGGTGAGATGCCTTCCATATCAGGCACTGGAGCGAGTCTTGAGAGTCCAAAATCTGCAACCTTTGCAATGAATCTTGAGTCCAACAAGATGTTACTAGCTTTGATATCTCGATGGAATATTGGTGGATTAGCTTCGGTGTGCAAGTAAAGGATTCCCTTTGCTGAGCCTATAGCAATCCGCATCCTCATGGCAAAGTCCAAAGGCTTTTGTAACTTAACTGCCAGACCACAAATTTTGATTCGGTGTTATGATCTACAAGGAACAGAACCACAAAGATAAATGACTCGTTGACAAAAGCAAATACATACCAGAAATGTTGTCTCGCAAAGTACCATTTTCCATGTACTCATAAACCAGCATCTGCACAATTGACAATACAATCAATAAAGAGAAATATACAACGCTTTGAACCTCAAACAGAAGAGGGTTTTGGACAAAAAGTACCTGTTCACCTTCTTCATCACAAAATCCAACCAAAGCAACAAGGTTCCTGTGATGTAATCTCGACAACAGTTCAATTTCAGTTAGGAACTCCTTCTCCCCCTGCAATGATCCTTCTTGTGCTCTTTTAATTGCCACGGTCGTTCCATCGCCAAGTGTACCTTTGTAGACTTTCCCATAACCACCTTGCCCAATTTGAGTGGAACTGCTAAAATTGTCTGTAGCCAGAGCCAGCTCAGCATATGTGAAGCTCTTTACCCCTTCGATCTTCAAGGAAGCCTTGGAAGCTGCATATGGATGAATCAAAAATTTGTCCCACCAAACAAAAGCAAGAATCTACTCTGAAACACAAATGAGCATGCTTACATCGCTTTCTCCTCGAAACTGCAGCGTATCCTTTCATACGTTTCCTCATAATGATAAGGGCAATAATAGCGGTTATAGTAACTGCAGCTGCAACTGAACCAAGAACTATACCCGCTATTGCACCCTTACTTACACCAGATGGCGAATCTTGAGGAAAGACTACAAAACCATAAAAAAAGGAGAAAAAATCAAAACGAAGCCAAAGCAATGCATAAGTTTTTATCCATCAGAGGACGAATACACTGCGGCTACTAACCATCTCTGTAGACCTCTAACAATGTGAAATTCATAAGCTCATAAGGACCAAACAGATCTTCGTCTGGGATGTTCCATCCAGTGAACATGCCCCTTATCCTCCGAACCTCGCTCCGATTGAATATGAAAGAGTTGTTGGGATTTGAACCATAAACAGGAAAGAACTTGAGATACATTCGAAGTCTAGGTCCTTTTTGCCACCGGAACGAGTCAATGCGTAGCTGATGCAGATTCAAACTAAGACCAGAGGTGATGTATTGCTGAAACTCGGACACGTAAGGAACAAAATCCGAGAAACCAGGACTTTTCAACCGATATCCAACGAGCAGAGGAGCAGCACAAAAGCACTCTCTTAGAGGTTCTGGAGATAACTCATAAGGAGGTGGGCAGACCGAACAAGTTGTGTTAGAAGTGGTTGGACCCTGATTATTGTCTTGTTCTGTTAGAGATCCACATAACTGAAGCAGATTCCCATCTGAGCATAACGGATTCCCCTGAAGCCTGATTAAAAAAAAAAGAAGATGTCAAATAGATAATGGAAAAGTGGACATTGATCTTAGGGAAAGAGTGTAGCACATTTCAGAATGAGCAAACAAGATCAAGAAGCTGTTATATTCATCGTTGAGTAGCTAGAGTGATATACAAAGCAATAATAAGCATGCATGGGGATCTACAAAGTGAAAGCGCAGAAGCAAACCAGACTGTCACATTTGGGCGGGGATCAGATCTGCCAGTAATATTTGAAAACCTATTGTTCCGCAAATCTCTGAAAAAACATAACAAGAAATATCGGTTGTCAAGAGATAAGAATAAGAAAGTTGGCACATGCTTGTAGTTCAAAGAAAAGGAGATATGATTGTGTGTCATACACGATAAGAGTCTCGGTTGAATTCAACACTCTGTCCTGGTATATGCTAGAGGGAATGGAACCACTCAGAGCATTGTTTGCAACGGACCTGCCACATTAAAATAGACAACAAAAGAAAAACTTAGCCATCTTCATGTCCAAAAATGATAAGCAGCTCTCAGAAACCGTAAAGCTCACTGCATAGACCCGACACACTTACAACTTTTGAAGCCGCTGAAGGCCTGAGAAATTTGTTGGAATGGTTCCAGTAAAACTGTTGTTGGACAGATCTCTGCAGTATTTTTATCATCAGAAGATATCAAAATTTAAAAGCAATCCATTTCTAACAAAACAAAAAGAATACTATAAATCAAAAGCCAGAATCAACTCATAAAAGGTGCTAAGAGTTTACATGGTTGTGATGTTATCAGAAAGCTTCCCTGTAGGAATAGATCCATTCAACTTATTTCGACTTAGGTCCCTGGAACAAACCAGAAACAAAAATGATATTAAATACGCCAAGGCAGCTGCAGGATTATCTTTCTTAAGAAAGTGGCTAGATATTAAACTTACAAATAACCAAGGTTTGGGATGCTACTAAGATCAGGCATTGGCCCTTGCAAGCTGCAATTCCTAAGACTCCTGCACATGACAGATAGAAATAAATAACGCGTAGGTAAGCTTAGCAAACGCATATATCTTATGCCAACAAAATTCGAGGTAAACAAAAAAAAAAAAGAAGAGAAAATAAACTACCAGAACTAGGTTTAGATACATTGAGAAACTAAGCACTTACAACTTCAAAAGTTTAGACATGTTTCCGTAAGAGGGTGGAATCGTGGTCCCATCAAAATGATTGTTATCTAATTGCCTGCCAAAACGAAACACGAGACGAAGATGGGAAGAATAAATGCACGGATCCGTGAACCAAACAAAAAAAAAAAAAAAGAAACTGTGACAGTAACTTACAGGATAAGCAAATTTGGCATTCTTGATAACTCAGGAGGAAGAAAGCCAGATAAATTGTTGTTGTCAAGAAGGCTGTGAGAAAATAAATGTTCATCAAAATTAGATAGGTAAAGCATGTGTGTGGCATGCCATCGACATAAAAGCTGAGTTTAGATACCAAACTCACATGTGAACAATTGAAGGTAGGGTTCCAAGCTCTGGAGGAATCTGGCCGCTAATTGAATTATTGTTCATGTGACTGCAAAGAAGATAAGATGGAGTCAAAGAATGCAATGAGTGTAACATACTCAAGAGGTATAAGGAAAACAGCTATGTAGTACTCACAAGTGCTTCGTCTTGGTTAAATTCCCAAACGATTTGGGGAGTGATCCTGATATACGGTTTTCATCAATCTGTATTCTATCCAAGTTTGGAAGATAGCCAAGCTCCTCTGGTAAGTTTCCAGTTAATAGATTCCCATTCAATAGCCTGGAAGAGTTCAATTGACACATTGAGCCAAGTAAAGGCAAGCAAAGACTACCAAGTAAGACAAAGGAAAAAAAGTAAACAAGAAACTGGTTCATAAGAATCAAAAACTTCATGAACTTACAAGAGTTCCAAAGACTTGATATTCCCAATTTCCTTCGGTATACTTCCGGTTATCTTGTTCCACATGAAATCCCTGGCATAAGAGAACAGGTAGTAAGTAAAACACACAAATAAAAAGTTATTCACCATTACAGGTATAAAAAAAAATATATAGATGAAGCTAGTTATTTTAAACACGTACAAGATAGTAAGACGAGTCAGCCTTCCAAGGTCTGGGGACAAGTTCCCTGAGAGATTCATGCTGAGCAATTGCCTTCAAGTAAATTACCAAAAAAAAAAAACTTTTAAAACAATTCCACAAGGAAGACAATAATTGTTAAGTATCAAACAAAGAAAAACAGTAAGAGTGAAGGAGAGGAGAATACAGTTCTTTGACATGAAGATAACCATCATCAAGAGTGGAGTTCCAGCAGAGAACACCAGTCCAATTCGAATTACACGGATCTCCACGCCCCCAATTGCTCAATCTACGAACTGGGTCGTTTAAACTTTCCTTTATCGCTCGCAAAGCCCTCACTGAGTCCAAAGAACAAAAACCAACGATCAGCAACGCGAGAATCAAAAAGCAACGAAAACCCATTGAATTGTTCAAGGATCTAAACCGAAGAGAAGGTGAAAGTAACAACCTTCAACGGGATTGGTGATACCGTCTTGAGCAAAAACAGAGGACCAGAAACAGAGGAGGAACAGAGGAAGGAGCCGAGAGACAAGTGACCGACACATATCGAGAGGAGGAGGAGAAACAGGGGAGGAGACCCAAGATGACAATAGAGAGAGAGGGTTAAAAGGGAAAGAACATGATCAGGTTGTAGAGACACTGAAACAGAGGAGAGATGGTCAGAAGACAAAGTAAAGGGAAAGTGGTTGGGGTTTTGTTGAAAGCATTGAAGAAGAGTGATGAAACTACGTTTTCTTAGGTTTGTTTGACCATATCAATCCTTGGAGGAGGAGAGCGTCGAGGAGTCATCAAAGTTTTCACTTTCGCCGCCACCATTACTATGCGCCAGCCACCTTCTTCCTCCGTCAATACTGTAAAGTTTCCATTTTTCTTCATTTTTATAATCATTGCGTTTTGTGACCTGTCTTTGACCTTTGTGTTTTTCAAATTTGAGTAATGACAGTAGGTAGATAGATTAGTATATATAATGTGCAAGTGCGATGAATTTACAATTATTGTATATTGATTACATTTACTAAACCTTTTTGAATCTTCCATGTTCAATTTTTTTTTTTTTGTATCTTAAGAAGTGTTCCAATGGCAAATAGCAGTAAGAAACAAAATAAATCATTGGTTATATTATGAGTTATATTATATGTATGGAGCTTTGTTGATGTATCGTTATCTATGTGCATTCTGGACCCCGCGAAAATATAAAAGTCACGACTTTTTTTTTGGAACATTTATCAAATTTAGTGTTGAACTGTTGATTGTGACCAACTTTCTGGAATGTGATGTTTATATTCACTATATTTATGTAGAAGATGTAGTATGATTATGATTCTGGTACACAAGAACATAAGAAGTTTTATTGTATTGAAAGTTCAAAATTAAGAGATGTCAAAACGTGTACTGATATATAGGGCTGGACATTTTATCCGTAAAATTTGATTCGATTCGTTATTCGGTTTGATTCGATCCGAAAATTCCGAATATCCGTAAACTTTCGAAGCAAAGCAAATACTAAAAATTAATATCCGTTAAAATCGAAACAAATCACAAATATTAAAATTTTGGAAAGCGAATATCCGATCCGACAATATATAAATACATGTATATTTTGATTATATTTTAAAGTTTTAAATGTATAAAAATATATAACTATTATTCTAACATATGATTTGACAAATTATATTCACATTATTACTTATATAAAAGTATTACATAAAAGAAAGAGAAAACATTTATGATAATTATAATTTTTTTCTTAAGTTTTGTGTTATTATAATTGTTAATTAAGTTTAAATGTTTTTAAAAATATGTAGATTAACTACTTCTTTTAATTTTTATTTTATATATCATGCAAAAAAATATTTTATAAAACAAACTTGTATCAAATTTTTAAAATTATTTGTATTAATCAAAATATATTAGATATTCGTAAGTATTTGTAAATATTCACAAATATTTAATTATTTTCCGAATATTCGTTTCTCCAAATACCCGTATTTTTCCGAAGTAAAGCAAATCGAAAAATTAGATATCCGTGGCATTCGAAGCAAATCACAAATACCTTCAAAAACCCGGATATCCGATCCGTGCCCAGACCTACTGATATATGATGAACTATTCTAAACCAAACTGATTTCTCCCTTTAAAAGATATCATGAGTCATTTTGCGACAATAAATCTATAAGATGTTAAAAAAATCTATAATAGAAACCTACTTAAAGTCTTAAACCTACTTCAAATGCTCTAAAGCTTATCTCTAAATTGAAAAAGTCCTATATGTTTGGGTAGATCATAAAAGAAAAAAAAAAGAAAAAAATACTTTAGCTGGTATAAGTAAGCATCATTAGTCTTATTAATTGCCAGTGGGTCGATGTTTTTAAATGATACCGGTCCACTTCTGGCGCTTAATTAAGAGGCCTAACTAAAAGGTTAAAAAACTAATATAGAAAAATAGAGGCAGAGGAGAGATCTCTTCTTTTCTTTTTTCCTTTGACCAGTGGCAGAGCAAATAGATGCCTAATTGCCAACTGGCCCAAAACCAACATCGGGTCAAGAGACACAGTTATAAAACAAAATAGATCACATACGCGCCAGGTAGGAGTCGAACCTACGGCCTTCTGCTTAGGAAACAGACGCTCTATCCACTGAGCTACAGGCGCACCACATAAGATTTGTTAGATTAATAGAATTTCCCGTATATATAGGTCTAATAACTATGTCCCAATATAAAGTGTTGTAGGACAAAGAGCATGTGAACTATAGATGCATTCCCTTTTCAAAGATGGATTTGAAACTTATACACACGTTCATAGAAACAGAAATTTGATCACCTATATACGTTTGTGTTTCAAAAAAAAAAAAAAACCTACGTTTTGCCTAGGCCCACAGCTATATGAGTTTAGGGCCTTTGTTGCAGGTCGATTTAGATACAAGGGTATGGACTGGCCTTTTATCTTATCGTAGTTGGTCTTGGGGTAATGGTTTTCCCTCCATTTTCATAATCCATAAGTTGACCAAAAAAATATGTAAAACTTGACTCAGACGTGGAGAGATGCTATTGCAATAATTGTGAAACACGTTATTGAATCAACTACAAACGCTTGTAATGGTAATATGAACAAATTAAGTAGCCGATTAAGGATTTTAATTAGTTCAGAGAAAAGAAGAAGGAGACAAGATGCTGCGATGCTTCACGTGTCAACGTGTGTTTCACATTTTCATCACTAATTTTGTAATAAAAAGTAAAGTGTGTTTTATTAACCCGACCATACTCAAAAAGGCAAATTTATAGTTTTAGTGTCTTTAGTTCACTTCTCTCTCTTCACCGTTGAGTTACAAGCCCGCCGATATGATTCCCTCTTCTTTCCACCGCCGATCTCGCTCCGACGATGTGTCAATGTTCATGTTCATGTTCATGGATCCCCTCATCTCCTCCTCCTCCGCCGCCTCACCACCTCTCTCCGACGATCTCTTTTCATCCTTCATCGACGTCGATAGCCTCTCCTCAAATCCTCCTCCTCCGATGACGTCCTCGTCGTCATCTCGTCCTCGCCACCGTCACAGCAATTCCGTAGACGCTGGATGCGCAATGTACGCCAGCGATGAAATCATGGACGCAAAGAAAGCCATGCCTCCTGAAAAGCTCTCCGAGCTAATGGAACATCGATCCCAAACGCGCCAAAAGTATCTTTCTCTGTTTCTTCCAGTTTATGAAAGATGTTCGAACGATTAAAGATTGTGATTGGTTGCAGGATCTTAGCGAATAGGCAATCAGCACAGCAGCACGTTCAAAGGAGAGGAAAGCAAGGTACATTCAGGAACTTGAGCGTAAAGTTCAGTCGCTTCAAACCGAGGCCACCACTCTCTCTGCTCAGCTCACACTCTCTTCCAGGTTCCTTTCTCTCCCAAGCTAAAGATCTTTGCTCTGTTCCAAGCAAAATCAATTTCAGTGTTGTTTGGATTTGATCAGAGAGCTAAGACTCAGGTTACAATCAATGGAACAACAAGCTCAGCTTCGTAATGGTAAAACTATGAGGAAGAAAAAAAAACAAGTTCTTTGTATGAGTTTTAGTGTATTCTTCCTTTGTGATCTTCTGTCTCTTCCTTTGTTTTTTTTTTGTTTTTTTTGTGTGTGAATGCAAAACAGCTTTAAACGAAGCACTGAGGAAAAGAAGTAGAAAGGATGAAGATTGAAACCGGAGAAATGTCTGATAATTCAGAATCGTTTGATATGGGAATGCAGAAGATTCAGTATTCTCCTTCGAACTTCATGGCGATTCCACCGTATCATAATGGTTCAGTCAACGGCCAAGATATGCGGTTTGATCAAAACCAGCCAATGGAGAAGTCGAATTCTCAGAGCGTGTCAGAGTTTCTACAGAACGGGCGGTTGCAAGGGCTAGAGATAAGTAGTAGCAACAACAGCTCAAGCATTGTCAAATCTCAAGGACCTTCACTCCTAGTGAGTGTAACTCTGCTTACTGACGACATACACCATGAAGAATACATCTGTTTATAGGGATTTTATAAATTCATTTGATTTGACTTGATCCTTTACTTTTTATTCATTTTTGAGGTGCCAAGACCAGACGTATAAAAAGTTATGTTGGTTTTACGTTGTTTAAGTTGGTGATTGTGAGTGTCATTGTTTGTTCTGCAAGGAACAAAATAAATTCTTATAAATCCGTTTTCCCTTTGGGAACAGTGATGTATTTCATCTACGTTTTTTTTCGTTTCACTATTTTTTTCTCTTGATACATTCAAGTTAGTTAACTTTTAAACTGAACCTGCTTCACATGTAAATTTGCATGTCGACCTTATGATGATTTATTGGTTTTCATGAAAAGTGAAGAAAATGAACGGAAGAAAAAATTTGAGCTCAGGATTGTGGCTATGACAATCTGGTAATCAGATGAATGCGATGGACCCAACCACCGCTAAGCCGTTTTCTTCACAGCTCAGGAATGCACCAGCCGGAAATCGAACCCGGGTCTGTACCGTGGCATGGTACTATTCTACCACTAGACCACTGGTGCTTTGATGTTAGACCCTTAGTGTTAATGTATTATATACAGGAGGGTATCAAAAACTTCTTTCGCATTTACTCATCGAGTCATTTGTAAACTGGTAAGAAAAGGAAGTCTCTGATATTCAGTGTTAAATGTACACCGAGGATTAATGAGGTAGTGAAACTGGTAAAAAGATTATGAACCCAATTCATCTGGCTCGATAATTCTACTTCTTCGATATCTAGGCCCATTGGCCCACACCAAACTACACATATGAGACAAATTGAAAGACTGGTGCTGGTCTCTTTCGAACCATTTTAAATAAGCTAAAAAAAAATTGAATTGGTTCTTTGATTAGGTTGTGGTCAAACTCAACCTCTCTAAGTTAACGACTAGGTACTCAGTTTCGTTGTGTATTTTTTTAAAGAAAGCTTAATAAATAAAACGATCTACTCTACTTGTGAAAGAGCAGCGAAGCATCTCATAGACGAGATGACGTATGCGCTGAGGTCATGCGCTTTCTTCCTTCATGCACTCCACATATCTCCAGAGTCCGTACCAAAAACCCGTTTACTTTTGGTTAGGGCTGGACATTTTATTCGTTAAATTTGATTCGATTCGTTATTCGTTTCGATTCGATCCGAAAATTCCGAATATCCGCAAGCTTTCGAAGCAAAGCAAATACTAAAACTCAATATCCGTTAAAATCAAAGCAAATCACAAATACTAAAATTTTGGAAAGCGAATATCCGATCCGATCCGGCAATATATAAATACATGTATATCTTGATTATATTTAAAGTTTTAAATGTATAAAATTTTATAATTATTATTCTAACATATGATTTAACAAATTCTATTCTCATTATTACTTATATAAAAGTATTACATAAAAGAAAGAGAAAAAAATTATGACAATCATAATTTTTTTCTTCAGTTTTATGTTATTATAATTGTTAACTAAGTTTAAAAAATTTACAAAATATGTAGATTCGCTATTTCTTTTAATTTTTATCTTTTATATCATGTAAAAAAATATTTTACAAAACAAATTTATATCAAATTTTTAAGATTATTTGTATTAATCCAAACAGATAAGATATCCGTAAGTATTCGTAAATATTCGCAAATATCTATTTATTTTCCGGATATCCGTTTTTCCGAATATCCGTATTTTACCGAAGCAAAGCAAATCGAAAAATTAGATATCCGTGACATACGAAGCAAATCACAAATACCTTCAAAATTCCGGATATACGATCCGTGCCCAGACCTACTTTTGGTACGTGTTTATTATGTAGCCATGAATGTTTTTTTTTTGCCATGAATGTTAAGCAACATAAACAGATAAATATATAATCCAAGTTGATAGTGGAAATGATGGTGAAGTGTGAATACCAAAAAAATCATTCTACGAACTTTTGATTGGTTCAGATATGTCACCTGTTTTGCGAAATGACCAAACATATTGTGTAAAATTACTAATTTGAATTTGTCTAGACCAAAAAAAAAATTACTAATTTGATTGTGGAAAATGGAAATGATGGTGAAGTGTGAATACTAAAAAAATCACTCTACGAACTTTTTGATTGGTTCAGATATGTCATCTGTTTAGCTAAATTACTAATCAACATTAATAGTAATTAATGTTGTGACTAGTAATTTTGTGGACAGAATGTAAAATTTCATAGAAAATCTAATAAAGTTTGGTACAAGAATGAAAATTGTAAATTTTGTGGGGCCCTCCCATTTGGCCCTAATTTAATAGATCTCTCTCTCTCTCTCTCTCTGCATTCAACCTTTCTTCCCCATACCTCTGGAGATCTCCAGATTTCTCTCTCCTCTTACCTCCCACCTTCGCCGGCGGCAAGTTTCTCCGTTTCTCTCGCCGGCATCTTGAAAATTTCAAATTCTCCGATCCAATTTCTGATTTATGGCGATTAGGGTTACCTTCACGTACTCCAGCTACGTCGCTAGGAACATCGCTTCATCCGCCGCGGCTCGCGTCGGTACCGGAGACGTCCGCTCATGCTTCGAATGCTTGACCCGTTCCAGAAGCTTCGGCGGTCACAGTCAGATACCCGACATCGACAAAAAATGCTCTGGCGGCTCAGCTCCTCCTCGCGTCGTTCGATCAGCCTCCTCTTCTTCTTCCATGTACAGCACCATCGCGAGGGAGCTCCTCGGAGAAGAAGGAAGCAAGAGTCCGCTCGTGCTGGGGTTGATCTCGATCATGAGATTAACCGCACCTCCGGATCTGCTAGGGATGAACAGCAACGTGCTCGGGATCTCGCCGTTCAAGACTTCTTCTTCTGTGATCCCGTTCCTCAGAGGGTCAAAGTGGATGCCTTGCAGCAGCATTTTGACGACGGATGTTGCTGACATTGATAGGGGAGGGAAAGGGTGTGGTGATGTTGAAGTGAAGATGGAGCTGAGTCATCATAATAAAGGCTCGAGCTTTGGAAACGGATGGGTTAATAAGCTGTTGAATATCTGCTCGGAGGATGCTAAGGCAGCTTTCACGGCGGTTACTGTTTCTCTCCTATTCCGTTCGGCGTTGGCTGAGCCGAAGTCTATACCTTCGATGTCTATGTACCCTACTCTCGACGTGGGTGATCGTGTTATGGCCGAGAAGGTGAGATTCACTAGAGATCCTATAAGTCTGTTATATAATTGACTATAATGTTAAATGTGTTTGATGCTTTATATACACATAATTGCTAGGACATGTTATCTTTTGATTGGTGGTGAGTGATTGATGAGTTATTGACTCTGCGTATGTGCTTGTTAGGTCTCGTACTTGTTCAGAAGGCCAGAGGTTTCAGATATAGTCATCTTCAAGGCTCCTCCGGTTTTGGTGGTAGGTCTCTCTAATCACCATTTCTTGTTTTTTTTTCATATGTGATAAAACCTGTTTGAAAGTTGTTTGATATTCTCATTTGAAAAATTGCAGGAACATGGCTACAATTGTACTGATGTTTTCATAAAGAGGATAGTTGCAAGCGAAGGTGACTGGGTTGAAGTAAGCCCTTATTTCTTAATCAGTTGTTAGTTAATCCAGCCTCCTCAGGACAGGGCTTCACCCTTTTTTCTATATCGTTTTTTTCCTGTCTAACTTATCGATTTTGTATCATGTAGATTTGTGATGGAAAGCTCTTAGTGAATGACATCGTCCAAGTAGAGGATTTCGTCTTAGAGCCAATGGACTATGAAATGGAAGCAATGGTAAGCAAATTTGTACTGCTTCTTTCCTAGTTCAATGATTCTCGACCTTTAAGTTGTACAAGAGTAAAGCAGTTAAGTTGGTTTTATCCTTCTTATTTATTTGCAGTTGGTCCCTGAAGGTTATGTCTTTGTGCTAGGAGACAACCGCAACAAAAGCTTTGACTCTCATAACTGGTAACCACTTTGGAAGATATAATGCTATTTCATACTTCTTGTGTGTTGAGAACTGTGTTGATTCATGGATGATTATGTAACGCAGGGGTCCACTTCCGATAAAGAACATCATTGGAAGATCCATGTTTCGTTATTGGCCACCGAGCAAAGTTTCGGACACAATACACCACCATGAGCAAGTTATGCAAAAGGCAGCTGTTGATGTTTCATAACCGGTACAGATGTGTGTTGACGGTTCTTAGGATTAAGTAGGAGATTGAATAGATGATGAGGTGGTGCCATCCATTTTGGCCCTGAAGCCAACGGATCAATTTTTTTTTCGTTCTATTTCCTCCTATGGAGGACATGGAATGCAATAGGAAATCCCAAAAGAAAAGGAAAGATTTGAAACATTTGTTTGTTGCTATGAAATTATTTTTTTGTTTGTTTATGTTGAATGATACAAAATGCAACCTAATCATTGTAATGACAGTTTGACACAAAAAGAAAAATCATTGTAATGACAGTCGTCAAGAATAGGCGACTAGGCGTAAAGTAAGTAGTCAACCCCGAAAATAAGCTAGAAAAGCTTAGTTTCATGTCAGTGTCTCTAACACTAGATAGAGAGTGACAAAGAGCAACTAAAAGTGCAGCAGCTGCTTTCATTCACTAGCCTCTCCATTTTCAGAAACCTTGGTTTTTTGTTGCTGAGCAAACTGGAAAACCCTGACCAAAAAAAAAAAAGAAGAGCTCAGGTGTACGGCGTATAATCCGAATATCAGACGGGTGCGAAGGAACCAACCTTCGCTAATGCCAAATTTCTATCACAGCTCAGAATGCACCAGCCAGGCATCGAACCCGGGTCCGTACCGTGGCAGGGTACTATTCTACCACTAGACCACTGGTGCTTGTTGTTTCATACAACGACATACAGATAGAAAAACAAGAATCTAAACACACTTTCCGGTATTGATGAAAAGTATAGCAACAACATCAACATTAGATACAAGAAAACAAGAAGTGAGGAGTGTATATAATCCATGTAAAGGAGCCTGAAAATCAAACACATGTTGCCAAATTCCAGTATTTGATGAATATAGCCACAACCTTGGTATACAGTTGTATCACTAGTTCCAAATATGACAAAAAAATAACTGCTATGTATAATAAAGTTGGATCATCAAAGTTGTGTCCGCAGTCCGCCCTCTCACTCTCTGCTTTCTTCCTTGTGGGAAAGCTGTTGTTTTTTTTTTAGTCTCCCCTACTTCTCTGCTATGGATTGTAAAAGAGAACAAACAAAAGAGAGGAATTAAACAAGTTTTTTTTTAAAAAAAAAAAAATCTCTCTGACAAAGCTGATACAAAAGAGAGTTGACATATATAAAAAAAAATAACGATGTTCAGCTTTAGGCTTAAAATTCTTTATTTGAGTTCCATACAGGAGCGGCCGTCTTTTGCACACCACCACCACTACCGTCTGATAACACTCCGCTTCCATTTTCAACTGCTATTAGCGGATCGTTCTCGCTCTCTTTCATCTGCCAGACCCAAACTAACATTAGTTTTGTTTTCTCTTCTTTACTTGGACACCAATATAACATTACACAAATTCAGCATAGACCTTTACCAACCAAAACAATGCCTAAGATTCTGTTGTTTATTCTGATAGCAGCAGTCTTTGCCTCTCTAATTATATCTTTTATTGACCATTGATTTAGCAATTAGACTGAAGCCACTTAGAGAAGTCGGTTAATCCTAATTACTATGGCCCAGGGATCAATTTATTAGTGTCCAGCATTCAATAGTTTATATATAGCCAAACAGAAAGATACTAGCTGGAGGAAATATACCTGAGGCAACTGAGTTGATGTTTCACTTGCCTTCTGCTGAGTCTCGATCGAGCAGAAATACGAATACACAACCATTCCAATAACAGCCACCATAATACCAAGAATGTTGCGCCAGTTGAATGGGTCCTTCAGCAACACATAGCCAAATGCTAGAACCAGGCATGTCTTAAGATGTCCCAAAACCTGATATGTGACCGGAGACGTTTTTCCAATCACTAGGAAAGTGCTGAAGTTTACTGAGACTGATATGAGACAGGACAGGACGATGAAAAACTGCAGTAAACAAAAGAAGCACGTGTAAATATATGTACATGGAAGCAAGAAGCCAGTAATTAGGTTGGATAGAATCCTACGCATACTGAATCTTACCACAACTTGAGAAGTGTACTTGAAAGCAAACACATTCTGATTGGTTAGGAGCCCATCCAAAAATGGACCAGTGACGAAAAGTGTAATTGCTTGATAAGGGCAAGACTGATAAAGAAGTTGCGTGGATGAAACTTTGAACTTCTTCTGGATGGTATTTGTCATCTGTGTACAATTGGTTAAGAGAACACCACCATCGCATTGGCACAAGATAAAATATAAAGAAAGGTAGAAAGGATTAAGTAATCGTATAAGAAGGGCTATGTATAGGATACAATTTGAGCAACGCAAGTCGTGATAACAGCCAGCAGCGACAAGACAGAACCCAGCATATTAAGCTGAAGATCTGTGACGGTTGCAATTCCAACACCAAGGAGAAGGATGGTTAATGAAAACTGAATTTTTCGACTGCAAACAAAAAGAAGAAACGTACCATTAACTAGGCCCTTGACTAGAGACTACAGAAGGGACATTAGAGTATCACTGAGTGTTGGTCGTCATTAAATTAGAAGTTTGATAGTCAACTACAAATGCATGACCATGGGAATAGATAGATAAGGCCATATAAAATGGTATAAGAGAACTTTGAGTGTTAACCTGAACTTTTTCCTGAAGAAGAGTGTCTCCAAGAGAACAGTACAGGGGATGATTGCTAGTTTTGTCATCTAAATACCAACAGAAGAGAATATACGTTTAAAAACACACAGGCTAGAAGGAAATCATCATGTTAGCAACTGGAATGACAAATCTATTACCTGGTAAAAACCAACGGAATTAAAGCCAAGGCTGAGGTTCAATAGTCCAATGGAGATCCCATTCAAAATGCCAAATCCCATCACAGCTCGTGGATCAAAAGGCTTGTGTTCAAACATCTTCATCCATAGTGCCACATGAAGGGAACAAAACGTGACCAGAAGATGCCAACTAGTCAAAGTAGTCGCTGTACGTAGAAAAAAAACAAGAATAAGTAACAAGATAGCCTATGAGATCAATAGCGTACTGTGAGATATAAGCTGACGCAGGCTTCAAAAATGGTAGATCAACGTCCAGCTCAGTATAATACTACAAAAGAATTGCCAGTGTAAAAATGATCTATAACCTATCCTTCAACTCATACGCTACGAGTAGCATACAAGCACACCTATAGATCCAGGTGTAATCACGATCATAGTGTTTCATAAGGAGTAAAATGATCTCTAACCTATCCTTCAACTCATACGCTAAGAGTAGCAAACAAGCACACACACACGTATAGATCCAGAGGAAATAGTCTCCGCAGTACTAACATGGATACTCAACAGAGGAAAGAGGTTACCGAAGGTGAAGCCAAGGGTGCTAATAAGCGCCTTGTTACAGATCACGATCGACACAGACGATACAACGGACAAACTCAAAGCGCCGATGGTTCCCAGCTGGAACTTCTGGCCCTCGCTCATCTTCGCTCTCCTAATTTTTTTTTTAATTATTATTAATCTCTCGCTTCAATCACGATCTATCCACCAAAACATTTCACATCGATTTCAGAATCACAGGTAAAAAAAAAAAACGCAAATGAAACAAGATCGATCTGGATTCTGGAGAAAACAAACCTCATACGTAAATGCGAGAGAATCGAAGCTGGAGAAAGCTCAACTGCAGCAAAAACGGAGAGATAGAAAGTCGTTAGAGAAACGTTTAGCAGAAGAAGATTTATAGAAAAGGCGGAAGCCATAAACCCTAGATCTGCCGTTGTGAGAGAGAGAGATCAGAAAATTAGTTGGAATGGATATTGAGGAGACGCGAAAGGAAAGAAGGAGAAGATATTAAGGAGGGAGAGAGAGAGAGAGAAAACTCACGGGAGAAGGAGAGATGATTCTCAAACTTCGACGGAGGAGAAGAGATTCAGATTCTTTTGTATAAAAGAGAGGATCCTATTTCTGCAATTCGATGATGGTCTGCACTCACCACCGTACAGAGGAAAATAGTGAGAGAGAGAGAGAGGCCGAAGATAGTTTTCGCTTTGATATTTGTATTGGCCCCACAAGCATTTTACCGCGGGACGAAACCTAGTAATTAAAAACTCACCACTCGTATTTATTATCTAATCGACAATTCTACTTATATCATAATAAATCATTTTTTGAAGTAACACTTTTTTTTTGTATTACACTAATGTTCAAAATTTTAAAATAAACATATAATTAATATTTTAAAAATATTTCAAATATTTTAATATAAAATATTAATCAATCATTTGACTAAATAGGTTTCTACTAAATCTGATTTATTAAAAAAAGGTCGCTAGCTGGCACACGCTTATATAGATCTCTCTACCTCAACTAACCGACAATACATAACTTAAAATAAATATCCTCAAATTAGGCTTGGGCATTTTAATTATAGACCCTAACCGACCCAAATCCAAAAATTATGGATATATTAATTATAGACCCTAACCGACCCGGACCCGACAAAACCCGACCCGAAACTGACCCGAAAAATTATGGATACCTAAATGGGTCTAAATTTCAAGGACCCGAAGGATCCGGATGCCCAAATCTACCTCAGATGATCATATAACAAAAGCGACATTTTGGTGTTTTTTTGCCCAAAGTATATCAAAAAATTAAGTTAAATGAAAGAAAAAAAATTATCAAAAAGAAGTATTGAAAACTAGATTATACTAGTAGTAGTGTTGTTTCTCACTAACTAACAGAGGTTTGGATAAAACTGAGAAGTTGACTTGAAAGCGATAGCGTCAGTGATGACCTGCACCGACTTGGGATCTGTGTGAGTTTCTTTCATATTGGTGTTGCATCCCCACACCCTAACCGCAAGCCTACGACATTTTGGCGATGATTCTCTTAAATATGTTTTGTACCACTCGATCACATCTTTCTTCTCTATGCTTCTTAGTTCTTCTGCTTCTTTGTGTGAGAAATCAAACATGTACCTGCGTGTGTGAGAGAGAGAGAGTTAACTCCATTTTTTTTCAGCGACAATGAAGCAACACACTGAACTTTTTATATGGAACTGCGGATATCATACTATAAATTCTTGAGATCCTTACCTTTTGTCAACAATCTGACTCCATAATTCATTTGTCTCAGACAAGAGAGAAGGATCTTTTTCCAGCAATCTTGCAATCATACCGCTTCTATAATCTTCAAAGGATTCTTCATCCAGTTGTTCCTGCAATTAACATTTGTGGAACGAGATGTGAGAAGGCTTCTTAGTAGCTTAATATCTTCTTCTTCTTTATTACAGACTTACCAGCAGAGCTCCGATGTCTTCTATGAAATTGTCAACTCTCGCGAGCAAATGAATTGGACCGTACTTGGAAGATTGAACACAGAAACAGAACCCTTGGACACGATAAGTTAAGCGAGGGCCACACTCGACAACATAACCAAGCTGCTCCTTTGTCCTGTAACCAAAAATTTTATTGTAAATAATGACTATACACAAATACGGTTTGATCTATAAAACAAACTAGACAAACATGTGATGACTAACCTCAACTGATTGAACAATGGCTCTCCTATGATTTCATTAAAGAGATCCAGCATAGCTTTCATTCTTGTTGACTGAGCTTCTTCAGGCTCGATTTGATAGTAAAGCTGCAAAACAGGATTCATGTTCAAATTCATAGCCATGACAATATCAAACCTACTTTAAGCTTCTACTTGGCTGACTCGCATCACAAGAACAGACATTTGTCTTTTTACCTCGACTACTGAGTTTGTTTCAGATTTGTTCTTCACAGTGACATCTCTTACAAGTTTGGCATTCAGAGGGAAGCACGTTATTTGCTCTCCATGTCTACATTTGACTGGGAGCTGTTCAACTGTCAGACTGCTTTTGAATATGTTTGATATGTTTACAGCTTCGTCTTCCGACAAATTACCATGACACAGAGCCTCAATATATATCTGCAAACATAACAAAAGTTTCATCTAATCGTTGCCCAATTTTAACAAAATCACAATCGCAAAGGCAAGTAGTCGAGTATTTAAGTAAAAGGGAAATCACATTAACTGTGGTTGGTGCAGAATGTTACCTGAGAGCGGACTTCAGGAATAAAGCTGTTGAGATCAGTGAGAGACAAATCATTTAGTACAGACAACTTCTCGTCGCTGTCATAGATTCGTTTACACAAGAGTTGCAGTCTCAAGTATGTGGAATGGTTCAAAGGCTTCATATTAGTATTTCTAAACCCTCTCTCCATGTTTTCTTTGATAATCTGTAAGGTTAGATAGAGTAAATAGAGTTGACAATTATAGAAAAGAATAAATAGAATTGACAATTCTACATGCAAAATTTCACATACCTTAAATCGGTCCAGGCTTGGCATGAAGGAATTGGCTATGGCTAAGATTTTTGATAAGAGAGCTGTAATTTTTTCATTAAATCCATACACTTTAAGCTCTAATTTATCACCATACATGGATAAAGAAGTTTCAAGTTTTGCTATACTGGCCTGCAAAAAGAAAGGAAAATCAGATATTCGTGTCAATACAAAAACAAAACATCTAAAACGATCTTCCTAAAAGGTAGTTACTTGCCTGGTATATAATCTCATTTAGCTCATCTTTCAGAAGGTTGATAAATAGTTCCGTCAAAAGGCAGTTCTTCACACTGTCATATGCCCCCTTCAAATTTATGCGGAAGTATGTATTGGCACGAGGAACCTTAAATGTTTCGTCAAGCTTGTACCAGAACTTCATTAACGGTTCATCAATTAAACATTTAGGGGGAGACTGGCTTTTGGGATCCGCATCCGAATTAATGGCCCGGATGGAAAAATCACAAGGGATGAACTGGTTCTTTGAAGGAAGATGCAAAGAAGTATCTACTTCTGAAGGATTGTTCCATGCTTCCATCAAAGTCAATGGAACATCTTCTTCTACGTATCGAGAACCGAACCAAGGCTCAGTTTGGAACTCTGAAACACGGACGTTTCAAAAGAAAGATGAGCATTAATATGCAATCCAAAATATCCATTCTCAACAAATCTTGAGTGTACCTTCTGACTTGACTGACTTCGAAACAACATCAATCCTCATGTTTTTTGGTGTGAAGAAACCCATGAGATCTTCTATCATTTTTGGATCCCATGTCTGGTATACATAATCACCATAAATAACGTGCTCTACTGGATAAGCAACCATATTCCCTGTACAATAACACTTTCAGTGGTTATTATACCTCAGTGCATAATAAATCCTGAAAATATTTAGGCTTTACATGCCAACATAACCACTAATAACGCCTTAGAAGAACTAGACGAATGACAATACAAGTACACACCTGAGAGCTCAGCAGCATAATCATCTGCAGCCTGCTCCTCAGCATATCTAAAGTCCATGTTCCCAATATCTTGGAGTTCCTTGAATATCCATTCTTGTGGTGACGCATCACGCAATAACTTGAGATATTGATAGATGTAGCCAATGATGTCATAAATCTGCAAATAGAAGTTGCCATAAAAGGTCCAATGAAAATGAGTAACATAACAGAAGTACAAAAACGGAGAAGAACGACAGTATATGAAGTTATATGCAGTTGAAAACGATTGAATCAACCCCTGGGTTAAGCTTAGTTAAAATATGTTAATTTACCTTCTCTAAACCAGAGTCAGTGAGATGTATGGACATTCCAAAAACATAGGCCAGAGACGAGCGGTTTATTCCATCATCCCCAACACCAGCAGACAGAGAGGTTATCCAGCCCTTAACTTTAAGGAATGAATGAAGACTTCCTCTACCCTCTAGAAAAGATAATGGTACAAACAACGTTCTTCAGTATGCATTTTACATGAGTGCATGCACAAGCACGCTTTAAGAAAACTATATATAATCAATAAATAATGGGAGTAACTTCTCACCGTGTCCTAATAAATGTGATAGATAGTCCTCCGGCTTCTTCACATAGGCATGGCGAAGAGGAGGGAGAGTCCATGACAAATCAAGAGTATGAACATCTCTGACCGCCTCTAGACGGTATAATTTACCGCCTTCCCAAATAGGACCTTTTGCCTCCAGAGTTGGCCTAATTTTGGATCCGTTTTTGACATCGCCAAATAGTTCTACAACCCAACTTTCAAGCAAATCGAGAGGTTCTGCAAGATTTAATAGGTAATCCATACAATAACAATAAACTCAGACACCAGCAAAAGTCAATATGAATGCAAAAAAAATTTCCAGGAATTAGAGCGAAATACATCATAAATCTAGAGAGTTTTACCTCCTCCAATGACAACGAGTTTCATCAATCCACCGTGATAATATTCCTTGTATAATTTCACGATGCATTCTCGTAGATCAACCCCATTTTCCATTGCACCACTCAAGCTCTTCTTGTTACCTTAGAGCGCACACGAAAAACATATTTACTTATTTCATGAACAAATGAAGTGTGGCAACAAAGGTACAACGAGATGTCCTTACCCCATGCGAATCTATTTACAGGATGACCCTTTGTAGACGTATGGCACTGAAGTTGTTGCAGACGACATGCATCATTTTGGAGGGCCTGGTTAAATTCTACAAATTTGGATCTCGTTAGCAAGACACATTTAACTATATAAGAAGAGGTTAGTCTATTTGAATGTTGATTGAAGAAGAATCTATCGATAATTTCTAACAAAGGGGCTAAAGGCATGATTAACAGGTCTACCTGAATCAACAGCAAGGACTTCTCGTTCCATAGCTTCAGTCTTCATTAGCGGTGCAACGAAAAACTGAGAGAACCTAATAATGAGGGAGCAAACTCAGGTCAAATAAGTGTTCCAACTTTGGAATTCAAAGAACAAACGAAAACTTTCTGCAGCAAATAATTTAGGTAAAAAGCAGGTGACGCATACTAAGGAGGTAATTTACTTTTAAGACCAAGAAGGATGTATAGAAGTATACATCTTCCTTTACAGTATCATCATAAAACCGAACAATGACGACAAACCTAGGCATGCATACCAACAAATATATCGCCAGCCTTGGTAAATTGACAGCAGTTGACATTTAAAAAGATAAGTGTAAGTCAGTAAGTGTCAGCACAACCAAATTTTGCACCTTTTTAAGGCACCTTGAAGGAATTCTCTCTTGACTTCAAAGTGATAGCACGTATGCTCCATTTCGGTGTATGCGTTAGAGGATCCTCCATGCTTAGACAAGTAACTATCATACTACAAGCAAAAACAAAGTCAAACCCATACGAATTCAAAGGTATAATATCATTCTAACAAAACAAAGTCTGTTTGAAAAGATGTAATCACCATCCATTATCCGACCTCTAAATAAACATCTCAGTTATATCTAACCATGCTAAATGAGTTAGTTTTTCAATTCAAAGAGAGAATATAATGCATTGCTTACTTCATTCTCATCGGGGAACTCGGTGCTACCCATAAAAAGCATGTGTTCTGCAGAAAACATAAACATGAGAGTAACAATTAGAAAATAACAAAAGAAGTGAACTGAAAAATATAGTAACAAACTCATAGAAAAGATGAAAATACCAAGAAAGTGAGCAAGGCCTTGCGCCTCCGGAGGATCCAAGAAGCTGCCCATTGCAACACACATAGCTGCAGCTGCCTAAAGCAAAAACTGTAGGAGTTTAAAAATAAATTTTTGACTACGAGTAAGAAAGCAGGTGATATATCTTAACCTTTTTGGTCTGATGATCCCCTTTCTCTTTAACTTCATCCTCATCCTCATCTCCTTCCATTTCTTCATCGTCATCATCTTCATAGCTACCGTCACTATCTTCTTCTTCTCCGTTCTCATCATCTTCATCCATTTGATCTCCGTCGGTGTTCTGTCCATCCGCCGCAGAGCCGTCGAGATAAATATCAGGATCGTGAATAAGCAGAGCAGTCAAACCGTTCTCCAATTCGATCACTCTGTACAACCTCCGATCGTTGGGTGACTTCACCACCACATTGTCCAAGCTCGAAACGGCTTTGGTTACAGACATTGTTCTCGCTCTGAGAAGATAGGGACTCGTGAGGAAGAAGGTGTGCTGCTGCTGCCGCCAGAGTATCTCCTTCTTAGGTCTTTTGAATCCGATTACGCCGCAATTCCCTTCTTCTGAATTTTCATTTATTTTTATTAAAAACAAATTAGAATCACTGAAAAGGCAATATCAAAACTGTAACGTCGTGCCGTTATCTCCGTAGAGATACGACATGTTCGCCGTTTTCATGTTAGCGTTGTTGTTTTTGATAATGATACTTCCACGCTTCGTCTTCTCATTCGACGTCGCCTCCGAAATCAAACCCGTCGGGAAGGAAAGTGAAATGAAAATGGAGTCGAAATGAACAATCGAAAGTGTTACAAACCTAAATGACCTTTACTGTACAATCCAAATCGAGGCAATGAATCGACCAACGATAGAGTGCGGATATCTCTGGAAAAACTTAGCATTGTGTGGTTGAGTTGGCAACAACGATGGCACTGTCGCTGAGGAAGGAAGCTATTCTCGAAGGGATTGAGGAGAAGATTCTCTATCGGTTGGATAATCTATGTAGAGATTTTGCATAGTTGCTATTGGAGTGCACAGCAAAGTCTCTTGCTTGTGTGCGAGACGCAAAAAAAAAGAAGCAATAAGATCGATTTGGCTCCGTAGGAATATGCCTTTATGCGATAAGGTTAGTTGTTTGGTTACTCGTGACCTCTTGTATCGCTGCGCTGTCTGACGATTATGGACGGCCCAGAGCGCTTGGATAGCTTAGAGCTTCTAAAATCGACCTGGCGAATGCCTTAGAAAAAAAAGAGGACCTTCAAAATTAAACGTTATGTAGATTACAGAACAAGAGAACATTGACGTTGCTAATCCTTCTGCAACAAACAAGCCTAGCTTGATGGAGCGAAGAGCCACAGCATTTACTTATGAGAGGTACAAAATATTTTAAAGTTTATTGTTTCGTCAGATCAATCTATGATATTGTCGTAGGTCTTACTGTGTTCGAATAGCTAGTATGATAGAACACCCTAGTCACACGTATTCACTAGTTTATAAAGCAATATTCTCTAGTGCGCAGAACTAATGTACGTCTCTATTTTCTAATCATTCTGCTCTTTCTTCATTTCTCATAGAGTTGATTCTAACTTCATACTATCACGTTTCTAATAGTAGACATAACATCCATGAGTAGGTGGGCTACACATATAAATATTGTACGCATAGCAAATTTCAAAGGGAGTGCATTATTTTAACAACTAGTCATTTCTCATTCAAAAACTATCTATATTATAAAAATAGGACCGTAAAGAATTTAAAAACTTTTGAATCTGAATCTACATCTTCTTGGTTCTAACTTCTAATAAAGACTATAAAGTAAAGAACAAAAAGTCAAGTCTCTTTTGTCTTTTCGTTCTCTTATAGTTGAGCAAACCAGAAACAGACAAGTCAGTTCCTCAGAAACTGTCCAATGCCTCAGCTGGATCGCTCTAGGTTCTCCACGACCAAGCTTCTTTCTGTGCTCGTTGATGGCGACTATTACGGCGGATCGTCGGCTGCGGTTCCCTTCAAATGGGAATCTCAGCCCGGAACTCCGATAAGACTCTTCAAACGATCTCCAGGTTCTGATTCCGATTTCAGTTCTCCTGTTTCAGCTCCGCTCACACCTCCTCCTTCTTATTTCGGTGCTTCTCCTTCCTCTACAAAACCTAAAAGAGTTCATTCTGGTTCCTTGGTCAACAAGAATCGTAGCGTTCCTTCGTCTCCGGCTGCTTCATCGTCATCTTCGTCTTCGACATCTTCTGTGCCATCTTCTCCGCGCAGGACATCTGATTCGTACGGAAGAAACAGCCGAAGATCGATGCTGTACGGATCTAGACATTATAATGCTAAGTCTTCAGGATGCTACGGTTCCATCATCAAGATGTTTCTAAGAGATGTCAAATAATTATGTGTCTAATAACCTCTCCAAATCTGTTGATTTTCTACTCTTTTTTTTTTGTAATCTCGAGAATAATTTTCTGAAACTAATTGTCCTCAGATTCATTTCATCTCCATGAATCAGTTTATGGATCATTAGTCATCAATCATATGCTTTCCATTAAGCTCCGATCTTCGACTTATCTAAACTACTTACATGATAAAGATATATTTGAACTCTATACATATATCGAATCTGTGCTCAGTTTATCTTGTTGTCATTTCAAATTCCCAACATACTCTTCTTTACAGATTTTGAAATCTGTGGAAATCAACTTTTCTTCACTATAGTTTTTTTTTTCTGCACTAAAATATTTACAGCAAACCTATAAATAACCAGAGTAAATCGAGCATAGTAAATTATAATCAACACAATTTAAGTGCTACTGAATCACATTACATGCTAGTATATAGTAAGATCAGATCTATACATGTCCAGTGGTATTGCTTCCCTTTAGTGCAGTCATGTGACACCATAATAAAATAAACAATACCTTTTACTTACGGTAAAATCTTTTTTTTTTTATTTTTTGGGCAAAATCTTTTATTTTTTTTTTAATTCAGAGTATTGATCATTCTCTCGTTTGGCGGTCTTTGACCATCACGTGAAACCACATGTGCAAAAGTCTGCTATGGAGCTGCTCCACACGTTGGCTGATTCCATCTGCGTTTTTTGGGTGCGGAAATAAGGCATTGAGATTCATAAAGTCTCATAGATTTTGAGCGCCACAGCACACAAATAGAATTTAATCGACTGAATATTTAGGGCAATATATGGTTGCTTTCTTTCCAAACTTCAGTATTGTGCTATCATTCTAGTGGAAGCCTGGTTTCGGAGAAACATACATAGTTATCATTCAAGTTCGGTTCTGATACAAAAATTTTCACAGCCTTTGCTAAATTTTAACATTAACAATATCATTCAACTCTCTCTCAACCATAACATTCAAAACAAAAGCCAATATTATCCAAAGACTTAGAAAACGAAGTTGCCTTCTTCTGCAGCAGAAGAGAATGCCCCATCTTCCATCTCACGGAGGGCAGTTGCAGTTGAATCATCTATTCCCAGCAGATATTGTAGCCTCGATACCTTTTCTGGTGCCGGTTTGGGATCAGTCTTTGAGTAGATACTATATAGATCAGATAGCTCCTCCGAGACCTCCCACGACAGCGGCTCAGCCGGCACAGCTTTGTCGCATGCAAGCAAATCATTCAGCGACGAAACCTAAAACAATTAAAAGAAGCATGTACTCATCAGACACACAATCAGACTTGCTTAGAATTTTACGTCAGTGTAAGAGAGGAAAAGATGATTTGCATACCACTCCTTTGGCGTTTCTCTGCCTGAGTAATGCCACGGCTTGGATCAGCGAGTTCGATAGTCTACTCCGAGCAAGGTCATGGACAACGCCTTTTGCCTTTTCCACATCAATACTGAGATCAGATGGGATCGTCTCGTAGACTTCAGTTTCATCGAACTCACCTGTTCCTGATGAGAATATTTCATTCACCGTCTTCTTGAATAGTTTCTCTCTCAGGCTCACAGCGATCATGCTGTCCAGACTCACGTTTGCCTCCTTGAGCTCCCGTATCTGCTTTATGTTCAGTCTCCCTTGGTTGACAGCAGTTTCGATCGCGTTTGCCATTTTTGTAGTTGTTATGTTCTTTATAACCTTCTCCGCTTGTGGCTGAGGCAACCCAACTTGTTTCTGCAACTCGTCTAACTGCTCTACTCTCGCCTTTGTCAACTGCCCATCAGCTAGAATCACTTCAGCTTGTTGCTTGAAAGCCTGCTCGGCTAAACCTACGTGAATGTTGACTATTTCTTTAGAAGTCAATCCAAGGATCCCACCAAGCTGATTCAGAAGCAAGTACTCTGAGTCGTCTCTCTTTGTTGTGATCTGGGCGCCGAACGGGATTCTTGTTACCTCTCCGGTTAGACAGTAGAGCAAGTATGTTTTGTAGAGATCGATCCTGTCCCTGTCGGGAAGGTCATCTCTAAGAGTTATCTCAGTCTGTCCAGGCTTTCCCATCTTCTCAGCGAGTTCTTTGTCGGGTCTTGTCTTTCTGAGAGATTCAAGGGATCCCCATTCCTCATCTTCACCATCTTCTTCTTTCTCTTGAACAGGCTCCTCAGGTTCTTTGTCAGAAGATTCTCCCTTAATGTCAGCCAACATTTCAGTCACAACTAACGTGTTGAAAGCAATCATTTTCTTGAGCTCCTTTGCTGACTCTGTGCGGTTCTCTGCCGATCTTGCTCGTCTGATATAGTTTGTGAAAACCCTACGGACCTGCATCAACGAAGGTTTCTCTGTTCTTATCAGAAAACTAAATTTTGATACCAAAATATGGGAAAAGTAAAGAGTGTGATGATACTCACAGCCTTGCTAGCAATAGACATGGCAGTCTCTCTGGATAACCGAAGACCATGAGCAGCCTTTCTTACTGATTTGCGAGTTTCAGCATCATAACCATCCACTCCAGAAGAAATTGCTTCTCTGACAACCTGCAAAAGATATAACGAATAAGTATATGTAAGCAAAATTTCTGGCAACAAGGCAATCACGCTGAACTGCGGCCAAAATGAAGTTAATGGAACGGATTGAGAGCAGGCAAATATGTACTATTAACATGAGAGTTTCTAAAAACAGCGTTAAAATTGCAGAGCTAAGACGATGGACCATGGGAACAATCTGGGACATCGAAGGGGACTAATAAGCTGGATTACCTTTTCAAATATGCTTCCACAGATTTCTGCATGAGCTGCCTCAATAGTTTGCTGAGGAATACAGAGCATGACTCTTAACCTTAACAAAGCAGCAACATTGTCATCGCTCAGCTCTCCATCAGTAACACACTGTTGAAGCTTCTGCCTATAGATTTCTGAAGAAAAGCAGGTGATTGTCAAATGACTGGAAAGAAAAGACTTCACTAGACATCAAAGATGTTAGATAACAGCATGTAACACACACGAAAGAGCCAGACTTGTTGGAAGTCTGTTAAGAACCAAATCCACAACAATTAAAGCTAATATGCAAGATAAGGGACCAGCAGGTTCACAAGCCATCAACCATATTGATTAGATTCTAGTTTCCCATGGACCCATCCATCGTATCTTTGGGCGATACAGTGGTAATTCAAAGTTTCAAACAGTATAACATGACAACATAAGGTTAGGTGGTCCCAATATACCTTCATGGATTGCGCTTGCCTTCTCTGCATCAAAGTGCAGCTCTTCACATAGCTTTTGAAGGTATTTTGCTTTACTGTCTTGTGCTTCAAGGTCACCACTAGAAAAAGCGTTAGCAAGTCTCTTACGGTATGCCTTGGACGTGACATCAACACTAATAGCTTCAGCCTCCCGTGTCCCCAGTCCGAGAATGTTTCTCAGTTGGCTCATTGCCACAAGCTACCAATCAGCAGAAAGATGATCAGAAATGACATCGCATGGGACGGAGATAGAGAAAAACAGAGTCTGAAACACAAGCTCTATAACGTACTCACTTCGCTGTATATTTACTGATACAAAACTGGTTTCAGCTTACCTTGTTTTCTTCAATGCGCCCACTAGATAAAGCATCTGTAACATACGCTCTATAAAGTAGCTTTAAATCATCCATCCTCCTCTCAAAATCAGACTCACCACCTATTCCACAGAGATCCAACGTTAATAGCCTATAATTACTAATCAGAGAAGAGACCGTCAAATTCATCTTTACCTATTAAAGATATAGGACCAACACCCCGTGCAAATTGATCTGCTTCTGAATGACTTTTCAAGGAAACCAGCAGGTTGTTAAACTCCAGTACTTTTTCAAGCTCTTCCACAACAAGTGACATACTCTTCCTGGATAAAATCATTGTATGCATGATTCAGTAATTAACAAAGGAAATACTTTTTCAGCCCAACCACATTCAACGTTCAAATATATAATAATTTTCCATAAGATCATTTTCTTCATGATTCAGTAATTAATAAAATACAATGCCTTACACTGCTCGTGTGCGGGATTTTAGTACGCCAAGTGCAGATGTAATATTCTCTATGGCTACTGTTCTTGTATGTTCTCTAAACAGCTCCTCAGCAAGCTGCAAGGGACAAGAAACTGTCAGAAGAGCTATAACTAGTGGCAACAGGAAGTCAGTGCTAAAAAAGTTAGAGTACCTCATCAGAAAGCTTGAATGATAGTTGTGCTTTTCTAAGATCCACAAGGTTTTCTACGTTAATATCTGCAAAACCATGTTAGCAAACATAACCATGCAAGTTTCGATGCATAAAGCTGAAGATAAGGCTAAGCCTTATCTGTTATCAATGTCAAATGAGATGTATCTATTGCATAATTATAGTTCCATGCTGAGCATTCAGACATTTGGCTGAGAGAGGAACATTATAAAACCCTATTTACAAGAAGTGACAAAATAGTTGATATAACCAGTGCAAGCAACTTCCTCCACTCTAGAAGTGTAACCTTACTTTCGATCTTAAAATGAAAAACATGAATAAACATTACCTCTACCAACTAATTTCAACCTTTCGGCATACAGCTGCTTTGCATTTTCACGAATAGCAATCTCAATCTATACAAAACAAGATTAACACATTAGCAGAGAACTTCAGATTGCCAAGTTGCCAATATGAATCTTACAAAAAAAAATACAAATATTGCACAAAATCATAAGTTTTGACAAAAATGGAATGCCGACCTGAGCATCCGTGACCTTCAGCACTCGCTTCCAAGGTAAAAGGAAGGAGGCAGCGTCTCCAAACACAAGAGCTGAAACATATACAAGCCTCATAAATGCCTGCACTGGGAGCATACACCTTGTGGTCACACTTGTGTTCTCTTTCTGAACAAAGCTACAATAAAAATAAGTATACTAGGGACTAGCCACTCACCCGACGCTGTTCTGCATCACCTTCACGCTCCCCAGTCTCAAGCCTTTGCCTAAAAATCCTCCGGCCAATCTAAACAAAACCAAGGAATTAGTGAGTAATCCTTCTGAATCAACTGCAAAAGGCTAATCCAAAACAAAGAAAGAAGCAACTAGAAAACACCTCCATGTGCATGGAGGCTGCATCAGGGTCGTCTATTCCTAGAGCACCTTTGAATTTGACTATCTTCTCCACTTCATCTCCTTTAAGAGACTGTCCTTCAGCTGGAAGCACGGAAGTAACGTACCTAATCAAGATCAAGATGCAAAGATCAACTAACGAACTCTCCACACTAAGCAATAGAGGAAGACAATATCCCACCGGCAATATATATCACAAATCTCAGCCTGAAATGCCTCATCTCCTTTACTTACACCATACCTGCAACATACACAAACGATCAATGTGTGTAAATCCCAGAAAGTTTGGTCCTTTCATCACAGAAACAGTCCATCTTCAATTTAACAAGCAACCACTAACCTAGAAGCGATCTTTTCAATATCCTCTTTCGTCACAGAGGCGGGATCTTCGAATTCAGCGACATAATTATGCAAACTGATAGCAGCCACCTCCGGTACAGCAGAGTTCAGAGCATAGACGACAGCTCCACCCGCGGCTCCAGCTACAGCAGCTCCACCAAGGGCAATATTCCTTGAGCCCGCTAAACGAAGCCCAAGCCCATAACCAGTAGCTAGCGAGGCCGCTAGAACAACAGCAGAAGTCGCTAGTCTCACCGGCGGCGTCATTTTCTCTACGATTGGTTGCAGTCCCGTGAGCTCCCTCTTATTAGACACCGGTGGTTGTTCGGAAGAAGTGGCTGCGCAACGAGGGAACGAAGCTCGGTAACGACGGCGAGTCGGAGACTGAGTCTTTGATAAACGGAGAGGTGACGGAGTGAGGAAGTGACAGAGTAGAGGAGACCGAGGGGAAGGCAAGATTGGAGCGTTGATGGCTGTGGGATTCATGGTTTCCCTCTACTGGGAAAGATCCTGAGCAGTTCTAGAGAGGAGAAGCTCTCGTAGGGTTTAACGAACAGAGAAGAAGAGAAGAAAGAGGATAGAAATGAAACGAGATAGGACTCAAAACGCCATCGAAATGCCTTTTCGAACGCCGAAACGTTTTAATTTTATATTGAACACTGAGTGCTGTTTTACTCTACGGTAAACGGTAAGAAGTTAAATGAGTGGCAAATTAGACGGCGCGCGTTGATTGGAAACGTGCTCTTCTCCTAGGGGCTGTTAAATATTTATGTATATTTTGGGCTCGAAACTAAATAAAAAATTTCAAGACTCTCTCTAAGCCCATGTTTTCTTGCTTCTATCCACGGCCGAGCCTGGTTCGACTGATCTTCATAACAACCGTTAATTAGTATTTTTATTAATTTATTCTATTTTTAGAATGGTATAGTTTCTTTTGTGTTTTTGTTATAAAAATATTGATTGTTAACTAAGCAACTTGATATTGTAGAACACAGTTTTTTTAAGGTCAGTTAAATCATTT
The DNA here is from genome assembly GCA_018703725.1 of Brassica juncea. Classification (NCBI taxonomy): domain Eukaryota; kingdom Viridiplantae; phylum Streptophyta; class Magnoliopsida; order Brassicales; family Brassicaceae; genus Brassica; species Brassica juncea. The sequence continues at coordinate 13,756,653 of CM031940.1, forward strand.
TGAACTGATTCAAATTATATCTCTCCACATACTATCTGGAGAAAATGAATGTGGGATTAAAAGATTATAGAAATTGATTTTTGATTTACCATGACATGAACCAACTAACCTTCCATTTCTTAACCGGTTTCATTTGTATCTTCTAACGTTAATTAAAGTCTATTCTCATATTTGTATCTTCCCAAATTTTTCAACTGAATAGCATGATTTTTCAGCATATATTCCTATCTTCGATTGTGATTTTATGGTGCTCATAAACGGCTGAAGTTTAGTCTAACTGTTTTTAACGGCGTCATTACTCGTGACTCCCCTTAAATTCGGTATTCGATTCATATCCACCTTGAAAGTTCAAGTATTTGGTGTTGTCAAGACAAGTAACAAGTCGACAATTTTCATTACTTGCAAAACCAAATCAAGTATCAAGTATCATTATTATTTTTAGTACATGGCTCGTTATTTGCCCCGTTACTTGTTCTATTACTGTATTTGTTACATGATAATCTATTAAATACTTGTTCATATTTGTCTTTTCTTTTTCTTACATTTAGAATTGGACAAAAATATTCATTGCTCTTTTTATACTTGTTACTTGTTTCGTATCTGTCTTGATTTTTAAATACTCATCATCATCTAGTCAAATATTAAATAGTAACAAGTATTAAAAGTTAGCTATAATGCCTTTTTATTACCTCTTACTTGTTTAGAGAAGACATTTTTGTCATCATAAAAATTATACAATACTTATATATATCAAAATATTCATATATTTTTATGTGTCTTCTTTTTATTATGAACAAATATTTTGTTTAAAGTAATTCACATGTTATTTTGAGTAAAGAATAGAAAAATAAACTCTCATGTCTATTTCTAATAGAATGTTATTTAGAAGTAGTTCTTAAATACTTAGAAAAATTCGTAAATAATTTACAAGTATTCGTAAATAGCAAGTAATAGAACGGAGCAAGTAACTTGCAAGTAATTCATTTTTGATCAAGTACTCAGAATAACAAGTATTCGTTTTTACCAAATCAAGTACAAATTTAAAAAATGATTACTCATGCAGGACAAGTCAAGTAACAAGTACACGCAAAATAGCTAGTACTCGCCTTGTGCCCAACTCTAGTCTATTCTCGCGTGTACTGCAAATTTACAGTAGTGTTTGTTTGCTGATTGTTTTGGAAATGAGACAATTAATTACAGTCTCGTTAATAAACCGTTGTGAGATGAATTCAAAACATTTAGAGATTAAAAATAATCATGTACATAAAACTGGAAGCATTAATGGCTGAGGCGTAAGGAGAAGATGGGCTGTTTGGACCAAACTTAGTAATGTATGCATAGTTGCATACACACAGTAATTGTAAATCGTAGACCATAGACAGGAATAAAATAGAAGAAAAAGTAAGATGGGTGTCTTATGGAGATGGGGCATAGAAGAGGGAATCCATGTGAAGGCAGCTGATTCAGATGGGCTCGCCAGCTTTCATTTTCGCTTTATTTACTGGTACTTATTTCTCTTTAAATGTTTTAATAATAAGAAGAATAGTTTAAACTTGTGTCTGCTATTTTAACTGCAGAAGTTCATTTTTCTATAGATATCTTAACTTGTAGTTGTAGCCATCTCCAACCTTTTTGGCTAATAAATAACTTTATATTTCAAATTATAAATATACATTTTAAACTAATTTAATGTTTAAAGCCTATAATATTCTATCTTCTATATGTGAGTTGTTACATTAGACCTATATTAACCTATCTATTCCCTTTCAACGTTCAATCAATCACAATTCACAACTAAGGTTTCGAATGTTTTAAACCGTTCCGCATTTAACAGTAACAAAAATCTTTGTATATACCATATATATATACGTTTTATAACTGTTAGAACTGCACCGCACTTGAACCGCTTGTCCCGCACCGCTTAATCCGCAATTACCATTCGGAACCTAATAATGTAAAAATAACCATTTTTGCATACAATAATAGTTGAATTAGCATCTGACATGTTTAAACCTTTAAATAGTCGAATAATAGTTATTTTGGTAACACATGAATATATAGTTTATAGATGTCGGTAGCTTAAAGTTTAGAACGAAACCTATATAATCAACATCATTCATGGTACATTAGAAAATAAAATTGTTCATCTAACTTTTTCTAATCCACAATCATTGATACACTTTCTTGTCCATGTATGGTGTACATTACAAGGTGTTTTTATTTCAGAAAATATGGTTTTATTTCAGTTTCAAATTCTTTTCGATTGGTCCACCTGCATGTGAAACCTTCGCATTAACTATTATCTTATAACTACCCAACCTATATAATTAATCAGTCTAATCATTCAAAGTGGTTTGTTTTCCGTTAAACGCACATTTTATCATAATCATTAATCATTTTCATTGATGCTTTTGTCCGTCTACATTCCGATCACACCCAATTTTTTAGTTTAAATCAAAATAACGAATACAACACTAATACAAATCAATAAATCATAAAACATTTACAAACTTTTTTCCTTCAACTGGACACATTAATAATTTCATTAACGATTCTTACTGATTCGACATTACAACGTCATTTTAACACAGATCTTATCCACATTTTATATTTTTTTCGTGAGAATTTCCACAAAAACAAAAGTAAAAAATAAATAAAAATCCGGCTTCCGGACAAAAAAAACACCCCATTAGCTAGAAGCAAAAAATAAATAAAGAGAGGTAAAAGGAAAAAGGAGTTAACTAAGATCCTCAGAGATACTATCAAGGTGAGGCCTCCACGTGGATACTGACGCCGATCTGCTATGTCGCCGGCGATGACGGTGTTCTTTACCCCTCGACGTCGATGACACAACTTCTTCTGAGTACTTCTCACACAACTTGGCACATTCATCATCTTCTTTAACGTCTCCGGCCTCAGCGCTAGGGTTGCTGTTGATGTGAGTCTTTTTAGGAGGGTGACCGTCTTTTCTCCTCCTTTTCTTCTCCGGCAAGGAAGACTCCGGGATGAGAAAATAGATACTTCCTCGCTTGAGCTCGGATTCAGGGGACAAGATCAAGATTTTGCGGACAACTCCTTGAGAACATGGTTTGCTTAAGACATGGTTTGGGTTTGCTTGGAGGATCTCTCCGGCGGTTACTGACCGTGTGATCTCTTCAACGTAGCCGTTTAGATGAACGATCCTGATCAAATCTAGTGCCCCACATGGAAGAACACAAGCTAGGCAACACCTTAAGCTGTTTCCCATCTCTCTCTCTCTCTCTGTTTCTTCTACTGCTTCTTTCTGTTTCTCTTGATAATGAGATTTATGGTGAAGAACAAGTTGGAGAAGAAGACGTTATATAGGAGCCAACACTTCACGTAACAACAAAGCGGACTTGACCATATAAGTAAATGACTAATTTGTCCTTTTTATTAATTAACCCACCCTTATATGATCATGTATTATCTCCCTATTATGATATTATCTATAAGTTATCTTCATAATTCAAGTTTATTCCAAATTTACTGGATTAATTCATATCTCATTAGCCGTAAAAAAATATACTTCGTCTGTTTTACAGAATTGTATCATTGTACAGTTTTTCACACATAACAAAAAGTGATACATTATATTCTTTATAGATACATTAACAGTTTTTCTACATTAAAGTTGAGTTAATGTCTAATTAAGACACGAAAACAATAGGGTTTAAACTAGATTTTTCTAAGTAAAGAAAAACTAGCTTTTGCTCAAAAGTGCAGAATTAATTATTATATAGATTGTGTACCACTAGTGTGTAAGCATGTGATTTTTGTTTACTATCTGCAGTTCAATAGCACTAGATCTCCGAGCTGAAAATCTGGTAGAGATTCACATACTAGTAATCGTAATAATTTATCAACTGTTAGAGAAAAATGTCGAAATAGATCGAGTGAAGATATTTTGACGCTATGTGCCAAATTTTGAAGGAACTTTTTTGCTTTTTCTTATAATCTATCGAATAATACCAAATCTTGAAACTAGGAGCGTGTTGGGATTAGATAGATAACTCGTAATTTGTAATGCGAAACAATGACCAAAGACTTGGAAACTGAAAAAGGACTATCTATTTAAATTAAAAGCGCACTGTACACAATCTAATATTATAAACTTCAGTTTCCTCTCTTCTTAAGGCTGCCACGTAGGCAGACATGTCACAAATTCAGTCTCTGTAAAACCGACACGTGTCCCAGACAAATGAAACACATCGTTTCATTTAAATGATTTTGTTACATGGGTTTTTATTTGACTTGGACTTCCATTTGTTCAATTATACCGGCCCATAAATGTATTCCAGCAATAATCTCCGGAATCACGATGCTCCGATAAAACAACAACGCCAAAGAGCATCTGGATCCTCTAACAAGGTATACCTGCTCTGGGAAACATCGTAGATCTGGCCTTTGATCGCCATGAGAAGGGGCTTCTCGGAGTCGGAGCCGTCGTACTTCTTAAGCTCCTTCCCCGTGATTTCTCCGAGCTGAACCGGTGGCGGAAGAGGCTCCGACCGCGGCGTGGAACGCGAGCGACGTTCCTCGGGAGAGGCAAAGAAACCAGAGACGACTTGGTAGACAGCGAAAGCGAGAGCTAAGACGGTGAAGAAAAACGCAGCGGGAGAAAGTCCGATTTAAGATGTAATGGTTTCCTTGAGCGTCTCCCATAGTTGATGTTATGTGGTACATGGGCTTTTTAATTGATATGGGCCTTACGTATGTTCAGTTTGACCAACCCAGCAATGAGTTTCTTTGATTGTAAACGCGTATTTGAACGTCGTTTTTGTTTTAGGGTTTTCTTATGGCTTTCTTCTTCGCCATTCGCTATCGAGCCAGACCCAAAGTTCTAAGAGAGTTGATTCACCTTCTTACAAACGATCTCTACCAGTTACAGATTCCTCATCTTAAAGTCTTTCTTAAATCATCACCCACTATCTACCTTGAATGAAAGCTTCTTCATGAAAGGCGGTGGAACTTCTATTATAAAAGGGTAAGCTTTCCTTTAAACAAGCAAGTAAACTTAAATTCAGAAAATGGCTAACGCAGAGATCTTCCTTTCTGATCTGACCGGAGGATGCTCCTCCAAAGTTCAATTCCGTAAGGCCAGCAGCGCTCGACGCGGCGAACTCATGAGAGTGGATATGCTTCTACTAGATTCTTAGGTTTCTTTAAAAACTCCGCTCCAGTTCATATTAAAAAAATGGTTTTGTTTGTTACGATTCAGTCGTCTTGAATCCTTAATAACAACTATTCCTGTTTAGATCTGTGTCTGGAATATTTCATCTAAGAATATTTATAATCGTTTATTGATTATCCCATAATTTTGTAATTTTTTTGATTGTGTTATAGAACATATCTGTCGTTTTGATTTATTTTACCAAGTTCTCCAGATTTTTATTTTTTTGTTCACTGTATCGTTTAGACAAATTTTCCAGATTATTAAATTGTTTTATGACTGATTCTATCTAAATCACATGTTTTAGGCCACCATGATGCCGGCCACCGTGAATTTCAACCGGCTTGCTACTTACAGGCCTAATCTGAATGCGGGTTCAACATATTCCCTGACCGGTTTCGTTGTGCCCCGGTGTAATCAGAATTACTGGTCTGTCGGACTCCTCTATGTTGATCCTTTCAGTGATTCAACCTCTTTTGGTGAGGTCTCTGTTCCATAGAAACTGAATCTTTCCGGTTCCGAAATCACAGCGAGATACTTTGTCTTACCAACACAGACACTCAGCTACCAGGTAATGATACTCTTATTTGTTCATTAGTCTATACATAATATATATTTGCTAATCATCATTTAACAGACATTATCGGTGAGATAACTGCTGTGAAAAGCACTATCACTAACCCACCCCAGGACAAGAACCATGTAATGGCAACAATCAAAATGAATAAGTAACTTTTTATCTCAGATTTTCCATTTATTTTGAAATATGGTGCACTATTTAAGACAATTGCATTTTCATAATTTTCTATCTCTACATGTTATCAGTGAACTATCTTTTACTATGAGTCTGTCTGACGGACAGGCTGTCAAGCTCCACAACCAACTTGAATCAAATGTGAGGTGATCCAAGGGTTGTGGTTGCAACCAGTATGATGTATCAACCCCAAACTTGTGGTATGTAAATAACTATAAACTTAAATTCAGATAATGTACCATTTCATGTTTCTTGGTGTACTGAAAATATTTACTTTGCGCCTGTTTCTGAATGCCACATCAGGGACACACGTGCATAATGACAAGGAAACCATTGCAGGCAAGAGCTATTTGTACAAGTAATTTCTTATATGAATGTTGGGCACAGACAGTGTCCACGCATGTGAGATGCCACTTATTTGTCACTTAGTCTGACAAATTTCAATTCATATATGTAGACTGGTTTCCCAAGACACTGGGCTTTCATCAGCATCTTCACTGCAAAAGAGCTACGCCAAGGTGGAAAGTTTGAGCATAGCAGAGCTCAATGAGTTTGTCATAGCTGCTCCATCTCAGGTATTAGATCATATCTATATGTTTTAAATATCACATGTGTAAAATTGTGTGTGATACTGATGTTTTAATTGATTACATTCATTAAATAAGATATCCATATAAAATAGTTCACTTAAATCTTTAATATATGTTAGCTGCCTGTCAGATATCGTGTGGAGATGTCTGTTGCTGATGAAACCGCTGAGGGCCTGTTCGTCCGTTTCATGGGGTTACGACAAAACTGCATAACATGAGAGCCAATGAAGTTGGCCATCTTCTGGTATGTGTTCAATTCACCATTCATGCTCCCTTTTACCTTATTTTCTCATGACAATGCATTTATCTCTTACTTACTCAGGCTGGTGAGGGAGTGAACCCGGACAAAATTCAGGCTCCTCCCTTTGTTGCAGCAACGGAAGGTAAAGCCTACATATTCCAGGTGAGATTTAGTTCCTACAACTTCCCAGAAAATCACCAAACCGTTATGATCTCCCGGATCCTCAGTGAACATGACCGTTGCCACTACCTGCATTTGTTGAAAATGAAAGATTTATTTACATTCCAGTTTGGTAGCTTCTCAATATACAGATTTTAACAGGTTGTTTGTTTGATCAGGGAGGAGACGATGACAATGGAGATGACAACCCTGATGCCATCGCGGTTCCTACTAAGGTGGAGATTAATGGTAGTAGTCGGGCGAAAATGTTTTCTGAGAAGGTGATGAAGGCACTTAAGGCATAGGTGGCAAAGATTGAAGTTTACGTTGCACTTTTTCCGTTTCCAATAGTGCTTATGCATGTCGTTTTTTTTTCCTTTTTGGTACTTTTGGTTTATGAGCTACTTTGTCCTTGACTCTTATAGTTCAATGATTGGTTCTATCCAATATTTATAGAATCTCTCTGAGTTTCAAAATGTTCCTAACCTGATTTTGAGATACCTCTTTATATATGAATCGTTTAAATAAAGCATGAAATATAAGTATAAATTATATTCATATTACTTGAGAATTTATATTTTATGGGTCTCTCCTAACTACAATACCAATCATAGAATATGAGTTCAAAACCATTCAGATTCGAAATAAATACAAATTATTAGCATTCTAATGAGTATGAGATGATAAACTTATCATAGCCTAGGTTGGTACGTATATGTTATGATCTAAAATTGCATTTGCCTTAAAATTGCATTCCTGTTCAACTACATATCGGCAAATTTATATAACACGCGTTGTAAAAAAAACGACTATATAACACATAATGATTCAATAAGTGAACGTATTTTGATCCAAAATTATAGTACACAATCCAATTTTTAACTAATACATATATTATATTATTATATTTTTTTGTTCCCTAATAAAATTTATGGTCAAATTTTTAAATAAAATAATAGATTACTCAGTATAACCAATGAAAAATACAGAAAGTAATAGAATAAATTGAACAGCCACTAATTATACGCTGAAAATGAATAATAATAATATTTTATAAAAATATTCTAATCAGTTTCGATTGTATAGTTCATTTCATTAATAATTTAATACAATCAACCTAAATTTAGGCTAAATATTATTACTGTCAAGCTATTATTTATTTTTTCTTATTTACTGAAACAAATAGATTTAAAAGAAAATATATAAGATCAACTAAAAGACTAAGTGGATTAAAAACAATTAACAGGAAAACAGAATTCATAATCTATACCTTCAATCTCAGTTACAGTTCCCAATAATTTAATGTTAATTACTGATTAATGATGATAGAAAAAACATCCAAAATAAAAATACACCTACTATTTTAATGATTTTTTTAAAAAATAATCAAACAAGGTTTTGAAACTACAAAACAACAAAGAGTAAACTGAGTTAATATTATTGTCAATTATTTTGAAATTTAGTGTAGAAACACGTATTGCTTTAATAATCACATCGACAAACAAACTAATGAAAACTTACACAAAATACTATATTTGATAAAAAAATACATCACAACCCGCGCGTAGCGCGGATCCGTCCTAGTACTTTATGTTATATAGTTATTAACTTCTTATGATCCACACTACACCCTATTGGCCTATTCAACTCTTTTTATATTTTTCAAATCGTCTGTTTAGTTTTTTTTTTGTAAGTATCGTTTGTTTAGTTCTGTATCTGATCTCTATCAGCACGATGTATGCATCTTATTCTGTCTCATCCACTGGTTCTATAGTGACATTCGAATCTCTTCTATGGCCACAACTTTAATATTTCCTACTGCTGTGTGTAGTCTCATTTCCATCAATCGTAGAATGTCATATAAATATGTGTACTTTATTATTTTAACATTCAATCATATTCATAGGTTTCACGAGCTGAACATTAAACAAAATATTAGAAACCATTTTTTTCTTTTGAAAAAGAACAGCTGTCTTGAAGGACAAAACAATGCTATGCAGACACTATCATGAATTCACACGTTATTCGCTTAGACAATCTCTAATCCATCGATTATTATCTCTACCTCTATATGCTATAATGAAGGAAAATATACTCTCTTTTTTTCTGAGGCCATCTCCAATGGGACACCAACACACCAAATTGACACCAAATTTGGTGTAGAGTGAATAGTGTGACACCTAATTTGGTTTAATACTATTCATCACACCAAATATTTAATATACATATTTTATTACATTTCATTTAATTATATAGTTCAATTATTATTGTTAATCAGTTCAAATTTGTAAATAAACATAAATATACTGTATTATTTATATATTTACATTATTTTAAACAAATAGAATATTTTTTATTTTATTTTCAAATAAGAAATCACTAAGCTATTATTATCATTTTCTTTATATTCTAAAAGAATAAAATAACATATAATTTTGATATTTCATTTTATTTTCTATTTAGAAATCACTAAATGTTTATTATCTTTTATTTAAAATTGTAATGTATTTATTATTTAAAAATATCGATTATAATTTTTGTTTAAATTATATTTAATCAGTAATGAACAATTAATAATATTAAATCATTGTAACTTTAGATTTTATAGTTAATAATTAAAACTTTATGTAATACTATTAAATTTACCAAACATTAAAATAACATTTTTATTTTGTTTTATAATATAGTTAAATTTGTATTACTAACTAATACAAATTTTATTAAAATGAATATATTATTTTATGTACTTTTCATAATTAATAGTTTGTAATTCTAGTATAATATTTTATATAAAATAAATACATTAAAGGTATAATATTTTTAAACCAAAATATAAATGTAAAAGCCTTTTATAAACATAAAATTACAAAAATTTAGCGAACATAATATTTAAGTGTGATAAAATAATTATTTATCAATTTTAAAAAATAAAAAATAAAAATTATTAAAACTAAAAGCATTAAATAATATATAATATTACATTTGATGTAATATTTGGTGTCGTGGTTGGAGATGACAAAAAATGTTTGACACCAAAACACCAAATTTGGTGTAATTTTAACACCAAATTTGGTGTCATGGTTGGAGATGCTCTAAAGGAAAATATACTTCAACCATCTCTATTTATTTTCAAAGTGATCATTTAACTTTTAAACTTTCATACATATAACAAAAACAAATATTTTTATAGAGAAATGCAGTTTAAAAACTATTTTGATTTACACAATAGTATTTTAGAAACTTTTTAATCAAATTCATAATTTTATGAAAAATTTGCAAAAATTAAAAGTAAATATGATTAATTTTCAAATTTCTTAAATAAAAATACTTGTTATAAAAATATAAATGACAATATTCTTTTTCGAGACAAAATAGATCGATACAATAAAACATCCATTAATATAAGGGTTATTCTGTTATAGAAGAAAACATCTAGGAATACATTAAGATGGTCTTATGTTGATATTTCCATTTACATTATTAGTATTCAAATGATTTAAACCATAATAGCACTCTCAAATTAATGTAAGAACCATTTTTAGTATGCTTATTTATAGTACGCAGCATAACATTTATGTTGCTTAAATTATTGTGTTGCTTTTAGACTTTCTTCTAATGACTGCTCTCACACTAACTAAAGTCAAACCGTACGTTCGTTAATATGCACTTAACTAAGATATCTGCAACTTGCGGGGCTTAAGTACTATATAGAGTACAATTGAAGACATGTTGGTGTCGGAGATTAATGAGAAATTAAGCATACTTGATTAAGCAAGAGAGGGGACAAGTAAACCGCAGGACCACATCAATGTATACTTAAAATACTTTTAATTTTAATAGGAAAATGATAAACTTGCATAAATCAGATTAAAGCGATATGTTTCTTTTACCTATATTCAAGTGAACTTTGCTACTCTTTCTACCACATATTTCGAAGTTTTTCAAAATAAAAAAATTTTGATTTTAACATGTTTTGTCTTTCGAATCTCAGGACTGGCTCTATTTGATTAGTGCATGCAATGTGAATTCATGTTTCTAATAACTGAAAGAAGTTTGTAGAAAACAACAACTCGATGTATGTACTCTTTAGTTACCAAATTTTGTTATGGCAAATTTTTTCTATTTATTTCTTTGTATTAATAAGTCATTTTAACAAAGTTACCTTAACCTAGTCGATGAGTCGGTCACGTTTCCTCTTAAAGTGCAGCTTCAGAAGAGGACATGGGCACATATCTTGATCAAGAACGTAATAAGAGCAAGTATTTAACAAACAAACAAAATCTGGTGGCAGAAAATAAATCATGGAAAAGAATCAACGACATGAAAGATGAAGCTTCTTCGTACGGAGGTCTTGGACACTGACGACGTACGATTTGAGTATTAACTTCTTAATTAATTAATCTAATCAGAGAGTGGCCAACGTAATAAACACACGGATGAGATTTTGCGTCTGTGTGCGCCACAATGTATTACAGACTGAATCTTTAAAAGGGTTTAATGGGATCATAATTGGAGAACGTGAGCCAAACCTGTCTTGTTCCATAATTTCACAACTTCCACGGTGGATCATTAACCGCTTAATCAAGTTTTCATTTAAAATTATGTTTTAATAGTAAGAGCATTTGTGAAATTTTGTCTTGTTTTCTCAATTATCCGGCGCTACATTATTACGCAGGTAGTAGTCGGCAAATTATTCTTATAACAGTCGTAGCCACATTATCATGTACTTGTGAGTTGTGACTGGTGCCACCTTTTTCATGGTAACTCGGCTATAGACAGGAAATGTAAATAATTAACCAACTGATATACTATTGATATATAGTGATCATTGATAAATATATATATATGAGTTGATTACACTGAGGGGCAGTTTTAATAGTGTTGATTTCCCTCTAACTAGAGATGAGACTGTACATATGATAAAGGTATTAAAAGATGAAAAAAAAAGAAAAGAAATGAAATACAATCTTTCTAAAAGTAGAAACTTGAATGTATTGTTACAAAAAAACTAGAATGTATATTGTATAAAGCGTGGGAGGATTTTCTTTCTATTTTGGCCGCCTCGTTGAATTTAAGCTGATTGTAAGTTGTGTAACATACTACGAGATTAATCTAGTTTAGTTTGCTTATCTCTAGGCGTGGCTCTATTATTTACGAAGCCAATAAAGAAAGAAGAAGAATCCAAAGATACGCAAATGTAATTATTTAGAGAGCAATTATATCATATGAGAAGTATAGCTGGCTTTTCTGGTCAAAATAATCAAATCAATCAATCTTCTTTCTTGCTCTATCTACATAGTGGTAAATGACTCGATTCTATTGGTTTTAATTTTCAGTCGAAACACATTCTTCAACCAACTAGCATATCAGAAGTTAGTTGGAAAGTTTGAAACATTGCATGTATATATATGGTATGAGAAACCAAGTTCGCAAGCAGATTTTCTTATTTATTTAGTACGCGAGAGAAGGAAGACAATATTAAGTACATATTCTCCTAAAGTCGAGGAAGATTTGATTTTAGCCACTCTTTTTTTCTTTGTTGTTGTAACCAATTGAAACCATTTTTATATACTAATATGTAGGACTGAGCATTTTATCCGTTAAATTTGATTTGATCCGTTATTCGTTGCTATTCGATCCGAAAATTCCGGATATCTGTAAGCTTTCGAAGCAAAGCAAATACTAAAATTCAATATCCGTTAAAATCGAAGCAAATCATAAATATTAAAATTTTGGGAAGCGAATATCCGATCCGATCCGTCAATATATAAATACATGTATATTTTGATTATATTTAAAATTTTAAATGTATAAAATTATATAATTATTATTCTAACATATGATTTGATAGATTATATTCATATTATTACTTATATAAAAGTATTACATAAAAAGAAGAGAAAACATTTATGACAATTATAATTTTTTTCTTATGTTTTGTGTTATTATAATTTTTAACTAAGTTTAAAATTTTACAAAATATGAAGATTCAATACTTCTTTTAAATTTTATCTTTTATATCATGCAAAAAATATTTTTACAAAACAAATTTGTATCAAATTTTTAAGATTATTTGTATTAATCAAAACAAATGAGATATCCGTAAGTATCCGCGAATATCCGCAAATATCTATTTATTTTCCGGATATCCGTCTTTCCGAATATTCGTATTTTTCCGAAGCAAAGCAAATCGGAAAATTAGATATTTGTAGCATTCAAAGCAAATCACAAATAGCTTAAAATAATCGGATATCCGATCCGTGCCCATGCCTACTAATATGGGACGAAGTGGTGTGTAAGTGAGTCAGAGACCTCCAACAATGACCATTAGGAAGGGTTATAAATATTTAAGAAAAAGAAAAAAAATAAAGAAAATTAGAAAAGAGAAGGTCAAAAGTTATAATCTTATAGATTTTTAGATACATTTAGTATATCCAATAGACACATGTCATCAAGTAAGAGAAAATTAGTGTTTATATTGGTTTTGAAAAAATAAAACATAGTTAAGTAACTATAATACTATTATTTTTTTCTTTTAGAAATTTATGTGGTTTTTTATTGTTGGAGTTGCACTAAGGGGGATTCATCCAAGGGCAGACCCACTTGAAAAATTGTGGGGTCAACTGACACCACAAAAATAGTATAACTTTTTTTTTTTTTTTTTTTGAACACAAAATAGTATAACTTTTAGTTTGTAAGTATTGTTCATTAATTAACTATGGCTCAGTGGTAGGAATGTGCAGCAATGAACCCACATATGTTAAGTTTGATTCTACCCAATGACCCCTTTACATTTCTTTTCAAATTTACACAATTTATTTATATTCTGACCCCACATTAATTTCTTGCTGGGTCCGCCACTGGACGAACCTGATCGAGTAAAGACAAACCATTGCACTAGTTTGAAGTTTAGTATAGATATTGGAGATATCTCCAGCCTATAACACACGTTTTGTTAGATTTACCCTCGCGTGCAATATCTTTTTGGACGTAAATGATTTCCATAATCTTAATTGATCTCCCGCTGCACGTACTTCTAAACTCGTTTTCGCGTTTGAACTTTGGAGGATCCATTTTTATAAGAGATTCTATACACACCCAATATCAACATTAAAAAATCACATACAATAAAAAATCGTTTGTCAAAAACAACAACAACCACATATGTATATGCACAATGATATTGGTACATTATGGTATATGATTTTCTTGCATGATCTCGTTACTTTATTTTGTACCTATATATGTTAAGTTTTAGAAGATATTTGCATGAATTCTTTGATTGTAAGGCTTATTATTGACTATAATCTCACATATCAGTTCTTCATATCTACATTTATCTACTATCGACATTTTGTAGTGACCATATTTGCATGCATTCTTTGGTTGTAAGGCTTATTAGTGACTATAATCACACATATCAGTTCTCCAATTTATAAGAGTATTTTTCTCTGAGTGAATGTGCCTTTACATTTTGTAGATGCGTTTGAAAAAAAAAACATATATTGGAGTGATCATAAAATCGAGTCAACGAATACGTGGGTTGATTCAAGTACATCTGGACGAAGTTTTACCAAAATAAAAGTTTTCAACTATTTTTGTTAGAACAAATTGGTTCTTATCTTTTTACTCGAGAGTACAAAATTTTCCATTCTTAGAGCCATGTCCAACAATGGGATTTAAAGGGAGTATGGTTTTTATTACAAAAATAAAAATAATCAAAAAGTAAGCTAGAGAAAAGTGGAGAGTTCTCTGCATTGTGAGGTTTAGATACTCCTTCGATAGTGATTTTACAGTTGTCATAATCTAATTTGCTTTAATTGTTAAGAAAAACTGAAATATAGCTTTGTCATTAAAATATTAATTTTTATTTTTTTCTTAGAAATTTTGGCAGTTTCGGTTGCCCTTATTTCTTAGCATAAAATATTATAAGTTTGTTTCTTTTCTTTGGGTTATCTTTTCGGTTTTGGTCAACGCTTTAAACCCTGTAATTAGATTTCACTATTTATTTTTGTCAGGCAAACCGTTGTTTGACCCTTTTGTTTTATATTTTAAGTAGTAAACAAACTCAAAACTAACAATTCAATCCAGTAGAAAACACATATAAAATCCACCTCAATGAGAAAAGATTCATCAAATTATAATCAGAAAGTTAAAAGAAAAAGGAAAAGCGCAATAATTACAACTGCGAAAACTCAATTATTCACAATGGCTACCTCCAAAATCATAGCGGTCATTATATTCCTAATAACTCTAGTTGCGTCTAGCAACGCGGCTAAAAACGTCAAAACGAAACCGCTCGCCCCGGCCATCCTAATCTTCGGAGACTCATCCATTGACACGGGAAACAACAACTACCTCGCCGATGCCATGTTCAAGGCTAACCATATCCCTTACGGAGTCGACCTCCCAGGGAAAGCAGCGAGTGGGAGATTCTCAAATGGAAAGCTATATTGCGACATTGTGGCCTCCAAGCTTCACATCAAAGAGTTAGTACCTCCTTTTCTACAACCTAACCTCTCTGACACAGAAATCGTCACCGGGGTTAACTTTGCATCCGCTGGTTCTGGCTTTGACGACCAAACTGTGCTCTTGACCAAAGCCATCCCCGTTTCACATCAACCTACGATGTTCAAGAGTTACATTACTCGCCTCAAAGGTATTGTAGGAGAGAAGAAAGCGATGGAGATCATCAATGGTGCGATCGTGATAGTTAGTGCGGGTACTAACGATTTCATCTTGAACTATTATGATTTTGCCACAAGGATTGAAGAGTATCCTAAAGTATCTGATTACCAGAATTTCGTGCTTAAGAGACTAGAAATATTCGTCAAGGTAACCATCTAATTGCAATGAAAATATATTTATATAAAAATATAATAATATATCATCATAATTTTACATTGATTTATTAAATAAAATCTGCATGAATAATGAAAATTGTTTGTAACTGGTCAAGTATGATCGCTTGTATATTTCCAATCATCATTAGCTAGAGAATACTATTAATGTACACTTTGTGTGTTTTGATATGTCTAGGAGCTTTACAATTTAGGGTGCCGGAAAATGTCGGTGGGTGGGTTGTCGCCTACGGGCTGTTTGCCGATCCAAATAACCGCAAAACTCAGCAGAGGCATGTCCAGAAGATGCATAAAAAGTGAAAACAAAGATGCAGTCTTGTACAATAAAAAACTTCAAAAACTATTGCCTGCTATCGAAGCTTCTCTTCCAGGAAGCAAGATCGTATACGCAAACGTCTACGATCCCATGATGGACATGATCAAGCACCCTGCCAAATACGGTATGTTTACTTTGCTTCTTCCACAGGTCATCACCCTAGTTTATTGACGGCTTGGATATTTATTCACGTGTAGGGTTTAAGGAAACCAAGATAGGGTGTTGCGGAAGCGGAACAGGGGGTTTAAGTGACATGTGCAATTCCGGTTCTAAGTTGTGTTCCAATCACTCGGAGTATATGTTCTTTGACTCCATTCACCCTTCCCTGGCTACCTACACTCACCTCGCTGGTTCTGCTTACTCTACCTTATCGAAGCTTCTTGATGCCTAAAGCTCTCAACTATTAAGTATTTTACTGGTTATACAGTTTATGTATTAGTCACCATGAGATTGATTTTACTCTTTAATGTATATTGTCACTTTTTAATTCCTTCAACATTCACCAAACAAAATAAAACAGTATTTAATTAACAGGATTCACAATGTTAAAGAATTTTAGGACGTAACTAATCGAGTAAAGACAAACCATTGCACGAATTTGAAGTTTTGGTATAGATATCTCCAGCCTATAACACATGTTTGGTTAGATATACCCTCGTGTGCGATATCTTTTTGGACGTAAATGATTTCCGTAATTTCAATTGATCTCCCGCTGCACGACGTACTTCTATTCCAAACTCGTTTTCTTGTTTGAACTTTGGAGGATCCATTTTTATAAGAGATTCTATACACACCAAATATCAACATTAAAAAATCACATAAAATAAGAAAAAAATCGTTCGTCTAAAACAACAACAACCACATATGTATATGCACAATGATATTGGTATATTATTGGATATGGTTTTCTTGCATGATCTCGTTACTTTATTTATACCTATATATTTTAACGTTTTAGAAGATATTTGCATGCGTTCTTTTGGTTGTAAGGCTTATTATTGACTATAATCACACATATCACCAGTTCTCCATATCTACCTTTATCTACTATCAACATTTTGTAGTGACCAGGATGCTCCAATTTATAAGAGTATTTTTCTTTGAGTGAATGTGCCTTTAAATTTTTGTAGATCCGTCTGGACTAAAACATTAATATTGGAAGTGATCATGATATCGAGTCAACGAATACTTGGGTTGATTCAAGTACATCTGGACGAAATTTAACCAAAATAAAAGTTTTCAACTATTTTTGTTAGAACAGATTGGTTCTTATATTTTTACTCGAGGGTACAAAAATTTTCCATTCTTAGTAGAAATTATTATAGGGTTTGTTTCTTTTCTTTGGGTTATATTTTCGGTTTTGGTCAAGGTTTAATTCCCTTTAATTAGATTTCACTAATATTTTGTCAGACAAACCGTTGTTTGACGCTTTTGTTTTTTCCCATTTTCGAGTAATTAACAAACTCATAACGAACCATTGAATCCAATAGAAAACCACTTTCGAACACATATAAAATCCACCTCAATGAGAAAAGATTTATCAAATTATAATCAGAATTGAAGAAAAAGCAAAAGCGCAATAATTACAACTGCGAGTGCTCAATTATTCACAATGGCTACCTCCAAAACAATTGCGGTCATTCTATTCCTAATAACTCTAGTTGCGTCCAACAACGCGGCTAAAAACGCCGAAACGAAACCGCTCGCCCCGGCCATCCTAATCTTCGGAGACTCAACCGTTGACACGGGCAACAACAATTACCACGCCAATGCCAACTTCAAGGCAAATCATACCCCTTACGGAGTCGATCTCATAGGGAAAGTAGCGAGCGGGAGATTCTCAAATGGAAAGCTCTATTGCGACATTATCGCCTCCAAGCTTCACATCAAAGAGTTAGTTCCTCCTTTTCTACAACCGAACCTCTCTGACTCAGAAATCGTCACCGGGGTTAGCTTTGCATCCGCTGGTTCAGGCTATGACGAACAAACTATGCTCTTAACCAAGGCCATCCCCGTTTCACATCAACCTACCATGTTCAAGAGTTACATTACTCGTCTCAAAGGTATCGTAGGGGAGAAGAAAGCGATGGAGATCATCAATGGTGCGGTCGTGATGGTCAGTGCAGGCACTAACGATTTCATCTTAAACTATTATAATTTCCCCACAAGGCGTCAAGAGTATCCTAAGATATCTGATTACCAAAATTTCGTGCTTAAGAGACTAGAGAACTTCGTCAAGGTAACCATCTAATCGTATAACTTTTTTCTTCTTCCATAAAAGGTTAATCTCTACATATCTTATGAACAATGTTTTTTAAAAAAAGTTTAAAAATATACTATATAGTCAGGTCAACAAAAGAGAATATATATATATATATATATATTTATACAGACGTTTATACAAGATATATATGGTATATATTTTAAAACAAAAACAAAAATAATAATATATTATACATAATTTTATATCAATTTATTAAATAAAATCTCTATGAATAATGAAACCTCCAATAATACACTGGTCAAGTATGTCTTGTAAATTGCTATCATTAGCTAGAGACTATTAATGTACACTTGATGTTTTGATATGTCTAGGAGCTTTACACTTTAGGGTGCCGAAAAATGTCGGTGGGTGGCTTGTCCCCTATGGGCTGCTTGCCTATCCAAAAATAACCTTAAAACTCCGCAGAGGCATATCCAGAAGATGCATAAATAGAGAGAACAAAGATGCCGCCTTGTACAATGAAAAACTTCGAAAGCTATTGCCCGCTATTGAAGCTTCTCTTCCAGGAAGCAAAATCGCATACGCAAATGTCTACGATCCCATGATGGACATGCTCAAGAACCCTGCCAAATACGGTATGTTTTTCTTTACTTCTTTCACAAGTCATCCTCCTAGTTTATTGACCGCTTAGACATTCATTCATTCATTCATTCATTCACGTAAAGGGTTTAAGGAAACGAAGAAAGGTTGCTGCGGAACAGGGTTTTTAGAGACGAGTGACATGTGCAACTCCCAATCAAAGTTGTGTTCCAATCACTCTGAGTATATGTTCTTTGACTCTATTCACCCTTCCCTCGCCACCTACACTCACATCGCTGGTTCTACCCACTCTACCTTATCGAAGCTTCTTGACGCCTAAAGCTCTCAACTATTAAATATTTTATTGGTTATATAGTTTATGTATTAGTCACCATGAGATTGATTCTATTCTTTGATTTATATATACAGTTACTGTTTTAATTCCATCAACATTCAACCAAACAACACAAAAAAAAACATTATTTAACAGGATTCACAATGTTACAAATTTTTAGATTAATAATCCTTTTTCTTTTTCATATCAACTTTAGCGTTCTTTGAACAACCCCTTAATCCTCAACTCCAAATCTTCAACAGAATACGCAATAAACGGCTCTCCACGCCTCCCATTAATCTCCGGCGACGCCTTCAATCTTCCGATGAAACTCGAGTACGCCGGAGACACAATCCCGGCGATGGAGCTTCTCAACTCCTCTCTCAATTGCTCATCAGTGACAACCCATTGAGATTGCATAAGACACACTTCGTCGAACCGGGATTTGAACAATTTAAGATTCTCTATCAACTTAGGGTACGGACTCTCTGTCCTAAGCAACGCCACGACTTGGTTCCACGAGCTCCTCAAGAAATTAGAATGGTATTGCCTCAGCTTCGCTGCATGCTTGACGATCCAGTCTTCTCCTAGGACCGAACCGAGCTCGTTATCCGTCGCCTTGTCAAGAATATACTTACCATTGTTCATCATGAACAAGAAACACAGAGGCGGGTCACGGTACGTTCGTTTCTTGCCTTCCAAGTTAGTCTCCAACAACTCCAAAACCCATATAAGTTGTACAGACAAAGGTCTTGTCTCTGATCCCGCATCGTTCCGGGTCTGATCAAGGATCTGCTCCAAGGATTGCCGCGATTTACACGCCGCACGCAGATAATTCATCACGTACCGTGTGATAGGGTGAATCCCACCGCCAGGGAACGCGGTTTTGGGAGGGTCACGGCGGATCAAATTCTCAAGCTCCATAAATATCCCTCTAACCGCTTCACCTAACCGTTTATGAATCGCAACCGCCTCGTGCTTCAGCGGCGAGCAGTATTTGTTAGAGAATAGCGTTTCCATCCTGGGAATCAAGTCTTCGACCGCTTCGTATAAATCCATAACCTTAAACATGCGTTCAGGCAAACGGCTCCCTAGAGCGATTGCGTCTGCGAAATTTAAAAGCTGCGTGGTGGTCCCGCGACAAACTTCCATGAAGGATAGATCGGTTACGGATGAGACAGGAAGATCAGAGAAAACGCGGTCGCAGAGAAGACGCTCGCTAGGGAAGAAAACGCGGAACACCATGGTGACGGCTTTGATCCAACGGTCGATTTCGTCTTCGAGGTCTTGCCATGGAGACTCTTGGACTTCTTCCATACTTAGCCCTCTCAGATGCAACCTCGATAGACTCTCCTCGAGAAACTCTCTTCGTCTACTGCTGTAGACTCGTGAACACTCTTTCCCGAATCCACCAGAGACCATCCGCACGGCGATCGCGTTTAGATCGCCGATAACGCTAGATTGTAGCGGCTCAATCACGATTTTGTAGTCAGTCACCGGACGGGCAACGATAACCTATTCAAATGTTGTGAATTTTATAACCACAAAACCTAACAGGGTTGGAATAAAACCAAACCGAATCAACTTGGACCGAAAAAACTTTAACCAAACTCAAAACCAAATTGATCTTCTTACAAATCAAAAACAAATTGAAATCCATTTCAATATAACTTTGTGAAAGGCACGAAATCTGTTAGATAATTATGTTTAGAATAATCCTATACTGAACATAGACCTAATAATTATTTATATTTTGAAACTATAATTATCTTTTATCTAAAACTGATAAACCAAAAATCAGATGGAACTCAAATTCTAAACCGGATTGTTAACGTAATGACATGAAAATTAATGTGGATTTTGGTTTTAGTAATTAAATTTTTATTAAGTACCTGGTCGTAGCTTATGTCGTTGTCCTCTTCACCGGAGAACTCGTCGTCAGAGTCAAACGACTCGGTGGCTCGGTCCATAACATATCCAAACTCCTCCTGAAGCCTAAACATCACCTGTTGAATCAGCTCATCGGCACGGGAGAGACAGACAGCGACGGATTTATCTCCGGGCATGGATCTCAAGTCTCCGGCCAGCGCAATCAGCTCATCAACGGCGTCAAGGAAACTCCGCGAGTCAACGGGATCAGACCAGATCGGTCGATCCTCCACGATGTAGCTAGAGATCTGTCGCTCTAAGGAGTTAAGCGATCGGTCAAGGTTGAGGTTTGCGCCGCCGCCGTGGGATGCGTTGGTTCGAGAGTTGCTGCTTGTGTTTCCTGTGGCACCATAGCCGGAGAGAATCTGTAAGATATCGCCGGCGGCGCTAGGGTCCTTGCCGAGAGCTCTGGCGATGTCTCTGGCGGCTGCGTAAAGATTCTCGTCGCCGGCTTCAGCCATAGAGTTTACTTTGATGGGAAATAATAATTAAGGTTTTTTGGAAATCGGTTGATTATGTGAATAAAGACGAAACTCTATGTGACTATGATGATATGGAAAAGTCTTCGGGCAGCAGAAGGAATAAGAGTAGACGCGGGAAGCATGTCTGACTTGTGTGCTTGCTTGCTTCTGTTTGTATTTTAATGAGTTTGTAATTTTTATATTGCGACGACCACGACTTTGTCTTTGTTTTTTTTTGAAAAAGGGCTTTCAATTAAAACATAAATATTACAAGGATGGTCTTATAATGTTTACCAGAACGTGAACGCACTTTACCAACCCCCGTTATTCGTTTAGCGTTTGTTTTAAATTACTCCAATTTGCATGCATCGTGGGAATTGGTCACGTTGAATTTTCGGTGTTGGGTCCACATTCTAATTAGCCAGTGACTTTTGTTTCCTTTGCAATTTTACGTGGAAACTTGCCAATGAACATTGTAGTAATTTTTGAGATCCAAAATCTTGGGTCTCACGGTACTGTTGAGTTTGGTAATTTGGTTGACAGGCCCAATTTTTTTCTTAATTATTTTACACATAGCCTAGACTGAGAGAATTGGGGGCCCATCTAACAATATTTTATTTTCATAATATTAAAATATAAGAAAAAGATTAGAAAATGAAAAATCTAATTTTAAAAAATATTGTATATTTAAAAATAATATCACACTTTTCCACTTATAATTCATATAATTTTATTAAATTATTATATGTTTCAAGGAAATTTTATCTTTATCTTATTAAAGAGAGTACATATTCTTCAAAATTAATATAAGATATATATTTCTGTACTAATAATTTTAAAATATGTAAGAAAAATGTATAAAACTATATGTGTAATATCAGATGAAATTTATGATAGATTATGTGTAAGATCATTTTTATATAAGTTTGAAAAAAAGTTTTTTTTTTTAGTTACGTTATCTCCGGAAGAAGAGAAACATATCTCACTTTTGCTTTTTCGCTTTGTGGCTCTCCTTGGCTTTCACTTTATTAAAAACAAAAACAATATTTCTTAGAAAAAATCTCAGCCAGTAGATAGATAACAAGGGGTGGATTACTCAGCATGCATATGAACCCCCAAGTCACAAGTTCACAACTTTCATCAGACCCCCCGGAGGATCATTTGCTCCTCCTCCTCCGCCGCAACCAATGACTTCCTTTTACATCAACTCCTTACTTCCCCTTCCTCCTTCTCATCCCCAGAAACTCCTCGAACCTTCCCCTTCCTCCTCTTTGTTGAGCACTTCCTGTTCTTATAACGAAGCTGCTCTTAAACCGATCGTCATCAATGGAGATCCACCCACTTTCGTCTCTGCCCCTTCTCGCCGTATCATCGCAGGTTCGTCTCTAAAAATCTAATCTTTTTGGTCATACGAAAACAAAGCTGAGATTTTTATATTTTTTTGAGTATTTGCTCTTTTACTGGGGTTTTCTTATGGTATGCATAGTTGGAGACCTTCACGGCGATCTGAGTAAAGCCAGAGATGCCCTTCAGATTGCCGGTGTCTTAAGCTCAGACGGAAAAGACCAATGGGTCGGCGAAGACACTGTATGTCCTTTTTTCATCGCTCACCAAATTGAGTGGAACAACATAGTTTCAGTTTCTGTTGCATTAGTTCAAAGACTGAGACCGAGTCTGAATAGGGATATGTATGGAATGGATGATACTAGGCTTGTCTCGAAAGCAACCTTTTGTAATCAATCTGTTTCTGAATTGCTGCTGTCTTGATGTTTGAGATCTCCTAGTGTGCTTTATAATAAGATATTTTGACTTATTAAGTCCTCTTGACTTCTTCCAAGTTCCAACGTTAATACATGAAAATTACAGGTAGTAGTCCAGGTAGGAGATATACTGGACCGTGGCGAGGATGAGATTGCAATACTCTCCTTATTAAGGTTACTTGATGAACAGGCCAAAGCTAACGGTGGAGCTGTTTTCCAGGTTTTGAATTTCTCTTGAGTTTGACAAGTATTATGTGTTACATGGAAAACATAGGACTAACAAAACTTTGCAATTAATTGTCCAATACTTTAAAAGGTTAATGGGAACCATGAGACGATGAACGTTGAAGGAGATTTCAGATACGTAGACACGAGAGCATTTGATGAGTGTATAGACTTTCTTGACTACTTGGAGGACTATGCACAAGACTGGGACAAAGCTTTCAAGAATTGGATTTCCGAATCAAGGCAATGGAAAAAAGATAGGGAGAGTTCTCAAACCTATTGGGATCAATGGAATATAGTGAAGGTACTTCAAAATTTGGCTGTACCTTCTAACTGAGTCACTCTAAAGTTCTGTATTAAGTCATTGGAAAAAAACTATTAGGACAGAGGCAAAAGGGAGTGATTGCAAGGTCGGTCCTTTTCAGACCAGGTGGTCGGTTAGCATGTGAGTTGGCTCGTCATGGAGTTATCTTGCGTGTTAATAACTGGGTATTCTGCCACGGTGGTCTCCTTCCTCACCACGGTAAAACATAATCAGAGTCTAGCGTCCAGAGATGTTTTTTTTTTTTTGGGGTTTGAATTCATGTCCTTATGGATGTTACTTGTTGCAGTTGCATACGGCGTAGAGAGGATAAACAGAGAAGTCTCTACCTGGATGAAGAGCTCTAGTGACGATGAAGACAGTCCTGAGATGCCATTCATTGCAACTCGGGGATATGACAGTGTGGTCTGGAGCAGACTTTACTCAAGAGAGACCTCTGATCTGAATGAATATCAATTTGAACAGGTAAGTTGTCACCAAACTCCTCAAAACTGTTAAAAATCATCATCAAGCTTGGGTTGAATATGTTTCCCGAGTACTCTTCTAAATCAGGTAGGTAAAATACTCCGGGACTCTCTTGAAGCTGTCGGTGCCAAGGCCATGGTGGTAGGACATACTCCTCAGTTATCAGGCGTAAACTGGTACATTTATCAAAAACTCATTCTCAACGTATCTTAATCACAAGATCTATTTTAAAAAACTTTTATTAATGAAAATATCTTGTTAGTGAATATGGTTGTGGCATATGGAGAGTTGATGTGGGAATGTCCAGTGGCGTTCTTGACTCTAGACCGGAGGTATTTGTAACAATCTTGGCTCTTTTTTGATTAGTTGCTTCTATTATGTCTTTGTACAATCTCTATTCTTTGGAGATGATGATGACTGGCTGGCTCTGGTGTTTTTTTTTTTCTTCAGGTTTTGGAGATAAGAGGGGACAAAGCTAGAGTTATTAGGAGCAACCAGGACAAACTTCGTGAACTTCAAGTTGCAGATTACATTTAAAAAGCTCTTTGTGACACAAAAAAAACAGACTCTAATGGCCTGAACTTTGAATTCTTTAGGCATGAACAAATAAAAAAGCAGCAGAAGTTTCATACAAGACCCGGATGAGAGATATATACAGCTGAGGTGAGGTCCAAACATTCCATTCTATGTATGTATTGTGTATAATACATGTTTGTGAATCATAAGAAACATACGGTATTCATCAAGTAAAGGAGTTTGTATAGCAAAACACTATATAGTTAATGAGATGCTTTTATTATAAGGGACTTATAAGTAGCTTACTTCTATGCAAACAACACTAAGTTAAAAGACAACTGTTGCATAAGCCACAGGGATTTTTCTTTTGACTGAATCAGAACTTTTACCCTGAAATAAATATTTTCAATTTAAAAAAAAAAAGAGAGCTCAGGTGCGGCGAAATCATCTGGATATCAGATGAATGCGAAGGACCCAACCTACGCTTACGCCAATTTCTTCACAGCTCAGAATGCACCAGCCGGGAATCGAACCCAGGTCTGTACCGTGGCAGGGTACTATTCTACCACTAGACCACTGGTGCTTGTTGTTTATTATATAAACGTACTTCTTGATATATGAATAACATAGTAAAGGATCATTTGAGACCAGCTACTAGCTAGGCACATGTCCCTCATCTCTGGTGAACGAGGAGTAACATGATTTTTGTACAAGTGATGTTGAATCTCAATGTTCATTCAATTCAAAGTAATTAGAGGTGAAACGAGTCATATAGACAAAGTTTACGACTCTTGTAAATGAATCAATCAGCCGTCTCCTTAAGCTATTAATATTATTGAAAATTTTGGAAAAAGAACATAGTTTTGTACAAATAAAATTTTCTCAACGACATCATCAACAACAGAAGCCTGGAAAAATATGATCTAAAATGACAATAAAGAAAGATCTGACAAAACAAGTATACAAAGGAAAAACACACAAGATCGTCAAGATTTGGAATGCCTAACCTTTAAGTCTTCTATTCTTCAGGCAGTGTTTCGATCACCATTGAAGTCCTGAAAGAAAGACTTGACCCCTTCATAAGTGGACCAACAGATTGCTGCTGCAGGAGCGTGGAAGAGCATTCTCGGCAGCCATCCCCTTAGTAGTCCTCTATATCCATCTTTGTTCACTATCGTTTTAAGTACATCGCTTATTGAACCGCTAGTGAAGCGGTCGCATCCACACACACCCTGCACATTACCACAGATGATTGAGATCACTCCATACATTATAGAGCAGCTGATCGTGATGTTGCTGTCATAAACTCTGTGCTAAGTCAAACAAAAGTGCTCTAAGAGACACCTACGCTTGAGCCACTACAGTTCCACTTACGCAAATACAAAGAATCAAAAACATACACGCAAAGAATATACAGAGTCTATACACCTTACGCTTCAACTAGAAAACATAACCATTTCTCGAGAATCTAAGGATTCTACACTTTGATCCCACTGACAGACTCCTTTTGGATCTTCCCCATAAGATCACATTTAAAACGAGACAAACTTAAAACAATACAGTATATTCTTCCTTCCATATAAATGCGATGCTAACATCAATATCAGCTTGCATAGTAAGACCGAATTAATGATAACTCAATTGGGAATGTCATGGCCTGAAACCACACACAAACCAAGAAAAGTACTAGTTGGACCTTGAAACATCTAACAATTGAAACCAGAGAACTGCCTCTTAAGCTTCTTCAACGCCATGATTTGTCAAAACTAGAGAAGCTTAAACTGTAACGATAGGTCTAAAACATGGTTACCATCTGCTAGTGGCCTGATAGTTATTTTAACGCATAATCTAAACAGGATTATCCAGCAACTTACACATACTTCTTTGCATCTAATCACGTTGCCTTTCTATCCCAAAGTTTTAGTCTTTCAACGGTTAGAGACAAAGATCAACCAATTCTAGAGAGAGAGAGAGAGAGAGAGAGAGGTAAATCATTCTACCTGACACTGCAACTGCGTCTTGACAACATCCAGCGGCGTCGTCACAGCAGCCGCTAATCCACCAGCAGCTGCTCCAGCCGTGGCGTGAACCAACCAACCTTCCTCATCGCTAACTCTCTCCGGCGAAACCTCCATCAACGCCTTCTTAGCCGCCTCGTAAGTAGCGAAATGAACAGCGGTAAAAGGAGCATTCATAAGAACCGTCGTCCTATAAGAAGCATAGAACGCACCGAAACCTTCCTCGCGCATCACCCTCTTCACACAATCCCACACCCCTCTGTAAGTCCCTTCCCCCATCTGCAGCCTCTGCTTCACCATATCCATGGGAGTGAACACCGCGTCGCTCGACACGGTCGCGAACACGCCGGAGACTGCGTGCGCGGCGGAGTTGCTGGAACTGGAGTCTCCGTCGCCGGCGGAGGAGGAGGATAGGAACTTCTTGGAGACCTCGTAGAAGGAGAAGTAAACGGCGTGGGCCGGCCCAGCGCCGAGGCCCATGGCCCAGATCCCGCGGTAGAGCGCGGAGGGTCCTTCCTTCTGGATGATCGAGCGGAAGGCCTGGCGGATCCCGACGGGCTTTAGCGGGCAGGGACGGAGGGCTTGCATGTGTGTCTTGATTGTGTCGACGGGAAACATCGCCATGTGCTCGACCGAGCCGGCGATCGAACCGGCGATCATGAATTGCCAGAACCGGAGACCGTCGTGTGCGATTTCCGGTTTAAGTTCGGGTGTTTGGGAGACCGGTCTGAGCTCCGGTTCTTGGAATTTGGACGCGGTCGTAGCCTCCGTAGCCATTTAGGGTTTTGGATCGGGAGGCTCTTGGCTATTGTTTTGGCGGCGTGGAGATGAAAGTTAGGGTTTCCGAGATTGCTGGAGCGACGATTCCAAAGTGGGATGTGAATAATCGATAAGAAGAGACGGCGGTTACAAAGGATGTAAATGGAGAGAGAATGGTTGGTGGTCGTTGACTACATCATCATCTTATTTGTCTGAGTTTTCTAAAATCCTTACATGTCAGAAGGTTTGAATGTTCAGGTGGAGAATTCTAACCTGAATTCTATTGTGACGTTGTTGGCTTTCTAACGGTTTATTCAGACCAAATGGTTTGTTTGCGGTTAACTAGTACAGAAAGCCGGTTACTATTCAGACCAAATGGTTTGTTTGCGGTTAACTAGTGTAAAAAGCTGGTCTGTTGGGCTTTTCTTTTTATGTTGAAAATGTTTATGGATCTTAAGGCTGACGAGGAAGAACAAAGACTACAGCATATACTTATATCCATAGAGATAAACTTGGTTATACTACGTTGCGTGAAATGATGTCAAGAAACACACAGAGATTAAAATTGAGAGTTTTTTTTTGGATTAGTTTATCTTTAGTGATAAACAACATTACAAACAGTTGCAGCTCTTATTCTTCACATGTGTATGTACAAGGCATATGATGGAACATTTGGCCAAAAGCCCTGCCATCACCCCGTTCGACGGGAAAGCTGCTCCTGGTTTGTGCTCTCGAAGATCTTGTCTGCATTTCCCACCTCAAATCCATCTCGTCGATGACACTCTTTTATCTGCGTTTTGTAAGAGTTTACGAAGTGTTGTTAGTTCACATATTGATACAAAGATATGAATCAGATTTATACAACCACAAGGAGTTCTCTAGGCAAATAGGCAACAAAAGAGCACAATCGATTCACAGTAACAAATTTATTAGTGAGTTGAGACTCGAACCAGAGTCGTCATTTACCTCGCTTTCTGGTACATTTTGAAACTGGGGAAGCACAAGGCGTTCAGCAAACTCAATGTATGAACAAGGGATGGATTTGGTGACTCCATCAGAGAACTTGAAAGATATCGAATCTGCTACAGTTGAGCTTTGCAGCAAACCACCATCAGGGCTAACTGAAAAAATATGAAAAGATACAGCATGTGCCAGTCAGTTGTTTGCAAAACCCAATTATAGCTTAAAATCGTCTCTAATTCAGCTGGAGAGTCTGATGATACTAAACCTTTAAGGACTCCTCCTTCTGAGTTCAGTTTGAAACCTTTCTCTTCAAGGAACTGATTAAGCTTCTTGATTTTGTTGAGATGAGATTTAAGACGATGGACAGAGATAGTGACGTGGTTAAGTGCATAGCCATTGGCAAGTGTCCATGCTGCGTATTCACTTTCCCTGTAGATTGATTTAACCCCAACACACCATCAGCTCATGAGTCAATACTCTGAAAATTCAATAGCAAAACCAGAAGAAAGTAGACCATGTACCTAGCCAATTGCTCAAACTCAGAAGATTGAGGCTTTTCCCAGGGTAAACTACCCAAAGCACTAGACAGAGCTGCATACTTTCTCCCATTAGGCGATGTTTCAGTGTATTTTCTGATAACATCCTGGAAAACAAGAGACACACTTTACGTAATATAACTCATACACAACAATCAACGATCGAGGGTATCAAACCGTTACCTGAGTCTGTGCACTCATCTGTTCGACAAGGAGCTCTGAGATAAACACTCTTGGTAAAGGACCATTTACACCACTTCCACCAGAAACAGCAGAAGCATTAGGAGGTGCAAACCACAAAGCTCTAAGCTTTTTGGCCGGAAACCTCAGCTCATCCATTTGGGTATAACCATAATCAAGGAAAAAGCTTGCAAGCGAGTCAATCCCATAACCACCAATCTAACACAGAGACCAAATAGTGAGATACTCTGAAACTGTCTTAAGTGCAAAGTGTAAGATCCCAGTAGCAAGTTTTTTTTTTAAAGAAAAAAAGGAAAAGTCAGAAACTTTATACCCCAAAGGTCCTGAAAGCGAGATGATCATAGCAAAGCTGCTCGTCGTCAACGGATCTGACAAGCTCCAAGACGGATCTAGGAGTCGGGTTCCGGTTTAGGTAAACCGTTTCCATCTGCCCTAAAACGCTCCTGAAGAATGGTTCAGCAACCTGCGGAGAGGATCCGCGAGTATCTGTGTTTGATGATGACATCGAGACACCTCCAGAAGCAGTGACTACGGAGTGATCGCGCTTTCCAAGCCGAATATGAGATCCAACAGAGAGTGATGATGGTGATCGGCGAGGAGGAAACGAAGAATGGAAAGAAGCTTTGATGGAAGAGGAGTAGTATAGCAGAGAGACCATAGTGGAGGAGATCCCTTGTTTTTTCCGTCAGAAAGCGTTTAAAACTATGAAAGATGCCATCTTTTTTATGGATTGGATTGGACAGACAGAGGTTCCGTGTGATTCGTCTTCTTCTTCTTTCTCTCACAGAGAGTCGTGTCGTGTCGAATGTGTATACAGAAATGTATACAACTGGGTATAGTATATCACATCTGATGTGTCAAGATCATCTTTCGCATTTATATATTTTCATCTGATGTGGCGACGTCATCTTCCGCATTATATATTTTGATTCATAAGTTCGTTTCTGGAAGAAGAAACTGTACATATGTACATACGAGGTTCCTGGTTAGACCCACCACAGGTCCACAGGTGTGAATGAGTATAATCATTAAACAATGGGCCTTAGGCCCGGCTCATAAAATGTCACCCTATCAAATAAATTTAATTAAAGTGTTCCATGTGCGTCTACTGGGATGGACCTATTTTAGAATGGATGATGGGCGTATCATCTACAGTTTTAGTTTTTTTTTTTTTTCTAAAAATGTAGTGACATAGGGTTTTGGGAGTAGGCTTCGTCTATGAGTTAAAGATAAAAGATGAGGAAGAAAAGAAATAATCGAGTTAAGCAGTAATATATAGTAGCTCAAGAGCATCTATTATAACCGGTAATCAATCCTCGTTATAGATCTGAATAAAAGGTTTATAGCCTACTACATTTAACTCACATAGTTAAGAGCATGTACATTGAGAGTTTTTAAGAGGTTCATGGGCTGGGTTTATAAGGCCCGAAATTATTAAAATAAATGAAAAATGGGTTTAATATTGTGAACCGTATATCCAGCGTGAACCCGACGGATAGAGATTCATGGCCACGCGTCGTCTCCCTGTTGGCCACAGCTTTTCGGGTTGAAACCGACGAAAGACGGGTTTGTCGCGATTCACTTCATTCTCTACTCTTCTCGAAAAACTAGGGTTCCTCCCACCGAAGAGGCGATTGATCGGGCGATCCAATCCCGTCGACTTTTCACCATCTAATCGGCGACGAACTCTCTCCTCTTCGATCTCAGGTGAGTTTCGAGTAGAATCACCGTTAAATCTCGTCGAGTTTCTTCTTCTTCGATTTTAGGGCTTTCAAAATCAATTTGGGGGTTTCGTATAAAGGGTTTAATTCTTCCCTGGTGTTCGATTGATCTATCGTTTCTTCATTTTCTCTCCTCGTTATTTTCTTTTGATTAGTGTTGTTGTTTGTTACAGATGGATCCCGCAGAAGAGAGAAGAGATTCAAAGAGGCGACAGGAGTACATGGACATGGTGAGATACGTGGCTGATTCTGAATACGGGATTCCGACAGCGTGTCCGTGTGGTGGGGAAATCATTCACGAGGTTCGGGGGAAGGCCGAGTACGACACTCTTCCTGGGAAGCGCTTCTTCACGTGCAAAAATTACGAGGTAAATGGGTTATTGTATCTCCTTGCTCTATATTGTTTGTAATTTGAGTATTACTGATTTGTGTTCATGTTGTATACAAGGTTGATGGATTGCATTACCGTCAGCCTTGGGTGGTTGGTGTCGAGCAGGAGCTCGAACGGCTGAGTAACCGTGTGGTGGAGGCTGAGCAGGTGATGAAGGAGTTGTCAAAGATTGTTGCTTTTAAACAGATTGAGACACTTGAGGTTAGTTTGTTGTACTTAGTCGACTCTCTATTGAATAAGTTGCTAACACGATTCCTTCATTTTTTACATGTCCAGGCACAGGTTAAAGACCTGACTGAGCAGGTTGATAACCTCACGGTGCAGGTCCAAATCTTGGAGAAGGTCTGCTTTGATTGAAATCAAAAGGTAACACTCAATTGCTCCTTCTAAAAGAAGTTGAAAGTGAACTAGTATTAGAGTTAACTAGAACTTTGTGAATGTACCCGTGTCTAGTGGTTGATATAGAACTAGAATTAGAGCTAACTAGTTCGGTTAAAACTGAAGTAAAACTTTCATTAATTCGTTGTAGGTTGTTGGTGAGTGTGATGAATGTGATTGTACTTAGCTTTAGTAGATTTTTTCGACTGATTTGATGTGTAACTACAACTTGCTTGTGTGCAATGAATGCTCTTTGTGTTTAAGTAGTTGTGTAATTAACTAGGTAATGAATGCTTTATCCAAAACTAGTTTAAATAGAATCTAAATTTCCGCTTCTGAAAACACCACAAGTACTTTAGAAACCTAAACCTCAATGGATCATCCCTCCCAAAACCATTCCGGATCCGTTAACATGTTTACTTCCCAGAGAGGCCAACCAATAGACTTAGATTCTTCAGAGGTGCCTCTCTCACAAAACCATTACGGTTATGTAAACATGTGATGCTGGCGTATGGTCAATCAGGTCAAAAGTGTATGGTCAATACACTTCAAAAGTGTACAGCAGCAATACGTATGCTGGCGTATGGTCAATCAGGAGATAGCTATGACGAATATCTCCGACTAGGTTCAAGTACTGCCCTTTTATGTTTGGATAATTTCACCACTGGGATAATACAATTGTTTGGAGATGAGTTTCTAAGAAGACCTACAGCTGATGATCTTCAACGATTATTGGATCTTGGAGAGGTACGCGGGTTTCCAGGAATGATAGGCAGCATCGACTGCATGCATTGGGAGTGGAAAAACTGCCCAACAGCTTGGACAGGCCAGTACACACGTGGTTCAAGAAAGCCGACAATTGTGTTAGAGGCGGTGGCATCACAAGATTTATGGATATGGCACTCATTTTTCGGACTTCCAGGTACCCTCAACGATATTAATGTTCTCGATCGCTCACCGGTTTTTGATGACATTGTACAAGGTCGAGTTCCTAAAGTTAATTTCAAGGTCAACAACCACAACTATCGTATGGCTTACTACCTTAGCGACGGCATTTATCCAAAATGGTCAACATTTATCCAATCAATCTCACTTCCTCAAAGTCCACAAGCAGCGTTATTTGCTCAACATCAAGAGTCCGTCAGAAAAGATGTCGAACGTGCTTTCGGAGTATTGCAAGCGAGGTTTGCAATAGTTAAAAACCCAGCATTACTATGGGACAAGAAAAAGTTAGGAAGGATTATGAGAGCTTGTATTATACTGCACAACATGATAGTGGAGGACGAACGAGAAGGATTCACTCAGGGTGATATAACGGGATTCCAAACAGGAGAGTCAAGCAGAAGTTCCCATGTTGATGTCATCTCCGCTACCGAAAGCCTTTCTAACATTGGTCAAATGCGTGCCATTCGCAATCAAATTCGGGATCAACAGATACATGATCGTTTAAAAGCTGATTTAGTTGAAAATATATGACAAAAGTTTGACAATCAAGATGAATAATCTTTCTATGTTTATGATTTCTCTATGTATTGAATAATTTATATAAAAATAAAAATTAAGTTTTTATTTTTATTTTAATTATTTTTTTATTCTAAGAACTCCATTTCGGATTCATTAATGGAGGCTTAATCTCAATACAGGTTCATCACTATTACTGGTCCCACACGAAAATTAATAAAAAATTCCAATGAATCCCAGGAGGGAGTTCATTAATGTACATGCTCTAATAGTACACAAACTTCTCGTTAGATTATTGATAACTAGGGGTGTGTCCGCGCTTCGCGCGGAATTTTATTTCATTATTGTTAAGTATGATTTTTGCATTGTGTGGTCATCTTTATTTATTAAGAGCATTATTTTGTATTTTTGTTGTATTATATAGTAATAGGTGATATGTTAGTAGATTTTTTGTTTGTTTGTCAATAATGTGTTGTTGTGTGCATAGTAATACTTATTAGTGGTGAAGTAAGTCTCTGATTTAAAGCATATTGAATATTAATAATTTTGTATTTAAACATTTCTTTTATTTAAAATTTAGAGTTTCAGCGTTAAAATTGTATTTTATTTTTTTCAATTATTTGAATGTTATTATTTTAAGATATTTTGTACCATTTCCCTATGTTTTGACATTGAACCGTCACAATTTATGTATTTTCGTTTACTGTTTCGGCGGTGATGTGTTTCTCACAATCACCGGAAAAGGATTCACCTTTGTTCTTCCTCATCTTTTTCTCGTGTGAGATTATCTAGTATTTGTTATAGATCTCTGTTTTTAAGTTTCCAGTTGTTCGGTTGTTTCTCACGGCATTGTAGGTTGTTCCTGTCAATATTGGATGCTTCTGTTCTTCCTTAGATTTTGACTGATGTTAGGAAGTGCATCTCCTTGAGTTGGGTCAGAGTTTAGTCGTCTTTGATGTTGTGTTTTCTCGTCGTTGGCTTACCGTTGATAGTCCATGTTTGTCTTAGTTTTCAAAATCAGATTTTTGGTGATCTGACTTTTATGCTCTTTTCCATAGCTCGAGGACGGTTCTACGGTTTGCTGATTTCTTTTCGTCTACCCTTCCATCTTTGCTTTCTCATCTCGTTGCAGCTCTCATCACTGCTCGAGTCTCTGGTGGCTCTGCCTTTCGCCATGTTTGCCACTCCAAGTTTGGATAGTGTTTTCCTCCGTGTATGTTCTATAGGTTTGAAATGTTAATTCTGGTCTCAAGCTTGTGCTTTGGTTTTTTGGTGGTTGGCTTCATTCTTCCTCTTTCGGGTTGTTTCTCTTCTTCTCCAACTTCTCTGATTATAAGTGTGCTGAGTTAATCTCTTTTAGCCAGAGCTTTGTGGCTCTTCACATGCATAGGCGTCTTGTTTGTGCTTGTTTAGTTTGTGAGGTACTTTTTACCTCTTAGTTGATGATTATTCTTCCTCTAATCCGCTTTCTTGGTTCTTTGCATTGACCTTTGATCGTGCTCCTTTGTGTTCGAGGGATTGTTTTATCTCAAAGTTTATCTTTTCTACCATTTTCTAACCTTTTTTCTTATTGCCAAGACATTCTACTATAAAGTGAGGTCTAGTCTTTGTTTTTTTTTTATCTCTTTTCAGTTATAGATTTTTATTGAATTAGTGTTACTTTGGATTTTACTTTTCTATTATGATTATGGAGGTTTTATGTTTAGATTATGTGTTGTGCTGTAATTTATTTTTCTTGTTTTGGTTAATAATAAATAAATATATAATTTTTAAGTGAAATAATAAAAATAGTAAAAAAATAACAAAATAGTAAAAGTTTATGTTATTTTTAATTGTGAATAAAATAAATATTTAAAATATATTTATTATTTTACTTTTTATTCATCTTTCATTTTCATGACTAATAAAATAGATTATAAAAATTCAAAAGATGATGGTTAGTATGAGAATGATTAAATGTGCACAATTAAAAAATGATGAACCAAATTGCAACAATTAAAAAAAAGAAGAACCTAAAATATAAAAATAAAAATAAAAGAGGACATTTGTCAACAAACCCCTCTTCCACATGTCACATGAAGAGAGAAAAGTCTATTATATATATATAGATATTTACCTCGCAATAAATCAAACCTCCTAATCTTGAATTGGTGCGTGCACATGCACTCCTTTTTTTTACATCACTAGATTGTTTGAATACACTTTATCTAGTTAAATTTATGTAAAACATATTGAACAAGTTTTGACAGTTAGGTAGAAACGATGTAGCAAGGTAATTTAAGGCATTCTTATAACATTTTTATCTGACATTTCAAATGCCGTTCACTGACCGTATACGAAGTTTACATACGTTGAAACATAGTTGGCACTTGGCCCCGACAAAGGATTGGTTAGTTTTCGATTCAAACATGTGGTGAACCCTTTTCTAGACTTAGACCCCACCAATCTCGACAAAGACTTGCCATAAACGTCCTCTTCATGTAATCTTCCACTCCTTTCCTAAAAAAAGATATTTTGCATATCTTTTATTCGTGAAGGAGATATTTTTCGTTTCAAATTTGACAAAGTTGTAAAAGTCGATAATGATATCTCATAAAAGTACAAATAAAATGTGAAATAATAATCTTCATTATAATAATACTAATAAAAAAAGACACATCGGAGATTGGAGATATTTTTCTTCCGGATATTTATTTCTCCTTTTTAAGTCTCCCTTTTCACGAACCGACCCTACAAATAATTCAAAAGAAACGTATCGCAAGAAAATTCATAAATAAGAAAAATATAGAGTTTATAGTTCTCTAGCACAGATTAGTTAAATATGAAAATAACAAATAACTAGTTAACATTGAGTTTAGGCTAAAAGATGTAGAGAGAAGAAGGAACAAGAGAGAGAGAGACACCTTGAAACGAGGTCGTTTATCAGCGTTGAGTTTTCGGACCTGATACCTTATCTTCTTAGAGAAGAGCCTACTCTGTCTCTTCTCTTTGTACCTTAACACACTGGCTTCTCTTCTCGTGTTTCTGTCTTCATCCATCACCGGCACTTCTCCCCTCTGGACACACTCTAAATCGTTAATACTAGTTAATCAAGATTACATCACTACTCATAACTTGCACAACAAGTAAGAGATTCAAACAAACTCACATAAAGGGCATTGGCCGGAGCTATTAGCATTGAGTTATCTGTCCAGAGAGGTTGCTGGCGACGATCAGACCAAGCATCAATAACTTCTTGATGGTTAAGATTCAGCTTCAGACCCAACTCTCGGTCTTCATAATCCGTAGACATATTATCCCAAAACCCAGAACTCGAGCCTTCGTGATCCGTACTCAAACTCTTCTCTTCTTCCTTCACGTCTTCTTCGTCCTCTTCTTCTTTCCAGAAGTCCCAGTTGAGCTCATGAGAGCAGCTTAAACTGTCCATGCTGATGTCGAAAATGCCGTCGAGATCGTCCATAGAATGGTTGTGGTGATATTGAGAGAAAGCATTTATAGACTCGAAGGTAGAAGAAGGTCGATGATCAGCCTCTTCTTCTTCTTGCTCTTCTTTCTTCGGTAACCTTTGTGTATCCATATGTGTCTTATCTTTTCCTCCACTCTTATTTTTTGTTTTCTTAGTCTATCCGAGCAGTATACCAAAAACATAGATATATACATAGATATTATTACAGAGCTAGGTTACTTTTTATACTTTAAAAACATGTGATGCAATTGAATCGATGTGGCATCTTATCCCAAAAGTGACGGGATAATCACAAGCTGATTGGCTTTGAGAGTCCAGCTTGGAATCCTAGTCGTGGACCTCTCTTGGAGCTTACTAGAGACCATTTCTTTCGAATAATATAATAAGTATTCAAAATATCTACGGAAACAATTGAGTACTTATATAGCATGTTTAAGACATGAAGCATATGAAATTGGTTGAAATAATAATAAAAAAAATTAGTTAAAGACTTTCGACTCAAATTTGATGCAAAGAAATCTATGATGATTCAAAAGCTCATCAATGCGGTTAAGCTTCCTCTTTTCTTCTCTTAAAAAGATGTGACATCTTCAGTAACATCTCTCAGCTGTGATGATTGATTGAAAGCTGACCTGTATTTGAAAGGGGAGGGATGCATCAACCAGAGCGAGAAAATGGTTCCATATCTCTAACCATCTGAGTACTACGGAGATGTTGTAACATCCGTTTATTACGCTTACTTATTCCTTCTCTGAACAAATTGCTACCTGTGGAGTCTAGATTTTTAATTGGTCTTGTTTGTCTGCTTAGAATCTTGAGTTCCTTGCTCCTCAAGTACTCTGCACCTTGTGCCTGAACTGTTTGTGAATTAAGAAATTACTCATAGACACTCTGTTAAAAGTTTCCATCCATTCAGAAATTTCAAGATCGCAATGTACAACTCAGTGAATCCTCCAATTAACAGTTTTATTACAACTCAAACAAAATGAATTAAAATGACAATGTAATACTCTGTTTTTCTTGGGATATCCAAGATGAAAGCAATAAAAAATGTAGTTGAACTCGGTTCGAGGTAATGAATTATAAGCAACACACGGTAAAAATGAAAATACCTGAATGTGAAGATGTTAACGACGCAGCCGAATCCCTTAGTCTCCTAACATTCTCAGCAGCATCCAAAGTCTCAGAATACTCTTCTGATGTTGGTTCAATAATACTATCCCTCTTAAGGCCCAGCAGCGCATTTTCAGAGGCCTAGGTCAAGGTCAGCAAAAGGAAAATGAACACATATACACTTCACAAAAGAAAGAGGAGATCAGGAGATTTTGTTTCCTCTTTTCATGTATACAACCATTGATCAAATTAGTATGGGAATATTCTCTGATCGTTCAAGCATCCAAAGCTGCATAGTAAGTTCTTTTTTTCATTGAGCATGTACTTGAGATTCTCTAACCCTTCCCTCTTATGTGAATACATCACACCATTACTAAGAGCAACGAAGTCATTTAATTACAGAAGAGAGATTACTTTACCTTTCTTGCAATACAAGGGAATCCATGCTCCATAGACTGGACTGCAAAATTGATCCACTCCGAATGTGAAACTCTTAACCACAAACAGCTAGGGGACTTGATCTCCCTCAAAGTTAATGCCTCATACTTCATAGCTAAACAACTCTACTATACATATAACAACATCAGATTCATACATAAGCAATTCGAGAACAGAGCACAAATCAATCTGCTAGCTGAGAAGCTCAAAGATAATTTCCAGAATCTATTCAAATCGAAAAGAACATAAGACACAAACCTCTGTATCACCAACAAGAGCGAAAGCACGAGCGAAGAATTCAAGTACGGAGAGCTTCGCAACGACGGATTCTCCCGCGAGCTCGCTGAATATGACAGACGATTCGGATCTCATGAAATCTCTCAGTCGGGATCTAATATCGGAAAACAATTTCGCACTCGTTGCGACGAGATTCAGCTCGAGAATCCGAAGAGACTCTTCATCGAACCTGCGAAATTTTAGCGAGAATATAGAATCGATTCAAGCTAACACGAAACAGAAATTGAGATTTTCAGGAGAATATCGGAGGAAACGATTAGAACCTTCGATCTTGAATCCGATTGAGAAAGAGATAACTCTGATCAGCGATCGTCGACTCTGACATTATTCTCAGAGAGTAATTGGGGGTTCAAATTATTTTAGTGTGCTTTGATTTGAATTGTGTGGCGCATGTTAATCGCTCATTTCGACGGCGCATGTTATGAACTGGTGTAGGAAAAGCTAGTTAATGGGCCCGTTAATAAGTTTTAGATTTACGCTAGGCCCGTTATATAAGCAGGGCCCACAACCACAGACGGGATTAACTCGCAAGTGCCGATTTCTTCCACCGGTGGACAAGAATGGTGAAAGGACGCCAAGGAGAACGTGTTAGGTTAGTTCTTCATCGATTCAGTCTCTACTTGAACTTCATATTGCTACCGATCTTCGCTGAAACATTTATTTATTTACCCAATTATTTGCTTCATTGGATTTTTGTTTCCGTTGTGATGCAGGCTCTATCTACGTCAGATGAACCATACTTGGGTACAAAAGGGGCGTCTAATAAACTTTATGACCTTAGATTTGTTGGTTATAGTATTCAAATGCTTTAGTTAGTTACAAAACAGTTCAGGATTACCTGTACGATGTGAATATGGCTTGATCGTTACCGGTTTTGCTTAATAGTTATCGTTAAATGGGCAATGTGATGTTGTTCCTGTGTCCTTGAGGACGTTTTATGCGCAAATATGATGAAAAGGTCAAAGTCAGACCAGTTTTCAAACACGTCTCTGATCCAAGTCGAAGGAGTTAAACACCACAGAGGAAGGGACATGGTACAAAGGGAAACGTATGGCTTACATCTACTAGGCTAAGACCAAGAAGAACTACCGTTGCATTTTGGGCAAAGTGACTAGGCCTCACGGTAACAGCGGCGTCGTTCGAGCTAAATTCACATCCAACCTGCTTCCTAAATCTATTGTACGCCAACTTGCATCAACTTTTGTTCCTAGTTCCAATTGTGTTTAAGGTTCTAACATATTGTGATTGTCTTTGACAGGGAGCTCGAGTTCGACTGTTTATGTATCCGAGTAACATCTAAAGCTGGCTTGGCTTGGCTTGTTGTCCGAAAGTATCTTCTTTAATGTTTGACTCAGTGTTTTGGCGAATCAATTTTAGATCTTTATTCAAAACGTTAGCACAGCACAACATCATTTTGCAAATTAGTTGACCATGTCCATGTCCAGTGAGGCACGTGGCGTAGGAATGTACACGTGTCTTTGATCATTTTACAACCATATCTTCATCTCTTTCGCTCTGAAACATTGAAGATATCGAATAGTATTCAGAGACACAACAGCTTTTGTCTTTGCATCTATGGCGTCGATCAAACTTCTTCTACTAGTCTGCTACGTCTCTCTTCTCTGCCTTGCATCATCATCATCATCTGATTTTTCTGGAATATCTCAACCATCTTCCTCGCCGAAGGTCTCCCTCGGCCTTTACTATGAATCTCTCTGTCCGTACTGTTCGTCCTTCATAGTGAACCACCTCACAAAGCTCTTCGAAGACGATC
Source organism: Brassica juncea (assembly GCA_018703725.1). Taxonomy (NCBI): domain Eukaryota; kingdom Viridiplantae; phylum Streptophyta; class Magnoliopsida; order Brassicales; family Brassicaceae; genus Brassica; species Brassica juncea. The sequence continues at coordinate 13,797,096 of CM031940.1, forward strand.
TCATATCAATCGTCGATCTCCATCTGTCTCCCTGGGGCAACTCCAAGCTCCGCTCCGATAATGTCACAATCGCCTGCCAGGTCTTCCTTGCTTCTTATTCACGAAATAAATCGATATATCTTTTTATGATGATATTAAGCGATATCAAGCATAATTGTTGCAGCACGGTGCATACGAATGCTTCTTGGACACCGTCGAAGCTTGTGCGATTGATGCTTGGCCTGAATTGGTAAGTTACGATGATGATGAGATCTCACTGTAGACTTCACATTTGTAGCGTTAGCCTTCTTTTGGGAAGGCTTAGTTGTGTGAATAAATGGTGACGCTTTCGTTTTGCAGAGCGATCATTTCCCGTTCATCTACTGTGTTGAGAGCTTGGTGATTGAACACAAGTACAAAAAGTGGGAGACTTGTTATGAGAAGCTCAATCTGAACTCAAAACCTGTAGCCGATTGTCTCAACAGTGGGCATGGGAAAGAGGTTAGTCCCTTGGCTTGTGTTTATGGACATAACGGTTCTGCAGTGGTGTTATTTAGTTGATGAATGAACACAGGAGGATGTTCTGAGGTGTTTTTATACTTTTATATACGCACTTTCATGTTAGATCATACGCAGTGTCTGATGTGTGTTTTGAAGCTTCTGGGTTATGATTCACAGATAGGTGCATTGCTTTCTAATCTTTGTTTTTTTTTCACTTGCTGCAGCTTCAGTTGCAGTATGCTGCAGAAACGAGTGCACTTGAGCCGCCTCATAAATACGTTCCCTGGGTAGTCGTGGATGGTCAGCCACTTTATGAGGTTCGTTTAGTATTCTTCTTTGTAAAATCTGCTGAGTTCTTACTAAACTCTCTTATTTTATGTATTATGAATCATATCTCTATATTCATGTAGCAGTCCTTTAGATGTACGATTGATTTGGAATTTGGTTGTGCAAAACGTTGGATTTAGTTTCTCTAGGGAATTGGGCATATTGCAGTTCAGAATCAGGGTATTGTCGTAGCTGTAGGTAGCAAACGGGAAGTGAATTGTCTCCAGGAGATTCTCATGATCAATAAAGGATGAATGCACTGCATAAAATGGGAACAGAAGTTCTCTGTATGTGTTTGTGCTTCATGTTTCTTAGCTTTGAACTTACCTCTGTTTTTCTCTATGTATTGACTGCAGGATTATGAAAACTTCATAAGCTACATCTGCAAGGCTTACAAAGGTAATAAAGTGCCTGGCGCGTGTGCCAAGTATTCTTCCATTCGCAGTGTCAAAGTGAATCGCTTCCCTCTGGTTTGCCGGAAAGGAGTCAATACGATGTGGGATTTGTGGGAACGTATCAAAACCTCTTTGTTGTCGTACATCGGCGACGTCACAGGCTTGCTATAAATAACTTTTCTTTCTCTGTTGTGCTATGTAGCAATGATAACGTCATGAAAAGCTATATATAGATTCTGAGCAATGATGAAAATTATTGTTTCAGAATTGTATGTTTGTTGGGTTTGTGTGAATGACTTCGAGTCTTAAAATATAATAAATGGAACAATTCGTTTTCAAAGCAAAGCATATATATGTTGGGTTCCTCCTCGTCTAACCATCTGATTCGGTCCAAACTGGTCATGCACCGGTACCATCAGTAGCGGAGGAGAGTATTAGAACAGTAACGTCAGGACCGTGACCCACTACTCGCTTCGACGTTGACCATAACAATAATAATATATTTAAAATGTGTGTTATCTTACGAAATTACTGGAAGGTGTACTAATGCATTGAATCGGTTTGAGAAAAAACAAACATATTGTTAATCTCATTACAATCGCTAGTTAACACATCGTTTTCAACTTGTCAATTTGTTTTCTGTTATCAGTAAGAAATAAAACAAAACTGCTCGTAAATTGATTTTTAATTAGCACATAGCAATTCTATTGATAGATATCAAACACCTTGCATGTATACATATTCATCGTCCATGAATATCCAATATACAGGCTAGTTTTGATTAGAATTTTTCAAACAGGTGCTTTATTTTATAAAAAAAAAAAGAAGTATGGAAATATATCAGGTTAATTTATAGTCGCGTAGAGTCTAGATATGAGGCCCGGTCTCTACATATCATGTCAAGATGATGAGTTTTAATCAACATATGACTTTGAATTGTTCTTGTTTCTGGAGACGGCCGCCTGTCGCCGGAAGATGGTATAACGCCCCGACCGCCCATGGCTAATGGGCCACCCACGCCCGCTCACTCGGCCCGTGGGCCCCATCCCATCCGACGGTCGGTCGTTAAATTTCCGAAGGCTCGAGATCATTGTTTACTGACCCTGCAATCACCACCTGACCTTTCTCCGTGCTTTGGCCTCACTCACACGCTATCGCGAATCACTTCCCGATAGGTCACCCATCCTTCCACTACTCCAGCTCAAGCACGCTTAACTCTGGAGTTCTTTCAGGATGTGCTCCGGAAAAGGTAAGTCAACTTTGGTGACATAGGTAGCCAAATCAATTCTCTTAAACCTTTCCACATATCACAACTCGGGATGTTACAGATGGGTCCATAAATGTTTGCTCTAGACTTCTAGACGTCTCCGATCAAAAGGAAATTTAATTAATGTAACCTAATTGGTTACAAGTTACAACCTTACAGAGATATTCAAATAATAATATAGTAGACTATAAAACTAACATGGCTTGGCTGTTGGCTCGTCCTTATCAAAGATCATGTGCTGATTAGGAACAAAACAAATTTAGATCATGACTTTCAAGGACCACAAGTTCTGTCTAGCCTATCTTTAATAACTAATCTAGGGCAAAAACTCTCTCAAATATATAGAGTCGTAATGCAATCGCTAAAGTTCCATATTTGCTAAGGCGACATTTTATTTAAACATCTCAAGCTAACGGTCTCGGAAAACTATTCGGTCTTGTAATGGTTAACTAAAAACTACGTTCATAATAACTGACGTCAAGAAAAGAAGCCTACTCCGATTATTTCACTATTGTTTACTAAAGCATATGGTTTTAACTTTTAAGACACACGTGTGTGGAAAGACGCGTACTAGGACACAGTAAGAGGCCTTATGTTGGTCGGACATCGAGATAAGCAATACTTTCTCAACTCTCACGAGTCGCGATCTTGTTCTATTCATCTGACTTTTACCATCTTTCCAAGGTTATTTACGTACACGTGCGCGTGTACGTATCTTAAAACGCATACGTACATCTGCTATTCATGAGAGTATATAGACACAAAAATAAAAATGTAAACCAATATGTGACTAAAAGAAATAACTCTAGAGATATTGAGTTATATATTTGGCATTTTGTACACAAATTTGAATGGAAAAGAGAGTATTATACATTCATTTTAGAAAATGCTAAGTCGTTTAAATGCATACTGGTGTATATGACACGATTCAAATAATCATCGATGTATGATTAATGTATACAGTATACGTATACTTACCTCTTTCGTACTAATATATAAATACATACGCAAGCTGAAAGAAACCTCCACCCAACTCTTGTAATCTTCATCTTATTCTTCGCTGATTCCTGAACTCTTCCACACAAGTTAATTTAAATTCCATGATTGTTTAGATGATACCGTTTGATCATAAAAGCAAGATCTTTAATAATTCAATTGACAAAAGAAAACTCTTAATAGTTCTTATAGAAAATAAAATACATTATAGTACGGAAGGTGTGAGCTCCATGCTTCATATAACAAGAAAACTAATTAAGATGATATAATAATTTATATTTAAGGCGGTACAGCTTCGGCGACAGACGGATCACTGACGTTACAACCACCACCACCTCCTTCGCTTTGTCTCGACGGAGCAACCTCAATTCTAGCGGTGGTAACAGTTGGTGCCCGTTTCCGTTTCTTCTTCTCGTATGGAATCCCACGTGCCTTGGCTTGACCTTCTCTGACTTCTCTCAAGTAAATCCTGACCGCACGTGCCGCGAACGGGTTAGAATCAGGCCGTCCGCCGTTCTCCTCGTACGCAGCTCTCAACCGTCCGATCAGAGCATCGAGAGATCCCCAGGCTTGCTTGAGAGGACAAGCGCAAGGAGAGGGAGGCTGCTGGTGGCCGAAGTAAGGACAGGTCTCCACGTGGACTTTGGTCTTGCCGAACTGATCCAGGTACTTGAGGAATTCGATCACGTGCGCTCCGCTGCAACGCGACAACGCGAGAGGCGGCTTGTGGTTCTTGAGGTACTGCAAGAACGTGTTCCAGTCGCGTCGTTTCTGAGACTCGTACCTGCTAGGGGGCGTCGCCGGCGGTGAGTAGGGCGTTGCGGAGGACGGACCCGGATCACCTCCATGTTGTTGTGACCCCGAATCAGTCGATTCCATCAAAACTAGGGTTTTTTTTCTTGGTTTCTTTGAGAGAGAGTTTTTATTTAGCGTTGGTTTTGAGAATATAGGGAGTCGAGAATTTAGTGTTTTAAAAGAGAGAGAGAGAGAAATGAGAGAAAGAGTGTGAAGTGTTGTTAGGTTTTGGGGTTTTATTTATTTAATTTTCAAGAACCATAAAAAAAGGGAAAAGTTTTGCGTTTTGGGTTGAATGGTGTGAATTCTGAAAGAAGTAGAGAATGAAGAAACAAGAGTGGAAATACAGAAATTCAAGAAACTAAATCACGTGGTCATGGCCCTACTCACAAGCCACTTGATACTTTTACTATTCTATTTAGGTCAAGTGTGGGCCAATTATTAAATCTCTATAACCTTTTTAATTATATTGAAAGCACTATTATTAGGGAAATTTATTTCTATAGTTATCAGAATTATAAACCAATAAGGAAATGTCAAGTATGGAAGATAGCTCTGAATGTTGTAATTAAATTTGTTTGGTTTATATATTTTTCTTTTTTTTTTTTTGTAACAAGTTTATATATTGTTCTGATTAATCTTTTTTTGTGGCTTCATATTGTTCTGAAACTTCTTAGTTAAAAATTTGACGAAGTTCAATTTTTTTTTCTCTTGGCCATTTCCAACCTCGCTCGTTCAAAACGCATATATGTTACAGTGTACTTATTAAAAGATGGAATGGGGCACCGTGTTTTGAATGATATCAATAAAAAGACTGGTTATTTATATGGAATCTGACAAACATAAAAGTTTGAGAATTCAGAGTCGAGTACATCTCCACCATCCAAATATAGAAAAAATAAGAACTGTTTGGGCCCGCGCGCTCTGCACTACATATGCGTACGTGCGTGTGCTTGAAAGTTTTTAAATATTCTTTCATTTTGATATTCTTTTTCTTAATGCAATTATATAGAATCGAAGTCACATTACATGACATCTCAGTTACCTTGTACCTATATTTACAGGTGCCAAAATACATGGGCTTTTCGGAACAGAAATGATCGAGCCATATGTTTTCTTAGAGGCCATCTTGTTTGAATCTTCTTCAGTAAAAATATTACTATTAAATATGTGTAAACAGGTTATATTGTACCATTTACGAATAGAGGTTTTAGTAGGTCAAACTAGCAGTCTAGCATGGAGACGTGTTTTTCATTGTTTCTCAGACTAAATGATTCTTTGTTCTTTTGGCTTCAATGAGTTTAGGTATGCGCATAATTAATTATGGCTACACATATGCTCAGTGTTTCTTGTTGGTTTGCTTTATCCAATAACTCAGTAAGAGATTAGGTACTGTCCTTTTGAACGATAATTAAACGATCCGGATTGTCCAACGAGCCATCCCTATCCCTACGATTCAAGCAGCCGGGTGTATAGCAGGCCACGACTTTTACAAGCCAGTTAATTCAATGTACTTAAAAGTCAGAACATCTTCAATCTACCTCTATATTTTATTTTGAAATGGAATTTAGAGTAAAAAATATTACAATTCTATTTCATTTATAAATCCATAACATAGTAAAAAGAGTTTATTTCATAAATGAAATAATGCTTTTATTTTTATTTATTACTCTATTTTTAACTCTAAAATAGAATAAGATAGAAGAAAAATCCAACTTCGTTATAAAGTCATTCTATTTCTTTTAAAAATTTTAAGTTTTACTTTAGAATTGATTTTATATAAGAATCGACAAAATTATATATGTGTTTGTTTGTACAGCTCTGCTTGAACTAGGGTTTTATACAAGAAAGAAAGAGGAAAAAAAATTCACCTCGATCATTTTTAATTTTACTCAATCTGTTTTCCCCCAAAAAATATCTGAAATTTTAACTAGTTAGTATACTAATATCGAAGCTGTTATGTCGTTTGTTTTATTCCATTTGTCTGTTTCTTACTCACTGCACATCTTTTTATTCTACTGTGGAAATTGAAAGTTTAAAACCATAATACGAAGAGGAAAATAAAAGAGCAAAATGATCAGGATCCGATGCTTATTGTCTAGCACTAAAATAATTACTTAATTAAGATGCCATAGAAGTCAATGATGTAGCCCCTACAATGTGTTTATAAACAATAAAAATATGAGTAGAATGATAAAATTAAATTCAAATTATTGGTTGTTGGTGCTTACGACCCACCACCCACACACATCAATATCTTTATAACGACTATTCAATCTCATTTTGTTGCCTGGTGGATGGTGATCATATCAAAACTATCAGTCTTTCCAATGTCTATGACAACTGTCCATTTTGAAAACTTGAGTCCATTTTTTGTTAATTTATTTTGTTAGAACCTCAATTTAATTCGGAAAACATATTACAATAAATGATATATAACAGTTATGAATCCATATATATATATATATACTTAAAACACATGAAAATGAACATATTTTTGAATTTTTGAAAACACGACAATATATAATACAATACATAGTAGAGAATGATTGAGTGTTGATCATATGAGTTAATCTTATGGTCATATAATTCCATATGAAACCTATAATGATACATATATCACTGTCTATTGAAGATGACTATTCAACGCAAATGCAAGATTTGGTGTATTGTGTGTTGAATGAAGAAGAGACAGAGAAATGTGATTTAGTAAAGTAGTGATGCATTAGTTTACTGGTATAGTCTCTTTATTCTATAAATACTCAAATTCCACTGAATTCACAAATTATTGGAACTATAATTTTTTAAACTAATAGATTTGTTTAAATTATAACAATACATATAAGGTTCAACAACCACACACGAAAAAAATTCTAGTTCAAAGAAAATGATCAAGAGAAAATTAAAAATGAAATTAAAAAAAAAAGAACGTTTTGGTGTCTCATCCATCATCCTGATTTTATGGAGGAGTTGGAATATCATGGAGACAAAACGAAGAGATATGTTTCCAATAGCAACATTTAATTAGACCAGACTATAGTTTAGGCTTACCATTTTTAAAGACAACTCGATTATGTGCATTAGTGACTCCAGGTAATTAGGAGAAAAAAGATAATTATCTGAAGAACATAAGAAGTAATTATTACCATTAGAGAGTTTTGGGGTCTATTTTTGTGGGACTTTAGTTTTTGTTGTGTGCGAAAAAAGTTCAACGGCCGCCGGAATCGAGAGGATCCATACATGTTTTGACAGAATTATCGAAAAAAATAAGAGACTAGAAAACTCCTTTAGTTTAAGATTTATGTTGATTTGTGATTGGAAAGATGCATATAATATTTTCTAAGCTTTTAAATAATTTTATAAATTTTATTCTTAGTATAAGGAAGTAATTGATCATATAAGAAAACTGCATAAAAAATATAAATACTTATACATGATTCTCCCATGAGATAAATTTCCTAAATTAAGATTAGTAATGTACAACATGCTAGAACATAGTCTCATTGTTCAGTTAGTTAGATCGTTGGTCTTATGAGCCGAATGTCGCGGGTTCAAGACCCAACGAGACCTTGTGCATATGGATTTTTTTAATTTAAATGTTAACCTGACCATTTAAATTTATTTCTTATCAATCGTGGTAGCTTATTCTACTTATGTTCATCAAGTTTCTTACCATTAGAAACAAACATTAGTTAGTAGGAATAAATATTTCGATTTAAATTTCAGCTTTGGTTTGAGTTCAGTTCAGTTTGGTTTATAATTTGGATCTAAGAAAATTTAACCAAAATCAACCAAAATGAGTTTAGTTCGGTTCGTATTCAGTTCGGTTCGTATTCAGTTCGGTTTTAGTTCGTTTTGGTTTGTGTTTGGTTCGATTTAATATGATTTTGTTTGTGTTTGATCAGTTCAGTTGAGTTGGCTTTTTAAGTTTGTTCTAATTTAGTTATAAAAATATAATTTACAATAACATAAAACAAATTATCATTTGATACTAAATCAATATTTTCTTCGTATTTGAATGTAAAGAAAAACATTACAATAAAAATGTAAGAGGTATAATCCAATAATTTTATATTACTATCTCTAAACCTAATATAAATATCATTGATAATTTTTTGGTTTTGAATGAGATTCACATTTCTCTATTTTACTTTTAGTTGTGTTTCTTCTATTCATTTAGAAATAAAATATATAAAATTATATTTAGTTGCTTAGGTTAAATGGTTCAATATCTTAAATTTTTATGTTATTAATATATTTAGTTAATCTTTTTCTTTTAATTACTACGGTTTTTCAGTTTGGTTTTATTTTAAACCGAACTAAATCAAACTATTTGGGTTGATAAAATCTTTTACCAAATGGTTTACACATATATTTGGTTTGGGTCAGTTTAAGTTCGACTAGATCGATTTGGTTTGGTTCGATTTGTTTTTTCCCCCACCCATAAGGCATAGTAATTCCAGTCGGGTTTTATTATTATACGGAAGTTAGTTATTATAAAAGAGGACATAGCATGTTGAAATTACAAGACATTCTTGAGTATAAATAAAAATATTTGATGGATAAAATCAAGAACTGGGAGGCCAACATGCAGCCCAGTGATGTCTGCAAATCTTCTAATTCACAGAGTAAGTAAAACTGTAAAACCTTTGGGACGAGAGTTGTGGTTGAGTCTCGACGTAATTTGTGATTGTTACTTTCAGTCCATGAGCTTGTAGCGCTTCTCTTGCACACCCGAAACTCCCATCTGTATCTCTATGATAGTATGAAGTGGCATCTGTTGAATACATTATAGATGTCAATGCCTGTTATTATTATGTGTCCGTATAAACTATTTAAAAGCCTATCCATCACTCAAATGGTTTTATCATATAATCTCATATTTCAGATTATACCTCGATCTGGGGTATTTCTTTGAGAGGGCGGTCCGCAAAATATGCATATAAAGCCCTCAGAACGGCCTGCGTAATAACCAACCAATTCAGGTGAACTCATTGACAAGTCAGATAGTTCAACATGATCAAGTGGATTGTCGACAAATTCTTCAAATACCAGAGCCAATGGTTTTAGACACTAAAACTATAAACAGATCGTTTGGACTATAACCTGGTGAGCTATCACGACGACAGGCGCTCTTTGTCGTTCTAACTCAATGATCACAGGTTCAAGCCTACATTGTCAAAGAAACATTGTTTGCTTGAGGTATAGTTTATGACTGAAGGTCGAAGAAGAAGAGACGAGCATACCGTTGAATTACATCAAGGTAGGACTCTCCACGAGGGTATCTGTATCGCAATTTGTCTTTTCTCCGAGATCTGCAGTCATATGCACCACCACAATATGAGCTATTGATAACCCTGTACCATAGGGGCTTCGATATGCAGTTGAATATGCAAGATGGGATGTAAGTTGGTTTCTTCAGATTTGCAACCTAGTTTCGTGGCTTTATGATAAGCAAAACTATAATATAATTCTATCTAAGTTACAAACGTAGCACCCCTGGCATAAATTTATGTGCCCTTCCTCTGATTCTTTAAAAACTCTTGGAAATCAGAACTGACGAAGTTTTTTCATGTAAACAGATTCTACCAAGTCACTTACTCGTACTCTTCTGGCATGATCTTCTTTATCTCTTCATATGTCATTCCATCGCAAACTCCAGAATTGATCTCGTCCAGGGCACGCCATTGCACCTAAAGATGAAAATAAGAGAAAGTGATTTCTTTGCAGCAACAAGTACAAGACATCAAGAGCCATAAGATATTCTGGCAGTTAGTAAACACCAACCTTAGGAAATCCGACTATGGAACCTGCTGTTAAGATTGTTCTCTGAAGTGTACTAGTCCAAATCTGAAATAGACAACGTCGGTGGATCATTATTACAGTATTATCAAAAGTTTTATGATTTCAAATTAACCAAGTATGGAACTGCTTGATCCTTTGTGGACTTGTGTGGCAAAAAGAGGTTTCAAGGATGGTTCAATGCCTAGGTTGGTGTAGGAAAACAAAATCTTGTTGTCCATGTCCAAATGACCGATATTTATTCTTAATACTGTTTTCCGGAACTTAAGAACTGATATGCTGATTTAGAGGTTGCACAAATTTTACTTAAGCGTTCATTGGTACCCAAGTCAAGCAACAAGCTTCTTTGACACAATTGCAGATACATCAAAATTCAAACATGTTGTAAAAGTCTGCAAAACTTACCGAAGCAGCCTTTTCATTTTTTAGTCGCTTTTCGACAAAGTTGGCTAGTTTCTTTGCATAAATTTTTCCAGATTCACTGCGTTTTAAAGTTGACAAAGGTTATCACATTTTAAACAAGAAACAAAATTTACATGCTTAGAAATTTTAGAAATTTGGAGGTAACTGAGTAAAGACATACCTTATAACACTATCTCCCCCAGTTCGTCCTCTAACATTATCCATACTTTCGCCATGCCGAGTGAGCAGTATTGGTCGTGGGGTGAGATGCGTATTCACCTAATTAAAGGTAAAAAAGCATCAGCTTCTTTTTTTTAGAAAAAATGATCTCGTGATCACTCAACTTATTCTTATTGAATTAGCCAATGAATGTTCTAAATTTTTCATGTTACAAAAAGGCTGAAGGCATTTCAATTAGAAATATGCAAGAGACATGGCTAATTCATACCAAGAAAAATACAATTCTTCCAGGAAGGTAACCACTTATATTGTTCACCTGCAAACAGAGTAGATTAACAGTCAGGAATAGTCAAAACTATAGAGTATCCTATCGAGATCAGTATTAAATGCCATCAGTGGCATATTTCTTCATCAAGCACAGATATAAAACATACTTGTATCTGTCCACCATTACCGCTGACCATATCAATCATTTTGATGTAAGAACCTTCTTCAACAGGCTCATAAACCTGGTAAGAAGACAATAAACCCAACATTTGAATCCAGCACCAAGTCCACAACTTAGTCAACTATGCTTTATCAAAGTAATTAGGACACGTTTAGAAGCTGCAGATTTGTATACCGACCCTCTCATAATTGGCCAAACGGTCTCTAAAGTCTCTCACTCCAGCTTCAAAATCCGTCCTGCAAAAAAGCCTACGGATTTAGTTGACAAGTAAAAAAAAAATTCGACTGGGAAGAGAAAATTAAGTTGCTGAAAGAGGCACCGTACTCTTCTGAATAATCAGGACTTTGCTGGATTTTAAGGCGTATGTTTCTTTCAATAATGCGTTCATCATTGCATAGCGTTTCCAGAAAAATTATCTATGTAAGAGGTAAAGGTAAACAAGTTAACGAATAGTTACAAATTCAATATTAGCCGAAATGGTCATGACAGCATTACGAGCGCTGCATCAAAAGAATTTTTTGAAAGACACACTGTAACCTAAGCATTGGAATCTACATCACAGTATTTCGAAGTTCAGTACCTTACACTTTCCTTCAGCCATTTTCATCAACATATTCCGGCGAACTCGTGTGCTATTAGTTGCATCAAAGATTCCGACCTATAGATGAAAATTTTAGTATGCAAGATATAAAAAACCAGGAAAAACATCTAACTGAAAAATACTTACTTGACCACCATCTTGCATCCAACCTATCATGTCCTCCATTGCAAGTGCTGCTACCTAGTAGCATGTGATATATTAAAACTAAGTGCAAAGAAGATAAATGGTGTTAACACTGATCACTGAAACGAACATCTTCCAATATAACAAATCAAGTTAAAAGTGCCATAGCTATGATGAATTTAGACGCATAAATTAGAAGAGACAGTCGCAAACTGGCTTAACTAAGAAAATTCCAATTACCACCTACCTCGGTTCGTGCCTCTACACCTTCTGGATTGTCCCCTCGAAAGAAATCAGCAGCCTACAGAAAGCTCATTCGTTGTCCATCAGAAATATTCAAAATGGAGGCGGATACTTATCCAATTTAATAATCCAGCTTTACCACGTTAACTCCATGTTTTAGCCGTCGGTACTGTAAAGAAATGGAGCAATGATTGAGTCAATATTTTCCACAAGTGTTGTTAATTACAGAATACGCAGAAAAAGGAACAAATATTTGCAAACCTTTCCAACATTAAAATGTTTAGTATCGTGCCCCAACCAGCGTAGATATCTTGTCAACTTTGCTGCAGTAAAGGTCTTCCCTCGAGCTGGCAAGCCTACCTAATACAATTTGATGGGGGGAATGGTGTGAACCAGAACTTCGGTCTCTATTTTTTCATTTTAAGTTAATATGTTAAAAAAAATAGCCAGCCATCCAGCTCCCAACAATTAAGCGAGTAAACATCAGCTGAAAAGCCTGAAGAAACTATGAACTATATGGCAAATTACCAGAACAATTGCTAGATGTCTATCTTCTTTCGGTCCAAGCATTTGATCAGCAACCGCTCCTGCCGCAACAGCTCCTGCAGCGGCTGGCATTGAATTCTAACAATTTAAACGAGAAAGAGTGAAACTACGTCAAATGATCTTAAATTTAAAATAATCCCATCAGAAATAGAAACTATCTTGCGCCAAACCTTGGTTTGCGCATCAAGTTTGAGATCAACAGAAAAAGAGCTTGCGCTAACAGACTTGGCCAGCCTAGGGGAGCCAACACCACGATCAACAAAGAGTCCCCTTTGACCATCCTTCTGCTGAAAAGGTGAGTGTACTCCTGAAGCTGAATAAGTAGCCGAGGAATCGGGAACAATGACCTTCATTTCCTATGAGTAAGATGTATACCAATACAAAATAAGAAAGATGACCATTTACTATGCGGAGACATCTACCATGCAACTAATCAAAGTGTAGAACCTTTGCAGATGACGATCCATCAGCGATAACATCAGAATGTTTAGGACTGTTCAATGCTGCCTTTGGGGTATTGTCATTAACAAATGAACCAGACGCTGAAAGAGAACGTGGATTCTCAGCATTGTCAGCCGCATAAACAAGAGATGAGTGTGCAGAAGGTGCAGGAGCAGGGACTTCATAATGCTCAAGATCGAGCTCCAAACTTTCTGAAGGACAATTCTGTAAGAAATCAAAGGAAGTGTTCATTTCGAGCTCGGTCAAAAAAAAAATTATATATATCCCCATGGGACCTGTAAAGGACAAAGCACCTCGAGAGCTGTTGAATCAGGATTGATACTGACATCAGGGATTCCACGAACTGTAGAAGGCTGAAAGTTCTCTCTATAAGCTCGCCAGCTAGCAGCAAGATCAAATGGTGAAACTCTGTCAGCATTGATGAAGACTCGAAATTCAAGAATCACATCACCTTCCAGCTTAAAAAGAGCTACCCTAGCATCTCCTTGCAACGAACCACCCGTAAGAAGCCTATTTTCACCTTCCTCCACTATGCAAGGCGTGTTTCTGTACTTTGGCTTCAACAAAAACTTGAAATCCAAGGTCTCTACACATCAAAACCAAAAACCAAGAGAAGAACCTTAGATCATAACATTGGCATCAATCAACTCTATGCTAAACGATCGCCTAATCAAAGTCCTCCAAATCGAGTCAACTCACATACGAAAGAAAGAACAATACCGTGATCAGGAGGAACAACGAAGCTCAGCTCCGAGATTGACGCCGATTCACGTAGCAATGGAAGCTAACAAGAAAAAAAATCAACAAAAGGAGAAACACTATCAAACTACAGATTGATGAATCGGAAGCGATCCAATCGCACAAAGACGAAGAACAAAATTACAAAGTCAAACCGATGCTCACAGCTTTAGAAGGATCCCAAGAGCCGATCATAGGAACAGAGCCGTAGATATGAGGAGTAAGCTCGCCTTGAACCTTAGAGTTCTCCATTTTCAGTGAAACGTAGAGCTGACCTCCTCCGCCGCCATTGGAACCATCGTCCTCTTCTTCATTAGTCTTCGATGCACCCGACCCCATCGCTATTTTGTTTCGTTCTTGGGATTTGAATTTAATGAGGAATCAAACGGATAAGAGAGAGTTGAGAGATCAGAGGAGAAACGAAGCCGCTCCGCAGCTTTTTTCTTCCTTTTTCCGGGAAAAATTATTCGGTTGTTTGATTCTCAGTTGGTATATTAATTGGGATAACCGGATAAGAGCAAATACGTGGTGTTTGGGTTGGGTTTGGTTTGTTTTGTTTTTTGGGCCTATGTTGCTTATTGATCCAGGCCTTAATATATATATAATTTTTTAACACGGCCTTAATATGTATTTATACTATTATATTGTTGGCGAATAAATTTTTCGCCTGGTTCTTATCTTTAATGAATAAAATATATTTTAATAAAAAAATATAATTAGTCTATATTCTCCAAATCTACAGTTGATGTGATGATGTCTTATACATATTCTGATGGTTTATTTTACAAACTTATATTTATTTTTTAAGTTTTAGCCAAAATGATATTTTTAATTTGTATAAAACCAGGATAAACATGTTGTCCCAGTTTTTTTATATATATAACTAGATGTTTTGTCCGCACTTGCGAGTTTAATATAACAAAAATTTGTAAACCATTAGAATAAATTATTTTCATACTTTTGAAATATTTAATAATTAATTAAATATTATTTTTATATACAAGATTTTTTTTATTAAAAAAATATCTTTTATCATGTAAAATAAACTTGAAAATATTAATATATACATAAATTATATATAGGGATTATATTATTTATGATGTAAAATTTCTTGGATAACATAAAATTCTTTTTAGATAATGATGATCATCAAATTAATGAAATTCATTTTTAATTATATAAAAAGTGTGTTCTATTAAAACACTAAAAGTTTACTTAGAAAAAAACCATTTCGTGTTGGTTCATTTAGGGTATTTAAATTCTTTCTGGTTTAGGTTTGGGTTGGTTCATTTTGGATTTGGGTCGGTTCGGGTTCATAGTTCAAATACTTACAAAATATATGTAAATTTTTGGGTACATAACGGGTCTGGATGGGTTTGAGTATTTAGTATCTGAAAAAGATTCAAATTACCTAAAACCCTAAAAAATACTGAAACACGAAAAATACCCTGAAAATCCAAATAAATACACGAAAATATTAAAATACCGAAAATATCCAAAAATTTACTTGAAATCTGATATGAGAATCGAAAATACCCAAAATCTTTTGTGAATGCCCAAAATAATGTTTCTAAAAAATATAATAAAATTTTACTTGAAACCCGAAAATAAAATCGAAAACCTGAACCCAAAACGTAAGTATTCGTAATAACAAAACATATCTAAAATACTCAAATATACCTAATATATACAAAACATTTCAAGTACTTGGATACTCGGTCATGTCCATGTAGGATATTGACTCGAAAAGAGACATGCGGGTCAAAAAAACGAATATGTACTTTTGGCCTAGACCTGAATCCAAACTGCATCTATTTTTCCAGGTCAATTTTAGTTTGATTTTAGCGTTCTGGTAAAATGTCCATGCCTAAGATAGAATTACATAAGAATATATATACAAAATCATAAATAAACTAATTCACAAATTATATTTTTTTTGATAAATTATGCTTTTCAATATAATATAACTTTGTAACATAATAATGTATAATTTTAAAATACTAATTCATAATCTTTGTTTACAATCCAAAAAAAATATCCGCATCTTCAAGGGATGGATCAAAATCTAGTATTTAGTTAAGAATAAACGCCATGGTTCAAGTTTAAGTCAAAACTTCTCTCTCAATATACATATATATATATATATTCAACAACATTTATACAGCTTGAAACAAAATATAACATCTTCTTAATATAAAACAGTAACAAGTAACAAATCCCACCAAACTATTTTGTTTGGTCGGGCCAAACTTGAAGTAGACAGAAGCTCGAAACTCGTAATCACATTTGCCGTTGTGAACCCTCTTCATCCTCTTCGCCGCCCTTGTTCCTCACTTAAGGTTTGTATTGCATAGCTTCTCAACTGTAAATTGAAGGGAAAATGTGAATCAATTGCAACAGTATCTGAATCACTGTATGTATGCAGAGCATAATCGTGTTCGACTTAACTTACCTCACAAGTCATAATGACCTACCATTGAGTCTTTGGTATATTCAAAATGTACCCGATGGTCAGTCCTAGGATGATTCCAGGTGCTAAGCCTATGGCAGCTGCAGTCCAGCTTAATACTCCTTCATCTTCTTCTTCCTTCGATCCTAGTTCTTGTGATTGCTCTTTTCCCACGTTATCTCCGCATTTTTCACTGAGAGGAAGACCACATAGTCCAAGGTTTCCTTCAAAAGATGAAGCAGATTGCGTCTGAAACTGTGTGCTTTGAGGTATCGGACCCACGAGCTGGTTGTGCGAAACCGTGATGTTGGAAATAGAGGTGAGGCCTCCGAGAGCAGGTGGAATATGGCCTGAAAGCTTGTTATTTGATAGTCTAGTGACTCAAGCTCAGTCAGATTCGCCAAAGATGAAGGAATGTTTCCAGTGAAAACATTTCTTGACAGATTGAGCACAATAAGATCCTTCAGTAGACCAACGGATTCAGGGATCTTTCCCTGAAGTTTATTTCCAGAGAAATCAATGGCTGTTAGGAGTGTAAATATCCGTTCAAGTTTCATCTCTACTCCTTTACTCATCAAAACCATTGAATCATGGTAATAGCTTTCACCGTCGCCAATGTAATGAAATCCTTTGAAATCTTTACTTGTTGTCATGTTCCATTCTGCAAAGTAATATGAAGGCAAGTTCCCGGTGAAGTGGTTGTTGGCTATGTCAATGATTTGCAGACTGGGATACCCAAAATAATGACGGGGATGGTATAAGAATCCTTTGAATCTGTTGTTGCGGAGAACCATAACTTTTAGTTTAGGCACAGAACTCAACCAGAATGGAAAAGTGTCGTTGATTTGGTTACTTCCCACATTGAGCACTTCCAGGACTGAGCAGCCCTTCAATGACCTTGGAAGTGTCCCCACCAATCTGTTGTGACTCAGGTCAAGTGAAGTTAAGTCGGTAGCATTGGTAAATATTTCTGGAATATTTCCACTGAGTTGATTGTAGCGGAGGTTAAGCACGGTAAGGTATTCATTTAGATTCCTTAAACACCTAGGAATCGAGCCAGTGAAGTTGTTATTCGATAAATCAAGGACGTTTAGAAACCTATGCCTGCATATAGATCGAGGAATCTTTCCTGTAAAGTTGTTCTTGCTGACGAGCAGGGCTTCAGTAGTGACTGGTGGGATTACTAACGGTCCTTGGAACGCGTTTGAACTCAGATCTAGCAGAACTATGTCCTGTACTGGGACATCATTTGAGGATCGTTCGAGCCTAATAAAAGAGTTGCTGGAAAGATTTATGCTCATCAACGTTGGGAGTTTCCATAGCCATTGTGGTACTTGACCTTTGATATTATTGTTGGAGAGGTCTAAGGCAGACAAGTGTTGGAGGTTTTTTACGAACTTTGGAAACTCTGTGATACCACAGCCTGACAATTGCAACTGATTCAAGTGTGGTGGTAGACTGGAATTTGAGCCCATCTTTGAAGTTGAAACATGCTGGCCCGATAGATCTAATTTAGAAAGGGACTTGAGATGCGAGAAGAGGATACTCAGATCAACAGTACTGGTGGTGTTCAGATAGCTTAGATCCAGAGACATGAGCTCCTTGAGTTGCGAGAAGATACCAAAATCCACTGACATCCCCGTGTTGAAATAGGAGAGATCAAGTTCCTTGACACTGACCAATTTTGATATGGATATTGGGATTGGTCCTATGAAATGATTATGGCCAAGCAATAAGCTTTCTAGTCTAGATGGTTAAGAGATATTCCCAAGTTCAAAAACATGCGTGAGTTGATTATCTTTCAAATCAATTAAAGTCAGAGAAGGAATGTTGAAGAGGGCAGTAGAGAGAGTTCCGGTGAAAGTGTTGTGACTTGCCTCGAAAGTCTTCAAATTGGAAAGTACACTTATATTTGGAGGAAGTGTACCTTTGAAATGATTGTCGGTGAGTGATAAAACTTCCAACTTCGTAAGATTTAGTGGAAGGGGAAAGTTACCACCAATCATATTGGAATCAAAGCATAAGCTATTCAGTTGCTTCAGATTGACAAACGAGGACGGAATTTGGCCATCAAGTCTATTGGAAGAAAGGTGGAGATGGGTAAGATGAAAAAGGTTTCCAATAGAAGAAGGGACCTGACCACTGAAATAATTATATGAAAGTTCGAGAACCAATAGTTTAGAGAGGTTTCCAAGGGAAGATGGAATGTTTCCAGAGAAAGCGTTACCCGCAAGACTCAAATAATTTAGATGTTTGAGGTTGTTGATGGAGTCAGGTAAGTTACCTGAAAAGGATGTGAAAGAGAGGTCCAACAAGACAAGAGAGTTGTTTCCATCAAACTCAGGAAGAGAGCCTTCCATATCTTGATTGTTGTACAAGTTAATGGATTGTATGGTAGGAATCAAAAGAAGATTTCTTGGAAATTTACCAAAAAAGTTGCAGTTATCAAGTGAGAGTGATTTGAGAGAGGATAGGTTTGAGATATTTTGGGGAATTTCTGAAGAAATGTCAACAAGAGCTAAGTTAAGTTCATGGAGGTTTGTCAAATTCTGAACAAGTTTGTTAAGAAATGACTCATCTGATGATAAAGAATTGTAAGAAAGATCAAAAGACATCAACTTGGTCAGATGAAGAAGCTCTGTCGGAATCTGACCGGACAACCAAGAGCTAGAGAGATTGAGTCGTCTCAACTCACAAAGTGTACCGAACTGAGTTGGTATCACAGAAGAGCTGAAATCGTTGTAAGCAAGATTGATGACACGAAGCTTTTGCAGCTTAAAAAGACTGCTTTCGGAACTGAGTTGGCCCTGAAAGCAGCTGCAACTAACATCTAGCTCGATCACTTCGCCAGACGTGGCCTCACACGTGATACCATCCCAATAACAGCAGTCACTCTGGTTAGTCCATGACTCGGTTCTTGGGTAAGAAGTAGAAAAATTACATGAGCTGGTAAATTCGCTCTTGAATTCCAGAAGGGCTTTCCTCTGCTCGGGCCGACAGAGTAACTGCCGTTTAGAAGAAGCAGACGTGTTTAGAAAAATGAAAATGAAGATGAGAAAAGAGATTAAACAAGGAAGAAAACCCATTCTCTGTATAGTTCTGAAGGCAAAGTATTCAAGGAAAGAATCTATTGATGCAAATATGTAATCTAGTGTGTATATATAATTTACACACCCAAGTGCTTACGCGTTGCCGTGGATAAAAAGTTTATTATTTTCCCCGAAATTGTCTCTGTACCGACTACCGACATAGTTTTTTTCTTCCATTTTGCTTTTCTATTTACAAGAAAGTTTGTAAAGTCAAAGAAAAAGAAAAGTCCATCTCTATTAAATTCTAACCCAAAATAAGCGTTAGCACTGTGTATAATTGGAAACAGACAGCAGTCAGCATTCTTGATCAGAAGGATTGAATATCTAACCTACAACTATTTTAAAAAACGGTGGAAACCTCTTCGATTAATTAAAGATTAATTAATGTTTTCACATTGGTAATATAGAATCTAGGTTTCGAGTAACTCGATTATAAGAATACAATGAATTAGGTGTTATGTCCGCACATGCCAGCATAATCTTGTTACAAGTTCCTCTTTTACAAATACTTATTAATTTAGAGGAAATTCTAATCTTACCACAAATTTGATACTATATTTCTCATTCGTCTATTAAATACTAAATAATAAACACTAAATTATAAACCAAAAATATTAGGGTATTTTTGAAAAGTTGTATTCAATTAATAGTATTTTAATCAATTTATCATCAATTTATGACTTTTTAATTCAAAAATCAGCATTATAGTATTATTTCAGTTCTTTAACATTTAAATCAAACATCACATTATTTATATATGAAAAGGTTTTTATCAAAAAATATACTTATTATTGTGTGTTGAAACTTTAAGAACACTCAGATAACACTAGTATTTTAGAAAATATAATTATACAAATATTTTTGTTTGATTAATATTTTAATTATAAATTATGTAATATCTTAATTTTTGACTTTTAAGATTATAGATATTATTTGCAGATAACAGCACAATACTTTTTGACAATTTTATTATATTAGTTTATATTCAAATATCTAATACAACACAAAAATTTAATATTATTAATATAAAATTTGTTTTTAATTATATAATAAATTATATATAAAAATTTATTAAGGTTATCACCGACGTTTGCCGCTCTAACTTTTAACATGAAACTCAAAAACAAAAAATCGCTTGATAAATAATAGTATATATTTTTAATATTAATCCGAAATAAACACCAAAAATAAAAATCAACCAACATATATAAAAAGTTAGTTATAAATAAGATAATATTAATTATTTATATAGATGATATATTGTAGTTATCATAATTTTTCTCTTACATTAAATATTATTTCATTATAACAAACTATAACTTAGTTATTTAAAATAAACTAACTAATCTATCTTATTAAAGTAGAAGTACCTTTGAAAATTGTTTGGAAACATAGATAATAGTTTAAAAATGAATATAATGTTGTTTGGAAATATGAATAACAGTATAATAAAAAAAATAATAGGCTTATGTTATTAAGAAAAATTAGAAGTACTATATTATATTATATAATATATTACATAAAAGTATAAATTATCATATGTTATATAAATATAACTATACATAGAAATACATATATTCGACAATCCTACCAAAATAAATTTTATAATCTATATTATTATTTATGAAGTGATTTTGTTGATTTGTCATGCTCCCCATGATTTTAGGTAATTTTGCTTATTTATCATTTTTTATTATTATTAGTAGATCATATATTTTATATTTAGTCATATTTTATATTCAATTATTAATCTTAATAAACAATTCTATCATTATCTTAAGAATAATTAAAATTTTAAAGATAATATCATATTTAAATTGTGGGAACCGAAATTCACACTGTCAAATTAAGTTGATTTGGAGGAAAGCCAAGTGAACCTAGCCTTCCCTGAAGGTCCCGGTTATCTGCTGGGCCACACACGACACAATCAGTACGACAAAGAGAATAAGAAAAACGGAATGAAAATCGTAAGAAAAAGAATAGAGTAAAAGATCTTATTTCCGAATCCGCGTTTGAGCTAGAACAACAGGTAAGAGCCTTGGCTACAAGAGCTGTCGGCAAGTTCTCTAGTCTAGCAACCTAAGTTCTAACCTAGTTGAGTCGCAGCTCGCTAGTAAAAATGGAAAATAATGCCTAAGTTGCTCTAAGTGCTATGTTGCTCTGAAAAAGGTCTCCCTTTGCTCCTCGCCCCAAGCTCTCCTTATATACTCCTCTTTAAGACGGTCTATTCTTCCTTTGGGCCAAATCTATCGCGAATCGGGCTTCTTTCCATTTCCGCTGGTCTTCATGTTTATCGGAAAACTTGACATTTATCTTCAAGAAACTTCACATTTATCTTCAAGAAACTTCACATTTATCTTCGGGAAACTTGACATTTATCTTATGTTAAGATAAACATGGGGTTGTCATGTCCATCTCGACTTGGTTTCCTGGAAAAATCGCAAGTGGGCCAATTCGGTCGCGTTCGGGCCTTTTGGGGCCGTTGTTTCGACCGTCGACGTTTTACGGTTTTTCCGAGAAACCAACCTGTCATGATACTTGTTTTGCTGAAAGAACCTCAATTCACCGTCTAGTCTAGATGACTGGTGTTTTCAGAATAACCGTGATCGTTTTATACGACGAATCGAGATCCATTCATCAACCGAACCTTCGGTGGTCTCCCGAAGCTTTTCCGATTTATTTCGACCAAGACGAAACGGGGTTCTTGGGTTTCTTGTCTCCAAGGAGTTGAACGGTGAGTCTTCGAGCAAGGATACAAAGCGCATAGTTGGACTAGTTTATTGAGACGGTCTTGCGGGAAGAAGATCGCACTTGTCCAGTGGTCCGTACTTAGGCGCCTGGAATTTAGACATGGGTACTGGCGCCCGGCACCTGGAATTTGGACATGGGTGCTGGCGCCAGGCGCCTGGGACCAGCACGAGCGAGCTGGCGCCCGGCGCCCGTGACCAGCACGAAGGAGCTGGCGCCCGGCGCCCGTGACCAGCACAGGCGAGCTGGCGCCCGGCTCCCGTGACCAGCACAGGCGGGCTGGCGCCCGGCGCCTGTGACCAGCGCGGGCGAGCCGGCGCCGGCGCCCGACGCCCGGGGCTAGGCCGTGTCCGCTCCTGCTGGTGTCCGGTGCCACGATGCGATCATCCCTTCCGATGTTTTCGTCGAATAACTAGTTTTTTCCTTAGTTCTATTTGAAGCTTGATTGTTTCCAAGGACTTTCGGGTATTGATTGCGTCTTTGACCGATTTTGACCCCAACAGTTAGCCCCTCAGCTAGCTAGGACCGTGGTTTTTGGTAACAGATCCTAGCTTGCGGTATAGTTGAATTGGAAGGTGTAGAGACGCAATCGTTTGCCGAAAGTCGGGATAAATAGTAATTTATTCTTTTCTTATAAAGATGGAGTAAGAATTTTCAGTCATTCTTACTTCATCACAAGGATTTTACCTTCTAAAGTTTCTCTCTCAAGAAAAATGTCTTCAAGATCAAGATCCTCTAAAAGGAACTCTTCTTCTCACTCATCTTCAGGCGATTCTCCCGTCGATGAAGTGATTGCGCCGAAACACGAAGAAGAAGTTGACGAGGATACGAGGGAGGCATACTACAAAGCTGTATGTGGCTCGTGTCCGCCTCCGCGGGACATTCCCATTCCCAGGAGACCCCAGAGGGCGCCTGGCGCGCCTTTCTCACCAAGCATGGTCTCTCCCGAGTACCTCACAACTCTTCGAAACTTTTACCAAGTTTTGAGTGGGGTAACGTTCCGGATTCCGACCGCTGGCGAGAGCGCAAGGGATCCTCCGCAGGGCTTCTTTACTTGCTATGAAGCTTTTCTTTCGTACTGCCGCATGTGGTTCCCGATCCCTGGTACCATTGTCCGCGTGCTTCATTCTTTCGGACTTTCAATCAGCCAGCTTACTGTCCCGTCTTTGGAGAGTTGGCTCGGCGTGCTAGTCTCGAGTTATGAGTTAGGTATGGACCCTACTCCTAGTGATATATACTAAAACTGATTAGTCTCATCCACTACTAATTTTGTAATGATATCAGGATTCATCCTTTCTAACATGTACAAGTAAGATGGCAGTCTAGCAAAACTCTCCTCAGGGTTACCACGCAGATCACTGACAGCTTTGTGTTTCCCTCTCAAAGCCGTAGAATATGAAACCTTGACACCTATTTTGTTCTTCACCAACTGTATGAGAGTATTTGGATCTGGAGTCTTGAATTGGCCCGGGTAATCAGCGTGCACCACTGATGCGACCAAGCTTGGTGTGCCTCTTTTCCCCCTCTTGGTTTTACTTCCCTCTCCCCGAGAACACGTATGCATCTTTTTGTACCTTCTTATAGTGAAAAAAGCGGAGTTTTTCAGCTTTGCAGCTCGTAAATACCATCTGCATCCAACCCCACGACATTTCAATACATAGAGAATTGGATTCGACTTCATTATATCAACCTCAAAACAATCCGAATGCACTCTTTTATCCACTAAATCCCTAACTTCCTCCCTAGTCGCAACTTCTTGATGCAAACTCATATCAATACCATCATCCCACTCAACATTGACAATTGTTTCTTTAGCTGGTGTAACAACCGCCAACTCTTCCCTATCATCCATTTCATCACCCTCTCCATTGCTTTTCTCATGCTCATACCCATCTGATTGTTTTTGAGGAAAAATTGCCAACCCCTCAACTCTTACCATACCATAATTATCTCTGGCATCACTCAGAATTTCCTCATTCATAGAAAACTACTTGTTACTCTGATTTTCTGAGACGATTTCGGAAAGCTCCACATGCAAGACACTACGTCGGTTTTTCTTGTCTACCTCCATTAAATATCCTAAAACATCTTCATCATCTGAAATATAACAAGCCCTCTTATTATCCCCGACCAGAGGAAAGTAACTCAGTTGAAGCTTTGTCGCAGCTACATCGATATTCATTTTCTTGCATACTCTATCAACTAAGTGAGGATAAGTAATCTCCTCAAATCTTCCTTTCATCACTAATGTATAAATATTCCCGTCTCCACCATGATCAAAATGTGTCACCACAGTTCCACTACTATCCATAGTTCCTGAAAAGGAGTAAAAGCCAACATTGCTACTTAATAGTTATACTAGTTATACGAGTTCTACTGTCGCTAAAATTCTGGTTATACTAGTATTACCAGTTACACTGGTTTATATGTAACAATACTTATTCTGCCAGTATTACTACTTTCACTTTGAGTTGTACCAGTGTAACTGGTGTTCAACGAACTTTGACTTAATAGTTGTATTAGTTATACCATATGCAAAAACGATTCTTTCTACAATATTGTGCTTCATACTTTGACAGCATTATATTAAACCTTAGAACCTGACTCATAATATTAACATACATATTATGTGACTAAAACGAAACAGAAAACAATAAAAAAAGAAAGACAGAGAAGAGTGAGAGAGAAGAGAGGGAGAAAACATACACTTACCTAGTGATTTCAGAACCAAAGACGATGCACATGTGCTGTTTCAAAGCGTCATTAGCTGTAGAAAAACCCTAAGAAACAGAGTTGAAGGTTTGTGGATGAAAAGTTGAAGAAGAGAGCTTTGGTTGGTGAAAGGAGTGAATTTTCGTGAAGGTGGTTGAACAGAAATGAAGAAGAAGAAAAAGAAGAAGGTGGTTTAAATTTCTAGTGGGACCCAGGCGAGAGAGGAGAGAGAATGCAAAATTTTTAATGGCTTATATTATAAGAGAAAAAAATCTGATCTGATGGTCAATATTAAACTATCATTAAAGGCAAAATGATCATTTTATGGTCCTTGGTCCTTATAGATCTTTTTTGGATGTTGTAGATTTTGTTTTGGTCCATTTAGTCTATATAAGATTTTGGTCCAGCCGCTCTGCAGCTTTTTTATTTTTTTTTCCGGGAAAAATTATTCGGTTGTTTGATTCTCAGTTGGTATATTGGGATAACCGGATAAGAGCAAATACGTGGTGGTTGGGTTGGGTTTGTTTTGTTTTTTGGGCCTATGTTGCTTATTGATCCAGGCCTTAATATATATTGCAATAGTAATTAAGACCTTTTTTAATCGTATTACATGTCGAACTATGGTGGTAATTAGTTTGACACTCCTCCATACGGCGCAGTGATGGTCATTCCGGTACCCATTCGGATTCGGTTCGGGTCTATTCGGTTTTCGGGTTTTTGGGGTCAAAGATTTCAACACCATTCGGGTATTTCTTAATTTTGGTTCGGATTCGGTTCGGGTTCGGATAACCTATTTAAATTATTTTAAAAATTTTAAAATTTATTATATACTCTAAATTTTTTAAAATCTATAAGCAAAATAATATATTACATATAAATTTGAATAACATATGTCAAAATACCTAAACCTAACATTTAAATTAGTTTTCTTTGAATATTTGGATAGAAAATCAATAGATATTTATGTATTTTTGGTGTTTTGAGTATAATTTAGCCATTTTAGACATTTACTTTTGACTATTTGTATATATTTTGCAAGTATTTTGGAAAATTTAAAAGTATTTTATATATTTTGGATGTTTTTTATAAACATTATATCTAAAAATAATTAATATATTTAGGTATATAAATCTATTTCGGATATATTCAGGTACCCGAAATACTTCGGTTCGGATCGGGTTCGGTTTCGGTTCTTTGAATACCAAAATTTTGAACCCATTCGGATATTTAATCAATTTCGATTTGGATTTGGTGCTACTTTTTCGGATCGGATTCGGTTCGGTTCTTCGGATTTGGATTTTTTACCCAGTCCTAATACGGCGTTACCAAACAACCAAAAGAAAATATTATATATAGAGAAAATTAGTTATCATACAAGTAAAGTCGCTTACCTGTAAAATCTAAAATGTATTAATCAACATTTTACCTACTTACCATTGGCCCAATCAATCTCAGACCAAACCAGACCTGATGTCAAACATTGACCTCACAGATTTTGATTTTTAAACGGCAAACAAATACTTTAGACCCTTCTAAATCAATAATAAACTGGCTAAAACCAATAAACTCAACCAACAGACAGTGCATACTCCCCCTCGGATACTCCCACTGCTGCTTGAACGTTGAGATCCACCAGTACCACTACCACCAATTTGCATCGGAATCTGTTTTAAAGGTCCAACGCCTCCTTTTCCCGTGCTTCCGCCGCTGCCGCCAGGCAATCCTCCACCCCCTCCTATTCCGTTGCCACCGCCGCCACGCCATCCTCCACCGCCTCCTGTTCTAGAGCCAAACCAGCCACGCACTCTTCTACCAACGCCGCCAAGCCAGCCACGCAAGCCAAGCATGCCATGCAATCTTCCACCGCCTTCTATTCCGGTGCCACCGCCGCCGCCACGCCATCTTCCACCGTCTCCTTTTTCTATAACTACAGCTAATTCTTGACCCTTTCCTTCAAAACCAACTACATCTGGTTTTGTGGCTCTGAGAGGAAGACTCTCGTAGTACGCATCAGCAGAGGAAGGCCTTGAATTAACAGAAGATAAATTGTGCTCAAGTTGAAAGATTAAGAGAATGTATAAAACCAACGTTGTTCTGCTTAAACTCATTTTCGTTTTGTTTCTTTGTCTCCTCATTTTCTTGTCTGATATGCTATGTATTTATATATAACTCTGTTTGATTCTTACTTGCATGAAAAAGAAAAAAAACGTGTCACTGGTGGTTGCTTGTTCGAAGTATGGTTATAAAGAAGCTGCTCGGGAATATCTAAAAGTTATTTTATTTATTCCTATTTCCTATTTTTTTATTGAATCGTTCCCTTTATTTAATTAATATATAATAAAAATTTAAGCGACTTCTAAGCAAAAAAGTCAATAAAATATATAAGATTTTTTTTGACTAGAAAATATATATAAGATTTTGGGATGATCTTAGCCTCTCTGTCTCTGAATTGCTATATGGTAATTTTTCCTTGGTCAACTTTCTAAAATAGTTTTTTTTTTTTTAGTTTTTGTCTTCTAATCAATTTTAGAATAACCGGATAAAAGCAAATACGTGGTGGTTGGGATCGGGTTTGTTTTGCTTTTTGAGCCTATGTTGCTTATTAATCTAGGCCTTAATAAATATGCAATAATAATTAAAATTAAAACTTTTTTTAATCATATAATAATTTTTTTATTTAGCTATCGTATAATCATGTGCCTCTACTTTCTTACATGTCGAACTATGGTTATTACAGAGTGTCTCGTAGCGAATATAAGAAACATTTTTTAGTTTTTAACTAAAAAACTGAGAGATATTTTCTAAATAAGAAATATAAGAAACGTCTCTTATCTTTTTTTTTTAAAGCCATGAGATATTTTTTTTATATTCGTTAAGAGATCCTCTCTAAGAGACATGTATTAATCATGTTCTTAGTTTATGTTCTTAGTTTGACACTCCTTCATACGGCATTACCAAACAATCAAAAGAAAATATAATATATAGAAAAAATTAGTTGTCGACAAAAAAAAAAATATAGAGAAAATTAGTTATCATACTAGTTAAATCGCTTACCTAAATAACTAAAAACAAGTCTCTCTCCTTTCCTAGAGAGAGGTTTCTCTCTCGAAAACTCAATTCCTCTTATCAGACACAAATCTTTCAGAGGATTGAGTTTGATTACAGATGGAGAGAACTCTTTTTTGGCTGTTAATTTTCGCTTTTATCCGATCTATCTTTTCCGGTAGCGGATCGTTCTCTTCGCTATAGCGATTTTTGTTGTACCTTCGCTAGGCGATTAAATTTCGTAAGGAAATTTTGTAGTGTTTTTTCAAATCAAATCAGCTATGTTCTTCAAGCTCTTCTTATTTCTGATTTGGTTTGAAACAATAAAGACATGATCTTGTTTTGATCAGTGATTTCAATCTCCTCCTCCGCAAAATATTTAAATCCCGTTTAGTTTTTTGGTCGGATTTCTTTTTCCAAAGATTATCCTCATATGCTTTGTCAATAGGAGTCAATCTTTACTCTCACTTGTTGTGAGCCATGAGACGTTCGAGTAAAGTATCCTTGCTACAAAGTATTATGTGTAGTTGGATTTGTCTCGACTGATTTCTTGGAAACTTAGTAGAGTCGGTATCTTCATGATGGTCCGATAAAAAGTTCATCCTTGAATCAAATTCGAGATTTCCCAGAACTTATAAATCTGCGATGAAGAATTCATGCCATAAACGACGGTTTGGGCGGAGGATTGGAGGAAGATACGATCAGGGAGTGATGAGGAAGACAAAGATACATGAAACTTTGCCGCGGAACCCAGGCGGCGACAAGCTCATGGTCACCGGAGAAACACCACTTTGCATGAGGGACATGTATTGAAACACGCATTCTAACAGGTCTCAAAAGATGACGTGTGGGGTAGATGATAAATCAAGTTGTCGATTTGGGTATGGATTTGTAGTTTAATTTGTAAATTGTATCTTTGTTTGGGTTTTAATGTAAAACATGATCCATGTATCTTTAGCCTTCGAGCTTATGAAATGAAATCAGAGTTGACAAAAAAAAATCGCTTACCTGTAAAATGTATTAATCAACATTTTACCTACTTACCATTGGCCCAATCAATCTCAGACCATTGGCTCAATCAATCTCAGACCAAACCAGACCTGATGTTAAACATTGACCTCACAGATTTTGATTTAAACGGCCAACAGATACTTTAGACCCTTCTAAACCAATAATAAACCGGCTGAAACCAATAAACTCAACCAACAGACAGCGCACACTCCCTCTCGAATATTCCGGCTGCTGCTCGAACGGTGAGGTCCACCGTTACCACCATCATCAGTTTGTATAGGAGTCGGAATTCCATTGTCACCACCGCCGCTGTTAGGCAGTCTTCCACCATCTTCTGTTCCATTGCCACCGCTGCCGCCAGGCAATCCTCCTTCGCTTCCTATTCCGTTGCCACCGTCGCCATCAGGCAATCTTCCACGACCTCCTATTCTATTGCCACCGTCGCCGCCACCACTTCCGTCGCTGCCACTGCCACTGCCACCGCCACTGCCACCGCCACCACCACTGCCAGGCAATCCTCCAACACCTCCTATTATGCTGATGCCGCTGCCAGGCAATCCTCCACCGCCTCCTATTACGCCGCCAGGCAATCCTCCAACGCCTCCTATTCCAAAGCCACTGTCACCGCCACCGCCGTTAGGCAATCGTCCACCACCTCCTATTCCGTTGCCACCGTTGCTGCCACTGCCACCACCGCTGCCACTGCCACCGCCGCTGTCACCGCCACTTCCACGGCCGCTGTCACCGCCACTGCCACTGCCACCGCCGCTGCCACCGCCACTGCCACCACCACCGCCTCCAATTCCGTAGCCAAACCAGTCACGCAATGGTCCACCATCTCCTATTATGGAGCCAAGCCAGTCACGCAATCCTCTACCGCGTGCTATTCTGGTGCTGCCACCGTCGCCATGCCAGCCAAGCCAGCCATGCAATCCTCCACTGCCTCCTATTCTGGTGCCACCGCCGCCGCCACGCCATCCTCCACCGTCTCCTTTTTTTGTAACTACAGGTAATTCTTGACCCTTCCCTTCAAAACCAACAACATCTGGTTTTGTGGCTCTGAGAGGAAGACTCTCGTAGTACGCATCAACAGAGGAAGGCCTTGAATTAACAGAAGGAAAATTGTTCTCAAGATGAAAGATTAAGAGAATGTATAAAACCAACGATGTTCTTCTTAAACCCATTTTCATTTTGTTTCTGTGTCTCCTCCCTTTCTTGTCTGATATGCTATCTATTTCTATATAATTCTGTTTGGATTCTTAACTAGCATGAAAAGAAAAACGCGTCGCTGGTGGTTGCATTTTCGAAGTATAAAGAAGCTGCTCGGGAATACTAAAAAGATATTTTATTTATTCCTATCCTTTTATTTATTGAATCATTCTCTTTATTTAATTAATATATAATAAAAATTTAAGTGACGTCTAAGCAAAAAAGTAAATAATATATTTATAAGATTTTTTTTGACTAAAATATATTTATAAGATTTTGAGATGATCTTAGCTTCTCTAAATTGGTATATAGCACTTTTCCTTGGTCAACTTTCTTAAATAGTCTTTTTAGTTTTGTCTTCTAAACAGTTTTTAAAAGTCAAAATGATTTTCATTAGAAGTATAAACTAGATTCTGATCTGTGCACCCGCGCGGATGTCCGTTTTTTGATAATTGCATAAATATTTCAAAACACAACAATTCAATAGTTTCTTTTGGTGGTTTCATTTGGATTGAATCGGTTAGGAAATGTCGGGTTTGGATAGGGTTTCTATTTTTATAAAACCCGATGTAAAACCGAATTATAATAGTTTGGATTTGTTAAAGTTTAAAACTAAAATCCAAAACACCTAAAACCCTGAATTAAATCCAAAAAACTAAAAAACTCAGTTAATTCAGATTTTCTGTATTTTTTACTTATGAATATTCAAAAACCAGAATTCAGGTAATTAATATTTTATTATTTGAATATTGAAGTGCTAGCTTGGTTTTGGTTTTTTGGGTTTAGAGAAATAGGAGTCGATATGGTTTGGTAGATAGGAATCAATTAGGTTTTTATGTAGATGATATATACATATGCTGTGAATCATGAATAATATTTCAAATCTATTATGTTAAAAAGAAGTATATAGATTTTTTTATGTGTGATTTTTTTTTTGTTGAATCTTCTTTTTAAAATTTTATTAAATGTACTAGGGATTTTCCCGGGCTTCTCCCGGATTTATACAAATATCATTACATGTAATATATATAATATATATTTGTCCATTTCATGTAAATATATATTATATATCGTGAACTAAAAAATAGAAATAAATGAAACTCACAATTTGTTATTTCGTTTCTCTTTCTAAGATTACATATGAGAAGGTGAGCAAATTCCATGTGGATAAATAGTTAATTCATCATCACTTGTGATCCACCTATTCATTAATCTTCCATATTTGGGTTCGCCTGTAAACCGATTGTTAGTTATAATTAGTTTAGACTCTTTTGGCTTTAAAATCAGTGAATTTGTATTTTTACATACAACTGAGTTTGTGTGTTAGACGCTGATTACATATAACTCCCTATTTTTTAAAATATTTGACGTTTTAAGAAAAATAATAATTTTAAATTAGGTGAAGTTTTCATTTTTGGAGATAAAATTTATCAACAATTAATGATATTATATAGTCTATTTTATTATTGGTTAAATTATGAGTATGTGTCTAGGTAATGCTACTTTTGCTTAGAAAATACACCTTCGTTTGTATTAATTTATGTTTTAGAAGATTTTTTTTTTGTTCTAGATGATGTTTTTAATTTTCTATGTAAAAATTATTAATAATTAATGTTATATAACTAATGATATTATATATTCTATTTTATTATTGATTGAATTGTGGTTAGATAAATAATTAATGATGTTTTGTTTACAAAATATAAAAAATATTTTTTAAAATTTATGTGTACAATCCAATACAAAATATTTAAAAAAAAAATCTTTTAAAATTTATGTGTACATATTTTATATTTCATCAGTCTTCAACCCAATCCAGCAGCTGAGAAGTGCCATTGCATGCCCAACACTTGAGAAGCATTTCTTTGTTTTGTATTCACTGAATCTTTCTCCCCATGAGTATTATCGTACATCACCGAATATTTCTTGTACTTATCCTTTTAACCCCATATAACCAAACAAAAAACAAACAAAAGATCATAAAGAAATAAAAAATTGAAAGTGAAAACTTTGTTGGGGTTTAGATGTAGACTCACGAATGGTGTCTCTGATTTGAAAAATGTATTGGAACTTGGAAGCCAAATCACTGAGACTTGTAGAAGCATTAGCGGTAGGAACTAACCAATAGAGTCCGTACCGTATTGATGAGAGGAGACAGAAGCTGAAATCACTAAGACAGTAATCAGCGAAAGGAATTTTTTTTATCGAATATGTTTTGATTTCCTAAACGGCTAAGCCAGAGAGTTAACGACGATGGAGGATGTCTGGTTTTGGAAGATAATACGTAAGGGGTTTTATAATGATAGTGGAGTTGATTATATGTGTTAGGGGTTGGTTATTTCTTTTCCAACGCCATTTATGCGCAAAAAGCTCAGGTTAGCAACAGACCTTGCATGATCATTTGATCAACACGAAAAAGATCCTACGGTTTGAAGTCTCAACTAAGTGTTTGTTAAACCTTGTGCACAGCTGATGACTGCAACAAAAAAAAAGAATTAACCACCAATGTTAGATTCCAAGGTTTTAGTTTAGAATATAAGCATAAAGCAAACTGTCTAAACCACACAATACCTTTTCTGCTCTTCTTCCCTTATCTTCTTCCTTAGCCCTCGCCCTCATCATCTTCTTCATCAATCTCATCATAATCGTAATCAATCTCAAGGTATGCATCCACCACCAATGAAGCAATAATGGTTGATCTTCATGATATTGATAAACCGCCGCAGTTGGATCCGAATTGATAGTAACTATCTTGTGAGCTTCATCCACATCTCTAACGTCAGATAAGCTTCTTAGAAACTTGTCGTCAAGAAGGGAAGAAAGAGATGTTTCTGAAACATCAGCGGGGGTGCTGGCCTGCATCTAACGAACATTGCTCCAGCGCATATCTCATCCAATCTTTGGTAATTTCTTAAGAAATCAAATGTTTACCGTACTTCACAAAATCAGAATCGTTTAAATAGAAAAAAAAGAGAGAGGGAGGAAAGTCAAGAGGTAAATGTAATTTTGTGATTACTCCCTTTAATTGAACAATAATAGATGGATATAAGGGGGAGGTGGAAGAGAAAGAGATATTGTAAATGGTGTACTTAGGTTTTGCAGGCGAAAACAAAGTTACCGGGGGAACAATAATAGATGGATATAAGGGGGAGGTGGAAGAGAAAGAGATATTATAAATGGTGTACTTAGGTTTTGCAGGCGAAAACATGTCAGGAGACTCATTTCTGATTGATCAACTTTTTCTATCTTACGTGGATAACCTAACTATTGTGGATATCCAACTTTTAGTATTGTTAGATTTGTACTATTGAAACATGAGACATTTTAAAATAATATTAAGAAACTTATAAAAAACGTCCTCCTATCAGAATGAATTTTGAGATGTAAGTTGATTAACATTTTCAATTTCTATAATTGTATTTTATTATAATATTAACAAATTTCCTCCTATCCGAATAGATTGTATGACCAAATGTAAACCATATAAATTATACATTAACAGAAAGTTACGTATATATAACAACGTATATTGCACTACATCAACATACATTGTTGACAAAACCCAACATAGCTTACGGTAAATAAGGAGGGACGATTAATATTTTCTACTAAAAAATAATTCATATACGTTCGGTTCGGTTACCAAACCAGAATTGGTTAATGATTTGATCATACAATCAGGAAAAACTAAACGTACGTACATAATCGGAAGTAAAGTAAGAAACCCTAGTTAACGAACTCGTGGCCGTCTCCTAACCAACGCTGCCGCGATCTATCGATCTATCTCACTCCAGCCAGTGTTGCAATTCATTCTCAATCGGTCACTCCCCCGCTGCAACTTACGAAACCACACCGGAGCTTAGCGAAAATCCAGTAATGTTTTAACTTGCCATGAAACCCACCAATCTGAGACCACAAACAACAGAACTATGCTAAAGTACGATCTAGCCTCCTCCTCGACTTAATCCATCAAACAAAGAGAGGGGAAAAGAAGGGAGAAGAAACTTGGAAGAATGGAGAAAAAAGAATATCCATCGAACAAAAAAAAAATGGAGAAGAAGATATGAAAGCCACCGTTTGTAAAATTTAATTAAGGCTAAGTGACGTCAATCAATTTAGGGTGGTTTAGGAAAATTGTAAGCGACAGTGTTTTATCCGGTGGCAAAGGATTGTAATTTTTGTGGAAAGTTTAATATTAAGTACAAAATGTACTTCCTTTTTATTAGATTAGATAACAATGATTTCTTCATTCATATTTTTACTTCACTATTTATTAAATATATAAAAGGTAATAGATTTTATAAAGTATAATATTTAATTTAATATATAAAAATTTACACTGCAATATTAAAATTTCGGTTTATATAGTAGAATAGGTTAATATTTATTAATGATTTTAAATATCATGATAAATATATATTAAAACAATGTTTTCCAATAAAAAGTCAGGGAAACTAACTATAATATTTGTTATTAAAGTAATAAACTAAATATAAAAATGCAATTATGATATTATATTTAGATATTGTTAATATTTATGAATTAAATAACCTTAATACTATGATAAGTATAGATATAAAAATATATTTTTAAAAAATAATATTATATATATCATAGAATAGGTGTTTATTAATAATTTTTAATATCATGATATATATATGTATATATTAAAATAAAATTTTAAATAGTGATCTTACACATAGAAAAATAACGAATGACAATATAAAATTTCTGATTTTCTACATACAAAACTTTAAAACAATTTATAATATTTTGAAAAAAAAACAAAATGCTATACACTACAAGAAAACAGGGGGATTCTGATGGCCGAAATCGTCAGAAATTCGTCGGAATCGGACAATACCGACGAATTTCTGACGAACAGGTTCGTCGGTATGCTTTCGTCGGAAAAAAAAGTTTCGTCGGAATTCCGTCAGAGTATTTCGACGGAATTCGGACGAACACCGAGAAAAGACATACTGACGAACTTCCGACGATAAACCGATGCAGCCACACGAGACAAGAGTTCATCGGAAAACCCATAATTCCGACGAACAAGGGGAGTCGGTAAATACCGACGGACATAGTTCGTCGGAAAATACCGACGAACATTCGTCCGTCGGTATTTACCGACGAACTCTGTCCATCGGTATTTACCGAGGAACACTGTCCGTCGGTATTTACCGAGGAACTTTGTCCGTCGGTATATACTGACGCCCAATGTTCGTCGGAATTAAGGGTTTTTATACAAATTAATATTGCTTTTATATATTATTTTTAAATTTTTAAATTAATTAATTAATAAATAAAATCTGAAATTTAAAACTAATAATAATATAGAATTTAAATTCATACAAACCGAAATAGAAAAAAAAAACATTCAGAAAGTTTACAAACCGAAATAAAAATAAAAATATTCATAAAGTTTTAAAATGCCGAAGAAAAACTAAGAAGTCGAGGTCGAAGCCATCAACTGGTTCAGCTTCTGCATTATCTCCTCGTTGAACTTCTTTTGAGTTGCGAGCTCGGCAAGGATTGTGGCATTCTCCGAACGGATAGTGGCATTCTCAGAAATGATAGTGGAGTTTTGCTCCTCCAATACCCCAATCCGTTCATCTTTGTCATGTAGCTCCTCGATGATCATGGGATCGGCATACGGAGCTTGCGAAGAAGATGTCGGATATGAAGAAGCACGGCGGGCCAACCCAACTAAACGGCCTCCTTTCCTTTTAGGAACCGCCTACAAAATATTTAAAGTTAGTAAATAGTAAAATTACTAATGACATTATAATAAAAAATTTTGAATTAGAAAATTACCTTTTCGACCATCTCATTTATTTGCATTTGGGACAGGTTTGTTGAAGCTCCCGTAG
Organism: Brassica juncea; assembly: GCA_018703725.1. NCBI lineage: Eukaryota > Viridiplantae > Streptophyta > Magnoliopsida > Brassicales > Brassicaceae > Brassica > Brassica juncea. The sequence continues at coordinate 13,833,037 of CM031940.1, forward strand.
AATCGCCGCCTTCATCAGATTGAGAAACCATTTCAGTTTGCACCAAATCAACGACTTCTCTGATCACGGCGTCCTGAATCTGGCCTGTCTTCTTGTTAGTGTGAGCCGCCTTAATGAGTTGGAGACAATCAACGGGATTACCGTCATTTGCTTCGACCTGAAAAACCACCAATATTAATTAGACAAGAATATATAAATATTTATTTAAATAAATATAAAGATAAATAATTAAAAAAAAACTTACAAGATCATCCTCCTTAGTAGACATGGAGCAGGCGCCGAGGTTATGCACATACATACCTTTCCCGCCACGATCGCTCCTCCGGTTCTTGGAGTTCCTAGTAGACGTCTCGGCAGTTTCCTCCTTCTCCCAATGAGCTATCAGCTGGTCCCACACCGTCCCGTTGAGGTACCGTGGCCTCTTGTTCTTCTGCCAAACTGTCTTCCACGCGTTAATCTGCTTCGTATAAGAGTCCATGGCCTTCTCGTTGAATTTCTTACGGACTGTTTCCGTAAGATCGGGATGCCAGTTGAACTCTTGCTACAAAAACATAACATTTAATAAGTAGATATTTTTAAAAAAATGTAAATACTTTTAAAAAAATTGAAGAATTACTATACCGCAAACTGACGAAACCACAACTCTCGTTCGTCCTGAGGGATCACACTCCACTTCGGATATCCATAATGGAGCATGGAATACATCATCTGGTTGATGCATCTGCTAATGCCATTCCTCGACTTGGTGAACCTTTTAAAAAAATACAAGTTAGCAAGATAATTAATGGGAAAAAAACATAGTACTACAAATAAAAAAAATACTAACCAAGTGCTTTGTCCTCGTCGTGGGTATTGTTGGAGAACCGGGAGATGCTCTCGACCTGGTTGTTGAACCAATAGTTCAACTGGCATGACTCCAGCGGGAGGAGCAGCGGGAGCTGGAGCGGGAGGTGGAACGGGAACGGGAACGGGAGCTGGAGCGGGAATATAGGCAGGTACGGAGTTTTGTTCCTGGGACGATACCGATCCACGGGATACACGGGAACTGCTCCCGGAACTCCGTCGCAAACGAGTAGGGGCGCGGGGGACATCGTCCGACCTAAAAAAAAAATAAAAACGTTTTATTATACATAATTTATAGAAACGTTTTTAAAAATAAAAAAATGTTTATAAAAATTAAAAAACGTTTGAAAATTCATCAAAACGTTTTTAAAATTCATAGAAACTTTTTTAAAAATCAAAAAATGTTTTTAAAAATAAAAAAACGTTTTAAAACTTGAAAAACGTTTTGAAAAATCATAAAAACGTTTTTAAAAATCAAAAAACGTTTATAAAAATCATAAAAACGTTTTTAAAAATCAAAAAACGTTTATAAAAATCATAAAAACGTTTTTAAAATCAAAAAACGTTTATAAAAATCATAAAAACGTTTTAAAAATCAAAAACGTTTTTAAAAATCATAAAAACGTTTTTAAAAATCATCAAAACGTTTTTAAAATTCATAGAAACGTTTATAAAATTCATAAAAACGTTTTAAAAATCAAAAATCGTTTTAAAACTTCAAAAACGTTTTGAATTTCAACCAAAACACAAAACCCAAACAATAATCCTAACTTATTCATCCTAAACTATCCAAATCAACCTAAAATCATAGATCTAACTTCCAAAACCCTAGAAAATTGAGATAGAACAAGGAGGAGGTTGAATCTTACATGATTTGGAAAGGAGAGAGAGAGGGGCGGTGAGAGAAGGTCGGCGGTGAGAGAGAGGGGCGGTGAGAGAGAGGGCCGGTGAGAGAGAGGCGCGGTGAGAGAGGGGCGGTGAGAGAGGGGCGGTGAGAGAGGGGCGGCCGTGAGAGAGAGGCGGTGAGAGAGAGGCGGTGAGAGAGAGGGAGGGGAGAGATGCTCGCCGGTGAGAGAGAGAGAGAAACGAGAGAGAGAGAGGCGGTGAGGGAGAGAGAGAACGGCGGAGAGAAACGAGAGAGAGAGAGAGAGAACGGCGGATACCACGAAGAAGAAGGGGTTGTACTTAATTTAACGATTCCGACGAACTGGGTTCGTCACTATTCCGTCGGAATCCATAAATATAAACCGAATAGCGGTTTGCGAAAAATTTCAAGCGGTTTGGTTTTCCCGGGTAAATTAGATATTCCGACGGAACATGGGTCCGTCATAAATTTCCGACGGAATATTGACGGAATATTGTGACGGAATTCCGACGATTTAGTGTTTAGGGGTTGATTACAAATTTCTAAATGCAAAATCCAAATATTTGATAATATATATAGTATTTGCATAAAGATTTAACAAAAAAAATGTTTTCATACCACATTTTTATACAAAAACATTTTTGTAGTGTAAGATTATATGAATATGATTGTATAAATATATGAATGTTAAGATGAGATGTTATGAAAACAATGATATGCATACATAAATGTTTTAATGAGTTGTTATATTTGAACGGTTATGATCTAATATTATACTAAACACTAATTATGTGTTATTTTTTATGATCTAATATCTAAATTTATAGATTTTGATGTTTGATATTTTTGTTAGAAATATATGTCGTCGGTAATTCGTCGGAAAAAACCGACGACATTCCGACGAACCATCCAAGTTCGTCGGAATGTCGTCGGTTTTTTCCGACGAGTTATCGACGACATATTTACTTCATTGAAACCTTATGTCGTCGGTAATTCGTCGGAAAAAACCGACGACATTCCGACGAACTTGGATGGTTCGTCGGAATGTCGTCGGTTTTTTCCGACGAATTACCGACGACCTTACGAAATTTCATTGAAACCTTATGTCGTCGGTATGTCGTCAGAAATTTGTGAGGAAATTCCGACGGACAAGAAAAAAAAAAAAAAAACTAATCAGAATCTTCTGAGTCTTCATCAAACTCCCCAAGTTCAGCTTCTGGCTCCGAATGTACAACTGCATCAAGTCCAAACTCAGATAAATTCTCAACGAGTTCAACTTCTGCCAAATCTTCAACTGCCTCGGCGTTGCTGGTAGACTCTGGTTGCATTGGTTCATCATCATCAACAGTTCCATCGACTCGTCCTCTTGGGTTGATTTGCGTTACAGTGACCCATGGATCGTCTCTGTACGTCACCCGAGGGTAACTGATGTAGCACACCTATACATATCAATTATAATTATGCAAGTTTTAGTACGTAAAAAATATATATATATAACATTAATTAATTATATTATGAATAGATATCATACCTGATCAGCTTGCGAACCAAGAATGAAGGTATCATAATATTGAAGTTTCCGCCGCGAATGAACCGATGTAACACCAAACGCATCAATCTTCACTCCTCTATCTGGGGTGGTGTCATACCAATCACAATAGAATACTACACAACGCAAGCCAACCATTCCAAGAAATTGAATTTCCAATATTTCTTTTATGTTGCCGTAGTAGACATCGTCACCGGAAGAAGATGAAACACCAGCATCATATGTTGTCTTAGAATGACCTTTCCTTGTGAATGCATATCCTCGCATACAAAATTTTGGATATGATTTGACCACATAGTTTGGTCCCTGCACAAATTCGCGTATCCAATCATCGAACACAAAACCTCTGGCCAAACCATCATTCACCTGTAAATTAGAATTAAACATATATATATGAGTGAAAAGTTAATTAGTTTATATTAAACGATATATGACTTACATAACTACGAAGCCACGCAGCAAATCCGTTATCTCTAAGTTGTTGAAGCTCATCTTCTGTCGCATGCCTGTGAGTCATACGCAACTCCGCCATATATACACTATATACAAAAAAATTATCAATATGAAATAAATTTATTGAATATTATAATCTAACAATGTAAACGAATAAATATTTTTACCTCTCATATTGTAGAACATCTTCACAGTTGGTGAGCAAATATGTTTGCAAATGAGCGTGCTCAGTGTCTGTAAGTCTCCGCTTCGTGAATTTTCCACTAAGTCGTCCTATTTCCGTGAACATGCTTGGGACAGTAACATGATATGTTGCTCTCTCCCCTCTGTCATCATGCCGAGCAGGTCTTCGGTGTTTTATATGCACTTCTGGTGGAAAATAATTTTCAGCAAAGATTGCAGTTTCTTCATTGATCACCTGTGCCACTATAGATCCTTCCACCCTGCTTTGATTTTTGACCATCTTCTTCAGATGATACATATAACGCTCAAAAATATACATCCATCTGTACTGCACAGGACCACCAAGTTCCAATTCTCTTGCGAGATGAATAGCAAGATGTTCCATTACATCAAAGAATGATGGAGGGAATATCTTCTCGAGGTTGCACATGCTGACTGGTGCTTTTCTCTTCAAATTATCAATACCCTCTTCAGTCAATACTCTGCTGCACAAGTTGCGAAAGAAAACACTTATCCCTACATAGATAAAAGACAAAATTTTCATAAGTATTAAGTTTATATAAGCATAATTGTTAAATATAAAAATAAATTAAATTATAAAAATATAAGATACCTGCAATTGCTTCATGAACATTACGTGGCAATAATGCTGAAAAAGCAAACGGAAGGAGGCGTTGCATAATTACATGACAATCATGACTCTTCAATCCAGTAAACTTTCCTTCGCTTCTATCGACGCAGTTCCCCAAATTTGATGCATATCCGTCAGGAAATTTTACTTTATCTGTAATCCAATCAAAGAACTCTTCTTTGCCCGCACCATCCAACCGATAAATGGGAAAAGGGGCCGTACCGTTCTCATCAACATGAAGTTCAGAACGATCACAGATATCGACTAAATCCAACCTTGACTTCAAATTATCCTTTGTTTTACCTTGGATGTTAAGGACTGTGTTCATCAGATTGTCGAAGAAGTTCTTCTCAATATGCATGACATCTAAATTATGCCGCAATAGATGACTCTTCCAATATGGCAGATCCCAGAAAATACTCTTTTTGTGCCAGTTATGTAGCTCTCCAACCGCATTAACTCGAATGTTTTCATGTCCACCTACATCTGCCGTCCTTTCTGCACCAAAATCCCTAAACTGTTTCAACAAATCTTTCCCACTAACTTCCTCAGGTGGACCATCAAACACCTGCTTGTTCTTCCTAAACGAAGTCTTACTCCTGCGGTATGGATGATCAGGTGGTAGAAATCGTCTGTGGCAGTCAAACCAACACGTTTTCCTTCCGTTCTTTAGTTGGAAAACATCTGTGTCATCTTGACAATATGGACATGATAGCCTCCCATGTGTTGTCCATCCAGATAACATACCATATGCTGGAAAGTCACTTATTGTCCACATAAGTACTGCTCGCATCTGAAAGTTTTCTTTGCACGAAACATCGTATGTCTCAAAACCATGTGCCCATAGTTGTTGCAACTCATATATCAGTGGTTGAAGAAACACATCTAGTGATCTTCTAGGATGATCGGGCCCGGGGACGAGAATTGAGAGGAACAAAAACTCTCGTCGCATGCACAAGCTCGGCGGTAAGTTGTACGGTGTCACAATAACTGGCCATAGAGAATACTGTCTTCCATGCTTTCCAAATGGGCTGAAACCATCAGTAGATAATCCAAGATAAACATTTCTTCTCTCTTCCGCAAATTCTGGATATGTTGACTGGAAATGTTTCCAAGCCTTCGCATCTGAAGGATGTCTAATCTCACCATTTATGGAATGCTCTGCATGCCACCTCATTGCTTTTGCTGTGCGCTCACACTGATACAACCTCTTCAATCTTTCCGTCAAAGGCAAATACCACATTCTTTTGAACGGGATCGGAACTCTTCCCCTCGTCTCCTGATAACGAGGTTTACCACAAAATCTGCATACATTTCGTGTCTCATCCTCTTTCCAGTAGATCATGCAGTTGTCAATACATACATCTATCACTTCGTACGGTAGTTGAAGACCGGCAACAAGTTTCTGAACCTCGTAGTATGAACCCGGTGCAAGATTATCCTCAGGTAGAATACCTTTGACAAAATCAGTAATCGCATCCATACATTCTTCAGCCAAATTATAGTCTGTCTTAATACCCATTAATCTTGTTGCAGATGATAAGACTGAATGACCATCTCTACAATTTGGATACAAAGGCTGTTTTCCTGCATCCAACATGTCAAAAAATCTCCTAGATTCGGGATTTGGTTCTTCCCCTCTATAATGATCATGTACCATCTGCTCAGTACCTACACCATAATCTATATCCATTCTAGATTCTTCTAACCTAATATCAGGCTGAGGTTCGCTAACAGGCTGAGGTTCGCTAGTACTACCATATTCATAACCAGTTTCTCCATGAAGGTACCAAACTTTATAATTACGTGAAAACCCTTTCATATACAAATGAGTCCAAACATCAAATTCTTTTATAACCTTATTATTATTGCAAGTAGAGCAGGGACATCTTAACATACCACTTTTTGCATCCGGTTGCTGTTGAACAAGCCTCATGAATTCTCCAATCCCTTGAAAGTATTCATCCGTAAGCAAATTGGTGTTGGGATCCAAATGAGGTTTATCCATCCACGAACGATAATAAGCTCTTGAAGACATGATTATTACGGAATTGTTATGATTAAAGAGAATGAGGAGAGAATGAGGAGTGAATGAGTTGAATGAGGAGGGGTTGCTTTTATAGGAAATGCTTACGGCTTTCCGACGACTTTCTGACGGAATTCCGACGGACATAATGTTGATCGTCGGAATTCCGTCGGTATTTTCCAATCTCAAACGGCTATAAAAAACGGTCACAAGGTTCGTCGGAATTTCGTCGGAATATTCCGACGGAATACCGACGACCCTAACGGTTATATTTTTCATCGGAATATCGTCTGAAAGTCGTCGGAATATTCCGACGAACCACGTTTTGTCGGAAATCCGTCGGAATATTCCGACGGAATTCCGACGACAGCAATATTTTCTGTTTCGTCGGAAATTGGTCGGAAATCCGTCACAAATTTCCGACGACCTTTGCTTCCGTCGGAACCTCCGTCGGAAATCGGCGTGTTTTCTTGTAGTGATAATCCCTGCAGAAACATATGCGTTTTAATATAATTTGAAAAAATATTATGATATTTGTTCATATGCAGTGTTTTTTAAACCGGACCGGAAGCTGAACCGAAAAAATATTGGGTCACGGTTTAATATGGTTCGACCAAGTCAAACCTGGTTCAATAATATGGTTTTATATATTTTAAGTATATAAATTTAAAAGTAATGTTAGTAAATATGATGTATAATTAAAATATAAATAAATTTTAAACATAAGACATTATAAATATAAACTAGTTTTATGTTTATATGGATGATTTTTAGATTTTTGATAGTTTTAATGGTTTTCATTAGTGTAGTAACTTTGAGATCCAATCCGGCAATATAACATATTCATGGCTGAACAAGTTATTAGACTCAACCTGGTTATATAACAGGTTCATGGTCGAACTCGTTCCAACCATCGGGTCCCTCCAATTTTAAATAAGAAATACATTAATTTTTAAAAAATTAAAAAATTATTCAAGCTATTTCATATCTATTGAAAATTTAGATTAATCTCAAAAGGATATAGGTAACAGATGTACTCGCTGATGATATTCAAAAAGGATACGGCAAACAAATTATTTTCACGCTAAAAATAATATATAGTAAGAATTACGCATAATTTTTCAACTTCCTCCAAATTCCACACATTTTAAGTATCCCAACATATTATCCTTCAATAGCTAGGTTAGAGGGTCAAACCGCCCCATTAAACCACGGGTCGATTACTTTTTTTATTCAAAATTTTGACTCGCATGACCAAGAAAGAAAAATTTTATATCCGCATCTGCTCCGCTCAGATTTCAGTAATTTGCGGGATCCACGGTTAATATTAAAAAAAAGAATTCTTTAATGTATTTTCTTTAAAATTTAATATATTTATAATTAATTTTCTATATCTTTTAATTTTTTTGATAATTTTGTTTAAATCTTGTTTTTTTAAAAAAATATACAATTCCTTACAAAAAGAAACTTTTTAAAAACATTAAAAAAGAATTATTGATTGGTGGGTATCTGCAATTCAAAATTCCCCAAGCCCCGCATAGAAACCTCATATCCCAAACCTCCGAATCGATTTTTTAAAAATCACCGATCCTCACTCGCGGCAGGTCAACGTGGCAGGGCCCATGGACTATGATTAAGATTGCCAGGCCTATCTTTCAATCAGAAAAATTGAAACCCGTATCCACACAGACAATGGTTTGACTTGCTTTAATGGTTTACTACCTAAACCGATATCAATATAGTTGGAATTGAAATATAATTTAAATCAAACTAACATGAGATCCAACTACAAATCGATTCACCCTTCTAAGAAAGCTTTGGCAAAACCAAACTAATTTCTAAAATCAATTTTCTTTCCTAAAAAATATAAAATCAAAAACTACAAGAACTTATAAACTGACTATAAACCGATATGTGTTAGTTTAAATTTGTATCTTAAACATTAAACTAGATTTCAACCCGTATTAAAATGCGGGTAATTTTAAAACAAATATATAAAATGATAAAAATAATAGAATAAGATATTATCAATTTTTTAGTGTTGGACAAAATATCCAAACCCGAATAACTGAACCGAACCCCGTACATAAAATTTCTACCGAATCTGAATCGAAACCGATAAGATATCCAAACAGATCCAAAACTTTTGTGTATAAAGAAATAGATACCCGACTTGAATCGAAATATTTTGGATACCCGAATACTCCCGGGTAAAATTCTATATTTAAATATATTAATGATTTTTGATCAAATATTTTAAAATATTCAACATACAAAAAAATACTCAGGATTATCCAAATTAAGATATCTAAAAGAAATGTCCAAAACATATTCAAAAATACTCAAAACACCAAAAATACCCTAAATACATATTAGTTTTCTATCCATAGCTAGGAATATTTAATTTCATGTTAATTTTAGATTTTTAGCCTACACTATTCAAATTTATATGTTGCAGATTTTCTGAATTAGTTTATATATTTTAAATGGATATTTGAACTCAGACCGGATTCCCAAAGATCTGAATCGAACCCGAATCAAAATTTATAATAAGTCTTAAATCTCCAACTCTAAAAATTTGAAACTCAAATAGACCCAAACAGAATTTAAACATGTGCCTAAAATTAAAATAGACTCGAAACAAACCTGAACGGATACCTGAGTGCTAACCCTTAGGGGGGGTGTATTGAATCTGAAATTTGAAGTGATTTGATTTTTAGTGAGTTTTTAGATGATTGTAGAAGAATTTGAAATTTTGTGTGATTTTTGGTTAAATAACTCTAGAATCTCATCTAAAACCATGAAATTTTGATTTTTATTTTTATAACTAAGAAACTTCTCTGAAAACTCTAAAAACACCTAAAACACTATGAAATCTTCGACTTAAATTTTGTTCAATAACAGTGGATTTTAGAGTATTTTATGAAATGACAAGTTCAATAACACCGGATTTTAAAGTGATTTTTAAAATCCACGTTTGAATAACAGTAGATTTGTCATTTTAAAACAAATCACCTCGAACACTTGTCATTTTAAAACAAATCACCTCGAACACTTGATTGAATACATCCCCTTAAATTTTTTTAGTGATTATCGTTAACATTGATAAAATTATTTTTTTGAGTATATAGTTAAGATCCAAAATAATATCGTATGGATTTTGTATTTTTATATACATTGATCGCATGTATTTTTTGTTTATTTGTAGGTTTGGATCGTTAGAAATTAGTCCGAAAAGTTAAATATTATATATGGTTAGTAAGTTAGGTCAAAAATAAAAAATTTACAATTAATAGATATTCTGAATCTGTAGGAAATTATGCAAAGGTCCAACAATGTCATGCCTTTTCCAAGTGATAAGCAAGGTAAGTATTATCAATATTTGTTTAAATATATAAGATTTTCACACTATTAAAGATGATAAATTAATGATATTATATGTACTTATTCTTATATATGCTGGGTATGATTTGTAAAAGTATATTTTAAATATTTTAATAGCTTTAAATATATTTAAATGTTCTAATAGTAAAAATTTTAGCAAAAAAATATATATATATATTTAAATGTTGCGTTTTAATATTTTATGATGCATCAAATATATTTGAAGATCATGTTTACGGATTGGCTCCAAGTATATGGTACAACTGTTACAGATATACTTTAATTTATTCACAATGCTCTAAACATTTTTGTATGTTTGTTGGACCACTTAAATTTTAAATGACAACATCGAATCAATAGATAAAAGTAGGACTTTGTTTAACAGATTAGTTTTCTAATAGATTAGATGGATTCTGGTTTGATCTCTTAAACTGTGGATAAATAAGTTTGATTAGTTTTATACGTGTGATATAGTGTTCATAAATGAGATTGAAATATAGTATTCATTTGTTAATATATGACATTTCTGGTATGGCTATTGAGTGACATGATTTATTCTCTCACTAACTCCATTTCATGTGTTTTCTGCAAATAAAAGTTGCTAATGTTGAGATATAAACAAATATTGTGAAAAGGAAAACAAAATATTAATAAATAAATCACATGATTACGGGTTTTTTTGGAAAATGTGAAGACTTATGGCTCTTGTCCATGAAATAAAAACCATCTCCAACAATCCTCAGAGTAAGACCATCCAAAAACGATCAACAAGAAACTTTAAACAATGAATCCAATGTACTCTTTCAGACAACCAACATTTAAAATAATCTCTCATCACTCCCCGACGTCTTCGACTTAAGAAAATAGAACCAAAACGACTCAGCAAAACCCAACCCCAAGCGATCCCCCGACCACTTGATATGACTCGACAAAACATGCGCAGCGCAGATAGATAGATACTGCCAAGACAATGGAAGAAGACCTCGAGATGGATGCATCCAAACACTTAAGGCTTATATTACACCTTGCTAGGATTTGGCAGTGTAAACTTTGACGCATCTTAAGTTGAGGGACCCAACTCTTCGGTTTTCTTTTCCTCATCGGCTTTCTCTGGTTCGCTTTTTTTCTTTTCCTCAGCTTCCACTTCAGTCTTCACCTTCTCCACAGTTTTCTCCTCTGTTTTTGTCTCTTCCACGGTCAACTTCTCAAGAAGACCAGCTGCTTCAGAGGCATCTTTGCTCTCCCCTTTATCTACTTCAGATTCAGCAACTTCATTGAACTTCTGCATAAATGATTTGCAGTCTGACAAGGAAAAAAAAAAAGAATCTGATCACCTCTGTACAAAATTCATGGAATCAACAACAGCTTGAAAAATTATACACCCCAGTACTGCCTTAACATTTTGATTCATGGCATATCAAATTAGTTGCAAGCTATACACATGCCTAACCATATCAAGATCGTTGCCCTCTTTCTAATATAATTTTAGCATAATCTAAGAGCCATAGGTAACTCCAGAACACAACAAGGCATGATTTATTACTACCAAGTCAAAGACATAGTGAAATAGCAATGAGAATGTAAGGAAGGAAAAAATCAGGCAATTGACAACTCTAGCTAACCTTACAATAAAGTAGACATACAACTGTTAAGTTCAAGAACCTTTAGTAATCTAAGGCCGTAATTCAAAAGCCAACATGCCTAAAGGGAAATGAAACAAGTAGTAAAACGAAAGTGGAGATAGTGCATGTCACAAAATAACAAGAGCTAATCTACATGAAAAATTAAAGGCACAATCAAATATCATACTTACTCTCAATAGAAGCAAATCTGATGCAGAAAAGTTCATCCTTCAGCTCTCCATCAGCAAAGTCACGAGCGTGCCATACACAAGACTTTTCATTTCCTACATGTTCCTGAACAGACATGCCCTGTTTAACTGCAGAAGATACAAAGACAAAATATATAAATTAAGATCCAGAGGCAACTTAAACCAGAAAAAGTAAACCTAAAACGAAAGTTTACCAAAATGATTAGCACAGATCTTCAGAGTTTTCGATTGCCTCATAACGAGACGAATCTTGCCAGTATCCTTATGTTTCAATAGCTTAACAGTACCAGCACCTCTCTCCTTCCACTGATTCGCTTCCTTGTCGAACCGATACAGCTTCGATTTCCTTAAGATTCACAAACAAAATCTTCAATACAAGACCATCGCTCAAGCAACCGAAGCTAAACCGTAAAAAAAAAAAAACTCGATCAGATCTAGATCACAACTAAGTTGAGAATTACACTTACAGATCGAGGACGGCGTCTTCGTCTTCCTCGCCGGTAGTGACGGCAACCTCCTCAAGCCTAACGATTGGAGCTACCTGAGCTCCGGTGTCCTCATCCTCGTTGGCTCCGGTCTCTTCCACGTCTCTGTTCTCGTGCTCGGTTTCGTTGGTCGCCATAGTATCTACGTACCGAGATTTCCTCGCGGGGGTTCACTCGATCGCTACGGTGCGGCGTAAGGGAGAGAGAGTGAGAAGGTTAGAAACCAAAACATATAAGGACATCTTATAATCGGAGTTATAACGCGTCGAATGGAAGCTAACAATGGGCCGATTTCTGATTTACAAATTGTTAGGCCCATATAAGGTGCATAAATTATGAGGCCCATATAGAAGCTCCATATAGAAGGCCGATTTCTAATACTTATTATTTTATACCTTAGTAAGTTAAAAAACCAGCATAATTAATAAATTATTATAAAAAAATCTTGTTGAAAAAATGAAAGAGAGCGAGTGCGATAAAAATAGCGATTCATTGAAAGACTGCAACTTAACCATTGCGTCTTTTCCTGTCTCTCCCCGGAGAGTTTGTGTCGTCGGTGGTGATCGACGGTTATGTCCACACTGGAATAACGGTAAAGCGGTTAAAGATTTACTAACTGCTAGATCGGTTTTCCTATATAAGTGGTGTTTGTCTCTGTTTTCAAATCAGAGTAGAGGATCCTTTCCTTTGTTCATCTTAATCATGTCTGAGAGAGTTCGAAAACAGTTACAAGACATTAAGCTAGGGATAGAGGATGACGTTGTTGATCTTCCTCTTGACCTTGTTGCTGAAGCAGAAGAAGAAACTCGTTTTGCCCTAATTGGAAAACCTTTAAATCCAAGGAAACAGAACATTCGTGCAATGTTATCCGCTTTACCAAGATTATGGGGCGTTGCTGATGAAGTTTTGGGACGTGTTCTCGAGAATAACCGAGTCCAATTTGTTTTCCGATCGGAGGAATCTCTTCTCTCTGTCCTCCGACGAGGACCTTGGTCTTTCAACGAATGGATGGTTTCCCTCCAACGTTGGTTCCCTAACCATACTGATGAAGATCTCAACTACATGACTTTCTGGACTCAAGTACGAGGAATCCCATCTCAATACCTCACTCAGAGAATGGTGATTCGCATTGGTCACGAATTAGGGGAATACATCGACACAGACTTCCAGTCTGAAGGCACCCAGAATGTTGACTATGTAAGAATTCGTTTACTCAAAAACGTTAATGCTCCTTTGCGTTTTCAACGAATTTTTAGGTTTGGAGATCAAACTGCGGTTCTCAAAATTCGTTACGAGAAGCTTCGTGGTTTCTGCTCTGTTTGTGGAATGATGATTCATGATTCTAACGATTGTCCCCACAACAATCCCAATGGTGAGGATGCTCCCCATGATGACGATAATGATGACGATGATGAGAATGATGACCCTCCTCCTGGATTCCCCGCTCCAGAGCATCAAGTCCTTCCTGATTCCGTCGATCCTGGAAACTCAACTCAAGATAATCAACGTGATCCTCCAATCCAGGAATCCACACCTACAAAGAAGCGGAAAGCAGAGGATTCTGTTCCTCCGGTGGAAGTCTATCCTTTCTGCTATGAAACTAGGCAAGGTCTGCTCTACGAAGAAGTTACTGAACAAGTGTTAAAGAAGATGAGAAGACAGGCTGAAACGAGAGAAGGCAGACAATGGTTCCAAGGCGTTCATGATCATGAAGCAAGCTCTTCACATGCTCCTCCGGGGACACAAAAAACAACCGATCGAGAGGGTACGGTGGACCACAAGCCACCGGCGTCAGGATGAATACAGCCTTTTGGAACTGTCGAGGCTTAAAAGGGTCCTTGGCAGTTCGACGCCTAAAAGGGATTAAGGCAACTTATTCCCCGGACGTACTCTTTTTAATGGAGACTAAGAATTCTGATGATATGGTTCGTGATGTGTGCGCTCAACTGGGTTATGATTATGTAAGGTGTGTATCTCCTAGAGGAATAGGGGGTGGGTTAGCGTTGTTATGGAACAAAGATGTTGATGTTGTTATTACGACTATGGACGAACGTATGATTGATTGTGTTATCAATAATAAAGATGGTATTATGTATTTCACGTGTATCTATGGTCATCCAATCCGAGCTTTAAGACATCATCTCTGGGAAAAACTACAAAGAATTTCTGCAACACGCAGGGGTCCTTGGTTACTTTGTGGTGATTTTAACGAAATTTTAAAATCTGAGGAAAAGACTGGAGGCCCTGTTCGAGAGCCATGGAGTATGATTGATTTCAACTTAATGACAACGGCTTGTCACTTACAAGACCTACCTTTTAGTGGAAATAATATGACTTGGGCAGGAAATCGAAAAGGTCATAAAATTCAGAGTTGGCTGGATAGAGGATTTGGTAATGATGAGTTTAGAGCTTTATATCCAGCTTCACGTGTTATCTATTTAGAGATGGTCGAATCTGATCATAGACCTGCAATTATTCAAGTACGGAAAACAACAGAATTTGGAAAGAAACAATTCTGTTTCGACGATCGTCTAGTAGAACGGGAAGGTTTCAAAGAAGTTATCATTGATGGTTGGAACTCTGCAAGTCCAGGACAGTATGTTTCAGTTGCTCAGCGTATACGAAAGTGTCGTCATGCTATTTCCCAGTGGAAGAAGGAAAATAATACTAATTCTGCTAAAAGAATTAAAGCTCTGATTTTACTTATTGATCAAGCTCACTCCGACCCTCTTTGTCCTCTTACTGAAATCTACAAACTTCGCAAGGATCTGTTACAAGCTTACAAAGATGAAGAAAGTTTTTGGAGAAACAAGAGCCGTATTCAGTGGTTAAACCATGGAGATCGCAACACTCGTTTTTTCCATGCTTCCACAAGAAATAGAAGAGCAAGAAATAAAATTCTCAGTATTCATAATAATCTTGGTGTGGAAGTTTTTGGTAACAAGGAGATTTCCAAAGAAGCACTACGTTATTACTCTGCTATTTTTACTTCTGCTCTGCATGGAAATATTCAGGATAGTCTTGGTAATATTAGTCAAGTGGTTTCTGCTGAATGCAATGCTTTCCTATCTCGAGATGTTACAGCAGAAGAGGTTCGAGCAAGTGTTTTCTCTATTGGTGCAACTCGGTCTCCGGGTCCTGATGGTCTTACTGCTGGTTTCTATCAGACTTATTGGGATATTGTGGGTCCTGCTGTTGTAGAAGAAGTACAACATTTCTTCAATACAGGGGATTTTTATACAGATCTTAACCATACAAACCTGTGTCTGATTCCCAAGATTCAAAATCCCATCACTATGAAAGATTTCAGACCAATTGCACTATGCAATGTCATGTATAAGATCATATCAAAGATATTATCTCTTCGCATGAAATCAATATTGAACATGGTGATCTCCGAAAACCAATCAGGTTTCATTCCGGGCAGACACATTACTGATAATGTATTTCTAGCTAATGAAGTGTATCATTCTTTAAAGACTAGAAAATGGATTTCAGAGAACTACATGGCAGTCAAGACTGATGTTAGTAAAGCTTATGATCGTATTGAATGGAAGTTCTTAGAGGAAGTGTTGCGTAAAAAGGGTTTCTGTGAGAAATGGATAATGCTTGTCATGAAGTGTGTAACATCAGTGTCTTTTTCAGTTATGATCAATGGGAGCCCTTATGGTTACATGACTGGTACACGAGGACTTCGTCAGGGAGATCCGCTGTCACCGACACTCTTCATCATCTGTGCTGATGTTTTAAGCTCGTTAATACAAAAGGCGGAACAGAATCATGAAATACAACCAGTTCGGCTCAGTATTGGAGGTCCTCCCGTTTCTCACTTATTATTTGCTGACGATTCTCTGTTTTTCCTCAAAGCAGATAATACAAATAGTCTCCGCCTTCTTCGTATTTTCAAAGAATATGAGGACATATCTGGTCAGATGATCAACTTAGAGAAATCTTCTATTACTTTTGGCACTAAGGTTTTTCAGCAGACAAGAGACAGGATACAATCTACATTAGGCATTCCTAATATCGGTGGCGGTGGGAAATACTTGGGTTTACCAGAACAATTTGGTCGTAATAAAAAGGAGATGTTTAAGTATGTTAGAGATAATGTTTATAATAAGGTCAATGGATGGCAAAACCGTTATCTAAACTCAGCAGGAAAGGAAATCTTGATAAAATCAGTTGCTTTAGCTATGCCGGTCTACTCTATGAATTGCTTCAAATTACCTGTTGATTTGTGTAAAGAGATTGATGGAATTGTTTCACGCTTCTGGTGGGGATCAACGGAAACACATAGGAAGATGTCTTGGCTTTCCTGGCAACGAATGTCCAAATCTAAACAAAGTGGAGGTTTAGGTTTTCGTAATCTACAGAGCTTTAATCAAGCTTTGCTTGCTAATCAAGTTTGGAAACTTCATCAACGACCGAATAGTCTTGTTTACCGGATTTTAAAGCATAGATATTTCAAGAACAACACAATTTGGAAGGCTAAACGAGGTTATCAAAGCTCCTATGGATGGCAGTCTTTATTACACGGTCGCGAACTTTTGGAGCAAGGAATGCAATATAGTATAGGGAATGGAGAAACTACACTATTATCGGATACATGGCTTCCAACGAATCCTCCAAGAGCACCACGCCTGCTTCCATATTCTAACCCTCAGCTGAATGTTAAAGTTCTCATTGATCAAACAATAAACCAATGGGATTTGGAAACCATTCGTGATTTGATAGAACATTCTGACATCCCTTATGTATTGAAAATTTTTCTACCTTATCAACAAGAAGCAGATGGTAGTATTTGGCCTTATACTTCAGATGGGAATTACTCTGTCAAGTCAGGTTATCATTATATTAATTCCTTTCAAGACATAGAAGGTGTTCCTCTACCTCTTGCTTCCTCCCCGGCTTTAACAAAGATGATTTGGTCATCTCCAATACCCCCGAAACTTAAACATTTCTTTTGGAAGATCGGTACAAGAATCGTAGGTGTTAAAGAAAATCTACAAAAGAGGCATATTCCCGTGGATCCTTCTTGCCCAAGATGTTGTGATGATAATGAATCAAGTGATCATGCTTTTTTCACTTGCCTTTTCTCACAACAAGTCTGGCGACTTTCAGGTGCACCAATCTCTCTCACTGCTGACAATGATTCTCTCTTGCATAAGTTGACTACAATTTTCACCTTTGCCTCGCAAAGTAATCTGCCAAATGAGCAAAAACTATTACCTTTCTGGGTGATTTGGAGAATATGGAAGAGTAGAAATGATTTATTCTTTAACAATATTCAATATACGGTCGAAGATGTCATCAACAAAGCCAGAGCTGATTTAAAAGAATGGTTAGATATGACTAGTTCATCTCAAAGAATAGCTCCTACACAAGAAGACTATCAACGAAATAAAAGGACTCATTGGTCACCACCACCATTAGACTGGATTAAATGTAATTACGATGCTGCTCATCGGGAGGGTTCTTTGAAGTCAGGCATGGGGTGGTTAATTCGTAATAAACAAGGTCTACTCCTAGATGCGGCAATGGGTAAATTTGAAGGTCGTTCAACGGTCATGGAGGCGGAGCTTTCAGCTCTGATATGGTCAATGCAGGCTTGTTTCTCTCTCGGTTATAGGAAAGTCATATTTGAAGGAGATAATCTCAACATCCTTAAATATATCAATGGTAATAGTTACAGTCCTCGTTGTCATCACTTGGTCACCTCTGTTCTTCAATGGAAGTCAAGATTTGCTTCAACAATCTTTCAACATGTTCCTCGACAACATAATGCGTGTGCCGATTTATTAGCAAAAAAGTCCATTCAATCTCCACGAGATTGGAGTCTTTTTAATTCGTGTCCAAACTTTTTGTATAACAATATATGTTCTGATTTGAATTAATAAAAGCTTTTAGCCGGAAAAAAAAATTAATAAATTATTATTTATGTTCTCAAAAAAATAATTTAAACATCAAATTATTTATATATGACAAATTCTGTATATGTTTAAAATTTTAAAAACATTCACTTACCAAAAATGTATTAGAAAATATATTTATACATATTTTGTTGCTTGATTCGTATTTA
Organism: Brassica juncea; assembly: GCA_018703725.1. NCBI lineage: Eukaryota > Viridiplantae > Streptophyta > Magnoliopsida > Brassicales > Brassicaceae > Brassica > Brassica juncea. Next base: position 13,851,366 of record CM031940.1, read on the forward strand.
GTTATAAAATATTTTATATCTTAATTTTTATAATTTTATAATAGAAAATACTATTTTAATATAATAGCACAATATATATAATAATTATATTACTTTTAAAAATATATTTTTGCAATTTATTATATTATGTTATTATCAATTATCAAATATAACAGATAAATCTAATATATTAATATAATATACGTTTTAAATTATAGGGAAATTGTCACAACTACCACTTTCTCAATACCACTTTTCATTCATACACTAACCAACTATACCCTTAAAATTTTAATAGACAAAATACCAATATACCCCTAATTAATTAGACCAAAAACTACTCTTTCTTCCCCACGATTTCTTAAAATTTCAGATTCAAATTTAACGTGATCAAATCTGGAAAGAGTTTCCGGCAGTGACGAGTTCTCCGGCCTGATCCGACGACACTGACGAGTTCTCCGGCCAGATCCGACGATGTTGAAGAGTTCATGGCAAGATTTGACGAACACTGACAAGTTTCCGGCGAGATCTGACAACGCTGATGAGTTTTCTGGCGAGATCTGACGATGCTGACGAGTTCTCCGACGAAGCTGACAGACCCTACAAGCTCAGAGAACAAGACGATCTCTCTCCCGGCGACTAAGAAACGCTAACAAATGTAAGAGGATAATAAATGGTAATTTTCGTCTCTTTCTGTAATTATAGCTTGGTTTATCAAAATCGATCTGTTTCTGGGAAGGAAGACGAAGTTTTTCTCATGAAGTTTTCAAATCTCAAATTTATAAGACCTTATAAAATGGGTCATTTGTTGATCTGTTAGCAATCAAAAGACATGAGCTTAACATATAATTAATTCATGAAAAAATACTAACCTAAGAGTAAGATTATTCCATGATTACTTCTTCTTTTGGTTGATTTGGTAATGTTGCAGGGAATTACAAAGGTGTGCTGTGAGCTTTTGGATTTAAAGGATGCTGTGGAGAATATGTGTGGTGATATGCATATCAAGTACCTCTCTTTCTTGAGGTAATACAATGCTACTATTTGTAGTTTGACTAGCAAGGTTTAGTATGTGCAGTATATGTGGTGGAAGGTTGGTGTTTTGGTAGTGTAACATTCTGTTTGGTACTTTATGAGATTCATTTTTTATGTCTTGTTTTACGTATAATATCTAAAGAAGCAGTGGAGATGGAGCATGAGTTTGTTGAGTTACAAAAGCATATTATTTTTGAATCTAGTTTTTGAAAGTGAGTGCTGATGCGTAGGAATAATATGTGATTGGCTTGCGTTCAGATTTTGAAGATCGACGAGGTTGGTAAGCTGTTTGAAGAAGTAAGAGAGACTCTGAACAAGAAAGTGGTTAATTTGTGCGATCAAAGAATCACATATTTATAGTGCTTTATAAAAGCTTCAGAGTTAGCTTCTTAATACATTCTTCTCTCTCATCTTCTTCAGACATCTCTTATATTAAATCAATTGTATATATCTCTTAGGAGTTGCATAGTTGAAGAGATTAGTTGGACGTGTAAGTGAGTTTGGTTCCAATCGTCTCTTTTATAGAAGAGTGGGATATGGAGAAGCCTTGATGTTCTCAGATTATGTTAGTAATAATATCCTGTTATTTTGGTTCTAAGGAATTATCTCTAATGTTTTGAAGTCCTCTTAACTCATAGTCTTGCTCTTTTCATGAAATATCCTGTTATTTTGCGGCTAAGTAATTGAGACTATTCTTTTTTACCATATTTTGTTTCTTGTTACAGAAATTAAGCTTGGTTAAGTTGACATTGAATGGTCTATATTTTGTGCAAATACTCATGTTACCAAATAAAATACATGAAAGGAAACTTATACGAAAGAGAGAAAAAGAAGGGGAATAGTACACTAGAAAAATCAACTTATAATCCTTTATAAATCATTTTATAAACGCTTATAAATCATTTTGAGTTCCTTATATTCATTTTTCCTAGCTTTCAGTAGACCGGATATTCACCCTATCAATATTCATAAATATTATCACCCAGTTGACAAAAAATCACTTAAAATCAACTTATAAACTCTTATAAATTAATTTTAAATTTTTATAAATGATTTGTAAGACTTTAGAAATTCTCAACAGATTTATACACTTTATAATTGATTTATAAAACTTTATAAAATAATTTTTAAACTTTAAACTTGTCATAGACCCGAGATGATTTATGAATTTTATAATTACACATACATTCAAGATGCTTTTGGGTAAAAAGTGATTTTGTAAATCTCTTTTAAGTGGTTTTATTAATCATTATATATCTTTTTTAACTCCTTGTAAAACTATTATTAATGATTTTATATACTCTTATAAATGATTTATGAGGATTTCTAAACTCTTGTAGATATACTTATAAACCCTTATAAATTTATTTATAAACCCTTACAACTGAATATATAAAGATTATTTTCTAGTTGAATAGATATTTTTCTAACAGCTTAAGCAGACTCTCTAAACTATTTATAAACTTTTTGATAAAGTCTTACAAAACCTTTATAATTTTTTATAAACCCTATATAAACTCTTCAAAACCCATTAAAACCTTTTATAAACCCTTACAAATCTTATATAAGCATTTTATAAACTTATTTAAGCCCTTATAAACTTTTTATAAGTTCTTATAAACCTTGTAAAATGATTTATGTGAACTCTTATAAATGATTTTTGAATTTATAAAAGATTTTATAAACTCTTATAATTTTTGTAAATGGTTTTATAAACTCTTATAAATATATTTATAGACTTTGAAATAATTTGTTAACTCTTATTACTGATATTTGAATTAATTTTTGTTGCTTAATATTACCAAAGAGATGTCTGTTTTTGTAATTATAGGTATATATGAGAGGCCGAGCTAAAGACATGTGACAAGAATTCGCTGTTGCGTTTGGATACATTGAGATTGTTGGGTTTCCATTGAAATATAAGGAAACCAAACAGTGCAGCAAAGTAGGCAATGATATAAACTCTTTTAAATTCCCACAATGGAAATACCAAGATATACACATTTATAAGATTTTATTAATTGATTTATAAGGGTTTATAAATTTATTTAGTAGAATTTATAAAATTATTTTATTAAATGATTCATAAAACGTTTTATAAACTCTTATAAATGGTTTATCTACAAAAGTGTTTTATATATTTATATGATTGGTTTTATAAATCTTTATAAAGACACACAAATCTTCATATACCATGTACATATCTTTTAGGTAAATGGTAAATTGAATACAACATATATGATGTACTAGTTGACACAATACACTAGATTTGAGTTTATATGAAAATATTTAACTTATTAACTTATTCAGTATAACTCATGCATAAATGTTTCATGTTCATCGACGTGTTGTCTTCTAATAACTTATAAATTATTTAATCATCTTATTAATTGTTTTATAAATCCTTATAAATTTATTTATAAACCCTTATAAATTTATTTATAAACACTTATAAATGATTTATAAACACTTACAAACTGAGATTTATGAACTCTTGTAACTTATTTATGAATTTTCTTAAAACCTTATAAAATTATTTATGGACACTTATAATCTATTTATAAATTTTTATAAACCCCTTATAAATGACTTATATTAAGAGTTTATATAATTTTATAAATGATATATAGACTCTTATAAAGATATATAAAGTGATTATCTATAAACTCTTATAAATGATATATTTGTTATACCAATTATGAACTTTATAAACAAAATTTATAAAACGATTTATAAAATTTATTTGTTATAGTTTTTTTTTCTGTCATTTTATTAATCTGAAAACAAATTCCAAGAAATATACAAAGACCCAAACCGGGCAAACAAGAAAAAAATACCAAGAGGCCTAAAGCTCAAACAAAAAGGAAGTCCTATGGAAGATCGATGATGACTCGATCACCACGCATTAACCTTTGGGGTGACAGGGACACGTGCCCATCATGCTAGTCAACACCCAACTTCAGCCTATTTAATATAAATTGATTTATAAACTCTTATAAAATGTGTTATGAAGATTATTAAATTCTCATAATCTTTGGAATAAACCCTTATAAATAGATTTATAAACCTTGTTAATTAATTTGTAAATAATTATAAATAAATGTATAAACTCTTATAAATAGCTTATAAGTTCTTGTAAATAGTCTTATAAATCCTTTTAAATAGTTTTATAAACCTTTATAAATTGTTATATAAATATTTATATTTGTTTTATAAACTTTATAGATGGTTAATTGATACCAGGTTTTATAAGCTCTTATAAATTTTATAAATCGTTCATAAATTGTTTTATATACTCTTATAAATTGTTGGCCTTACTTTCACTGTCAAAACCTTGAATTTTGATGGCCTTCAGGGTCATAAAGAGTGGCTTGTATAATCCTTTATAAACACTTCTAAATTGATTTATAAGCTCTTATAATTGTGTTATGAAGATTATTAAATTCTTATAATCTTTTTGAAAAAAACCCTTATAAATAGATTTATGAACTCTTATAAATAGATTTATATTTCATATATATTTGATCAACTCTTATAAATATGCCCTAAACCCATCGACACAAACGAAAAAGCTCTTATAAACCCTTATAAGATGATATAAATCATTACAAAATGATTTATGAATTCTATAATTACACATACAATAGTGATGCTTTTTGTTAGAAAATGATTTTGTAAATAATTATAAATAATTTACAAACATTTATAGGAGAATTATAAACATTATAAATACTTTCATAAAGATTTACTTATAATTTTTGTAAGAATTTATAAATGATCTATAAACTCTTCTAACTGATTTATAAATTGATTTATAAAGTCTTATAAATTGTGTTATGAAGATTATTAAATTATTATAATCTGTGGAATAAACCCTTATAAATAGATTTATAAACTCTTATAAATAGATGTATAACCTTGTAAATTAATTTATAAACACTTATAAATAAATGTATAAACTCTTATAAATAGCTGATAAGTTGTAAATAGTTTTATAAATCCTTTTAAATAGTTTTATAAACTTTATAGATGGTTGATACAAGGTTTTATAAGCTCTTATAAAATTTATAAATGGTTCATAAATGGTTTTATAAACTTTCATAAATGGTTTTATAAACTCTTATAAATGATTTATACACAAAACTATTTCATATATCCATATGATTGGTTTTATAAACCTTTATAAACATACATGAATAGTTTTATCCTGAGAACGTTAATGAACTGAGACCAGTAGCTTCGAGATTCCACTTATAGCTGCTTCCACCTCATCTGGTTCTCTTGACCCTCTCAACCCACAGTACTCGCCAGCTGCAACTTGCGTCTTCTTTGACGTAGTAAGAAATTTCTCCAAATCCAACTGTGACAATGACCTAGGTACCTGATAAACAAAATGATACTCATTTAAAAACTATTATATCCAAGTAGAGCATGCTCTAGATTGCACTAGGGTGGGCTGAAAGGTGAAGGATTCAACTTAGGATCAGTAGAAAATCCATCTCATAAAGCCATAAATTCAGTCTTCATGTTTGCCATGGCTTCATGATCTGTTGAACAGCGCTGGTTAATTAAGAAAGCTGTCCACCTCATCGATAAAAATGATAGCAGGTTGGAGTTTGTACGCCAAGCTAGATGCAGCAGCAAATCAAATAGCAAATCAAATTAGAATCAATCTGAATCGAGTTAGCTAAACCTCATTCAGAAGAGGAGACACTTGACCCGTTAACAATCAGGTTATCTCAAAACTCCAAATCATCACTCATTTCTCGCATCGGCTATCACTGGAGTTTCGGACAACCAAAAAAAAACTGAAGAAGAAAAAGATATGGTCGGAGGAATCTCTAACCGATTACGATCCAACACATCAAAAAGCTGGATGAAGACGAAGACAGCGAGGCTGGATGAAGACGAAGACGGCGAAGCTGGATGAGACGATGACGGCGAGGCTGGATGAAGACGACGAGGCTGGATGAAGACGACGTCGAAACTTGATGAAATCTCGACGGCAGAGCTTAATGGAGACGATGGATCACGACAGAGAAATAAGATAGATCTCAACGATAGAGAAAGAGATTGATAGGTTGAAGATAAGGTTAGGGTCACTTTAGTCATTTACCTATTAATGAATGTGGTATTTGTGAAAATGTTCATTCATTAGTGGTAGAGTTGATTTGTGGTACACAAAAAAGTCTATAAGTAAAATTTTCTCTAAATTATACTATAAATTATATAAAATATATTTGTAAAAAAAAAATTCTTAATCTTTATTTAGTTATACAATATTTTATATCTTAATTATAAAAAAAATATAATAGAAAATATTATTTTCAGACAATAACACAATAATATGAGAATTATCTTACTTTTTAAAATATGTTTTTTTGGAAATTTATTATATTAATTTATAATCAATTATCTAATATAACATATAAATTTAATATATTAATATAAAATTCGTTTTAAATTTTACTATAAATTTTATATAAATTCATTAAGGGTAAAACGATATTAACCACTCTAACTTTCGACGTGAAAGCTCTGTTACGAAAAATCACTTCGCAAATAATAATATAGATAGATGAGGAAACACAATATTTTTTTGTCAAGATATATTTTAATCATCATAAAATGATTATCCTCTTTTTCCTTTCAGAAACTATTCTATTTATTTTAATGTTAAATTCTTCATCTATGAATAATTCTTTGTCTATTCAAGAATTTAAATTATCTAAATATTAAAAACACTAGTTTTAATTTTAAAACTTTACAACAATACACATGTTTTATTTGAAAATATTCCCATAAATTTGTTCAAAAGCCATTGTTAAGACTTGTTGGATGTTAAAAGATTATCCCCTTTTTGATATATTTGCTTTAAGATTTTTTTGTTACAAAATAAGGTATTATATGTCCTGCTTTGACTACTACTCACTTTCAATAGTCAAGAGTCAAGAGTCAAGAGTATATAACTTTTTTCATAACAAAAAAATATTTTCAATATTAAGAAATTGGTTGACTTTCCATGTTTTTTGTTTGACCAGACAGCAAATATTATTTTGTACGTCCATGTATCATGAATGGCATCAAATGTTAAATTTTTTTCCATTTATAGTAATTTTCAAATAAAACTATAATTAATAATTAAATTTTATGCATAAAATCAAACTAGGGGTTAGCCTTTTTGATAAAAATACTACTGCCCAGATTCTTTTGTTTTCTCAATCTTTCGCACCTCTTCATTTTCATATCCTTTCCCTCACCTGTTAAGAACCTCACATCTTTTCTTCTTCATATAGTTTCCCAGGTTCAAAATACTTCTCTTCATGTCTCTCCCTCAAAACCCCTTCACTTCATCAACAATACCTTCCATGAAAAAATCACCATCATCATCATCGTTAGAGAAAAGAGATAACCCGATGCATATCGAAAACGTCGACTGGATCAGCAACCTTCCAGACGATGTGTTGCTCAAAATACTAAAGAGCATGCCCACAAAACAAGCGGTTCAAACAAGTTTGTTGTCCAAACGTTGGGAAGGTGTTTGGAAGCAATTGCCTTATCTCTTCTTCGATATGAGAAATTCTCTAGCCGAACGATCACATTTCATCGCCCAGTTGATAACCAAGGTTCTTTCATTTTTCTGTACTACTCATTAATTTGAACGATAACAAATACTAACATGATATTTCATGGGAAAATAATACATAATGATATATTACACAACAAAATATTTATAATTCGAAAAATAGATCATCAATATATTTGAGTATGTATAGATTGTGAATGTAATGAGAAACAGAAAAAAAAATATGTGTAACATATATGGTCGTATGATATGTTGTATCTTTCAATCCATCGGATTAACAATTGATCAACTGTAGATATAAAAAAAAAATTATCAGCAAGAGCAATCAAACATATATAAACGTTTGTTTTCTTTAAAGTTCCAAGTTATATGATATTAAAGAATTGGCTTTGTTTACAAATTATTTTGTCTATCTGTATAGCTATTTTTTAATCACTAATGTTCTTTATCTTTTCTCAAGGCTATATACAATCACAATGGAAACCTAGAGCTCTGCAACATCCAGCATATGACACCCCAAACTCAAGATGGTACACTCGAAGCTTGGATCCGATCATTGATCCATGTGAAACACACTAAATATCTCGCACTTGAGAGATTTTGTGCTTATCGTGGTGAGATAGCTCGTGTGCTCCACTTACCTCCAAACATATTTTCACATCCAACGCTAACATCACTCCTCCTGTCTCGATACAAATTTGAGTTTGCCCATCCCTTCAACAATTGCAATAACCTTATAGTTCTTAAACTTTATAAAATCAAAGTTGAAGTTGACGTGCTCAACACAATCATTGCATCGTGCCCCTCCCTCAAGATGTTGGTACTAAAAATCTTTTGGTGCAGCCAAACGGGCTGTTTGAAGATTCATAACAACAACTTAAAGTTCGTGCATCTGGCTTGCACTAAAATTGATTTGATTGAAGTGTCTGCAGCTCTTCTGGACATATTCTCTGTTAACGATATTAAATTTGCGAGTGGGAGTAAAATTGTTCTTGACGCTCCAAGATTACTTCAGTTTGGTCAAAGATTATGTCATACACAACAGAGTATGCCTCATATAGTCTACAATATCTCATGTGACGCTCAGGTACAAGCACATGCAATTACATTTGCATGTGTGTATATATATATAATGTTGGATTAATTAGAAAATTGTTTGACATGTTTAATTTGCCAATTTGAATTGAAGGGGAATGAAAACATTGAACATGAATTCGTGGTGAACATAGAAAATTACTTTATGATTGTGTTTGCAACTTTGGCGGTGAATGTGGATATGATGAATCCAAAAGAAGTTTACATGCTAAAGCAAGTTTTAGATGCATGGGCTAAAGACTTGCAAATGCTCCAGATCTTCTTTAAGGTACACTCATTTTATGCATCAACTCTAATTAGATAAAGTTGATTTGTTTTTTCTCGTTTATCAGTTTTTCTTATAAAACATGATACATGTTTATATGTGCGTGTGTTCTTGTATATGTAGCATAACGATGTTTATAAGGAAGAAAGTGAATCTTCTATTGACGGAATACAAAAGAAGTGGGGATATAGTTTTCTCGGTGCTGATTCATGTGTGAGAAGTGTGGATATGTATAACTTTAATGGTTTGGATGAGGATCAATTTGCTTTAGCCGCAAGTTTTGTGATACAAGGGAAGATGTTGGAAAGTTTGGTGATCGAGACGTCTTCGCTTCCAGAAAACAAAAAGTTGGCAATAGATGTTGCAGTGGCAAAATTGATGAAACTTCCAAAAGGTAACAGAGAGCTTATTATTGAATACATTTGATTGAATTTGGTTCAATCTAGTTATTGAGCCACTTGAACAAATCCAAACTTTCCTTTTATTTGAGTAAAGATTGCATGGTTTAAACATTTAAGTAATGTGTGTTTGGTGATTTTATGTTATTAATATTTGGGATTTGTCTTGTGTTAATCTGAATGCTATAATTTGTTCCATTGAGCCATTATCCGATTATCGTTATCAATATTTTTTTAGAACAATTTAACGTGTTTTCAAAAGGGATAAAGTATTTTCATTTATGTTATAATGCTGAGTGCTGACAAGAACCAACATAACATTAGAAATTTTATGTAAACTTTTGAATGTTCTTTGTGAACTTAATTTGGCCACTGCGTCAAATTTTATTTGTTAGAAACAGTTTAGGGTTATAACAATACAGATGTGACATTTCTAAAAACGTACGTGAAATACTTGTAGTATGTTCCTCCAGTAAATAGATTGGTGGCAATTGTTTACCATTTTAGTATATAGTTAGTTTCCATTTTTTGATATTTAGACCTTAAAACCCTAACATGAATGATGAATCAACGTATCTCCCCCTTTTAAAGCACAAAACATAGTCTCTCTTTGCTCAAAAAAAAAAAAAACATAAGTCTCTCTTTCCCCTGAGAATGTCCTCCATTTGCTTATGAACCCACAAAAGTTCTCACAATGTTTTTCACATTTAAAACATTTTGGTAGCACGATCATATATATATATATATATCGGTTTACCACCTGATCAGGCTATTGCATTAGAGGCGAGTAGAAAACTAAAAATAACCTGCTTAGTTTTCCTCCCATAATTTATGTGTTAATTAAGCAGACAAAAAAGTAAATATTTGGAGCAGAATCTACAGAGCCTGGTCTCAAGTAGAGTGTAGCCATGAGTTATCAAGAAGAAAAACGGATATTTGGAGCAGAATCTACAAAGCTTGGTCTCAGGACACTCACTTTCATCTCACCACGATAAATGATAGTTTGGTCGGATCCGATCGTATCACATGTGCTAACTAACAAACAAACAAAAAACCGAGGCTTGCATTAAAAGACAACATTTCCTTGTTATGATCATATTGATAACAAGTAACGAGAGTAGCTTCGGTGGATACACATGTAATTCTAGAATAAACCATAGATTCCATTGATAAAAGTAAAGCATCACTACTTCATATGGCCCCTCCGCCGCCGAGGCCCGGTTTCCCGGCGGTCTATTGGGATACACAGTAACGTCAATCCTCGCCGACTCATCAGCCACGTCATCGTACGGATTCAACGAAGTGTTGTATTCCGAGTATTCTATGGTTACCCCTTCCTCTTCCAAAGGGTGATGACTTCTAACATCCACCCAACCTTCTGATTCCCAATTTGCCCCTCTGGCCGTCGCTATTTTACAGATCCTTGCCATCGCCGCAAATTTGAGTTCCGAACTCCACTCGCTTCTCTCTACTTCCTCCTCTTCTTCGTCCGAGCTAAACCAGTCCAGTACATAACGCGGAGATGACTCGGTGCGAGACGAGTCGTGAAGCTGAGACAGAAACGGATGCTGCAAAAGCTGGTCGCAACTCCACCTCTGATTCGGCTCTCGCTTCAGACACTTGTCTAAGAAATCCCGTCCGGTTTCCGACAGCTTCACCGGGACTATCGGTAACTCGTCGGAGAAACCGATCCGACTCAACGAGTCAACCCCGAGATCTTCCCAAGCGGGTTTACCAGTGAGCATCTCGATGACCGTGCAGCCAAGAGACCACACGTCGCTCTCAGGCCCTTGGTACTCTCCTCTGATCACCTCCGGAGCCATCCAAAGAGGACTTCCACGTGGCGTAATCTGAGCCGTAGCTGTCTGTCTGCTAGCTCTGATCGCCGACCCGAAATCCGCTAGCTTGACTCCGGAGCTCCGGCTGATGACGAGTACGTTCCTCGCCTTGACGTCGCAGTGGGCGTATCCTCGCGAGTGGACGTGGCGGAGAGCGGAGACGAGACACGCAGTGTAACGCCGCAGAAGAGTCTCGTCGACTGCGTTTTTAGCCACGTCACCTTCTGGGAGATACTCTAAGTGGAGATTGCGAAACGTCGTCGTTCCTTCTTTCGAAACTCCGTCGCCGAGGAACCGCACTATGTGAGGATGAGGCTCGAGCGAACGGAGTACGGAGATTTCGTTCTCTAGAGACTCTAGCTGAGCGGGAAGACACGTGGCGAGATCAACGGACTTCACGGCGAAAACTTCGCCGTCGTTTTTGCTAATCGCCGTGCTGACTGCACCGAAACAGCCTCTTCCGATGCACGTACCACGGACCCAAGAAGATGACATTGAAGATAAAGAAGAAGTGTTTTTGATGCTCTGTTTCTCCATGTTTGCCAACTTTCATATGTCGTTCTTTCGGAACACGAAGCTATTTATATGTGTCTTTTCAAAATTTAAGACAGAAAATGTGAACGTGAAATAAAGTTCCAATTGTTTTTTTTTTTTCCTGCTGACATGGCAATTGTCCTTTCGATTTACAAAAGCCTCATCTTTTTTACTAATTTCCCACATGGATATGTCATGTACAACCCAAGCTCTCGTGTTTATCACTAACATTTTTTTCACAAATTCTACCATGTTCGATGTCAGGTTTTGGACTTTTAACGATTAAATTATATATATATGGAATAATATCTGAAATTGTAATCTATATAAAATGTTACATTGATCGAAAGGTTAGTTCATTAGTTGTTTTGAAAACAACATAGCAAGAAAACAGAACAGATAATTTAAAATTTAGGCGAAAGGTTGCATGCCATTAAGGACACTTGGAGAAGTTATCGGGATATTTGTAAGAATCAATGCACTTGCCATTTCTTCTTAGTCCTTATCCAACAAAGAATCAAGTTGCGGTTTGATCTTTGTTTCTTGATTTTTCTACTCCCACAAAATATATATTACTGTCGCAATCTTCACGCAATCGTTTTGGTTTTTATAACTTCAGCATTTAAAAATACTATGTAGAGTTATTAGACAAATGAGAGGATCACGTTGATCCAATCACTCGGACAAATCGTGGGGAAGACAAGTGAGCAGTTAAAACGTGCCGATAGATTTGGAACGCTTGATATCTAATCACAATTTTGGTTTGTGCTATTACATGATCAGACATGGAATATACGGTAGCCGACGTACAAATCATTAGCGAAGGATTCATGTATCTAAACCATGTCTAGCCAATCATTAGGCAGGTACAGAAATATAATTATTTTCGTCACGGTGCACAGTAACATGATATGTATGCAAAGTAGAGGATATATATCAGGATTAATATCCGGAATGGTCAAAAGGGAGGAGAGGTTGCCGAAAGGGAGTGGATTTTAAGAGGGTGGTCCATTGTGGCATGCAACCATTGGTTGATGATCTCCAGTTGTCTGAACGCAGATATTGGGAATTGACGTGCTTGATCAGGCTCCACACGCATAGACGCATAGTGAGAGTATTACTAAATTATTTGTCGTTGGGATCATCAAGCACAAGAACTTTACTCTAAAACGTTATCCAGAGATATCACGGAGAGACCAAGATGGATAGGAATGTTGAAAAGGATAAAGACTATGGTATTTTTAACTTTTAATTGAAGAGATGGCTGTTAAGAACATTTGAAAAAGGGCTATTTGAGATAACTTTCCAATATAAAATCCATTATATTTTTTTTTTGAGAAATATCGTTTATGATTGAGTCTTCCCGGTCTCTGAATTTGCCTACCCAAAAAAAAAAAAAAATCACCGCAACAATTTATTTTGTTTGTTGTTTGCCTGGCAAATCTTTAACTTCCCGAGAACGTGAAATGCTGTGTTAACGGTCTCACCACTTGTTCAATATCCTCTTAGGAGTTAGGGCAGCTATTACCTTCCTTATATATTTTTGTGCGAAAGCATTACTTGAAATGTCCAAAGATAAGATATGTATGGAGATTTCGGGGGCCCGTACCATATTTTCCAGCCTAGATATACATGCAAAAGAGAATCCACTTGGAAAACAACTTAAGAAAGTGAAATAGCAATATGTACTTAAGACCGTATTAAACTTTCAGACGGTCAGTCTCTTTTTAAGATTAAGTTAATAGTTACAATATTTACCAGCTAAATATGTAGGGGTATATGCATTACTGGTGTCATGTATTATGTAACAAAAAACACCCATGGACGATACGGTATATACATAAAGTAACTAATATAGCTAAATGAAGATTAAAACGTCTCCGGTGGTCAGATGAAGCGGCATAACGGAATCAACATCACACTGATATCGTCCAAGGAGCCTCGTGAAACAGAGAGGTCAACGAGCTTCTTACAAGCTAACAATGGTTTCTGGTTCTGATTGGTTCCCATGCAGAAGGGTCGAGCTATATCTACTGCCTCCTGGTTACCAACCTTTTCCCACAGACCGTCTGACGCTAAGACCAAGAACTCGTGTTGGGGATTGATACGTAAAGTCTTTGTCTCTGGTTCAGATATCACCCATCGTTTGAGATGAGCATCTCCAATTCCTCTAGATACTGCTAAAGATCCTTGAATTCTCCAAACACTGTTAAATGTATCAACATAGCCACCCTGCAAGATTATCAAACTCAAACTCCGAACCAGAAATTGTACTAAAATGAGAATCTACTTAGGTTGCTATTTTTTCTAAAACTCTTAAAGTAAAAAAACAAAAAAAAAAATATAAACTGAATAATGATTAAAGACCAATTAATGCACCTCTTCATCATAGTCTTGAAAATCAACCATAAGTTTTTATTAAAAAAAACGATCTATGAACATCAAATCTTTATAAAGAGGTATGAATTATTACCGAGCTTTCAATTCTGTTCCGTTCATCCTCTCTAGAAGGGCGGTGGTCAGAAGTCAGTGCTTCCGCGAGTCCTCCAACACTCAAAACAGCACGGCAGTCACCGGCATTGGACACCACGAGATTCCCGTCTTTAATCATAGCCGTGACGCAGCAAGATCCTCCCTTAACATCTTTCTCCTTGAGAAACTCAGAATCAGTCGCTAAATAACCACGTTTTACAGCTTCTTCAATCTCTGAATCGTTCCTCTCACTACCTATCTCTCCTAGAATGTTATTACACAAATTCTTAGCGGCAAACTCAGCCGCTATTGATCCTCCGTGACCATCAAAGACTCCAAAAATTGCCTGCGAGTCGTATAACAACATTTGAGTTTCAATAACTACTAATTGTACAAAAATATGTATTATATCTGATTCCTACGCAATAATGAAATTATATAATACAAATTCGAATCACATGTCCTACTAATTATTACAATTCTGAAAAAAAAAAACTAAAGTAAACTGAAGTTACCTGTTTGGGATCTCTTTCAAGATTGGTGATAGCAGAGAAGCGATCTTCCATAGCTTCTCTCTTTCCTCTCTTGCAGTAAACTGAAAACTCATCACCTTCCCTCTCCACCTCTCCACTTTCTTCCCTCAGCATCTCTGCATTCACGGAGACCGGTGCTGCAACACCGACGGGAGCTACCGGTATATCAAGCCTCGTAGGTCGCTTCCTCTTCAGAACGCCTCCCAGCTGGAGGTCACAGTGGACAGACTCTGAACCAATTAACACTGATTTAACCGGCGGTTTAAGTAGACGGAGACAGAAGGGCGAAGTGGGAGACGCGGCGGAAGGAGATGAAGAAGCTGGAGGATGGAGATGGGAATGAGAGAGAATTAGGTTTTGATGCGACGCATTGTTGTTGCAGAAAAGAGAAGAGGACGGGGAGAAAACCGGCGAGCTGCAGACGGCAAAAGACATCGTTTCCTATAAAACCTTTGAAGATGATTTTTTTTTTTTTTGGTATATTTATTTTGTTTGAGTTCTTCTAGTCGTTTGAATGTGTTGTCAACGAAGGAGAAAAGAAGCTATATATAGAAGAGAAGTCTCGTCTATCTATTTCTCCGTGGCCTATCGGTGACGACGTTTTCTTCTTCAAAGTCAAACGTTATACTTATACCACCATCTTCCTCTTTTGACTTTTTCAAATCACGTACCACCGCCACAGTCCACTTGTTCCGCCTTATTTTAAATTATGGTCAACTCCAGTTTGCTGTTACTCTTCCAGAAAAAAAAATAATTGGATAACAAAACGAAAAAAAGCCAGAGAAATAAAATAAATTCTGGTTATGAACATAAATTCATTTGATCACTTGACCTTTATTTGTGGTGGAGGGAGGAGGAATATCACGAAACACGTGGGGTATTATTATTTTTTCATCACACGTGTTACATATTGTGAGGAAAAGTCAAAATAGAAGAAAAACCTAAAAGAAAGCCCATCTGAAAGATAAATAAAGCCTTGTAGAGTGAAGGCCCTATAGTCATATAACCCATAATAGTCGGACTGACATGGATATTTTAAGATATTTCTAGAACCCAATCCGGTTCACACTTTTTTTTTTTATTTCCGGCGGCCGTCTCATCTCCGCTCATATCGTCGCTCGGAGATCCTGAATCGCATAGTTCCCTTGCTCGTGTGACACCTTCTTCCTCCTCCTCCTCCTCTCGTCAGGGTTCAGGTTAGATCCACTTCTCTTTTATATTTACTGGGGTTTATGCGTGGTATCTATATCTGAGATTTAGTTTCCTGTTTATGGTTCTCTAACTTCTCAGTGTTTGCTTTGCGGCGGCGCGCAGTAGTTTTAAACACGAATCGATTTGTGTGTTCGATTCGGCGAATTGTTGTTTGCTTCGTCTTTTTTTTTCTCTCGGCAATTGATTTCAAAATTCTTACGAATATAATTTCTGACTGCTAAGTGTTCGTTGAAACTCCTCTGAGAAAGTGGAATTGTTATGTCTTTGTCAGTTACTTACGCTAATGTTCATCTGTTTTTTTTTCTAGCAGCTATGGCCAAGCATCATCCTGATTTGATCATGTGCCGGAAACAACCTGGCATTGCCATCGGGCGGTTGTGCGAGAAATGTGACGGCAAATGCGTGGTCTGCGATTCCTATGTGCGCCCGTGTACGCTGGTTAGGATTTGCGATGAATGCAACTATGGTTCGTTCCAAGGACGGTGTACTATATGCGGAGGAGTTGGAATCTCAGATGCTTACTACTGCAAAGAGTGCACACAGCAGGAGAAAGATAGGGATGGCTGTCCCAAGATTGTCAATCTCGGGAGTGCGAAGACTGATCTCTTCTATGAACGTAAGAAATATGGATTCAAGAAACGATGATTGTTTGATTACTCAGGCTATTCGTTTTATTATCCTAGGTAAAAGTGTCTGTACTCTTCTGTGTTTAGGCAATGATCGAAAGAAAAGACCGTTGTTTGCTACTCTTTGTATCTTATTGATTAGCCTGGAGTTGCTATCTTTGTTGTGGTTGGTTAATGTCTAATTGGTTGCTAAAATGTGATTGTTCCTCTGCAAGAATACAACATCTCTTGTTCGAGTAATTCGATTCTCTGACCGAACATGTATTCAAGAGCCATTCTTTTGTCGTTAGATATGAATATATGATTCAGTTGGTGATTAAGACCTTGGAAGTCTGTTGGAGAAGTAATCTAGCTCTGCATTTAAGACATACAATGCGCTCACATACAATTTATCGAACATCTAGCAGGCGGTTTTGAAATATAATTCATGAGAAAGATATAGACCAAATGACTAGAAACAGAAAGGAACCTGAATTGCCGGTGCATTTTCTTGGACCGCCATTGCTTAAGATGTTGGTATATAAGTATAACTATCTTGTATATGGGATTTGCTAGATAACCCGCATGCATGTGTGTATATATCATCTCCTTCATCATCACTGCTTTTGGTTAAAGATCATATCCATCATCACGAACGTATCAATGATGGGTGTCATGTCCCCGATCCTGAGTAGGATCGTCTGGTTGGACCATTGTGCATGGAGATGCACCAGACAGGTCATATGACCTAAAGGCAAGCCTGTCATGATCCAAAAAGGTGGTTAAGGGAATCATACAGCTGAGACTTAACCAAAATAGGATGGAGACAAGCTTAAAGGAGTTGGTTGAGTGTTTCGATAGCTGGACGAGGTCTGGGTGAAACTCGATCAGCTAGATGAAGCTGTGATGTGGTGCATGATCAGAATGGATCATGGGAGAACTAAGTCTAGGTCTGGAAATAGACCAAGGGACTTAGAGGGATTGAATAAGATAAAGATATCAAGCTGTACAAAGTGATTCACAGCTGGGAGATGCAAGCAAGAAGCTCGACCAGCTGGACGGAGCTCACTTGGAGCTCAAGTAGAGTGTGTCAGCTCCCTGAGCTGGATGGACTAGCTCACTCAGCTGGGTCAGCTGGGGATCAGCTCAACTCAGCTTGACTGAGTGTTCGGGTCTCGGACAGTTGGGCCGGGTCCGGACAGTGGCCGGGCCATGCGGGCAACCCATATGTGGCGATGGGCCGGTGGGCTCTCGGGGTTGGGCCAGTGGCTTGGCATTCGGTTTGGGCTTGTATTGGACATGTCCAGGAGTGGTTGTACAAGCCCAGGACGTCCAGATAACTGCCATAGGCGAATGGGTGTGATCTGGACCATTGATGAAATCAATGGCCAGAAATGAAACCGAAGGGATGCAATGGTTAGAAGTAACCATTCCTTCCTCTATATAAGGCAGGCAAGGCCGTGCCTTTACAGGCACGCCAGGCATTCATTCTTCTTTCTAAAACACAAAGAAACCAGAGAAAAATACAGAGAGTTGGTCGGATTCCCAATCCAAGACCCATGGTGGTGTGAAGGCCATAAAGAGGCAGTTTTGTGGGCAAGGAAGAGAGGTGTTGAGCACGACCCTCTGGTATGTTTTGATTGCTGTTTGCCACGCCCTGGGCTTCCTCTACATCCATAGAAGACACGCAAATAGCCAGAAGAGAAGTTGGATGGCCGGATTTCACTTGCAAGGGCAGAGACAGCCTTGAAGGCAGATGTGTGTAGAAAGGCAGTTTCTTGGATACTGAAGGGGGAAGTGATGCACGACCTTTGGGTGGTGTTTGATCATGGATGAATACATCTAAGACTTCCTCTGTGTCCTGGGAACACACGCAAATGGTCAGAGGAGAAGGGAGAAGGCCAGACTCCACTCCCAAAGGCCAACACAGCCTTGAAGGTGGATGCATTGCAGAAACTGGTTTCATGGAAGTTCCATGGATGGGCAGTTTGGTACGACCCTTGATTGGATCTTACCAATACTGGAGATATGTGATAAGACTTGATGGAGGCATGCTTTGTAGAAGCATGGCCGTCCATGATAAGGGATGACACAAGATCTACAATCATCATTGATGAGGTAACATGTTTATGATTACTTTCTAGTTTATATTTCTGTCTCTTGTGGTGCTGTTAAGCCAAGGTAAGGCACGCCCCTTGAAGACCATATATTGTGATGTAAATTAAGGATCCAGGACCCTGAGAGGAGGGGCGGATCATTGTTGATCTACTTCATCCATGTGGGGTGATAGTTAGATGATGTTCATTGGATAGTGATCCATGATGGTTTATGGTTTGATGTTGGGTTTGATCATGGTGTGAACCATGGATCCGACCCATTGATGAGACACATGGGGGTCCTAGTATAAGAGGAACCATGTGGAGTGCAAGGTCCAATTCGTTTGGATCCAACAGCAAGCAAAGGAGAGAAGTAAGGCTAGTACTTGTTGGTGTGGACAACAAGTATTGTGCTGGTGTGTTTATACAAGGAAGGCCGTGTGTGATCTGATCATGGGCAAGGATGGACGACCTGATCCCTGGATGGTGGATCAAGGTGTCTGATCTGATTGATCAAAGGATGCACCGGTGGTAAGAGCAACACTAATCAGGTTCAGTGGGACATGGTTCCATGGCCGGTTAGGAAGTGTGAAGACTCATCAGTTCTGAGTCATGTGGGGTGGTTGGTTGATTGACTTAGGATCTGATGGGCCTTGTTAGTCCATGAAAGGACTTGGTTCCAGGGGAACACACGCCTGAGACATGGTGGTACTAAACCAGGCCTTGGCCGGTTCAGTGGAACTCTCCATGGCCTTGGTTGGGCAGCTAGGTCTGGATCTCATAGTTCTGGATGGAATTGATGGGGTCCGACCATGGATTCCTCTTAGTGAGGATTTATCATGATTTATCATGTGATTTGATTGGATTTATCAGGCCGGTTTGATGGTGGTCAGTTATAGCCGGTTTAGCCGGATTTGGCCAAATTCTATGTGAATTAGGCCGGTTCTGATCAATCTGATTGTGGATTCCTCTTAGTGGGGAATTATCAGTATTTGTCATGAATTTTAATTAATTTTTAGAGCATGTTTGCTTGAGGTCGTTTTTGCAGCTGAAGACTTCCCGTAGGTACTTAGTCTGTGGGGATGGTTGGCTGAATGACTAAGTACCCAAGGGAAGAGTTTATGCAGGTATAAGGGAGTTGGACGAGTGGACAGGAAGCTGGGTAAAGCTACCTCACAGCTCGATCAGCTGGAAGAGAGTGGGGAACCTCAAGTGAAGTGGTTCAGCTTAGCTAGCTGGATGAGCTAGCTAAACAGCTAAGTCAGCTGGGACAATGAGCTAACAAGCTCCGTGGATGTGGCAAAGGTATGATCTATCAATGTTGCATAGATCTAGATAGAATGGTTAGGTGAATGGAACCTCGGATTTGGTATGACTTGGTCTAGGTTCAGGATCGACCTTGGAGCTAGCTGGCATATGTGTTTACTGACCAGTAGCTGAGGTGATCTGACCAGACAAGTGTTAGATTGGTTTTAGACCAATGGTTTTGTAGATATTATTCCGCTGTGCATAAGTTGAAATGATCTAAGCTAGGAAATGACTAAGGTAGTCTTGAGCTAGGATCTGAGTTAGCCCTCGCCTATGGGCGATGTTTTAAATAAAGGGCAAAATTTTTAGAGGTTCGGTCAGGGTATGGACCGAGCGACGTGAGGCATCGACCGCTGGCCTGAGAGGCCAGGATCGGGTCTTACAAGTTGGTATCAGAGCATGCTTGATCCTGTTAAGGACAGTGCTCAAAGATGTTGAGTTCCAAACCGAAATTATTTCTGAAAACTGAGATGACTTGGAACCTTAGCTGTGGTGAGCCAAGTGGGAGTTGAGGTTAGGTTGGGTTTCATGCTTGTGAACGGGGAAGTTCCAAGATGAGCCGGCTTAGCCAAGATGCACTCTCCAAGGGCAAGACCCTGGAAACAGAAAGGTTAGTTATCTAGTTATTTGGAAGTAATAGACGGATTGGATGATGGACGCAATGCAAGATCTTTGTATGGACGACCTTGACCAGGGAAGTAACATGGACCAGAGAGTGGCTTAGGTTGAAAGAAACGTGCAGCACTCTTGTAGGGGTTAGTGTTATTCCTTGGTGGCCGTTCAAAACAAGTGAGCATATGCAGTGTTCATGTTGGTCCAAGGGAGACATTACCTGGCTAGTACATGAGTGGGCTTGTGATCAGATGGATCAGCTTGGACTCAGTGTAAGTCAAGGTAGGATTCTTTAAGATTGAGTGAATGGGAACGGATCAATTCCAAGAGGAATTGGAAACACGATGTTAAGTATCTTAGTATGATGAGGATTGAGGTATACTATAAACACTTTTGTGAATAGTATGGGATGTTCACAGAAGTGTGATGCTTTGGAGAATGGTATGGGACATTTTCCAAATGTGTGATCAATCCGAGATCCAACTCATCTAAGTACTTAATGATCGGAAAAGGGTTGTTCCAGATGGGAACGGTGGGTTGTCCTTGCATAGTGAACGCGGCCGTAGGCAGAGAATGAGTTCACTAGGTCTGGTGAAGGACATCCCTGTGATGATCACAGTCAGGGTGATGCCTGCGGATCTGAGTATTGATCACAGTCAGGGTAATGCCTGCGGATCCGAGTATTGATCACAGTCAGGGTAATGCCTGCGGATCTGAGTATTGATCACAGTCAGGGTAATGCCTGCGGATCTGAGTATTGATCCTGGACAGGGTAATGCCTGTGGATCTGGTTGTTGTCCGCCTAAAGAATCACGAGGTGATATTAGGTATGGACTGGCTTGGAAAGTATCGGGCCACTCTGGACTGTCACCGGGAGCGCGTGCAGTTCGAGAGTTGGTGTGAATTCCCGATCAGGTTCCAAGGTATATGTCCGATCTCTGGATGCTTGGTGGTGTCAGCAATCCAAGTGGAATGGATGCTGAGGAAGGGTTGTGAAGCTTATTTGGCCACAAACGCCACTAAGGAGGTCGTAGGGGGTGATGACCCGGATGGGATTCCGCTGGTTCGAGAGTCCATGATGTGTTTCGGGCGCTACAGGGCATTCCCCCTGGTAGGGCTGACCCGTTCATAGTAGATCTGGACCAGGGACGGCCCCAAAGATCCAAAAGTTCCTTGTGTATAGCTCCTGCCGAGATGGCCGAGCTGAAGTCGACCCCGTCCGGGAAGGGACCTGGGTCGCATTACAACCAAGTCTGAGATTGACTTAGGGTTGGGATAAAGACGATCAATTCCAGTGAGGAATGAAGATCGCATTACAACCAAGTCGGAGATTGACCTATGGTTGGGGTAACACGGTTGAGTTCCTGAGTGGACCAGGGCCGGGATATGATCACGTCCTAAAAGGACCAGGATCAATTATGACAGAGTCCGGTGATGGACAGGTCTCAAGTTAAGGTGGTTTAGTCTAGTATGGACTAAGATCACAATATGGCCAAGCTGGAAAAGGCTGTGGTCGGTTAAGGGATGATCCAGTACGATGTGGCTGGGATCATGAACCCTTGGTGTCTGTAAAGGACAACTTGGTTCGGATTCAAGAGTGTTCCGTCCAAGTGGGGGAGACATGTTGATATGCTGATCAAAAATGTGATCAGTGAGAATAAACAAGGAGGAGATGCCACAAATTGGTTAAAAAGAACCAATCGAGCATGCTCCATGTTGTGGATGCAAAGAGATCGGTTGGAACATTTTGTCAATGAGACAAGATGTCAGCAGCACTGGATTCGAGGACGAATCCTTATCAAGTGGGGGAGACTTGTCATGTCCCCGATCCTGAGTAGGATCGTCTGGTTGGACCATTGTGCATGGAGATGCACCAGACAGGTCATATGACCTAAAGGCAAGCCTGTCATGATCCAAAAAGGTGGTTAAGGGAATCATACAGCTGAGACTTAACCAAAATAGGATGGAGACAAGCTTAAAGGAGTTGGTTGAGTGTTTCGATAGCTGGACGAGGTCTGGGTGAAACTCGATCAGCTAGATGAAGCTGTGATGTGGTGCATGATCAGAATGGATCATGGGAGAACTAAGTCTAGGTCTGGAAATAGACCAAGGGACTTAGAGGGATTGAATAAGATAAAGATATCAAGCTGTACAAAGTGATTCACAGCTGGGAGATGCAAGCAAGAAGCTCGACCAGCTGGACGGAGCTCACTTGGAGCTCAAGTAGAGTGTGTCAGCTCCCTGAGCTGGATGGACTAGCTCACTCAGCTGGGTCAGCTGGGGATCAGCTCAACTCAGCTTGACTGAGTGTTCGGGTCTCGGACAGTTGGGCCGGGTCCGGACAGTTGCCGGGCCATGCGGGCAACCCATATGTGGCGATGGGCCGGTGGGCTCTCGGGGTTGGGCCAGTGGCTTGGCATTCGGTTTGGGCTTGTATTGGACATGTCCAGGAGTGGTTGTACAAGCCCAGGACGTCCAGATAACTGCCATAGGCGAATGGGTGTGATCTGGACCATTGATGAAATCAATGGCCAGAAATGAAACCGAAGGGATGCAATGGTTAGAAGTAACCATTCCTTCCTCTATATAAGGCAGGCAAGGCCGTGCCTTTACAGGCACGCCAGGCATTCATTCTTCTTTCTAAAACACAAAGAAACCAGAGAAAAATACAGAGAGTTGGTCGGATTCCCAATCCAAGACCCATGGTGGTGTGAAGGCCATAAAGAGGCAGTTTTGTGGGCAAGGAAGAGAGGTGTTGAGCACGACCCTCTGGTATGTTTTGATTGCTGTTTGCCACGCCCTGGGCTTCCTCTACATCCATAGAAGACACGCAAATAGCCAGAAGAGAAGTTGGATGGCCGGATTTCACTTGCAAGGGCAGAGACAGCCTTGAAGGCAGATGTGTGTAGAAAGGCAGTTTCTTGGATACTGAAGGGGGAAGTGATGCACGACCTTTGGGTGGTGTTTGATCATGGATGAATACATCTAAGACTTCCTCTGTGTCCTGGGAACACACGCAAATGGTCAGAGGAGAAGGGAGAAGGCCAGACTCCACTCCCAAAGGCCAACACAGCCTTGAAGGTGGATGCATTGCAGAAACTGGTTTCATGGAAGTTCCATGGATGGGCAGTTTGGTACGACCCTTGATTGGATCTTACCAATACTGGAGATATGTGATAAGACTTGATGGAGGCATGCTTTGTAGAAGCATGGCCGTCCATGATAAGGGATGACACAAGATCTACAATCATCATTGATGAGGTAACATGTTTATGATTACTTTCTAGTTTATATTTCTGTCTCTTGTGGTGCTGTTAAGCCAAGGTAAGGCACGCCCCTTGAAGACCATATATTGTGATGTAAATTAAGGATCCAGGACCCTGAGAGGAGGGGCGGATCATTGTTGATCTACTTCATCCATGTGGGGTGATAGTTAGATGATGTTCATTGGATAGTGATCCATGATGGTTTATGGTTTGATGTTGGGTTTGATCATGGTGTGAACCATGGATCCGACCCATTGATGAGACACATGGGGGTCCTAGTATAAGAGGAACCATGTGGAGTGCAAGGTCCAATTCGTTTGGATCCAACAGCAAGCAAAGGAGAGAAGTAAGGCTAGTACTTGTTGGTGTGGACAACAAGTATTGTGCTGGTGTGTTTATACAAGGAAGGCCGTGTGTGATCTGATCATGGGCAAGGATGGACGACCTGATCCCTGGATGGTGGATCAAGGTGTCTGATCTGATTGATCAAAGGATGCACCGGTGGTAAGAGCAACACTAATCAGGTTCAGTGGGACATGGTTCCATGGCCGGTTAGGAAGTGTGAAGACTCATCAGTTCTGAGTCATGTGGGGTGGTTGGTTGATTGACTTAGGATCTGATGGGCCTTGTTAGTCCATGAAAGGACTTGGTTCCAGGGGAACACACGCCTGAGACATGGTGGTACTAAACCAGGCCTTGGCCGGTTCAGTGGAACTCTCCATGGCCTTGGTTGGGCAGCTAGGTCTGGATCTCATAGTTCTGGATGGAATTGATGGGGTCCGACCATGGATTCCTCTTAGTGAGGATTTATCATGATTTATCATGTGATTTGATTGGATTTATCAGGCCGGTTTGATGGTGGTCAGTTATAGCCGGTTTAGCCGGATTTGGCCAAATTCTATGTGAATTAGGCCGGTTCTGATCAATCTGATTGTGGATTCCTCTTAGTGGGGAATTATCAGTATTTGTCATGAATTTTAATTAATTTTTAGAGCATGTTTGCTTGAGGTCGTTTTTGCAGCTGAAGACTTCCCGTAGGTACTTAGTCTGTGGGGATGGTTGGCTGAATGACTAAGTACCCAAGGGAAGAGTTTATGCAGGTATAAGGGAGTTGGACGAGTGGACAGGAAGCTGGGTAAAGCTACCTCACAGCTCGATCAGCTGGAAGAGAGTGGGGAACCTCAAGTGAAGTGGTTCAGCTTAGCTAGCTGGATGAGCTAGCTAAACAGCTAAGTCAGCTGGGACAATGAGCTAACAAGCTCCGTGGATGTGGCAAAGGTATGATCTATCAATGTTGTATAGATCTAGATAGAATGGTTAGGTGAATGGAACCTCGGATTTGGTATGACTTGGTCTAGGTTCAGGATCGACCTTGGAGCTAGCTGGCATATGTGTTTACTGACCAGTAGCTGAGGTGATCTGACCAGACAAGTGTTAGATTGGTTTTAGACCAATGGTTTTGTAGATATTATTCCGCTGTGCATAAGTTGAAATGATCTAAGCTAGGAAATGACTAAGGTAGTCTTGAGCTAGGATCTGAGTTAGCCCTCGCCTATGGGCGATGTTTTAAATAAAGGGCAAAATTTTTAGAGGTTCGGTCAGGGTATGGACCGAGCGACGTGAGGCATCGACCGCTGGCCTGAGAGGCCAGGATCGGGTCTTACAATGGGTAACCATTGTTAACGTATTACATGGTAGGAACAAGTATCCAAATTTCCATACATTTCATATAAGTACTCTTAAGTTTTGGTTGAGTATTCCCCATTTTATAAAAGAAAAGGATAGAAGCAGATAGATAGATAAACATCTTCGTCCAGAAATATAAAATTACGTCTTTTTGTTGAATATACATATGGTATATATTGCTTAGTTGTACGATAACTATTGTTAATGTCAACTTAAAGCTTAAAAGAATACGCAATATCTCTAAGGTTCTGACGTCGACCAAAAAGGATATCAACCATTACATCTGAAACCCCACATGGTCGTCAGAAACTTTTCCTTTTTAAAAGTGAGGAAACCCCGAAATCCTTTTTTGCCCAAACAATTTGACGTTGACATTTTTGAAACGGACGGTGCCAGTAAGTCAACGCCCCATGCAACACATGTTCGCTTCGCTTCTATGTTAACTGTTAACTTAGCAGTGTGGAATCCACAGTTTGTCTGAAATAGTCAACTCATACATCCACTAAGACGATGCCATGTGGTAAGCATCAACTGCTGTTTGGACATCCGAAACAGGTTCTGTGTTTTCGATCTTCGATTTTATAGCACATTAATTCATTAATATCTTGTATTTAATCGAGTTTGATCTTCTCAAAGTGATAAGTCAAAATGAAAATTGGATACTGCATGGAGCCATTTAGATATAAGCGTCATTTTCATATCTTGGTAAAAATATTACGCTGTGTTAATGGATAAGTGTTTCGTTCAATCAAAACACATATGCGACATAAGTTGTACCTGAGTACAAGTAGATAGATTGGTATCAAAATATTCCAACGACATGCCTTTTTAGGTCTTTATACGTACCAACCATTTAAAATTATTTTCAAGTTTGTCCTAAAACATCAGAGCCCTAAATACCGTTTTTTTTTTGCCAAAATAGAGCTCTAATACCTTGCAAAGTTGACATTTCAAAATGAGATTGTAGAGTTTTCTACGTACACAGATTATAATATTCCGGGTGTGTAGCACTGTCCTGATAATAGCTTATTTTAAAGTAGTGTGAAAACTAATAAAACATTTTGCGTTTATAAAAGGAGAGGGTGACGAGAGGTATAGTTGAATAGAGGACAGAGAGAGAGAGAAAAAAAATAGAAGAAAGAAAATTCAGAGAGGATGGGTTATAGTTCTGCAATCCGGCTGTGTTTGTGCATCTTCTTTGCACTTTCGATTGTCCCTTCGGCTCGACTCAGTTTATCATTTCCAGGTATAACTAGAACAGTCTAGCTCGTCATCGATCCCATCCACATACAATAAAGAGGAAGAATATAGAGTTGTATATATTTTCATATCCATAATAGTATATACTTCATTGGATTGCCCAGTCTCCTCGGCTATAATTATCAAGCATAATTTTAATGAACATGGTTTAAATAGCTGATTAAACATGCGTGCCTAAGGAGATAGCTAATCTTTCATAATATATTATCCAACAGTGGTTTTAACTTCCGTGATTATTTGATTTCTGGATTGGTGATAAGTTTTAGATTCTTAATATATATTTTTAATTGCATGCATAACAGATAATGAAAAGATGGTGGTGAGAGGTAGATCATTGATGATGGTCCACACAAATGACTACGACGAGCCATCGGCCAACGGTAGACACAACCCACCTGGTGGGAGGCATGGAGGAGGTAGGAGAGGAGGAAGATAAACATAACAAAATGTTTTCTTATTATTAAGAAAAATAACAAGATTATGTTTTATATATATATATATATATATATATATATTTGTATTTATATATTTACAATCTTACTCCTTTTCTCTCAGCACTTCATTTCTTTATATACTGAGAAATAAAGCCCTATGCGAATAATATGTACTGATAAATTAATAAACATATATGAACACTTGTGTTTGACAGATTAATCTCTGGCTGTTGTTTCCTGTTAGTTTAACAGAACTTTTTAGTTTGAAATTTCATCAATAAAGATATATCTTTGTGGGAATAACATTATTCATAGATACATTTGATTTTCAAATTTGTCTAAATTGGATCATGTAAAAGCGAAATTTTGAGATTTTTTTTTATTAAATGTTGTATGCTTTTTTTTAGCACCAAAGGACATCATTATCGCCGTATGATGCTAAAGTCCTTAATGGATTTGGGTTAAAAAATAAATCAAAAATCCAATTAAAGTTATCAAACGGGCCGTAAATAAGAGATGTTTTGGCAAGTCCGTAAGTGAACGTGGCGGAAGGTGATTGGGAGAAGAAAACGAAGTCGTGAAGAAAGAAGGGGTCGGCTCTGCTCTCTACCATTCTGGAAATCGAAACCGTAGATTGTGTCGAGGAGACGACATCTTTTTCACATCTCTCGTTCTAAATCGAAAAGCCTCTCAGATCAGATCCTCATCTCCCTAATCGAAAGTTCGAGTCGGTGTTTCCTGCAAATCGAAACCCTAGTTCGATTTCGATTCATTGTTCCATCTTGCAATCGATTCATCGCGCCATCCTTTTCACATCTCTCCTTCTAAATCGGAAATCCTCTCAAATCAAATCCTCATCTCGGTAATCGAAAGATCGAGTTCCAGATCCTGGAAATCGAAACCCTATTTCGATTCATCGCTCCATCACATCCTCATCGCTCCATCTTCCAACATCGCTCCATCTTCCAACCCTATTTCGATTCATCGCTCCATCTTCCAACTAATCGAAACCCTATCATATTGCGACATCCTCATCTCGATTCACTTAAGCGTGAGTAACTTTTTGACTCTATGTTTTTATTACATGTTTGTCTGTGATAGCTGCAATATAGACAGAACCCAAATAGGACAGAAGTCTTTGTAGCTATAAATTAAGGAAGTTTGATGCTGCTGGTGTTTCTTGCTAGGATGAGCTTTAACTGATTCCGGGAGTTTATGAGTTTAATTTATCTGTGTGTGTTGCTTGGAATGAGCTAATAGATAACGTTCATAGATCACATCCTTCTAATTATGTTATGTGTCTATTTGACCATGCCTTTAATGTTATGGGATAAACCGATTTTTTAAGAAAGTCCTTAATCTATGTCCTTAAACTAACTATACTAATAAATTATTCTAAGGACATCAAATTTTGAATGTGGGATATTGATGCCCTTAGATGTTGTATGCATACATACAAATTATAAACATGAAAATGGGTTGGGCTTTAACGAATCTTAAAATAACAAAATGTTCTACATGAATGGGCCTATTGGACCGCCACGGTGGCGGTCTCTAAATCCGTCACTTCTTACGATACGGCCAATCACAGTCAACGAATGTCCTTTTCTTGCGCCCCACAACAGTCTGAGTGAATCACATGTTTCTTTTATTGTCGTTTCTTTAGCTCCAAGTTCTTTTGAACGCTGACGTTTCTTTTCCCTTTTATATAGAATTTTCACCACCATTTAGCTTGTTTACAATTATTTTCACCCACCATGGCATCGTGTACGGGCATAACAATTTCGTTTATATATCGAAGCAGCAGCCTTAGAATGTTAAACACATGAAACTCTTTGATACTCTCATAGAAAACGTTTTTAATATTTTGAGCCTACCAAATACAAAAATTTCCATTTATTTTGGAGAGAAATAAGGAAATGCCACCTGTCGTTTCCATATTTGTCACGTAGGTTTTCTGCTTGTAACGCATACAATTGACACAGAGGCGGCTGGTTGAAGAAGAGTTGTTCGATTCTCCAACAACTTAGGGCAAATAATTATTTTGCGTTTATTCCTTTAAATAATCTTTCTTGCATCACTTGAGAAACATAAAGAATCATGCTTTCGATCAAAAACCTCGCCAGGATCTCTCCGACAACTTCCTATGTCGGAAACTTGTTCAGAAACACCGAGTCCTACTCTCTCTCGTCTCGCTTCTGCACGGCTCTTCAACGTAGCG
Source organism: Brassica juncea (assembly GCA_018703725.1). Taxonomy (NCBI): domain Eukaryota; kingdom Viridiplantae; phylum Streptophyta; class Magnoliopsida; order Brassicales; family Brassicaceae; genus Brassica; species Brassica juncea. The sequence continues at coordinate 13,880,801 of CM031940.1, forward strand.
AGACCGTTCAAGCGACGGAGGTAGTGAATGGGTTGGAGCAGCAGCAACAACAACAACAACAACAACATCGTTACCACGGTTTGGCTCCGACAAAAGAAGGAGAGAAGCCGAGAGTGCTGGTTCTCGGATCGGGTTGGGCTGGTTGTCGTCTTATGAAAGGGATCGACACGAGTATTTACGACGTCGTTTGCGTCTCTCCGAGGAACCACATGGTCTTCACCCCTCTCTTGGCTTCTACTTGCGTCGGTACGCTTGAGTTCCGGTCGGTTGCAGAACCGATCTCTCGTATCCAACCGGCGATTTCGCGAGAACCCGGTTCTTATTACTTCCTCGCTAATTGCTCCCGACTTGATTCCGAAAACCATGAGGTAATTGCTAAACCGGTATAAACCGGTTTTTGTGTTTATCGTGGGAACAAGTTTTGTTGATGAATCTCTGTGTTAATGTCTAAAATTAGATTTGTATGTTGTGATTGTGAAAGCAATGTATGTGGTTTTGATGTTAATGTGTAAACCGGTTTTTGTGTTAATTAATGTGTTAACCGGTTTTGTACAGGTGCATTGTGAGACTGTTACTGATGGGTTAAGCACACTGAAGCCATGGAAGTTCAAGATCGCTTACGACAAACTAGTACTAGCATGCGGTGCGGAAGCATCCACGTTTGGGATCAATGGGGTGTTAGAAAACGCCATCTTTCTCCGTGAGGTTCATCACGCTCAGGAGATCCGCAGGAAACTTCTACTTAACCTCATGAACTCCGAAGTTCCAGGGATAGGTGAGGACGAGAAGAGGAGACTGTTGCATTGCGTTGTGGTTGGAGGCGGTCCGACCGGTGTGGAGTTTAGTGGTGAACTGAGTGATTTCATCATGAAAGATGTTCGTGAGAGATATGCTCATGTCAAAGACGACATTCGTGTTACTTTGATCGAGGCAAGAGATATACTTTCTTCTTTCGACGATGGGCTAAGACAGTATGCGATCAAACAGTTAAACAAGGTTAATTATTACATTTTTTACTTTTTGCTTTTGATTTCTTTTGAGAGAATGTGAGATTTTGAAAAATCTGTTTTTTTTTTTTGACTTCAGTCTGGAGTGAAGCTTGTGCGTGGGATTGTGAAAGAAGTGAAACCTCAGAATCTGGTCCTTGATGATGGAACCGATGTTCCTTACGGTCTTTTGGTCTGGTCAACTGGTGTTGGTCCATCTTCGTTTGTTCGGTCTCTTGATCTTCCTAAAGATCCAGGTGGAAGGATTGGAATCGATGAGTGGATGCGTGTGCCTTCAGTACAAGACGTGTTTGCGATTGGTGACTGTAGTGGATATCTTGAGAGCACTGGGAAGTCAACGCTTCCTGCTCTTGCACAGGTCTGATTAATGTTGTTGTAAGAGTATTCCATTTTTTTTTTAACTCTTGTGTCTTAACTTAGCCAACTCTCTGATCAATGAAGGTGGCTGAAAGAGAAGGCAAATATTTGGCGAATCTACTGAACGTGATGGGAAAAGCTGGAGGAGGAAGAGCCTGGAGCGCAAAGGACACTGAACTTGGTGAACCATTTGTGTATAAGCATTTGGGAAGTATGGCCACTATTGGGAGATACAAAGCTCTTGTTGATCTTCGTGAGAGTAAGGTACAGTTAAAACAGATCATTTAGTTTCACTAAAGTCCTTCAAATACACTAAAAAAAACGCTATTCTTTGGGGGAGTATGTTTCTTGTGCAGGAAGGAAAAGGGATATCAATGGCAGGGTTTCTTAGCTGGTTCATATGGAGGTCTGCTTATCTGACTCGAGTCCTCAGCTGGAGAAACCGCTTCTACGTCGCTATTAACTGGCTCACCACTTTCGTTTTCGGCCGTGACATTAGCCGTATCTGATCCAAGAACCTTCCACAGTGCTCTCTCTCTTTTTTCTTACTTTATAATCCTTCACAAGGAGCAGCTCAATGAGGCCAATCCAGCCTTGTAGGAAGACAGGGTTGACTTTTGAATCAAATGTTGTTGTTTAATGTTGATGCAGTGTGGAGGAGAAATTATTCTTTCTAATAAACTCAAAATGCCAAAAAAGGTTTTGTGGCAAATTGGTAACCCCTACACAAACGTATGTACCAAGTCATAACTCAGCTACTACTAGGAGTAGAGTAACTCTATTATACTTTTTTTTTAAAAAAAATTTACAAGCACAAAAACTCAAAACCAAAGCCTCTCTGATGACAAAACAATCAGGATCATAACTATCTCTTACCTCACATTATATCCACCTTCTCTGGTAATAAGTCTACTCCGGCAGCTACATCTCTAGAAGCAACCAGTTTCACAGCTACTTTTGGATTTGAACCGTACTTTTGCCTAGCTTCAGCAAAGCTATGAGCAAGAACGGAACGTATCCACTGATCAACAACGTTCCTCTCTTCTTCCCCTGATGATGATAGTGATGACCAAGAAGCTGCAAGAATCTGAACCATCGCTTCGTTATCAATCTCTAGTTGCGTTTCCGTTCCAAAGCACAGCTTAAAATGCGAAACGATCTTCTCTTGAATGCTTTTGGCTAACCCATCGAAATCTACCGGTTTGAACATCACCTTTTCATCTAATTGCTCGATGAAACCATCGAACCAAGCTTTTGCTTCCTCTGGTTCTGTCTCATCCACAGGAAGGTTCAGATCAAGATACGAACGTTGCGCTTTCTCTGCACGCAGCTCTGTTTCCCCCTCACGTTGTCTCTTATTCACCCCAGCTTTACCAGTATCAGCTAGCTTAATCTGCAGTTTCCAGCTTCTAGCACTAAGAACTCTTTCCTCCGTAAACTTCACAGGCTCAACAACTACGTGACCTTTCTCCTTAACGATCCCAGAAGTCGCAACAACAATCACGTTTTTCATACTAATCACTCTTCCGTGCGAGTCACGTAGTTTCCCTGTACTCACACCTTCAGACAATCTCATCTGATCCGGGAACTCAGCCTTCTCCACGTTCTCTAGCAACACGACAGAGTGTGGTCTCCTCGATACTTCACCTGTTATGTAATCAACCACCGTCTTGCCTCTGAATCTGTCATCAACATAACAATGCTCCGCCCCAAAATCCACACTGATGCAGTTAGCCTGGCCTGTAAACAAGATTTCAGAGAGAGCCAACGCTGCTTTCTTCTTCCCAACTCTATCAGGTCCAAGAAGAGCCACCCATATTCCACCCGTGCGGTTTCTTCTTTCGCAGATGATTTGGCTAATGGCATTCACAGCTTCGGTCTGCCAGGGGACTTTACGAGAGAGTGATTCTCTGAGTGACTTGAAATCATCTAAGGAAGAGTTTAGAGTGACAAGCAGCGGTTTCTCTCTCGGTGTGTATGTTTCTTGGCTTTTTGATGCGTAGGTTACTCCCAAACCTAAATCTGTAGTGACACAGCTCAGAGGAGAACTTAAAGTTACCGATGTCGTGAGATCCTCCTTGTGTTTTGGATTTGGATTCAGTAGTTTATGCCTCTCCAAAGAGCTTCCCACACTCTTCTCTGTCTGAACTTGTAACTGTGGACTCACGGTTTGAAAACCGAGTTTAGGAAACGCTGGTGTATGATGGATGCTTTGGCATATGTTGTCCCATTTCTTCTGCAGAGCTGTGGTTTGAGAGGCTAATGTGTTTGTGCTATCTACAGCCTGCACTGAATAAAAATGGCAAAATCTCTCTCAAGATAGGTGCATTCTACACCATTACAAGGGAAAAGAAGATGAATTAAAACGCGCACCTTAGCGCTGCTCGTTGGTCTCTTGTCTAACTCGGTCTCAGCAGCTCTTAACCAAGAAGGTAACTTCTCGGAACATTGATCAGCCGTAGAGACACTTGAACCGGCCTTGACAACGGCAGCTACTTCTTGCAAACACTTCTCGTTGCAGAGGTGACATCTAGGGAGCGTCTGATTCACAGTGCCACCACTCAACGGTACTCTGTAATCTGATGTAGACGAAAAGAACCCTCCAAACGGAACAAAAGATCCCATCAAGCTGTAACCAACAGATTAGTACTAAATATATTAGGAACTTATAGTGAATATGTTAAAATATTTCAGACTTATGTAACAATAAACTATTATTCCCATCAATATATATTAAGTTTTCAAGTCCAAGAGGTTTTATAAAACTAACTTCTACAGTCTTAAATGTTAAATGCAAAAAGAAAAATAGCAAAAGCACACCTGGATTTTGGAAGTCTTGAGGATGTGATGGGAAGAACATGAAGGTCCCAATCCTCATCGATCTTAGGAAACCGATCAAGAAGCTTCGTGTAAGTCTCGTTGGTCGATGCACATCCGATGAACCACAGTTTCTTACTTTGACGTTTCAGCATATCCGAGAGCTTCAATACTAACTTCACCAAAGCATCACCAGAAGCAGTTTCACTGTTCAAGAATACTTTAAGCTCTCCTAGATTAAGCATCGCTCCCGATTTGGAGTCGTTTACTAACTCGTCAAGCTTCATCAGAATCTCCTCGTTAGTTCTTGATCCAACTTCACTAATCTCTTTCTCTATGTTGATTACGCTTAATCCTTTGATCTCCGGAGGAAGAAACGCTAGCTTCCCTCCGTTGATCGCATCAGCGAAGGTTTCAAGAGCTTCGTTAGCGCAGTTTCCGACGAGGATAGGGTTCCTCCTCTCTTTCCGACACAACACTTGTCCGATTCTCCTGGAGTTCTCGTCGCTCCCACCAAACGGGAACTCACGGTTCGGATCCGATGAGTTCGGAAGGTTACAGAGGAAGAGAGGCGGACAGCGAGCTCCTCGCGAGAACTGCGTCACCGGAGGGTGAAGCACGTCGAGCTTGATGTCGGAGCTCCGAAACCCGGCGTCGCAGAAGACCCGGTTCACGATCGGATCGTCTAAAATCGACAGCACGAAGTACTTCAGCTCCACCTTCAAAACCGTCGTCTGGCTGCATCCTCCTCCGTGCATCTGGTGGAGGTGGTAAGCCTCCGGGTGCCGCCTCTGGTTCGCCTGAGACCGCTTGATCGCCGCCATGAGGGAATTCGACACCGGAGGAGAATCTTCCTCCGCCGTCGAAGACTTGGACGACGGGAGTCTGTCGAGGGAAACGCCGACGCAGAGCTCCAGAGCTCGGAACTGGAGACGCGACGAGTAGGGGGTGCTCCGGGCGGCGCGTGAGACGCAGACTTCGCGGAGGAGGGAAGACGGCATCGCGAGGAGAGCGGACACAGCGTGGAGAGACGTCGTCTGCGCGTGGCTCCTCCGACGAGCGATGGCCACGGCGTCGTCGAGGGCACGGGCAGCTTCCTCCGTTAAGCATTCTCTCGCCGTGTTAACCGGCGTAGGCATCGCCGGAGAAAACCAAAAATAGAAAATCCAATCCAATCCAATCCAATCCAATCCAATCCAATCAAACCAACCCACTTACTGTCTCTCACACCAACAATAATCACAGACCCAAGAAGACAACAAAAATTTCAGAAAAATATTTATTTTATTAAAGAAAGTCAGGCGTGAATTTTCATGAAATGATATTTATGTCAAAACCTTTAGGGCATGCTTATCGCGGTCCCGTAGCCCGTCCCGTAACATTGTTATGGGTCGAAAATAATTGAAAAACAAAATGAAAATGGGTGGGACGGGCCTAAACAAAGGGCTCTATGGGCTCGTCCCGTAGCGACGTGGCGGCACGGGAGTGGGCGATGAGGTCGGTGTGTTCGGCTTTGTTTCTCGTCGAAAAATCAGAAATCGAAATCAAAAAAGAAAATCAAAAGCTCGGTTGCGATGGCGATGGCGATGGCGATTGCGAAGCGTTGATCTCCAAATCTGTCTCTTCAAATCGAAATCCAAACCTGCGTTTTCTCTCTTTCACTGGAGTGGGAGATCTCTTTATCTCCCTTGGCGAGGTGGAAGCTTTGGTCGTCGTTTGATCCCGAGATCTTTATCTCCCTCCGAAGCTCATTCGACATCGGTTCACTTCTCTTCCCATACGACGAGAACCAATCCTCCCCAAAATCTCTGCGAATCGTCCCAATTTTAACACGGTTAGTTTTTCATCTCCGATTAAGTTGCAATAAAGAGATAGATGCATTTGTTTTAGAACGATTGTATAGATTTGTAAAGCTATACGGTTCGGCAACATATTATAGTTTGTATAGATTTGTAAAGCTTTCTATGGTGTGATTATTTCGTTGGTGAACAGTATAGATCTGTAAAGCTTGAAATTCTAACTAACTAAGATCATTCTCAAATTTATGTTTTAGACTTAAAGAGATGACGTTTCCTCATCCTCCCTGGTTAATTTATGTTTTCTCGTTAAGGTAGATTAGCTTTGTGGTCATGTGTATCTAAATTTAGTTTATAAAAATGATATATAAAGGGAAAGAACATGACTAGTTTTGGAGTTGGAGAATGAACTGGTTTTGGAGTTTGATATGTAACATGTCTTGATTAGATTTGATCATGAGGGTTTGCTTTAGCCAAGTTTCGATGTTTATAGATTAATGTTTATTCATACAACTGATTGTTTCTCTGCCTTGTGTATTACATTTTGTGGTTGGAAAGAATAAATGTTAGATTTATATTTATGTTTCTGATGTTGTTGGTAAGATAGGTTTGATTTAAACTAAAGACGTTGCTGCTTAGTTAGGGTTGTGAACCTTTACTTTAGTTAGTTTTTAAAGAAAGACAATAGGTTTTTTATTCGGAATTAGACAAAAGGCTGAGTGTAGGCTGAGTGTAGTTAGTTTTAAACAAAGTTGGTAGCTATTTACTTGTGTAATAAGTTCGGATAAGACAGTTCTTGTTCGGAGTTTGCCAATAAATATGGTGATGTACTTTACTTTATAATCTTCACTTCCTCCTATTTAAATCTGTTATTAGGTTTTCTCTCTGTTATCATCTCAGTAGTCTTTCTAATTGCTCTATCTTACATTTTCTTACTGTTATGGATCCACGAGATCTTCGTAGCCAGTCCTCTAGCTACACTGGACTGCTTCACAGTCAACAAGGTAGCGTTTTCCATGAAAACTTTCCTTATGGAAGTTTTCATGGAAGTGTTAACTTCGGAGAGTCTCAGACTTTTCCGGCTTTCAGTTCACAACAAAGTGAAGAAGAAGCAGTAGAGACACCACCTCCCCGCGTGGCAAGACGCAAATGGAATCCAGCAGATGACGAGGTGTTGATCAGTGCTTGGCTTAACACTTCCAAGGACGCCATTGTTGCAAATGAGCAGAGGTCGGGGGCGTTCTGGAAACGGGTTGCGGCTTACTATTCTGAGAGTCCTCATGGAAGAGAGGATGGTGAGAGAGAGCATGGTTGTTGCAAGAAGAGGTGGCACAGAATTAACGATGATGTAAACAAGTTCTGTGCCTCATACGCGGCAGCAGAGCGTCAAATTAGCAGTGGTGAGAGTGACACGGACGTTCTGAAGAAGGCGTATGATATTTTCTTCTCTGATCAAAAGCACAAGTTCACACTTGAACATGCTTGGTGTTTGTTGAGGTTTGAACAGAAGTGGCTCAGCCTTAACACACCCGAGGCTACTGGCGTTTCGAAAAGGAAGAATGTGGAGATGAATTCCCAAACTAGTACCACTGAAGGCTTTGTTGATGTTGAGAGGAGGCCCGAAGGTGTCAAAGCTGCAAAAGCTTCAAGATTCAGTGGTAAAGGGAAGTCTATTGCTGAGATTGCGACCGTTTATGAAATGAAGAAGGACGATTTGGTGAGGAAGGAGAGGCTGTCGAGGCTTGCAATTCTAGACACTCTCCTTGCCAAGGCTCAGCCATTGAGTGAGGCGGAAGAAACTGTGAAGAATAAGCTCCTAGCCGAGTTATTCTAAAATTAAACTAAGAAGAAGAAGTCTGTTTAGCTCTATGTTCTTGTTTGCTCTATCTTTGTGTTTGCTTTATGTTCTTGTTACGTCTATGTAGTTCCGGAACCCTTAAAATGGGTTGTTATAAATGAATCAGAGACCTTTAATGTGTTTGCTCTATCTTTCTGTATAGCTCTTTGTAATTGAAGTTGTGTATCTAATATAAATATCGACACTGTATGCAGGTTAAGTACAAATGGGACGTTACAGCTACTCGCAGCCATCACAGGAGTCGTCATTGTTTGGAAACAATGACGAAAATGACTACAGCGAGACGGAGGATCTCATTCGACGTGACCAAGCTGAGTTGAGCTTGGAACGTAGTTCACAGGTTCACTACCCTCCACAACCGGAGGTTGAGTTTGGTTTCCCACAGGTTTGCTATTGTGGTGCTAAGCCACTGCTAAAAACGTCTACCCGTAGCCACGATCAAGGTATATGCTATGTACTGCTCTTCTTTAGCTTTGCTTTCCGTATGTGCTATTTTGCTTATGTAGGTTGTTTGCGTATGTGGCCCAGGGAGAAGACTTTACACCTGTGCTAACAAAGACGACGGCGAATGTCATATCTACAAATGGTGGGATGACGCGCTGATGGAAGAGATGAGAGCCAGAGACCTACACGTGCTTCAGCTCGATGAGAAGGTAGAGAGCCTAACCCTTTTGTCTGACTATGACACTGTGGAGAAGATACGCAAACTAGAGAAGATTGTGGGTCAAATGGCTAAGGACAAATCTTCTTTTAGTTATGGGTTTGAGTCCTTTGTAATAGGACTATTGGCTCTTGTTGTTGTAATAGGGTTAGTCGTAATGTTTAGATAATTTGCTCGGATGTAGTTGTAATGGGATGTATGTATAATCTCGGATGTAGTTGTAATGGGATGTATGTATAATCTCGGATTTGAACATCTAATTGTAATTGGATGGAGTTAGAGTTAAAAAATCTCGTACAATATTAGTCACATGATTTACCAATAACTCACACCATCCAAACAACTCTTCTTTGTGGTAAAAGCATGTATATTCATCGCCAAAAAATTTCTTCTTTGTACCAATAAGTCACATGATCCAAAGGCACATGTTTATTTTGCTTTCTACCAATAAGTCACAAGATGTACTATAGAGTTTATACCAATATTCATTCACGGGAGGATTCATAGACACTTCTTCTTTGTCATATAAGTATTGAGATGTCTTCTCTCATTACAAATGTGGAAAGTCTCATCTTCTTTCACATTTTTTTTCTTCTAAAAATTGTCAATGGCTTCTTCTTCCCATTATCATTACCACAAAGAAGATGATGATGATTTAGATGACGTATTTGAAGAATTTTTCGAACAAATTGATTTCAATCCAAAACCAAAAGAGCGAAAAAAACGAGTTTTTATCGAGAGATACAGAGAGGAAGGCCATCAGAGGCTTTGGAATGATTATTTTAGCGAAACTCCGACATATCCGCACAGTGTATTCCGGCGACGGTTTCGAATGAGTAAGGCATTATTCTTGCGTATTGTGCTCCGTCTCTCTACAGAAGTTGAATATTTTCAACCGCGAGTTGATGCAACCGGACGGCCTAGTCTATCTCCGCTTCAAAAATGTACCGCAGCAATACGTCAGTTGGCGTATGGTGGTGGGTCTGATACAGTTGACGAATATCTCCGAATTGGTGAAACAACAGCTCGAAGATGTTTGCACAATTTTACCGCCGGAATAATCCACTTGTTCGGCGATGAATACCTAAGACGTCCCACACCGGAGGATCTGCAAAGACTACTACATAATGGAGAAGAACGTGGGTTTCCAGGAATGGTTGGAAGCATCGATTGTATGCATTGGGAGTGGAAGAATTGCCCCACCGCTTGGAAAGGAATGTATTCACGAGGAACCGAGAAACCAACTATTGTCTTGGAGGCGGTAGCTTCATATGACCTCTGGATATGGCACGCGTTTTTTGGAGCTCCAGGTACTATGAACGATCTTAATATTCTCGATCGATCACCCGTTTTTGATGACATTATTAACGGAATAGCGCCACAAGTTAACTTCTATGTTAATGGTAATCCATACCATTTGGCATATTATCTCACGGATGGTATTTATCCGAAATGGGCTACTTTTATTCAATCTATCCGACTACCGCAAGGTCAAAAGCATTCATTATTTGCTCAAAAACAAGAATCTGTGCGAAAAGATGTCGAGCGTGCTTTCGGAGTCCTACAAGCTAGGTTTGCCGTTGTAAGAAATCCATCAAATATTTGGTCGAAAGAATTAATAGGAAATATTATGAGAGCATGTATCATACTCCATAATATGATTGTCGAAGATGAACGATTATTAGGAACTGGGGACAACGTTGATGAATTTGAACAAACAGAAGAGGGGGCTACATTTTCCGTCAATATGGAGTCACCTATCATGAGTACAATTGATCGTCGAACGAGCGTTCGGAATAGACAAGTCCATCAACTTTTAAAAAATGATTTGATCGAAAATATATGGGCTAAATTTGGACATCTTCCAAATAACATATAATTTGTAAATTTCTATTTGTATTGGAATAAATGTTTGTGTGTGTGTTTTTTTCAATTATGATGTTTGGTATTTTTTTTTTCAACTTAGTTATTTTCTTAAGATTTCAATTTTAATGTTAAACTTCTATTTCATATGTTTTATTCTAAACTTCTTTTTATATGTTATTTTTTTTAAAAAATAAATAAATTAAATAATAACCTAAGGGACCATCAAAGTCCCACTAATAATCATCCAAATTTATTAATGTCCTTAGCTTAGGTCCCTTAACATATAACCTAATTAAAAAATGCTAAGGGCTTGTGGGTAAGTCCCACCAATACCATTGCCCTTAGTCTTTTTTAAGCTTAAAAGTGGTTATTAAAAAAATAAATATATTTGGTTTGCTTTTTAAGCCTTTCTTCAACCCTCAAATCTTACGCATGGATATGTTCAGATTATACTAGTCTTGCGGAAGGAGTCACTGTGTTTGGTCGTATATTGCTCGTGGGGTCCTCCAATATCTTCTCTGTCTGATTTTCGAGTTTTTAATAGAATAGTATTATTATGTGGTGCTCCTAGAATCTCTTTGTTTGAAAAATCTTCTCCTACATGCCAAAAGGTTCGATTAACCCCAGCAGAAATTCAAACCACATATGTGATTATATTCTAACCATATCAATATATGTATATGTATTCTCATGAAAATCCACAAACAAAAAAATTGTTATTATTTGATTCTTTGTTCCATCAAAAAAAAACAATTGCACAGCTTTTTCATCAAATATTGATTTGATATTTCTTTTCCCCAACTATGCTTTCTTACGTAACATATTCTCGCTTCTGTGATGTTATAATATACTTAAATCTTCATTTCTTGTTTCCTGACACATGCAACAAACTATCACAATTTATTATGATTAGTCCACTCTAGAATTTCCCTGATATACAATGATAGCAAACTATAGTAGTGACCAGCTTACTAGACATAGAGATAACGCTATATAAAGAAACAGTGATAAATATTAAAGCATGTACGGTAATTGGTTTATGATCCAAATAGAAATGAGTGGGATTAACAAAGAAAAGTCAAATTAATTAATGAAGGAAATAAAAATGTATTGAGTGGTAGACAGTGACTAGAACTTTATAAAAGATTAGGTGAATGTCATACGATAAAGAGGAAAAGCATAAGTGATTAGGGTCCCAAACACCACCTTTTATATGCTTCTTTTGCGTCATTGTCATTTATCATCCACATCCAATAAAAGATATTTGTCCTCACTTTACTTTGCAGTTTGCACATCTTTTATTCCCCCGATCGCAAAGGCATCTTATTTACTCGATCATCTATCTTTAGTTACCTTTTATCTACTTTGTATTTTTTTCACCAACAAAAAATTATTTAGTGGTTAAAACGCTTAAATCACCTATTAAAATTCTAAATGGTCATTAGTATAACATGGTTTGAATTTCGCTCTCAAAAATTGTACGAGTTTTCGGACTTAAAATTTTCTTATCATTTTAAAGCATTTATACTACAATTATATCAGCATTCAAAAAAATAATAATAATAATAATATCAGCATTCTTAACGTCTTTTTTTGTTTTGTTAAAGCATTCTTAACGTCTTCATTTTTATGTTTACTCTTGTCTTCTTTTTTTGGCTAAAATATTTTTTCTCTTGTCGAGACGAATTAATACTGAAAATAACTACAGTGATTAACTTTCATTGATATTCTTCTCGAAACTACTTAATATTGATTCAGTTTTTTTTTTTTGGCAAAAATTGATTCAGTTTTTCTTTGGAAATGATCAGTAAACTATCGTCTTCTCCTCTTTGCTTCTGCTGTTATTTCTTAGCCAACTTCACTCCCCCTTCATATCCTCCTCACGAACATCAAACCCTATAACCCCTTAACCAATGCAATCAATACGTATATCAATCAAAGGAAAGTAATTATTGACAACCTGCATGCATGAATATTGGCTACATCAATTTAATATATTTAAATTTCCTTAAAACTAAGAGACATAGTAGACTCATGCCACAAAAGCGTCGACAAACAAGTACTATATTACGTTCCTTTATGTTTACTCTAGCTAGCTTTTAACACCAAACATATCTTGTAGTATACAACCTTTATCACTTGTACATATATTATCAGTATACGTCACTCCATAATTAATCTACCACTAAGTTGTATATACTTATAAACCCATGGAGTATGCATGAGGAAATGAAACCTCGAGCAAAATGACTTATATAGAGCGGTGTCCTTTTCATTCTCAAGAAACAATTCTTAGAAATTTGGTTCAATGGTTGGTGGGCAAAGTCCAAGATTAAAGTGACACTTTGCAATATGTAGTAGGAAAAAAATGTAGTAGAACTCCAACCCCAACGATCAAATCCTTAGTAATTAAAAATTAGCCCAAATTAATTAAATATTGCTGTATTAAATGAACGGTTCCCATATTTTGCCAGTCACGTTATAAATTTATAATTAACATAAACACAAAAAAAACTAACGTAAACCCCCATCCCATTATCATCTGTCTCGAGCACGCAGTAAGATAACGACATCTGGCACAAGAGCAAACTGTCGCTATTCGATTGGTCCTTTCCTTTTTTCCTATTAAGACCGTGGCACTTTATAAGTGGATGACCTGTAAGAAAATCACATGTGAATTGGAAGATTAGTCCAAAGAGAGGAAAGCGTAAGAACCAACCAAGTGGACACAGGAACTCTCAACACAACCAACCCTCCCGACTCACCCCTTCTCATATTGGATGATGATACCAACCAAAAGGTATTTGATTTTGACTCCTTTTATTTTCCCTTGGGATCAAAAGGAACGGGAGTGATGCCAGACCCAATTTTTGTTTTGTGCCCTTTTCTTTTTTACTACACACAAATGTCACATTCCTTTTTTTTATAGTGAATCCGCTTGATATTGATCAGAGAAGTTTAATTGAATAATCCTATCATCAGCTTCCCTTGAAATCCTTTTCCAATACATAAGCCTAGCTCTGAATTATATATGTGGTTGAGCAAAAGTCCTGCTCTATTGATATCTAATTCTCATGGTTCGCTGGCATCTAATATCGTCATTTAGATCATCACATACATGTCTGATGTGACACATCTGTCATCTAAAAGTTTTTTTGTTTATACTTATCCAAATTCACTTTCTAAAGTTACAAAAATGATTTAAATATTACTTAGCATGCAAGATTTCATCAAAAGCTATCTCAATAATTTGTATGAGTAGATAGTAAATATTCGAACTTAAATTAATCCTCTAATCTATGTAGATCTTTCAACCACTTGATAACTTTCAACTATTTAGTCAAAGCAGACGGCAACTACGTTAACAATGGGCCTGGCCTTTTATAAGCCCACTAATTTATCAAATTGAAATCTGATCTCCTCGTCTCTCTCTCAAACACACGTCATCCCTCAGGCGACTCTCCCCTCTTTGCCAAAACCTCAGATCGGAGGAACTGAAAATTCGAAAAACCCTAAATCGAAAGATGATGAAACCTGCCCGTTTCGCGATTCGATCCATTAACGACGCAGCTTCCCGTCAACCATGGCGTCCTCTCGTGCCTAGAAGCTTCTCAACCAATGCTAACGAAGGTAACAATATTACATTTCCACCAATTTTTTTTCTCGCACATTTTCCGTTAGGCTAACCACCGAATCGAATCGAATCGAATCGAACCATAGCAGATCGATCTTCGCTGGACGATTGGATGTTTGGCGGAAACACTGGCAACGATGAGAAAAGCGCTAGTTTCTTCCAGCATCTTGGCAAGGCGGAGAAAGACAAGCGCGAGTATACAGGCTTGGGCAGATCATACGGAAACGGTTCGAGAGGTGGTTCCAATAGGAACAGAGACGAGACCTTCGATCCTTCGTCCGATGGTGTTGATGAAAAATTGAAGGAAGCTTCGTTGCTTTACAACATCGACGACGACGAAGGAGGCGTGAAAGATGGTTACTCGTTTAGGCCTGATGTCAACAGCTGGGGAGCGAATCACTTCCCTAGGGTATGCTTTCTCTTTACCACTCTTTTATGCAACTGTGTTGTTGACTGAATCAGTTTAGATTGCAATCGTATGAAGTTCATTTCTAGTCAAGTTATAATGGTGTAGGATTTGCATTTGAACTGTAAATTTGGAGACTTTACAGTGATGTCATAGTCTTTATCACTTGAAATAATTTGATTGTGTAGTCATGTATAGTGTGTGTTCTTTGGGTTTACAGGGATGATGATGATCTTTTCTTGTTTGCTTTGACTAGACATACACTAAACGTGTTGTTTCGTTCAGGGTTTAGGTTTTAGAAAGCAGATGCAGAAACCTAGACAGAATAACAAGGCGGAGATAACCACAGAGGAAGTTCTGAAGAAAGCTGACTTCAGGGTGAGTTTAGTTTTGGTTACATATGTTTCACAAGCAGTGCATTATTTTGTTGTTCTGTGTAAAGTTTACATCTGCGAGCTTTTTTTTTTTTTGTACTTACACCTATGTAATATGTTTTTGTTGGACAGAATGTTCGATTCCTTGCACAGTTCATCACCGAAGCTGGGATCCTCGTTAAGAGGAAGCAGGTTAAACTTGGATGTTTCTCGCTTTTAATCTTACTTTGTTTATACGTTTGCTAATCCACAAAATAATGTAATCTTCATTTTTATTTTTCTCTTGGCACAGACTGGCATCAGTGCCAAGGCACAAAGGAAGATTGCTAGAGAGATCAAGACGGCCCGTGCATTTGGATTGATGCCTTTCACAACGATGGGTACGAAGGCTTTCACATTTGGGAAAACCATGGAGAACAGAGACCAAGATTTCGAGTATGAAGTGGTTGACGATGATGATGAGTATGACAACACAGCTGAGTGAGAGATTTGATCCACTCTCTTCTGCTTCCTAACTAGTTCGGGCTAGTTTTCATTTCTGAGGTTTTGGTCTATCAAGATTTGAAATAATAGAATGTTACGAAAAGTGGAGAATACGTCACTGGAATTCCTCCTATACCAAGGGATTAGGATTTGTATTTTATCTCTTTATTGTGTTACTTTTGAAGATCAGAGTAAGACTGATTTATTTATAATTGCATCTCCATTCAAACATTAATCCGTGTACCTGTAAGATTATGGTTTCTTTATTCTATAAACCAAATCTTAATCAAGTATCATCTCGTGCTACAGCTGATGATGATGAACACACGTATGCCGAGGAAAAAAGGATTACACAAAACTTAAGTTCCAACTCAATTTATCTGGAACCCCTCTCTGTTCTCGTCATCTCCATGTTTTTAACATCTTCGATTGTTTGCTTCTTCCGTTGGATCAACCTCTCAAGCCTATTCCTATCTGCATCTGGAAGTTTACATGGCCGGTCAAGAGAAGGTACAGCTCTGGATCTTTCGAGTAGTTCCCGCTCTTTTTGCTCTGCGAAGCAAAGCAATGATCCTGCACAGACCTCTTTAGCTGAAGGCGGCTTCACCGGCTTGAACTTCTGAAGCTTTGAGTACTCTGTGATGAGATGGAACATGTAGTCATACACCCGGTTCATGCTTATGCTTTCCATGTAACCCTGTCCCCTTTTTCCTATTGTCTCAGCCTGTCAAAAAGGAAAACGCCTTAGGAACGTGAATAGATAACTAGATGAGGAAGTGTAGAGAATACACATACGTCAGAGGGGTTGGCATTGCCCCAGTCGACGGCGAATTTGATGGACCGACATAGATCAGTGGGAGAGACAGGCCAGTAGTTTTCCTTGGGAAGAAGGCCTCTGCTGAAGAAATCTTCATACTCTGGTGAGATTATGAGTGTCATGGAACCACATGACATGATATACTTTAGAGATACTGACCATGCGTAACCCTCTGCGTATATTTTGTACCTTATGATACAAAGAATCCCCAACCAAATTAGATCCTACTCGTATCCTCAAGACATATTTGATAGAAAACTTGGGTTTCTTTGAGGACTTACCGGTGATTGCACTGGTTGGAGAGCTTGGACTGTTCAAACCCACCTTTTGCCTCTTCTGCCCAGTTCTGTATTTAAAACACACACATCAGAATCACTCCCACTAGACTATACTATCTGACTAGGACGACTGAAAAAGGAAGCGAACCTGGCGCATAATCTGTGCTCCCCATAGCCTTGAATGGTTGCATTTCATCAACTCCATTCTTATAGGCGACACAACATCAGGATTCCCTTTCCAGTAAGCTCTAGGTTGCTTGTTGTCCCAGCTACTTCTCTTAGACCCTTGCTTTATATCCCTAAACTCTTCTTCCCACGGCCTTAGATTTGTCTCCGACCTTTTATCACAACCAACACACATATTCAGACAAGAGTTTGAGTAACAAAAACAACAACGACAGAGCAGAGATATGTACCAGCCCCAGAAAGACCAATCAGGAAAAGGAATGTCCAAATGAGCTTCATTGGTGCAATATCGAAAAAGCGGAGCTGGGAAAGACTGGTGTTCTGTCCGGTTGATGATGGGTTTGTCCATGCAATCAAACATCATGTCGACATCAGGAACCATCCCTGGATACTTGTTGAGCAGCTGCAGAATCCCCCAAATGGTGAACATCATCCTGCTCTGCACGCAAGCGTAGTACAGATCCACGTATAGCTTCCCCGATAGTATCACCACTCTAAACGCAGCGTTGGCTTTGGCCTTGTTCACGTGCTCTCTAGTCACCCCTGTCTTTGCCCATGGCTCTAAGTCTCGGTGAATCCACCTGGCTTCACACCAAAATCATCAACGGTTTATTCTTCTTAACAAAGAAAGTTTGAATCTTTCTGAGTGTGGACAAACCTGAAAACGTCGGGGCATTGCGGTTGATGGGTTCGATGACCCGACCCGGAATCCGACGGGAGGGTGTTTGGATCGAGGACGGAGTTGTGCGGACATGAGAAGTAGGAGCATTGGAGGATTCGGTAAGTGGTGGATTCACTGAAAGATTTGCGAGGGAAGATGTGCCACGGTGTCGGTTCCAAGTTATGTCCGGCGAGTGTCTTTGTCTGAGCTACAAAGTCGTCAACCTGTTCGACGAAATTACTTAGTGAGACAAAAATTCTCAATCAAGATCACGGGAAGTTAAGTAGCACGTGTTTTATTTAGATTGCAGAGCAATTACATGTTAATTCAGCTCAAAATCCGGATCCATTGATTAAGAAAAAAAAAAACAAAGCAAAACCATAGTTTCTAGTATCTAATTTTGAGTTATGTCAGCAGCTTCAGACAAATATTCTCATGACAGAAAACTGTAACATTTAATGATTCTGTCAGATCTATAAAATGAAAACCATATGTGTAACATCAGAATATGAATCTGCTGAGTGGAAAATAAATAGGGATGTCTGATGGTGAAAAGGGAAAAAGACAGACCTTGTAGAGAAGAAGAGCGGTGAAGGAGAAGAAGCAGAGAGCAAGAACGCATAGAAGGAGATGTGAAGGTGTCCTTGGAGAGCTTTTGTGAGGGAGACGAATCCGTAGACGAAGACCCATTTCTGTTTTTTTTTTTTCTCTTCCTTTTCTTCTGCAAAACTTTTCGTTTTCTGCTTTCCTTTCTTTTTCTTTCGGTGGCCTTAAAAATTTCTCTCTCGATTTACAGTGCCCCGCTCGTTGCGGAGATTTTAACTTTTTCCGCTGTTTGTTTCTATTTTAATTATAAGTTCTAACTAATATTTCACTACAATATTTTTTGATAAATAATTGTTCATGACTAAATTAAAGTACTAAAGTAAGTTGGTGCTTAATAAAAAGAGAAAAAAAATATACGTATAGAGAAGAAAATTATGGTTAACTAATTGTTTCTTTCCTAAATTGTATTGCCGTATTGTTTTTCAAAACTTGTTTGATTTTTTGTGTTCTAAAACTTTTTTTTTCGTAAATTGTTTTTACTTAAAAATTTCATATAAATTTGACAAAACGAGGATGGCTACATAGGACTCTATATTTAAAGAGCACATGATCCTGTGATGCTTACATATTCCCTACATGTAACATGGTAGTGTTAGGATTACAAATCACTAGACCAGTACGTACCATTCCTTGGACTAAAGCCCAAGAAAATCATGTACTACTTGCATGACTCGTCACTGATCCAGTTGATCTGTTTTCTCTGTATTACAGTCTCCATTTTCCTAAATTTTGTTCTTCCTTCTTTTTTGACTGGTCTCTTTCCCTAGCATAGTGCCTTTCTTCTTATTTATATGTTCAGCTGAAACCTAAAGCATTCAAGAAAGAGCTGGTGAATCAGATAAGCCAACTATTAAGACGTTTATGTTACCCATAAAAACTGGTTCTTTTATCTAGTTTTGGATAAGTATGTATTAGTAATTACGAGAACTCTCCATCTTATTCCTTCTAAGGAGATGGAGGTCAGGAGCAACATAACGTTACCATGTCTTTTGATCCATTACATAACCATACATAAGTATATACTTTTTTTCCACATCATAGAATGCATCTAAGTAAAGTGGGTACATAGAGGTGGCCACATATATTTACACATCATTCATTTCTTTATTTGTAGATTTTTCAATAGCCTCCAATATACTTGTTGGTCCCTTCACTGGGACTGGTCCTGGTCGTCAGAGACGGCCTCATAGTGACGATGGTGTTTTCGTCTGCTCCTGCTTCCAGTGCAGCCTTCCCAGCTTCTAGAAACTTCTGAACAGCATCCTCTGCGTATTTGTTGCCTTCACGTACTGTCATGTTCTTCCCAATGTCTGGATATGAGTTTAGGAGATGGTCACCAACGAGCTGGGAAGCGAGTTGGATCAGCTCCACCTGGAATTCTGAGAGCTTTGAGTCTTCTTTTGCTCCCCATGGCCTTAGTGATCGTTCAATTTCTGCTAGTTTCTCTATGTTGGTTCATGTCAAAAAAGGAAATGAAAGTTAGAGAATTATATTCCCACAGTTTACAGAAGAGTAAAGCCGTCATCAAGGTTGGATATTGATCAAACCAATCTCAATTACAAGTACTTTTTCCTATTAATTAACACTGGTATACCTAAGTCACATCACTAACAGTAATTGCTCTGTTCCATTAAAGAAGGTTCCTAGACAGTAAAAAGATCACCGGGTGGGTTAAGGCAACTACGCATAACCAAAAC
This sequence comes from Brassica juncea, assembly GCA_018703725.1. Lineage (NCBI taxonomy): Eukaryota > Viridiplantae > Streptophyta > Magnoliopsida > Brassicales > Brassicaceae > Brassica > Brassica juncea. The sequence goes on from CM031940.1 coordinate 13,900,305, forward strand.
ACTCAGTTGTACAAGCTATAACTCCCATTAGTTACACATCTGTAATGAGTAATGACCCTAGTTTTGTTTTGTGATTACATAAGCTTAGCCTTCAGTGCAAGAAACTCAAAATCATGTAATGGACTGAAAGAATGAAACAGACCTGGACAATCTTGGCGAGGAGAGTCACGGATACGGAAGTATTTCTCAAATGTACCAGCCCATGCATCTCTCTTGGTAAGGAAGTGAGACTTAAGGTTAAAGAGTTTCTTAACGGTTGCTGGTATAGAAGAATGCTCATACTGTGAATGTGGTGTAGGACCATCAGGTTCATGTATCACTATAACAAAACCGAACGAAAACGATTTACACACATGAGATGCAAAACATTTTGAAGGAAAGCAACATATATTACATACCAGTGCCCTTCTCGATCCAAGGAGAGATAAGGAAAGTAGGAACCCGAACACCCAACCGATCAAACCCGAAATAAAACGGGTCCGGTCCAATAATCCCATCAGGATTCGGCACACCTTTAACCGGCGTGGGAACGTGATCATAAAACCCACCGTGCTCATCATAAGTAATAAGCAGAGCCATCTCATTCCACTGCGGACTACTCCTCAGCGTCTCGTACACTTCCTTAACAAACCTCTGCCCCGCCGCCACGTCATGCGACGGATGATCATCATTCGCCGGGAAAAGATCGATGTCGAAGTACCTCTGCTCGATAACCGAATAGTTCGGAAGCTTCCCGAGCTTCGCGTGGAGCTTGAACTTAAGCGCGTAGCTGTGGAACTTCACCAGGTGTTTGAGCCTGCGGAGAGACTTGAAGAAGAAGGTGGCCGGGATGTTCTGGTAGTAGATCCCGAAGCTGAGTCCGTTCTCTTCTAAAGAATCAAAGATCGTCTTCTGAGGAAAGCCTCTGATTAGATCCTTCTTGACGTTGCTCGAGCACCCGTGGGAAGTGGCCGAGTGGACGTAGAACCGGTTCGGTTGCGTCGATGTGGGAACCGACGCGAACCACCGGTCGAAGATTCCGAACGAATTCGCTAGCTCGGTGTAAACCGGTAGGACCTCGGGTTTGAACCCGCTCATCACGTTCTTGGCCATCCCGGGCTCCATGCTCTCCGCCTCCTGCGCGAACCCGTTCATCTTCGGGTCGCCGGAGGTATCGTTGGACCCGAATATCTGCTCTCGGATCGCCTGGAAGGAGTGGCCCGGATCCATGTCGACGAAAACGGCGTCGTTGGAGACGTAGATCTTTTCGGAGTTGGGATCGGAGACGTTGAGGGGGTTTGATTCTTTGCCGGTTAGACCGTCGATTTCGGGTCGGGTTGGTTTGAGCCAGCCGAGGATGTGATCGAAGGAGCGATTCTCCATGACTACGACGACTATGGTCTTGATCGGTCCTTCGATCTTGTGTTTTTTCGGAAATTGATTGAAATCAAGAGAGTGAGAGGAAACTAGTAAGTAAAAGAAGAGAATAACGGTTGCGGATCCTCGCCGGAAAGCCATTTTTCCGGTGACTCTTAGACTCGGTTAAGATCAGCGGAGTTTTCTAGGGGTTTGAGAGAGGAGAGAAAAGGGATATACTTTGAGGAATAGCAATGGATACCACACAATTCGGGAGCGACGATTACGAAGCCGGTGACTTTTCTTTTTCCGTCGGCAACGACTTTTCTTTTTCTTACAAGAAAAAATAAATATCTTTTACGTTTGACTAAAAGTCAAAACAAAACCTAACCAAACAAACACTATTGAATCATAAACAATGCGTGCATCTTTTGTCTGGGGAACTATAGTATTAAGCAACTAAAAATACAAGTTTATAAGGTGTTCCATGATACAACATAACTTGAAGGATTGTGTTGCCTATATCTAATTTGGCTGTTACGTCTAGATTTCGATGATTTATGAAAGGCATGCAGTATGTTTAGTGAACTCTTTTCTAAACTGAAATGACACACTTAAACAAATATTGAGGTAGTTCTAGGCACGGATCATATATTCAGGGTTTTGAAGGTATTTGTGATTTGTTTCATATGTCACGGATATCTAATTTTCGATTTGCTTTATTTCGGTAAAATACAGATATTCGGAATAATGGATATCCAGAAAATAAATAGATATTTGCGGATATTTGCGGATATTTACGAATACTTACGGATATCTGTTTAGATTAATATATATATAATCTTAAAAATTTGATACAAATTTGTTTTGTATAATATTTTTTTGCATGATATAACAGATAAAAATTAAAAGAAGTAGTGAATCTACATATTTTGTAATTTTTTTAAACTTAGTTAACAATTATAATAACACAAAACTTAAGAAAATAATTATAATTGTCATAAATTATTTCTCTTCTTTTTATGTAATACTTTTAAATAAGTAATAATGTGAACATAATTTATCAAATCATATGTTAGAGTAATAATCATAAAATTTTATACATTTAAAACTTTAAATATAATCAAGATATACATGTATTTATATATTACCGGATCGGATCGGATCGGATATCCGCTTCCCAAAATTTTAGTATTTGTGATTTGATTCGATTTTAACGGATATTGAGTTTTAATATTTGCTTCAAAAGTTTACGAATATTCAGAATTTTTGGATCGAATTGAAACGAATAACGAATCAAATCAAATTTAACGGATAAAATACCCGGTCTTTTGAGGCATAGGAAAAATAATTACAGGTTTTCAGTGAAGTAAACAGTAACTTCTATTGGTATGAAAAGAATGATTCCATCTCCTAAAAGAAAAACGTCTTGTTCTCACAGAATAAAACTCTATTATTTTCCATGTGAATCGTCTTTTTGTTCGTTTTGTTTATTTTCTGACTCAATTACACGATAGACACATCCATAGATTTTGAGAGAATAATATTAATCTAGACAACCAATGCGTACGAAAGTATGTTTTGCTCATTTATTTTCCTCACTTGTGTATGCTTAATCGGACCGAAACATGTTGGTCCAAGAAAAGATTTTAATTTAATAGTACTTTTGTCGTAACCATTTACTACTTTATTCAGCCACATTGAACGCCATTGAACATAGCAGAGCTCAAGAGAAAACTCTTATCGTGTGTTTAATTTTCTTCAAGAGAAAAAGGTTGAGAGATGAAGAGATCGGAGCTAATCTTCATTCCACTGCCGGAGACTGGCCATCTTTTATCAACAATCGAATTCGGAAAGCGTCTGCTAGATCTAGACCGTCGGATCTCAATGATCACAATCCTCTCCATGAAGCTCCCTTACGCTCCTCATGCAGACGCTTCCTTGGCCTCGCTCACAGCCTCCGAGCCTGGTATCCGACTCATCAGCCTCCCGGAGATCCAAGACCCACCTCCCATCAAGCTCCTCGACACTTCCTCCGAGACTTACATCATCGACTTCGTCGAGAAGAACATACCCTTTCTCAGAAAAACCATCCAAGACTTGGTCTCGTCTTCGGGAGAAGACTCAACCCATGTCGCCGGCTTGATTCTTGATTTCTTCTGCGTGGACTTGATCGACGTCGGACGTGAGGTAAACCTTCCTTCGTATATCTTCATGACTTCCAACTTCGGTTTCTTGGGGTTTCTGCAGTATCTACCGGAACGGCATCGTTCAGTTTCTTCGGAGGAGTTTGAAAAAAGCTCCGGAGATGAGGAGTTGCCTATCCCGGCGTTCTTGAACCGTGTTCCGGCCAAGGTACTGCCGCCTGGTGTGTTTGACAAACTCTCTTACCAAACTCTGGTCAAAATTGGCGACCGGTTAACTCAAGCCAAGGGTATTTTGGTCAACTCGTTCTCAGAAGTGGAGCCGTATGCCGCCGAACATTTTTCGCGTGGAAATTACCCACGTGCGTATCCTGTTGGGCCGGTTCTCAACTTAACGGGCCGCACAAATCCTGGACTAGCTTCGGCCCAATACGAAGAAATGATGAAGTGGCTAGACCAGCAGCGGGACTCGTCGGTTTTGTTCCTGTGTTTTGGGAGCATGGGAGTGTTCAGTGCACCTCAGATAAAAGAGATTGCTCACGCGCTCGAGCTAGTAGGATCCAGGTTCATCTGGGCGATCCGTACGAACATGGAGGGAGACGGTGATCCTCGCGAGCCGCTTCCAGAAGGATTTGTGGATCGAACAATGGGCCGTGGAATCGTGTGTAGCTGGGCCCCACAAATAGATATCTTGGCCCATAAGGCAACCGGTGGATTCGTGTCTCACTGCGGGTGGAACTCTATACAAGAGAGTCTATGGTACGGCGTACCGATCGCCACTTGGCCAATGTATGCGGAGCAACAGCTTAACGCGTTTGAGATGGTGAAAGAGTTGGGCTTAGCCGTGGAGATAAGACTTGATTATGTCGCTGACGGTGATAGGGTGACGCTAGAGCTCGTGTCAGCCGATGAAATAGCCACAGCCATCAGATCTTTGATGGAAGGTGGTAACCCTATCAGGACGAAGGTTAGAGATATTTCGGCAGCGGCGAGGAAAGCTGTTAGCAACGGTGGATCTTCTATGGTGGCCACCGGAGATTTTATCAGAGATATTCTTGGTGATCACGTTTGACACATCCTCCATTGGAACCGAACTTGTCAAGTAAATTTCAATAAGTAAACAATGTTATCAATGTGAAGTAAACCAAGTTGTTATGTAAACTTAAATAAACAAACACCATTTGATTGTGATTGTGCCAAGCTCGTCCCGTTTTGTTTTAGACATCACTGAAGGACCACTGGTTTGATTGGTTTGCTTGGTGTCAGGCTGAAAATTTTAAATTAAATTATTAAGGCACAACCGTTGGACTCATATGGTCCAACGAGATTTTATTACAACAGAACTAAAAAGCCCGGCCCATCAACTCGTCAGTGAATCGTTTAACCGCAACAAACGCCGATCCACCGTCCTTGACAGCCATTTTCGCCGCTTCCGCCATATCCTTCAGTCTTTTCCTCGGCGTGTCCTCACCGTCCATCAGAGATCTTATGGCTCCCGCGATCTCCTCAGCTTTCACCACCTCTCCGTCTGCAGCAACGTAATCCATACGCAACTCCACCGCTAAACCCAACTCCTTCACCATCGTGAACGCGTTCAGCTGTTGCTCAGCGTACATTGGCCACGTGGCGATCGGCACACCGAACCACAAGCTCTCCAGCACCGAGTTCCAACCGCAGTGAGACACAAACCCTCCTATAGCCTTATGAGACAGCACTTCCACTTGCGGCGCCCAACCGCACACCAAACCTCTGCTCGCCGTCCGATCTCTAAATCCCTCAGGCAACAGATCGTACGGACAAGCTTTCTCCATCGGATTTGTCCGAATGGACCAGAGAAACCTGTGACCGGAGAGCTCCAGAGCTCGAGCTATCTCCTTAATCTGGGATTCTCCGTGGATTCCGAAGCTTCCGAAGCAGAGGTACACAACTGAAGACTCAGGCTGCTCCTCAAGCCAGGTCATGATCCTGTCCTTATCAGCTGGATCCAGATTCGGACACGGACGATCCTCTAAACTGAGAACCGGTCCGACCGGGTAAACCGGAGGAAAGTTCTCATGAAGACGAGCGAAGTAATCAAATGCGTTCTGCTCAAGACTTGTGAAGGAGTTTACCATTATGCCTTTGGCTTCAGGTAACTTCGCTGCAATCTCGACCCAAGCCTCGTACGACTCTCTCACGAACTGACCGGGCGGCATGACTTTCGTCGGCACGGGGCAGACGTAACCGGGAATAGAGTGTTCATCGTCGCCGGAGCTCAGGTCAAGCTCGTAGGGTGTTCGGCTATGTCTCTCAGGGAGATACTTCATCATACCCAAGAAACCAGCATTACACGTGAGGAGAATGTAAGAAGGAATGCTGAACTCGTTTCCGACATCGATCAACGGGACACAGAAGAAATCTAGAACCAAACCTGCGACCCGGACCGGGTCAGATCCATCACGAGGAGCAACTAGAGCTGAGAGAGCCTCTCTGACGAGAGGAACTGTTTTCTTGGTGAAGTCAAGAAGGTAAGCCTCAGAGGCTTTAAAGAAGAGTTCCAACGGCGGAGGGTTTTGAATCTCAGGCAAGGACAAGAGGCGGATTTGAGGCTCTGAAGCGAGAAGAGATTTAGCCGAGTTTTTGGACTGAGGAACGAAAGGTAATGTCCAGTGGAGGATGGTGATGGTGTTTATGCGGTTATCACGTTTGATGAGAGACTTGGCGAATTCAATGGAAACAAGAAGATGGCCAGCGCCTGGAGAAGGTACGAAGATGATATCTTGCTTTTCCATCTTTTTTTTTTTCTTCTCTCTCCGAATCTCTGTGTTTGTATTTTTGGTTTTTTTGATCTCAATAGATCATAAAAGCATATGTTAAATAAGGAACGATGATTGACTGGTATAAAAGGCTTGCAGCAAGCCTTGCACGTTACGCACGATGCTCCAGTAATCATTTTGCACTTATCCATCATTGTTTACAGTCACGGGTTTACGTTATAATTACCATTTGCGAATATATATTCTCATTACTTGAGTGTTATCTGAAAACATAATATACTATATATGTAGATATTTCAAATCAGTGTTAGCAGAGAAATCTGTATCTATTAATGGAAAAATATATGTGATATATTGAATAGTATTTCTAGAATAAATAAAGAAAAGGAAGAAGAAATGATGAGATATTAACATATTAAAATATTAATTAATTTATAGTGATGATTTAAAATATTAAAATATTAACATTGTTTAGTTTAAAAACTCACTTAAAATACATAACAGGGGATGGTTTTAATGTTTTATTATTGATGATTATGGTTGCCAGAGAGAATAACAATACTAAATGAAAACTTGGCGGCAATTATATACCCGGAGACAAAACCAAAAGAGATACGTCCCCACCTCTTAAGGGAAAAAGTTAACTACTTTGGCCGTGGAAAAGCTACTAGATCCACTGCAACTCAACTACTCATTTTTGGAGTTTGCTCATTCTTCACGTCACACACACCCAAACGATAAAGATGAGTAAATTTATTAAGGGACCCTACAAACTGCTTAAACGTAGTGAGACATTAGTTCACTAACCATAACAACTTAATTAAATTGGCATATAATTGGTACAAGTTAAGTCCTTAATTAATAATATTTGTACCTGCTCTAGTTGATCGTTCTCTGCACTGTGAGAGGAGAGGAGAGGAAGTGACAACAAGTGTTATTTTATTAGAAAAAATGTCCTGAGTCTAGACAATAATTTAGCAACACGATGGCCCTAATACACTCCTATACACGGCTATACAATTTGCTGATAGTCACTACATTTATCGGTGGATGGGAGCAGCAAGCGGTAAGGCAACGGGTTTGGTCCCGCTATTCGGAGGTTCTCTTGAGCAACTTAGGCAAACTTTAGTTAAAATTAGTGTAGGCAAATACATTGAAATATTCTAATAAAAGTATCCTATCCCTGTTCACAACTTAGCCGGCTATTGTTTGCACAAGATGTTTTCCGTTGGGATGACGTTCTTCTCACAGAAGACAGTTCCTAAAAAATCGTATTCCCTGTTGATTTTATAAATAGATCAATAATTGTATTTCGAAAGGAGTATATTATCATCATCAGGTGTCATGGATTAGAAACACAACAACAACAACAACAAAAGGCTGTTTACCTGTAGAGCAAAAGTAATGTCTGATTCGTCAACTCTCAGGCTAACTCTCGTTACCTTATCTCTATGAGTTTGACCGAATTTTAAAATCCCCTAAGCAAAACAAACCCCACAATTTTTAATCAGGAATTTAATTATTTCGTCATTTAGCAAACACAAAGGCAGTATCCCGTAATTTTTACCAGCATACAATATTTAAGAGTGATAGTAGTTACCTGATCATTTAGCACCGTACATATGTTAGTGAACTCTGTAATTCCAGCTGGAGAGATCACCCAAGATTTACAGATTTCTAGGTATAACTTATTAAGCTGCATGGAAAGAGGGAAATGAATAATTCAAAATAACGTGTTGGTTTAACTCATGAAGGTATGTGTTTTGTGTTTCGGTTTCTAAACAAAGATATTTACCTCTCCAACGGTTGCATCCTTTTTGGTCCCTCGAAAAGCCTTTGCAGCAGAACACATTGTGATCTGTGAATTGTATCAAGAGAAACATGTAATGATTCCGGTTAGATTCTTGGCATCACTCTTGCTGAGTTTTAGAAGTTTTAAGACATCGTTGTGACTTTGAAATGAACGTGTGTGGTGTGAATGCAACTTACTTGTTGGTGTTGAGGAAGAGACTGAATAGTGTCAACTACAGGAGACTTAAACGTCTTAGATAATGCAGCAGACATATGATCTATCCTCACCTGTAACAGTGAGTACATTGAGGGCTATGCAATAAGATTGAGGTCTATAAGAATCCTTGTATCATCAGTGTGTAACCTGAACTTGTAGAGAGTAAAGACCCGAAGACTAACCACTGGATCGTCTGGAATTGGATCCTTTGATTCTGGGCCAGGTGATCCTCTTATTTCTATTTCCAAGATTTCTAGAGCGCTCCTGAAAATTTAAATCAAATGAGAATGTCAAATATATGTTCCTAAACTTGAGGGTGAGAGTATCACGTTTAGAGTAGTGATTTGTCAACAGTACATAGTAACGAAATATAACGACAAGCAGCATATCACCCATGTTTGAAACACAAGAATATATTCTCTGAAAAAAAATCGAAAAAGTTGAATTCACCTGCAGACAGATAAAGCCTTACGCATGTCACCAGATGCAGCTGCAACTTTCTGGCACAATGCAAATAAAGGTGGACATATAAATTAATGGTTTAGATGAAAACAAAGTTGGCTCAGGATTGAGAACAAAGATCAAACAACCAGCGAGGATGGGGTTCTTACTCTTGCACAGAGCTCCAAGGCCTTTGATTGAAATGCAACATATGGAAGAACCTGTTAGAACAGAGCTTGAAAATCAGTGAGACTTATATAGAAACACCATAGCTCCAAGGTGTTACGGGTTTCACACTCTCAAACAAGACATCTTATCGTAGAGTTGGAAGGAATTACCATTAGCCTTTCTTGTAGTATCTTAAGGATCTGATCTTTAGAATAAGCACGGAAAGTGATAGCCATAGGTTTGCCTGCAAGGAAATAAAAGAATCAGCAGTTGAAGAATAAGCTCAACTCTCATTTTTCAAAGTTGATCATTTCAGTGCAGAGAGAAAAACGTCAAAAATTACAAAGTCAACAGATTCTCACAATTGAGGGACTTCAATTTAGGAAGGAAACGATCTGCGAGGTCTATTGCATTTGCTACACCTGGAAATCGCAAAAAAAAAACAGCAGGAGTAACTTAAAAAAGCATAGGAACAGACGAGGTGAACACATGTGTGAAGCAAATCATAGCAAATACAGTACCTATAAGTATACACCGTGAAAATGGAAAAGTTGTGAGCATAAAAAGATCATGCAGGACTCCTCGGTCTTTTGTGATCAAGAAATCCATCTCATCTGCAATTATTAACCTGAAAAAATACCTTGAATAATGATCACACAGGTTTAATCGTCATAGGTAACTGATGCACACTAAAAGATAAAAAAAAACAAGCGTACATCATTCTTGAGCTGGACTCTTGCTTTTGAGAAAACAAACTCTGAAGACGTTTTAGAGGTGAAGAGTAGCAATTATATTTCTTCAATGGCTCTGCTATTTCAAGTATCTGGAAACAACCTAAGCATCAGATATATCCAACTTAAAATCAAGAATTTTGAGGTATATACCTTGCTGAATATATCTGTTGCCTTTGTCAGTGAAGTGCAGTTCACAGACAATGTGTCCACAGGTGGCAAACAGGCCTAATCAAATTCATTCAATCTTTCAGTCTTTTTGACAAAATTTTAAGTTATATGTTATAGACTACAAAACTGCTACCTGCTTCGGCCAATCATTAACTTGTTGTACAACTTTCTCCATGGACAGTGATTTTCCAGTCCCAGGACAGCCGCAAATATACAAACTCCCAGACTTCTGCTGATCTAAGCAGCCTATCACAAACTCAAAAACCCGTCTCTGTTCATCCTCACGGCAGACAATTGTCGATGGTGCTTTCGATAAATGCAATGCCTCCTTCACAGCTCTCATTAGCTCCTCGTCTATATAGGTATATGATTAACGTAAGACCTTACAACAACAACAAAAAAAATAGACTATTGGAGAATCTAATGATTTATGTTTTACCTTTAGGGTTCCAGTTTGATTCAGAGCCTAAACACTCAGATACATTACCCACTGCTAAGTTTTCATTAGAGTCTTCCTTAACTTCCTGTGAATAGATATAGCCAATTAGGGTTGATATTCGTTCGATTCAACAGTAAAACTCAATCCAACAGTTACGGATACTTATCATCAAGGAAAAAGATATGATGCAGCCGAGTGATTTTGTTCGCTGAACTCCAACAGTTTTACCTTCTCTGGTGTTCTGAGATTTGAAACAGCAACTCGTCGACGAGATTTTAGTTTCTTCGGCGTAGGGATTGAGTTCTCAGACGATAAATTGGCTTCCACCGATCTCAGGTTTCTCTTCCGAGGAGTCTCAATGCTCTTCGATTTCTCCGATCCGGCGATGGTAGGCATCGTTCGTAAGGACGCAAAAAGGCAATTTCGAATCGAAATTTGCAAGAGAAATGGTCTGGATCCAATCGTATTACGAATCATTCTTTTGAAAGTGTGGTTGAATTTTTATAGTAGAGGGGAAAACGTTAACAGCGAACATTTTCGCATCCCGCCTCTTGTTCTCATGCCGTTTTGAAATCGCCCAGATTCGCGGCATTTTTTTTATGGGCCTATATTCGTGTAAGCAAATATCGCATTACAGTATGGCCCATTATAACTAACTATGGGCTCATGAAAATCAGCCAGTAGCTAGATATCACCGGCCTTGGTTAATGTTTTTTTCATAAATAAGTGATTGATCTTTTTTCCATTTTGGCTATATTCTATTTTTCTGTCCAGATTCAAATCATGATGAATGGTTCTGAATCTGAAATGGCTAACTACATTTAGTACATAGTTCAGTCATTTACGTATACAACATGATGATGACTTCTGCCTTTATGTGTATACACACAAAGATATAAGACTCCCTAGTGCTGAAACTACACACACTTTATGCACCATTTACCTAAACAAAGCCTTGCTTCCTCCTAACTAAAACTCTTACTCCACTACCCAAATATACTTTTGTTGGCATCCAAACTGTCTTCGTATATATCTCTTAGTTACTCGAACAATCCCAACACATTTGTCTTTGGTGCTGATACTCTTCCACAGAGTGAACTAAACATGTCTATTACTTGTTTTTAACATATTACCACACATAAACAAAACTTGATCAACTATATTAATTAGTTGTTTTCCTGATCAGCTGATATGCAGTGGCGGAGGTAGATGGATTTGCCCCCCCCCCCCCCATGGTTCTTAAAATTTCAGTGTATTTTCTCAACTTTTTAACAAATGCCCCCGTTGACATTATTAAGAAATTATATGTATGCCCCGGATCAAAATAACTTCTAGATCTGCCACTGATATGTGCTGATATGTAGTGCTTCATGTGCTTTTTTTCCTTAACAGCTTCGAGATCTCTGTATTTAATTTATGTTCAGTTTGATAAAACGACACTGAGAATCAGACAAAGAATCAAAGTGGTCTAAGATATTTTAGTTTATTTCTATATTTCTCCTTGAAAAAACTTTACTTGGGAAGAAAAACAAGGTATCGCTGATATTATATTATCGTATATGTACCAAAAACAAGAATACTTTAAAATAAAAACAATTAAAATATCTTGTACCTTCTTTTTTCCAAACGAAAAAAAAAAATTATAGCTTGAAAGAAGATAATAGAAATGAGATTGGCATTTGCCGTGTCGCTCCTTCAGCCAGTCTCTCTCTAGCTCTCTCTTTCGACGAGTTATGATCATTTGGCCATAGCATCGTATCAAGAGCCATTACGTAAACTTATATTCGTTTTCCACTATTAGAAATTAACGACTAAGCAACGATTTGTAACGCACGTACTATCACAGGGTCCTGTGATGTTGTAGATCATTTGCACATTTCTAATTGGTTGATTGATTCTCTGCGAAGAGAAGTATCGAGACCTTAAGTATCAAGACCATAAAACGCACATCACATTTGTTGCGACAGTAAGTGCAATCAATGAACAAGTCTTTGACTATCACATGGTTCATTTTTAACCTTTTCTATTTGTTTTCTTTACCTTCTTATAATTTTGGACATTTAGCATTTGAATCTTGCAGTTGTCTCACAACCCCATTGCTAGTTGTCGAATTGCCCACAAAACTATTGTTTTCACTTCATAAATAAATGGGAAACTTTTGTGTGTTAGACTAGACGCATAAACTTTCTTACGTGTTGGATCTGCAAATGTAAACCAAAAGAAAGACAAGGGAATTCTGGAAGGGAAAAGGAATAATATATGGGAGCGCATTTGTACATTTTATCATATTTTTTTTTGAAAGGAATACATTTTATCATATTTAATAAGCTAAAGGGAGTCATATAAATAAACATGATTCGATAGAAGCACATCGACAAAGACATAAACTAATTTAATATACAGATCCTGGAGATGATTCCAACGAAAAAAAACAATATATCAACCGTTAATACAGAAGATATAAGCAGCCGACGTACCGTCCATTATTTTTGAGCATCTTCACTCTCTTTGGACGTTGCTTTCTCTAACGACGTCAACTTGGTGCTTAGCGTCTACCTAGCACCACTGTCCGGTCACTTCTCTTTGATTCTCCACCCTCGCTTCCTTACCCTCTCCCTTTAATTGCTACCTCCCAACAAAAACTATTTGTTTTAATCTCAAAGGTTTCTACGTATTTAATCTTTGTAACTTTGTCATTATTGTTAATCTAATCATGTAGTTTTGCATGCATGCACGTATCGAATGTACGCTAGTTGTTTCCTTATATATACCACCATATATATAAATTACCAGACAAATGATTGTTCTGCAAGATGCGAAGACGCTGGGAAGGACCTTGACCAATATGTTAAAGGTCTCAGTTCGAGTGATTGTTGGGACGAAACTATATTAGATGTTGTGGTTTCGAGTTTGAGGGATTGAAGTTTCAACCCGAACCTTCTGGTAGTTCGGAAAAAAAAATTGTAGCTAGGTATACTTAACTCTAGTATATATGTAAACTGCAAGAATAGGAGTGCATGTTTATATGCGATGTACAGTTCAATCTTATGGACTGTATGACAGCTGAAATTAGGTGATAATGACATATCTTGGACGTGAATGTGTTTTACTTGCTCCTAGTCTCCTATTGACTGTGCTAAAAAATACATCGAAACTTTTATGTCGATAGACGGATTTTAATAAAATGTTTTTTCCCGTCATTATAATCCTATTTGAGCATTTGAGATTTTTGTAATGAAAATTCACCAAGACGGTAAACGATAATTTTATTTCAGAATTTACAACACATGACAAGAAATTAAAGAAGAAAAAACACACTCCGTATATTGGAATAAATCATTAGATTGTTTTTTGTCATACAATCCGCTAAGACAACTTAATCCTAACTATAGAGTATAATACTTTTACTTTGCTTAGCACTATAGTGATAATAACTTATTATGGTGTGAATTACCACATGACTAAAGCCTATATTATTGCCATCCTTCAAGGATACTATTTGACTTTTGGCTTGTTAAATCTCTTGTTCAATGCATTACATGAATTGAGTTCTTAGAATTAGATTGATACATGACTTGCAAATGTACTGTCAAATATAGAAACCATCTTACAAACCCGTCATACTTTTTTTTGGTCGAAAAACCCGTCATACTTATGCGGTTATACTCAAGAAAATCCCATTGACATGTTTAAGAACTCTGTGATTCGGCATAAATTAAAAGGAAAATGTTCCAACATTAAACATGGATTGGAAACACCAGTTTAGACGCAATAAACTTTACCTTAATAATAAATAAAAAGTCGTTACCAGATGACATGGACACGAGGACCCCACTTATTTGGCCTACCTTATTGCCAGGCTGTTATTTTCACACTCGTAATATTTTATTTTTGTAATATGTCAATGTAATTACACGTGTAACTTTATATGTCGTCTAATGTAAATCACGTTCCATTTTCCATATTTGTCAGAAAAAGAGAAGAACCGCACGATCAAGTGGCGAATTTAGAACCGTCAGATCTAATGAAAACTCCCCGGTTTCCGCTCACTTATTCCTCTGTAACGACTGCCACGTCACTAGTTTCTTTAACTGGTTACCGGTTTCTCCGGTACTCATCTATTGACTATTCTACGTTAAACTCTTTTTCACATGGGAGATTTTTTTCCCCGTCTTTGATAAATCTTCTTTTGCGTTTGTATATAATAAGACCAAAGCTCCTTCTTAAGTGAAGCGTCTGTCTCCTCGTGTTCCATTTCAGGATTATCCCGAGAAAAAGTTTTGTTTCTTCTTTCATTTGTAAAGTGAGTTTCTTCTCTCTCTCTCTCTCTCTCTCTCTCTCTCTCTCTCTCTCTCTCTCTCTCTCTCTCTCTCTCTCTCTCTCTCTCTCTCTCTCTTTTTTCTAATTAGCTGCACACAAGTTTTTGTATACTTTGATGAAACCGAAGCTTCACTGATTGTTGTGCTTTTCTTCGATCCGTTTCTCATGGGGGATTGTAATGATTCATTCTCGTGAGATTGCATGGATTTAATAACCTCTTTCCTTCGTTATTTACTGGATTTTCATCTTTTGGTTTGCAGGAAAGCGTGAGAAAGACGAAACTAGCCTTCCACACCTTCTTTGCTCTGTTTTTATTTTCTTGCTAAAAGGATAATGGGCGTGAAAGTAGCAACGACCTCAACCTTCCATCACTTGGTGGCTGTTCATCATTCTCAGACCCTAGTTTCCTCCGCCGTTTCTTCTCCTTCAAGACGACGAAGCTTCGGACACGACGGACGGTCTCTGTCCTGTCGCTCCCTCATGCAGAGCCCTCCTCCTCCTTCTCCTCTCTTCGGCTCTTCCACTAATCTCCGCGACTCCAAGTCGTCATGCGAGCTCTTGAAATCATCAAGACCGACCAAAACTCAGCTCATTCGCAGAGCTTTTAGTGGAAGCGTCGACCCTTTCTCCGAGGAGGAGTTTTCCAAAAAGATGCAAGAGCTCTCTCTCAAGTTCCAAGTCGAGGACAACGAAACAGAGACGACGACAAACAGTTTCGGCCTCGATAGATCATCCAGTTCAGTGGAACCGCCGTGGCCCGAGATGGTGCAAATGTCTTCCATCGAGAGGAAAGCAAACAGCGTCGATCTCCCTATCTCGCTCCGTATCATAAAGAGAAAGCTACAGATGGAGGAAGGACTCGTCATCAACCAAGTCGGCGAAGCAGCTTGCTGCTCTGTGAAACGAGCCTTCTCCTCTATGGTGTTTATGATTCGCGAGCTGCAGAGCTTCACGCTGCACATGAGAGAGCTTCTTCTCTTCGAAGATCTCCAAGGCATCCTCCTCCGCGTGAGAAAAGAGATGCATGCGTCGTTCGTCTGGTTGTTCCAGCAAGTTTTCTCCGCGACTCCTACGTTGATGGTCTCCGTTATGATCCTCCTCGCGAACTTCACGGTTTACTCTATCGGTAGCAACTCAGCTTTAGCCGCCGTATCAACGCCTCCAACGGCCACCGTCTCTTTCAGGTTTGGATTTTCTTTTTTAATTAGCACAAGGTTCTGGCCAAAACCACAACATATAATATTAGTTTCGTCTCAACGGTCACTCAATCAGAGGATCTCTGACATAGTAGCCCGAATCCTTTTCAGTTGAGCTAATGAACTCTGGTCTCTTTCAGGTTTGACACGACGGAAATAAATGAGTCACAGGAGAAGTTCGACTCCTCGGTGATCAAGACGTTCTCTGTCTCTTCTCCCTCAGGGAAGACATCTTTCGTCGGCGGCGGTGGAGGAAACGGTGGGAACAACGTCCCGCCGGTGCAGAGCGGGACAGACGGAGACGGTTCTGATCAGTTCAGAACACCGTCTCAGTTCTCATCATCATCTCTCGGCTCAGCAACTGCGGATTCAGAGGTATCTGTGTCCGGACAGGAAGAGACTAGGCTTTGGAACTCGATCTTGGAGGAGTCGGGGAAGATGGAAGCGTTGGATCACGACACGATGAAGCAGATGGTAGCTCCCGTGGAGGCACGGCTAGAGGCGGAAGAGTCTATGGATTACTTCAAGACAGAGCTTCTCTACCAAACGGGTCTGTCTCAGCAGCCTGATAACGTTCTCCTTCTTGCTAATTACGCCCAGTTCCTCTACCTAATCATACATGATTACGACAGGTAATTAACATCTGGCCATCGTATTATAATGATCATGCTATTTAAAGTATATTATCTTTGATTTTGTTATTCGTTAGATCATATGATTAGAGAGTTTAGATTTGGTTTAGGACTTAAGTTAGGCTGCAAGTTGATGTTTGAAGTCAGAAGTGATAAATATTAGTTAAGTGATTGTCATAATCAAATCACCATAAGAACCAATCGGATAGGCCTAAAAATGAGTGAACCAGTTCTTTCTTTGCCACTTAAGAGAAAGAAGACAACTAGTAGATAAAAATCTACGTCTCCATTTTCAGAATAAATTAGAGAATAAAATAAAATGATGCAATCTTGTTTTCTTTCCCAAAGTTTTTTTGTCCTTTAGCTTTGAGTCTTTTTGGGTTTGGATTCCCAACAAAAATTTTAAAAAGCTTGGTTGATAGTGGAGTTTGTGGTGGATTTCTGAAGATTAATTCTCCCAAAACCAAAATACTAAAACCTAAAACCAAAAAGGTTTTGTAACAAGTTTTGCCCTCACACGTTGTTATTCATATCTTTGTTACATTATTCATTCATCCACTATAAAGGAGCCCATGTTTTTGCATTTGGTTATATAAAGCAAATAGTATTATTAGGTAATTATTCGCTAAAATGTGAATTTGCTAGCGAGTAGGTCAAATACCATATAAAACCTCTAAGATATTTTGGTGATAGTGTCTCCAGACAAGTGCTTTGACATTTTAGCCATGACTATAATTCAAGGTAGGTTCCATTTTAGACAATTTTCATTTGATGTATCTGTCCACATTTAACCAGAACCCAATTCACATACGTTTTCGCTTACCCTTTTGGCCTTATTCAACTTCATATCCAAAACCACAAATGTGTTGGATATTTGTCTCGTTCTAACGTGGCTTCTTCTTCTTCTCTTTTCTTTTATTATCTGAAAACAGAGCGGAGAAGTATTTCAAGAGAGCGGCAAAAGCAGAGCCAGCGGACGCGGAGGCGCTGAGCAAATACGCGACGTTCTTGTGGAAGGCAAGGAACGATATATGGAGAGCAGAGGAAACGTTCTTGGAAGCAATCTCTGCTGATCCAACAAACTCATTTTACTCTGCAAACTACGCACATTTCCTTTGGAACACCGGTGGTGATGAGACGTGTTTCCCTCTCGACGCTCCACCACAACAGAACACAACCTAAAGAAAAAAAAAAAAGAGTGATAACAATCGTCCAAGTGTACAGTGTGTTTCGTTTAATACAATTCATGTCATGTGGCAACTTTTTGTTCTGTAAAACAAACAAGACTTTTGTTTATATATATATACGCACATATTTCAAAAGTTTGATTTTTTTTTTCTTAAATGTACTTGGACTATTCCATGCCTCCATGGTGTCACGGACTTGTTCTTTTACGTGAACAAACCATGCGTCTGTCAGTTTCTCATCTACTTTACACAGAGTCCAGAAAGACGATTATTTTCTAGTTGAAAGTTTATAATCTCAGTTGTTCAAAAAAGAAGAAAAAGTTTATAATTTTTGTCCCTGTACTTTGACAATGATATTCTTCTTCTAATTGTATGCATGAGTTGCTAATTGTTGATTGGAAAGTTAGCAAATGCATTAAAGGCAACAAAAGGGGTTGGAGTTAGGAAAGCATGTGTTGATTTTGTAATAACCCAAAAACCCTTTTTC
The DNA here is from genome assembly GCA_018703725.1 of Brassica juncea. NCBI lineage: Eukaryota > Viridiplantae > Streptophyta > Magnoliopsida > Brassicales > Brassicaceae > Brassica > Brassica juncea. The sequence goes on from CM031940.1 coordinate 13,918,320, forward strand.
GATCCCACGTTTCGTTAGATCTACACTACAACACATTGGATCATGAGAGAAAACCCCCAAAAACTGTAATGTGAACCCCCCAAAAGAGGGACACGTCTCTCTTCCTTTTTTTTTAACACTCATTATCAACTATCCTCTTTTCTTCTGGACTTTGTGTGTATAGTCTTATAATGAGCTTTGGGATACACGCAGATCTATCTATCCTCACGTGAACTCGTTTATTTTTTTTTCCTTTTTCTAATCACATTATACTAATCTTTTTTCTGGTAGATGTATTAACTGATGTAGAAAGGTTTGAAACTATATAGTTTGTTTATTAATATTTGAACTCTTTGGAGGGCTGCAGTCACATCAAACGATAACTTTTTTCATAAGCTCATTTGATCAGAAAAACTGATATATATTAAGAGTTTAAGACTATTTAACAATTATCTAGGGAAATTTGTAAAGATTATCGTCCATTTACAATTTATCATGTTGATACGTTAAAAGAAGTCAAAGCAGTAAGGTTTTATTACGTTTAGAAATTTTTGAATGTGTGATTCTTTTGAGAATATAGAATTACTATCTATTAATAGTAAACCCTAAGTTCTACCTTGTATATCGAAGAAAATGTGTATTCAAAGTTGAAACTATTAGCTGCAGATCGAGAAACCTCTCAAGTTTTTTCCTCGGTTTTCTCTCTATTTATTTGTTGTCTTCAGCCTCTGAAGAGTTACACTCCCGGCTTGGAAACAGGATTAGGACATTTTGGCTCTGGCAAAGACCACTCCAGCAAATAAACCTGCAAAACGAATATACATGTACACCGATTGGTACACACATTCATTCCCACCTTAACGCACCAAAGAAAAGAAGAAGCATATAGCCAGAACAGATCATCGCTGGTGCTCTGTTTCTGCATAATCGTGTTACTTACCAAAAAGTATGCTAAACAAATTTGGGAGACTGAGAGGGACATTGAAGAGTACAAGACCAGATAATGATATCGGAACCTTGTTTAATGAACCCACCAGACTGCTCACATTAAAGAAAGAACATCACACCGTTATAACACCAGTTACAGATGAAATGAAAATATTAATAAGCCAATCTTTCTTTCTATAACTGGAACGAGTTATACCTGTATGTTGTGGGTCCGGTTTGATGCAAGAACCACATCGAAGTGAAGCTGATGGCCAGACCAAGGAAACCGCTTGCCGTTGCCACCACCCAAAACATTGCATCTTTTGTCACATCACTGCCAGTGAGTAAAACACAATGAAACATCAGATGTGTTAGATGGGTAAGAAAATGACAGAGATATTAAATTTTGTGGACAATCTCTATTTTTAGTAGTACTTACGTGCTAATTACGTATCTCCATTCACCAAGTAAGATGATCAAGAAGATGCCAAAAGGTAGTGACAAGAGATTATTAAGCAGCACCATTGACACCTCATTAAGGGACCCTGATTTAGTGGACTGTTTTGCTTTGTCCATGACTCGACGCAGAGTAAGCTGCGACAAAGAGTTAGAAAGATCATCACTATGGAGAGTGGGAGAATCTTGTTACTTGTTTCATAAGTGTGTGAAACTTACTGAATAACTAGCGGTTAGAACGCAGTTGGCAGTCTGCCACGTGTACCCTACCGCATTGAATGTGAGATCCGTGATGCCTCCACTGATTGCAGAGATGATCTGTATTGCAAACACTTAAGCTACTAGTATCACTTTGATAACACATAAAAGTTGCTAAAGAAACTAACCATCATGAACATTGCAGCCCAAACTTTGTTGTTCTGCCTTTTTCGGAACATGTATAATTCTCCTATCGCCGTAATTATATTCGTTGCGTTCTTCAGAATAGTCACCATAGCAACGTTTATGTATTTCAAACTGGTAAGAAAATAAATGTAATGTTTGCATTAGTCTCAAGCACTAGAGATCGATTCTTTTAAATGAAAGTACTATAGACCAATTAGTCTCCTGACAGATGTTGAAACTTCTTTACCTGTACATCCCAGAGATCAGCATGCCAACAAAGATAACATTGACAGGTAACCAAACTCTGATCAACTTCCAGTTAAATTTTTCAACTGAAACCGCTCCAGAGAATTTTAGTAGAGCTACCACCAAACAGCTGATTAAGTTCTGAAATTTAAAAATAAATAAGTAAATCACCAAACTATATATAGTATGTCAAATCATCATATACATAGCTCATGGATCAGTATTCTCTTCTTACTTGATACAACATCAAAGAGATTCCAGCATTGAAATTATAGGTGGAGAGAACAACTTTGTTCATGAGGATCATGCTGCATGAAGAGATGCAGTAAGCTGCTCCAGAGACAAGGGGTCCTGAATGTTTCAGAGAACCGTGGTCACGTCTGTTATTATCTCCACCAACAGGAAGATATCTCCGTCTCCATCTGAGAAACCTTCAGCAAGAAATCAAGAAATTTATATTTCAAGTTTTCCTTAGACCATATAACCTGGAACCAGCTGAATAAAACAGAGTACATAAGGATGTTATATTACTACTACCTTTCACTAAAGCCTCCTCTACGTTGGGAACTCTTCTCGTGGCTGTGGATATGATCGAGAAGTTGATCGACAACGCTTTGACTACCATTATCACTGAAACGATTCAGCTCTGTTTCATCAGCTGGTGCATTGCAAACAACCTCTTCAAGTTCCACAGCAGTCATTGATTTCAACGTTCCCTGCAGCCAAAGTTGCCACGTCCGGAAATCAGAAAGAGGAAGAAGAAGCTGTACTCGTTAAGAGAAACAAACAATCTATTGAAAAGTATAGAGAAGAAGTTGATGATACCTGCAGAAGAGTTATTCTGTACGAATGATGATAAAAAGAGTTAAGGAACAGAGTTACACTTTATCAGCTCGACAAACGCTCAAAATACGGCGCGTAGATTCGATTTCAAGTGTACGATCGCCAATGGGAATCAGATCTCCACCGCTGTTTTTGTGAAGAGAAAAACCGGCGACGATGGGGGTGACGTGACTTCTTTTGTAGGAAACACGCAAAGCGGCCAAGAGGAACGTGGGGGTGGAGGATCTGAGCGAGAATACCGAGGCAGTGAGATATATAGTAGTAAGTAACCGTCCATGTTCAATCTCCAGCTTCTCATTATTACTCTCTTTTTTTTTTAATGTTCTTGAAATCTCTTGAAAGATTTTATATTTTATAAAAAATCAACGAGAAACGGAATGATATGTAAACTAATAACTTAGGCTTGAGGCTACACCGGCATCCATGGCTACTTTCCTGGCGGGAAGATCGCCGGTTACTATATGACGGATCGTTTTTTTTTATAAGAAAAAAACTTAAGCTTGGGTTTTTAACACTATAGGCTTTATGATATGAGCTTTACTATTGGGCTTTGAATCAGTGGTCACACTATCTGAACCAATTTATATCGAACCTATTGTTAGTTTCAACTAGCCGCAGGTGAAGATATTGATTTTAGAGAAATTATTAGGTTAATCCCCGATTTGGACGTATAGGTTCACCAACCAATTAGAATTGTTTATTTTATATGCAGATTTTTTCGAAAAAGGAAACAGAATATTTAAAATTTAATTTGATTTAAAAAACAGAAAATAAATAAAAGATAGTAGTAGTTATTAAAAAAAATATAACATTGTTAAAGTTATTCATACTAAACACTAAATCCTAAATCCTAAACCTTTGGATAAACATTAAACCTTTGAATAAAGAGATATATAAAAAATAAATAAAAAATAATAGTAGCTATAAATATTTTTAATATTATTAAAGCTGTTCATACTAAACCCTAAACACTAAATCATAAACCCTAAATACTAAATCCTAAACCCTAAACCATAAACCCTAAACCCTCGGGTAAAAAATATTCTATAGGTTTAGAGTTTATCCAAGGGTTAATATTTACCCAAGGGTTTAGGGTTTAGTATTTAGGGTTTAGGGTTTATGTTTAGGGTTTAGTATGAACGATTTTAACAATGTTAAAAAAGAAATTCATTTTTATAGTTACTACTATTTTTTTATTTATTTTCTGTTTTTTTTTAAAAAAATCAAATTAAATTTTAAATATTCTATTTCTTTTTTCGAAAAAATTTACATATGAAAATAACCAATTCTCATTGGTTGGTGAAGATTTCACCTAGGGGATGAACCCAAAAATTTCTGAAGATTTTTATTGCACACTTGCCCGACATATATTTCTTCTCTAGCTACTAATTTATTTGATTTTGATTGATATAAGATTCACATAAAGGAATTCTAGTGGATCAACAAACAACATTAACAATTGGATTTATTGTATAGCTCTAGACGATTAGTGGGTACTTCAACTTTTAGTAGACGACGCATATTCTATAACAAATTGAACACGGCCTACAATTTGCAATCATGTTCTATTAAAAAGATAAGATAGAATTAGGAAAAAAAAAATCTATAAAGAGATAAGTCATCAATACTATTAAAACAGGAGAACTTTTTATCGACTATGTTTTGGACTATCAAAAAAGTCATAACAGTCCCACTAAAATAATTTCATTAGTTATTATCATATAATGTTTTTCTAATCTAACAAATATCTATTAATATTTCAAGATTTGTAAAATAGAATTAAGTTAACCTCCTATTTTTTCTCTTACAACTAACTTAATAATATTTTCAAAATAAGATATCTAAAAAGATATTGTCAAGTATCCTTTTCTAAGATTTTATTATAAAAATATCTTATAATATCTTTTTATTTAAGATGTAAACATAATTTTTTTTTAATATTTATTTTTAAATAATAAAATTCGTAATTAATATTAAATAAATTATTAACGAATATTAATTCTTTCATAATAGAATAAGAAATAATATTCCCATAATATTTATATTCATAATTAAATTAATACATCAACTAATAAATATAAACTAACTTAATTCATTTATTAAATATTTTATAAATCATAAAATTAAAGAATAACATACATTCATGAATTTTACCACATACTTCAACGTATTAAAATAAAATATTAAAGTAATATATATAAAATAATAAATAATTGCATATTTAAATTTGAGTATTAAAAATAATTCGATATAGTATGATACGGGTTGAATGAAGATGTTTTATTTATATAATAATAAAATAAATTTTGACCAATATAAAAATTTAAAATATTTTTTTACTATAATTTACAGTTTTAAATATAAGTAAATAATGACGGATTTTATAAATGAATTATCTTACTTTCAAAAAATTATATTTATTAATTTTAATTTAGGTATCTATAAAAACATTTTTTTAAATAAAAATACATGTATGAAATTTCTAATTTTCAGTAAATAAATTTTTGGAAAAAAACTAATCCCATAGATCCGGATCGGGTAAACACAAGTATAATTATATTAAATTATTTCATAAATAATTGAACGGTTTATATATCTCTTGAACCAAAAAAGAAAAAACTATAATCAGACCGAAACCGAAATCCAAAAAGAAAGACAACCTAAAACAAAAACCGAAAACCAAACATTAAATTTAAACATATTGGTGAACAAAAAGACGGGTTAATAAATTTGTTGACTAAACTAATTTCAAACATTTAACGAACGAGGAAGATCAATTCATAAGATGATGACAAAAATAAAATCTTGCCCGCCCTTTGAAAGGGCGAGTCAAACTCTAGTTTTAGGTTTAAAACATGTTAACACACGCGCACTCATCTGATATTTGTATACTTCTTCAGGTGGTGGTGTCCCGTTCACTGGTGGTGCTAATAGCAAGGCTAAACCAATATGTGGCCATAATATAAGCATACCTACTTTATTGTTTTAACTTCGTAGCAGATGAATCATTTTTACTACACCATGAAGTGATAAAAAGGGCATGCTGACATTTAAATATTAGCTATTGCAGATCAAACATTCAGTGGTTTTTACTGAATGTTTATGATTTCGCAAAACTAGGTTTATGAATACCAAAATTGTACTCTTTATTCCATTTTTGAATCCATTGAATCGAAGGAAAACTATATTATATGACTAATCATGAACAAAGACGAGTATTAAAACCAAACATTTCTACACAGCGCAAGGCAAGAGGACGTTGAGAACTGAGTTCACATATTTACTCATAATACTGCCACAGTACATATTAACGAAAGTAACATATAGACTTCTTATATAGACAGTGCATGCAAATAGACAACTAACGCCAGAGCCAAAGGGAGAGATTAAACTTAAGAAGTTGAGTTTGATCTGGTGAAGGAGGATGATGAGTTGATGAACTCTATGCAGTCCTCTATAGCCTCTGATCTATGATTGTCATTGCTTATGGGCATGATCGATGGCTGAGACCTCCCGGAGGAAAAAGAAGAAGAACCCTTTGACGGTGAAGATTTCCTCTTCTCCCTCATCACCACCAGACGCAAACCTTTTGCAAATTTACAGCCAAGTTGCTTGATCATTCTTGCTGCTGTGACTTCTGTTTTCCTCGGTAACCTTAACCCGCAGCTCGTTGTACATCCAGGAATCTTACCACCATGAGGTCCCTTGATTGCGGTTTGACTAACCGAGGCATCTCTCGGAATTGGTCTAGTGCTTGTGCTGATTCGTTTTTTTCCAGTAGCTGACATAACAAGAGATAGTGATAGAGGTTTATGAGAAACAATATGAGGATATCGAGAAATATAAAAGGGACTAGAGCTGAGAACAGTTCAGGAAAAGAAGGGAAAAGACATTGATTAGATGTATTCAAAACATCATTGCGCTTAGGCCATGATTGAGCACTCGAGACATAAACACATAAATAAGTAAAAAGAAAGTGTAGCTTTTCGATCCTATACACACAAAGAAATGTAGTTAAAGTGGATCTACAAATTTATAAAGAGAGCTACCCGCAAGAGCAAAAAGAGAAGACTATTAGTTTTTTTTTTTACGGTCCACAGAGGGAATAAAACCTTTGTTTAAGCGATGAAAAAGGCTCTTTCTAATGAAACAACCATTTGGTATCATTCTTCTTTGATGATCACTCATGTGTGCACAAAACAATCTAAAAAAAGGTTTATTTTTGACTCCAGGAGAGGCCAATATTAAACTTACCTTTATGGATGGGCAGATTCCATTCACGAGTCTGCGGCTACAAAAAAGGAGGAAAGAAAGAAAACAAGTTAATGGTGGGCACACGAATATGAGAAAGCGTAGAAGAACCGGGCAGTGTCAGGACAGAAAAAGAAGATCACACTTTGGAGGCTGGAGAGTGATTTAACACGTGAGAACATTCCATTAGGATCAGAACAAATCATTCCTGCAATACAAAGTCAGTGATTAGATGCTAATGGCCTGAGATGGACTGACATACATGACATGTTTCAAAGATGCCAAAAGGGAAAAGAATGCAATAGCACAACTGCTCCGTCGCATCGTCAAAACAGATCAGAAAAGATTTGGCACCAACTTGTATGCGTAAGATTTTGACCCAAAACGATGAGGGAAGACATCTTTTCAGTACTGTGATGAGAATAATTCAATTAATCAGACACATTAATCCAAACCATATCCCTCAAATTGAGGGCCTCAATGCATTATTATTTGATACAAAGAGATCGCTGGTTGCAATATTACAATTCACAAGAGAGATACTCCGGAGATTTAGCTACTTCATTTGGTTGATAATGTACAAAAAGACTAAGAAAGTAAAACTCACACATTGGTATAACCAAACAGGGACTGGATCCACATGATAATTACGCAGAAGTCTTTAACCAACCTGCAAAAAAAATCTGTAGAACTGCAGGACATAGGACAAGTCTTTAAACATTCTGTAGAACGGCAGGACAAAGGATGGTTCATGTCTGAGACACAGCATACTACCATATATAATCTGGGCATGGATCAAAGTTCACACAGTAAATTCACAGAGAAGGGGATTCACATTATAAACGCTAACCCTTAAAGCCCAATAGCCTGATTCGAAAGTTGAGCAAAGCATTGCAAGAAGAGACGAAACTAGAGTTGTTTTACAAACATGTACAAAGGTACAGAAGGGGTGACACCTTATGCACCTCTTGTTCTTCAGACACATACAATAGACAACAAGAAAAGAAGCAGTTATATCAATTCAGCAAACAATAAATACATAATAGGCATATCATATCTTCAGAGACCAAATCTGACGATAGCAGAGCCTTAAAAACGTCACACACTAATGAAATTCCACAACTTTTTCATCACACACTAATGAAATTCCACAGTTTTTTTTTTTTTTTCATGTACTCATTTTAACATTCACGGCGATACTCACGGCCGTAGCTGAAGCTCGGCCTAGCTCCAAAGTCACTCTCAGACCTCTCTGCAACAGCTCTCTCTTCCTCCAAGCTCAACCCGCCCATCGCCTTCTGCAACTGCCTGTGATCATAAGGAGAGTAATCCACAGGCGCAGATGGGCCGCTCGGCACTCCGTAGCTGGACAACCGCGAGCCCACAGGAGGACCCTGCGGCTTATACTCGTTCACCTGAAAGGCCTCGACGGGAGCTGATGGCCCAGGCCCACTCGGTTGTGGAAACCGAGGAGGAGCTAAAGGAAGAGGCTTGTGATCAATCGATGAGAAGGCATCGGCTGGAGCAGATGGCTGGCCGTAACTGGAAGCGCGATCGTACATGGAACGCGGCGGAGGAGGTGGGTAATAGAATCCGGAGTAGTAGTGATCCGTGAAGGGATAAGGAGACGGTGAGAATTCTCTGTAGTCGCGATGAGGAGAGGGGGAGGTGATCGGAGCCGGAGGAGGAGGAGGAGGGCTTGGGGAGTAATAATGGTTTCCCTGAGGGGTAGAATAGTAATCTCGAGGTTGCGATTGAGGACGCTGGGGAGGGATCGGTCGCTCCTTGATGGCGAGCTTCAAGCGTATCTTCCCTTGGGATCGACCCGAGGGACGGACGAGCTCGAGCGAGTTGATCGATTCGGGAATCATCGCCCCCTCCGAGTCGACCAATCGAACCAGAGGAAACCTAACCGATCCGACGAGCGTTTTCGCCGCATCGGAGGTAACGGAGTGGAAAATCTCGACGTTGAGGACCGATTCGTGGACGGATCGGGTGAGAGGGAGAGTGATCCGCTCGTTCCACACAGGTTTGACGGAATCGTCGGAGCGAGTGGAGACGCGGTGATCCGAGTCGAGGTACAGAACGACGTAGGGTTTCAGGTCGCCGTTACGCCAGTTGACGTTCTTCAGGTGCTTGGCGGAGACGACGGTTACGACTAGGTCAAGCGGCTCAGACGAGGCCATGATGATACGCTGCGTTTTGAGGTGATACGGTGGATTTTCGCGGCGGTGGTTAGCTAACGTGCGCTCGTTATCTTAGATATTTTTTAGCACAGAGTTTTAAACTTTAAAGCCTTTTAAAACCTGCTGGCTGGCATAGAGGCTTAGACAGCTGTCTCGTTATTTATTATTCGAGGAGTGGATATTGATATCGTTGTATCCAAACAGATTCTTACCCAATCACAAGATAAGTGGATAACCCTTTCAGACAGTGTTGTGTTCTTCGTCTTCTTTGTTGTGTGATAAGATAGGTCAGGCGACAACTATGGCTTCCTCCGCAACTGCGCCAAACTCACTATCCTTCTTCTCATCTTCTCTCTTTCTATCCTCCTCTCACCGAATCCCTAGAACCTACATCTCCGTCGCGAAACCCAGCTCCGGCAGAGCGACGAAGCCTCTCTCCGTCGCATCCCAGCTCGCGACCCTACCGATCTTCTCATTCGAGGGAGAGAGGGTCGGAGAGACGTACCTGGACCTCAAAACCGCGCCGGAGGACACCGCGCGCGCCGTCGTCCACCGCGCGATCGTGAACGACCTGCAGAACAAGCGGCGAGGGACGGCGTCGACGCTGACTCGCGGCCAAGTGCGCGGAGGTGGGATAAAGCCTTACGCGCAGAAGAAAACCGGTAACGCGAGGAGGGGGTCTCAGAGGACGCCGCTGCGTCCCGGCGGAGGCGTGGTGTTCGGTCCGAAGCCGAGGGACTGGTCGATCAAGATCAACAGGAAGGAGAAGAGGCTGGCGATATCCACGGCGATTTCCAGCGCGGCGACGTCGGAAGGTGGGGCGATAGTGGTGGAGGAGTTCGGGGACAAGTTCGAGAAGCCGAAGACGAAGGACTTCTTGGCTGCGATGAAGAGGTGGGGGTTGGATCCCAAGGAGAAAGCCATGTTCTTGATGCTTGATGTGGAGGAGAACGTCGCCAAGTCGGGCAGGAACATTGGGACGCTGAGGATGCTGACGCCTAGGACGCTGAATCTGTTTGATATTTTGAATTCTGATAAGCTTGTGCTGACTCCTGCCGCGGTTGAGTTTCTGAATGCTAGGTACGGTGTTGATGCGTTGGAGGGAGATGAAGATGAGGATGAAGATTCCACGGAAGGTTAGTGTTTTTGAACCAACGTGTATTGTATTGTTACATTGCTTGAAATTAGAATCTTAGTTAAGTAGAAAGTATGATTTATAGATTATGTGTTAGTATTGACACGTTCCCACATGTTTTGTGTGTTTATGAAGGGGCAGAGGAACCTGCGGAATGAGCAAGGAGCTTTATGAGTTTTTCAACTTCTCTTTTTCCTTTTTGTAGCTACAAGAGAAAATGTGCATTTTAATTTAGATTCTTGAAAGAGATCGTTCCATTTTATTTCTTATACATGAGTTTCTGTTTCCATGCCCCTATGAAGTCCGAATTTAAAAGGAGTGAAATTAGATACTATGAACATTACCTATAGGAGGGAGTCATCTCTTGTCGATACAAATGAGTTGGTTCATTCTTCTCTAGCCAAAACCTTGAAAGTAGAAAGCGTGATTCAAGAAGGATTCGTTTTAACCATATAATGGAACATGCATTTTAGCGAGTTGTGAAGGTTGCAAAATCTTAGTAGCCAAGTCAGGTGGAAGGGCTGATGTTCATCTTTGTTTGATCTGTTCGCCACTATTAAAAATGGGATGTCAAATACCTTTATAAAAATCTTGTGATGGGTCCAATAAAAATTGTTACGAGTTTATACTGATTGGGCTTGAGAGATAAGCCCAAACCTTAAAAATAGCGAAATGTTCAAAATCTATGAAACCTTGGTCGTCAATCAACTAGAAAGATACGGTGGTCCTTTGGACCATACAATCAACTGAAATCATTGTCGTCAGTTTCTCAGCAATTGTACAGTAACATCAGTCTGATGAATTGAGTAAGCTCAGGTCCAGCCTAAGAGTTTCTTCTTAGTTAATGTTTCTTTTGAATTCTTTATACATATCGTTGTTTTTTTTTTTACGATGAGGAACATAGAAACTTGTAGTGTCTTCCTCGTGAGATGATCAACAAAGAGAATGGACATCACATCTTAGTTTCTAGGTTTGCAGGGTAATGTAGATGGAGTATTCAATTTATTCAGATGCTAGCTAATAAGATGTTCTGGTACAAACATTTGTGTTGAACTATGACGTGTATATTTTCTCAAAAAAAAAAAAACTATGACGTGTCTACAAGTCAATTGAGGTTTTCTTTGTGCTTTTGTGGCCTCTGCCCTTCTCATTATTCAAAGATAAGTTTCAGTATCACTTTACTACTCTCTATTTTCCTTATGAAAAGTAGATAATTTTTTGTTGTTGTTGTTGTAACTCATGCTATATCACATTGTTTAGGTTGTTGTCTATATTTTTGTTTTCATTGATTTATCTGTGTATTTGTACATGTGAATAATTTAATGTAAAAAGAAACAATGTGAATACATGACAAACTAAATAAACTTATTATTCTCGACCCAATCCTCATTATTCTAAAATATAAATATTGTAATTTGTTATATATCAATATTGTTGTTCTCTTTTTCTCTTTGCAGTGAAGCATAACAACTTCATGATCTTTTATGAATGCTGAACCCTCTTTAAAGGGGTTTATGAGTTTGTGTACATGTGATTAGTATTTCAATTTTCAGCTGAAGATGTTGAAACTGATCCAGAATGTAACCAGCAACAACATTTACTTTTCTCTGTGTTCATTTGGTGTTAAATACAGCTTATGTTGTTGACCCACTATTTTCCAACAGATGTACATGTTTTCTCCAGAGTGACATAGCAGATAGAATGCACATCACCTCAATTGCTAGAATCGTATATTAGTGAAGATGCAATATATAGTTTATACTTATGCTAGCTAATTACCGACAATGCCATAGACAAATCACTGTGAATTTACAACTGTCAACACTCTTATCGGTCGAATAAGTAAGTATCTTATCTCTCAGAGTTTCTTTTCGTCTCTCTGCCAAGCCTAAGCTTCTATTTCTCTCCAAAGTACTTGTTTACTTATTAGTGGTTATGTAGTTTTATAATAGGTTTGTTTGTGAGACATGTCTCTGATAGACAAGTTTGATAGCAATCATATCAGTTTATCTGCAAGTTTTTAATCATGTTTGGTCTCACGTCGAAGTATTTGATTCAATTTGATACTGACTTTTGGCATTTGAAAATTGAAGATGAATTTTTATAAGTTTCACTTGTTTGGTCTGGAAAACTTTTATAGACTTTCAAAATGTTTTATTTAAAATTATAATATAATTTAGGTTATCAAGCAATTGAAGTAATATGGTCATTAGCATTTTAAATGAAACATTTTGTGATTTTAGGTTTTGTGATCTAGATTAAGAAAGTTATTTTAGATCTATCTAAGTTAATTTCTCTTTCTTTATTCGAAACTCAATTCTATCATATTATTAATTATTGTTTTGATTGTTGTTTATTCTTTTGTTTTCATGTATTTATCTGATTATTTAAACCTGTGGATAATTTGATGTAAAAAAAAAAGGCAAAGTGGATAAATGCTGTAAACTGAATATACTTATTACTGTATCTTAGATCTAAATATTGTAATATATTACAAATCGATATTATCTTCTTCTCGATATCAAATCAAAATATGCAAAGAAAAACTCTTAAGTGCAGATTATCCATAATGTTTATCCAAAACAATCTAAGTCAACCTCAAAATTCGGTGAAAATATTCTGTGAAATCATAGTTTATCCAAAACCCTCTCAATTCATCTATAAAAGAAACACAACTCTCCATCGAGCTAAAGTACTAAACCTCTAAGGGTATACACATAACAATTAGATACAAAGAGCGATACAGCGAGAGATCATAACAATGGCGGTGGGTGTGATGAATATCGAAGAAGGTGCTGCTTCCTTACCAGGAAAGCTGACTTTTCAAGTCTTCATGTGCAGTATCATTGCTGCTGTTGGTGGTCTCATGTTTGGTTATGACATCGGCATCTCAGGTTTGTTTGTCTGTTTAGGTTTTAATTACTTCTTTAATCTCTTTTTGTGACTGATTAATGGATGTGATTAAAAAAAACTGCAGGTGGTGTGACGAGTATGGACACTTTTTTGATAGATTTTTTCCCTCACGTGTACGAGAAGAAACACAGAGTACATGAAAACAACTACTGCAAATTCGATGACCAGCTTTTGCAGTTGTTCACTTCTTCTCTTTACTTGGCTGGTATCTTCGCCAGTTTTGCCGCTTCCTATTTATGCAGAAGGTTCGGTAGAAAACCTATAATCATGTCCGCCTCCATCTTCTTCCTCCTCGGTGCTATTCTCAACTACTTTGCCAGAGATCTCGGCATGTTGATCGGTGGTCGTATTCTGCTTGGCTGCGGCATCGGTTTTGGTAATCAGGTCAAGATCCTCGAAACTTTCTATCTACAGTTTGGTTATTTTGCGTAGTTTTCTTTTGTTTGATCTGACTAAACCAATACATGTGCAGACCGTTCCATTGTTCATCTCGGAGATTGCACCGCCTAGAATCAGAGGAGGACTAAACATCGCGTTTCAGCTTCTCATCACCATTGGAATCCTAGCAGCAAGTTTTGTGAACTTTTTAACCTCCACGACGAAAAACGGATGGAGATACTCTCTCGGCGGTGCTGCCGTTCCCGCCCTGATCCTCTTGATAGGATCCTTCTTCATCCACGAGACTCCAGCTAGCCTCATCGAGCGAGGCAAAGACGAGGAAGGGAAGAAAGTCCTGAGGAAGATCCGAGGCATCGACAACATTGAACTCGAGTTCAACGAGATCAAACGCGCCACGGAGATTTCAAACAAAGTGAAAAGCCCTTTCAGAGAACTCTTCACCAAACGCGAGAACACACCGCCGCTTGTGTGTGGAACGCTGCTTCAGTTCTTCCAACAATTCACTGGAATCAATGTGGTTATGTTCTACGCACCGGTCTTGTTTCAGACCATGGGGAGCGGTAGCAACGCTTCTCTGATCTCTACCGTTGTCACCAACGGCGTGAACGCACTCGCTACAGTTTTGGCCGTCATCATGGTTGATAAGCTCGGTAGAAAGTTCTTTTTGGTTGAAGGAGCCACTCAAATGATGGCTACACAGGTAAAAGAAAAATAGTTTTGTTTGCGTCACAAGTTAGGTTTCGTTTTACTTGACTAACAAGTTAACTGTTGCTTCGCAGTTAACTATTGGAGCCTTGCTCTTAAACTACTTACACCTAGTGGGACCTATTAAAAGTCACGCCGTGCCACTTATAGTACTGATCCTCATCTGCGTCTACGTGTCTGGGTTCGCGTGGTCGTGGGGACCACTGGGATGGCTTATTCCTTCTGAGATCTATCAGCTCGAGGTGAGAACCACGGGTTACTTCTGTGCGGTGGCGATGAACATGGTGTGCACTTTCGTGATCGGACAGTTCTTCCTGTCGGCGCTATGCAGATTCAGATCGGGGTTGTTCTTCTTCTTTGCGGTCATGAATGTTATCATGGGACTGTTTGCGATCTTCTTTCTCCCAGAGACCAGAGGTGTTCCTATTGAGGAAATGGCGGAGCAGCGTTGGAAGAAGCACTGGCACTGGAAGAAATATTTCAAGCAGAACTGATTTTTTTTTTCCTATCTTATTGCTAGTAGTATTTCCTAGACTCGGAGTTTAGGCGGTTGTTCGCATCCTGTTGGAGTAGATTTTTTTCCTATCTAAATTTAGCCACTTTTTCTTTAATATGTCATTATCGACGCAATTGAAGTTTTGGAACTGAATAGTTATCGATTTGCATATTTGACTAGACCTAGTCAAAACAATATTTTCCAATTTCTAAAATCAGCATCTGTAATGAAGTTGCGACAAATCAGTAAAAATTTGTTCATCGATAAGTTATCGCTAATTTGGAGCAATCTTTAGAAAAACATTGGAAAATTCAAATTTAGATGATTAAAACTATAAGCTTTTAATCAAAAACTAGCATAACCTTCAATTTTCTCAAAAGTGTCCCAAATGTTCTGGACCCTTTTCTGAACTTTTTAAGAACCCATCATTATAGACAATATGAATTTCTTTTGATTGAAATAAGTGCAAATTTTGAGAGAAAAAAACACAAAAAATGTATAACAAATCCGATCCAATAATTATCGTAGAAGAAAAATAGTGGGATGAAAAGAATTCTCATACGACTCGAAAGTACAAAGAACTGATTTGACAAGAAGATTGTGATCTGGTAAGACCAGCACCAACACCTAAACCGTCATAAGTTCATAACATACAGACACTATTCTGTCATCAATTCCCAAACACAAGTAATGGAGAACTCCTTTACTATTTATTACAACACACGCAACGCGAGTGATTTTGTGCCAACAATCGAGCAAAAGTAGAACTGCAATAACTCTATTACAGGCTGGCTGATCGGGAGGTGCTTGATCTTGCGCTCCTCGAATGGTTCATTGAAGACTGGCTGTCCCGCCTGTGAGACTTGCTCCTGCACTCTTTCCTTCCCTTCTTAGGGGACAAGCTCCGTGACTTGCTTCTCCTCACAGGGCTTACACTTCTCGACACCGATCTGTACCTGTATTGATTTAAATATTCAGTTTCGACAAGACTTGGTTTCTACTACAACTTTTTGTCTGATGACCTGCCATACCTCTTGTAGTAACGACTTTCAGGTGAGTAAGACCTGTCTCTCCCTCTGTAGTAGTCTCTTCCCCTGTAGTAAGGCGAGTATGATCTGTCACGTGCCCTGTAGTGAGGCGAGTATGACCTGGACCTTGACCTGTACCGCCTCCGGTAGTACGGTGAGTACGATCTGTCCCGTGCCCTGTAGTCAAGGGAGTAGGACCTGGACCTGGACCTGTACCTGTACCGCCGCCTGTAATAAGGTGATTCTGATCTGTCACGTCTTCTGTAGTAACGATCATCAGGTGATGGAGACCTCGAATAAGAGTAAGATCTGCCACGCCTATAGTAAGGTGAGTTGGACAGTGATCTTCCGCTCCTCCGATAGCTTGGGGAATACGATCTGCTGCGATCGGATGAGTAGCTCCGACTGCGGCTACGAGAGCGGCTAATAGACCTTCTTGGAGAGTAGCTAGGAGACCGATGTCTTCCTGCGAAAGGATTAAACAAAATATTGAAATGCTAAGATAAGGAAATACTGGCTAAGGAAAACTGAACCACTGCTACTGATGTCATACCTCGAGCGGCTCTCAGCCCCAAGTACTTCCCTGGAGTTGGGGTACGACCTCTACGACGTCTTGCCTGATCATAAAACAGATATATCATAGAGCTGTCAGACATCTATCAATCAAATAGGAAAGTATTTGCAAGAAAAATGAAAACACAACAAAAAACAGCATTTCAAACATCGAAACTACTAACGGAAGGCATAGTAAGTTGTTCAAGACAGAGAGGAAATCAACCCTAACAGTTGAAGTTCGGTGTGTTTGAACTGTTGCAACGTTTGCTATTTGGTGAAGCGCTGCTGCTACAAACAGCAGACCTGCTGCCACAGAAATTTGAAAGTGGAAACAAGCAAACAACTTATGTTTAAACAGAAAAAAAGAACATATCACATTTGCCCATTACTTGCATATATCAGCTTTGGCCAAACGATACTCATCTCTGTTTTTTAATTATTTTTTTTTTGTTTTACCTTCTCAACTGTAATGACGCGGCCCAGGAGAACGGAGTGATCAAGATGTCTGATGCAGCGGTTAGCATCACCAACAGTTTCCATGGAGATAAAACCAAAACCACGAGGCTCTCTAGTCCATGGATCAAGGACAAGGTGAACATCAGTTACCTAGGAAAAAAAATCAAGACACCACAAAGGTTATAAACATAAACAAACAATTCTCTCCTCTGAAAGCTCTTCAACGCATTATTGAAGAATCAAACATACCTTTCCTTCTTTGGAGAAATGATCCTCCAGATCTCTCTCCGTAACCCGGTGAGACAATCCAGTCACATACAAACTGTTACCAGGGTTCTCTACATCGCTCGAGGCACTCCTAATGTAAAACAAAGCGGTTGAGACACCGAGTACATTCAAAAGCAGCAGGAAAACAGAAGACGTATGTTCATACAAAAGTTTTAAACTACCTGGAACGGCTTCTAGACAGAGACCTTGACACAGACCTTCCACGACGCTTGTCATAAGGGGATCGTGAAGGAGAGTATCTCGAGTAAGACATCTACAAAGAAAAAGACAATCCAAATTATTAGATTGAGATCATGTGTATACTCACATCAACATGCTCTGAACAGAATAATCTATTTGCTCAATAGCCAAGACCAGCAAAATATAACAGATTGCTAATCTACATGGATAAGTCATAATCTCCCTGACCATTAATCAAACTCTATAACATGATTTAATGCTTTTCATCTATCTAATTCACGTAATTATCTAGAATTCAAGCTACTACATCGAGAACAATCGGATCTAGCAACACCTTAAGACGATCGTCCATGTCACTGAAACAGCATCGTGAATAAAAAAACAAATAACAACGACGTAAGCAGAATACTCACCTCGTACTAACGCAGAAAGCTCAAAAAAAGAAGGATGAATGTTCGAGAACTCTCTCTCTGCACCTGATGGGAGGAATATGGATGAGTTTCCGAATTAGAGAGGAGAGATGTATATAAGGAGGAATCGGAAGAAGCTTCGGGAGAGTCGGACGCGTAGGAGTTTGTTAAACTCCATCACATATTTCATTCTGGTGTCCGGCCCATCTTAATAAGGCTTTTTTTCTTCCACCACGGCCCAGATAAGGAACTATTTCAAAATAAACCCCAAACTTTCACCAATGATACGAAATTAACCTTTTCCCTTTATATAACACAAATCAAACTTTTTTAACAATTGACGGGAAGCAAATATCTCAGAATCGAAATTTCCCGCCAGAAAAAAAGAGTCAGTAAAGAAGACTTTGTGCCGTGTTGTGTGTGTGTAAATTATTTACAGCGCAAGACAAGATTGTAGATTTTGAGATGAAGCTGATGGATATAGACAGTGAACATCTGGCAATACCTGATAATGAGTACAGTTTCCATTGTGAGGTTG
This sequence comes from Brassica juncea, assembly GCA_018703725.1. Classification (NCBI taxonomy): domain Eukaryota; kingdom Viridiplantae; phylum Streptophyta; class Magnoliopsida; order Brassicales; family Brassicaceae; genus Brassica; species Brassica juncea. The sequence continues at coordinate 13,936,695 of CM031940.1, forward strand.
ACATCAAGTGAGTTTTCCAGGATTTGCACAGATTTCAGTAGCATTGGTGACACAGACATACCAACTCTCAATGCTTCTTTTTGTTACTCTTGTGTTTGGTTTACGAGTCTATTGAGAGAGACTGATGTACTGGTTTTGATGGTATTGTTTTCAGTTGTGATCTCTGTCACTAAAGAAAGTGTTAAGTTTTCTACTACTGGTGACATTGGGACAGCTAACATCGTGTTAAGACAAAACACAACTGTTGACAAGGTATGTCTAGTTTTGTTTTACATATAAATAGTTAGCAATCAACCATTGGAGGAAGTTGCTAAATTAAGTTGTGTTTGCAGGTGGAAGATGCAATTGTATATAGATGAATGAGCCATTGTCACTCTCATTTTCCCTGAGATACATGAATTCCTTCACAAAGGCAACTCCATTGTTAGACACAGTGACAGTCAGCTTATCGTCAGAGCTGCCAGTTGTGGTGGAGTATAAGGTGGCTGAGATGGGTTACATTCGTTACTACTTGGCTACTAAGATTGAAGAAGAAGAAGATGACACCAAGACATAAGACCCTATTGGTATCCCAACGAGCTTCTATTCATCTTTGATGCATGTCATTGTGTGTTTACGTTGTATGCCCTTCTAGAATCAGTTGTTTTTTCTTGACTTATTATCTTTTCATGATAACAATGTTATGTCAAAAATTATTGCAACACTAATGATTTCATCAACAAACTAACTTCAATTCAGTAACGCAACAAGATAAAAATTGTATGTGAAGTATTACAAGAAAAGTTGTATTGGATTCCACCATACTTCTCAACATCAGTGCATTCATGTAGGCATGTTTTATAATACAATTATACTTCATTTGCTTTAGTTTCTACTTGTTTTATATTACAACGAAAGCACTAGAAGAGCCTGTGAAATGTTAAACTGACCCGAAGAGACTCTTTGCAGCACCAAAATGGGTGATCATGTAAACTCTTGGTGATGCAGACTTAGGAATTTTCTCCATTCCACTGTGGCTTCACTCTGGGAGCTCAGCTTCATAGGCCTCGATCACTTGAACCTCATACATAGGTCATCATCGTCATAAACTGGGGTCCAGGTCTTGTCCTCCCGTTCTAGTCTCTCCATCAGAGCAAACATACCTGGCATAAGCATAGTATCCCAATGTTAGCAGACCAAGTCATTCATTTTGAAATTATTTATGGCTAAGGAGCAGACATAAGCATGAGCAACTTTAGATAATCATGAGCCGATAACTGAATCAATAAACATTTGCTGTGAGGGTACCTTCAGTCAGTAAATCGCTTCTAGGGCAAGCTGGCTGGAAAACAACAGTCACCAGGTCATTTCCTCTCTTCAAGGACAAGTTTATAGGAACATCCGAGATTACATCTCCAAAACTGTCTCCAGCAGGAGTTGTGTCCATCACGACTGGTGTGAGGAAGCTCACTTGCTTGTCTAGGAGATCTGGCGGTTGAGGCCCCGGTTGAACCGGCCTATCAAGGACGAGAGATTTAGAGAGCTTCTTGAAATCTTGAATGTAACCATTGAGGGTGTGCGGGCCAAATAATGTAGATGCTCCCTAACAAATGCAACCAATGCATTAAATACAGATCAAGAGGAACAAGAAGAAGTTGTTATCTCCGAAGGGTAAGTTTGGTAAGCTTTTACCTCGTATCTTTGCGGTTGGTATTCCTCAAAGGTAGTCACATATTGTGAGTAACCATTAGCCAATCCAGCTATCACGACGTGAATCTCACCGCTCAATTCTTCATTACCAATGCTTTTAAGCTGTTTCTCAACTGTGTCGTGGAGTCGCCTTCCAGCCATAGTCGTGAATTCTGACAAGAAGATAGAGAGGAAATGGAATATTAATCATCACAACAATCACATCATAAGTTATGATTTTGAAATCTGCAAATTCTCCACTACCTCCAGGGACGCTAAGAATGAAAAGTTTTCACCAATACGTAGTATTTGCAGTGAAAGAATTGATGACTGAAACCCATGAAAAAGTTACTTATAAACCTTAAACAAGACTCATGGAAGTTTCAAAATTTTAAAACTACTTACAGCCCAGTCATATGGCTTTGTCATTTCTCCAGTGTCAAGCAAAATGGGTTTTGGGTAGTGACAATCCATTTGTTTCTTGTGAGGTGGTTTAAGAATGTTTCTCACCATTCTCCAGAACTGGTTTCCCTGATTTATGCAAGTGGTAAACTTGAGAAATGGAAACAATATTTACTTTACTGGATGATGTATATTTATGACTTAGACTGGATACCTTATCATCTCCTTGTGTAAAATCAAATGCTCCTGGTCCATCTGTGGTTCCAGCAGCAAAAGCAAAGCCCATTGCCGAAGGACATGTTTCACAATATATGCTTTGTTGAATAGATCCAAAGTCATCTGAATTGTCTCTCGCCAATTAAATGTGTACTCTCAAATTCATCAGGATATCTGCAATGATAAATCGTTACAGGTCAAGAGAATTGTCCAATTTGGTAAGACGACAGAAAAAAAGACAGGTGAATACCCTGGTCCACGTCCATAGCACCGCTCGTTTCTCCCACCACATGTACTGTGATTGAAGTCACAAGGAAGACCAGTGTCTAGGCAAAAGGCTCTAAGCAAATTTGGGCTAATATCACCACAGTTTGTTTGACAGAAAGCAGAAACAAAGTCGGGTCTGTCCGCCTTCCTAAAAAGCACTCGTCACCCGCCTTGCAGAACATGAAAGTCTAGTTGCAGGTCAACCAGGTTGTACCTCAAAGTAAGATGTAAGCTCAAGTAACTCATCTGCATCAGACCAAACAAACTGAACATTTTCCCTTGTTCCATCTAAAATTAGACACAAATCGTCCAGTTGTTATAAAGACATTGTAAACTTACGGCTGTCCTAGGAATTCTCGATTATGCTTGAAACTCATCTAGGCATCTCATTCGAAATAAACTCTTCAGAGTAGGATCTTTCAGCTGTATTCTGTTCAAACCACCTCCATAAATCTTGCTGCAGTGTCTCCACTGATCAAAGAGTTTGTACGACTCATGGAAGTTCCATGAATAGCAAACCAGTTGAAACTACCTAACGAACCCCACTGATCATCAACAAACTTCAAAAGAGTCATTTCTTTATCAACATTATACTTGTGTTTGCTCCTTTCTTTTGAAGGATTATAAGGATATGCACTTGGACTGCGGTTTACACCAGTATCCAAGAATTCACCTACAAAGTAAGTTTAATTAGCTAAACAAGCATAGCCACTATGAGAATCATCCTGCAAATAAAGATGTACATATCTATATGAAGAGTATGATAAAACTTGTATTCCAACAATAATCAATCAATGACAAAACAGGGGAACAAATTTACTAGAGCGAAGTGTTATCATCAGTCCAACCTTTATTGATAAAAATCAAACCAAGATGAAGGTTTTCATGAGCTTGTATGATACTGCTCTCGATTCCATCAACAAGTGCATCAAATGACTGATGAACAAAACCAAGTGATGTAACGATATACACACATACTGAAGATAATCCCCTGGACCAGCATGGGTGTGAATACCACTGAGTCAACATTCTTCTCAGTATATACATCCCCATATCTGCAAAAAAGACAGTATCATTATTCCACCTAATAAATAAGAAACTACAGTAATCTTATTATAAGAAAAAAAACTACCTTGCCTTGAGCCTCTTGATAACTTTTAGCGTAACAATTTGTGAAGCCATGCAAGCGTCAATGTTAATGAACACAACCCCACTTCCCTCCAGGCTCAGAGACAATGAAAGTTCGAGCACAGAACCTGAAAGCGACTTGCTCCATGTTAGCATAAACCATCATGTTAACATTAGCGGCGGGGCCTGTAACGTCATAGCTTCCCATTCCAATCAAATACTCAGAGTGAGGGTAAACTCCTCCACTGATGAGCAGAAAATGCAGTGTCGATATGTAGAAGAAGCTACGAAATGAAGTGTTCCATAATCTGATTAGAGATAGTGGTTCCATCATGGTGAAGTTTCATAAACCACTTGGCATCACCTTCTAATTCATTACGAAACACTGTTATTAACATTAAAACAGATTGTATCTTGAAATGGTTCATCTTCTACTAATAAAACATAGTATTGTATGCTGAAAAAATTGACTATATAAAACATGATACCTAATATGTAATATTACTTTAGGGCCCAATCAAGCACATGACCATCACTTTGAAATCCCAATGCTCAAAATAGAAAGCGAACAAAAAAAGTTTCACCCAGCACACTAAACTGGGAATCCAAATCATAGACTAGAAAGAATTATCACGGGAAAGACGATCACACACATGAAACATAGAAAACAGTATCGAGAAAAATCAATTGGAATCCTATAATCCATTTCGGTTAGTACAAGAAATTGCGACAGCTGTGGAGAATCAGTAAGATATCTTTACATGCAAAATCGTTAAGAGGAAGCACGACTGAAGAGAAACTAATATCTAACCTGATCAAACAATGGAAGAGAGGAGTCCAGTGGAAGAAGAAGAAAAGTATTTGGTGCGGGAAAAAGAAGAAAGGAGTCTGAGAGTCGAAGCAGAGATATGAATTTGGTGTGAGAATTTTCATCATTACTTGTGCAGCTCCACAAAATTGACTTTGATAAGAGGTTTCCGAAAGATAGACCTCTTAACTGTTTTACACAAATAAGAACTTTGTTAACTTGATATCTTACATTAATTACGTGTAGCCCATATCTCCCATTAGCCCAGTAACCTACTATGCTGTTTCATTATAGGTAAAGCCCATATTGACAAAAGCCCATTACATAAAAGAATATATACAGCCCGACTTTAGTAGAATCAATTACATTGTTATTCTAAAAAATATTTTTATATATAAAAATAAACTCTTATTATTCCATAAGCTTTGAATATTTTCCTTTCTACTAAAATTATGGTAAAAAGGTGTATTACAAATAACATGAAGTCAAGCTAGGAGCTTATTTAAATAGAATAGAAAGAGTATTTATCGTCATTTTTGGTTTTGCGGTGGTTTCTTCTTCGGTGCTCTCTCCCATCGTTTCAAGCCCCTTCCCGGCATTGGTGTCATCCAGCCGGTTTTCAGCCTCAGATGTCGCATCAGTCTTCGGTGGATGGCCGGCTCTTGTCTCTGGCGTTCTCATCTTCTTCTCCAGTGATGAACAGCTGGCTTTTGTCTCCGTGTCTCACTATGCTTTGGTGATGACGACGGATTTTCATCGAGTTATTCCCAATTAACTCTACAGTTCAACTTTAGTAGAATTAATTACATTGTTATTCAAAAATATATTTATATATATAAATAAACTCTTATTATTCCATAAGCTTTGAATTTTTCCTTTCTACAGTAATTATGGTAAAAAAGTGTATTACAAATAACATGAAATCAAGCTAGGAGTTTATTTAAATAAAATAGAAAGAGTATTTATCGTCGTTTTTGGTTTTGCAGTGGCTTCTTCTTCAGTGGCTTCTCCCATCGTTTCAAGCCCCTTCCCGGCATTGGTGTCATCATGCCGGTTTTCAGCCTCAGTGTCGCATCAGTCTTCGGTGGATGGCCGGTTCTTGTCTCTGGCGTTCTCATCTTCTTCTCCAGTGATGAACAGCTGGCTTTTGTCTCCGTGTCTCACTATGCTTTGGTGATGACGACGGATTTTCTTCGAGTTCTTCCCATTTATGTTTCGATCTATGGTTCGTGTGGTTCCTCGGTCCAATTGACTCTCCTCCTTTTCATCCATTTGTTACTTTCCTCGAGGTTAATTCACCTTCGAGCTTCCTCTTATCATAAAAAGTGACCGGTTTGCTTGCATGTTGGAAAGTCGACGGTTGGTAGTTTGATTGATGTCGGTTATCTTCCTTTTCTAAAGCGTAGATCTAGCGAGCGACTTAGATATTTGTGAAGACTATTCCGTTGAGGGGTCCTTCTGTGATGCTCCACTGATAGTGGAGGTTCATCTTGCCGTTTCTCTTTCGCTAGAGGAAACGAGTTCGTTCTTGTCTTTAGGCGTATCCATTGATTGCAGGGTGATCGAATACGTGATGGACATTGTCGACTTTTCCCCCTACGAGTTTCCTCTATGAACTTATGACCTTTAGTTGTAATGTAAAGTAAAGTTTTCTGTTTGGACCTTTTATTTCACTTTGTTGGAATATCTCATGTTGGACTTTGTCCCATTAATAAAATTCTAGTTGACCAAAAAAAAACATGGAGTTACATCTAGTGATTTTAGTTATTGAAATAAAATGCATTTGTAGTATACACTATCCAAGTTAAAATTCTACCTGTTAATAAAATCCAAATCTGAACAAGATCTCAAACAACAACAAAAGTCAAACAATGTCATTATCTATTTCGTGGTTAAAACCAAAATAAAATAATTCGAAAATTTTAAAACTAAATAAATGATCGAAAATTTTAAAAACTAAATAAATGGGTGTTTCCGTTTTCACCGCAAAGTATAGGGAAGAGGAGAGACGAGAGGAAACAGAAAGAAAGAAAGAAAAAAAAAAAACATTTCTATTATCGATCCTTTCAGCTTTGCTCTAAAAGGGTAAAAATTCTAGTTCGTCCTTCGATTTTTTCTATGGTTTCGGTTTGCGCCTGTGATTCGTTTAACCTCCACTCTCGATTGTTTGACGTGTATGTAATGTGCGTATGACAGGTTGATCAGGCGCGCTAGGATCTGTGAAGAGAGCAATGGCGAATCGAATAGACCATGAGTACGATTACTTATTCAAGATCGTCCTCATCGGCGATTCCGGCGTCGGTAAATCCAACATCCTCTCCAGATTCACCAGAAACGAGTTCTGCCTCGAATCCAAATCCACCATCGGCGTTGAATTCGCCACCAGAACTCTACAGGTGATCAGATGATGATCAATCCTGTTTAGGCTTAGATCTTTGTTAGATCTCTGTAGATCTTTTCCCTCTGAGATTTGTCTTGCTTCATGCTTATGTGTATCTGTGTTTTAGGTCGAAGGCAAAACAGTGAAGGCTCAGATCTGGGATACAGCAGGGCAAGAGCGTTACCGAGCCATCACGAGCGCTTACTACAGAGGCGCCGTTGGTGCTCTCCTCGTCTACGACATCACCAAGAGACAGACCTTCGAGAACGCCCTGAGATGGTTACGCGAGCTCAGGGATCACGCTGACTCCAACATCGTGATCATGATGGCTGGTAACAAATCGGATCTAAACCACCTGAGATCCGTTGCTGACGAAGATGGTCGCTCTCTCGCCGAGAAGGAAGGTTTGTCGTTTCTTGAGACGTCTGCTTTAGAAGCGAGCAACATCGAGAAAGCGTTTCAGACTATTTTATCTGAGATTTATCACATCATAAGCAAGAAAGCCTTGGCGGCACAAGAAGCTGCAGGTAATCTTCAGGTTCCGGGGCAAGGTACTGCCATTAACATATCTGATTCGTCTGTGGCTAAGAGTAAAGGATGCTGTTCTACCTAGTTACCTCAATCACTAATCCAATCACACGTTTGATTTCAAGAATCTCTCTCGCTTTTTGATCTTTTACCATTTCTTTTTTTTTTTGGTTCTTTGCTTAAGTATAGCAAATACCTTTTTGCTTCCCACTCTATTTAAATTTTCGATTTGGATTTATGTTACAGATTGAAGCTTGTTAACTGTGATCATTCCACGGTATTTCCCAGTAAGGAAGATCTTTGTTTCTTTATTGTTATCTAAAAGCCTTATGCAGACACAGTCACAGATGAAGAAGCTCTCTGCCTGTCTGATTTAGACCTGCAGTGTTACATAGAAACGTCGAAGAGGATCTTATTCCTTATCATTAGCTCTTGGCTAACTTTGATCGTTTCAAAACAAAATAAAATCTTAGAACAAGGGAGGAGAAAGAAAATCTCTGAACATCCAAAAAAAAATAAAAATCTCTGAACATCTTAAAATGTACAGACAACAAAAGGAATAAAATAAAAATATGGGGGGACCACTAAACTTATAAAAATGGAGGGAGAGGGGCGATGCGCACGAGGGGCTGGGGAAGCATTTACGATTTACGGGTCAAAAAAGTAAAAACCAAAACTTAGGTGGAGAAAAAAAGAAATGTCAGACTCGCCCCCAGATTTTTTTTTTTGTTTTTTTGCGTTCCGTGACAGTCTGTTGTTTGTTTCACTCGTGGCCTCTCTCCCACCTCTTTCTTGCTCTACATCTTCCCCATCTCTCCCTCTCTCTCTCTCTAGATCCATCAATGGCGTCCCTAGTCGAATCCGGTTGGCAGGTATTTTCCTCTGAATCGTTTTCTCAGGCGACTTCCTCTTGTTAACTCCGTCTTCGCTTGACCACATTGTGATACATGCGCGTTTTATTTCACTTATATTATTGTGATCCGGAGCCATTGTTTGTTTTGCTCCATCGGATTAAATGTGATTTCGTGTAGATTACTGTTATGTGTTAGATCTGAATTTGACTATGCTTGCTAGCCAAATCACGTAGAGATCACTTTTCCAGTTTCTGTTTGTGTTTTTGGGAGCTTAAACCGGGTTTAGGATATGGAATCTGGACCTAGACGCATGATTGATAACCGAGTCCCTCTATCTAGCAGCAGAAGAATTGACCGGGCACTGTTCTTCTAGATACGGTGTATGTTTTTGGTGTCTGTGTACCTAACAGTGGATCAATATAGCACGTGCTAATTGAGCAATAGTGATTCCTAGAAGATTTGTTTTTACTTAATGAGTGTTTATATAGATTGAGAGAGAGAGAGAGACATAAAATGATGATACCAGCACTTTCTGTTTCTGTTATTAACATCACAACTCTTTTGCGCGAATTAACAATCATGATATGTCGCTGATCCTTTTTCCTTGCAGTACCTTGTGACACATTTTAGCGACTTTCAACTGGCCTGCATTGGGAGTTTTCTCCTCCATGAAAGCGTCTTCTTCTTATCTGGACTCCCTTTCATTTATCTTGAAAGGCAAGGCTTCCTCAGCAAGTACAAAATTCAGGTTACTCTCTCTCTTCTTTATTCTCGTCGCTCCTAGAGGTCTCCTATGTATAAAAAATTAGACCTTTGCGTGATCGTTTCAATAGGATCTTATAGTGGTGGAACACCAAGGAATCATTCACTTGTAAAACTACTTTTCTTTCTCCTAATGCCCAAACCATGACAAGCAGTTTACTAGTAATCCTGAAGCTAATATGTTTTCTTAGCTTCTCTTGCTTTTTTATGATCAACAAATGCCCCCTTGTTATGGTTCATATGCAGGCGAAAAACAACACTCCTGCAGCCCAAGAAAAATGTATAACTCGCCTATTGCTTTATCATTTCTCCGTAAACTTGCCCCTGATGATGGCTTCCTATCCTGTCTTCAGAGCCATGGGAATGCGAAGCAGTTTTCCTCTCCCGTCCTGGTATTATCAGGTTCTTTAGTGCTGAATGCTTTTTTGTCTTTGGGTTCTCATGTTAAACTCTTCCAATTGGCAATTCAAAAAAAAAAAAAGAAAAGAATGAAAACTGTCAGTGTTGAGCATCATGAAAGAGCCTGAGCGTACTTTTGATCAGAGGTATATCAGACTCTCTTTGGTGATGGTCCTGCAGGAAAGAAGTGTCTGCCCAGATATTATTCTACTTCATCATTGAGGATTTTGTTTTCTATTGGGGTCATCGGATCTTGCATACAAAATGGCTGTACAAGACCGTGCACAGTGTTCATCATGAGTAAGTTTCAATTGTTCACAATCTTTTTTACATTTTTGAAACTTGAAATGTTTAGTGTAGATAAATTCTGAAAGAGCAATAATTTTATGATACCCCAGGTATGCCACACCATTTGGTTTGACATCAGAGTATGCTCATCCCGCTGAGATTCTGTTCCTGGGATTTGCTACCATAGTCGGCCCAGCTCTCACCGGCCCTCACCTAATTACTCTCTGGCTATGGATGGTGCTGAGAGTGCTCGAGACAGTTGAAGCACATTGTGGTTATCATTTCCCATGGAGCCTCTCAAATTTTCTTCCTCTGTATGGAGGGTAAGATCACACATCTAGCCTGAATATAAAAGCTATAGTAGATTGTATAACGGCAAATTTTAATCACTTGGTTACAGTGCTGACTTCCATGACTACCATCACCGACTGCTCTACACAAAGTCTGGAAACTACTCTTCAACTTTTGTGTATATGGACTGGTAATACTCTGACATATTGTCATCTCTTCGCTTCTGGAGATAGGTCTTAACAATTCTTGTTGGTGTTTATCAGGATCTTTGGTACCGATAAGGGCTACAGAAGATTGAAGTCTCTTAAAGAAAACAATGACCTGAAACAAACTTGAAATCACTCACCAGTTTGGATTGCAGAGAACGTTTGAGCTGGAAACGCGAGGAGAGTCCATCTGCGTCTCTGGAGAGGTCTTATTCTGCAACCTCGTTTTCTCTTCATGTTGCTTGCTGCAGCTGTTTTGCGTCTTAGTTTTTTTATGTGTGTCTAGAGTTGCTACAGATGTGGCATCCTTCAAAATACATTTGGTACCTTAGCTTGTGTTGGGTTGGCCTTTTGAAGCATTTGATATGGGGTCATCTATTTGATTTATTGCACAATATCGCCACTCTTCGTTTTCCTGGACTGAGTTATTAAAGGCTTCTATCGATTCTCTCGGCTTCATTGGGATTCAGAGCAAAACTAGTTAGCCCACAAGTTTTGGTCTGAAATATCTTGGGTTTATATTCGGCACACGGTCCATTTCACACACAGAATTAGCTTGTAACTTGTGTCATAAACTCGTACCTTACAGGTAACTTGATTTTGGCTTTCGAGCTGATCAGTGATCATGTGAAATAGATCAAACACTTTTTGATAGAATCATGAATCATGATTATTAACCAATACCGACACGTATAAATGTGCATATGATACATGTGTATCTGTCCTTTCTTGTGGTGTAGGGTTTCTAAGCTCACCATTGTGACACGTCCTAACTCTCTACCCAATTATTCTTCTTTCTCTATTCCTTTCCGTGAGATTTTGAAAATCTTCTGCACAAAAAGCCCCACCAGATGCAAAGACCAAAAAAAAAGTCTCTATCAAGAAAAGAAAATTCCCGTTGCTGTTTCAAAAGCATAACACGCGTTGCCGAATGAATGGTTTTTTCTAAAAGCAAAGTCGAAACAAATATGTACATGCTTTTTATTATTGAATTCTGAACTCATTCCATCCAGACGGTGACACATAACCCGTCTTCCTTTTTTGTTTGTCCATTACACAACGAAAAAGGAAAAAAAATGGTCCAGAACAAAAAAAACAACAACCAGACCCCGGTTTAACAGAATTTGATTAACCGAGATTTTTTTCTTTCAACTAATGTTTTTTTTCTCAAGGGTTGGGAGAGAGATGATCTGAGATGCCTTCGTCCCAGTGAAACCTCCACACACGTAACCCAATGAAAAAAAAAAACAAAAGAATCATATTTTAGAAAAAGACGGTGGAGTGATGAGATTAGTGTCGAGCAACGTGTCTCTTTTTTTTTCTTCTGAGATCAATGACGACGACGCTTACGTTGTCGCTACTGTGCTTAGCCAACGCCAGCTTCGTCAACAAAACTGACGCTTCCGTACATGCTTTGTCCGCGATCTCTCCTTTCTTCCCGGTCTTCTTTGACCCCACCACCATCTTCTCCTCTTTCCCATCATCACACTCCGGAGTTTCTTGCCGCCTTCCACGGCCACCTCTTTTGCTAAGATACATATGCACCAAAGCGCACGCCGCCTCGTTTGTCACCACGTCCCATAATCCGTCGCTCGCTAGAATCAGAAACTCATCTTCTTCGGTCCGGTCGGTCACAGTTACTTCAGGCTCCGAACTCACGTACGGTTTCAAGTAATTATCTCCTATGGCTCGTGACATGGCTAAAACGCCTAAAACTCTTGGACCATCCCAATATATCACTCGCCCGCCTGCTTCCTGGATCCGATCCAGCTCATCCGGACGATCCGGCTGTTTATTTCAAACGTTAAAGAAAAGAAAGTTAAAACCACGAAATGAAACAAGAGAGACTTCTCTCTCGAGTGTGAGGCTGACCTTATGATCAGTGGATAGAGGAACTGGTTTTCCATTCCGACAGAGAACTGCTCTAGAATCGCCGCAATTCGCTACAACGATCTTCTCCGGCGTAACGACGGAGACAACGGCGGTGGATCCGACTGCTTCGCTGTCTGGCGTCTGAAGCTCGCACCTGCAGTTAGCGCTTGTAACGGTTTCGCCCCAACGAACAACCTCATCGTCCATGCGCGTGAAGCTACGCTCCATCATCTTCTTCCATTCTTCTTTCTTATCGGAGAGAGCTTCCTCTTGCACTATCTCGTGAAGCCTCTCTTTACACCTAGTGGCAACCTGATAAAACGACGACGTATAACCGATGAAATTTGAATTCACATTTAAAAAAAACAGAAGTGCTTAAAACGGCGTCGTACATGAGAGCAGCCGTGTCCGTCGTAAACTCCAAAATAATGCCACTTCGCTCGAGAAAACTCCGTTTGCTTCCGAACAAAAGAAGGATGAATCGCAACCGCATCCTCCATATCTCTTCTTCTACCGCACACTGATGCGGCGCCGTATCTAGGCCTCAGATCCGTCTCTCTCGCCGTTTTCTTAGACGGAATAACTGCGATAACCGACGAATCTTCGCCGGCGTCAACGCCATCAAGTAATACACTCTCGTCATCCGCTTCTGAACAACCTCGATCAGGTGATATGCAGTTCATAAAATCGCTCTCCTCCTGGGTATTACGCTTATAAACCCCCTCTGTATCTTCCACCGACGCAGCCGCCGCCTGATGCATCTCTGACGGAGATATCCTGCATCGGTGAACGCCGATCCTCCGCCTCCGGCTAGACCACGACGGTTCGTCATCGTAACAAATTTCCGCCATCACAAAAGAAAAAAAAAACTCTCGGATCGCCTTCGCACTAGATTGTCGATCGTCAAATATTAATTATCCGAGAAAATGAAAAATCCCTCTCCGATTTTCTTTTCTTATATGCTACGGAAGTCGAATGGTGTTGTGTAAATTGTGTTAGATAGCATGCAATTGATGGAATAAATATCAACGTTACACGTTACAAGGTAGGGGTCATTTATAACCACGCGCCTACCGCTTCATAAACATTTAAAAATTCCTTTTTCAATTTCACTTTTTAACTTTGATTTTTCTACCTCCTGTCTAGGCCTTAACAAAAAATCAAAATCTAAAAAACCGATCTGGAATCGAATCAGAACCGAACCGAGAATCAGATTTTTATATTTCTATCCAAAATAACCGAATCGAAACCGAATCAAAAACCGAACGGTTATTCGATATATAAAAATATTAATTATATATAACGTAATTAAATATCTATTTATAACTTTAAATTTAATTAAAACCCAAAAAATATTCGAAGATAACTAAATTATTATGAAATATCCAAACTATCTAAATTATCCGAAGGTATTAGGATAATTTTATCCGAAATATTCAAAATATCCAATTTTTATCTAAATCATCCTAATTATTTGATATTTTATCCTAAATAATCGATATTTTATCCGAACTATCCGAATTACTCGAGCTATCTGAACCGGAATCGGAACCAAATGAGAACTTTATTGTTTCTGGATATTTTCCGATTCCTAGTTTTACTATCCGAACCGAACCAAACTCTAAACTATCTAAACCGAACCGAAAATAGGTCAAGTAATAAATGGATCCTCTAATCCTCTATCTGAACTACCTAAAATCCGAAATACCCGAACCGAACCATATCTGAATGCCTAGGCTTACTCCTGTCTTTAAAAAATCTTTACTAGCGACGTGACGTATTGGTCTTGTGCCTAAATAGATTAATCTTGACCGTTGATCTGGTCACTACACTGCTTAAAAATACACCACGTAAGCATCACTATCAGGTAAGAAGATATACGTGGTCCAATGAGAGTTGAACAGAGCGGAGAGAGGAAGTTCCTTTCGCGCCACGATTGTGGTCCACTCTTTCTCTCTGGAACACCTTTTTTCTTTCTTCTTCTTGTCCGAATTGTCTCTCTGTCTCCCTAAAGATGAAAGATCTAATCGACAAAACACTATTTTAAAAAATTTAAAAGAGTTCCGTTACGTTAAATCTCATTGTAATTAACCTTCATTTGAGCTAAATTGGGTCACCTTTTTCAAGCCTAACTAATTAAAATGCACCAGGAAATGTCAGTTTTGTGACCTTCCAGTTAAAGAACTAATAATAAAAAAATAGAATTTATATACTAAGAACTAATTAGAATTAGGTTACATGAGACACGTTAGCTCTCATCTGAGGGGTATACTATATGTTTTAAGAAAATAATGATATTAACATCAACCTAAGTGAATATTTTATAAAAACTTCGACCAAAAAATTTTTTTATAAAAACAAAAAACTATACTCCAAACTATTTTCTAAAGCGTTAAGCAAAAAAAAAAAACTATTTTCTAAATAAAAGACAAGGGCCATGCATTACTGGAGAACGAAATGTATCGAAGATCTCGCTGAAATATTTGATGATGCACATCTTCAAACTATATCCCCAGTAGTATCTTGCATTATCACAAATTAACAAGGTAGATATGCTTTATCTCAGTAAAAGACTTTCTTACGGCCGGTTGTTGGTTGAAGCCTTCTTGGGAATTATTTAGCCAAAGCCTTGAGGCTGATTTTGCGATCGTTTTCAGAACTATCATTGTCATTAGAGTAAGGATGATGTAGACATGTAGTCTTTCATATTGCTAATGATGCTTTCTCCTTTGGACGTAACTGATAACAAACCTGAATACCACACTATGCTAAAGAAGAATGAAGAACTGAAGACGAAACTGTAACAGTTTAATCGTAACGAATGCTTTTACCAGTTTTTAATCATGCTACAGGAGACTTGTGCATGCGTACCAGCTTTAAATGTAACAATTTCTCTGGACTACGGTCTGTTTTGAAAGTTCTACATAGGCAAAATATATGCTCATGATAAGGAATATCAGATATTTTTTTAATATCAGTATCAGATAACACATGCCATGATGGTCTGTTTGTTTTGACTATGGTCAGTTTTGAGACTGGCTTCTTCGTAAAGGAAAGTATATTAGTTTTTTAAACATTGCCGTCGTATGTTATTTGGATAAAATTTCACGACATATTTTATAAAAATATCGTTATTTGTTTGAACTTTAAAACATACGTGAAACTCTTTTAGTTAAAAAAAAACATACGTGAAACTCTTTACATATTGAGATAAATTTGTAATTTATAGCAAATCACTTTTCTGTCGACTTATAGCAAATCACTTACATAAGAAAATAAGATTGATCACCTAATTAATATAAAGAGTAGGGTTAATTAATAAATTGATTTGCTGCAGAAGTTCATATTTGAATTCGGTGTACTGAAAACACCAGTTAGAGTTAGACAGCAAAGAATCTCGGCACTGCAGAAAATATTGTGTTCAGCATTCTTATAATAATTATATCATACTGGATGTAACTCCAAATCTGTCTCCATTAAGTGGATTTGATTATACGCACGAGATCAAAATTTGATTTCACGCTGTAAAGCTGTAACTACATTCATGATAATCTCACTAGTCACTATGAAGTTGAAAGTTAGAAAGAGAAAACCGTACAGAGACACGTAAGTGTCTTGGAGTTTGGAGTTTTTTTTTAACCGTTAAAGGCGGAAGAGGAGAGTAAAGGCTCTTGGGTGAAGCAGTGGCCCAACCATTTACCTATACGTTTCCGCTTTGGTTCTATTCCGGCGAGTGGTCCCTTTTTTCAAGAGAAGAATCTAAAGAGCCCCTTTTCACCACCGTACGCGTGTTTCAATCGTATTTACTATTGAAACAAATTTCGACTGAAGTTAGGTCAAGTTGCCTCTCACTCTCATCACTCTTTAAGTCAACCATGATAAAGAATCAACTGGTCTCAGTTGTAAAATGGTTAGTGGTGCTTGCTTATAAAAGGAACAACGCAATTTTTTATTTATTTTGGTAAAGATTATTAATGTAATCGTTTATTTGCCGAATCTTGTTACTTGGTCACCGAGTCTCCGTCTTACTCAAAAGGAGAAGTGTGCGGTTGTAGTTGCACGTCTCAGATTCGCAGCCGAAAAAACCATCTATTGCATTTTGAAACACAAAGTTATTTTAAATTAAATTACAAAAGTATATACAGCCAGTAATCCATGCAGCTTTTTCCGAACATTGCCAGTTTATGACTGATTAGCCTCACAATTATAAATAATAAAAATGGTTATAAATTGCAATATTTAAATTTTAGAATCAATTAAATTAGGGCTTTGGTGCTTCAACGGTATTCTGGCAAGTTATTCTTCTGGTAGACCAGAAGTTCATATCATCCGTACCCCATTCAAAGCAGCCATTAATGTAGCACCTACTAGTTTTTTCTCTTTCTTCCAGTGCTATGCTAGAAAAATGAGATGAGGGGAAAGTTGATAAAGAACCGAATAGTTCATCAGAAAATTAAACAGAATGAAATGTTTTTGAGTATGAGTGAAATTTTGAAACTCATTAGATAACAGATAGGGAGGATAATGTAATGGGGCCTTGTTCCTGAACCCACCGACCCAACCAAAACTACTGTAATTGAATTGACTCCCAACACTGAAGCTCCTAGAATCATTGGTAAGTGACAAAATCATTCAGTTTCTGTGTATTTGGAATATAGCGTATGAGTTATCATGATCCTAAATCATTTATTATATGATTTTATAAAGTTGGTATTAATTTACTAGAAATATCTAAAGCTCAGTGTGCATGGTGGCATGCACCTATACCTACGATACATCTATCTTGTTGTTCTTACGTGGTCATACAGCTTCGTATATTTTTGCCCGTTTAATTTTAAATACATTCAACTTTTCAGCTTTAATTATAAATTTTGAAATAAACTAGAAAAGTCAAGAAAACAACAAAAAAACTAATTTACATTTATTACATCGTGACAATAGTAGTGTTGGAAGGTCGAGAAGTTGTTGACTCTTTCGAATATAGAGTACATTATATTACATTTACACCTTCTGAATAATTAACACACAAGGTATTTTTGTTTGGATACATATATGTATCATAGTTTTTTGGGTCTGAATAGGTTTACTATGTACCTGATCGGAGGAGATTCGTTGTGGAAGTTTATGAAGTATGGGTGACTCTTAGCCCAAGATGATAACGAAAAACATAGTGAACATACGAGATCTGTCTCTAGACACTGAAACTTATTAATAAAAAGTTGAAGTTTTAATTTATTTTGCGCATTGGATTTTAACCATGTAGCTGATACGAGAAGCCATTGACTGAGAGACCTCCATCGACACAAATGGTCTGACCAGTGATATAAGAAGCCGCAGGCATACATAGAAAAGCCACAAGTGAGGCAACCTCTTCAGGCTCCCCAAAACGCCCCAACGGCTTTCTAGATATCACAGCATTCTTAAACTCTTCGTCATACACCTGATAATCATAATCAAAGTCAAGAGATCAGCAAAATCAATAGAAAAGGTGATTCTTGGAGGAACTGTAGCATAGTGTCTCTCACAGCTTTAGCCAGAGGAGTTGCAATGACAGCAGGAGCCACAGCATTAGCCCTAATTCCATCACTAGCCCACTCGCATGCCAAATTCCTTGCTAGCTGATTCATCGCCCCTATGTAGACACTCACACACTTTTCAACAATTTTTTTTCATTAATTTGCAATGAATAAAGAAAGAGTTCTTAAATACAACCAACTAAACCAACATAACCTTAAACAAGTAGTGAACCATATATAGCAGCATATTAAATGTTAATAACACATTTAAGTCCCTCAATATTTCAAAAACTAACCTATTAAACCTCTAATAAGGGTTTCAGTATTCAGTAGGTGGTATATGTACTTACCTTTTGTTGCACAGTAGATGGAGCTGATGCTAAGCGAAACAACTCCAGCAACAGAGGACATGAACACGATGCTACCACATCCTGAAGCCTTAAGCAAGGGATGTGAAAGCTGGCTTAGATGGAAAGCAGATTCTAAGTTGGTCGAAATGTGAAACGAGAAATCATCCGCTGTATGATCCACTGTTGGCTTTGACCGAATGGCTCCCACATTATTTATCTAATAACCAAGATTATATAAGCCTAACATACATCACTATGGTTTATTTTTGGTCAGTAATATGATTCAAACTAACAAGGATATCAAGCTTCCCGCCAAACATTGATGAAACCGTCTCCATAAGCTTCTCTCTGTCTGTTCTAGAAGTGACGTCACAGACCGAACCCGTGACTTGAAACCCTTTCTTTTGCCATTGGCTTATACACTCGTTAAGCTGAGATTCGTCTCTGGCACAAGTATGTATTATGGCTCCAAACCCTGCTAGTTCCTCGACCACAGCATGCCTAAAAATAAATTGATTATATTAAAGTCTATAGTGATTTTAATAAATATGAAAATATATGGAGCTGAAATGGAACTGACTATAGACGAACCCAATGCCTTTGGTTCCACCGGTTACAAGCGCAGTCTTGGCTTGAAGGCTCCATCTTTTGTGTTGCTCTGCTCCAGCCATTGCTCTCTTACGGCTAAA
This sequence comes from Brassica juncea, assembly GCA_018703725.1. Lineage (NCBI taxonomy): Eukaryota > Viridiplantae > Streptophyta > Magnoliopsida > Brassicales > Brassicaceae > Brassica > Brassica juncea. The sequence continues at coordinate 13,955,319 of CM031940.1, forward strand.
GATCTCAGATTGTAAGTGAATGCTGTGAAGAGAATACGTGGAGCTAATAAAAACTTGATCGATCATGAATTATTGGTGGAGGTTAAAAGGGTACGATGATGGGTCTGGTCCATAGTGAATATCTTAGATTCAGAGGATCCAAATCTTCCACGACAAAATATTTCCGTACCAACGAATCAATGGCCAACATCTTTACAACCACAAAAGTCTTAAAGGGGTAACAAATAAAATTGCTAATGCCGAACTCGAGATATTTCCTTGCACACACTCTGTGATTTTTTTTTCTACACACTCTGTGATTCGTTGAATCTTAATAAATTTACTGTCTTATGCACGTTAGAAAATTAACATTGTCAAAAGCTGGATCTTGTTTATAATATATCCAAGTTACCTCTTATTACAGCACGTAAAAGGTCATCCTAAATACTAAAAAAAAAAGATCATTGAGAAGGATTTACAAGCGCGAACTTGGTTTGAAACATATTAACGAGAGCCATTTGGTTGCTATGGTCGGTCTCAGCCGAATGTTGCCAGCCTTCCTTGGGGTCTATTGACGGTTGAGAACCATTGTTCTCAGTAAAACCAGCCGGAAACCTGAAGTCGTCTCCTTGTCTAGGGAGAGGAGAAGAGTGTTGGTTTGGAGACACATAGAGAGGTGAAAGCAGAGGAATAGCTGAGGTTGCAACAACCGCATCACAAGGTTCACAAGACTGCTGCAAAAGGGGATTCACTGGAACACGGTCAAGACTCAAAGCCAAGGGTGCTTGCCTCTGCAGCCTAGTCGGTGGTGATCTCGGGGACTCGCTCTTCCTAAACATGTGCACACTATTCTCCATCACGTTTCAGAATCAAGATTGAGCCAAAAGTAAAGAGAGAGGAAGATAAGAAGGAAAGTGATGTGAAGAGAGAAGAAGAATAAAAAGGGAGAGAGTTTTCATTTTTGTGGATGAATAGCGCAAAAGGAGGGCTTGGTTATGGATGGAACATGTGAAGGAAAATAGAAAAATGCTGTTATTTTGAAACGGTCATTAGCTATAACTAAAAAGCTGCCTCTTTTTTCTTTTCTTTCGGTTTTACTTTCTCCACTCTGTTTGGTTTCCGTTACTTGTGCCTTTGGTCATCTTTTAGTTTTTGGACAATGGCCCTAAAAGGTTACCCTCTGATGTTGGTTTTCGTCAGTACGACCGGCTCATCTCTTTTTTTTTTTTTTTTAAAGGTTTGAGTTTGATTTGGTTCGACCACGGAGAAACACACTTGTTTTAACGGTTATGAAAGTCAAATTTGATATATACCCTTCAACAAGAAGAAAAATCTGTTATTTTTTATACAACAATCCAACCAGAGTTGACAGAGATTGGTCTGAATCAAAACGTAAAAGAAACAGATTGGACACCGACGTATTGCTATTCTCATGATCAAAACTCAGAAGTCGAACTCGCCTATCGCCTGAAAAAAAAAGTAGACACAGCAAGTGTTAGTATCTATTATTGTTACCTGAACAGCTCCAAGCTTAGATGTGGGGGGCACATATTACTTTGTTGAAGAGAATGTCCTTATCGTTTATATGCATGATCCCATCTTTCAGATTGCATTTCCACCTGCTCTTTGTTCGAGTCACCTACAACAACAAACAAGTCTAACCGTGATTAGAGTTAACTGCACACAAACTCACCCAAAAAATAAAACCCTGCATAACCAGGAGAATCATTACCTTGTCAAATTGAGCCAAAACCAGATGTTGTGTGTTCATATCTTCACCAGTTTCTAAGTCATCCAACTCGTCATCATCATCATCTTCATTCAACAGCTCTTCATCATCTTCAATGATATCGTTTTGTGCAGCAACAGGAGTGCTCGCTAGGATCTCTAACAAAGAGGGACTTTAGCAGAACATATTCATATATCACTCCCCAACATTGTTGTTTGGCTTCTCTTACCGTTAGGAGCAGGAGTTCTGGCCTCGTTGAAGTCTTCACTAGGTCCTTGATAGCTGTATATCTGCAAAATCCCACATGAAGTTAAAATGAGAAGATTCTCCTTCTTTTCTAAGAAGTCCAATGTACTACCAAAATATAAGAGATTTCAGTTTCTGATTTGTAGACATATCGAAGAAGCATATATCTACAAAATAACGACTGCTATTGAAGAATTCTTACATTTGGTGTCGACAACATTTCATCATAAGCGTCAGGCATTGGCCCATCAACTTGAGGGATTTTTGAAGATGAGCAGATGACATCTTGTGGAACCTTTCTATCACCAATAAATGTTATGCAGAATGCATTACCCTCAAGGTTTGCCTACAAATTCGTGCTTTAAATCAGATCAATCACTGAGATTTCAGAGATCTGTGCCAACAATCTTGTTATCATGTATCTTCTTTTCTGAAGGTATCCATAAACTTCTTAAGTGAAAACCAAAGAGAAGTCTTATCCCTTGCTTTTTTTTTTTAAATGAGAAATGAAGGGAGCTGAGGACAATCTGGTTTCTTATGCGAACTATATTCAGAATGCAAATGCAAATGTGTTGTTTCTACACACGAACCTGAGGCATAGCATCGCTTGCACCATCCTGTTGTGGTATATATCCACCATTCTGATATTGTGCAAAGGAATCATCACGCTTCCGTTTTCCAGAGGATGGAACAAATAAGTCCTGACAGTATATTCCAATTTAAGATAATAAGTTCCTTAGTTCATTTTTTCAGGTAGAATGGAAAAAATATGTACAATAATGTAAGTACTTGAGAACAGCACTAATCAAATCAATCAAGTGTGTGGCAAATAGAATTTGAACGCAAACAAAAAAAAAAAGCCAAATTGACGATTCTTGATTAAGATGTTAAGTAGAGGTACCTGCGTAAACTGCTGATTAGAGTTTCCTCTGTCAGGCTCATAAGCTGGCAGCAGCAGGTCAGACATTTATATCCCAAAACAACAAACTGAGAAGTTTATCTTTTTTCAATGAGATTCCAGTGAAAAACTAGAACTTACCAACATTGACATCAAGCCTTGGATTTGTCCATGGAGACGGCGGTTGCTGCAATATAAAAGCGTATTCTCAGCCTTTAAAAACACTTATGTAAGCATCAAATCATTTACTAAGAGTACCATATAAGGACTGGGTCTTGCTTTGACATCAGCGTGGCTTCCGTTGTCAGTTCCAGGAGTTGGACAATCATAGATCCAGTAGGGATGTTATGTAGGGAGGAGTTATCAGCAGTACCCGGAAGCGGAGTTGGAAGGGGAGTCTGCAACGGTGTCTGCTCAAAAACAAAAACCAAGCTTAAGACAATAAGGTTTCACAACAACATCTCAAGTGGAAAAGATGCAAATGATTTCGTGGAGGCTGAGATGCAGACTGGTAGAGATCGCTGAGGGAGAGAAGAGAGAGCAGAGGATTCAGGAATCAGAGATCAGAGATCGAGGCAAAACAAACAAACAAGAAATAAAAGAAGAATATAAATAGGTTTGGATCAGATCACATCGCAAGATGGACGCGTGCCATCATCATCTACGGCGCCATCGACATTTTTTTGCCAGAATTTTTTTTTTTTTTTAAGCTTCTTCTTCGCGCGATTTTTCAACAGAGCCGAACCTTTCTAACCCAAGCCCACTCAGACCAAACTAGAGTCCACAAACTACCCGTTTGATTTGGTTATGGATGAACATTCGAATCGAAGCGCGCAATAAACCAAAATCTATATTATTAAAAGTGAAGAAATCCTAAAAAACCTATTAAAAAAAGTTGTTATGCACCTTTTCATTTTTAATTAAATCATACCATATACAACCAAAGTTCATAACTTATAGTATCTTATTATATCAAATCCACGGGGTTCATATTCTTCAATATCTACCGGTTTATATCAACCAAATTTTAATAAAATGACTTTTATCAAACCAGCCTTTTAGTAATCATCTTGATCAAACGAACATTTATCTCACGAGATCAAATGAATTTTATCACATTGTGGCTTTTATCAAACTGATGCGATTAATATTTCATACTCATTATATCAAACGAGATCCAATGTTCCAAAAGAAGGATTATGTGTCCACCATATCTGTCTCATCCTCCTCCATTAGAACATTAAATTATTTATAGAAATGGATCAATGTTCTGTTTAATATATCAAAACTTTTTGATCAAACAAGAGATTTACGGAGGGGTCATGTGTAAAGCAATCTTATATTTCATCCTCCTCCATTAGTCCCCAGTTTAATATATCAAAACATCTGTATACATTTAATTATATATCACCTTATTCAATTCATATTAAAAACTTAATTATAATCGTCACATTTGTTGAATTATCAATACAAAACCAAACCCTATAAAAAAAATCACATAACCAATATTTTATATTCTATTGATATCTTTTTTATTATGAAATCTTAAATCTTTGCACATTTTTAGATTGTGTATTATACACAATTTTGAAAATAATTGATGCTGAATTATGCTGATTTAGATACTATTTCATTAAATTCATGTGATTAACACTTAAAACAAATATCCTATTATAGATCCTAAAATATGTATCACTCATCTATATAGATTTTTAGGGAGATTTTTTGGAGTGTATTATAACCAAAGATAAACAAGTTTTTTCCTAATATATTCATATTTACATAATTATCGTCAAATTTTTTTATAGAAAATGTAATCTAAAAATTCTCTTAAATCCCTTATTAGTAACAACCAAGATGTTTAAAATTTTCTACCTAATTTTCGATGGAATATAATACCTCACCCCTAATATTATAAATAAACATTCATTCTAGAAAAAAAAAATAAGATATATAAATTATTATGTATTATTGAAAAACTATGTTTGTTTTATAATAAAAATAACACTAATAATAAATAATTGAGTTTATATATGTCATTAGAAACTCATTTTCAATTTAAAAAAATCAAAAATCATATCGTTAATACATTTCAACAATGAAAATATTTGTTCTTTAATATAGAATATCTATACTATTAAAAAAATATCATCTTTAAATCTATTTCAAACAAATTTCACATCTCGAAAAAATAGTGAATGATAAAAACAGAAAATCAATTGTTAAATGTGAAACAAAATATAGTGATATATTTTAAATCAATTAGGGATAAATAAATATGGAATTTTTTTAAAGAACAATTGATTTTATATTATTACTCAAGATAGACTAAAATTTAGTAAATATATAATATATTTCATACTGAAAATACAACTACTAACACATTTCCAACTTTTACATATATATAAATATACATTATCTACAAAAACTAAATATTTCAAATAATTAAAAATAGTTGAGATCCATTTCTATTATAATTATATTACACCATGTATTGTCTATAAACTCCACATAGACATCCAAACGTAGAGTTTATATATAGTATTAGACCTTACTCATGCGGTAGAACAAAACAAATGAGCTCAAATTCATCAAAAATAATCTTAATTATGAATCTGATATTAAAATATAAGAGTACACATTCTCTTTTAATAAACCAAATAAAATTAAATTTTAAATATAGATACAATTTTATAATAGTTTTTTGATAATTTTAAAAATTAAATAACAATTAATATCATATTAACTTCTATTTTTTTAAAGCCAAATTTATAATAGATTATTTAAAAAAAATTGAAATAAATTTTAGTTTTTTTTTCTATCACTATTTTTAAGTTTTATTTAAATGATATAGTAAATTTTTTTTTTTATCAAAATGTACAGAATAATAAATCATATAGCTTATTCAAATGTATATCAAAAGTTGAATCATTTTTAGAAAATGTCGTCAGATTTATATAGGTTTTTATCGGATCATTCAGTGTCGGATCGCAGGTTAATGATAGATTTTTGGGATTTATTAGGGTTTATTTGATTTTTAAATATGGGTATAACTAAATTTGAACCATATTACATACGGTCACCATCTTTACATGTTCGACCCCAAGTATGGGTCGGACACGGAAACACTGATAAAAGCTACTAAAAACCTTACAAATATCTATACCATGTATTAAATTAGTCCAAAATCAGCAAAGTAAACCGTATGTCTCCTCAATTCAACAATCATAACTCTTATAAAATGCATACTAAATATAAAAATGATGATGTTACATAAGAATGTACATATACAATCGCAAATAAACAAAATGATAAATTATATAATTTTAACTAAAAATAATTTCGTTCTTTAATATAATACACGACTTTATAACATAATAATATATATTAAAATCAAAACACTAATTATTATCAAAAAAATTATTAATCGAAACAAAACACGCGCTTTCAAAGCGCGGGTCAAAATCTAGTATTCAATTAAACTAAATAACAAAATATTGTTTGTTTATATAAATTCTGAAAATGGGTTGAGCTTTCCAACTCTAATCTCAATATTCGCATGGAATAAAATGATTACAAACTCATATTAGTGAACCTTTATACTACATTTTAACATTGTGTTTAAACAAAAGTTGTGTTTGTCTGATCAAATGGTGTATCATGTATATATGGTCTTAACCGTGTAATATAAATTTGTTCATCCCGTTTTGAATTATTGATATAGATTAATTCCAAACAAAACTAGCTTCAGTGAGTACTTCTTTAGTTACTTGATCATGTGACGTTTAGGTTTTATCCTTAGTAGTTAGTTAGTACCTTTTTAGTTAAGTTAATTAGCTTTAGCTATATATATTCATAAAGTTAAATTAAAAAGAATGTTTTTCTTGCCTATGCCTAAGACGAGCCTTATTGTTTCGACATCTCGAACTAGCCCCAAGAGTCTATAGGTATATTTTGAATCTTTGACAATGTTCTAAAAGTCGTTAGACGATGGAATTGGATAAATGTTTTATAAAAAATTATTGTTTGGACAGATGTTTAAATCGATTTTTTGAATGCATAAACCAACATTTTAATAAAAATTGATTTGAAAAAATTGTTTCGTTTATATCCGATTTGTCGACCAGGCGGATGCCTAGACGTCGTCTAGACTGACTTTTAGATCGCCACAAATGATCTGATTCCGACTTAACAACTTGGTTCTAGCAGTTTCAAAATCAGAAGAAGCTCTACCTCCTCCACCGTCAGATTTTTTTTACTCACAAATCCAACGGCTCACTAAAGGCAATGTCCCAAACTCGTTTTTTCTTAATGAAGTTTGTTAATGTTTCTGACACTGTTCACTTTTTCTCCCTTGTACTTTTGTGTTTGTTTTTTTCACCTGAGAAGTCTGAGTTTCTTTCTTTCTTTAATTTCTTTTCGCCTTTTCGTATATTTTTCACCCTAAGAATATATCCGTACGATTATTTTGAGTTTTTTCTTTTATTTTTTGCAATAGTTGAAAAAGGCTTTTGAACCAATCCATAACGTGATCATTTTATTTTTTGATTAAATCCAAAGTTCTTATGATCATGATGACATTATCTTCAGAGTCAAAAAGAGACAAAGATCGAGTGGTTTATATTTTTCCATTGGATTCTTGAGTATCTCGAATTATTTTTTCCCGCTCTAAAGAGAGAAGATTAGTTTTGTTTTTTCTGAACACATTAGTTTTATTGATGTCAGTAACGCGGAATAGTGTCCAAGTACGTACATTCTCTCATTCACAGTATAGTAATTATTCTATCTTTTAATATTTCTTATAACATATGGCTTCATTTATAAAGATCAATTGTATATTTTCATTTATAGAAAATTTAAGTTTTGGCGAGAGGGAATCTTCCTTCTATCAAAATGACAAAACAAGTGTGAAACGAATACTGTCACAAGCTGAAAAATGTTATATATATAAGAACTGTGTACTCTCAAAATGAAAAGTTTTGGAGAGCTTTTTGATGAGTTTATACGCTTCCTTTTTCTTAAATGAGACTTTTTCTATTGTGAATGGGTTTTGCTGTACTAATTCAGCTAGTCAATGTAATAAGAAATGGAATAAAGGTTACAAATCCAAAATATTTGTCGTGCTGCTGCCTACTGTCAAAGATCTATAATCCAATTATGCAACTTTATTGACCACATTATTACCACATCAGGATAATTGTATATTCATGACATTAGTCAGAACTTAGAACCATTATTGTTTTCTAAAAAGGTTTTGTTTGAAGTCTAATCACGGCTATAAAAGAGCATAAACGTTGCAAAATGCCATATGGAGCCAAATAAACTTAAGTAGCAAAGAACTATGTGAAATATACACTCAGATCTGTTGACCAAAAAACCTCAGATCTTTGACCAAATAAATGATCATTGGTTAGTATTTAATTATTTTCCAGACATTGAAAGTGACTATTCGATTTAATCCCAACAAAATAAGTGTACGTCTCGACACATCGACCCACCAGATTGTGGCACAATATTTTCACTTTTCTAAAAAACTGTTCGATGTTTTCAATTTATTCATCACAGACGGGACATACACACTTTGAAGTTTAAATAATTCATACATCTGTATACATGAGTTATCAAACTAATAATAATATATTATTATCAAATTAATAATAATATATATTAATTATCAAAAGAATCTCTTTCTTACAATGTACTAGTATAGAAACTTGTAGCAACAACCTATAGTAGAGAATCAAACTGATTTAATACCAAAACAAAAGGAATATAGAATGCATGAGATCTGAGCTAGGAATCATGTTTATGCCAACAGACAAGCATAGCCACACACCTTCTCATGATATAAAACCTTCCCTTTTGTTCTTTGGCCAAGCTACTGTACTTTTGGGTAATGGAAGATGACGATGATCCTTTCTCTTTCTTCGATGAGCTCCTGGAGATGGAGGATGAAGAAGATGGCACTGAGCATTTGGTGGATGAGCTCCGTATGAATACAGGAGCCTTTGTGGATGAAGCACTCGTTGAGAAGCTTCTAGAGAACTTGGATTTAGAGGAACTAGAAGATGAGCACGATGCATCCTTTTTCGACACCTTCCACTTATCGTCCATATCTGTAGTTTCAAGAAGAAAGCAAGAATGTAGAGGGCGAGAGCTTCTGACTCAGTTGGAGGCCGGTCTCTGTGTGTTTTATATATTTTATTTTATTTGATTGTGAGTTTGTTGTGATTGAGCTCAAAGGAGAAGTAGTGATCTAGAGAGAGTGAGAGAGAAAAGAGAGATGTTTAAATAAAACCATAAATGGAAAAATGGAAATGATGAAGGCAAGTGAACTGGAATATCGAATTATTTGATTTTAAATAATAGTGTATAATTCGCTTTGCTTCGGTTATGTGGAACTTTTTTTTAATCATCACTTAGTGTAATCACCAGACAAATTTAGCCTAATTAAACTTGGTTGTACGAAACCATAATAATACGAAGATTATAAACATATATTAATATATGAATATAAAGGTTCAGATGATTTTAGCTGTATAAAACAAAGTTCTTTCTCTGATAACGAAGGGGGGTGATTGATGTTAGCTCTGAGTGTGCTATACAGTCATAATTTTTTTTAGAGTAATAAAATAAAAGCAATCAAGTTTTATTATTAAAAGCTAAAGTTGGAATCCAAAATCATTAAAAGAAAATATATTGACTCCAGAAATTAATTTTTAAGGTTAATGCTTTTAAAACTTTAAAATATATCAACAACAATAAAATTTAAAGTTAAGACCATAATCAACGCGGGGTCTTTACGAAGTTTTTTAGGTGTGGATCCGCAAAAAAGTTAAAATTCGGTTTCCAAAACTACGAAATAAAGATCGATTTTAGGAGGAGTTTTTGTACTGTTCGCGGGTCCTACCGACACGTGGCAGCCCGCAATTGGTTCGTTTTTAATTTTTTTTTCAGACAAAAAAAAATAAAAAAATAAACTTTTTTAAGAAACCGATGCTCGTGTTCTAAAGCCACAAAATCTAGAACTTAAATCCTTAGAGGAAAAAATTCAAAGTTATATCCTCTACCAATCAAACCCCCGAAGTATTTCCAAACTATTTCTTTTGTCTTTTTTACCTTTTCCATAGGTTTTTTTCTCCATGGCGGAAACCATGTCTTTTCATTTTTTTTTTATAAATTCATCTATCTTTTTTACATCTGTCGTATAACTAATGTAAAAAAAATCGTAAAAACCATCATATATATTATAGTTTTAAACTTCGATGAATTGTTTTCTATAAAAAGTAGTTTAATAAGTTCTAACAAGAGAAGATTAGGTTTTTTACACCCCAAAAAAACGTTTTCTCCTTAGTTTTTCTTTTCCAGTCTTTCTATTTTACGAATATTTTTTTACTTATAGTACAGTATTTTCCGTAAATAAGACGTGTGTATATCGTCGAGTACGCACATATAGCATTCTGGTTTTATACATTTAAGGACGTTTTGTTAATACAACTGGCTGGCATTCTTCTCCTTCCTATTTTATACTATATTTTATTTTGTTGGTCAAGTTCTTCTCCTTAATATATGGATGAGCTTTTTTACTTTTGCTTGTTTAATGTTAGATTAGTTCCTTGATTGCTTAACACTAGGTTTGCTACGTTAGTCCTAAGAGTAGAAGGACTCGTGATCATAATTCTTGCTTTGTAGGTTCCACATTTTCAAAGTGTCTTTTGGAGCTCCATATATAAATATGAATCAACATGGCTGGAAAAGGGAAACAAGAAAACAAAGACGTTGTTAATAGCCTGTAAGTAATGTAATCAACCGTCACGTGTGAGAGAGAGAGAGAGCACAACAGATTATATCCATTACATACTTATATGGGTGTGTTAGAGTTTATTTTTTTGGTGCAATGTGTGTTAGAGCTCTATTATTGATAGTATACTTACGCAAATGAAGCTGCCATAAAGGGACGGGAAACATAACAAAATTTGTAAAAGTTGCTTACTTTCTAAATCTGGTTGGTATTATTAGTCTAATACTATTAGAGTAGAGCTTCCATTAAATGCAGAATAACTCTGCGGAAGCATGCCTATGGCTATTTATATGAGCCAGAGGACGAGGATCCAACAGAGAATATTCTCGACGACCGATTCAAGTATCACTGCTTGAACTTCGCGCCTTGAATATAACTACTTCTAAATTGGTCCCAATAAATAAATAAATCTCAAAAGATTAAACGTCTTTTAAATATTTTTTAAGAGATATTTTTTTTGGCAAGAAATTTCTTGAACATGTTATTATTATGATTACAATTATTTTCCTTTGGTATAGTTGTTGATGTTAGAAAGGAGAGACTTTATTTTCAAATTTCTTTACAAACGTCTAAATTATAGGCGGGGTCTCTTGTCTCTCGAATTATATGATGAGTCAGTGGTCTACAATTATAAGAGTTTTTCAAAACGAAAACACTTAACTTTTGTGAATATTATTTGGGAGTGTTTGGAGAGAAAGGGGCAAAGAGGGACGGGAAGAAAAGTAAATCTTACGATAAAAAGTTTTGAAATCGGGACCAAGAGTAGACAGCTATGGTCTAATAATATTCCACATGTTTTCATTTCACTTCTGTTTTTGAAACAGCCTGGGTTTCCCGAAAACATCCCATTCAAACTAACCACAGTATTAACAAAATATGCGTACGTACCTTCTACCACTTTCATCTACGTTGTATATATAATACAAGATGGAGCTTAAAAAAATCGAAAGCAAACTGAACTATTGCTTGTGTTACAACTTACAATAAACAATTGATAACTGTTTACCAAACAAAATAAATAGAAACCATGGACAATTTGACTAGTCAAATATTCCTGCCAAGTTAGAAGTAGCCTTTTTTTTTGAACAAATTTTAGTTAGTAGCAGCCTAAATTACTTTATTTGTTCTGTAGTATCACTACATTGATAGTTTTACCATATTATGATGGTAAGATATACTACATTTTTTTGGGACATCAATTTGATAATTATTGGAACCATGTCTTCTATTCTTATTTTTATTTTTATTTTTGCTATTAAAACGTAAGTCCTTGTAGAATCCATGTTAGAGCATCTCCAACCCTACTTCATTTTTCACCTTTTGCTTCATTTTGAAGTAGGTTTTGCTCCAACCACACTTCAATTATTGCTTCAAAATGAAGCCATAAACAGTGTTGCTTCAAATTTGAAGATTTACCGTGCATATCTTCATTTTTTGAAGATGAATTTTTCGAATTGTAAACTGGTCCTCAACTTTTATTTATTTTTATCTTTTGCCTAAATAAATTATATAGGTTAATAATATCCAATTAATTTCAAAATTTCGACAATTATTTTTATATAATCAGATGTTTATATCGAAGAGCATATGAATATTTGTTGTTAAGAACTTTTTAACTCGATTTAAAAAAATCAAAGATGAATAATGTTATTTCTTACTTCTTAACACTTTTGTTAATCACTTATAGAAAATTATACATATGGTGTTTTTTTTTTTACAAATTAAGATGTTTTGTGTTTGTTTATTCATGTTATATAATAAATTTCTTATATTAAAATTTTTAATTTATATGAAATAAAAATTGTGTTGGATTATTGTTAAAATAAAATAAAGTAAAGATGAAAAAGTATAAGGTTGTTATTAGTAATTAGTGATAAAATAGAGATAGAATATACTTGGAATATTCTTTTTACAAGAAAGAAATGAAGTAAACCATTGGAGTGAATGTTTTTTCATTTTTTTCTTCATTTTGAAGAAAGTGTACTTTTAAAGATAAAAATGAAAGTGTACTTTTAAAGATAAAAATGAAACCAACCATTTGAGATGCTCTTAGAATGATAAACTTTATTATGTAGATTTATTTTTGATGTGATGATGATATATATAAATCTTTTGGTCAACTTTTTGTATAAAAAGTATTAGAGTGGAAATTAGACCGAGGCCATATTACAAACATTCCATTTATCAGAGGAAAAAGGCATATGCATAAAGTCCAATACCACGAGTGGTAACACAAATACCGTCTATATATAAAAAGAAAGATGATCAGAGCCCAGCCCGACAGAAAACAAACAAAATGAAAGTAAAACATTAAAACCACACAGGTTTAACACAAATCAAGATCATACAAACATGTTCATCGTTATCAAAATAACACAAGCCTAGGCTTCACACATGACGTGAGCAAATATATACATAACCGTTTTCAAACCCGACCCCGACTATAAAGAAAAACTCAATCTATCCAGGAACGGGACTACATACATATAGAATATATAGATAATAAACGAAAGAGGGTTAGCAATCTAAGCGCAGCTTTCTTGCCGTCTGGAGGGTGCAACCGTCGTAAAGAACAGTTCTAGATCCGGAGGCTGAAAGTAACCGTTCTTCGGTGGTTCACTCTTCTTTCCAAAGTGTATCGATCTTTTCCTTCTCACTGGCGGCGGACACGGCGGATAAGCTGGTATACGGCATTCGTCACGTGTAGGCGTCTTGCATCCCACATCATAGTCATCATCAACAGCCACCGTCTCGCCATTGTAACAACTAAACCCTTTATCCATTTCTTCTTTTATTCTCTCGCACTCTTCCGCTAACTACTCTTAATTAAGAGTCTTAATTGCTTCTTTAATACTCATAGTTTTCTTGGTGCGAGTAGCTTGTTCTGGAAGTTGCTAGGGGTTGTATTGTATTTGCGGTGTACAAACTGACACGCGGAGAAACATAATGCTACGTGGCAAAGCGTACGTCAGGTGGAATTGTCGCCACACACACTCCTTGAGTTTAAGAAATGGGCCGTAATAATGTGGCTTCTTAATTCAACAGAGGCCCATTTGATTATCATATCCTCTAATAGCTAAAATAATTTATATCCATTTCTGTATTGATCGAACCGAATACCTAACCAGCTTTGGAGTGGATTTTGATTGAAATTCGAGAAATAAATAAGCGGTTGGTTTATGTTGAAGGGACCGAACGCGTGTCTTGTCGCCCAAGCAGCTTAGAGAGGTCGCATTATAAAGATCCCAAATTTGATTCTGGGCTTATTAGTTTTCAGATGGCACACATCTTCATTTCTGAAAATACTTTTCTTCTTTCCTTATTCAATGTATCAGTTGACCTTTCCTCCAATCTGAAACGAAAGTTGCAACCCTTTCTCGTCTGGGTATTATGGCGATGGAGTGATTGTTCGTTCTGGAAAAATAAACTTTACTAGATATAACATGTAGCCTTCATTACCTAGTTCGATTTAGTTTCTGTACTAAAAGTTCAGTTAACCTCTTATAGCTTTCAACATGTAATACATAAAATGTCATGTTGCAGAGCAAAGTAAAAGTAGAAGAAAAAAACAAAACATAAATACAAAAGTCTAGTATTACATGACAAAAATATTTTGACTGTAACACAAAAAGCTAAGAAGGGACCCAACAAGAAGAAGAGAACAGGATGCGACCTTTCCAGCCTTGCAAGAACCAATTACTATCTTCATCAAGCACAAAGTCTTTATGGTAACCCCACTTCTTCATCTTCACCCTAAACGACTCCACAAGCTCTGCCTCCACAGGCTTCTGCTTAAACCCAGCTCTCATCATCCTCACCTGCCACTGCTTGTAAGTCTCAGGTCTCTCGACCCTATCCACTCCTTCGCAAGCAATCACGTTCATCACTTCCCTCCCGTAAAACTCCCCTTCGAAATGTATCCTCTCCGGGTTGTCCTTGGAGAGTGTCGAACCAAACATGTCCATGAGCGACGAGTAGTGAAACAGAGCTTCTTTGAACCGCGTGGTGAAGAACGGTGCGTTGAAAGACCCGTTAACCGTCGAGGTGAGGAACACGTCGGGTTTCATGTCTCTGATCAGTTTCAAGAACCCGTCTCTAGGACAATCCTCTTCCCCTGGAGCCACGTCTCGAAGGTTCTTGAGCCTGAGGACGGTATTCACCGCGAGAACTTCGTCTGGTCTGATCTTGAACTCTTCCATGCGTATCGTCTCCCAGTTCTTGGACGCGATAGCGTTGTACTCAAACGGAACACCGAACCGTTTGCAATACTCCGTGAGTCTCCGACCCGTATCATCTATCCTCTCCGTCGGACGGAACCCGTTCTGAGGAAGCTCTACGCCCGTTATCCGTAGCTTCCGTGGCCCCGTCTTGCTTTTAGACACGTGCTGTATAAACATAGGCCACTGGAAACCGTAGAGGATCCCGAAGTCTATCACGTGAAGCACGGAAGCTTCTTTCGCAGCATCGAGAATCATCTTGTTGGAGTAGAAATAGATGAGAGTCATGAAGGGAGACGCGGACAAGAACACGTGGTAGGATTTAAGAGTCTGAGCAGCCGTTCGTTTCTTGGAGGCGATGGAATCGTAGTAGCTCTGGATCGTAGCTCCCGAGCAGCTTCCTTCGAGACGCGCCTGGAGCGCGTTGGCGAAGAAGTAAGCGAGTCTCTGCGACGCGTCGCCGAGAGGCGTGCACTGCTTCCTTATCTGCCTCAGCAAGTCATCGGCTGTGATCTTGTCACCTGATGAGATGGACTGTGCGCAGAGAGTGAGAAGCGTGCGGAAATCGACCGCCTGGCTCTTCTTTTTGGTGCGGCCTCCTTCTTTCTTCGTAACCTGAGGCTTGCTCGAAACGCTCTCGCCGTCTTCGTATACGTGTGGATCGCACTCGCCGTCGAGAAGGAGAACTTTATCAAAGAGCTCTGTTAGTTTACCATCTTCAACGGTCACTGCGGATTGCTTACTGCTCCTAGCTTCTTCTAGATCATCATCTTCGTGACGATTCTTCCTCCTAGCTCTCGAGATACCTGACAGTTTTTGCTCATCTTTCACAACCTCGTGGTCGTGATTGAAGATCCATAGATCGGTATTAGGAAGAAACTTGCTAGCTTCCTCAAGGCCTCTCTTGAACTGCATAACTGAATCTGTATCACTAAACATACTCCTGGCGAGAATCTCACTCGCTGGCTGTCCGAATCCACGCAACACGTTTGATCCTCGAAACGACAAAGTTTCACCAACAGCATCATCATCATACAATACTTGGCTTACGGTAGAATTAGCTGCTGTCTCGATCCCGACACTAGAATTGCTGTTACTGCTCCAGTAACTACTACCACCACCAGTAGTAGTACTACTACAGCAACTACTAGTAATCGAATTAGGATGAATAACACAAGAAGACTCAGCTCGTGAGTCGCTGATCACTTGCTGCAACATTTGTTCAGTCTGTCGTAGAGCGAATGAATCGTAGAACGTAGCTTGCTCCTCCTCGGCGAGAGTCTCTTCCATAAGGAGGAGCTGGTTTACGTATTTCAAGAGGGTGTTCTCTGAATCAATCTCATCAGCCGGAGGGGAGTATTGTTGTTGATGATGAAGATCAAAACCTTGATAAGGTAGATGATGATCCGTACGGAGATCGAAATCGCTGGACGAAGGAACACCGAAGCCGAGATTAGGATTCTGGTTTGGTAAGAAACCAACATCATAATACTCGAAACCGTTGACCATTCCAGGGAAGTTCGATTCCATAAAAGAGAACCCCCTAGTTCAACTCAACTTGATTCCTCTTCAAGAAAACCACCTACCTACAAGAACTCAAAGATTCAGCAACGAATCTAAGGCAGGTGGGAACTGGGAACAACTTTTTACATCTGAAGAAGAGATGATGGGACAAGTAGGATTCAATAAGGCGTTAACTTTTTTTAGATCAATGCGCAACGTGAAGGGCGTGTGATTGGATATTGCTATGCGTGAGAGCAACAGAGAGAGAGAGAGAGAAAAAAGGAAGAGGTTTCGTGGGATACGCGAAGGGGACAAGACCAGTCTTGCGATTTGTCCGAGAATTCAAAACTATTATTTGTCGGCTCCTTTTGACCTGTCTTAAGTGTTCTCATTGGTGGGCTTGGGCCCATCTCTTCTTATTTTATTCTTTCCTTTTTTTGGTTTCAGTAGTAGTGACTGTCATGTTAATTAATCAACAGAAAAGTTACCTTTTATGACAAGTGGTTGAAATATTTATTGTTGTGGCATTAATTAAGAAGTGGTCACAATTCTAAAATTATCTGTGTATGAAACTTTAGCTAGGAAACGCATTCCTAACTAATGAGTAACATTTATTTAGGGGCTCACATAGTTTGTGAAGGTTCTGACTTTGACCATGTGAAGATATTCTTATAGTAGTAGATGCGATTAAATAAAATACAAACCATTAATTGATGTTAATCCTATATATAATGTATCAAATTATACTATTAAAAATCGGGATTATTATACCATGATAGTGACATTAACACAAACCACAAGTTTTGGTCGCTTTAGATAGACACAGTTTATCTGATTACATTTAAGTTGTTTATAACATATGTACTTATCAACTCCGTTTATTCTCATTTTAATGTAAAGTCAAACCTATCCTACAAAAATTAAAATATATTCCAACACTTTCATGTGAT
Organism: Brassica juncea; assembly: GCA_018703725.1. NCBI lineage: Eukaryota > Viridiplantae > Streptophyta > Magnoliopsida > Brassicales > Brassicaceae > Brassica > Brassica juncea. Next base: position 13,972,642 of record CM031940.1, read on the forward strand.
GTGTAAAACTTAGGGAGCAAGATTAGTAGAGATTCCTGATAGGTGGAGTTGATTATTTGACCATTACGAATAGATTAGAAATGTTGCTAAGGAGTATATATTAACAAAAAACGACCCCCCAAAAAAAACAAATAAACGACCCAAATATAAACATAAAGTGACGAGATAATTAGTTATATAGAATAAAGCACAAACGTGAGAGGAACCCTATCCCGATCTGATCTCACAATGTCATTCTGACATATACGTTGTAACACTGTGAGATTCAGATTCCTGACCATTTAATGTTTGTAGTATGATAAAACTCGAAACCGAGTGGGTGTCACGTTTGAGTACGATGATTTGTTTCTGTATCTAATTTAATATTTAACCTTTTTAGGATTGTTTTGTTAATAGTTTTCTTTTCATTAGGAATCTTGGAAATAGTACAGAAGAAAGTTAATTGGATTTGATTATTTCTTTTATTTTCAGAATGATGTTTCCTGGTTCAATTAATAATTGTGAAACTCTAGTTTAAACCACGATGTGTTAACCTGGTGTATGTCAATATGGTTTAGAGTAACAAAAATAATCAAATTTCATGGGCCTTTTTGCAGGTTTGAAAGTTTTCATTATTTCTGATTATGTTGGGATCGATTGGTTGGATTGTAGCTGTAGAAAATTTACGGTAGAATTTAAACTGTAGAATTTTTTGATGTAGCTGTATCTAGTGTAGCTGTATAAATTAAATGAGAAAAATGATAAAAAAAATATTTCTACAGCAATATTTTTAAAAGGAAATAAATTCTTACAACCATATCTTTTTGCTTTAGAAAATAAAGTTTCTACAGCCATTTTTTATTTTATTGATTTTAGTTTTAAAAACCAGTTAAAACATGATTGATAATTTAAGTACTTGTAGATAAAAATTAAAGCTAAAGTCACTAGTTACAACCCAACCAATCATCCCCGTTGTCCTAATACATGATTATATCTCTTTATACAGGAGTTTACATTTAACTACAGTTTTCATAGGGATGTCAAAAAAAAAAACTACAGTTTTCATAGGATGTTACTGATTTTTGATTCATCATAATGCATAACATCTTGTAAGACTACTTGCAGCAAATGATGTTTATGCCTGATGCAGCAGAACTTTGTAAATAAGACATTTGTTGAAGTTAGCCTTTTATATTATTTATGCAACATAAGCTTGCGTGAGCTTACAATAGTTTCTTATGATATACTCTTACACACGCTATGTTACAAGCTGCAAGCATATAGCTATTCTCTAGTGTACATTGTCCAACAACTCCTAACTCTTAACCTAATCCACTCGTGATTCCCAGAGACTAGTCACATGAACACATCAGTCCAAAAAGCTTACTCAATGGTATCGACTTTTCATACAGATGTGAAGTAATGAAACTGACATCTCCAGTTATTTGTCTCCATTGATCAATGAGATCCTAAAGAATCTTCCCGCATATTCGTGTTTTAATTCATTTCTTATTAACTCTAGTTTATTTTTTAATGGCAAGGAATCTTGTCTACAGTCCCCATGTGTGTATGAGGGAGTCACTTGATCTCCTTTTTACATTCATCATTCTCACTGATGCTTGCTTGTATCACTATTGGTAATATTAGTGGATAATCATCTCCAAATGACCCCTCTTCACATTCATCATTTCTCAATGATGCTTCTGTACCCATTTTCATCTCAACCACCTTTTATGAGTTAATAACATACATTTCACCAGGTTTAACCCATATATTAGCACAACAGTTATACTATTACCAGGTTTGAACCTACATATCTAAGTCTTGGTCAACAGGTCTCTATTTAATCTAACAACAATTGTAGTTAATGATGTATGATCTGAACAACATATATTACTTTATTCACATGCAAAATGCATATCTATCAACCAAATAAGTTTTAACTTCGGACAAGTTATGATGATATACGAGGGATTTGTTGATAAATTCACAAATTTGTATTAAACACTCTTTGTGCAAGTTCCTCAGATGAAAACCTTTAGGGTCTAAAATTTGCAAGGCAACAAAAGGAATAAACATGTTATTATAAGTTTATAACCAAGCACTGTGACAATTACATTAGACTTCACATATCTTCATCTATATCCTCTTCTTCACCACATTCCATTCCTTATGACTATTTTCAAATACATAACAAATAGACAAAAAAGTATATATGAAAGAAAAAAATATCAGGTTAATTCATCCCGCTAACGTCAATTTCACGCTGCGAACATAACATTTCTTTCCCAGTCTATAGACCAAGACTGGTCTCGAGCTTCTGAGGTCCCTCTAGCAACTGTTGTTTACCCTGCTGCTGGGACCAGTAGGCATGAGCCATCAGTACCCGATCTAAGAGCTCCTGTGGAACTGGCTCACCTCTCCTTTGTTGCGGCGATATTCTTGCTGTGTGCACCAGCGTCTTCCATTTGTCCTATCATTCACATCAAACCAAAGTATAATAACTTCTTGCACAAGCAACAAAAACCTTATTCACAGAATGAGCGGTAAAAATAAGATATTTTTGGTTTGTATTACCTTCAAATCGACATATGTCCGGTGCTTTGCATTATCAAAAGCTCGCAGCTTAACATCACGCCACCTGCAGATAGACACGCACATCTATATTATAACTTTCTTGGACCATAAGACTTTTAGTTTGGTGCAACATTAACAAATCAACCACCTTCCGGTCCCAAGTCTCTCCACAGCTTGAACAAGGACTTCTACTTCTGCAACAGAGAAAGGTCGACGGATTCTGCGCTGAGCTACCTCAGAACGCTTGGGTTTCCGAGGTGGGACTACGTTTAACGCCTGAGCATGCAGGGGAGCTACAGGAATCAAGGCTCTTGAGTAGACGGGTTTCGCCCTATTTGGTGCAGAGGGTTTGGAGTCAAGGTCACTTTCTACTGAGTTACTCGGTTTATCATGTTTCCCTTGTGATGGGAGACACCTAATGAACAAACAAACACATTAGGAAAAGGACATTTATAATCTACACTAAAGAAACAAGAGGCAAACATTGATCTTTGGAGTAAGACTCACCTTGTTAGAGTGTGAGGTACATTACATGGACGCAGAAAATCAGAATCTTCAGGAGACAGCTGTTTTGTAGATTGTGGAGGATTGGGCTCAAGACAAAAGCCTAAGGTATCTGAAAGAGTGTCTAGAGAGATTCCACTCTGAAGAAGCATTTTATTGTCGTCTCTAACTTTTTTTCCATGAACAAGAACTCCTATGCGTAGTCCACCTTCAAGTATGGTGGTCACAGCTTCCAAGACTGTCCTCTAGCAAAGGTAAATAAATTCTCATCATTATCCAAACATATGAATGAGCCTTTCCAGATTTTTAAGCAAAAATAGTTCAAACCTTTAGAGAACCAATTGTAGCAGTGTTTGGAATTTCAATGAAAAGCTCAGGAACTTTAAATGACTTGATTCCAAGTTTCACTAACCACAGCAAATTAAAACTAACAAAGTCAATAAAAAACTCCTGAGTGATGGAAACAATAGAAACTTAATACAAAAAGTACCGTGAGAATCTCTTGATTGGAAAGCTGGCTGCTTCTGACAAGCTATGGTTGACTGAAAAGCTGAAGCTGCAAAAATGAACAAAGTTCAAAAGTCAAGCATCATGATGTAGATTTGAGGTTAAAGCTTAAACGACTAGCATCCTTATACCCTTTCGAGGTGTTTCTTCTGCTTGTGAAGCTGTATAACCATCAAAGTATCTTCGTTTCTTTATTGGATATCTCCTCTCTGATCTTAAGCTTTTCAGACAATGTTTCTTGTTGTAGTAACTAGGCTTCAAGTCCAAGTCTAAACATTTTCAGAAAAAAAAACACTAATAAACCATAAACATCTCCCAAAGAACATGTGACTATCTCACAATATATGCTCACCTGAATTAGTTACCGTCGTCGTCTCTTTCTGCTTTGAAGAGACTTTACAATACTTTGAAGCCAAAACTTTCTTTATTCTTCTATCTCCTATTCGAAGGGTTGACCTAAATGTTTTAGTTGCATAACGTGCTGAGAAGTTTTCGCCATCACCATTGAGTAAATCTATATCATCAGAGCACACCGAAGGAGAAATCGGTTTCTTGAAGCCACTACCTATATGATGCTTACCCTCCTCAGCTATCACATTCCATGATAACTCTGGTTCACAATTATTTATTTGCCTCCCATGCATTGATGATATCTTATCATTAGTCTCTGACCTAAAACAAACACCCTGGCCTGATTCTTGAGCGCCAAGCTTCTCCGAGGAGTCAGAAGTTAGCCCAGAGGTAGTTCCAAAATGAAAATCTTTGGGAGGAGTTGGAGATCTATTGAAGCTTTCCATTGCATGAGCTTTTGGAAGGATGTCAGAGACAAAAAATCTTCTCTCAGGAATACTGTCATGAATATGATCACAGTTAGTAGTCTCTTCTTCTACCACTAGTTGGTGCGGTTCTTTCTTAACCGCACACTGATCTTCTTCATTGGTATCCCCTATGGCGTTGTTACTTGAGGAAGAAGAATTCCCACCACTTTCAAGCAGAAGGTTACCAGCTACTGCAGCCAACAAATCGAAGGAAGATATTTGATTCTTCTTGAAAGCACTCTTCTAGCAAAACCCACAAACACACATATCAGAGGGGAAGAACATGAAAACTGTTGGAAACAGACAAGGTTTATGAATCTATTTACTCTTGGTGATCTTGTAGCTCGAGGTGTAGGAGGCACCTCATAGCCATTGAATCCATAGTCAAGCCTCTTCTGCAACACCATGATTTCAAGAACAATTACATTCAACAAAAGCAAGACAAGAAGACCCCTGCAGAAAGACAAATTAGGTTAATAAATTAATGAGTTAGAATAAACGGATTTTTTAAGCCATTCTCACATTCTATATATGAGAACAAGCACTAATTTATAATTTCTGAGAGGAAAATTTTGTAAAACCTCGCTAGAACCCAATTCATTTCTGTTTACCAAGATCTAAAGCTACATATACAGTTGATGTTATAAGAGCAAAACAGAGACATAGTTCAGACAGAAATTTCTGTTACCAAGAAAATACATTTTCAACGAAACAAAAAAAAACACATTTCAGGTTCAAAGAACCGAAAATTCAACATAGACCCACGTCCAAAAGATCCATTTCTTGTTGTATGTTCTGTAACCAGGAATCGCAATCTAAAATAACAGATCCAACAAACACAATAAAGATCATTCTCACCGTTTTCTTTGGAACAAAGGCAGGCAAAGTCTCTAACGAAAAGGCTTTTTTTTTTTTTCGAAGTTCTGTGAAAACGAAAAACCCCTTCTGTGTTGTGTTGGAAACAAAAGAAAAAGAGTACGGGACGTGACAAAGGAGGGCTTAAACCCACTGGGTCTTATACCAGTAACATCGGGGACGTGTCTGAAGAGCGAATAACCGGCTATTACCAGTAAAACCCCTCCATTACCCCCTGAAGACTTGTTCTTCTAATCTTTCTCTTTCTTGGGTGACCCACCACTGTCTCACGAACTTCCTTCACCTTCGGACACGTGGTGTCTCTGTCGGATCGTGCGTCTTTTTATCCACACACATACTTCGACAAAAACGTTCAGTCACAAATGCCAATTGTAAATGTTTTTCTTTAGTCCAATCCATGTCATTTTCAAATTTTCATCTATTTCCTAGTATTTTATTAGAATATCTATATTATTAAAACGAAAGTTGTTTGAAAATATGGATAACAGTTTTAAAAAGAGGTTTGTTTGGAAACATAGATTATAGTTAAAAAAAAGAGATTTGTTTGAAAACATGAATAACAATTTTAAAAAGAGGTTTGTTTGAAAATATGGATTGCAGTATAAAAAAGAGTATAATGTTGTTTAAAAACATGGATAACAATATATTAAAAAAAGAATAATTGGCTTATGCTATTAAAAAAAATTGGAAGTTTATTATATTACAAGAAACTATCTATCTGAGCTAATCTAATTACCGAAAAACATATTTTGTCTAAATAATCATAAAACAAAATTTAACTTTATATACATATTTCAAATCAAAATAATAATTTAAAGTTGATTTATATCAAAATTAATTCAAAATATACATATATTAAAAAAATGATTTTTATTAAAATATTTTTCAATAACCATTATTAAAAAAATGTTTTTAATTTATATAAGAAAAATACAATACAAAGCACGATTTCATATACCAACTTAAATTATGATTTTATATTTCACATTAAGTTTTTAAAATATAATATATGTGATTATTTATATGATGGTATGTATAAAATACTATTAATTATATGATTACTTATATGATGGTACATATAAAATATGATTAATTATATGATGGCACATATATGATACATAATAGTGACTAGGGGTTGCTGTTCAGGTAACCATTGGGGTTCGATTCGGGTCTGTTTGAGTTTCGGGTTTCCGGGGTCAAAGATTTCAGGCCCATTCAGATTTTTCTAAATTTTGGTTCGGGTTCAATTCGGATATTAACGAGTTCGGTTGGGGTTCGGATAACCCATTTAATTTATTTTAAAATTTTAAAATTCATTATATACTTTAAATTTCTCAAAATCTATAAGCAAAATAATATAATACATATAAATTTGAATAACATATGTCATAATACCTAAACATAATATATAAATTGGTTTAGATTAAATATTTGGATAGAGAATCATTAATTATTTTAAGTATTTTTGGTGTTTTGAGTATACTTTAACTATTTTAGATATTTATTTTTGATTATTCATATATATTTTCAAGTATTTAAACTAACTTAAAAGTATCATATATATTATGGACGTTTTAATATACATTAAATCTAAAAATAATATATAAGTATATAAATCTATTTCAGATACATTCGGGTACCCAAAATACTTCAACTCGGATCGTATTCGGTTTCGATTCTCTAAATACCAAAATTTTGAATAATTCGAATCAATTTTGGTTCGGGTTTGGTACTATTTTTTCGGAACGGGATCTGTTCGGTTCTTCAAATTGGGTTTTATTCCTAGACCTAATATTGACATGAAAAATAAATAGTAACATATTTTTGAAAAATACACCCGTGCGCAAGTCTAGTTTCATTTTATAATCCAAATAAACTTAGGGATGGTATTTGATCCTGGAATTTAATAGAATTTGAAAGAATTCATAAATAATAATTTTTGCAGTAGTTTAAAAGATTTCATGAGATTTTAATGCATTTAGATAATTCTCATGTTTATTTTTTTAATGGATTTTAAGGGAATGCACTTGAATTTGGTAGAATATCAATTTCTCTATGAAATTTTTGAATCTTTATTATATTGAAAAGATAACGTACGTGAAATGCATAATACTAATACTACAAAAGTTCACTGATTGTAGCAATTTTATTAATGTGCATAATAAGTAAGATCTATGGATCATCCAAATCGATGACATCTCTCCACATATCTTCTGCCATAATTGTTCTCCAAGCATTTGCATTTTCTCTATCTTGTTCTTGTATTCCCAAAGGCTCTTCTCGAATAACTTGATTGGCATTCGTTGCATTTTGTTGGACATTTTCTTCAACAGAAAATTCACCTACATCTGATCGGCATTCCTTCCGCAGAAAGTTATGCAAAGCGGCACATGCCAATACTAATCCAGCTTGTTTTTTTGTAGGAAAAGGAGGTGCAGATTTAAAAATCGCAAATCTCGATTTAAACATGCCAAATATCCTCTCGATCACATTTCTCAAACTAGCATGACGAAGATTGAATAATTCAGATAGAGTGCTAGGATCACATCCTTGGCCCGTAAATTCCTGTAGATGGTATCGAACACCTCGAAATGGAGCCAAAAAATTGTCTCTGTTTGCAAATCCACAATCAACTAGATAAAATTTACCTAAAAAAAATTAAATGATAAAAATTACTGATTGTTTGACAAGTGATTTATTATAAATAAATTTTTTTAAAAAATTACCTTCAGGTACTTGGAAATTGTTTATTTTTCTAGTTAGATCATCATTTAATACTCTTGAATCGTGTGCTGAACCTTCCCATCCACTAAGAACATATATGAACTCTAAGTCAAAGTTACATACAGCCAACACATTTTGTGATATTGTTCCTTTTCGATTACGATAACTTCCCACTTCACGTCCAATTACTTTTGCAGGTATATGTGTACCATCAAGCGCTCCAACACAATTCTGAAATAAATTTTAAGGAAATCTAAATCAGATTTTAGGAACAACGAAAATTAAACTTAACCAAAGATGAAATAATATACCTTAAAATATGGATAAAATCGTGTACTTTCTCTAATTTTCTTAGGAACTGAACCATTTGGTTTCACCATTTGGCCTTGGAGCTATGACAAGTAAAGCTTTCAAAACACGGTTAAAGCTAGTGCTTATTGCAAATTTGGACCTTTTGAATGTATCCTTTACTGAGCAATATCGTGAGTTTTGCCCAACAGTAAGCATGAAAATTGCAAGCATCTCTTCAACAGATATGAATCTTGTGTCTTGTAAACCAGCTTTCTCTCTCAGAATACTAGATAACTTTAGAAACACATCTGGAAACATACGGTACAACACTCGGAAGTGTTGAGAATCTTCATTTAATACCTTTTGTATGTATTGTTCCCCGAGCCTTGTGACTGGTCGGCGAAGGGGACGTTCGATAGAATGTTGACCCATGAGAAGCTTTCTTGAGTTTTGAAACTGAGCTCCAATAGCAACCATCACCATGATAAGAAATATGCTCGCATCAAAATCATCATTTTTTGTTTGCTCGATATCCATCATGATGTCTCCTTCTTCGTGAAAATATTGATCCATGAAATGGTAACCTCTCAAAAGTTACAAAATGAATCTTAAGAAACAGAAATTTTGTTGTCGATGTGTTTTCTTTAGTTTTGTCTTTTGACTTTGATACACGGGTTATATATAAAGTTCGTAAAATTAAGTTCAAAATTGAAGTTTTCATGTAGGTACTATTTTGTAGGAATAGTATGATATTGTTGACTAAATCAAACAATGAATATAAATTAAAGGAAATCACCCTATATAAATTTGATTTTGAAGTTTATTGTATGGCATTAGTTGACTACAACAAATTCTATTTCATGGGATAGTATGACATTGTTGACTGAATCAAACAACATATCAAAGAAAAAGCACCATATATAAATTTGAATTTGGAAGTTCTTTGCGAAATTTAAACAATGAAATTATCTAGACAAGCCAGAGAAAAGTTGATAGATTAGTTTCAGACTACGAACAAGTGTTAAGATTTTCCATTTGCAATTTACTTGCAAATATTATTTATGGATTATCTCACTTGCAAATATTATTTATGGATTATTTCACACTAAGTATGTTTTGTTGAATAATATTGTTTGAGTGAGAGAGTTACTTTGTTGTTTGGAAAAGAAACAAACGTGAAAGGGAGGAGGAGAGAGTAATATTTTCTGATTATTATGTTTGATAGGGACAAGAGAGATGAGACCACTTTTCTCTTTCTTTCTTATTGATTTTCGTTGTTCATATCTTACAAATGAAAAGGGGAAGCATATTGATAGTAGAGAAGAAAATATAAAATAATATAATGGATAAAATACTTTTATCCCAAGTTACTTTCACCCCAAGATACTTTCACTCCAAGTAAAAATATATGGGGATAATTATCTGTATTTAACAATCCCCCTTAATTATCCTTTGTATTACGTAACGCCTCGTTAAAAACCTAGTCATGGAAAAACCCGTTGAGATAAAAACCATGACAAGGGAAAAAGAGTACATTAACATAATCTTTTTCATAGGTCACGCAGACGCCGCATTCCGATACCATCAACGTGTTTTCGGAATGTTGCAGTGGGAAGAGCCTTGGTGAATAAGTCAGCTGGATTGTTGCATGACCTTACATACTCGATGTCCACTTCTTTATTTTTCTCGAGCTCCCGAATATACGAGAAAAATCTTGGAGGGATGTGCTTTGTTCTGTCACTCTTGATATAGCCTTCTTTAAGTTGAGCGACACACGCCGAATTGTCTTCAAAAACTTTTGTCGGCTCTTTCTTGGTTACTATTCCACTTGCTTCTTGTATGTGTTGACTTATTGATATAAGCCACACACATTCTCGACATGCTTCGTGAAGTGCAATAGTTTCTGCATGATTCAACGAAGTTGCAACCAGAGTTTGTTTCTGGGACCGCCAAGAGATCGCGGTTCCACCAATTGTAATAACATAGCCGGTTTGCGATCAAGCTTTATGAGGATCTGATAAGTATCCCGCATCTGCAAAACCAACCATACCAAACTCGGGTTTTCTAAAATACATTAACCCTAAATCCACTGTACCTTGTAAATAACAGAATATATGCTTTATTCCGTTCCAATGCCTGCGAGTAGGAGCAGAGCTATATCTTGCTAGTAAGTTAGTAGCAAAAGCAATGTCAGGCCTGGTACACTTTGCAAGGTATAAAAGCCCACCGATGGCACTCATATAAGGCATTTCAGGATCTAATATCTTCTCGCTATCTTCACAGGGTCTAAAAGGATCTCTCTCAACATTGAGAGATCTATTTTCCATTGGAGTACTCAAAGGAGTCGCTTTATCCATATAAAAGCGCTTTAATAACCTTTTTGTATAATTTGATTGATGCACAAAGATTCATTCTCGGAAATGCTCTATCTGGAGCCCAAGACAAAACTTTGTCTTTCCGAGATCTTTCATTTCGAACTCTTCTTTCATATGAGTTCTTGCATCATCAACCTCCTTTTGAGTTCCAATGACGTTCAGGTCATCTACATATACATCAATGATCACAAAGCCAGATGACGATTTCTTAACAAAAACACATGGACATATCGCATCATTAACATATCCTTTACTCAAAAGATATTCACTTAAGCGATTGTACCACATGCGTCCGGATTGTTTTAATCCGTAAAGTGATCGCTGTAACTTGACCGAACAAGCCTCCCTGGATTTTTCTTTCAATGTCTCAGGCATTTTCAATCCTTCAGGGAGTCTCATGTATATATCACTATCCAATGATCCATACAAATATGCTGTCACAACGTCCATGAGATGCATTTGAAGATTTTCCAACGCCGTTAGGCTCATCAAAAATCTAAACGTAATTACATCCATCACCGGGGAATATGTTTCTTCAAAATCAATTCCCGGTCTCTGAGAAAAACTTTGGGCTACTAATCGGGCTTTATATCGTGTTACTTCATTCTTTTCATTTCTTTTTCTCACGAATACCCACTTATACCCAACATGATTTATATCCTTAGGCGTTATGACAATAGGTCCAAAGACATTTCTTTTATTCAGGGAGAGTAATTCAATTTGAATGGCCTTCTTCTACTCCTCCCAATCATGTCTTTTCTGACATTCTAAAATGGACCTTTGATCGGGATCATCACTTTCATGATCGATCTCTTTGGACACAGAAAAGGAGAACATTCCATCAACATCTTTTATTTTATTTTTGATCATTAACTTTTGATCATGGATGTAGTTGATGGAAATCTCATACTTTTATGTTCCCTCCTCGTCATCTGGATCCTTATCTTTATTTGGTTCTTTTTGAACCTTTTCACTTATGCCTTCTTTCAGATATTTTTCAGTATCAGGTTCTTCTTGAACCTTTCCACTTTGCTCAATCAATTTCTTTTTCTGTCGGAGATTTTTATCTTTAGAACCCGTTGGCCTCCCCCTCTTTAACTGAACCCTAAGTTCATTCATTTTGTTTCCATCAGTTTGTTCTTTAGGAACAACCACTCTTGATGGAACATTTTCAGCGGGTATATATGACTTCGTCACCCTTTTCGTATCCGTGAACGCATCTGGTAACTGGTTTGCCAATTTATGCAAATGCACAATTTTCTGAACTTCCAGCTCTCTTTGATTCGTAGGGGGATCAAGGTGTAACAACGATGGTGTACACCATGTAATCTCTCTAGGAATTTCTCTAATTCCTCTCCCTAACGCTGGAAATTCATCCTCATTAAAATGGCAATCGACAAATCTTGCCGTAAACATATCACCAGTTACTGGTTCCAGATATCTTAGTATACTTGGTGACGTATAACCCACATATATTCCCAATCTCCTTTGTGGGCCCACTTTTGTTCTTTGTGGTGGAGCTATCGGAACATAGACCGCACACCCAAAGACACGGAGATGGTATACATCTGGCTCTTGCCCATATGCCAATTGTAATGGGGAGTACTTATGATATGAACTCGGTCTTAGCCGAATCAGTGCAGCCGCATGCAATATAGCATGACCCCATACAGAAATTGAGAGCTTTGTTCTCAATACTAACGGTCTTGCAATCAACTGCAACCGTTTTATCAATGACTCGGCCATGCCATTTTGTGTATGCACATGGGGTACTGGATGTTCTATATCAATCCCCATTGACATACAATAATCATCGAAGGCTTGCGATGTAAATTCACCAACATTATCAAGCCTTACTTTCTTAATGACATACTCTGAGAACTGCGTTCTCAGCTTTATTATTTGGGCAATGAACTTTGCGAAAGCCGTATTTTGTGTTGTCAGAAGACACACACTTGACCATCTAGTAGATGCATCAATCAATACCATGAAATACTTAAATGGTCTGCATGATGGGTGAACCGGCCCACATATATCACCATGTATTATTTCTAAAAACATTGGTGATTCATTGCCTACTTTTACTGGTGATGGCCGAGTTATAAGTTTTCCTTGAGAACATGCATTACATGTAAACTCGCCTGTTTGCGAAATTTTTCCGTTTTTCAACGGATGGCCATTCGAATTTTGCAATATCTTTCTCTTCATGACTGAACCAGGATGTCCTAGCCTCTCATGCCAGATTATATACATATCAGTAAACTTCATGTTTACCACGGCATAGGACTCAGTCATGTTTATTTTTATACAATATAGTCCAGAGGATAACATTCTTAACTCTTCCAATATATGTTTCCTACTTAATGCAAAGAAATTCAATGCCATCTTTACTCATATTCTCAATATGATATCCATTTCTTCGGATATCCTTAAAACTTAACAAGTTTCTATGAGACTTGGGAGAATACAATGCATCATTTATTTCAAATATCGTTCCCCCTGGCATTGAAAATTTCACTTTAACAGAGCCCATTATAATCTTTGCACTACCAGATATTGTACTTACGCTTCCAGTGTAATCTTTCATTTTGAGACTGGAGAAAGATTTTTTATCTTTAATTATTGTGTGCGTTGAAGCACTATCTGCCAAACACATATCTACCAAACACATATCTCCATCCAAAGTCTCAAAGTCTGGCATTCTTTCTGAATTTAAAATATTCATAAACATGCATTAATATTAAACATAAAACATGAAAATATAACATCTATTTTACAACAAAATATATATATACTATAATACAGTAAATACTACATCACATCGATTCTATCACTCATCGATATTTTCTGGCTCAACCTGAAAATCTGATACGTCGAGATGAGTATCATCATTTAACCCATGAAAGGATGGCCCAGGTTCATCAGAGATAAAGTTTGTTTCACCTCCTTTCTCCTTTCCCTTTTGGGATTTTCTATACAGATCGGCTAAGTGTTTTGGCGTACGACAACTGCGTACCCAATGACCTTTCATACCGCATCTGTAGCAAACTTTTTCTGTTTGCCTTTTATCATCCCAGCCCCTTTCATTTCTATGGAAGTCCTTATTTTTTCTTTTGTCATACGGACGGAATCTTCTTCCTCGTCCTCTTCCACGACCATGATTTTGATTTCGACCACGTCCACATCCACGTCCTTGTCCTCTCCGATTATCATAACTGGATGCAACATTCGCTTCGGGGAATGGTGCAGCTCCAGTGGTACGAGCCTGATGGTTTAACAACACGAGTTGATTATTTTGCTCCGCTACAAGCAGGATTTGCGTCAACTGCAAGTAACGTTTAAATCCATTCACTCGGTACTGTTCCTGCAGGACTACGTTTTCATAATGGAACGTGGAGAGAGTTTTCTCGATCATATCGTAGTCACTTATTGTTTCTCCACATAACATCATCCTGGATGTAATTCCGAACATAGCGGAATTATACTCACTTACACTTTCATAGTCCTGGAACCGGAGATGGATCCACTCGTGTTTAGCTTTCGGTAAGATCACATATTTCTGGTGATCGAACCTCTCTTTTAATGAGTTCCAGAGGTCACAAGGATCCTCTTTCGTAATGTACTCATCTTTTAAACCATCATGTATGTGGTGTCGTAAAAATATCATGGCTTTAGCCTTTTTCTCATCTGACACTTCGAGCTATCGATGGTTTCCAAAAGCCCGTTTCCTCTCAGGTGCATTTTTGCACCCACTGCCCAGATCATATAATTATTTCCCATAATATTCAGGGCATTAATATCGAGCTTTGTCAAATTCGACATGATAACTGTATCATAGAATAATAATATAATATAGACGGAAATTTAAATGCAGAAATTAAAAGCATAAAGTAAAGGCAATAATTAAATGCATAAAATAAATTGCATAAATTTAAAGAACATAAATAAAATAGGAGGCTCAGCCTACCATATGATCCGAGGAGTCATAGACTACCATATTGATCACTTTTCAAAATCAGAGGAGACATAGCCTACCATGTTGACTTTTTCTCATTTTTCAAGATCGAATGAGGCAAAGCCTACCATGTTGATCTTTTCTTATTTCAAGGTCCGAGGAGACATGGTCTTCCATGTTGACCTTTTTTTTTATCAATCACGTAGTCAAAGCCTACCACGTGTTTCTCTGATCGTGAAGGTATAGCCTACCATAACGACCAGTCGGGGAAGGCAACGCCTATCATCCCAAAAACTAAACGGAGAAGGTCTAGCCTCTCACTCCGTAACAATAATTAAATCAAAATAATTAAAATTATTGAAATACATAAATTTAAACATTACCTCACCGGTATAACCTTACTTGGTATAAGAACGATCGGTATAAGAGTGCTCGTCGTGCTGATAACGTGTTGAAAAATATTGTTCGAGTGAGAGAGTTACTTTGTTGTTTGGAAAAGAAACAAACGTGAAAGGGAGGAGGAGAGAGTAATATTTTCTGATTATTATGTTTGATAGGGACAAGAGAGATGGGACCACTTTTCTCTTTCTTTCTTATTGATTTTCGTTGTTCATATCTTATAAATGAAAAGGGAAAGCATATTTATAGTAGAGAAAAAAATATAAAATAATATAATGGATACAATACTTTTATCCCAAGTTACTTTCACCCCAAGATACTTTCACTCCAAGTAAAAATATATGGGGATAATTATCTGTATTTAACATGTTTCTCTTTCCCTTTCCATGTGAGCTTTTCTTTAGTCATTTATATAGTGTGATATTTGATATTGGACTGATCAATATGACACAGAAAAAGCTTATACAAAAACAAACATATGACACACAAAAAAAGCTTGAATCTTTTATTATTGGACTGAGACAAAAGAGATTATTCAAATAAATAAAAACTAAAAACGACTACTACTCTGGCACACTTATTCAATGAACTTTATTAGATGCATAGCTAAAGCTTAAAATAATACTCTAAACGTTACGACGGATCCAACCCAAACGCTCTCCAACAGACATGCTAAGAAAGACATCTTTCATCTTCAAGGTATGAATTTTGGTTACTGCATCATAGCAGACATCTCTTTCCAGACCAGGAATCTCTTTGATAGCATCCCAAATGTTATTCTTTCTCTTCTCGGATTCTCTTACTTCAGCTTCTTTTTGATGCCTTTCTTCTTTTTGTTGCATAAGATTCATGATGTTAGTGCTTACACCAATCATTTCACTTAGCATTTTTTTCAGAATGATCACCAAGGTTAATCGATTCTGATGGTTCTCCATCACCACTGGGTTTAATTCTCTTCCTAGAAGGCAACTCTTCTTTAGAAGGTCTACATGTTGTTTCCGCTTGGTGCACATCTTCTCTTTCTTCAAAATCATTTTCAACTTCAAAAGCTTCAGCAGTTGCATCACCACCAAGTCCAAATGCGTTGTTTCCCCTTGCTGTAGCACTTTAAAAAATGACTTGAGCACTTTAAAAAATGACTTGTAAGTCTTCAAAAGCTTCAAAGGTCTTAGTGCGCATTTTCTCATTATTTGGATGTGCCTGGCAAAATGTTATATGCCCATTAGTGAAATATTAGAGAAATAAATGAAAAGCTAATAAAACTTAAAAGAGAGTTACAAAAATTACTTTAAAATACTCTTCGCAAACTTCGTCAGGAGCTGTGAATTGTTTAGTTATGGGATCCCACCCAAAACCAGAGCTAAATCGAAGCAGGTCTGTATAACTTTGATATTCTTTTTTCAAAGATTTCATTCGATTCAAATAACGTTTGTAAGTCTTCTTGCATCCGAGCTCTCTGTTTAGAATCAGTAATACCTTCATCTCTATTGTTCTTTTGGTCAAAGAGCCATTTGAATCACGCCATCCTCGTCTGATATCATCAACTAGAAGACGTTTCAACAATTGGCTCTCTTGAGATGTCCATGGAAAATATCCACCTTTGACTTTTTGTGGCAGCGACGTTTGTGGGAACCGAAATTCGCACTGTCGTTTTTAGTTGATTTAGAGGAAAGCCAAGTAAATCTAGCCTTCCCTGAAGGTCCCGATTATCTCCTGGGCCACACACAACACAATCAATACGACGGACAGATAACAATATGAAATATAAAAATCGTAAAAAGAATTAGAGCAAAAGATCTTATTTTCGAATTTGCGTTTAAGCGGGAACAACATGAAAGAGATCGGCTACAAGAGC
This sequence comes from Brassica juncea, assembly GCA_018703725.1. Lineage (NCBI taxonomy): Eukaryota > Viridiplantae > Streptophyta > Magnoliopsida > Brassicales > Brassicaceae > Brassica > Brassica juncea. The sequence goes on from CM031940.1 coordinate 13,989,502, forward strand.
TGTCGATGAGTTCGCTAGTCCAGCCACCTATATCTAACCTAGTTGAGTCGCAGCTCGCAAGTAAAAACGGAAAAAGTGCCTAAGTCGCTCTAAGTGCTATGTTGCTCTCAAAAAGTTCTCTTCTTGCTCCTCGCTCCAAGCTCTCCTTATATACTCCTCTTAAGACGGTCTATTTCTCCTTTGGGCCGAATCTATCGTGAATCAGGCTTCTTCCATTTTCGTCGGTCTTCATGCTTATCGGGAAACTTGACATTTATCTTCAAGAAATCTGACATTTATCTTCGGGAAACTTGACATTTATCTCTTTATGTAAAGATAAACATGGGCCGTCAAGTCCATTTTGACTTGGTCTCCTGGACAGTCGTAAGTGGGCCGCTTGGTCGCGTTTGGGCCTTCCGGGGCCATTGCTTCGACCGTGGACGCTTTACGGTTTCATGAGAAACTATCCTGCCATGGTACTTGTTTTACCGAAGGAACCCCAACTCCTCGTATAGTCTAGATGACTTGGTGTTTTTAGAATAACCGTGATCGTTTTATACGATGAATCGAAATCCATTCGTCAACCGAACTTTTGGTGGTCTTCCGAAGCCTTCCCGACTTATTTCGACCAGAACGGAATGGGGTTCTCAGGTTTCATGTCTTCGAGGAGTTGAACGGTGAGTCTTCGAGCAACGATACAAAATATAGAGTTGGACTAGTTGTCGAGACAATTTTGCGGGGAGAAGGTCGCACCTGTCGAGTAGTCCGTATGCGGACGCCCGTGACCAGGATGGACGAGCTGGCGCCCGGCGCCCATGACCAGCACGGGCGAGCTGGCGCTCGGCGCCCGGCGCACGGGACCAGCGCGGGCGAGCTGGCGCCCGGCGCCCAGGACCAGCACGGGCGAGCCGGCGCCCGGCGCCCGGGGCCAGCATGGGCAAGCCGCGCCCGGCGCCCGGGGCCAGCATGGGCATGCCGCGCCCGGCGCCCGGGGCCAGCACGGGCGAGCTGGCGCCCGGCGCCCGGGGCCAGCACAGGCGAGCCGGCGCTTGGCGCCCGAGGCCAGCACTGGCGAGCCGGCGCCCGGGGCCAGCACGGGCGAGCCGGAGCCCGGCGCCCAGGGCCAGCACGGGCGAGCCGGCGCCCGGCGCCCAGGACCAGAACGGGCGAGCCGGCGCCCGGCGGCTGGGGCCAGCACGGGCGAGCCGGCGCCCGGGACCAGCACGGGCGATCCGGCGCCCGGCTCCCGGTGCCAGCACCGGCGAGCGCCCGGGGCTAGGCCGTGGCCGCTCCTGCTGGTGTTCTGGACCACGATGTGATCATCCCCTCCGAAGTTTCGTTGAGTAACTAGATTTTTTCTTGGTTTTATTCGTCACTTGATCCCTTCCGAGGACTTTCGGGTGTTGATTGCGTCTTTGACCGATTTTAACCCCAAAAGTTAGCCCCCCAGCTAGCTAGGATCGTGATTTTTGGTAACAGGTCCTAGCTTGCGGTATGGCCAGATAGGAAGGTGTGGAGACGTAATCGTTTGCCGAAAGTCGGAGTAAATAGTAACTTTTCTTTCTTTATAAAGATGGAGTAAGAATTTTTAATCATTCTTACTCATCACAAGAATTTCACCTCCTAGAGTTTCTCTCTCAAGAAAAAATGTCTTCAAGATCAAGATCCTCTAAAAGAAATTTCCCTTCTCACTCATCTTCGGGTGATTCTCCCGTCGACGAAGTGGTTGCGCCAAAGCACGAAAAAGTTGAGGAAGATACGAGGGAGGCATACTACAGAGCTTTATGTGGCTCGAGCCCGCGGGACATCCCCATCCCCAGGAGACCTCCGAGGGTGCCGGGCGCGCCATTCTCACCAAGCATGGGCTCTCCCGAGTACCTCACGATTCTTCGAAACTTTTCCCAAGTTTCGAATGGGGTTACGTTTCGGATTCCGACCGCTGGCGAGAGTGCAAGGATTCCTCCGCAAGGCTTCTTTACTTGTTACGAAGCCTTTCTCGCGTACTGCCGCATGTGGTTCCCGATCCCTGGTACTATTGTCTGTGCGCTTCGTATTATCGGACTTTCGATCAGCCAGCTCACCGTCCCGTCCTTAGAGAGTTGGCTTGGCGTGCTAGTCTCGAGTTACGAGTTAGGCATGGACCTTAGTCCTAGCGATTTCGAGGGACTTTGGTATACTAAGCCAACGTCGATTGAAGGTGCGTATTCCGTGATCCCAAGGAAGGACATGGCCATAATTCAAGGGACTACTTCGAACCCCAAATCGTGGTTCGATCGCTTCTTCTTTGTCCGAATAGACGGGGAGTCCATCGAGGAAAGCTGCCTTCACTTATTCCCTCAGGAGTGGAACTTCGATCGCGGTAACACGACTAATCCTGTTTTTCGTTTTCGTACTTTTGAACGTGCATGAAGATAAAACTTTTGTTTATTGTGCAGTGAACAGGACCGTTGCCCATACTCATGCTGATATTTTCGTCAAACGAGACATTCTTCGGGAAAGGCCATTCTTCTGGAGTACCTTTTCCGTTGAGCGGATTCGAAGTACGGTGGAGCTCCATCGATCCCGAGTCACTCTTCAGCCTTCCGAATTTTTGTGAGACGTCGAGCCGATTGCTGTCTTGCCTGTTCGGAGGCGGAGACATAGGTCTAGGAAAGGCAAAGAGGTCGAATGCGAGACGGTCTCGGGAGATCCTTCGCTGTTAGGAGGAGATCCTAGCTTCGTTCTGGGGGAAGGGGGTGGAACCAGCGAGTTTCCCCTGCCCAGCAACTTTTTCGACGGTCTCCCTCCAGCGTTTACTACTGACGAATCGCTCGAGGATGACGCGAAGAAGAAAGTGTTTGTCGAGGGTTCTCGTCTGATTAATGAGGTTTATCCTTTGAACTTTGATCATATATATTACCATTGCTGCATATATACTTTTCTGATCCTAAGTTCATACAGGGAATGGCGGTGTTCGGAGCGGTGCTTGATGGAAGCTTTCGAGGATCAAGGATCTCTCGCTTTAAAGCCGAAGAAGCAGAACATGAACTCTTCTGTTTCCGGAAAGAGGTTGAGGAACAAAGCCGTAAGCAGGCCGAACTTCATTCTCGAGCCCTTGTGCGTGCGGAAAGGAGAGGAAGGAGAGCGATTGCTGCTGAGATGGCGCGGAGGGTTGAATCGTTTGCCACCGAGTTCGAGAGCTTGAAGGAAGATCAAGAGTTTGTGGGTGATTTCCGCGTGTGTCGGGGATCGGTCGCTAACCTTCACAAGTCGCAGAACCCGGGCTTCTCCTTCTCCTCCGAGATTGCTGAGATGGAAGGTCTCATGAGCGAATTCGTGCCCGCCGAATCCTTGGTTCCTCCGATCGAGGGAAGGGTCCGGAAGCTTTGGGACCCTATCGAGGTTTCGGAGGACACGGTGGAGGCAGGCGTAGATGAAGAAGTTGACCAGCATGTGACTTCGTTCGGGATCTCCATGTCCGGATTTTTAGACGTTGATTACTGAGGATCATCGGGATCGTATCCCTTTATCTTGATGATTGTGTGCTTGGCCGGATATGGCCGTTTATTTGTATATTCCACGACCGTAAGAGGTTGCGTAACTTTTGTATATTTCGGAACTGGCCGTTGGTGGCTTCGAATCCCTGCCATTTTCGCGGCTTACATATATATTATGTGGATTTTGCCTTGTGATTTGATTTATACTTCCGACAAGTGTAGATGGTAGAATTCGAGTAGTCACTTCGTATTCTAACTCTTATTTTGTCGCTAGGTCCGTGTACTACTTTGTAGCGAGTGTTTTAGGTGTTAGCGATGAGAGACATGTTTTTGGATCTCGTATCTGGTGTCGATACTATGTCTGTGAGATGTCAAGATCCAGCAAGACTGGGTTTAGGGTAAGACCTAGGCTTACTCTCAGATTTAAGGCTATGCGATGACTGATCGGCTTTCGTTTTGCCTGTTAGTGATTTCTTCCTGATTCTTACTGATTAAAGTCCGGGACTTGGCTCCGGCTTATGCGACTTGTGTAGTAAGAATCGAGCTATCTCCAGAGAATATCCGGAGTGCTACCAAATTTTCGGGTTTTCCTGTATAGCGCGCTATGATATCCTTGTCGGATGTAAGAGGACCTTATTCTTGTGAAAAGGTCTGACTACGGTTTTGTATTAGTGAAACGTTTCTGTGTTCGTCCGTCGGGGCCAATCAACGGGCGTTTGTTTTTTTTTAAGTCGCAGGTGGACTGTTTCGATGGATGATGCGATTTTGATACCTTTGGGAAATTGCGACGTCTCGCGTTTCCCCAAAGATATGATTTTCGTTTTTCCAAATTTTTTATGCGTTACTGTATTAAGCACGCATTGAAAGGTTGATAGAAAGAGTTTTATTGAAAAAGTTTCAAAAAATTCGAATACATGTGCAGGTATTTCGCATATTTGTTGGAGTATAGGAGTATACGTACCCACTCCCCCCCTTTTTGGTGAGGGAGATAGCTGAACTCGCCGGGTTTCGACGAGCTGCCTACGTACCTCTTTCGAGGATCAAACCATCTCGTAGTTCTGATGGTTGCAGCGGACGTTTTTACTCCCCGTGTGTCGCCATTCCGATCGTACTAGCCGGATCGGTGGCCTGTGCGGGGGTCGAGTTGTCTGCTTTTATGGCGATGGACTCAGAGACTTCGTCGCTGTCTTGAATCGTTGCCTGTTCGGATGATTCTGGATCATCTTTTTTCGAGTTTTCAAAAATGTTGTGTGATTCCTTTGCTCGTTTCGGGTTAGCCGCAGGGGCGTTCCGATCTTTTTGCAGTTTGAACTTGGCTAGGTAGCAGAGTCTTGACTGTTTCTGACTTCCCCAGATTACTGCGGCTCTGGTTGGAGTCGGAAACTTGATGCCGAGGTGATCCAAGGGGTTCCCATGATTGTGTTGTAGATAGCCGGGTTATTAACTACTGCGAACTCGACGATCTTTGTAACTTCCTTAGCCATAACCGGGAGCTTGATACGCCCGAGGGTCATGGAGGTGACGCCCGAAAACCCAGTCAAAGGTTTTGGCTCTGGGATGACTTCTCCTAGTGGGATGTTCATCCTATAGTGGGTGTCGCGGAAGATGACGTTGACCGTACTTCCTGTATCGACAAGAATGCGGCCAACTTCGAGATCTTGGATCACCAAGTCTATGACTAGAGGATCGTAATGAGGTTTGTCGATCCCGACAGTTTCTTGTTCCTCGAAAACGATCGCGTGGTTGGGAACATCGCTATCCGGAAGCCAGTTGGAACTCGTCTCGGCTTTTCGCCCGTAGGCTTTGATCGACGAGACCGAGTCTTGGTAGAACTGCGACCCTCCGATGATCATATTTACCCTCTGGCGACTACTGTTGTTCCCTTGGTCGTCCTGTCTCCTTCCGCGCTTCTCACCTGATTGGCTTTCAGGCGCGTGGTTCTCGGAGACAGTTTTGTTGGTTTTTGGGCGGTCGGACTCCAGGAGCAAGTCTTTTATACTTTTGACCTTTGACAGTTCGCAGGCGAGGAGTTTTGCGGCAAGCCTGGCGCCGAGAACCTTGCAGTTCGCGGTGGAGTGACCTCTGGTGTCGTGGAACTCGCAGTAGGAATTATCCTTGTACTGGTTCCTGGTCCAGGTGTTTCCTGAGGTTTTTTCCTGCTCCGAGTTGATGGCGTAGTTATGTTTGCCTTGGACGTCTTCCCCTTTGTGATGGACGTAATTGTCGTTACGAGAGGGTTTCGTTTTTGAGGACGTTCTCTGCGGTCCATGCTTCTGCGAGAGGACTCTCATCTCTTCCTCCATGACGATGAAGTCCGTTACTTTGTGGAGGGTATCCTGGATCGTTCGTGGTTTCTCCAGCAATATCCACTTTCGGAATTTCGACTTGTACCAGAGAGTTTTTCTCAGGGTGTCGATTGCGACTTTGTCGCTGATACCCGTCACTCTGGCCATCACCAGCTTGAACCTTCTCATGAAGTCGCGAAGTGATTCGTCTTCCTTTTGAGCCAGACTCCATAAGTCCATGTCGGAAGTCTCTCTATCCATAAACATGGAGTACTGTTTGAGAAACGCCGAAGCCAGTTGGCGGAAACTTCCGATGGAGTTTCTTTTGAGCCGAGAGAACCATTTGAGGGCGGCGCCCCTGAGATTTTCGACAAAGAGAAGGCAGTGACCGGCGTCTCGTTCATGCTCCGGGAGTTTGCATCTTCCCATCGCGATTTGGAAGGACTGTAAGTGTGCCTTCGGATCTGTGGTTCCGTCGTAGATGGGAATCCTGATCTTCCCAGGGTCTGAGATGCGTGTCTCTGTGATCCGAGCGGTGAACGGCATTTTTCGTGCTTCCTCGAGAAGTCTATCGATCTCGGGAGCGGCACTAGTTGCCTGGGCTACTGTTTTTGCGAGAGACTCGCGGAGATCGTTGATCTCGCTATCGCTTCCTGCGTTTTTCCGAGCTTGTCGGCACTGGTTACGATGGATCCGAGTTTGATCCTCCGCCAGTTCTTCCTGTTCCATCCAGTAGAGGTCTTCTTCCTCTTCTGTCATGGGTTTTTGGAAGGAGACCGTCTGTCGGGCAGATTGACTTCGGGTCCTTCTAGGACAGACGTCAGCGCTATCGTCCAAATGATCAGATCGATCGCTAATGTCCAAGTTGATTCGCTCGACGTTGTTCTCTTCGTTGTCCCCAGCGGGAGGTGGAAGATTCTCCGTGGTCGGTTGCGCACCCGGTTGGAGAGGTTTGTCAGGGTTCTGGCCTGAAGAAGTCTTGTTTGCGCGTGCAGCTCGATCGCCCGGAGTCTGGAAACCGAGTCTTCTGCTGCTGCGGGCTCTTGTGATCTCTCACGGAGCCTTGCTCTTGGCCTTCGCCGTTAAGGTTTCCACCTGTTTTGCGAGAGAGGCCACGAGTTTTCCTTGTTCGTCCGCCTGTTTCTGAGCGGAGGCGAACATTTCTTTCATCTGGTCCAGTATCGTGGTGTCAGCGGTGACCGTTGATACGTTTCCAGCTAGAGTGTTGGTTGCGTTGGCATCGACGGGAGTTCCGTCGTGCGTTTGCGGGTTTTCAGTGTTGGTCGCCATATCAGACTGAGCGTGTGTGGTTGCGAGTGAGTTAGATCCGTCACCCCCCTCCTACTAGCGCCAAACTGTGGGAACCGAAATTCGCACAGTCGATTTTAGTTGATTTGGAGGAAAGCCAAGTGAACCTAGCCTTCCATGAAGGTCCCGGTTATCTCCTGGGCCACCCACGACACAATCAATACGACGGACAGATAACAATATGAAATATAAAAATCGTAAAAAGAATTAGAGCAAAAGATCTTATTTCCGAATTTGCATTTAAGCGTGAACAACATGAAAGAGATCGGCTACAAGAGCTGTCGATGAGTTCGCTAGTCCAGCCACCTATATCTAACCTAGTTGAGTCGCAGCTCGCTAGTAAAAACGGAAAAAAGTGCCTAAGTCGCTCTAAGTGCTATGTTGCTCTCAAAAAGTTCTCTTCTTGCTCCTCGCCCAAGCTCTCCTTATATACTCCTCTTAAGACGGTCTATTTCTCCTTTGGGCCGAATCTATCGTGAATCGGGCTTCTTCCATTTTCGTCGGTCTTCATGCTTATCGGGAAACTTGACATTTATCTTCAAGAAATCTGACATTTATCTTCAAGAAATCTGACATTTATCTTCGGGAAACTTGACATTTATCTCTTTATGTAAAGATAAACATGGGCCGTCAAGTCCATTTCGACTTGATCTCCTGGACAGTCGTAAGTGGGCCGCTTGGTCGCGTTTGGGCCTTCCGGGGCCATTGCTTCGACCGTGGACGCTTTACGGTTTCGAGAGAAACTATCCTGTCATGGTACTTGTTTTACCGAAGGAACCCCAACTCCTCGTATAGTCTAGATTACTTGGTGTTTTTAGAATAACCGTGATCGTTTTATACGATGAATCGAAATCCATTTGTCAACCGAACTTTTGGTGGTCTTCCGAAGCCTTCCCGACTTATTTCGACCAGAACGGAATGGGGTTCTCAGGTTTCATGTCTTCGAGGAGTTGAACGGTGAGTCTTCGAGCAAAGATACCAAATATAGAGTTGGACTAGTTGTCAAGACGATTTTGCGGGGAGAAGGTCGCACTTGTCGAGTAGTCCGTATGCGGGCGCCCGTGACCAGGATGGGCGAGCTGGCGCCCGGCGCCCGTGACCAGCGCGGACGAGCGGGCGCCCGGCGCCCGGAACCAGCGCGGGCGAGCCGGCGCCCGGCGCCCGGGACCAGCACGGGCGAGCTGGCGCCCGGGACCAGCACGGGCGAGCTGGCGCCCGGCGTCCGGGACCAGTACGGGCGAGCCGGCGCCCGGGACCAGCACGGACATGCCGGCGCCCGGCACCCGAGACCAGCACGTGATAGCCGGCGCTCGGGGCCAGCACGAGCGAGCTGGCGCCCGGGACCAGCAGGGACGAGCCGGCGCCCGGCGCCCGGGACCAGCACGGACGAGCCGGCGCCCGGGGCCAGCACGGGAGAGCCGGCGCCCGGGGCCAGCACGGGCGAGCCGGCGCTCGGCCCCCCGGGCCAGCACGGACGAACCGGCGCCCAGCGCTCCGGGCCAGCGCGGACGAACCGTCGCCCGGTGCCCCGGGCCAGCGCGGACGAGCCGGTGCCCGGCGCCCGGTGCCCCTCCGTCGTTTCGTCGAGTAACTAATTTTTTTTTTGATTTTATTCGTCACTTGATCCCTTCCGAGGATTTTCGCGTGTTGATTGCGTCTTTGACCGATTTTGACCCCAACAACGCTTCTCCGTTTTCCATCCTGTTACAAAAATGAACACATGTATTAGTCATCTTTCACATGCATATATGCGAATGATTTTTTGTATAAAAACCAAATAATATGAGCAAACGGTGAATACTAAACTAACGTCATGATAATCAAAACAAATAATCTCCACAATAAAAGCATAAGGTTCTCTCGAGGACATAACACATCAGCTTTTAAAATGCCATTGAGACTGCCCTTTCAATAAATGAAAAAACAGTGAAAACCAATCAAAACATTTTGTCTCTCCACGTCACTTTTGTTCTCTGCGATACCTTTTCTTCTTCGTTTGTATCACACCATTTGCGATGGAAATCAACACAAACATATGGGTTCTTCGCTCTCTCTCTTCCTCTTTCGATTTGATCGCTCTCTCTCTCATCTCTCTTTCGATTTGATCTCTCTTTCTCATCCTCTTTCGGGGATCACTTCATCATTGAGGAACGATGCCGAAGATGAAACATCTTCTCCGGAAAGTCCACATCGGAGGATGAAGTTGTGTTGGCGGCGGATTCAGAGACCATCACAGGTTAGCCGACTCGACTACACTGATGATCTATCCCATATATATTCGTAGTTCTAGACTTAGCCCATCTTCTACTTCGTCAGGTTTTCGATAAAGCTTGGAACATGATCTGGCGTATCAAGTCCATTTAGCTATTGGGATTAGATGCCATGAAGTATTGTTGCCATTGGTCCGAGAAAAGACGCAGATCCTCACTCTCTCCCGACCTTTTCAAATCATCATCAGCATTTCTCTCTCGCTAGCTTTCAGGTTTGCTTTAACGCTCTTCATTGTCAGATGGCGGATTCGCAGGCAAAGTCGTCGGGGATGAGTTCCAGAGTAGGAGGCGGTGGAAGCCACGAGAGCGGTGGAGATCAGAGCCCGAGGTCGATGAACGTTCGCAAGCAGGATAGGTTTCTCCCGTTCGCTAACATAAGCAGGATCAGGGGTTTGCCTGCAAACGGAAAGATTGCGAAAGATGCTAAAGAGACGATGCAGGAATGTGTCTTTGAGTTCATCAGTTTCATCACCAGCGAGTAATGCCTTTTTTATTTCTTTTGATAGAGTATACTGTTTCATTTGAATTCACCATTATAGTTGTTTTTTGTATGATGCAATAAGTTTCTTTGATGATGTTGTGCATGTTTTGATGTTTGTAGAGCGAGTGATAAGTGCCAAAGAGAGAAAAGGAAGACTATTAATGGCGAGGATTTTGCTTTGGGCTATGACTACTTTAGGATTTGAAGAGTACGTTGAACCTCTCAAGCTTTACCTGGCAAGATACAAAGAGGTATGTTCCATTTCACCTTAATTCAGTTTCAATTTCAAGAACGATTAAGCAAAAAAGATAACATTCTGTTGTTCAAAAGATAGCTCACTAACTCTCTGTTTTGCTTTTTTTCTTTTCGTTCTATGCTATTTGGATTGGAATCTTGCAGATGGAGGTCAGTGGTTCTCATTTTTCATAATCTTACCACATTCTCAGCTTTGCTCGAGATGGAGCTAGACATCTGGTTACAAAGTTGGATTCTAGAATGAGGATGAGGAAGAAGACAACGAAGAAGACAAAGGCTGAAGAACTTCAGACCCCATCAGGGATCTTCACCACTCTCTTCTCCGACGAGGTGGCTGAGGCCGGTGAAAGTTCCGGCTTTTCAAGTATCTTCTCAGTTAACAACCCTTTCCGGCAAAACAAGCCTATGCCAGCAACAAACAAACCTAATATTGTCCCTGAAGAGAGTCTGGTGGAGGTAGTACTAGAGAGTCACAAGAAGTTCTTGGCCAATATGGTTTGGGTTCACGAAGAGGTAAATGCCTTACTTCTTTTTGTTGTTATCGCCTTGTTTGATTGTTGGAATGGTTAAAAGCTTTAGTTGTTAGAAAACCATTAATATATTTGAACTTTGGACTTATTAATCAATCTCTAGAGAACTTTTAGTCTTCTTTGGGAGGACAAATGTGTAGTACAAGTTCACATTCTCATATTTGCCTCAGATACTTGAGTAAGCACCGTCTATAACAGAGGATGACGGACTATCGTTTATACAAGATAGTCCTTTCTAAAAAGATAAAATTACTCAGAAACATAAAAACATAACCATGCCCTTTCTAGAAAGATAAAATTACTTAGAAACATAACCATGCTCTTTCTAGAAAGAGTATTCGAGGAATAGACTCTTTGGTTCTTCTTTTTTGTTCAGTACTCTAAAATATCTCCATATGAACTTCACAAAGATCTAGAAGTGAAAGCAATAATCTATACAACTCTTATTGTTTTCTAGGTGAAGAAAGCTTTTGCGGAAGTTAAAAGTTGAGATGGCACAACTTCACAAAAGTGCAAAGATCAGTGGGATTTTCAGCTTTCCCATGAGCGAGTTTAGTTGAAGTTGCTTATTCAAAAAACTTATATATTGAACTTTGTTTCTTATATATTGATTTCAAAGTTACTGATATCATCTTTTCTCTGTTTTTTTTTTTATCAGATTGGACGTTTCCTGTGATGGTGTGTTTTTGTTTTACACAAGATGACCTCTTCGAATTACAAATTTTGTTTGGAGAAAATGTTTAATGTGTATTATTTTAATTTTATAATATTTCCAACTCTATAAGTAAATATAATTACTACAAATATAAATTATTTTTCAGTTTTTTTTCGGATCAGAGTTTTGATTTCTGGTTTTCTTTTGTCAACTGAAGTTCTGAATGTTTTTTGTTCTAATTCTAAAATTGAAAATTATTTTCTAAGTAAACTTTTATGTCGATTAGTAATATTCACATTTCAAATCAAACATATAGAGAGTTTCTAGAAGTTCAAAATTTTATTTATTTATATCTATATTTTAAAAGAAATTTGAAGTAGAAAATAAATAGAGGGAGACAAGTTCTTAAATATATATTAAATTGAGTTCAAAAAGGTTTTCTTAATCTTTAAAAAATAGTTGGACTCGTAAAAAATACATTTTAATCACTATTATGATAACATTCTATTTTCATTTGATTCTTTTATTTAAAATAAGATTTGAAGATTATAAATCATTTAAAGATTTAAAATATAAAATGCTTTATTAAAATATCTTCAAACATTTACTAATTTCAAATAATTTATATTTAAAAGCTATAATAAAATTAGTGTTTATCTTAAATAAATAATTTATAAATTTTATTATTAATATAATAACATAAATTTACAAGTAAAAATCAGTTTGTATTAATTCAGTCCGCAGCCTAGCGCGGATAATTACCAAGTATGAGCAAACCAAGTATGAGCAAACGGTGAATACTACTAAACTAACGTCATGAACTAATGATTACAAAAATACAAAACAAAAACTACTGATTTAACTTTTGCGAAAACCTTTTCTAGGTGAGACTTTTTGCTTTGAGAAGTGATATGATAAGCACTGATATATATAGGTGAAGCAATCTAAAAAAACTCTAAAATAAATATGAACTATTTTATAGGGATTTTTTTGATATAGAGTTTTTTTTTGTCGGCAAAATAAAACGATATAGAGTTGATTAGAACTTATCGGAGATCTAACGAAAACTTAAAAAAAAAAAAAAGAAAAAAAAAAAACGATTTGTCAACAACAATTTGAACTATAACTATTTTGTAGGGATTATATAGAAACATCTAGGCATGAGCGATGTTTTTGTAGTTTTTGTAACAGATGTTCAAACTATAATTCAAAAACTACCATGTTCTGTTACGAGTTTTCTTGCGATGATAAATCTCATCATCAGAGTTGGGAATTGGCTCTTCACATTTTTTTTACGTTATTTCCAAATAATATTACTATAAAATCTACCAAATATTGAATAACAATAGAATTTTAAAGAATTAGAAAATTGATTACAAATCTTTAATCCAATAACACAAGATTTAGAGAGAATTGATCAAATCCTTAATTGAATAACTGTAGAATTTAATGGAATCTATAGTTTCTTCAAATTCCATCAAACTTCTTGGTCCAATACCTCCACCTTAGACTATGACTATTGGTAAAACCTTCAATGGGATCCTTAAGAATTTTTTTTCTAAAAAAAAAAAATTAAAAAGTAAACCAATCGCGGACCGTCACATGTCGGTGGGGCTCGCAAACAGTGCAAAAACTCCTCAAAGACTGATCCTTATTTCGTGATTTTGGGAACTGGTTTTTAAATTTTTTGTGGGATCCACGTGTCAGTGTGGCTCACAAACAGTTCAAAAATCTCTTTTAAAAACCATGGATATTTATGCTCTTAGGCCCAAAATAATGAAACAAGGTTTTTTTGAGTAGGTAAGGATAAGTTTTTAATAGGCCTAGACACAATATATAGAATATTAATTAAGCCCATGTTACTTTCGTGAATATGAAAAATCATGAGGACTAGATTGTAAAAATAGTTACAGACGAGGATATATATATTGAAACTGCATTATTTGATCCATCCATACATAGTAGAATGGAATGGCTTCGTCGTTGTCGTTTGTCTTTGCCTCAGGAAGGAGAACATAGAAACTGGGCGGATCTTCCTCCAGAACTGAAGTCGTTAATTCTACATCGGCTTAGCACGATTGAGATAGTGGAAAGAGCAGAGAAAGTGTGCAGATCGTGGCGTAGCGTCTGTAAAGATCCCTCCATGTGGCGGAAAATTGAGATGTGTAACCCCGAGTCCTTGCAACACAAGTATTACGAGAATATGTGCCGTCATGCAGTTGATCGTAGCCAGGGCGGGTTGGTTGAGATCCATATATGGCACTTTTGTACTGATTCTCTCCTCAGCTACATCGCCCATAGGTTTCTCTCTCTCCCTGTGACTCATGGTTTTGTTCAATGGTTTGCTTTAAAACCAGTCGTTTTTTTTTGCTAAGTTTAGGTTTTAGTGTGTTACAGGAAAAGAGTAGAGTGGGGAGAAGGACACGTGTAGTACATTGAATGGAGGGAAGAGAAGTTTGTTAGGGTCGTTACGAAGGAGTGAAGAAACCTATCGCTAAGGGACACGTGTCTCAATACGAGTGACTGCGTTCTACTTCGTTTGAGTATAAAAACATAGTAGAGAAGTTAGTTGGATTCATTCAGAAAATTGAGATTGTATTTCTTCTTGAACCTTGAAACAATTCTGTAATTTGATTTGAGTTCTATTTGGCAAAGATCGTTCTGAATCGGGATCTTTTGCAATTGAGCTACTATTTGGTATTTTACGAACGGCAAATCGATTTCATAACGATAAGATACGTTATCGTTATCATAGTGTCTGGCCATGAAAGAAAGATCTTACTAGTACTTTAAAAAATCTAAGGAAATTATTAGTAGCTTGTCTCACTCTTGAAAAGAGTATCAATCTCGTCTCTTGCAAGCTTGGTTTATAAAAGCCTTAGCTAGGCTCTATTGATCTTAAGTTAAACCGAATTGGTTTCGCTTTGCAAACACTAATTTAGTTTTATATACAATAACCTAAGTTTAAAGTTAGGGTTCCATGTGTTATTGTTCTTCTTTCTATCCACGTGAATTCACTGGCTTTGGTATTTGACGTTTATTTCTCTTCTTTCTATTCACTGGCAAGTACTCTTGTTTTGTATTTTGGTTCAAAACTTGTATTATATATATATATATACCTATGTTTTGCACTATATAGTTTTGGTCGCTATGGCGCAAGTTGAGAGAGGCAAGACACTCATAGCCTTGCCATGCGCCATTTGAAACCAAGCTTGCAAGTTACAATTCCCAGTGATTTTGTTTATCTAGTGTTCTCAATAGGGTCAATGGCAAATCAATTGCTTTTCAGGTTTGTGTGGTGGTTAGCTTCAGGTTATTGAAACCGCTTCTGAGGAGGTTGCGGAAAGATCACATCGATGAAATTGTGAAGAAAACAAAAGAAGCTTGGTGTATTCTTTGCGAGCGCCAGAATGATACAATGCTCAACCCTAAACAAGATCACATGAGAGAAGAATCAAAAGCCTATGATTGCTGGAACTTTCTTTCTACTTTAGAGGAAAAAATTCTGAGTCAAAAGGCAAAGGTCCATTGGTTGGGCATTGGAGACGGAAACAACAAGCAGTTTCATAGAGCTGCAAAGGTCAGAGAAGTTCGAAATGCTATCAGGGAGATTCACAGAGAAGACGGTACCATAGCAAAAAGTCAAGATGAAATCAAAGAAGAAGCAGTGAGAAATTTCACTCGTTTTCTTTCTCACAAGCCGAGTGACTGTGGGAATCTCGGAAGAGAAACTTAAGCGGCTGTTGGGGTTCGAATGTGAGGAGACAGACATCAGAATGTTGGATAAAGAGGTTTCAGAAGAGGAGATAAAAATGTCTTATTTGCAATGGCCGCAAACAAGTCCCCAGGTCCGGATGGGTTTACTTGTGAATTCTACAAAGCTGCTTGGCCTGTCATTGGCAAAGATTTTGTTGTAGCAGTACAATCTTTCTTCACCAAGGCTTCCTACCCAAAGGCATAAACTCTACTATCTTAGCTCTTATTCCGAAGAAGGAAGAAGCAACTAAAATGGGTGACTATAGACCCATATCCAGTTGTAATGTCCTATATAAGGTGCTATCAAAGATCTTGGCGAACAGGTTGAAAAGGATTCTTCCTAAATTCATTTCAACTAATCAATCAGCATTTGTTAAAGACAGGCTACTCATGGAAAGTGTTCTGCTTGCGTCTGAGTTGGTTAAGTGCTATCACAAGCCAGCAATATCATCTAGATGTGCGGTAAAGATTGATATCTCAAAGGCTTTCGACTCAGTTCAATGGTCTTTTTTATTGTCTGTTCTCACTGCCATAAAGCTACCGGAAAAGTTTGTCTTTGGATGAAGAAGTGCATTGAGCTGGCTTCTTTTTCGGTTCAGAAAAATGGAGAGCTAGCTGGATACTTTAATAGTTCTAGAGGGCTGCGTCAAGGATGTTCTCTGTCCCCTTATCTGTTTGTTATCTGCATGGAGGTCCTTACTAAGCTACTGAACAAAGCAGCAGTGAAAAGGAAGATAGGCTATCATCCCTATTGTCAAGAGGTCCAGTTGACACATCTTTGTTTCGCTGATGACCTAGTGGTGTTTTCCGATGGAAAAAAGAGCTCGTTGGAAGGGATTCTTAATGTTTTCAAAGACTTCGCACGTATGTCAGGATTACATATAAGACTGGAGAAATCCACTCTGTTTCTGGCTGGCGTTTGTGAGGATAGAGAAGCTATTTTAGAGCAATTTCCGTTTGAGGTTGGCACTCTCCCGGTTTGATATCTTGGGGTTCCGCTCTTAACAAAGAGAATGACATCGTCGGACTATTCTCCTTTGGTTAACAGAGTCAGGAAGCGCATAACATCTTGGACAGCAAGACAGCTCTCGTTTTCAGGTTGCCTGCAACTCATAGGCTCTGTAATCCATAATATCACCAACTTTTGGATGTCAGTTTACAGGCTTCCAAAACAATGCATTAAGGAGATTGATCAACTTTGCTCGTCGTTCTTGTGGTCGGGACCAACTATGAGTACAACAAAAGCAAAAATCTCTTGGGATAAGGTTTGTAGGCCTAAAGAGGAAGGAGGGTTGGGCTTAAGATCATTATCGGAAACGAACAAGGTTTGCTGCCTTAAACTCATCTGGCGTACAGTGTCTCAGTCTACTCTATGGGTCAAATAGATTAAAAGATATCTGATTAGAAAAGGCTCCTTCTGGAACATCAGTGACACAAGTTCCCTCGGCTCTTGGATCTGGAAGAAGCTGCTGAAGTATAGATCTCTTGCTAGATCCTTTATTAAAGTTGAAATAAAGAGCGGTGCGTCTACATCCTTTTGGTTTGATGAGTGGTCCTCACTGGGGAGGATAATGGACCTCACACAGATGCAAGGATGCATCGCGCTTGGGATTAATCTTAACGCTACAGTAGAGTTTGTTATTCAAAACTACCGGAGCCGCCGCTATAGAGCAGAACACTTGATCGCCATTGACAAGGAGATCCTTCAGCTGAGAACACGGGGGCTGTCTGAAGAAGACAATGTTATTTTGTGGAAAGGAAAAGGTGATGTGTTTAGACCTTGTTTCGACACTAACCAAACTTGGAAACTTACGCGGGTGCAGCAGCCAGATGTTCAGTGGCACAAGGGTCTCTGGTTCGCTGGATCAACTCCTAAGTACTCTGTTATGGCCTGGATTACAGTTCATAACCGCCTGGCAACAGGTGATCGTTTGCTGCATTGGAACTCTCAGGCGAATGCTCAATGCATTCTCTGCAACTCCGACGTAGAAACCCGAAACCATCTCTTTTTCAGCTGCCCTTACACGGAAGCTATTTGGAGGAATCTTACACGGAAGCTTCTTGGTCAGAGGTATTCACACCTGTGGAACCAGGTTCTCGAACTGATCTCGACGCATAAGTTCTCAGGGGTAACAAAGTTCCTCCTGTGCTATGTGTTTCAAGTTTCAGTGCATACGATTTGGCTTGAGAGGAATGGAAGAAGACACGGCACTACACCGCGACCTCCGAACATTCTAATCAAGCTCATAGACAAACAGCTTAGGAATCGATTCAGTTCTCTTAAGGAACGAGGAGAGAATACGCACAAACAGGCGATGGGGGTTTGGTTTTCATATAGAGCTTAGATGGGGTTAAATCACTGAGATTGTTCAATGCTATAATTTTTTTGATTAAAGATGCATTAGTTTGTACGAAAGCTTTTTTTTATTTGAATAAATTTAACATTCTTAAAAAAAAAAGCTTCAGGTTATTATTGGGATGCTAAGAAAAAAATGTATTTTTTTAATAATATTTTGCATCCTTATTATCCTCTTTGTTTATGTTTCTAAACTTCTACACCTAACTATTTGCAGTTCAAGAAAAAGTAACTGACGACGGACTTGTCAAAGCAGTCGTGAACCTTCCATTGCTTGAAGACCTCGAGGTTTTATACTTGCCGTTTTACGGATACTGCCCATTATCAGGAGACATTCTGAAAGTCGTAGGCCAGTCTTGTTCAAATCTCAAGACATTTAAAACAAACTGTGTGGATTACAGACGTCCTCCAGGCATCACCAAGAGTGCTGATGTTGATATAGCAATCGCTGAAAACAATGCCCCTACTTTGCCGCCTCCAGCTTTGCGGGAACAGACTAAAAGGAGCTGGATATATCAGAAGATGAGTATTACCGTGACGACAACGACATTTTGGACTTTGAACTGGACTACTCTGCTTCAGTTGATCTGCGTTTCTAAATGCATTGGATTCGCAGGTAAGACCAATTTTTCTCATGACATCTAAGCAATGCTTCTAGTTTCGTTGGTTTTTGTGTGTCCTTGTGTAATGTGTGACCTTTACTAACATTGTCTTTCTAGAATATATATAAACTTAAAAAAAAAAGTTTCAAATGATGTGATATAGTTTCATCTTCCCTTGACTAGAAATGTTTGAGTTCATTCTACAACATCAAAGCCTTGTGCTTATTTTGCAGTGAGAATATCTCCAAAAGATTGCTTAAGATTGTTCAGCTTTACCAAGATCAAAACTAAGATATGTAATATAACTGACTTGTCTCAGTTTACAATCACAAAACTCTAGTAGAAACAGTAATCACTCTTTTGATCCTTGCTAACTCAGAGTTAATGATGTTTTGGAACAAATCCATCAACCATAAAGTTCCTTGTAGCTGGAGGAACGGCCAAGCGAACAACCATTTGAAGATTCAAACAGTGGATTCGATAACATAAGATGAAGCTTTTTTACATATTCACATTACCGACTTTAATGAAACCTGCGGAGATCGAGTTACCTTTCCAAGAAAAGAACATATAGATGAAAAGATTAACGAGCTGAAGGAGTGTCACTGACGAAGCTTATGCTATGTCCAGTGGACTTGGATGAATTTGCATCTTGGCTCCTTCTTTTACTTAGGTTCTCATATACTTCCAAACACTCATTTAGTTCATGAGCAATCCGTGTCATGTTTGGTCTCTCTGTGGAAGAAGGGTTAATGCATGCCATTGCTAATTCAAGAGCTTTCCAAGATGAACCTGTGTCATATTCTCGTTGGAGTTTCGGATCCATAATACTTTCAATATCACCATTTGCCAGCATAGACTTGGCCCATTCTACTATGTAAGAATTATCACGTGATTGGTCAATCACCGGTTGGCCAGTGATAATCTCCAGTAACACAATCCCAAAGCTGTAAACATCACTCTTCTCTGTTAACCAATGCTTTTGATAGTATCTGCAAAATATACTCAAAAGATGTTAGATAATACGCAAAAGAATAAAACATCTTTTAAATTACAATGTGAACTAGAACTTACTCGGGATCAAGATATCCAATAGTTCCAGCGACATTTGTTGTTGACACATGAGTTTTACTTCCCACAAGGAAAGATCTCGAAAGTCCAAAATCGGCTAGTTTGGCATCAAAATGTTGTCCTAACAATATATTTGTACTTTTCACATCTCTATGAACCATTGGCGGCTTACATCCAATATGCAAATATTCAATTCCTAGTACAATGAAAACCCCATATGTTAGCTACTTATAAATTTAAAAAGAGTTGAAAAGGAATATGAAATTATGAATACACAAAAATATAACAATAGGAACTTAGAAAATTTGACAAACCTAGCGCAGACTCAATAGCTATTTTAAGTCGACTCGACCAGTTTAAAACAGAGCCATCACGTTCTCCTGCCAAAATTCACCATATAGTTTTAAAACCCCTCTGATTTAGAAGAGGTAACTTAGTTTGTTTTCAAAATAATCAAACGGTTTACCTGAGAGATGTTCCTTTAGGTTCCCATTTTCCATGAACTCGTAGATGAGAGCTAAGTCATTTCCTTCATCACAATATCCGATGAGGCTAACTAAATTTACGTGGTGAACTCTTAGAAGTAGTTCAACCTAAAAATCAAGAATATAAAAGGGTATATGATTCATGAAGTCATGATTGCCTGAAAATTTTAGCGAAAGGTTTTAATGTAATCAAGTACTTCTGTTTTGAATTCCTTATAGCCTTGAGTTGATGATTGAGAGAGAACTTTGACGGCTACTTGTTGATTATTTAGAGAACCCTGACAAACAACACCGAAGCCTCCTTTGCCAAGAACAATTTGAAAGTTATTAGTCATATCTTTGACCTCTGAATATGTAAATCTTCTGTTTTTCAATTCTAGTGATGGACGTTTAACTGCAAAAACAAAATAAAAATTGAAGGATCCATGAGTTTTCATACATTTACAATGGATTATATATTTTTCTAACTACCTTTACAGACTGATGACTTTTTCCTTTTGAAAATGAAGATTAGAACCACAACAGTAATGATAATGGCCACAGAAGAAAGAGATGCACCAACAACCGCCGCCACGGGGAATTTTTTTTTGCATGATTTACATGTCCTTAGATATCCATCAAGACTAAGGAATAAAACATTTTTGAAGACATCAAATATTGAAACAGAGTGGATGATACATAGTAGAAAGAAGATAATCTCAAATAAGAAACCTTACGTTAGCTTTAGTCCCTCTTTTTCCCTATCAAGCAGGGCTTGAGGAATGCGGCCACTAAATTTATTTCCACTTAAGTTTCTGTGGATATGGATCATTAGGAATTGATATTACCAAAAAATGTTGTGCTTTTCAAAAAACTTACAAGACCACCAATGATTTCAATATCTTGGCTAGAAATTCAGGCACTTCTCCAGTCAAGTTGTTTCTCGACAAGTCCCTGAAATTTGTTAATTAAGATAAAATGTGAAGTATTTAGTTTCCTCGTAAGAGTATAGCCAGTTTTGGTTGGTTCATAATACTATTGTAAAAAAGCCCATGACTCTTTGGTCATAAAATAAATAAATTGTGAACCTATTCCTCGAATATGTTTTCTTATATGGAAGCATGGAGATACGTACAATTCTTGAAGTTGAGTAAGATTTTGTATCATAGGCGGTATATCTCCACTTAATCCACTTGAAGACAAATCTCTGTTCACATGGATCCGAGACATGCATGTCACATAAGAACTTTTGAATTGCTTGATTAAGTTTTGATGATAAGAATGGCGTTTAAATTGTTCTTACAGCGCTACGATTCTTGGTGGTGTGGACACATCTATAACGTTGCAGCGTAAACCAGACCACACAAACTGTTTAGGAACACATGGATCACCCTGCCAGCTGATTTTATTCAAACTATAAGTAGCACGGATATTCTTCATAGCAATCACTGGAAATATCAACAAAAAGAACAATGAGAATTAACATGTGTAACAACCTAGTAATATGTCTTCTATTGACAAAAACACCACAGCTACATACCCTCTGCTTGATTCGTCTCTGATTGTGGAAACTCAATAACTTGGAAAATCTCTAAAGCATTCATCAAAGGTGGAAGAGTCGACTTTCGAGTTCTTGAGAGTTGCACACGACACAACCCTCCCTCGCATTTCAGAGGCACTCTGTTAAACAAAACCTCCACTTCGAACTTCATAGGACTATAAGGATCGAATTCAACTTTACCGTTCGCGATAATGTCAAATTCCCTGGTATCATTATTTCTCAGTTTTTGGATGTCAGCCATATAAAGGTAGGCATAAGTCTCGTCGTCAGAAGTGTCCAAAGTCCAAGAAAAGGTCATTGGTTCACTGGCATTAGCGGGTATGGCAGCTGTCTTAATGACTTCTTGTGGCGGGTTGTAGTCTTTATGAGAATCAACAACGTCTAGGGTTGTGTTTATCTGCGTCCATTCTACTGGCAAGAACGGAGACCAAGCACGATCATATACATCTTCAGGGTAACTGTCACAGTGAAGTATAAATATTTTAGGAGCAATGAGCAAAAAAATGACATAATTGTGATAAAAAGAAGGTTTGAAAAAACTATTTTGGTTTGACATACCGTACACCATTTTCCGAATTGCTGAAAAAGATCCGGTCCACATACTTCAAGGAACCAGTTCGAGTAATATAAGTATCATATGGCAAGGGTCTTAACTCCAGGGCTGATATTAGTGGTGTGCTAGTCCCTGTCTTAACAAGACATATTTCCAAAACATTGGATCTTGTGATGTGAATGATCTCCTGAGCCATACCCGGACCCGATAATTTCGCATCTACGGTTGTCCAAATATTAGGACCTAGGTAGAGGTCGAATCTTGGAGAAGCATTGAGACCGTCGTAGTTCCCGTACACGAACAGAGTCCTGATCAGATACTTTGTGTCTTGTATCACGCTCAGATTATAACAATTTCGTATTCCATCTGGAAAGTATCTCAAACCAGTATATGGCTTCATAAAGTGTGTCTTCAAGTCGTTGTGGATGGTTCCAGTTTTTCCGCCGTGGACGAAACCGGCATCAGATATGTATGTCAGATTGGTAAAGGGTTCGCTGTAAGGAGACTCGTTAGAAGGTAATCCACAATCTAAGCTGATGAATCCTGGTAAGAAGGGGAAAAGATTTAGTGTTTTTGTAACGTTCCATCTAAAAATCTCACAGTTATTAAAGGCTTTGTAACTGTCCAATAACATATTTAGAAGAACAAAAAAAAATACAGAAGGGATTAAATATGGTTCCAATCAAAATACCTTGTTGATTCTGAGAGTGAGCAAGATGAACTATGGAGAAAGTCGCACACACATAAAACAGAAGCCCATTTAGAGTTGCCCCCATTCTCGACTGCCTCTCAGTTTTCAAAACAGTCCAAACTTAGCAACTACCAAATTTTTTGAAACATTTCATCGAACTAAACCCTCTTATGAATACCGAAAGTGAAAGCTGGGAATGTCAACTTTTGAAAATTTCACCGGCCAAAGAATACATAATATTATTTTACAAAAAAAAGAATACATAATATTTCTAATGCAAATGGAGGAAAATATTAATAGTATAGAAGATGGAACGAGTAATCTCTCGGAAATGGTCGACCAATGCTGGTGCCCTGAACAAGAGGACCAGTCTATAACAAATTCTTTGATTCATAATACTTATTATAGAATTAGATGGTTGACATGTACATGCACAGAGAAAATCATTCAAATGTCAAATTTACAAACAAAAAAATAAACTATTTAGCTTATTGGAAATTTTCTTATGATAGTATATATAATTGAAGTATCTCTATAATATTATTTAAGAAGTCATTTTCCTAGGTGTCGCGCTCACGTTTTACTTTCACGGTAGTTGATTACTACGATGCCCTTAATGAATTAAAAAATTATATTAAAACAATATTATTTCCTTTTAAAAAATTTCCAAATAACAATATAAAATAAAAAAGGAAACATTTATAAAGTTTAAAAACGAAAATATATGCATATATAATATGATTTCATAAAAAATGAAAGTTCACAAAATAGTAATATTTCATTTAAAATATATTTTCACTAACTTAAAATATACTTTTGAAGTAATAAAATATTTTTCTTGTATCTATATCTTCTTAGATAAAAACATCATTTGTATATTATATGGTTTCATAAAAAACATTCACAAAGATGATCTTGATATTAGAAAAAGAAATATTTTTCTTTTAAAACATAATTTTACATAATACAAATAAATATATTTTCAAAGTAATAGAATTTGATTATTTGTCTATTTTCTTAGATTATTACATAAAATAATTAAGTAACATAAACTGATATATGTTTAATTGACAAATTTTTTTTTATAATTAGTATTATTGAAATGTTTATTTTTTTTTTATTTTTTCATATATTTAGTTGACTATAATATTTTACAAATACAACCAAAATTTAAATTATATTTTACTTATATAATATAATTTCTCAAAAAATCACATTTTTACTGCATATGTTAAGAGATTAAAAAAACTAACAATAAATGTTAACAATGAACATCTTTTGATCAAATAACTACAACATGAGATAAAATATCTAAAATCATATGTATAATTAAAGTAATATAATATTATTAATATAAATTATACATACAAAATTATAAATAATTTAAAACTAAAAATAAATATCAATCAATTATTATAATATTTATTTTATAAATATTTATGCCCGTGCATGAGCACGGGAAAATCACCTAGTACTTGGTTAATTAAATTACTATGATGCGTTTGCATAGATGACGAATTATACCTCAACAAATTTTATAAAAGCAAGTATTTTGGATAATAAAATACTGCTCATAAATAATTTTCATTTATGTTGAGGAACTCCGCAATATAAATTTAAAAGGTTAAAGATAGCCATGAGACAATTACTCATTTTATAATTTATTTTTATTGATTTTGTTAATAGATAAATTAAAAAATTTATACAAAACAAAAATTTCAAAATTTTCAGAAAAATTAGAAATTTTTGAAAGGTTTTGGAAAATTTTACAAGTTTTCAAAAGGTTTATCAAGTTTTGAATGCTTTCAAATATAAGGTTTTCGAAATTTTCAGAAGTATAATAAAATTCTGAACACTTTGAAAAGTGTGTGTATATAATTTTTACAGAACTAATTTATGGATTACAAAAGCGAAATTATTTTTGGTACCGAAAATAGAGTATCAATATCTCAATATCATTATCAATATATGACATATTGGGGCTGGAACTATGTACAAACGGATATGAGCTAACTTATCTTGATGGCTCAAATGGTGAGTACAATTCTATGATTCAAAATGGGCCAATCACTTTTTGAATTACTAGTTTTAAGCTGTAACAATACAAAAAAAAAAAATTGAGAAATTAGGAGCTATACCAAAACACTTATGCGTATTTAGTCATATACCCAAAGCAAATAATGAACACTGTTTGATGTGCATTATGACTCTGTAGCCTCTACTGCACTTTCAACTCATTAACCACTAAAATAGTAGACCAAATCTTCTATTCAGATACGCAAAGATCTTTCACTCTCTCACGGTATCTTAGGTGTATCTTTTGTCAGGTTCGACATTATTTCACTCCATTACGAAAGAAATTAGAGAAGGAAAAAATCAGATCTTTTTTTTCACTCCCTCTTTGTGCGTGTATTCGACCAAATCAGTCACAAAGACGGTTACTATGGAGGAGAGCGACGGAATCCAGACGCCGCCTTGCCAATTGCTGGAAAGGATTTTTGCGGTCAGAGAAGAACCTACCGGCGTTAGAGTCACTCCATACCACAAGGCATGCGGAATCAAACAAATCCTCGGTGCCCTTGATCCTGAAGAAGATGATCAGATTAGGTTATCGCCGTTCGGAAAATTGGTCGAGATCGCCGATAAACCAAGTTTATCGGGTAGGTTTGGGCGATACACCATCTCCAGGCAACTGAAAGTGTCGAAGAAGCACGAGGCATGGTTCCGGTTCGCCGGCAAACCAATTAGGTTTTCTCTCCGGGAGTTTGCTCTAGTGACCGGTCTGAACTGTAAGAAATTCCCGAAATGATGCAAAAAAAGATCAAAGAACTTCATTGCAGAGAAACCATACTGGGGCGAGATTTTTGGATCACTAAAAGAGGTACCCGTCTCCTCAGTTGTTAGAATGTTGAAGAGGAAAACTGTGAGTGAACAGAGAAGTTAGGCTAAAGTACGCATACCTTGCGTTACTCTCCTCTGTTATACTTCCGACCACACATACTCCTCATATTTCACAAGACTACTCAGAGAAGATAAAGGATTTGGATGCTTTTTTGTGTATCCTTGAGGGAGGGTTTTGTTTGACATGCTAATGAGTAGCATAAAGGAGAGAAAGGAAGTTTCTCTACCCCAAAACACAAGTGCTCTAAAAGGTTTTGTGCTATCCCTGCAACTTGCCATGGTTGAATGTGTGCCTGCTCTGACGGAGGTGGTTCAAGATGGAAGTTCATATGGCTCTGATGGTGAATCCGGGGACGATGATGAAGCCTTGGGGGGATGACAAAGGTGGTAAAAAAAAGCATCAGCTCAGGGCGACACTGATGCTGCGGGGAAGGTATGTAATTTACATTTTAATTGCTCAACATCGTTGAAGTGTTAATTATATGTAGTCATTAAGGTTGGAGACGTTGACTAACAATTCGTGGTGATGTGCTGCTGTTATTTTTCATGAGCAGGCAGTAGTTCAGTCCATCATGTTAGATTCAAATGGGGAGACAATCATTACCCCTGACTATGAATATTCCGATGATGAAGACGATGTTGTTGTTGATAATATGGTTAAGCTAATTGAAGAGCGGTTCCCCTTCACCCCAGCATGCTTTATTGGTGGTGTATCTAGACAAGACGTTAGTAGGATGCGCGAATAGTCAAAAGCTGGATTGGTAACCGTAAGACAGTAAAAACAAAGGCAGCTAGTTCTGCTCAGGTAGAAGAAGGAGTAGACGCGAAGTGGCTGGCGTCTATCGTGAAAGTCAAGGTGAAGGAGGATATCTTTCTTGTACTGGGTGACATATCAACCCTCAAGGAATCATTCACTGGCTTCAAAACAACAATCCTTACCAATCTCAGTGAGATGTCTGGCAAGCTACAAGAAAATGTGGAGAAAATCGCAATACTATCTTCAGACATACGTAATCTGGCCGAAACAGCCCCTTAGCCTCCCCTTGTCAGGTCAAACCGCCGGCCTAGCCTGGTGGACTCAAGCACTCAAATCCTGATACGTCAACCATAATAAACGAGGCTATCAATTTTGCTAACCGTGCTACATCTTCTGTTGCGCCTGTAAGTTTAATAGTAGGTGGTTAACATATATATTATTCAAATAACTGGTCTTAGACGAGGCTAACCAAAAGTAACCGAATGACTCGGTGCAGGGGGATCCCAGCATGGTTTTCACGACGACAGGGGTAAGTGGGGGGGGGGGGGGACTGATTGCGGAGAGACCCTAGGCTCTATTCAAGTAGGTTCCACTTACAGTTTGCTTAACTCTAGGTCTACATGT
Source organism: Brassica juncea (assembly GCA_018703725.1). Classification (NCBI taxonomy): domain Eukaryota; kingdom Viridiplantae; phylum Streptophyta; class Magnoliopsida; order Brassicales; family Brassicaceae; genus Brassica; species Brassica juncea. Next base: position 14,016,077 of record CM031940.1, read on the forward strand.
ATGGTTCATGACATGTGAAATCTCCTGATAACACATGATGATAACAATGGACAGCCAGACGGTCAGGCCTGTCAATCATCACCACCGTGTCTGCAAGATCAGCAGTCACGTCCTGTAGATCATGAAATAAATACGGAATTGGTATGTAACCATGGTAGTTTATATTTCATACCAATTTTCAGCATTTCTATGTTAGCTAATATTTTTCATATGTTGGCATTTATAAACAATGAAGACACTTGATCCTGCTTTGTTATTTTCCGACCCAGCCTTCTCGCTTGGCCTCTCGCAGGAGCCTCGTGTTGAGGGTTCCAAAGACGCCAATGGGATCAACGACAATGCAGAGGAAGATGGTGATGAAGAAAATGTCGTAGCTAATATTGAAGACGTTGCTATTGGATGTCGGAAAAGCAAGAGACAGAAGGTACCTACAAAATTCCTGCTTGGTGAGTACGAATGTGATCGAGGCTTTCTAAAACGCACTCGAAAGGCTTTTCAGATGCGATCTATAAGGGTGAGAACATTGTTTACTCGGCTAAGTTATCTGTTCTTCTCGACAAGATTAAGACGACATTGTAAGTAAATATATAAATGTTCGAGAGTTAATATTTTTATTAGCCAGTTTTTGGTTTTAGTAACCGGCTAATAGGTGTTATGGCAACTCTTGTATAGCTGCCTTTCTCATGAGAGCGGAGAGATCCAGGGCAAAGATCTTTACGAGGTAGTCGAGAGATCAAGCCAACTGTTGACTAAGGTAGGTTTTTGTTATTTATAACCTGTTTATGTCGTCGAAATGATATATGTGACATATATGTTTACCTGTCAGGTGGTTGATGTCCTTATGTTCCACATAAGTTCACTGTTTATATCACAATCTTCCCTCAACCAGCACAGCAGTTGTATTATCATGGACACACAGTTTGTATCTCAGTTCACCAAATTGTATACGAAGTTTTCGAAATTCTCCAAAAAAGAAAACTTCAAATTCCCAGCAAACTTTGTTCAGATGATCCAGGAGCGCCCGTCTTTCGCTGATGCTGCTCGTTTCTATTTCCCATTCAACCTCGACAAACAGTACTGGGTGAGCATATGTGTGGACTGCAGTAGGTGGAGTGTCACGGTGTTGGACTGCAACATCTCCCTCCGTACAGACTCTATGATGAACAAAGAAATAAAACCGATAGCCGTGATGTTTTCTTATCTTTTGAAGCAGATGGGAAGACAAGTTGAGACGAGAGAGTGTAAAGCAATGGGAATTGAAAGGCCACGGACCATCCCCCAACAAAATGTGATAACAGACTCCGGCGTTTCTTCAGTGCTTTTTATCCAAGCACATGAAGTTAGTGGGGTTGATGTGTGTAAATGCATCACTCCGGACGTGCTGGAAACCGAAGTGGAGCGGCTACTGGTCACTCTATACGAAGAAATTATCGGTCCCCTGTGATGTTTATTTTCTTAATCGTTTGATTTGCTTAGCGAGATACCTAAATGTTTATGTGCCGTCTATGTTTGTGTTGTTCGTTTAACCAGCTAAATTTATTATTAGCTAGACACCTTTCGTGTTGGAGGTCCAAAGGGCTCACGTGACCAAAAATTTGCACCATCCGGCCCCAGATTGCAATGGACCCAACAGAATAAGGCCCAAAGTTTAGTAAACTTTCCCCAAATTTACTGTACGATTAGGTTTACTCTACTGATGTCAAAACACAGCGTTTTACGGAGATTAAAAATCTTTGCTCCGTTTCATCCCTTCCATTTTTTTGCGGCGATACTCGGTGGAGCAAAGAGAACTTCGTATCAGGTGAAACTTAGGAACCTTTCCTTTCTAGATACATATTACATGAACTTGCAAATATGTATTATTTTAAGCATGATCAATGTTACTGTTCTAGTATTTGCGGCATGGTAATGGAATTAGGTCCTAGTATTCCTCGGAGATGTCTGTGTGGGGCGTTGACAGTTGTACTGACATCGAAGAAGAAGGCTGGTCGGCGATTCTACAGATGCGGGGTTGTATTTGGGGAAAACCATGTGTTCAAGTGGGCTGATGATGCCATTCTCGAGGAGTTAGAATTGATAGCCGAGAAGCAGTCGGCACTGGAGAAAGATCTGATGGAAATCAAGGAACACCTTCTGGAGATCAAGAAAGACATAATGGAGATTGTTGAAGTGGTATCGGCCTTAACAACCAAGATTTGAAAGTGACCAACGCTCTCTGTCCACAACTTAATGAAATCGCTTGCATGTGTGGACGAATGCTTGTATTTATTGTTATGTAAAATTCCAGAATATGTATGTTTATGTAGATTCCGGTGATGCCACTCTATCTTTCTCTCGTGTTCATTAGATGATGTAATTTCACCTGAACCCGGCTAAGCAACCGTTTAGCAAGATATATATTATTATATCCTTGTTGCGGAACTTTTTATCCGGCTAGCAGTATTACCATATCTTAAGTGTAATGTCTGCTACTGTTGCCAATTTTCCAAATGTAGTGAAGCTAATGGATTAAACTTAATGTTATGGTGATGGAAAGGTTTAGGGTTGACTGACATAAAAGGGGCTTGCGTTTAGGGTTTAGTGGAATTTAATGGTTTGGGGTTGTGTTGTAGGGTTTAGAGTCATATAACTGTTTATTGGTGTAGGGTTTAGGGTTTATAATCATTATTCTCTTGGACGGCCAACGTACCTACGGTCTATATTTTAAAGAAATTCCGAGGGTTTACGGTTAATAGGGATGAGGGTTTAGAGTCATATAGTGGTTTGGGGGTTAGGGTTTATCTATTCGGGTACATGGTTATATAAGTGTTTAGGGTTTAGATTCAAATCAGGGCTAAGGGTTTAGGGAATAGGAATTAGGGTTAAGGAGAATATAATGGTTTACGGTTTGGAGTCGTATAATGGGTTAAACTTATCATTAACCATCTAAGGGTGAATAAAATTAGTCATTTTATTTATTAGCCTGCTCGGAAATATCTTAGATGGCTAACCTATCCTAGGGTTTATGATTTATAAGGGTCTATGTGTCATAAACCCTAAACATATAAGGGTGATAGACTGACACTAGGGTTGAGGGTTTAGGTTTAGCTGGGTTTAGGGTTTAGAGGCATATAAGGGCTTAGGGTTTAGGTATTAGGGTTTAGAGGTTCTAACATATAAGGGTCTAGGGTTTAAAGTTTAGGGTTTAGGGTTTAGGATCAGGTGGGTACATGGTCATATAAATGTTTAGGGTTTAGATTCAAAAGAAGGTTAAAGGTTTAGGGAACAAGAATTAGTGTTGAAGAGCATACAATGGTTTCCGGTTTGGAGTCATACAAGGGGTTAAACTTATTATTAACCGTCAAAGTTGGAATATAAATAGTCATTGTATTTATTAACCTACTCAATATTATCTTAGATGACTATCCTATCTTAGGGTTTATGATTCATAAGGATTTATGTGTCATAAACCCTAAACATATAAGGGTCATAGACTGACAGCAGGGTTGAAGGTTTAGGTTTAGTAGGGTTTACAGTCATATAAGGGTTTAGGGTTTATGGATTAGTGTTTAGAGTTTCATCAATATAAGGGCTTATGGGGTAGAGATAAGGGTTTAGTGTTTACGGTATAAATTTTAGGGTTTCTAACATATAAGGTTTAGTGACAGTAGGGTTTTGGAAATTGGGTTCATGGTTTAGAGTTTAGGGTTTACGCTTATGTAGGGTTTAGAGTCTTAAAGGGGTTTAGGGTTTAGGAATTTGGGTATAGGGTCATATAAGGGATTAGGGTTTAGAGGGTTTAGGAATTTAGGGTTTAGGGTATAGGATTTATTTGGGTTTAGGGTTGAGTAAGGTTTAGGGTTTAGAGTCATATATGTGTTTACTGTCGTGGAATTTGGGTTTAGGGTCATACAGGGGATTAGGGGTTAGAGTTTATCGTTTATGAATTAGGGATTAGGGTCATATTATGGTTTAGGTTTTAGAGTCATATAAGAGGTTAGATATATGTATAGGATAATTAATATTATTATTTACCGGCTAAGTATGAATATAACTCTCATCTAATTGGTTAGCGTTATCATCTTTATGTAATACGGTTAAGTTATCACCTAACCCTAATGTGACTCTAAACCATAAACCCTAATGTGACTCCAAACCATAAACCCTAATGTGACTCCAAACCCTAAACCCTAATGTGACTATAAATCCTTAACCCTAATGTGACTGTAAAACCTAACCCTAATGTGACTTTGAACCTTATTTATATATCTAAGTGATTTTCTACACAGCCATTTTAATTGTTAATGGTATTATTGTTTTCTAGTGACTTATTTATGGGTGAGAGTCATTCATTCTCGTTGGCTTAGAAGGCAAAGTTTTTGAAAAGTATTCTTTGAGCTATTGCTCATAAGCTGGGACGAGTATCAAAAACACAAGAGAACTTCTTATTTATTATGACAAAGCGTTTATCCAAATCCCATACATACTCCAGATGGTGTTAAGTAGTAATATTAAACAAAAATAGCAGGTTATTCCACCATCTGCATCCTCCAAACCATCCCATACAATTCCGCCTATCGCCAAAAGTTCCCTTTCATGCTCAGACGATTCTTATATTATATTGGGTTTTTGCAAGTGGCCTTGTTGTGTCCAATGCCCTTGCACTTGCTGCATGCAATCTTTCTACGAACGCATTTCATCTGCGTCCAGTTAGAGATAAAGAAATGAATACAACTTGGCCACTCAATTCAATTTTTACATGTTTATAGACAACTAAAACTTACATGTTTTTCTCCTCTTGAAAAGTATATCAACTTCTTAGGCCTTCCGGGTGGGCGTCGTGTTGCAGGCAGAGCCAATTGGAGATCCGACATAATCGACAGCATATCCAACACACCATTCAAAGCAGTGTCTGGAAGAATAGTTCCTTGATAGGCACGCCGGAGGGAGGCGACTTTGTAAGCTTCTATCACCAGATCGTTGACACTAACCTTTGTTTTTAGGGCGGCTGATATTGTGTGGGAGCATGGAAAAGCTAGCATCTGAAACTCAAAGCAGCTGCAGGTCAGAGCCCCGAGGTTGACATGGAAATTAACTCCACTCTTGTTGCGTGCTTCATACTCCTTCTCTGCTATTTTAACGACATCGTACCCACCGGTCATCTCGAAGATGTTTGTTAGTATACCTTCAATGCATGGAGTTAGAACTGCTCCACTCTTGTTCGCTGCATCCCGCCTAGTTGCAAACCAGCTCATTAGCTTCCCATGGATGAAGTCAATCAATTGCACTATGGGAAACTCACTTGCTTCCCTCAATACAGAATTCCATGACTCAGCCAGATTACTGGTTATGACGTTGTAACGATTGCCCGGAAATTGGGATCTTGCCCAATGCTCAAACCCTATCTCAATTAGGTATGAAGGGTCCATCGCTTTAATCTCGTTGAAAGTGACGAAGAAATCGTGCAACCTATAAATCTTTGCTGCCTTTACAACTAGAAAGCTTAGATGCCTCCCACGAAAATTGGACCTGATATTCTGCTTGAGATGAACAACACAAACACAGTGTCTTGCACTTGAATACACCTGTGATCGGGGTGGGGGGGGGGGGTCACACTAATTACTAATAGTTTTAGCATTTCAACAATATTAATGGCTGGTTAATATATCCAATAACCTCGCTAATTTAAAAGAGTTATGGCTAACGAAAATACAAACAAAGAAAATAAATCACTCACTTTGCTCAGCGCTTTGTAGATTGAAGGATGCATGTCTGATACAACGACCAAACCAGGCTCATTTGCAACAAAAGCTGATAGGTTTTTGAAAAACCACTTCCACGACATGTCATTCTCGCTATCAACAATGGAAAATGCCAATGGAAAGATCAGGTAGTTACCATCTTGGACTGAAGCTGTAAGCAAACAACCTGCATAAATATTCTTTTAAATGTGTTCCATCAACGACCACGACCTTCCTCATCGCTTCATACCCCTCGACTGAAGCCTCTAACGCAAGGAACATATATTTAAATCGCTGGCCCTCGTGGTCTGTTGGCTCTGTTTGCAAATTGGCTAAAGATCAGGGATTTACTAGCACAAGGTTATTCAGGTAAGATGGCAGCTTGAGGTAAGATGCGTTGCAGGTTCCATGCCCATTATCCACCGCCATATCTCGGGAATTCCAAGCTTGCAGTACGAGATGGAGACGTCATGGTCACCCCGCATCATCATTCGGATTTCTCTTGGTCTGGGACCTATCCCGCTACCAGCAAATTTTGTTTTCATCAGCTCTCCAATCACATCAGAAGTTGCTTGGCTTTGGTATCCCCCACGCTCAGCAATAGAACATGTATGGACGCTTACAACTTTCCTCACCTCAAATACGTCGGAATACTTTCACCTGATTAGCATACACACGTCAATGGCAAGATGAGCTAATGCATTGCAAGATCATTGTGCTGGGATCGGACTTCCCGCTTCTGTAGCAAAACTTCTTTGTAATCGCAAACATTGCAATATGCTGCTTAAAAGCATCACGGTTCCTAAACATCATTCCAACTTGAAGATCAGCTCCATTAGCATCCATTTCACCTGCGGGACAAGTAAGTGTAATTTAATAAGCTAAATACCTTCATGATTTCAACTCTGTAATGCCCAATATATGAATTGTGCATTTATGTTTTGATTTGTTCATGTCTATCATAGAAAATTCAACTTGCTATGTAACATAGAGATATATATTTTAACCGGTCAAAGAAATAGTTAACATATCAATTATTTAATTTCCGGCTACTCGAAGTTTTGCAGTGATAAAACGGTTAAGTAATAGAGCAATAGACGTAATATAGACATAAACAGCAACCTTCATTACATTGACTTTAAATTCATAAACAGAGAATTACATTCCAGTTAAACAACAAAATAAAAACTCTTCGCCCCTAATGACGGTCCTGATATGCCGTCAAACTACCAGCCCTCACAAATGTTCCCACATTGGACATCCAAAATATAATTTAACACGGTTAAGCAAAAGTTTAACTTGCCAAAATCCAACCAACGCAGTTAAACTTTATGTTAACCGTCCAAAAAACAAACGTTACTCCTCCCGAAATCAACATAGCTAAGAAAAACATATGGAGGCATCATGGCTTGATCGGGGGGGGGGGGGGGGGGGGGGGGGGGGGGGGGGGGGGGGGTCACACTAATTACTAATAGTTTTAGCATTTCAACAATATTAATGGCTGGTTAATATTTCCAATAACCTCGCTAATTTAAAAGAGTTATGGCTAACGAAAATACAAACAAAGAAAATTAATCACTCACTTTGCTCAGCGCTTTGTAGATTGAAGGAAGCATGTCTGATACAACGACCAAATCAGGCTCATTTGCCACAAAAGCTGATAGGTTTTTGAAAAACCACTTCCACGACATGTCATTCTCGCTATCAACAATGGAAAATGCCATGGAAAGATCAGGTAGTTACCATCTTGGACTGAAGCTGTAAGCAAACAACCTGCATAAATGTTCTTTTAAATGTGTTACATCAACGACCACGACCTTCCTCATCGCTTCATACCCCTCGACTGAAGCCCCTAACGCAAGGAACATATATTTAAATCGCTGGCCCTCGTGGTCTGTTGGCTCTGTTTGCAAATTGGCTAAAGATCAGGGATTTACTAGCACAAGGTTATTCAGGTAAGATGGCAGCTTGAGGTAAGAGGCGTTGCAGGTTCCATGCCCATTATCCACCGCCATATCTCGGGACTTCCAAGCTTGCAGTACGAGATGGAGACGTCATGGTCACCCCGCATCATCATTCGGATTTCTCTTGGTCTGGGACCTATCCCGCTACCAGCAAATTTTGTTTTCATCAGCTCTCCAATCACATCAGAAGTTGCTTGGCTTTGGTATCCCCCACGCTCAGCAATAGAACATGTATGGACGCTTACAACTTTCCTCGCCTCAAATAAGTCGGAATCCTTTAACCTGATTAGCATACACACGTCAATGGCAAGATGAGCTAATGCATTGCAAGATCATTGTGCTGGGATCAGACTTCCCGCTTCTGTAGCAAAACTTCTTTGCAATCGCAAACATTGCAATATGCTGCTTAAAAGCATCACGGTTCCTAAACATCATTCCAACTTGAAGATCAGCTCCATTAGCATCCATTTCACCTGCGGGACAAGTAAGTGTAATTTAATAAGCTAAATACCTTCATGATTTCAACTCTGTAATGCCCAATATATGAATTGTGCATTTATGTTTTGATTTGTTCATGTCTATCATAGAAAATTCAACTTGCTATGTAACATAGAGATATATATTTTAACCGGTCAAAGAAATAGTTAACATATCAATTATTTAATTTCCGGCTACTCGAAGTTTTGCAGTGATAAAACGGTTAAGTAATAGAGCAATAGACGTAATATAGACATAAACAGCAACCTTCATTACATTGACTTTAAATTCATAAACAGAGAATTACATTCCAGTTAAACAACAAAATAAAAACTCTTCGCCCCTAATGACGGTCCTGATATGCCGTCAAACTACCAGCCCTCACAAATGTTCCCACATTGGACATCCAAAATATAATTTAACACGGTTAAGTAAAAGTTTAACTTGCCAAAATCCAACCAACGCAGTTAAACTTTATGTTAACCGTCCAAAAAACAAACTTTACTCCTCCCGAAATCATATATATTAAACATAGCTAACAAAAACATATGGAGGCATCATGGCTTGATCGGGGGAGGGGGGGGGGGGGGGGGGGGGGGGGGGGTCACACTAATTACTAATAGTTTTAGCATTTCAACAATATTAATGGCTGGTTAATATTTCCAATAACCTCGCTAATTTAAAAGAGTTATGGCTAACGAAAATACAAACAAAGAAAATAAATCACTCACTTTGCTCAGCGCTTTGTAGATTGAAGGATGCATGTCTGATACAACGACCAAACCAGGCTCATTTGCCACAAAAGCTTATAGGTTTTTGAAAAACCACTCCCACGACATGTCATTCTCGCTATCAACAATGGAAAATGCCAGTGGAAAGATCAGGTAGTTACCATCTTGGACTGAAGCTGTCAGCAAACAACCTGCATAAATGTTCTTTTAAATGTGTTCCATCAACGACCACGACCTTCCTCATCGCTTCATACCCCTCGACTGAAGCCCCTAACGCGAGGAACATATATTTAAATCGCTGGCCCTCGTGGTCTGTTGGCTCTGTCTGCAAATTGGCTAAAGATCAGGGATTTACTAGCACAAGGTTATTCAGGTAAGATGGCAGCTTGAGGTAAGAGGCGTTGCAGATTCCATGCCCATTATCCACCGCCAAATCTCGGGACTTCCAAGCTTGCAGTACGAGATGGAGACGTCATGTCACCCCGCATCATCATTCGGATTTCTCTTGGTCTGGGACCTATCCCGCTACCAGCAAATTTTGTTTTCATCAGCTCTCCAATCACATCAGAAGTTGCTTGGCTTTGGTATCCCCCACGCTCAGCAATAGAACATGTATGGACGCTTACAACTTTCCTCGCCTCAAATAAGTCGGAATCCTTTAACCTAATTAGCATACACACGTCAATGGCAAGATGAGCTAATGCATTGCAAGATCATTGTGCTGGGATCGGACTTCCCGCTTCTGTAGCAAAACTTCTTTGCAATCGCAAACATTGCAATATGCTGCTTAAAAGCATCACGGTTCCTAAACATCATTCCAACTTGAAGATCAGCTCCATTAGCATCCATTTCACCTGCGGGACAAGTAAGTGTAATTTAATAAGCTAAATACTTTCATGATTTCAACTCTGTAATGCCCAATATATGAATTGTGCATTTATGTTTTGATTTGTTCATGTCTATCATAGAAAATTCAACTTGCTATGTAACATAGAGATATATATTTTAACCGGTCAAAGAAATAGTTAACATATCAATTATTTAATTTCCGGCTACTCGAAGTTTTGCAGTGATAAAACGGTTAAGTAATAGAGCAATAGTCATAATATAGACATAAACAGCAACCTTCATTACATTGACGTTAAATTCATAAACAGAGAATTACATTCCAGTTAAACAACAAAATAAAAACTCTTCGCCCCTAATGACGGTCCTGATATGCCGTCAAACTAACAGCCCTTACAAATGTTCCCACATTGGACATCCAAAATATAATTTAACACGGTTAAGCAAAAGTTTAACTTGCCAAAATCCAACCAACGCAGTTAAACTTTATGTTAACCGTCCAAAAAACAAACGTTACTCCTCCCGAAATCATATATATTAAACATAGCTAAGAAAAACATATGGAGGCATCATGGCTTGATCGGGGGGGGGGGGGGGGGGGGGGGGTCACACTAATTACTAATAGTTTTAGCATTTCAACAATATTAATGGCTGGTTAATATTTCCAATAACCTCGCTAATTTAAAAGAGTTATGGCTAACGAAAATACAAACAAAGAAAATAAATCACTCACTTTGCTCAGCGCTTTGTAGATTGAAGGATGCATGTCTGATACAACGACCAAACCAAGCTCATTTGCCACAAAAGCTGATAGGTTTTTGAAAAACCACTCCCACGACATGTCATTCTCGCTATCAACAATGGAAAATGCCACTGGAAAGATCAGGTAGTTACCATCTTGGACTGAAGCTGTAAGCAAACAACCTGCATAAATGTTCTTTTAAATGTGTTCCATCAACGACCACGAACTTCCTCATCGCTTCATACCCCTCGACTGAAGCCCCTAACGCAAGGAACATATATTTAAATCGCTGGCCCTCGTGGTCTGTTGGCTCTGTTTGCAAATTGGCTAAAGATCAGGGATTTACTAGCACAAGGTTATTCAGGTAAGATGGCAGCTTGAGGTAAGAGGCGTTGCAGGTTCCATGCCCATTATCCACCGCCATATCTCGGGACTTCCAAGCTTGCAGTACGAGATGGAGACATCATGGTCACCCCGCATCATCATTCGGATTTCTCTTGGTCTGGGACCTATCCCGCTACCAGCAAATTTTGTTTTCATCAGCTCTCCAATCACATCAGAAGTTGCTTGGCTTTGGTATCCCCCACGCTCAGCAATATAACATGTATGAACGCTTACAACTTTCCTCACCTCAAATACGTCGGAATCCTTTAACCTGATTAGCATACACACGTCAATGGCAAGATGAGCTAATGCATTGCAAGATCATTGTGCTGGGATCGGACTTCCTGCTTCTGTAGCAAAACTTCTTTTCAATCGCAAACATTGCAATATGCTGCTTAAAAGCATCACGGTTCCTTAACATCATTCCAACTTGAAGATAAGCTCCATTAGCATCCATTTCACCTGCGGGGACAAGTAAGTGTAATTTAATAAGCTAAATACCTTCATCATTTCAACTCTGTAATGCCCAATATATGAATTGTGCTTTATTGGTGACAAAATCGGTCACGACGGAATCAATGACTGAAAGTCTCTGGAAAGTATTTCTTGAAACAAAAAGTCTCGAAGTTATACGAGATTTTCTCAAATTAGAATATTTACTCTCTGGTGAGGTCGAAAACGGTTATCTCGAAATCTACGGCCAAAGATCCTTCCAAACTCAAAGATTTCCCGCACGAACGACGAACGTGGGAAAGATCGGGCAACGGAAAACCCACGGGCGGCAAAGAACCCCTGGCGCCGGCGGCACGGGTCACACGGGCCGGCCTGGTGCCGGCGGCACGCGTCACGCGGGCCGGCCTGGCGCCGGCAGCACGCGTCACGCGAGCCGGCCTGGCGCCGGCGGCACGCGTCACGCGGGCCGGCCTGGCGCCGGCGGCACCCCGGCCTGGCACCGGCGGCACGCGTCACGCGAGCCGGCCTGGCGCCGGCGGCAAGCCCCATGACGCCGGTCGACGGCCCTCGTCCTGGTCTCGGTCCCATCATGCTCGGTCTGATCCCATCTTGGCTTGTTTGGATCGATCCTCGTGAGTTTGGTACGATCACGGCTACGGAATGAACACCTTTCGATTCGGTTGGAATCGTCCTCGATGTTTTACGACAAAAACTAGAAGGATTGGATTTCTCGTAGAAGATATCATATAAAACAAAGATCGATTAACTTGAACATCGATCCTTTAGGCTATACAGTTTATTTTACGAGAAAAATAGTCTTTTCGAGAAATCGTATAAAACGTTCAACGACTTAAGACAAGTCCACGGACTTACTTACGATTTTAAGAATTCAGGCCCAATCATGCTGTGACGGTTTATCCGATTTCCCGAACATCGGATAAACATCAAGTCACCGAAAAAAAGGGGAAAACTCGAGGATAATTACGAAGATCGACGAAAATGGAATACTTCCTGAAGAGATAAACTTGGGCCTAAAGGCGAGGTCCATCATCCTAAGGCAAACCGACCTAGGAGTGGGTATATAAGGAGAGCAAGAGCAGAGGAGAAGGGATCCGAAAATCCTAGATTGGAGACCTAGAGAGCTCATGTTAGCTGATAGAACTTAGAATTTAGACGGTTAGACTAGCAAGGCAGACCCTAGAACGTCTGGCCGCCTCCTGCTCGCAAATCTCCGCTCCTCTCGGAAGGATCGGATCAATTCTTTTACTTCAAAGCTCCGCACATAGAAACCCTAGGCGTTATCATCGACATGCCTGTTTCTATGACAAACGCTCATATTAGACGAACCCGCCCAGACGGTTCGATCTCTTGTTCAACTCTTTCTAAACTGAACTACGTCCGACTTGATCCTCGAAAGGGGTACGTAGGCAGCCTTTCTTAAGGTCCAGTCCCAAATCTTAACAAAACCTTTTCCGCATTTATTCGGTCACTTGTTGTGGCTGTCGCAGAGAATCCGGACCTTCAGGGAAAGTCGGGTTAACTTGGCTTTCCTCCGCAATCTTATTCATTAAAATCGACAGTGCGAATTTCGGTTCCCACAGTTTGGCGCTAGAAGGAGGGGGGGACGGATTACTCTTACTCATACGGCCGCAAAGTGCTTGATCGAACCGATGTCCGGAAATATGAAAGAAAAAGTTTCAGTTTGCGTCAACGATGGTAAAACAACTCCAGCAGCGACTGTTCCTACGGCCAACGCTTACGCAAACGCCACGGTGCTCGAGCAAATCAAAAACCTAGCCGCGTCTTTCCGCCACAGGAAGAGCACGAAAACGAGCTCGCAATTTCTCTATCTAAACAGAAGGGGCAACGATAAAATCTATCAAACCCCAAAAATTCGTCTTGTTACCAAGATAGAGAAATCGCAACGAGCAAGGTTTCTACAAAAAACGTTTCTTTCGAGAACCTCTCGGAAAAACAAAACTTACTCTCCTTGAAACCTTGGGGAAATCCTATATTACTCGCGGAACAGAATCACGGCAAATCGGTTCACCGATTCCCACTGCCATACTTCTTACAAACAACTCTCGAGGAACAAACGGGAAAACGAAAGGAGGTCGGAGCTTGATCTTACTAGGACGACTTGCCACAGGGTAAGATCAGTCTTCCCAATTCGCCTTAGTAAGAGCCCACTTTGTTCTCCTTTGTGTCTAGGTCAAAATGGCTTTCGTTTCATCTCAATCGGAGTTTCCGTTGAGATTTTACGAAGAGAACAAAATCACTGTCTCGGCCACCTCGCCGTGGGCAAGGACAAACATTACCGAGGTCACCTCACCCTCCGACATGGCTACCTCGCCCTAGGGCGAAATTGCTTTGTTCTCCTTTGATTCTAGGTCAAGATGGTTTTCGTTTCGTCTCAATCGGAGCTTCCGTTGAGATTTTACGAAGAAAACAAAGTCGCTGTCCCGACCACCTCGCCCATGGGGGAGGATTTCTCTGTCCCGTCATAGGACGAGCCCGGTCCTGTCTCAGTACCATGCATCTTTGCCTGAGTTTTCATAACTCGATCTTTGAGTCCGTGAGTCCCGGAAATCGACGAAGGCGAGCAACAGCAGCATCGGCGGACGCGGGACACGACACGGGCGGTAGGACGCCTGGCGCTGGCGGCAGACAGACCACGCCGCGCCTGGCGCCGGCGGCAGACCGACCACACCGTGCCTGGCGCTGGCGGCAGACCGACCACACCGTGCCTGGCGCCGGCGGCAGGGCGCCTGGCGCCGGCGGTAGACCGACCACGCCGCGCCTGGCGCCGGCGGCAGGGCACCTGGCGCCGGCGGCAGGCTCGTCCTCTCCCGTCTGGCACCGGCAGCAGGCCCGTCGTCTCCCATCTGGCGCCGGCGGCAAAGGTCCTGGCGCCCATCCATGCAGTCGTCTCGGGATCTCGGGCAACGGCAACATCTTGGTCCCTTAAATCCATGTTCGGATTGTTCGAGAAACACGATGATTCTTCCGCAAAGCCTTCTCGATTGTTTAACAAAGTTCATATTTTAAAATCAAGCTCGGCAATATTTTACGGAACACCATTCGTAAAGTCATACAAGATCATATGAAACGATAAGGACCTAACCAGTTCGCTCATAGCCTGACGAGCTAAGAGCCTCACTCGAGTGGCGTCTTGCCCAATGTCTCCATTTGTCTAAAGCACCCACCTTAGCCTTCTTCGAGTTATCGCCTACTTCTCCTCCCTTTGTTTCAACGATTCTGTAATTTTCCTTTGGACACATTGTCAATTTAACCAGCAGTGCGAAGAAACGAGAACAGGAACTTGGGCGTTCATATCTCTCTTTCGCTCCGATATTCTCGTCAGAATTTCATCAAAAAACCGATTCTCGTTCGGTATCAAACTTTTCAAAGTCCTTTGACGATGAACCGTTAAAAGTCACGAAACAAAGAGGAACAGGTAAGAGGCAGCCTTGAACGATCGATGAGACTAAGGGAACTTAGAACCTAGGTGGATAGTCTAGCAAGCTAAGTCTTAGGCAATTCTCCAGTCTTGTTCTATTGTTCCTTGAATGTCGAGGCAGAACATGCAAACCGATCTAATATCTCGAAAAATCGAGAAACGATCACCACGCATTCTAAGGCATACTCATCCCGCTTCCTAAAAGAAAGAAAAAACGTACACAAGCCTTCGAAAGAACGGCTAACCCGTTTTCTTTCGTAAAAAGAAAAGGGAAGTAGGTACGTATACTATACCCGTATAATCCCATCTTCGAAAACTTTTTGCTTCAGCATAAAGACAACGCTTTTGACAAAGCAAACTCTCACACCAATAAGATTCGTCTAAAAAATGGTAGCAGCATAGCCCAACAGTTACAAACATAGTCCTGAAAACTCTACGTCACCTCTCGTCGCAAACTCGCGACTAGAAACGTGTACCAACGTCAGACTAATAGCACGACGGTGAACTACGAAATAACGAAATAACCTTCGATAAAACTCCATGAGTAGTTCGAAGCAGCTTTCGCCCAAAGGTCGAAATCATAGCGGAAACATCTCCCGTGTAATCCGCGGAAACATCGCTACTTTGACAATCTGCAATTTTCTATCTCCATGAAACCGGTCATCCATTACTTTCCTATAACAAGAATATTTTAAACAAAACAGCCTATGGAAAAAACATGATCGGTCTCATACAAAACGACTCTGCAGTACGCAAAAGTGGATGAGGAAAACATAATCCGTGGTCGCAAATATCGCAAGTAATTTGTGAGAAACACTCTCCAGTTACCTTTACAAAAACCCGCTCTTACATCACTTTTACGAAAAATCCTCTGTATGGTCGAGTCAATTCATACAAAGCAACTTTCGTAAAATAAACATAATGGGTCCAACGGGTAAATGTCATAGACAGTTTTTGCTCCACAAGGTTTCTGGCTCCTGCTTTCACTCCCCGCTGTTACGTCCGAGCAGGAAATAATCACACAGGCGAACCCGCACGTGTCCTGCGTCGATCCCTTAAACTTTTTCCCCCCGGGTAAAATGAAACGATTTTCATGCAACAAAAAAGAATTTATACGAACCATTCATCGTATAACTGAGACCTAAAGTGGAAGATGGTTTCTAAAAGCCATCAGCCATAACTCAGAAAACTCCGCTATGCTTGGCATGTCTATCTCGGCAAACGCTATTTGGCCCTCGGCTAACTACGCCCTTCCGTAAAGCCCGGACCTGAATTCGGCATCCCCATTAAGGACAATCGTAAACTAACATGACCTTAATAAGGGTCGTGGTCTGATCGTTTACCAACAACTTCCTTGGCGATACGGCTGAATCTAGCCTCCATGCCAATCCAAAGCTACTGAGCGACCACCGCTCAATCACTTAACGGCTAAAAACAACAATCCACGATTTGTTCATAGAACGCCAAGTGACTATTACGCAAGCAATTTGTCGTATAACCCAGAATCGGAAATCATACGATAAACTCTTCATACCAAAACTCAGTCCTAACAACCATATGGTTAACGGAAGATTTAAACTTATCGTCAATCGATTAAGTTCTATACGCCCCGTAAACACGGCATGAAAAGAAACACTCGTGACAAGGGTCCAAGAGTTATATGAGTCATCCTTAATATATACAATCAAATCCCAGAAGGCCAACACTTCACGAAGCACTGTGAATGTAGACGCTTCTCCCTGGGTCAAACTTACGCGACACCTTGGTCCTGCGTCCAAACCGAAACAACAGTTTCTGGCTGCGAACATTCGCAAAACATCTCCAAGCCCACTAACATTTCAACCACGAAATGCGGCACAAGGAAAACTCGACCTTCAGTACTGCGAGACGTCGCTAACGCTCGAAGGACATTCTTTTCCTCAAAACATTCCAGACGAAATCCTCGTCTCTAGAACTCAAAACATACAAACACACCTCTAAACGGTAACATGCCTCTAAACTGGCATCATTTCGTTGTTGCTGATCACAACAAACGAACTCTAACGTCCTAAACAGACAAATAGCTGCCCTTCAAGAGGTAGGCTCTCTTGCATCCGACAAGGATAAACATAGCGCGCTATACAAGAAATCCAAATTTTGGTTTAGCTCTTCGTAAAGGAAGTAGCTCGACTCACTCCCAGACAAATCATATAAGCCGACAACAATTTGCGGATTTTAAACGGTACGAGTCAGTTTAAAATCGCAAACAGGCAAAACGAAAGCCGATTTGTCATCGCAAAGCCTCAGTCCGAGAGTAAACCTAGGTATTGCCCTAAATCCAGCCACGCTGGATCTTGACATCTCACAGACATAGTATGGTATACGAGATCCAAAAATTTGTCTCTTCACTTAAGCCTATTCGTTTCACGAACTTTTCGCGTAAATCGGTAAACCGATGAAAATCTCGCTTTATGCAAACAATAGGTACGGTGATCATCAGGGAACTAGGAATGAGACGACAACTCACACCCTCTTAGTCATACTTCGAAAAAACTGAAGTTCATAAATAATCGAAAAACAAATACATCAACAGCATCATGCTCAAAAGTCTCTCATGACACATAACCAGACCATATAAGTCTCGCTGGAAAACAGATCACAAGGGTCTTAAACTCCAAAACGAACTACGGAAGGCTTGATCCCTACAACAAGGGTACGTAGGCAGCCTTCGAAAGGCGCAGCCCCAATCTTACCACTTTCAACAGAGCCTTTCAACCATTAATTACGCCTATCTTACCTGACATGTCTTATCGCTCGCAAGAACATCACGAAGGTTCTAACGAGCTGGGGGGCTAACTATTGGTGTCAAAATCGGTCACGACGGAATCAATGACTGAAAGTCTCTGGAAAGTATTTCTTGAAACAAAAAGTCTCGAAGTTATACGAGATTTTCTCAAATTAGAATATCCACTCTCTGGTGAGGTCGAAAACGGTTATCTCGAAATCTATGGCCAAAGATCCTTCCAAACTCAAAGATTTCCCGCACGAACGACTAACGGGGGAAAGATCAGGCAACGGAAAACCCACGGGCGGCAAAGAATCCCTGGCACCGGCGGCACCCCGGCCTGGCGCCGGCGGCACCCCGGCCTGGCGCTGGAAGCACGCGTCACGCGAGCCGGCCTGGCGCCGGCGGCACGCGTCACGCGGGCCGGCCTGGCGCCGGCGGCACGCGTCACGCGTCACGCGGACCGGCCTGGCGCCGGCGGCACGCGTCACGCGGGCCGGACTGGCGCCGGCGGCACGCGTCCCGCAAGCCGGCCTGGCGCCGGCAGCAAGCCCCATGACGCCGGTCGACGGCCCTCGTCCTGGTCTCGGTCCCATCATGCTCGGTCTGATCCCATCTTGGCTTGTTTGGATCGATCCTCGTGAGTTTGGTACGATCACGGCTACGGAATGAACACCTTTCGATTCGGTTGGAATCGTCCTCGATGTTTTACGACAAAAACTAGAAGGATTGGATTTCTCGTAGAAGATATCGTATAAAACAAAGATCGATTAACTTGAACATCGATCCTTTAGGCTATACGGTTTATTTTACGAGAAAGATAGTCTTTTCGAGAAATCGTATAAAACGTTCAACGACTTAAGACAAGTCCACGGACTTACTTACGATTTTTAGAATTCAGGCCCAATCATGCTGTGACGGTTTATCCGATTTCCCAACATCGGATTAACATCAAGTCACTGAAAAATAGGGGAAAACTCGAGGATAATTACGAAGATCGACGAAAATGGAATACTTCCTGAAGAGATAAACTTGGGCCCAAAGGCGAGGTCCATCATCCTAAGGCAAACCGACCTAGGAGTGGGTATATAAGAAGAGCAAGAGCAGAGGAGAAGGGATCCCAAAATCCTAGATTGGAGACCTAGAGAGATCCTGTTAGCTGATAGAACTTAGAATTTAGGCGGTTAGACTAGCAAAGAAGGCCCTAGAACGTCTGGCCGCCTCCTGCTCGCAAATCTCCGCTCCTCTAGGAAGGATCGGATAATTCTTTTACTTCAGAGCTCCGCACATAGAAACCCTAGGCGTTATCTTCGACATGCATGTTTCTATGACAAACGCTCATACTAGACAAACCCGCCCAGACGGTTCGATCTCTTGTTCAACTCTTTCTAAACTGAACTACGTCCGACTTGATCCTCGAAAGGGGTACGTAGGCAGCCTTTCTTAAGGTCCAGTCCCAAATCTTAACAAAACCTTTTCCGCATTTATTCGGTCACTTGTCGTTGGCTGTCGCAGAGAATCCGGACCTTCAGGGAAAGTCGGGTTAACTTGGCTTTCCTCCGCAATCTTATTCATTAAAATCGACAGTGCGAATTTCGGTTCCCACATGCATTTATGTTTTGATTTGTTCATGTCTATCATAGAAAATTCGACTTGCTATGTAACATAGAGATATATATTTTAACCGGTCAAAGAAATAGTTAACATATCAATTATTTAATTTCCGGCTACTCGAAGTTTTGCAGTGATAAAACGGTTAAGTAATAGTGAAATAGACGTAATATAGACATAAACAGCAACCTTCATTACATTGACTTTAAATTCATAAACAGAGAATTACATTCCAGTTAAACAACAAAATAAAAACTCTTCGCCCCTAATGACGGTCCTGATATGCCGTCAAACTACCAGCCCTCACAAATGTTCCCACATTGGACATCCAAAATATAATTTAACATGGTTAAGCAAAAGTTTAACTTGCCAAAATCCAACCAACGCAGTTAAACTTTATGTTAACCGTCCAAAAAATAAACGTTACTCCTCCCGCAATCATATATATTAAACATAGCTAAGAAAAACATATGGAGGCATCATGGCTTGATTTTATCAGTACGCACCCTCTGTCCCGCTCCCCTTGGAAGATGTTTCCACAACATTGACACGACCCATCTCTTGAGTTCCTCCTTCAACATATCTGCAAGCTAGGGTCAGCTTCTGACCGGGGGACTGAGATGTGTTGGTTGCTTCAGTTGTGACCTTGGTTTTCTCTATCTCAGCTTGCCCTTCCTCTTGGAGAATCCTATCATCTAATTCACAACACATGGATTCGTCAGTTACGCAAGTGAAAACCAATAAAAAACATTCTTGATTAGAGCATCTTATCGAGATCTACCTTCAGCTTCCTTTCCTCCCATTGGAATCCCGGACCTGAGCTGAGAGCAAACAACATGTGCAGATCCTGATGATGAATCTGTTTCATCTTGGAGTAAAGCAGCCCGAGAAGTGTCATTTTCCCCAGTTTCATCGTTGACGATCTCAGTTATTACCCCTTCGCCAAAACCCTGAGCCTGACCAAGTCCATTGCCGACAATGAAAAGCTCGTCACAGCAGTTACACGATTCGTCCATTAACCCGTTCCAGAACTCAGTGTCACTTGGAACCAGATTCCCATCCCTCTGGGCGTTGTTAAACTCAGGATACTCCAACAGATCCAGCCCGACATCCCAGAGTACAGATGGGGCGGCGGACGGGCTTATTGGTGGTAGACGTGGTTGTTGGTAAGGAACAATGGCTCCTTCATATAAATATAAAAGAACTTTTGTTAGTAATGAAACATCATTAGCCGGTTAAGTCAATCTCATGCATGAAAGTATTCTTGGTAAACCATATTACAAATAAAATTGACTATGTAGTTTTAAAAATAACCGGCTAAGCTATGCGTACTTACCATCAGAAGCTGAAATGGTTCCAACCCCCCCCCCCCCCCGGGCCACATCAACCATATCATCATCATCATCCAGCTAAATGATCTCCATTCCATTGACTACTCCAACACCTGCCTGAGGACGCAGGACCCTATCAGCATAACCCATCTCTAGGGCAACACGGTGGAAGATGAGCATTTCTTGTTCTCCATATATCTCATTCATAACTGCTTCACATGTAATAAGCCTCTCCCCAAACACAAAACCTGTTGACAAGTTTCAATAAATGTTAGTTTACAGAACCTGGCCTAAAATATTTTATAATCATTAGCAATAAATGACCAAATAATTACTTACTCTCGTATGTATCTTTTGCCCTTTCATCTTGATTATCACCAACCACATAAGTATTCGACCCAATAGAAAAGTCAGAACGGCAGAGAAACTGATACTCAGCCACGTCCTTAGCTCCGAGAGTGAGCAGCAGTGTTACATCGTTGAGCGGTGGCCTGCGGTTCATCACACTCACTAGCTCAGCAGTGTTGGTTATCGTGATCAGTGGCATCTGTCCACTAGGGAACAGCATCTAGTCAGGCATGCCATAGGTTATCACAAACGGAATTGACTCTCCGAGGACATAATGTTCCTTCACTGTTGATTCGATCATCTCGTAAGTCTCTGGAGAGTCCATGTAGACAGTGACCCCGTAATCAGTGGGCGTTGGGACGAAATGCCAGTGAAGCCTTTCATTCTTCTTCCAAACCCCACGCCAAATACAAAATACGCGACCCATCTTTTGCCTTTAATTATCAAGAACATATGAGTTAGAGATGCTAAGACAGAGAATCACTGAAAAAAATTGTCCAATAAATATTCATGATAGAGACAACATAAGTCGGTATCGATCACTAACCTTACACAAGAGCTTCGGCGAAACTAAGACCTTCTGCAGATTAACCTCTACTTTTTTCGACTGCGTCTTCTTGAAAGTGAGAAACCGGACAAGGGGGTTATATAGACACCCACAGAAAGAAGAACGATACAATATTTGTGTAATACAATATTGTGTATGTAAAGGACGGAAATCTTTTGTTGGATTTGGTTGGAGATGCGCCGTATGCGTCAGAGATTTTGGTGGAGAAAGGTGAAGCCTGCAGAGACGGCCTGTAGCATCCTCGATTACCAATGTAATCTTCTAAAATCCAAAAGAAATCTTTACACTGCAGCGCCAACTCTCCCTAAATCCTTCTTGTCAGACACTAACCCTAGGTCCCTATAATCGGGAAGCCGAGTCGCCAAACCAGAAGGGTAGTTTAGTCTTCTCGCGTCCCATACTCGTGACACCGTGGCACAACTTCTCCCTCTTTCCTATTTACCTAATTTCCTAAGAGTTCTATGTTTTTGACCCAATTTGCTCAAAAAATTGGGTCATATGACGAGAAAATAGGCATTTAAATTTTTAACTATTTGAAATCAGCAAGTTTAATAACGAAGTATTATTTGTACGATTTTATTATCCAACTAATAGTTAACTTAGCAAATTAATGACTAAAAAAGTCAATCGTTAAGTCGTAAATGATTTTAATCGTTAGTTTTATATCAATTATCCTCGCCACTAAACCTGAAAAACTCGAAATCTCCCTATTCAAACTCTAACTTTGAGTAAAGACGCTTTCCAACACAAGGAAAAGTGATTTCCGGTGATATTTGTTTCCGTGATTGGACTGGATTTGCTCTCTTATCACTGGAAATCACCTTTATCGTCGCCGAAAATCGTCTTCACTCAAAGTTAGGATTTGAATTTGGAGATTTCAAGTTTTTCGGATTCAGTGGCAAACATAATTGATATAAAACTAACGAGAATCATTTATAATTTCACGGTTGACTTTTTTAGTCACCAATTTGCTAAATAAACTATTAGTTAAAATCGTGCAAATAATACTTTGTTATTAAACTTGCTAGTTGATGATTTAAATGCCCATTTTCCCGTCCTATGACACTTATTTCACCTGAGGTCAAACATAATCCAACACAGAACGTCTTTTATTTAAAGGTCCAACACACGATAGGACGTGTTTATAAATAGCTCAGCTGCATTCGTTTTTGATTGCATGTCGTGTCACAACATTTTCTTTGGAAGCTTCCTGCATGCAGGGGCGGATCTACCCTTTACAGCATGGGTGCAGCTGCCCCCACAAAAATGTACAATTAAATTAAAATACATAGCAATTGTTTAAAATTCTGTAGTCTAGTTGGTTAAAACTCTTCCCCTGCCCCCACTAAACCCAGGTTCAAATCCCCTCATGCCCACTTTAGCCTGATTTTTAACCATTTTCATGTTTTATGCCCCCATTTAAATTTTTTCCTGGATCCGCCACTGCCTGCATGTGTTCATTCATGTTCAACCTAGTTTTCTGAAAATATTAACGATTCTCATTTTCTATATGTAGTTGAAAAAAAAAACAATTATCAATAACAAGCAGATATGAGAGGTAACTTATCCTTTGTGTCAATGAGACCTCAGGTTACAAAGATCAAAATCAATTGTTTGTCGTCCCGTAAGCATATATGGACTGCATCGAACTTGCATTAAACAAAGACAAATTGTACATCCGAATCACATACACATGACATGATATCAGAACTTACATGTTTAAACATCCGAATCACATACACATGACATGATATCAGAACTTACATCTAGGCCTATTTTTTAAACACTAACAAGACAAAAGGCAACTAGAGAAACAAAGATTTGACCAGAAAAGAAAGAACTTGACAGTTACCAGTTGCGAGGTATTCAGGAGCTGCATATCCATGTGTACCCATGACTCGTATTGAGACATGACTTTCATCTCCCATTGGCCCATCCTTGGCCAACCCAAAATCAGAAAGCTTTGCGTTATAACCCTCCTGCAACCCAATTATTCATAAACATCACAAACAAGCTTTGAATTTGACTACTCTTATTCAGATGGTCTGCGTTTCTAAAAGCATTGAATTCGCAGGTAAAAACCTTTTTCCTCATGACCTCTAAGCATGCTTCTAGTTTCGTTGGACTTTGTGTGTCCTTGTGTAATGTGTGACCTTTAGTAATATTGTCTTTCTAGAATATATAAACTCGAAAAATATTTCAAATGATGTGATAGTTTCATCTTCCCTTGACTAAAAATGTTTTGAGTTTATTCTGCAACATCAAAGAAAGCAGAGCCTTGTGCTTATATTGTAGTGAGAATTCTCCAAAAGATTGCTTAAGATTGTTCAGTTTTACCAAAATAAAAACTAAAATATGTAATAATACCAATTGATTTGTCTCAGTTACTAATCATAAAACTCTAGTAGTAACATGAACCAGAAACTTACAAAGACCAAAATCAATTGTTTGTCGTCCGTAAGCATATATGGACTGCATCGAACTTGCATTAACAAAGACAAATTGTACATCCGAATCACATACACATGACATGATATCAGAACTTACATGTCCTGCGCTTGCGCTCAGTTAATAATCATAAAACTCTAGTAGTAACATAATAACATGAACCAGAAACTTCGTGTAGCTAAAGGAAAGGCCAAGCGAACACAATTTAAAGACTTAAATAATGAATTCGATAGCAGAAGATGATGAACAACACGGGACATTAACACCTATTTCTAATTCAAGAGCTTTTCAGATGGAACTTGTGTCATAACCTCCCAGGAAATTTGAATTTATAAAACTTTCGATATCACCGTTTGGTAGCATAGACCTGGCTGAAATTTACTATGTGAAGCTATAAGTTTGTAATGCATGACAAGAACAGAAGCACAAGAAGTAAAACCCAGGGCTCTCTTTATTGAATAAAAGCAACAGAAACAGAACACACACAAGAGAACTAAGTTTCTCACCCTTAAACTCAAATCGTTTTAGGATGAGTCTCACAAACGAGCTCTCAGTCTTATTTGTAATAAAAACACACACTGGAAATAAGAAAATATAGAAATGGAAATACTATAGAGTTTCTCAAAAGGTAATAGAAACTCTAGTAGAAAAAGTAGGGACATATGCCTTATTTTTCAGACGTGAGCGGGGTCTGATAGCGAAGACTTGTAATCAAGAGGGCTTTTAAAGACTAGGGTAGTCTTGGGTCATGATTAAGAGGATAAGTGAAGACCATCCAGTGAAGTCACGTCCACCTTCTCCAGTTCCATTAGTTTGATTATAACGTTCCCAGATGTACCCCGTCTGGGCATAGTCTCCAGCCATATTACTGCATCAACAACACATATAATATAAGTAAGGCCACACATATTTTACTCTTGACAATTATGCATATATACCTTATCAGATTGTTCCTTAGTTTCTCGTAAATATCTCTCGCCTTGTTTTTGTAATCTCCTTCCACTGCAAGGAAAGTTTTGATTGGTTAATATAAACGTTTTGTTTGTGAAAGGGGGGGGGACTGACGAAAAAATGAAGTACCTCCAGAGTAATGTTTCAGGGAGGCAAGAATCATGTAGTTCATATTCATCCATATAGGACCTCTCCAACATGGTGGTTGGTCTGGAGCGTTCTCTTTCATGTACAAAGAGCTGCATTGAAGAAGAAAGTTATGAAACAGCTTTTCTTATTCTGTTTCACCAAACCACCAAAGAGGTTTGAGTAATGATAGACCTTAATTGTGGTATCAATGAAGACTCGCTCACCTGGTTTTGGCAAGTGAAAGTACTCCGTAATTGCTACATATTAGTTTGTCACTTAAAATGAGATCAAGCTGTTCCTCGAGGATTTGAGATTTCTTCACCATGCAAGTCCAAAGACAGTGAGATTTTAGATATCCTTAAAAATAATGGAGTAGATGTAGATATTGCTTCACAATATAACTCACCGGTAGGATGATTTTAGACATGAAGGGAAACAAGCTGGCATAACCGACATGAGGAACCTTTTTTAGCTCTGGCTCGTCCTCAACCTGGTGAGTCAAATGTATATTAAATCTTCATATTTATTTCTCTATCATGAAAGTTGATAGATATATATTTTTTCTCGATGAGGTGATTTATACATAATTTCTTACCTTTTCTGTGTGATTACCGAAGTCTAGGTAAGTCTCAAGTTCACGGTCATAGTGCATCTATAAAAATAATTATAAGTAAAGGTGGTTAGGAGAAGAAGAAGAAGATTATACAAGCACCATATATTGGTAGACAATAGTATAAGAAAATAAACCTTATTCAGATTAGGGAAATCTGAAAGCTGCTGGACAATTGAGCTGTAATCCATTTCCTGCAGGATTCCAGTGGTTTTCTTAAGGTCAAAATCATACATATACTGTACGTGACCGTGGATAAGTTAGAGAAATGTTTAGTCTATCCTCTTCTAACCGTTTCTTTCTTCTTTAGAAACTCTGTGATGGACTTCATGCAGTCTGCCGCAAGATAAATCCAACATCTGAGGTCAACATGCATCTCATCGTCACTTGGGTGTGAAGCCCGAGGATAATCATCCATTCCCGAGGCCACAGTCTGCATGCATCAAATGAGCACTAAAAGTAAACATTCTGGTAACATGGGTAAGGAATCCCAAATTGAGGGACCTCGAATATATAAGAGACATTGCACAAGTTCATACAGTTTCAATATGTTTTTATTAGAATCCCATGAAACTTAACGTTTTCACTAATAATCAAGAAATATTACACGAGGGTTTAGTTCTTGCTCTGTTGTACTCTTCTCTCTGCCACGCCAATAGAAACTTCTCTCCTTCTTCCCTGGTCATAAGAAACACCAATTAATTATGTTAAACAGTTGAACTCACAAGACATCTCAATGTGGCTGATATAAAATAAAATGCTAGATACACTTACAAAGCATCCATGTTGTTACCTTTCTGGGATGTGTATAACCATTTGAACCATGCTTCTAACCGACCAAAAGCCCCCTCCAGGAACGACACTATCGCTTCGCTGTCTTCATTTTTAAACTTCTTTCTCTGTATCCCATCTATCAGATCTGTGAAAAAAAAAAAGAACAAAAAACAAGAAAAATGTCAAACACATGGAGTTTAATTGGACCTTGAAACCTTGTTCTCATTCTCTCAACCAGAACGCATGTAGCAATCTTGGTGAAAATTAAGTGTGTATTAGGAATAGAATGATTAATGAAGCAATAACAAAAGAAAGGAAGAAAGAAACGCATACCACATAACACCAAAAGTAGTGTAGGTGGACTGGCAACATCCGGGTACTGAACATGGTCGTACTCAATCATACTGCGCGCAGTTAGAAACTCTTGATTTATAGATGTACGTAACGACAAACATTAATGATATATAGTCAAAAGGTATTATATATAACAACCTTAGAGCTTCAGCGCCCAAAAGTTGCTCACGTGGAATCCATCCTAGCTCATTCATTAGGTCTAACCAGTGTCCAACAATGTCCAAGGTTATACGGAAATCCCAACGCCTAAATCAACCTCACACATAAGAACTCCACATGATAATTTATTAAATAAAAAAAAATATTTTAATCTGTGAAATGATGGATTAATTAACAACGAACCAGATCAGCATTTGATGGAAACCTTCATCCCCCAAAAGTCCCCATGGAAGTTTGGGACGGCACGGAACTGCTGTGTACAGCTCAGCTGACCAATACTGCAGCACAGGATGCGTAGGTAGAAGATAATGTACTTTTGATTGACCGTAGAAGTAACCAATGCCTCCAAGCATGTTTGCAATGGCAGCTTTACCAACCGCCAAGGTTTTACCGTCAAGCTCCTGGAATCACATGATCAGAGAGATTCCCATATTTAAGCACACTAAATCATTAACTATATATATACTAATGCTAAGAAACTTAAGAGTAGAATCACACCTCCTCAGAAAGGTTGAAGCATTCCTTGAACTTGTCATCAAATGCGTCATGTTTCTTTTCAAGTAGATTAGTGAGATGCAAACCTACATGGATTGAAGATGGAAACTTAGATCAACAGCATACGAGTGCACAGGGTAACTAAAATCATTACTAGATTATCATATATATATATATTTATATGCTTTCAGGAAAGGGTGTTTAAACAAAACATTTCATGTCACCCGCTACAGACAAAAGGTAACCCGATCTCCCCTATCCATACTATTCATGTTTTGATTGGGAAATGATTATGCAAAACTTTATTGTGTTTATTAGGATAACGTTATCGATCAATCCATCATAATCAGAACATCAGTGCTTGAAGATACAAGGAGGCTTTAAAACCTGTAAGATGATCTGTACGATCCTCCATCTTGGCAGTTTCTACATCTATCCCAGATATGAAGGCAATATCAATAGTAGAGGACTGGGTCGTCGAGGATATCTGTATGGCAACAGTTAATCATAGAATTAGTCTGAGTAAATTTGGGATGGTTATTCTCGAAAAAAAAATGTATATATCTTGATGAAGACTGTTTTACCTGAAACACATAGACGTTGGAATCATCCTCGGCTGTGTCAGAGAGCTGTCCAGACTTACTTTTCTGAAAATATACAAACCGAGAGGCATGTAAGAACAGTGATCTTTATAAAGATATATCTGTGTGTGTACTATTAGAAAAACTTGCAAAGTTGACAATAAAACTAACATCCAGATTTTTCTGAACAAAATCAGATAGATTGACAGAGTTGGGCTTCTTGAAACCGCAATAATGCCATTTGGGAGGAGGACCCTGCAAATAAAGAGCAGCTAAGACAGTTAGAACACCATGTTAGCTAGGGATCTCACATCTGAAATGAGAAATGACCTTTAACATACTATAGTTTATCATTTATGTGGACGTGTCGATAATACCAAGTAGTTTTGAATTGGAAGGTCATAGTCTCTCACACATTCTCAGTGCCAATCAAACGACATAGATGATATATATAACATATTTTCCAGCAAAGGAAGTAACTAAAAGCCTATGAACTCTAAAGAGCACTACAAGTTAATGAAAAGTTACCTCTGCTGATCTTAAGTGCAACTGCCAGTTTCCTACATCTTCTGCACGTGAACTAGAAACCAGGGTAGAACTGTCTTGAAGCCCTAAATTTAGAACTTTGCCACTTTCGTCAGCTATATAGAAGAAGAGATTCACGCCTCCCTTTTCTTGCCTTATTTTTTTTCAAGAAGAAGAAAGAAAAACTTAATATGGATAATCAAGCAACACTATATTTATACTACATGAAAAGCATCTTAAGTTGACCTAGAAAGAATAGTTATACTACGTACCCCGCGCTATTTTCAACATGAATTCGAACTGACCAATCCCCTCCAAAA
Organism: Brassica juncea; assembly: GCA_018703725.1. Taxonomy (NCBI): domain Eukaryota; kingdom Viridiplantae; phylum Streptophyta; class Magnoliopsida; order Brassicales; family Brassicaceae; genus Brassica; species Brassica juncea. The sequence goes on from CM031940.1 coordinate 14,044,822, forward strand.
CCAAGGCTGCCCACCTTAGACTTGACAAAACTTGTCTCCAATACCAAATCGTCGTTTTCAACCAGGATTTGGTGCCCATAATCTATTCCATTGTGTTCTTTCCATCCAAAGGACTTAAGACCGTCCTTGTCTTCACAGAAATGCCTCATCACAGGCTTCCCTTCGCTGCCACCGAGCCACATCAAGCCAGCAACGAGGGGGCGAGGATCTCTGCTTTGTCAACAACAAATTATTGTCAACTTGATTGTAACTTGAAAAAGAATGTGAAACCGTTTCACTTGATATAGGAACGGTTAGAGACTGGTTCACATATACTTAACATACTCAGTTTGGTGTTAAACATGACTGGTTTTAAGATTTTAGAGGCTATAGACAATTTGATAAGAATTTTAATTTAAAAAAATTAACAATTTTAGGGACATAATATTTTTATGTAGATTATCTCTTAAATGGAAACCATAAGCAAATGTTTCATCTGAAAAGTAACAACGTGCTAAAGATAGGTCAAGGAAACCAATTAAGACGTTCCACGAATAATACCTAGCGCGAACTCCAAAATATGCTTGAGGACGATAAGTTCCCCAGTACAAGCTCTCCTTGTGCTCGCCTTTAAACTGGAACAAGAAGCTCCAATAAATCAAAATTCCCATAACAAAATAACACAATGAAAAGTAAGAAAATATATATATCTCGAGAGTACCATAGGTAACTCCATGACTTTAGGAGCAGGAAAAGGAGTGATAACGGCAGGTTGTATCTTCCGCTGGTTTTCATTATCGAACGTATTAGAGTTCGCCATCGGCGCTGGTGAGTGAGATAGGCAAGTTGAAGCGAAAAGTTTCTCCTATGTGAATGATCGTTGAAGCTGAGATATGAAAAGTGAAGCCTAGGAGGTGGGCTTTTATAGCAATACTCTGGGGTTTCGAAATATGACTTTCTGCTACTTTATTCTTTTTCTAATACACCATTAAAAAGTAATCCAAACTCTAGATCATGATGGGGATTGATTAACCCATTGGATATTTAAAAACTTTCAAGTCTTTTTGTAGTAATATTAAACTTTCTTGTAAATTAACTCCACTACAAAGCGATGTTTTAATTTTTTGGTAAACAAGTTTCTTAATTCTATGTCATCTTTAAAACAAACATCTTTACTTTATGAAGTCAGTTAGTTTGCTTTTAAACTAATAAGTCTGTTTTGAAATAAATAATCATGCTCGGTAACAAGTAAATTTGCTCCGAAGTCCGAGCCATAAGTATGTATAGGCTTATTGTTTTTCGATAACTTTTTCTTTTTGCTAAACTGTTAATATCACTAAAATGAAAGAAGATTTCGTCAAGTGAATCTAAAATGAGCAACACCTTGGCAAAAGAGCATTAAGAACAAGGTGGAGCTAAAAGTTTTAGAAGATACAATGATCATCATCTAATCCGAAGATGCATAAGGTCTCTATAGAATTTTCTATTTTCCCTTGCAGAGATGGTGTTCTTGATCTCACGGTCTATGTTGCGGAAGACAGAAGCTGTGGTAACTGGTAAGCGAGGTGTTGTTTTGGAGGACATAACTGTGGTGATAGTTAATCTACAAAATCAGTTTTTGGTCGTACAATTTTCTAGAAAAATGTCAAGAAATGAAGCATTCTGTGGTAACAAATAGACGTTTAATAAAAAAGTAGACGTTTAATAAAAAAGTAAGTCTGATATGGTAATATATCTAAAAAGGTATATATATTTTATATCCTTTTTTATACCATAGTCGTTATTGAGCATATCACATTACTTGTAGGTAAGGTAATATTTGCCACCAGAGATTTGTCATATCACAGTACTTGTAGGTAAGGTAATATTTGATTCTACCAGGGGAGCTCCTTTTGGTCGCTCCGGATATCATCTGGGTCTCAAAGTGTCTACTGATAAATGTTATGCGCTGTGAATGATCACAGAAGCTGAGAAATGTTGTAAAAGAAATTTAAGAAGTGAAACCCTAGATAGTGGACTTTTTTTGTCATCCGATAGTGGACTTTTAAACCAATGCTTTGGTTTATCCGATAGTGGACTTTTAAACCAATGCTTTGGTTTATCCGATCTAAGTTGACATTTAAGTCATTCTTTAATAAAACGAATATAAATATAAATAAATTAATCCAGATTGTTCTCGCGATTAACCATTTGGCTTTTTAGACTCTTTGTTTTCAAGACTTTCTAGTATTTTTCTAATACATCATTAGTTTATAAAAAGGCCCCGTCATGATGTTGCCAGACTAACGGCAAATGCTTTTAAAATTTTGAATTTACGATACTTTATTTGTTTTAGTCAGTTTTTTTAGCAAATAGCAACTAGAGTTTTCCCCGATTTTAAAGAAATTTTTTCTTGTCCAAACACAACTAAAAGTCTCTAAAACCAAATGAACTTTAAGCTCAGATTGAGGATTAGTTTTTGAAGAATCTGAAAACTAAAAAAATGAACTTTAAAAAAAAACTTTTAAAAATCATTTTAAGATCTTCAAAGTCTTCAAAATTTAATCCTCAAAATCTAAACTTTTTGTTGTGTTTGGACAATAAAGTCTCTTAAACCAAATATTTTACCAATCACATTTTTGTTTTTCTAAATTTTTTTAAAAACTTCTCGTAGAGTATAATTTTTCATTTTTTTTCTTCAAGTTACTTTTTTTAAAAGCTAGAATCTGACACTTTGAAAAGGTTTTTTAAACCACAACCACAAAAGTCACAACCAAATATTTTCTAAATTATTATTTTAAAAAGTCTCAACAGTAGAAATCCTAAACATCACAACCTTAGTTGATGAATGTTGTTCATAACTATATATGTAAAACAAGAATTATCAAAATTTTCACGAACTTATAAGAGTTTTCAGAAAATTCTGAAAGTTTTTGGAAACTTTTACAAGATTTTAAAAGGTTTATCAAGTCTCGGAATTTTCATAAGTTATTCAACTTTTTAAAAATATTTTAAAACTCAGAACAACACTTTGAAAAGTGAGTGTTTGTTTTCGACAGTACATTACTAATTGCTTATATGGAATACAAAAGAGGAATTATTTTTGGTACTAAAATTATCAGTATTCAGTACTATCACATATTGGGCCTTGTACTATGTACAAACTGATATGAGCTAACTTATACTGCTGGCTCAGATGTTGAGAACAGTTCATATGATTTAAAATAGGCCCATCATTTTCTTGAATTAGCGATGACATGCATTAATTCTTCTTCTTTAGGAAGACCCAATATGGGTCATATGTAGTTCGTGCGCTAAAGGAGCGTCTCATATCTGAAAACAAGAGAACAAGAAACAGAGACGCAACAAGATCCCTCGAAAAGTCAAATTAACTTGAGCTTTGGTACTGATGTGAACCCCAAGGCACGTTAATCTTCACTTGCTGCGTTCATTCTTTTTTTGCTGCTTGTTGTGTGTGTCGCAACATTTTTCTTTTGAAGCTTCCTGCATGTGTTCATTCACATCTTCCAACTTAGTTTTATGGAAATAATAACCGATTCTTATTTTCTTTATGTAATTGAAAAAAAACAATTCCACCTAACAAATAGAACATATCAACAACAACCAAACATGAGAGCAAACTTATCCTTGTGTCAATGAAACCACACTTTACAAACATCAAAATTAATTGTTTGTTGTCCTCGTAAGCAGAGATGGACTGTATCGAACAGAATTCTTGCATTATCAGACAGTTAGTACATTCAAATCACATGCACATGACATATGATATAGGAAATTCATGTCCTGCAAAAGTTTTAATCAAGAACACAGACGTGTTATTATTCTTCAGACATACAAGGGTGAGGCCGATGGGCGAGGATAAGCAACAACTGTGCAGCCCACCGCGGTCTGTCGAACAAAACCTGCATCAGGTTTTTTGGTGACAACACTGTCACTTCTCCTACGCACTCTTCTCGCTGTCCTATCCACATTTCCTCCTCTAGAAGCATTTATAGACTGAATATGCTCAAGCTGCGAAACCACTTCTCTCATGTTTGGTCTAAGCTTAATCTCCGCTGTGAGACACCTCAGAGATAGAGTAGCCACTTTACATGCTTCTTCCATAGAGTACTGGTCTTGAAGACGATTATCGACCACTCTGAATACCTTTCTTTTGTTTGCAAGGTATGGTTTAGCCCACTCCACAAGGTTCCTCTCTCCCGATGGTCGGTTTTTATCCACGGCTCTACGACCAGACAGCAACTCCAGAAGGACAACCCCGAAGCTATAGACATCACTCTTTGTTGTTAGATGACCTAAGAAAACATGCAAAAGTGATCAATCATAAGATTTAGTGATTATGTGTTTTATAGAGGATTATTGTTTAGACGATTCTATATGACTTTTTGAAAGCATAGACAAATTTTTAGAAAAATTAATCTTAATAATCGTTTTGTTTAGACCTGATTTGCGCTTAGGCGCAGTCTAGACCGATTTTTTAAACACTCATTAGACAAAGCCAACAAGAAAAACAAAGATTTGACCAGAAAAGAAAGAAGTTGACGCTCACCAGTTGCGAGGTACTCCGGAGCTGCATATCCATGTGTACCCATGACTCGTGTAGAGACATGACTTTCATCTCCCATTGGCCCATCCTTGGCCAACCCAAAATCAGAAAGTTTTGCGTTATACTCCTGCAACCATCCAAGATAACGGTCTTTTATATCATAAAGCTCGAAACTTTCACAATCAAAGATGAGTGAAAAGAACTTAATAATACCGAATCAAGAAGGATGTTAGAAGTCTTGAAGTCTCTGTATATCACTCTTGTCTCGGAGCTGTGAAGAAAAGCAAGTCCCTTTGCAGCACCAAGAGCAACTTTCAACCTCAGTTTCCAAGATAACGGTTGGAAATATAACCCTCCTGCAACCAGAATACACATAAACATCACAAACAAAGCTATAAGAGTCATAAGACAAAGGTAAGACATACTCCTGAAAAGATGATTCTCGAGGCTACCACGGGGCATGAACTCGTAAACAAGAAGACGGTGCTCGTCCTCTAGGCAATAACCTATCAGCTTCACAAGGTGTCCATGAGAAAACTGGCCTAGGTAGTTCACTTCAGCCTGCAAAATCATATGACGATCATCAAGAACTACAAGAAACCAAAAAGTTTAGTTTTATTTATTTTTGTAGGATGATTATATGTACCAGCCACTCCTGGTGACCTTGCCAACCATCTTGGTTCAGCTTTTTGACAGCAATGACCAAACCAGTGCCTGGTTTTGTGGCGGTGAGAGACTTCTCATCAATCCATCCTTTGAAGACACAACCGAATCCACCTTCACCAAGCACACTGTCTGGTCTAAAGTTCCTTGTTGCGGATTTTAGGTCTGCAAAGGTGAAACTCTTGAGGTTTGGAGACTGTAAGATCTCGCCCTCAGTTCGAGGGCTTGGTCTCACAGACACAGAAGAAGCCTTGCTCCCAAGACTTCCAGTATCTTTGACGTCAGAGCTCATGAACTTCGGACTCTCCCCTAAAACCCACCAAAAAAAAACAGAGCAAAGTTCTAACACTTTCAGGTAAAGACAGAGCAAATCTATGAACTTTTGCATCCAGATATGAACAGAGGAATGTAAACAAGTCTCATAGTTTAAGATGAGACAAAGGCAAGTAAATGTCTTTTTACCTGGGCTCTCAGCTTTGACCTGGGCACTCAAGCAAGCCCCCATGATTGAGTGGTGATTCTGTAGAGAAAACCAAAGATTGGAAACCTTTATGCAGTCTCCAACTATATATATCACACTTGAGACGAGAAAAAAAGGTACAGACTTTTAATCAAGTAGAAGCTGGAAACTTGAGGTGGAAAGATATCAAAATGTGAAAAGAAAAGATTTTGCACAGCTTTTAAACCACACAAAAGTGTTTTGACCAGAACCATGTTCATACTCTCACCTTTTTGGGTTTCTATTGGTTCTCAAGTCTCAACATGAGAGAGTGTGAGAAAGGTGTTGTCGTTGGGTGGGTGGCATTAATGGTGGATCAATCAGCCCTCTCTCTCTCTTCTTCTTTTTATCAGTTTTCGAGCTTCTTTTTCTCTCTCTCTCTCTTGTCTCTTTTTATCGTTACGTTTTGTTTGTCATTTCTATATAGTTTCTTTTTGGTACTACGATTACAGATATGATGAAGTCAGAAAAGATAGGGTGTTCGGTCTCTCTCAGCCGCTGGATCTGACGTCAGCATTGTTGATCTCAATGTAGAATTCCAGCTGCTGCGGGAGCTAGGCTAGGCTCGGCTCGCTTAGCGTTAATTAGGCTCGTTTAATTTTAAATGAACTACCAAATTTGTCATGTTACTTGGAAGTCAAGTATAGACAGACTCTGGTCGGTTAACCATGGAAGTATGATTTTTTGTGGAGCTATCGATCGGATTTTTAGATTTACAAGCAATTTGTGATTTAGATTGAACAATACTTTTTAAGTATGTGACTACTCGCACGGGTTTGAAAGATATTCAGACTAATTATATTACCCTTGTACACTGTTGTGTTACCCTGTTTGTTACTTATTAGGGACAAAGGTCTCACATCGGGTATTGGGAGAGATCTTTAGTGGTATATAAGATAGATGAATCACTCCACTTATCACCAATTGATTTTAGGTTCGAAGTTCATCTAACTTAACATTACTGATTACCCTTACAAGCAGTATGTGGTGTGAGTGTGATGGTTTCTTGAATTTTGAATAAAATACAAACTAAATCCATGAAGGATCCTAAGCTCATTATATAATCTTATTAATTATCTACATTACTCCAGTTCTTCTACGATATGACAGGAATTATGAAGCCAAGACCATATATATATATATATATATATATATATATTTAAGAAAAAGAAAAGATTTTCATTCGTATAAGCTATTTAAGAAAATATTTGTTTGTTATTCCAAATAATATTTCTAAACATGCTGAGAGAATATATCAAAATTTCCTTATTTGAAATAGTTGCAAAATACAGACTCTCAGCTCAATGATATCGAGGAAAAGAACAGAGTTAACAGTTCTACTTAAATGGACACAGAACATGGCATTCTGTCATACTGAGTCCTCTAAAAAAATTTAAGACATAATCGACATTAAAAGATTGTTTTCTAGAACGAGTTGATGATAATTTGGTAATCCAGGACAAAACCGAAAATAAAGGCAGAAGGAAAGTGTTTGGGTGTATTTGATTGTTTAGTAATTAACCCTTTTGTCTCATTGGTTGTGACCGTGTGAACCGAATAGTTAGCCGGTTTGACTTTTACATCTTTGACGACCCTTGGATGGTGGACCCAGACAGACAAAGATCCAATGCCCACTTGATAGCATGTCTGCCACGTGGTTGCCGCGCAGATTCACTGTTTCTTTCTACGGCTCCATCCAACTTACGCGGCTTGAGCCCGTGACGAAGTAGTTAGTAGTTACAAAAGCTGTTATGTCTTCCCTCTAGCCTTAAACAGAGTTTGAGGCCTGGAAATTAGATTTGATCCAAATCCAACGCAGGGGAATGATTCTCGTTGCCTTATCGACGCAACAGTAGATCTCATTGCTTCCTTCTTTGGACCTTTAACGGACCTTAAACGTCAAAGCGTGTGCTAATATTCTAAAACTTCATCAAAATAAATAGCCCATCTTTTATTTAATCTCAAGAATCAAGATCTAATGTTTAGCCCATAAAACTAGCATACTCAATTGATTATCTTGCTAGTGTATTTGGATCAGATTAGTTTTTACTTACTTATTTTTCGTTCGATTTTCAAATGCATTACAGTACTTTGTTTTGGTGTTTTTAAATCAAAATAGTTTATTACCTTTTTTTGAATCTTAAAGCTTATACAAATGCTATAGAGAGAGGAGGCTTATACCAATTAGGCAAATTATAATAATCACAAAAGTCATAGATATATTTTTCTTTTTCTTAGGTTACAAATGGAGACATTACACAACCACAGATAATACAAAGCAGGAAAAAGTTAAAAGGTTAAGAGAGGTATTAGGCAACATAACGCCAAAATCTTTATTCAAACACACACATATCTCTTAACATCAAACACATATTTTCCCCAGTTTTCTTGCATATATATGTGATTCAGACCACAATTTCTTTAACAGCTGCAGTTGTCCCCACAGCTACAGTTTGATCCGCAGCTGCAGTTGTCACACTCCGTGTTGTAGTTCTTCTCGCAACTTCACCACAAAAGTAAAAAAAAAAGGTTTTGAGATTTTGATAGCTAATCTGATGAATATTTATGACTAATTAAGCGACATATGCGTATGTATGCTTGTAGAGGCAAAATAAGATATAGAAACTGGGTTTTTTTTTGGTAAAATAGAAACTAGGGTTTACCTGCAAGAGTCACCACATTTGCAAGCGGAACCACATCCACAGTTAGAACCTGCCATTGCTTCTCTTACTTTTCTTGGATTTAAGACTTGTAATTTGTTGCTTCTTCTTTTGATGCTTTTATGTGCTGTGAGTTGAATAAAGGGAATTGTCTGCATTTATAGAAGACGAGAAAGATTCGGTGTTGTCTCCACCATACACGTGTCGTTTCGTGTATGGATAAAATACTTTTTTGGTCAACAATCAAAATAAATGATTTTGGAAGAAATTATCACAAAGAGCATTTCAACCGAAACCTCGTCAAAGTTAGTAGTGATTAAACTATTTCTTTTTCACTCAAAAAAAATCTTTAGTTATTATTAGAGATAATCTGATAAAAGTCGTCTAAAGTTGAAATTTTTTGCCTCTACACAGTTTTTGTTAACAAATAAACAATTGTATAGACCATTTAGTGGCCAAAGGAAATAAAATGTTTTATTTTGAGTTTCGGCAAGAAACTGATGGAGAACGTCAAATTATTAGGGAATACGAAAAAGTCGCACCGAGCATCATCTAATTTTTTTAAAAAAAAAGGAAAATTGAGTTGTATAGCCACAAAACAAAAGGTCTATTTGCCAACTAGTCATATTGGGAAGATAAATTAGTGACTAACGATGATTTTGACATAATAAAGAAACTAACATTTACACCATAAATCATCCGGTAATATCCTTCATATTAGCCATTATCCAGTAAAGATGTGTTCTGTGTGTCCACGTATCGATGTAATATATGGTCATATGTACATAACAACTACATTTCACAGGAAAAAAGAAAGAGCAATCAACATCACATGTTTATGACCACATATAATGTTTATGACCACATATATATATTGAATGTTCTATTCCACATGACCGAAGTAGTATAAAATACTGAACACGTAAATGTTCTATTCCACATGAACGTCTATGATTGCATGGAAGAGGTTAACGTTGACCCTAACCATACCCCTTCACCTTCTAAATACTAAACCCTAAACTCTAATCACTAAACTCTTACCCAAATATAAATTTCAAACCCAAATATAAATCCTAAACTCACATATAAAACCAAAACTCAAATATAAACCATAAATCCAAATATAATGGAACAAAATAAATAACATAGTACCTATTGGTGAAATTATGAAATGTATATGACTTCACGGAAGGAGTTAATGCTGACCCAAAATGTTCTATTCCATATCATAGAAATAGTGTAGGAATCAAACCACAACCAAAATCTCTAAATACTAAACACAACACAGTGCATTCTAACCCCAATCCCTATATATTAAACCTTATCCTAGTCTTATTCCTACCTCAACCCCTAAATATTAAATCCAAAACTTTAATCAGTAAACCCTAAACCCAAATATAAACCATAAACCCAAATAGAATGGAACAAAATAAATAATATAATATATATTAGTGAAATTATAATATGTTTCTAAATACTAGACCCTAAATTCTAATCACTAAACTTTTATCCAAATATAAACTCTAAATTCAAATAGAATGGAACAAAATTAATAACATAGTACATATTAGTGAAATTATAAAATATCTATGATCACATGAAAGAAGTTAAATATGTTCCCAATTATACCTTCTTACCTTGAAAATACTAAATCCTAAAATCTAATCACTAAACCCTAACCCAAATATAAACCCTAAACCCAAATATCAAAATCTAACAAAATAGTATAATAACAGGATATATAGTATCATGATAAAATAGTATAGTAACATAATAATTCACATAAAAAATATGAAAATATATATTGTCTTACATTTCTATTCTATATATATATATATAATAGAATATAACATAATAAAAGAACTGTTCATCTTCTCCTACCTTTTAAGATGGTTTTCTCTTCCACGGAACTTCTCCAAATCGGTGACATCTTATTCGCTCAAATCTGAAAACGAAGTGCATACGTGAAGGAAAAGAGGTTCAGGTTGTTCTTTCTCACCGCTCCAAATGTAACGCCGCCGTCTCGCAATCGATTTCAGAAGCTCCGTCGATGTCTCCTTTGCAACACACTTCGAGAAGGAGAATAAACTCAGAGGATGTCGATGGTGGTGACAGTGGAAAAATGGTGGTTTCGAAGATGTGGAGCAAACCGTCGACAGACACAATTAATAATTATAAAAAATAATTTTTTTTTGTTTCAGGTTTCACCGGTTGATGCAAGGGGCATTACAGTATTAATATGTATATATAACGGTGTATATGTCCGGTACGTAAAATGGTTAGTCTGTGAATTATGATTTTTTTCATAGTCATACGACCCAATTTCTCCAAAACAAATTATAATTAACTATCTAACCAAAAAAAAACTTCCATTATTTATAAAATATATACTATATTACCCTCCTTAGTTACCGGTTAATTAAAGAAAAAAATACATTTTTATTCTTCTTCTTCTTCGATTACCAACTACCACCATTTTTCTTCCATCACCGTTATGATACAAATCACCAACTTTACACTGTACTTTGTATTTATTGTATCTTTAATCACCATCTCTTTTTCTATCATCATCATTTCTTTAGTTATTAACCAGATCTGTAATTTTTCGATTTTATATTTTTGCCATTAGATCCTTCAAAAGACCAACAATCTTGATATCAGTCTTCACTTCTTCCGCCGTAACCACCACCACTCGTATATATATTGTAAGTTGCCGATTGTACTATTCTTTGTGAACAATATGTACTATGTTATTTCGTTGTTATTATTCTATTTGGATCTACATATTTTGATATTTGGTTAGGATTTATATTTCTTTTTAGGGTTTAGTGATTAGTGTATTGGGTTTAGTTTACGGTAGGTTTGGGTTGACGTTGGGGTAAGCATTATCTAAACTCGTATATACTGTAAGTTGCCGGTTGAACTATTCTATTTGAACAATATGTAACATGCTATTTGTTTGTTTTTTTTTACAACAATAATCTACTGTCCTATGAGATCACCCGTTCAGATAGCCAAGCAGGAGGTAAAGAATCGACATATAATACGGCTGAAAGAGAACTCCTTGCACCTTGTGCAAGCTTATCTGCTATTGTATTTTGCGCCCTTGGAATATGTTTGATCTTGAAGTTAGGGAAGAAAGTCTTACTGCGTCTAAATTCTTCCATGTGTGTAGCAAACGCTGGCCATTCTTCAGGTGAGGACACCATCTTCACCAGTTGAGAACAATCCGTCGCAAATACTACGCCTGAGAACTGCAGGGTCTTCATGCACTCCATAGCCCAAATCAGAACTTCACATTCTGCATGTAAAGGTGATAGGCTCTATCGGAGATTCATTGCCCCCATCATAACGTTCGTTGAATCCATTTGTCGGCAATACCAACCCTGACCAGTAAAAACATCTTGCTTCCTCCAAGCCCCATCAATATAGCAAACTCTAGAAAATCCTAACGCTTGCCAGTGGACAAAAACTTTTATGTTCTTTAACCAAAAGTTGTGCCTCTGTCCAGAGTGTTCCCTCAATTCCTGCTCTACGCAAAATTTCTTGAGGATTCCCATTCTTATTCTGATAGATTTTATCATTTCTATTCTTCCATATGTACCACATAATCCACGGAAAACAATCCGAATCGATCTCCTTCGGGATCCTCCAAAAGAGATAGTCTAAACTAGTAAAAACCGATAAAGATGGAAATATTCCGGAAGGGGAAGGAATCAGAGACAGCGCCCAGGTTTATAATGCCGGTGAGCATTCAAAGAGAACATGATTGATAGATTCTTCCTCTGCTCCACAAATACTACATCGAGGGTCACACTCTATTCCACGTGCCTTCAAGTTCTTTGCCACTGGGAGAATCCCAGATAATACTTTCCATACAAAATGTCTTAACTTCGGAGAACAATTAAGTTTCCAGGAGAATGCTAACAGTGGTTTAATACTCGGACCACAAGCTATCAGTTTTGGTACCCTATCCGAGTATAAGGATTCTGTTCTGAATCCTGATTTAACCGAATATTTACCAGATTATGTGAACATCCAACCATATGAGTCTGGTCTTTGAATCCTACTAACTGCTATGCCTCGAATAATCTTAACATCTTCCGGATGGAACAGGCTATTGAGTAGATCAACATTTTTATTTATTTTTTATTTAAATGACAGATGCTTTTTGGACGTAAATAACCGGCAACTGGCTTAAAGAAAGGAGAGAACCGGGAGAAAAGGAACAAAATGCTATGAGATCTAGTAATGTCAAATCATATGCTATATTCTTAATTTTGTCTCCAAAATTGGTTATTTCGCCAATAAGCACTTAAAAAAATTCAAACAGCACGTCTAGTTTCATTAATTATATAACTAGTTTTCTTTTGTCAAAAGTATTAATCTAATTAGAGTATGTCAAACAAGTTGATCCAAGTTATGCTCCTTGTGATAAAGACATTATATATGTGTAGATACATATGCTATATTTTATTAAGAGGAGGTACAACATCGTCCCTTCTTCCATGTTCTGTATAGTACCACTGACGATATCTTATGCGTGCGGGAAACTTATTCGGTAAGAAACGTTTTCCTCTATATTGAAATCTTCATGTGGTAAGTTGAACGACTCAGATTATCTACGTTCTTCAACTACTTATCGAGATATTGGTCTGTTGACAAAAGATATAAATTTCGTTTTGGATAAAGTGAACGTAATGTCATGTAGAACATCTAGTTTTAATCTCACATTCAATTGACAACTAAAAATATATGCATCCATGATCTTATATTTGATTTTTAGCAACTTCAAAAGAAATAAATGGTAATCCCTATTATACAATAGTAGTTCCTATTTATTTGAAAGAAACACAAAAGTTTGAGTGGTATTGAGAAGCACCAAAAGACTAATTAAGAACCACACAATCTTGTTTGGGTTGAGTCTCTGTCTAAGCTTCTCTCGAATCCACAACCTACCTACGCTACTTTTCACAAAAAAAAGTGAATAAACACATTGATGGGGACATTACAAAACAGCAAGGCGTCGACGTTGGCTTCCTCTTGCCCCTTCAAGATCATGAATTAGTGCATTCACTTTTATTTGGCTCTTTGATTCATCGCGAATCCAATTTTCTTTTCAGACTTCCTCCTACGTGCCCTCCACGTTTACGTAATAAACTAGTCAACACATATATTCTCCAATATCAATCTCTCTGATCCTTCACCATCACCGTTTACAAGCATTTTGCAGACCATCTTTAAGCTCAGCAAACACCTTCTTCAAGAACCGCAAAAACCGGAAATATTCTCACTCATTTGACTCTCCTCGATCTCAAGTTCTTCCAATCTCTCATCTGCACCATTCTCATCAATCTTGTTAGCCTCGATCAAATAAGGCCTATCAGATAAACTTTCTTCATTAAACACAAGCTCCATCACAATATATCTCAGTTCTTGCCATGGTGTCACTCCTTTGCAACCGTCTAGCCATGATGCTAAGTCCACAACGCAAGCCAACACTTTGGTCCGTTCGACGTGGCGTAGAAAATTGTGGCCTCATCAAATGTCAATCTGTTCATGACGGATCACCGGCAAGCTACGAGATGGTTACGGTAAGATAAGCAATGAGGAGCACCGGACAATATCCTGCCGTGGTGGTCGGTGAAGAAAAGACAAGACCGAGGCCAAGGCCCAAGGGCTTAATGTAGTGGGCTCGGCCCATTAATACGAATTATAAACCCCATGAATTGAAAGATGATAAAATAGTGAAGACAATAGCTTGCACTGACCATTACCAAAATCATCTCAATATCAGTTGCACATCTCATAATTAATATATTACAAACTGTATGAGATCTTGAATATGTATCACTCAACCATATATATACATGTATTTATAACTGCTAAATATTAGAATCAAAACATATGTAAACTACTAATAAACACAAATCATTTCATCTAAAACTTCATCAAAAATCAAATCTTCTAGCTCAAGAGTCAACCATTCAGTATCACCTCTAAGATTCATCCATCCATCTCCTTTTGTAAGATCTCTTCCCACAATATCATCCAAAGAGCGATCTCTATTCTCAGTTCCTAACCCTGAAAGGCTCCACTCTACTCTTCCCCAGATCTCATCAAGAAAACGTTTCTCATTTGAATATGCGAAAGAGAATGTTTTAGGGAAGTAGATGTGTGACTGGTTGTGAGTCTCAACGATTGCTTCGTTAACCAAATCAAAGAGAATCTCTTTGTTCACTTCTTCTTCTTTTTGTATGTCAACTTGGTAGAGCAGTGATGGATTCAGTGGTCGTTCCTCTGAGTGCCATTTTTCTCCGCTGTAAGCGTTTTCAAGAAAACCTGAGAGTTTTAGAACATTCTTTACGTAACAGAAGTAGGCGTCTTCATCTTCTTCTTCATGGTTGTAACTCTCGAGGGAACTAAGACCTAAACCTGTATAACAAGCCTCAATATCTTTCTCTCATCAAAGCATGCATGCATTAGTTTTCGTTTTCAAGAGCTTACCTTGTGTGAGTAAAGTCTCTGTATGCTGTGTAGTATTGTCCAAAGAACTTGGAACTGAATCTATACCTTGTTGTAGTATTCTTTGGTTTAGGCTATCTATTTGATTTTCCTCTTCCTTCTCTGTTATTGCCGGAGATTCGGATAACAATAAAGATTTCTTGGACCCCGAGTTAGTATCTAACTCTACAGATTTCCTGGTAGAACTGTCTCGGGGGGGTTCGGTCAGAAACGAACCAAGAACTTCAAGGCTTGACAATGAAGAAACCCTTCTGAAGAATTTTGGTTTATTATCATCTCTCAGTTGGCTCTTTTTATCTTCGTATGAAAGTTTCAAGCTCTTGGAGCGCAAGTCACCACCTTTTCTCCCAAAGCTCTGTCCCAAGAGATGATAATATCTCCCCACAGAATCATCTTTTGAGCCTGCCGTATACTTCTTACGCGTCTTGGTTTGCTTTCGGTCTCTAAGAGCGTTCTTGAGCATCTTCTTGATTTCTCTGAATCCATTGATCACCGCATGGTTGAATCCATGATCATCAGCTGAGCCATGAGAAGAAGGTGAGATTGGTTTGTGTTCCTGATAACTCTCGCTTGGAACAGTTAAAGTTAACACGGAAGCCTTCTGCTTTGGAGCATACCAGTTCTCATTCTGCTTGTGCTCAATCCTAGCGGGACGTGAAGAGCGAGAGAGAGGAAAGGAGCCTGACTTGGGCAAAACTCTTGGACTAGACTTGATATGCACTTGCTTCCTAAACTCCGAGTTTGGATCTTTCAGTATCTTGACAGAAACATCTTCCTTCCTCATGATTTCAAGAAAATCGACATAATCCGTTACTTGCTTTGTTGTCATCATCTTTGCCAATTGTCTCGTTGGCTTTTCTGCACTAACAATCTTTGGATCTTTGTTCATAGAATCAAGAAACGGTTGTTGCTCATTCGTTTCATACACAAGAGAATGGGTTCGTGGAGTCTTCCAACCTATGATAACATAGTAACCCATATCATTCAACATATTTGTTTTCAGTACTTAGAAAAAGTAACACGAGATGGGCTTACAGATTGGACGGTTCTTAGTTCTCCAACGGTTAAAGTCAAACACATGAAGCATTCCAGCTAACCAGCCTGGTTTGTGATTAAATCCATGTCTTGGACTCGAACGCTCGCTTTTCATATGCTTCCCCATTTATAATCCAATCTGCAGAAAAAAAATAAAAATTAGGTTACGTGTGAAGACAGAGTATAACAACAGCGACGTATTAAAAAAAAAAAAACACAAAACTAGTCGGACCAGACTAAGTAGCTTGTCTGAAACCGTCAAATCCGAAAAGAAGAAGAAAAATATCAAATCAAAGGAAACAATTTTCCTTTCTTAACCTACATATCAGTGAACCAAATCGTTCAAAAGCAAAAGCGGAAATGAAAGATGCTACAAAGGATAGGAGGAATACAATCTGTTTAAAGGGTTTATCCTGTAGAAGCTGACCTGATGTAGAAGAATAATGAAGCTGACTAATTGATATATGCTCTAGCCTCCGGCAAAAGAGATTATTAGCTAGGCCCCGAAGCTCTTAGAATTATTCTTGGCAAACCGAATAACAAAGAATGATGCAACGGAAGGCGTCTGAAAGAAGAAGGAAGACGAGGAAGACGTTGAACAAGAAAGTGAGAATTTTCGTTTCTGCTATGTGGTTCTACTTTACCCGCCAAAGATGGCCCGGTCTACTGGTAGAAGAATTGTGAAATGTCTGTTTCATATAACATATAACGCTCACACGCCACCAGAAAATATATGTTTTTTATTTTCCTTCCAAAGAAATACATTATCTAACCAGTCGTGTTAGTCCAGTAGCGTTTGAAGGAATTAAAATCAATACGGCGAACCCTGGTTCGAATTCTGCTCGCTACACAGATATGAGTTATTGCTTTCGGCTCATTTGAATATTCAGGAAAGGGTCTATCCGTGGGCTATAACTCCATCCTCGAATTAGGTCTGTGTCTTTAATAGACCTGGATTTAACCATTTTAATTTACAAAGAAAAAATAAATACATTATCTAGTATTTTTTAACTTATATAATTAAGAAATTAATAAAGAATGTTCATAGCATGTATATGTATTTTTCAAAGTTAATGTTGATATGATGAAATTACTTAAATTCAGTCTTTATAGTCTTTAATATTTTTAAGAGAAATCATTCCCAAATCTCTTTACTCTTTAATACTATTAATTTTTAGTAAGAAATTATACAATAGACAACATACCCATTCGTTTTGTTTTATTAATGTTTTGAATTTTTTTGTATCATACTATTTGATTTTCCCATGCAAGAATTTCATTTATGTTACAGAATTATCTTTATAGTAGTGATTCGTATGGTCAAAGAGTTGAAAGTTCAAAATAAGACCGATTTGAATGTAGTAAATTTTCTAGACTTGGGCTGGTTTTAATAAGACCAAAAACGGAGTTTAGTATGTTAACCAAACAAGTAGGATGAGTGGTTGTCAGGCTACTTGTTTTTGTGGCAAATTGTTAGATACTATTTTATGGGAAGTGGGCTATCTTTTGGCTGCTTATGCTTTTTTTTTTAATTTTATAAAATGATAATAGGATGTTGCTGTATATCTAGTTCTATATAGATAATAGGGACAGTGCACCTAGAATGAAATGAATTTTTAGTTACCAGATGATACATCCTATAAAATATTGTTTTGAGTAGCGGTTATTCATCCTATGAAAGCCAAGATTGACGTGAACGCCAAGGTTGACCTGGAAGATTAAAACCCTAACTACGTTTTCACATTTTACCCGAATAGAGGATGACTTCTACTACCAAATAGTAGTCAAAAGGAAATATACCGACTTCGACTAAATTACTAATCTTTTTGAACTATCTTATTGGACTTGTTGATCAAATATCAACCGGCTTTGACTTTAATCTCAATTAGATTATGGTTACACGTTGGTTTACTTTTTTCCGTTGTCTGCAGTGATCTCTTTCTCTATGTATATGGTTTGGTGTCAGTGTGTTTGATATCGATGGACAAACAAAAGATCATTTAGTAAGCAAGTTGCCACCTAACGATGCATATAAAATAAATCTTAGATTGTTAATTTTAAAATATGAGTTAGTTCCTAACAGATTAAATCTTAATTATAATGTTAAAAAAGAAAACGATGTCAAAGACTTTAGCTGGACCGGCGTGATTAAGAAAAGTAATTATCACAACTGCCCCAACCAAAGTAAATGAATATGCCACCCAACATCAAAATGAACCGAACCAAGTAACAAGACATTATATTTAATTTATTTTTGAGGATTTAACAAAAGAAGAAAAGTCCAAATTGTAATGTCAATGACGTAAGAGAATGGAGAGTAGTGGTGGGGGAGAGGAATGATGAAAGTTAGACGAGAGATTGAAGAAACCGAGACCTCTGCGATAGTTTTAACACGTGGTAGTCTCTTAGCCCGTATGATGCTCTATACTACACGAGATCCAACAGCAATCGCAGAAGCAAAATTAAACGTGGATTGGTGGCTCTGTTGACATTTGAAGAGTTTTGTTTTTATACAAATGTCTCTTAGCCCATAAGAAGATGTTTTCTTTAATAAGGGGAGCCTTTCCTAGTTTTCCGCAGCTAAGGACGTCTCTTGTGCGTTTTACTTGCAAAGGAAGTTCACACGCACGAGAAAAGACACCGTCTTTGACTTTGTCCAGGAACGAGCGCGTGTAAGAGGATGCAGTTAAACTGAGAGTGGTCCTTATCTCGTTAGTAGTTGCATATTTCCCAATTAGAATAGAAACCCCTGAGTTTAGTACTCCTTTTAGTCAACGCTTCTCCCTTTGTTTACAACTCTTTATTAGTGAGAAATTTTCATTTTTACTTGTTTTTGACGTCAGACTTTATTAGCTTTTATCTACTTCTGTTGACAATAATTTTTTTTTTTTAATTTCCTTCTCAAGATTTATCAGACAAAAACCGAATAATATCTCTTAATTTATTTTTGTTTCTTATATTCCTTTCATCTGATAATTCATAATTGGTTACTCTATGCACATAAGTCAACTCACTCTCTCTCTCTCTCTCTCTCTTTCATCTTTTTCTGCCTCTGTTTTCTGCCATGAATTGAGCAAACTTCGATTGTATTACCAATTTGAATTTCTCTGGAAATTTTGAATTGAATTTTTTTTTTTTCTTTTGTTGGTTGAAAACTAATCTTGATGGGTAACGGAGTGACAAAACTGAGTACATGTTTCACAGGCGGAGATCGTTTCCGACAGAAACACATCTCCGCCCTGCCTCCCGATCCTCTAGACGAAGGTCTAGGCCATTCTTTCTGCTACGTCCGACCCGAACCGGCTCTAATCACCTGCTCGAAAGTCCACTCGGAGCTGGAAGAGACCACCATGTTCCGAACCATCTCCGGCGCCTCCGTCAGCGCCAACGCCGCCACTCCCCTCTCCACCTCTCTCTACGACCCCTACGGTCAGATCGACAGAGCCGCCGCGGCGTTCGAGAGCACGACGTCGTTCTCCTCGATCCCTCTCCAGCCCATCCCCAAGAGCTCCTCCGGTGGCGGTCTGGTCGTCTCGGGCTCCGGTCCGATCGAGAGAGGGTTCCTCTCGGGACCGATCGAGAGAGGGTTCATGTCGGGCCCGCTTGACCGCGGCGGGCTATTCTCAGGCCCGCTCGAGAAGCCCAGCTCCGATCATCACGACTTCCAGCGTAGCTTCTCCCACGGGTTAGCTTTACGGGTCGGGTCGAGAAAACGGTCTTTGGTTCGGATCCTCCGCCGCGCGATCTCGAGGACGGTTTCTCGTGGGCAGAACTCGATCGTGGCTCCGGTCAAGTCCGTTAAAGAGTCCGAAAAGAACCACAACGAGAATAATAATCTCACGGTTAATAGCTTGAACTTCAGCAGCGAAGGAACGTTAGACGACGACGTTTCGCTCGAGAGCCGGAACCTTCAGTGGGCTCAGGGGAAAGCGGGCGAGGATCGAGTACACGTCGTCGTTTCGGAGGAGCACGGTTGGCTTTTCGTCGGGATATACGACGGGTTCAACGGTCCGGATGCGACGGATTATCTACTCTCTCATCTTTACCCTACGCTTCATCGGGAGCTTAAAGGTTTGTTATGGGACGATCCAAAGCCTCAGGATCTAGACGAATCGTGTTCAGACAGAGTTGGTAATAATAATGATCATTGCGAGGGACGGTGGAGATGCGAGTGGGATCGAGAGAAGAAAGATCTTGACCGTAGATTAAAGGAACAGATTAATAATAGGAGTGGGTCGGATCAGTTGACGAACCATTCGGATGTTCTGAAGGCATTGTCACAAGCTCTGAGGAAGACGGAAGAAGCGTATCTCGACACTGCTGATAAGATGCTCGACGAGAACCCTGAGCTAGCTTTGATGGGTTCTTGTGTTCTGGTGATGCTGATGAAAGGCGAAGATATCTATGTGATGAACGTTGGCGATAGCAGAGCTGTGCTTGGTCAGAAGTCTGAATCGGATTACTGGTTAGCTAAGATAAGACAGGACTTGAAACGGATCAACGAAGAAACGATGAAGAATGATTCGAGAGGTTGCGAGGGGGATCATGACGTCCCGAACTTATCGGCTTTTCAGCTCACTGTTGATCACAGCACAGATGTAGAAGAGGTAAGTGACCAAACAATGACATTAGATTTGCTCAATACATCTGAGATCTTGTATTGATTGTCTTATGTTCTTATGGTTCTTAGGAAGTGGAAAGAATAAGAAACGAGCATCCGGATGATGCTAGTGCAGTGAGTAATGAACGGGTTAAAGGCTCCTTGAAGGTCACAAGAGCATTTGGTGCCGGTTTCTTAAAGCAGGTATTCATTTTACTTCAGGTTCATGAGATTTTGGCTACGTGTGATCTGAATCTAATTGTTTTTGGTTATGTTTTTTTTTTTACAGCCTAAATGGAACGATGCGCTTCTTGAGATGTTCCAAATTGATTACATAGGGGAGTCTCCGTACATCAACTGCTCACCGTCCCTCTACCATCACAGATTAGGCTCCAAGGACCGGTTTCTAATACTATCATCTGATGGTCTATACCAGTACTTCACAAACGAAGAAGCGGTTTCAGAGGTTGAGCTATTCATCACATTGCAGCCTGAAGGTGATCCAGCTCAGCACCTTGTACAAGAGCTTTTGTTTAGAGCTGCTAAGAAAGCTGGTATGGTGATGAAGATTCTCTTACATAACTGTTTTTCTGTTTTAAACTATGTTTTAGTTAAACAGCTTGTCTCAAATTTATGTTGTTATTTTTTAATTTGTAGGTATGGATTTCCATGAATTGCTGGAGATACCACAAGGTGAACGGAGACGATACCATGATGATGTATCAATAGTAGTGATCTCTCTAGAAGGAAGAATGTGGAAATCATGTGTATAATAAAAGAATACAAATCTCTGTGTTAGTGTCTCAATCATGTAGTATAATGTTGACAATCAGGAAATAATATATTATATATATAAAAGTTTTGGCAAGGTGAAGAGAAGATTCTAGTTGTCTTAAATTAGTGGTCAAAGATTTGGTTCTGTAAGTTACTTCCAACTGCTAACTGTATGTGAATAGAGAAGTAAATGAAGGGAATTGAAAGAGTATGAGATATGAGTAGTAAGCAAGTAGCAGTTTGTGGTTCAAGAGAAGTTATTCACTTTCCCTCACATTTAATTCACAACCTCTCTCTGTTTTTTGTCTTTGTTTTTCTTCAAATTATATGGCCTCTTATTTGTTTCTTTCTGTACTGTTTCTTCCACTACAGGGAACTCGGTTTTAATTAAATTTTGGTCTCTTATGTTTTATGTAACTTCGTTGTCGTTTATATTCTACCCTCCTTTACTTATCTCAAGTCCTTTGGTTAGCTGTTATAAAATATAAAGTCAAATTCCTAGAGAATTCGCTAGTGAGATTTGAGCTCTGTTTCCAGTTTCTGCCTTTGTATCTTCTGTTTCTCAATGCAATGGACAGTATACTTTGCACCATCGGCTTTGGGTATGACGGTTTAATAGAGAAACGTTTCTCGAAGTTCTTTGTAGCATTTTAGAGAGGTCATATTTACCTCCAAGAGCCTCTTATGTTGGTTTATGACGATTCTAAGTTCACTTTCAGCATTTTCCTTGGGCTTTCTTTGACGGGTATGTGCAGATATCAAAAACTTAAACCTAAAGAAAAAAAACGAACCATCGATAACAAGTGACTATGTTCCTAAACTATCAAAGCCTTGATTTTGTACCTGAGAGCAATTGGCACTCGTAATGATCAATCGGATTCATCGTAATTATGATCTTTGGATGATGCTTCATCATTCTGTTCCATTCATGTAAACAGTATCAACCTCCAGGCTCAGGCATATTTATATTCAATTAAACTCAACTTGTAATTTCTAAATTTCTATCGTCAGGCTATTCACATATTATATTGTCAAATCTTTAGAAAATTGACTTTGGAAGTATGACAAAAGAGAAATAAAATGTGCAAATACTAAATATACTTACGTTCGTTATATCCGGATGTATATGCTGATGATATAATTTTTTTTTTTTGAAAGTTGTTGATGATATAATTCAGGCTCCATGTTCTGAATCTGATGTTAAAAGCAACGCTAGAACTGCTTCTGAAACAGTTGAAAGTCAGAAAAGAGTTTGGTGGCTTTATGGGGAGTTAAGTGATTCTAATAAGTAGAATCATAAGGACTCATAAGAAATGTTACCACGATCAAGTGCTTTAGTATAGCCTTATAGGAATTAAAGTATATTATTTATGTCAATATCTTATCTTGCTTGCTCAAAACTACGAGGGTTTTATCCTAAAATGGTTACTTGCTTGCTCAAAACTACGAGGATTTTATGCTAAAATGGTTACGAAGCACTAGTTTACACACATAAAGACAGTCTTATATCATGTCGTGTATACCTTTTATGCACAGATTAATTTTAGGAAAACAGTCACCAGTGAAAGAAAAAGGTTAGTCAAAAAAGTATTTCCAAATGATTTTAACCCTACCGTTAAAGGTGGGACTCTCATAAATTAAAGTTTATGTGGTGGTCCTCCAGGTCAGGACTTAACAAATCTCTGCATGCATTGTTTTCCGTGTCAATCTTGGTTTAACGTTTTCTCCATTATATTCTCCACATTTTTTTTTAATGCATCATTGTAAAATTATTGTTTATATTGCAAATTACTAAAAGACGGTGTATAAGTTCCAGATATTTAGTTCAAATGCAACATCTAAGTAAATCAGACGCCAAAGTTGTCACATTAGGCTCTACAATTCACGTATACTAGATTAGAAGGAATACTTTTACTCGTATGTCTCCTAGCTAGTTACACTTCATTATAGTAAATCAATTATGGTTATGGTTAGTCAATTAAAACATATACGATATACGTAAGTATGCTTTTAATCCATGCAGAAAGTTTACACTTCATTTATAGTATTGACTAGAGAGACATATACATGTTTGCATAGATTTAATTAAGGAATAATTTTAGAGGATCATGCACCCACACAAAACAGACTGACACACAGATTCGTACAAGAAGACTGTAAAAGAAAAAGAAGCTCCTTAAAATATGAGAAAAGAGTATTTTGGGAGTTTTATAACGTAGCATCCAGCGAGACACGGATTTGTATGATCAAGTTCTTTTGTCAGAAACCCATTTTTTACTTTATGAATTATCCTTAGCTTTTAGTACGTACTACCCAATCTGTTTGAGATTTACAATCAATAAACGATAAATCATTACTAATTAATGTTCACTACTCGGTTTGGGATCAGGCCGACCTCTATATATAGCACATTAAACGGAAACTGAGTATAAATTAGAAATAGCTGAAAACATTATAAAAGTATATAAATTGGACTGTTACACACACGATACAAATTCTTTGAGGGACATAGCAACTTGAGAATCAGATTAACCATGAAACCACAAAATACAAAGAAATTATATGACACACCTGATTAAGTTGTAGAACCACAAACTCTAATTAAGACACCTTTAGTTTGTACCATTATACTACTCCACGATCATTGTCCCACACACGTACTATGCATGCATTTGATCATGACCGTTCGTAGTCATTTAAATCAACCTCCACGTCGTAAACATACATCAACAAAAAAACACATTAATATCTCACAAGAGTTGGTGATGATCGTTAGAAGAAGGACCCGATAAATCCGAATTGTTCCAAAAGAACTGGCTTGTTTGATTCCCCTGAGACGTCAAACTAGAGACCGGTCTAGACAAGTTAACTAAACTTGGTTGTTCTTCCATCTTCACGGGGGCTGCCTGGTAAGCCCTAGAATCAACCATGGAAGTAGAGGAAAAAGATATTCCGACGTTGTTTCCGATATTGCCCTCGTTCTGGAAAGCGTATAGCCCCGTTGCTGGATCGAAGAGAGTGAACTGATTCATTGATCCAGCAGCCGCCATTAGGTTGTTTTCACCGCTATTGTTGTTGTCATGAATGTTTCCGGTTCGTCCATTTCCGACATGAAGAAACCCTAGATCATTCATTAAACTCTGACCAATCTGGTGAGCTTGGTTGTTGCCATTAGTAGCAGCTAAATTCAAACCGATACCTCCTAGTTGGGTGAGATTGTGAAGAGTTGGTAAAAAAGGGAACTGATGGTTTGTCCTCAGCTGTCCTGAGCTAGAACTTGGAGCGTTGTTGACCGTGGAAGAAGACTGTTTGGACAAAGAAGAAGAAGAAGAAGAAGATTTCGAAATACCGTTTTTGCCCTTTTTGCTATTCCTCCGGCTGCCTCCACCCACGGGGACGTTCCTCTGAGCGCCGCCATGTGTCC
This sequence comes from Brassica juncea, assembly GCA_018703725.1. Classification (NCBI taxonomy): domain Eukaryota; kingdom Viridiplantae; phylum Streptophyta; class Magnoliopsida; order Brassicales; family Brassicaceae; genus Brassica; species Brassica juncea. Next base: position 14,069,527 of record CM031940.1, read on the forward strand.
AGTACCGGCGGCAAGCCTTGCAGAAGTAGCGAGGCTGGGTGAGGTTGTAGTTGTTGTAGTAACAGAACTTAGTGTTGAGGGAGTCGCATCGAGGACACTTTAGGGCTCCCACAGGCGGAGGAGCTTTGGCCTGCCTCGCTCTCTCAGCCATGGATCCACCGAGCCTCGCTGGAAGACCACTGGAGGCAGCTTCATGGTGGTGGTTAGGGTTAGGGTTTGGTGGGTAAGGTGGAAGTTGTGGAGAAAGTAGTCCGTGGCCACTCACTAAACTTACATTTTCGCGAAGCTGATGCTGTTGATGATTTGAGTTCGTAGGCTGAAAAAAATCAAAGAAATTGAAATAAATGAAAGAGTCAAGAACCAAGAAAACCCAAATTTAATCCTGGTATAATTTGTATTTATAAAGCAAGAAATACCATGTATATATAGATGTTGGGATTTTAAAGAAAGCGGGGTACAGAAAAGAAGAGAATATGAATATCTTTTAGAAATGAATCAAATCATTACTATAAAACGAATCAAAACATCGATGAAGAATTTATGAGAGAAACTGCAAAAAGAGAGAGAGAGAGAGAGAACATTTAGTAATGGAAGATCAAAGAAGTGAAACCTGTGACCAATTGGATGAGAAAACCATTGTTCTTCTATACCCTTTAGTATATATTTCTTCTTCCTTCTTTAATAAAGTTTGATGGATCTTTACAGGAAAAAACTACAAGGAAAAACTTGGTGGGGGAATCAAAAAAATAAAAGGGCAAAACGAAAGAGAGGAAGCAAGACGACCAAAGAGAAACGCGAAGAGAGCACAAAATCAAAAAAAAAAGGAAAGTGAGAAGAGAGAAGGAGAACAAAGACAAATTAAAGGGGGGGAAAATGCTTTTTAACGAGAAAAAGAAAAGGAGTATCGGTTCTTTTTATGATTTCTATACATTTGTATAATTCCCACTCTCATCTTCTCATGTGTATACGCGTCTATAGTTCATCTATGTGTAATTTTTTATTTGTGATTCCATTTATTAGGGTTTGAGTGGGGACATTTCTTCGCCTATAAGATTAGGTTCCTCTCCCAAACCTAGCTCTATGGAATAAATATATATATAGAGGCAGAAATATTTGAAACTATATATCATAATTGTATAAAAAGATTATCAGACTATAGAGAATCTTTTATCAAAAAAAAGAAAGATTATCAGACTATTTTGTCGTGGTGGAGTCGAGTGAAATATAATTAAAATATAATTTTAGTGGATCGAGTTTGACCGTATTTATAATTATAGCCTTAAAATTATATATAAGAGTATAGTAGCTTTTGTCAAAAAAAAAGTATACTTATATGCATGTATGAAAAAGAATTGTTGCTCCCATCAAATAGTTACATACTTACATGAGGTAGCTTAAGAGAAATATAGTTATATATGTTATTATGTAACGATATTTACCCAAGAGAACTAGAGGAGTGCTGAGCGGTGATCACAGGGCCAAGGTATGTTTAAGAATATGGGCAAACCAAACTGGTTGTGGTGTAATTAACGTCCTACAACATTTTTAAAATGATTTGTTACAACATGACTATATATATATATATATATTTAAAAGTGAAAAAGTGTATCTTATCTTATCATTTTCCAGTGTGTTTATTACATAGTGGATGTTTTAGTTAAAATAGTATAAGGACTACGCATTCACTACCAAAAAAATGAATTGATGAATTGTTTTACGATTTTTATACATTCTAATAGAACTTAAGTACTAGAAGAAAATACAACATAACCAATCTTCTTGTAGAAAATGAAACTTGGTTGTCAAATTGAAAAGAGTCGTTCGTTTGCGACTACAACTTTTATACATTGGACCAAAATATTATGTAGCAAAACGTACAACTTGTTAAAAGAGCTTTACATTTCGCAGTTTGTCTCTACATTTTCTCTACTCTTTCCTTTTTCTCCTTTTGATCTTTTCTCTTATCTCTTCATTGATCACTCGTTTCGTTTTTCTTTAACGTCATCACTTGTTTCGTTTATACGAAACCACTTTTTCAGAAAGGGACCGCCATAGCCTACTTGCAACATTATAACACACTGCTTCGAATGGGGCAAAACTGTCCACCACGAATTAATCTTAAGATTTTTCTGCAATAAACAAAAAAAAGAAAATAATAAAAAGACTGTTTATGCATGAATCCATCACGACGACGATCTTTTCATATACCAAACCATTATGTGTACTCTTATCGTTCTTCGTCGTCTTTCGCCCTTTAAATTGGATCAAGTTACTTTTCTGCCTTTTTCCTCGGAAAATGTGTTCCATATAAACCTAATTGTGTGATATGATGTCACTTATATGGTGTAAGGATCTCTGGTTTCCTGCTTTAAGAAAAAGAAAACCAGAGAACATAATAATTTGCTAATTCTACATATAACACCATATTCTCCATCCATTGGAATATAACTTCTTGTTTTAGAAATTTATGCTTTCAAATTAAATGTCAAATATAATTATTTTTCATCACAAATGCCTAGTTTACTCATAACCAAAATTAAAAAAATGAGACAAAATAATCTCAAGAGTCACTCATTTGTTAAATAGTGGCATGGTTAACACACATATATAGAATTCTGACTTGGAATATGGAAAACACATAGTATAAATCAGTTGGGATAGGGCTCAATGCATATGCTAAGTACAGTTTTACGCATCATGGATCTGGTATTATCGAGAAATGATACTGATACTAACCGACTTCTTGAACTGTCCTTCACTTTCATGGAGCCTTTTGATATTAATGCTATACAATTGTAAGTCACGTATACCGCTCACTTGCAAAGTAGCAAAAGCTATACACAAGATTCTCCTCTTTTTGCTAAACATGCTAATACTAAAGTATATGGGTTATAAGTATATTAGTCAAAACAAGCGGCGGGTGGCACAGTGAAATATTGCCTCTAGAGCTACGGGTACGTCTTATTAGTTAGTAAAGCCTTGGGTTAAGGTTCCATGCAAACACAGTGTGTGTGATGAACCATTTGTTCACACGAGTAGATGAGCTTTGTTTTGGATGTTTCAACCGTGATGAGTTTGCGGACAACTCACTCTCCAAAATTAGTTGAATGATTTGCTCTGCTGGTTATTTTAAATGTTTGAAGTATCAAGTATGTGTTCTCGTTAATGAAATGAAGAATCAAATGTTTGATTTAATTAAATAATAGCAATAATAGAAATAAAACGTGGAAGAAATGATAAGGACAGGAAACAAAAAGCAAGAACATTAGTGGTGTGGGAATCTGATTCCATGTCAATTAATTGCACCGTCTCCCATCAGCTTTTTCCATCTGTTCAAAAAGCTTACTCCTTAATCTTTTGCACCTGTAATTTCAATTACAACAAACATACCTCACACGTGCAGATACATCCATATCTACACATTCAAGTTGTAAAGTTGGTTCCAAAAAACATAGTGACAAGTAATAAAACTCGAACCAGAATCATATTGTGTTTTAGTTTTATTTTGTTTTACTTCTCTTCCACATGATATCAAGGGACTTAATACTTTTGTTGCATTTCTACGATTCAACCTTTACTAGTCTTTGGTCTGGTTTTGTATTCTCATAGCTTAGAGATAGAATGTTTTATTATTTATATACACTTGAAAAAGTATTAATAAAGACTTCACCACTCCTAGAATTTGGAACGTGATAAGAAGTTAACTAATCCAAAAGTTGAGTCTTCTCCTCAGCATCAAGTTGTGAATTGACAGAGGCAGTATTACGCCCGCTTGTAGTAGAGAAGCTAAGCGTTCTGCTCAGCTCGTTCTGCCAAAAATGGTTCCTCAAAGCCTTGAGCTTCGGGTTAACCGTCGAGAAGCTAGGATCCGACAGCAACTCTTGCATCGCTGTCTTTCCCTCTAACAGACTCACCACTTGAGACATCGTAGGCCTTAGCGTCGGTGACGCGTTGGTGCACATCAACGCCACGTTCAGCATCAGCATGGCTTCTTCCTCTGAGTAATCAGAGGCTAACGTCGGATCAACCAGCTCTAGTAAGCATCCTTTCTCTTGCAAAACGTAAGCCTGCGCGTATGTTAGTTACAATGGTTTCATAGAGTTTTACACACTTATTTGAGTGGATGAAAGAGATGAGAAAATGGTTACCCAATCAAGAAGGTAAACGAACTCCTCGCTTGGCCTAAAGTTTGTGTTACTCTTTCCACTTACGATCTCGAGTGCAACGACACCAAAGCTATAAACATCTGCTTTCTCGGTCAAGTAACCACGCATTGCGTATTCTGGAGCCATATAACCTCTGCAAAACGCAAATGCAAAATATCAAACAAAAAATAATGTAATCCTTAAAAGAGTATTTACTGAGTAAAAGAGAAACTTACACAGTTCCTGCAATACGAGTGCTGATGTGAGTGTTTCCATCATCGTTCAGCTTTGCCAAACCAAAGTCAGAGATCTTGGCGTTGAGATCCTTATCGAGCAACACGTTGCTCGCCTTTATATCTCTGTGTACAATCTTTATCCTAGATTCTTCGTGGAGAAATGTAAGTCCTTTAGCTATTCCCAAACAAATCTTCTTCCTCGTTGACCAGTCTAGTTTCAGTCTACTACTCACTTCCTTTCCTGCAAAACCAAATCAATCCCCACCCCCACAGACATTTTAGAGCATTCATGGTTCAGTTGTTAACTCTCAGGATAAAAAATAAACATACCAAAGAGAGCACGGGATAGACAGTTGTTCTCCAAATACTCATACACCAATATCAATTGGTTTCCTTCAACACAACAACCATATAGCTTCACAAGATTCGGATGTTGTAGAGCTGAGATCATTCCTATCTCATTTACGAACTCGCGGTTTCCCTGCCTTGATTTTGCAGATAATTGTTTGACTGCAATCAGTTTTCCTTCTGACAATACACCCTGCACCAAGAAATGGGGGACCACCTTTTAATTAATGTCTCTAAACCGTTTCATAAGCAAGTTGAAGAACACAAGTGGAGTTACCTTGTAAACAGAGCCAAATCCACCTTCACCAATCTTCAATGTCGCATCAAAATTATCAGTGGCTGCTTTTATCTGTCGTAGAGTGAAACTTCCAGTTTGAAGATCTAAATTCCTTAGCTCTGTTCAGTCATTAGACAAATCGAAATGAAAGTTCTCTTCAGACATGTGAACACATACATACATAGATTCAAAGCTTATAATACCTTTGTCAATAGCATTTTTGTGACGTCTTTTCTTTAAGAATATACCAAATATGAGCAATAAAACAAGTGCTGCTGCAACAGGTATCCCTGCTTTTAGTATGATCTCTTTCTTGTCATGATACACCGGCGGTTTGAAATCTGACACAAGCAAAGACACGATGAGATTCTATGATCCATTTTAAATATGCAAGTAAGAACAAACTTACTTGGTTCCATTGATATAGCTGATATCATAGGACCGTAAACTCCTCTAATAGGAATGCCTGTTGTCCCTTTCCCAGCCCACCGCAACCCAATCTTCACATTGTTCTCCGTTACATTCACCAGAAACGATTTTATGACTGGCTCACCGGATCCACCAGCTGCTTCTTGAATGTTGAAGTTCTTAATGACCAACTTATCCTGTGTTCAGAGAATTGAGTAAGAATAATGGTTTACATTTTTCTAACATAGTTACACAGACATACCTGAAGATAAATATCGAACAAGCGTTTGCCGAGGCTGTAAAGAGTCCTGTCATCGGTAAAGATGATCTCAGCGAAGTGGAGGTGTACAGTGTAGTTACCATTTCCAAGGCATAGTCCATAGTAAGTTAACGATGAAGGAGAAACTCTGGCTGTCCTGTAAAGCCCAAGGGTGGGAGAGGAAGCATTAACTGATAATCTGGATGTGTTCTGTACAATGTAGTCATCAGCATCATCATCATTGTCCATGAAGTTCCCAGTGCTGCTATACGCCCAGTGGTTGACACTGAAGAACATTGAAGGACCTTTGGAGTTTTGGTCAGCTTCGTATGTTGTTCCTTTATCCACTTTAAGTTCACCTCCTCCACAGTTTATATACAAGTTATACTTATCTACAAATAAATAAAAAAAAAAAAATCAAATTTTAATCAAGAACATAGACCTGATCAGCATTTATTTCAACTGTTTGCTTACGATCTCTCTTAGGAAGACGACAAGGGATGTGGTGAAGGTAACATGATGATTCCTTGTGTCTGAAACATCAAACACAGAGAATGTTTTCTGTCAGTTCAGTAAACATGATTAAAAATGCAATACAGAGAGACAGAGAGAGTTTCTTACGATTTATTTCCCGTGGAGAAGCTTTCCACCCAATTCCTAGGAAATGAAGCAAAACATTTTGTCATTTCTGCTAACGAATGAAACAAAGTATTCTGAAATAAGAGAAGTAGCTTACGAGGTAACATCGCTGCATTTACTCCCGGTAATTGAACTCGCATCGGTAAAGTTGTTGTAAGAAACATCACTGCACATATCAAGAAGAACAAATACAGTTTTTGAAATCTGTGTTAAGTGGTAAAACTGAAACTTAGCAGGGGCATAACATACACGTTTTTGTTTTTATTAACAAAGTAGCTTGGAATAGCTCCTGTCAGCTTGTTTCCTGTCAAATAACTGAAAGAGAAGATTTAGAAATGCTTTCATGATTAGTAAGAATACTCAAACTAAGGTTCCTTTTTCCCACTTACATGAAATCTGCTTTCTTCATGTTTTCAAACGTTGAAGGAATCTCACCAGTTAGTAGATTGAAGCTGAGGTCACTACATAGTAAAGAGACAGATGGAAATATAAATAATCTTAAAGCTGTACTTTGGTGAACGTATGAACATGACGTACAGTGTTTTAAGCTTCTTCAGCTGCCCGATATACTTTGGAATTGCGCCATTTAAATTGCATTTTCTCAAAATCCTGCATTGGAGGTTGAATGAAAAAAGGTTGCTAGCAAACTTATACTTCGTAGACAACACAAACGTTGTATTGTTTTTTAACTCACAGTGTCTTGATAGAGTCCAGGTTATTCAATGGAGGGAAAGGAGACGGTTTGCCTCCTAAATCGCTAATCCTCCTGTCAATCACAACCCACCAAAGAAAAAACTATGATGATGAATGTTTCACGAGAAAACCAATTTGAAAAGAAGTTGGTTTTGTGAATGGCTTTACAGGTCGGTCAAGCTGGTCAAGTTTGAAATACTAGAAGGTATCGGACCATCCAAACCTGAACCATGCAACTGCCTGCAAAAGTAAAAAGAAAAACTTGTTTGGTTTTGTATGTCCTTTCTTGAGAACATGCAAATGCTTACGGAAAAAAGAAGTGAACTTACAGTTTCACTATACTTGTCCAACTGCTGATAAAATCTGGTATCCGGCCAGTGAAGTTGTTATCGCTTATCCTCCTAGGATCACACAAATACAATTATAGTTAGAGATTATCCAACATGTTAGTAAAAGACTAAATCCTCTTACATATCAGTCAAGTTCTTGAGCAATGCAAGTTCTTCAGGCAATGGGCCAGTGAAAGCATTTGAAGGAAGATGGCTGATGCAAAAACCAGAGAAGATGATAAGAAACCAAATTTCTAGACATGTCTTTTTTGATATTTGTTGTGCATAACGAGTGAGGAATACATTAGTTCCTCGTCTACATCACGCGAGGTTATCCAATTCTAAGGTTGTTCTATGTATGTGTGAAGGACAGATGATGACTAAGAACAACCAATAAAGATATAAGATGAAGGGAGGGAGGTACGGAAAGGAAAACTTACAGCCTCTCTAAATGAATCATCTTTTTAATCTCAGGAGGGATTTGTCCTGAAAACAGATTTCCTTCAAGGCTCCTGCATAATTTCAAATACTTAGATAGATCGCTCTGAAACTCTCTAGAATCATAAAGGAATAAATTTTTAAGCATGACCACAGAAACTTTCAGGCTAGGCCATTACAAATGTTATGGTTAAGTTTAAACAAAGGCTCTAAAACAAGTGTAAAAAAGGTGTAACAACCAACATACAAGTTTCTGAGCGTTGTAAGGCGGGTTAGGACTTTTGGGAATGGACCAGACAATCTGTTCCCCATGAAAGATCTGTGTATGCACACACATCATCAAACCCATAAAGAAAACTGATTATTACAGAACTAAAGAGGAGTGATTTTTTATATATTCAATTCATTAACATAAGAATTAAGAACGATAGATAACAAGAGTATGGTAACTTACAAATCTTCTAAGCGCATAGAAGCCCATTCCTTTGGAATGGAACCAGTCAGATAGTTACGGCTAAGGTCTCTGCAACAGATTTTGTTTGTGTTAAAGAACCAATTCTATGATTAAAATTGTAAGAAAGTATGAAAAATCTGAAAACTTTTGTTTGGCGTTGATGAACTTACAGAACTTTGAGGTGACGAAGCTTGGAGAACTCAGGAGGGACAATGCCTGTTAGGTTCTGCGACTTCAGAGCTCTGCAAAACAGAGCACAACCGGATATGAGGTTAAACCGGATACAGAATTTCGATTTACCCACAGTTAACCATAAATAATCTACAGTTGGTTTAACAACTGATAATGAGAAGCTCTTTTTTTAAGTTGGGGCAGAAAATAAATTTCCTCCAAAACTTTTTTGGGGCAAACCTTTTTACATATAAAACCTTAGGTTAAAATAAAAAATGTGTTATAAATTATTTTTATATTTATTATTTAATATTTTGGAGTGTTTTCTATTTTTTTTTTTAAATCATGATAGATATATGGTTTACAACATCTAATTAAAAACGCAGCAATTGCTTTCATCTACCTAAACAATCAGGACAGATTAAATTTTAGTTTCATTTCAACAGAAAGACAAAATCGCATTCTGACTACTCTCGTCGATCGCAGATACTCTTCTGACTAAATGTATTTTGTAAAACATTACAATAATGTTTTTACTTATTAGTAATGTTAGTTTTATAAGCTAGTAGTATCAATTAAAGACATGTTTAACAAGATTCCTGAAGCGACAAATAAAAAATTAATCACAATTACTTTTTTTTTGTCAGCTAATCACAATTACTTTTGGAGGTGAGTTCATTGAATTGTTGGAATGTCTTGTCTTTGTCGATTTATTAAGTCCACGCAAATCTCTAGTTACGATAAAAACAGAGTCCAAAGTAAACGCGTTATTCTATTTTGAATCTTAGCCTATATAGTCAACGGATCAGTCAACGATCAGCTGCCATGTACAGCTTGGCAAATAAACTTGTCGTTACAAAGAGACAAACCAAACCAATAAGCTTTCTAATAATAAATCTTCTGTAGTTTCACAACTGTTTGCACATCCACCGAACTCTTATCGATTAGCTCTGTTAATCATCCAAACAACGATACTCCCTCTGTCCCACTTTAAGTGGTGTTTTAGGTTTTTGCACAAATATTAAGAAAATACAAATTTTTATGTATTAGTATTAAATTAAACTAATTCAACCAATAAAAAAAAGATGTAGTATTTTGTAGTTAGTCAAAATTTTCAAACAACAATAAATTGTATCTAGGATAAAGAGAACATCACTTAAAATGGAACAAAAGAAAAACCCTAAAAACCCACTTAAAATGGGACAGAGGGAGTATGATTTTAATCCTGTTTTCTTACTAAAACTTAGACTTTAATTTAGTAAGCTGGTAGATACTTAGCGGCTGTCACTAAAGCGCGTGCGTCGTTGTAGTTAATGAAAACATAATTAAATTTACGACCTACTCGACTCACCAAGAAAGTAATTAGTGCGTTTTGGGACCATAAACATTTTCACTGGTCTTGTTCGCTTTTGTTTTCCTTATTTTTTGCTTTAAAAAGTAAAAAACAAAAAAAATTGTACTGATGCAATTCCTAAACACTATTCCATGAGAAAGTAATTTTAACCGTGGAATATTCATTCTCCCTTTGTTTAATTACTGATGACCAATACCAAAGTACAGGACTAAAATATATTTGTAAATTCCAAAAATGGGTAAAAAATATAAGAAGATAAGGGGAGGATGAGGAGGAAGAAGAAGAGGCCTTACATTCTGATGACATGGCAAGATGAGTTCAGAGGAAGAAAGGAGCAATCGCAAGTGATATTACTCTCAAACTCTTTGGATGTGTATGTGGTAACAAGCCAATTGCCTTGACCACTACATGGATCTTTGTTGAAGTCCCAGTCTTTCTTCCCTAGCTTCTTCCCTATCTCCTTTAGTGCTCTCACTTCCCATTTTCAATTTACAAAAAAAAAAAAAAAATTATATGTGTTTAGTTTTAAAATTTCAAGAAATATCAAGAAGGTGATAGAGACAAAGTAATAATCTCAGTTGGAAACTATTAAAGAGATGAAAGAAGAGAAGCTTTGAAGTGTTCTAAGATTACCTTCAGCCTCGTGGAGTTTATTGTTGTCAGAAAATCCAAGACGCCCATGGAAAATCAGTGTGAAGAGGAGGATGATGAAATATTGGCTAAGCCAAGAACTCATCTTTTCAAATTGAAAAAGAATGAATAAAATATTGTATCACTTCTCGGATAAAGCGTGTAAGAGATATGGAGAGAAAGACATATGGTGAATTAGGAAGTAGGTAATGGTAACGAGAGCTTATGGGCCAACTTCAGTCGTCGAGATTTAAATACAGATGCTGAACTTTGTGATGTCTATTTTATATCAGCTTATTTAATAATTTAACAAAATGTTGACCAAATAATTAGAAAATATATCGGCTTATTAATTAGTATATACTACTAAATTAGGAGTAACAATGGTACAAATTATTATGGAATATACCAGCTTACTAAATAGTATATACTACTAAATCAGGAATACTAATGGTACAAATTATTATGGAATTTATACTTCACCTTAATTTTGAAAAGAATAATCAAGTAACTAAACAAGACAAATCTGTTTTTTCACATAACAAACCATGGAATGTATATAAATTTACAAAAACAATTGTTGAAATCTTGATGTAAAGAGAAATAAAAAAAGAAAAAATAAAGAAAATAAATAAAAAATATATCTTGATGTAAAAATAAAAATAACAGGTGTATATATTTAGATTTAAATATTTATATATATTATATGAAAAAAATAAATAACATTAAAGCTCTACTTTGGTCAACTTATGAACATGACTTACAGTGTTTTAAGCTTCTTCAGCTGTCCAATATACTTTGGAATTGCCCAATTTAAATTACATTTTCTCAAATTACATTTTCTCAATCACAACTCACCAAATGATCAATATTTGATGAGGAAACCATTTCAAAAGAAGTTGGTTTCGTCAATGGGATTACAGGTCGGTCAAGCTGGTTAAGGTTGAAACACTAGAAGGTGTCGGACCATCCAAACTTGAACCATGCAACTGCCTGCAAAAGAAAAACTTGTTTGGTTTCGTATGTCGTTTCTTGAGGACATGCGAATGCTTATGGAGAAAGAAATAAACTCTTACAGTTTTATTATACTTATCCAATTGCCAATGAAATCTGGGATCGGCCAGTGAAGTTATTATCACTTATCCTCATATGATCGCACAAGTACATTATAGTTAGAGATTATCCAACAATACAAAGTTATATGTTTTTAACTCACAGTGTCTTGACAGATTCCAGTTATTCAATAAATGGAAAGGAGACAATCCTCCCATCAATCACGATCCACCAAAGAAAACTATGATGATGAATATTCTACGAGGAAATCAATTTGAAAAGAAGTTTAAAAAAATAACAAACCATGAATGTAAATAATTTTACAAAACAATTGTTGAAATCGTAATGTTATGAGAAATAAAAAAAAAATAAAGAAAATAGAAGGGAAAAAAAGAAGAAATCTTGATGTAGAGAGAAAAATAACAGGTGTATATATCTAGATTTGAATATTTATTTATATATTGTACTAGATGATTTTCTGTGTTCATGCACATGCACATGTATAGATATTTACAAAATAATTAAATAATAATAATTTGTAAAACAATTGTTTTCGTCTGATAAATAAATAAAGTTGTATTAAGTATCATTATGTTTCCACCTTATTCTTTTTTTTTTGTAACAGTTTCCATCTTATTCAATATATTATTTTAAGTACAATATTTTGTATTAGTTCAACTATTTATTTTGGTATATTGAGTTGCATTTATTCTTTTAAATTGAGCAACGATTTTTGTTTGTTTGCTTTAATTAGGTTAAAGCTGAATTATTATTTTCCTAACTTCAGTTATTTCAGTTCGTCCTCTTATATTTATACATATTTTTGTAAAAAATAATATATTTGATATATGCTATTTCAGAAAATATAGAAAACTAAAGTTTCCAGTCTGAGTTGCATTAAAAATTTTAGCTTGTAATATTTTAAAATTTGATATATGTTGTTTTGATAAAATTAAAAAGATTGAAATGTTGAGGAATTCGTAAGATAATTACACCAAAAACTCGTAAGTTTTATCCTCGTTAATTTGATTATATTCAATTAGGATAAAACAACACTAGTAAGTTCAATTTTTAATCTTATACTGTTTGAATTGTTTGTTCGATTCTAAGTAATGATATGAGAACATTTTTAAAATATGGTATTATGTGATCAATTTTGTTATTAAAAATTATAATCGTTTAGTCAAATAGGCTAATAACATATAAGTGTATTTATGTAATTAGCTTTTCTAAGAACTGAACTTCTCAAATAATATTATAGAGATGAGAAAATAGCAAATACTATAACTATGAAATCCTATTCTTTCTATATGTTTAGTTATTAACATCTTTTTCTCAATACTATTTTTTTACTGGTTTCACCGATGATCAAAACCAACCCAAAAATATATGTGAATTTCAAAGAACAATTGTATAAATCTCGGATCCTTGTTGAAAATGGAGAAATTGTCACACCATATACAAATAATTTGTTAACTCACCCTATTGCATGTCGGTTGTTTCATCGTATTTATGACAGTCGTTGAGATGATTTTTCAAACTTCCATGATTATTGATGCTACTGGTCTGCTTATATTAGTCCACAGGCACGTGTTACTAAGTTATGGATGTTGTGTACCCAACTACCCATTCCTTTGTGTTTCCCTTGCTAGAGAGGAGTAACAGAGTACTGTTAAATATTCATCGCCCACAGGCCCTAGTTTTCTTTCAGCTGTAGATTTTTTCCTTTTCTTTGTCACGTGTTTTAATTGTTTTCATTAACAACTTATTAAAAACGCAAAGCAAGACCAGCAAGAAAGAATTATAGTGATAATAAAAAGAATTAATTTATTTATTCGCATTTTACACTAAGTGGAAAAATCCTGCTTTCTGCCCAAGTTTAGTATATGTTTTTGTTTAAAGGTTTGTTCAATCGCTGAAAGATATGCATGTTTCTTTTGTTTTAGAAATTCAAACCCTATACAGAGTGGTTTTTGTATGTTTAATAGATGCATCTAACAATTTCTAAAATGTTTAGCCGGCAAACAATAGAAAGTGGGGTTCCAGTTTTATATACGGGATACCTTTCTCCTGGTCCCGGGTGATTACAATATTATTTGCAGCGGATAACTGCGTCTCATCTTGATTTTGGTTTCAAAAGAGCAAATACTCATGGCATTATTGGCGTAGCTTTAGCTTTTCACTTTGACAGGTGGCCAATCACACTTGTATGCAAAGAGAGAGGTATTCACAAACATATAAAGACTATGCAAAGGACAAAAAGAAAAAGTTTTAAAGTACTTTATTGCCTTTTTTTGTTTGTTATATATTGTTGAGTTGTGGAACAACTGGAAGATTAAGACTGATATCTAGAGAAAACCCGAAACTTGTCCAAGGTTTTTATGATCTGGTATATGTGAAAAATATGATAAATTTAGAAGAAGTGATGCGTATACAGACGCACAGTTTCATCTCGTTTTCTCCCTCGAAAATGTCAACGCCTAGGCTCCATACAGTTTTAACTTCCCATTAATCGCTGATTCATAAAAGGTCCAATTGTTTCATATGCTTTGGTGAAACGATAAATTAAAGTACCAAAATGAGACTCGTAGTGGTAGGTACATTGCCAAAACCTTTTATTTTCAACTGTTATTGTAGATAAAGTATCCATTAACAACATAATGAAGAAGATTCATAGTATCCTGTGTTATTTGTATGCATATATATATATATATATATTGTTAATGATCATGTTCTGTGATCTTGTGTTTGTATGGCGTTCACTTAACGTGGCTTCCGATGCGTACAACGATGCCATCAATGTCTCGAACGTATCCAACCTTCTGGCCCCATTCCTTGTTCTCCGGCTCGCTCACTGCCACCGCACCGTTCTCCACAGCCCTCTACACAATGCAATATCTCACTCATATCAACACAAATCGAAGATGTCGGTCACAAACATTGTATATAGATATGGAAACGAGTACATAATTATTATTTTTTAAATAAAAGACGAGTATGTAATTGAGTAACAACTAACAACCTTGAAGGCCGCATCAACATCAGGGTAACAGAAGCAGACTTCGAGGGGTGCTCTCTCACGAGCTGAAAGCGTGGACTGAACTTTACCGGTTAGGTCATCCGTCTCATGCTGGTGAAGCGGCGTGAATGCTATCGTTGTTTGCCCGCTCTCTAGCTCCCCCCACCTGTATATGTATAGCCAGAAGCAAGATTATATATCGTGGCCCAAAGATAAAATATCAAGATTGTAACCATAACTACACACATGATAAGATATAGATTCGTACAAGAAAACGTAACAGAATACAAATATACAAACCTGTGGGATTCGTCAAGACGACGAACGTCGTAACCAAAGGCTCTCGAGTAGAATTCTACGGATTTTGCAACGTCCCTAACGTACACAACCGTGTAAGCATACGCTGGTTTTATGATATTCGACGCCATTTCTTTTTTTCAATCCTTCCTGATTCTCCGACTCAGTTAATCATCATTTAAAGCCTCATCAGGTCTATTGCAAGTACATAAGATCTCTCTTTACGGTGAGCTCAACACGTGGGCAGACTTCGTGTCTAGTCTCTTTGCTGCCACGCGAGCAATTTGTCCGTTTTATAGTTGGGCCCTATGATTACAAATGGGCTTCTCTTAGCCTTAGTATCAGCGGAAGTGACGTGGCGTTTTCAATTTAGTCGGAATCCTATCTTTAATTAAGGAAACAATTTTCCACCGTCGATTTGTTATAAAGTTTTTACGCGGATCACAATCTTTAACCATTGAATTAAATTGAACAGCTACGATCTGTGCCTTCTTTATATATATATATATCGATTTTTTTTTTCTTTCTCACCATCGTAGCTGAAAGCGAATTTACTTTCTTTTTTCTTAAATACTTGTGAGAAGATGTCATGAAGAGGAAAAAGAGGAAAAGGATTGGGAAAGGGAGGAGCGAAGAGGCACATGAAGGTACTTAGGGATAACATTCAAGGTATCACCAAGTCTGCCATACGTCGTCTTGCTCGTTGAGGTGGTGTCAAGCGTATTAGCGGTCTGATCTACGAAGAGACAAGAAGAGTCCTCAAGATTTTTCTCGAGAATGTCATCCGCGACGCTGTCACCTATACCGAGCATGCCCGGAGGAAGACTGTGACCACCATGGATGTCGTCTATGCTTTGAAGAGGCAAGGCCGTACTCTCAACGGTTTCGGAGGTTAATCGACGGAGATGGATTTAGGGCTTGGAAAGATTGGGGATCTGAAAGTTGGTAAATTTCTTGTTTCTGATTAGCCTGAGTAAATCCATGACTGTTATATCGTTTTCTGCTGTGTTTGTTAGCCCATATTATGTTAAAGAATCTTATCAAAACTTATGCTGAGAATTTCTAATTAGAAAGTTTTGATTGAGATTCGTCTAGTATGAGAATCCCAATCTGCAGGCGTTCAACAAACCTGGAAATTAGTTGTGTTCTATGTATATATTTATTTTTGATATTCCTCCATATTATAAAGATTACATAGAGTAAAGAAATAAAACATTTAAGGTTGGTTGAAACGTTGATGTCTATTTCGGGTTTAGTTCTGGAACAAAATCAATATTTCCACATACGAAACTGAGAACCAAGTTAGAATGTCTTTTTTATCAAACCAAAAATGATGGTTAAGAAAAATAAAATAAGCAACGACGGCTGAGCTAAGAAACAAAGTGAATTTTCAGCTAAAACTAAGAGTGTACAAGTAAAATAATGCTCTACTTTGATTCTTCTTACTTCGTCTTTTGCTTAGCGGATGGAGTGCGAGTTGAGTAACGGTAGCCACTTGTCAACCTTCCTACAAACTTGAGAACTTCATCTATCAAGATCACCGGAAGCGACACAGCCAACACAAGCAGCCACTCGTTCATACTCAGCGGCACTATCCCAAACATCTGAGCCAAGAATGGCACATACAGTATCAAAAAGTGTAGCCTGAATGAGACGGCCATTTCCAGGAGCAGACACGGGTTCACCCACGGTGGCATCGTCTCAAGGCTGCCGTCCTCTGAGAGTGCCTTCAGGGAGTTGAACATTTCAATGGCCACCAACACCGAGAGGGAGAGTGGCGATGTTTTGATTTTCCCCTGATGGAAATACTCGCACGGGTTTGTGTCGAACGAGAATGTCTGGGAGCCAGCTGTGAAAGGAGATACTTTGAAGCCTTCCCATGAAGAGCACTCCCCCCAATGAGATAGCTGTGAATAGCTCAGTAGACTATGACCGTCTTGGCTCAAGTCTATGCCCATGAATCTGCTATGTGTGTACATATGATGAATACTCCCACCGTTGCTACTCCCACATACATACCAATCACCTGTATGTAGATTATCCATTATCAGTCTAGAGTTAGAAAAATCCCCAGAAGATGAACAAGTTAAGAGTAAAAAAGGGTCATTGTATACCATATATCGGAAGAAGATCCAGGGAGTGATAAGCGAGTCATCGCTTCTGCGAGGAGGCTTCTTCATAATATCCTTGTCAGGGGGATTGAATTCCAAAGCCGTAGCTGGAGGACTGACTGTTACGAGATTCACCCACAGAAGCTGAACTGGGATCATGCCTTCTGGGATTCCAAGAGCAGCTGTCAAGAATATCGATGCAACCTCACCGATGTTGGAAGAGAACATGTATCTTTTTATTCATCATATTCAGATTAATTTGATCAATATATGTTATAACGAAGAAGTGTGTGTATATCTACAAATATAACAATAAAATACTCACTTGATGAAAGCCTTCATGTTGTTATGATGGACCTCCCTTCACTAACAGCTGCAACGATAGTGCTGAAATTATCATCGACTAACACCATGTCAGATGCCTCCTTTTCTACTTGCAAACATAAGCCCAGAGCTTCAGAAAGCTGATAGATCCATAATCATCCTGTTGTTGCACATGAGAGAGAAGAGAGACAATACCTCTGTGCCGGCAATGCCCATATCAACACCAATATCAGCCAACTTCAGTGCAGGAGCATCATTTACTCCATCTCCAGTCATGGCAACCACTTCCCTATCTTCTTTGAGTAACCTAACAATCTCTTGTTTGTGCTTTGGTTCAGCCCTCGAAAACAGAAGCCCTCCAGTCTGTCTTAGATGATTTTTCTGATCTTGAACATCCATAAATTCTTTTCCAATCAAGCTTCTTGAAGAGATATCTTCGTCTACTTCAAATACTTCAATTTCACGGCAGATTGCTTCCGCGGGTGCTCTTGTTGTCTCTGGTAATGACCATGACTCAGATACCTGCTATTCTGCAATTTGCAATGGCTTGACGCACCTCTTTCCTCGGAGGATCCTTCAAACATTGAAAAGTTAGAGCATCAATAATCACCAAAGAAGAACAAGAATGAATCTAAAAATATAGTGGTGACCGCATCTCACCCTTAAACCAAAAAATCCAACAAATGTTAGATTGGACTCAAAAGAAGAATAGTTAGATGGGTTGAGAAGTTGCGGGTGAGCAGGATGGTCTTCGCTGCCATCATAAGTAGCAAAATCCGATGGAACATCCGAGAACACAAATCTGAGACATCTTAATGCATTCATGGACATATCATGCAAGCTCTGTAAAATAAGATCTCTTGAGCATTGGTCAAGTTTTGGAATAGAACCATCAAGTAACTGGATATGTGTACTCATTTCCAATACATTTTCAACCGCACCCTGAAAAATTTCATAATATGGTCTCTTAGGTGATGAAGAAAAGAGGGGACACAGGTTTTTTGCAACTAATTACATGCGTAAAAAGAACAAGCCACATGATCATATATAAAAAAGTTATCCGAAAATATTAAGCTAAATGAAAAAATACATTGACAAGTAGAAGTTTCTTGCCTGAGCTGGAATCAACCATAACTCCCATTGATTTCCGGTCTCGGTTGAACTCAAGAGTGGCAATCGTTGCTCTATTTCACTCCATCGCCGACAACAACTTTCGATGATGATATTAAAGGTATAATACATAAGTTTATTGCATCTGTAAAACTGTGGAAAACATGAGAAATAGATATAATTAAGAAAGCATACATAAGACATCGCCATCAGCCAAAGTCGAAGCTTTAGTCGATCCTTCGGAAAATCCTATTTTCTCAACCAAAACCTGTTCAAGGAAACAAATACCAATATTTAGTTAAGAAAAGTTGCAAGATAGTATAATAGACCGCTTTACCTTCAAAGTTGCCTCAGTAGGCATGCCCCTAGTAACAAACTGATTGTCAGATTGCTCGACATTAGCAATGTTGCAAATGGTAGCAATTTTCGCAATCATCTGAAGATTTGCGTCCATTCGACCTGCTGGCAAATCTTCAATCTTTCCATCTCATGGATCAACTGAAGTCCCCTTAACATTGAAAGATCTAAGCGTTCCAATTCTAGAACCCATAGCAACAAGTTTTGAAACAGCCATCTGATTGGTTGTCAGAGTTCCATTTTTGTCAGAACATATAACAGTTTTGCATCCAAGAGTCTCCAAACTGGGCAACTTCCTAACCAGAACATTCTTCCGAGCCATCTTCCGTGTCCCAAGAGCCAAACATGTGGTAATTACTGCTGGCAGACCTTCAGGAATTGTTGCAACCGCCAAAGCTACAACAATCTCAAAGTAGTATGTGCACTTCTCGAAGGAGAACTTGAAGTTACTGGGCCAGCCATCAACATACTCCCAGGAGAGAAAGTACTTGACATTGATGAGCCACACTAATGCACATATTAAACCAATGATCATAGTCAGAGGTTCTCCGAATTCGTTAAGCTTCTTCTTCATAGGAGTATCTTCTTCATGTTGTGCAGCTTCCTGAATCTGTGAGTGTACCCTTCCAATCTCAGTACTCATCCTAGTGTTTGTAACTAAGCATATACAATTCCCATTCACAGCGGTGGTTCCTGCAAACACCATACATTTCTTTCCTTGAATATCAGCATTCTCCTCCACAGGCTTAGTGGTCTTGCTCACTCTCTCCAGTCAACAAACCCTGCTTGACTCTCAAGGTCGAGCTTATCAAAACCACCACACGCATATCAGCAGGGACCTTATCACCAACCCTGAGCTCCACAATATCACCAGGAACAAGCTCCTTCGCAGGCAAACTAGACACTTTATTCCCATCGCGGATAACAGTAGCGTGCTGAGACTGAATCTCCTTCAAAGCTTCCAACGCCTTCTCGGCATTAGTTCTTGCCAGATCCCAACAATGAAATTAACAATCAAGGTCAAGAAAATCATAAGCGCCTCCACAAACGCAGTGATCCCCATCTCGCCTCCTTCTTCCCCATCAACAAAGGCTAATACAAAGGAGAAAATAGCAGCCGCCAAAAGAATATGAACCAATGTATCATTGAACTGCTCTAAAATCAATTTGAAAATAGATGTCCCCTCAGGCTGATCTAGCTCGTTTAAACCGTAGAGCTGATGCCGGTTCAACACCCCCCAGCAGTTAAGCCTCTCTCGTGACTAACACCGAAGTTCTCTTCGCATTAACCAACGTCTTTAGCCCAAGCAGGAAATGTGTCAGATTTTAAGGATGTAGATGGCAAGCCTTCCTTCTTCCTGAGATCTTCCGATCCTTTCCCCATGAATCCGCAGCAGAGATAACAGATTCGTTGATTGTCTCACGGAGAGTCACCAAAGCTTATGTTTCGACTGTTACAAATTTTCTTTTTATATGAGAAGCGATATACATGATAAATCCTATGATTGCTGAGAAGATTTTGTCAAAGGAAAAGAAAAAAGGAAATTAAATATCTAAATGAAACGTCATCGTCATCATCTCACACAAATTATGAAGGAAGAATCGATCGATAATCAGTTATATTCACCTGACTATAATTCAAACACGAGCATAATTTTAAATCTGAGTCAAGGAGGAGATTACATGGTACTAGAACAGCGCAATCAGTCGATGAGAAAAAGTTGAAGATGGTAAACTGAGAGAACAAAGCTTCCCGCTGCAAGCAATCACACACTTGGGGGGACATCTCTTCGAGAATAATACAAATCTCCTTATAAAGAGAACTCTTTGACTTAAACAGAAGCTTTTTGAAGCCTAAATTATCTATTTTGTATCTTCTTGGGCCTACAACAAATGTGACTATAATATATAATGTCCCACGAATTTGACGACATAACACGTTTAGAAATGAATTTGGTAATTTTTTTTTGAATTTTCTAATTTAAGAGTGAGTTTAGTTCTTATGTCATAACAATAAAAATGATTTTTTTATAAAGAAAAGAGTGAGTTTAGTTTTTATGTCACAAATTTTATGTGCTGAAAGAGAACATTTTGTACTTTATATTTCTCCAAAATTTGATACTACCGATATTCAAAATTCTAAGGGCATGATTAATGCAGATCTCTTAGAGACGGTCTTTTAGCAAAAATGAGAGACAGTCTCTTATTTTCGCTAAGAGACTCTCTATAAGAGATCTGCAATAATCATGGCCTAAAGTATATGTTTCTGAAGATTTAAAAAGATAAAACTTCAAGTATTGAGAAAAGGCAGTTTACAAAAAAAAAAAAAGAATGTTGAGAAAGAGATACTGTAATTAAAGACCATTTTGTGCTTATTTCATTACTGTATGTTCTTTTTAGTCGTGAATAGCATGACAGATAAAAGAAGGTCAAAATTTTCTACGACTCAGCTAAAGGAATGAACGTATAATGTCTGAGATTGGGGAAAAAAAAGTTGAACGTATGTTGTTTTGCGTTGCATTTATTCCGTATGCAATTTTTAGATAAAAATATTATTACATATATTCATACATCGTCCATATCATCCGTTCCAAAACACGATCGGATCAAACAAGCCGACGCCGTTACCATAACCGCTGCGAAAATAGGAGGCATGAACAAATCGAAACGCGATCTCTTCACCATGTGAGACGGCACGCACACACTATCCCCTGGAAAATCCATCGGAATCTTCACGAACCCATCTCCTCTGCCGCACGAAGACGACACCGTAGACACAAACGCCAGCTCCGGAGCGAAAGAAGCAACGGCTACAGTGATCATGAGGAGCACCGTCCACGTTGTAGCTTGAAGGATGACCGGCCAACGCGCCGAGACTCTCCTGATAAACGGTTCCATTAGCAACGGAATACGGTGATACATTCCAATGATCAGGACTCAAGATAGCTTTGATTGTTAAGCTCTCTCCTCTTTGATATGTTCTGGTGTGGAGAGAATAGGTTAAACTAACTGCACTTCTTGTCTAAAAAAAACATTTAGTTATTGAATTACGTGCTTGCCCATTCTCTTTGAACTCGTCTCTTATTTTACCCTTCCTTTGCGGGTCTTCTTCTCATTCCTTCCCCTTTCAGACTTCCACGTTTTATGTCTACCTCAACAGAAACATAATTTTGTCTTTTTAAAAATAAAATATTACCACTACCAGGTTGGGTTTTTTTTTTAGTTCGGACGTCATACAACAATTTTCACACATATTATTCTGAATTTCTTAAGCAACTATAATCTGTAATCAATTATGCTCTTTCCTACATAATTCATATACATATCATGTGTTGATCTCCTGATCGGCATTTGCCTTATTTGGATTATAGAAGACTGAGGGTTGTTGGGATTGGGTGAGAAGAAATTTAAAAATGATAATGACAGTTTTATAGGCTTTTTGTGGACTTCTCACTTCTCACCAAAACTCTTTCATTAGAGTTAAATACGTGGGTTCACCTAGATCTGATGCTTATGCACAGAGTGTGACAAGATGATTACGATACGTGAAACTGGAAGGATCAAATAGAACTCTGTTCGTATTGAGAATGATAGAAAGCAATAGCAGTAGAAAGCTCACTGGCGAAGAAGCCCACTGGGCCTGAAAGAAAGCTCAAAACGCAACGTTCTTCGTTTTATTCTTTTCCGCTTGCTCTAGTAGTATATAAAAAGTAAAGAAAAACCCTAGCTCTACTTCTCTTCTCCGTCACTGCCTCTCGAGCGAACTGCCTTACCAATCTAAGGTACGACAGTCTCCACTCTCTTAGCTCCCTCGTCAAAATTGGTTTGGCATATCAGGTCTTGCTGGGTAGCTTTACAGTGGTGAACTTAGGAACGCTTGATTTTGCTATTAGAGAGTTAGTCATTCTCAGAGCTATTCGGATTGAAATGAGTTTTTTTTAATGCGAATTAATGTGCGTTTTGTTTCATTAACGACTTAATATCATTCCTTCTTTGAGTTTTTGTTTTAACTCAGAGCTATTGCTGCCTTTGTGATTTTAGTTAATTAGCAGAGGTTTTTGAGCTTTAGGAGAAAATGGTGAGAATCAGTGTACTCAACGATGCTCTCAAGAGCATGTACAATGCCGAGAAACGTGGCAAGAGGCAGGTCATGATCAGGCCCTCTTCCAAAGTCATCATCAAGTTTCTCATCGTTATGCAGAAGCACGGTAAAGCTTTTTTTTTTCCCACCATTTTGATTAGTATACATTCCCCAATGTTCTTGGGAGTTTCGTTCCTTGGGGCTAAATCACTGAAATGCAGGTTACATCGGTGAGTTTGAGTATGTGGATGACCACCGATCTGGCAAGATCGTTGTCGAATTGAACGGAAGGTTGAACAAGTGTGGTGTTATCAGCCCTCGTTTTGATGTTGGTGTCAAGGAGATTGAAGGTTGGACTGCCCGTCTGCTTCCTTCCAGACAGGTTCGGTCTTCTTTTATATTCTTCTCTAGCTACCATGTCATGTAATCACTCTATTATGCCAATTTAACTATATAAAAACTAGCTTGGGAAATAGAGATCACTTTGTAAGTTATCTCAAGTTTTTGAGGAGTATTATTGAACGCTGTTAATGGATTGAAACCTACTGGAATGTGCAGTTTGGATACATCGTGTTGACTACTTCTGCTGGCATTATGGACCATGAAGAAGCTAGGAGAAAGAATGTCGGAGGCAAGGTTCTCGGCTTCTTCTATTGAAAAGCTTTTATGGAGAAAGAGAGTCTCTTCTTTCATTCAAGTTATTTTTCAACTTTTGCCATCCTTTTTCTTTGAGACTTCCCTCCTTTGTTTTTGTTTCGAATTTTGTGGTAACTTCTGTTGGATAGTTCTTAAAGTACTCTTTTTTTGGTCTCGTGTTCTTGAACGATTCATATCAAAAATTTATAATATGCAGACCCTAAGACATTGTTTCTATGTTTGTAATCTCTCTTCTAATAATAAAACCAGCAAGTTAATAAATACCCAACTTTCATTACTATTTTTATTACACTAACTGGTTGAATACATCCGATGGATACGATCATGCAGATACAGAATTTATTAATTCGTCACATGAAGAAACCCTTTATATTTCAACTGAAGAGGAAATTTAATACCATTTTGCGGAAAAGTAGATGTGTATATAATAAGAGACACAATAGCACATCACTGTCGTTCTCGTCAACAAAACCTCGAAAAAAAAACTCTTGAAGAACAGCAATAAACAAGAACCAACTGCCAAAGGTTAAATTGTTGCCCAATTTTCTAATTCTGTTTTCTCCCTTAAAAAGGAGCCAAGCTTCTTAGAAAATGGTTTTCGGATCCAGCCTTATCTCCATCGCGCGTCTCATCTCATGCCCCGCGCGCCGGAAGCTCGGAAGTAGCTTCATGTATATGTAAGAGATCAGAGAGAGAGGGAGGGAGGGAAAGGTTAGATGAGCATCATCCATTGAAGGCCTTTACGACCTCAAAAGAGAAGCCAAATGAGAGAGACGTTTCTTTTAGTGTTTATAGACCAAAAAAGTGGGTCGTTGTGGAGAGTATCTTCGGAAGCATATGCTTCAAACCATTAACTTAGCTGACCTGAGACCCCATTATTACTACTTTTCACTTTTGTTGATTTGTTTTTAAAAAAAATTGATTTATTATTGGCGTGTGAGAGTAACATGGGCTGCTCGCCACGAAAGTAGAAACAAAAGTGAGGTCCTCTTTGCCAAGCTAGTTGCTTCTTATTGGACTCCCTTCGCATTGTTTGATAGGTCATTTTTACGAGGTTACCAAAACTGGTTCACTTTTTATTTTATAAGTTAAAATTTACTTTGGGAGTTTAGGTTATGTTGGTAGGTTCTCCACCAAACACAATGTTCCCATTTATGAATTCTCCCTCGTTCTTTTTCTATAATCAGTAGTCAACAAGTTGCTTTCCACTGATATCTAGAATTCATATTTGCAAACTGTTGATCCTTGCGGCTGATGGTAACACAAGTTTAGTTGGACAAGTAAGTACATAACTTGTTTTTATTTTTTGTAATGTGAAGGTAAACGCAAACAATCCAAACTTTGGATTTGTTTTCGGTTCGCATATCGCTCCTCAATGAATCTTCACTGGAAACAGATTCTAAAACTTATTTCAAACATAAACAGAAGGACTGTACTAAGGCACTTTTGCGACATGTGATAAATGAAATGTATTTGTTAACTAGATATGTAGTATTCAAATGTACAATCAAAGTGGCTGTAGTTTAGTGGTAAGAATTCCACGTTGTGGCCGTGGAGACCTGGGCTCGAATCCCAGCAGCCACATAATATTTTTTTTTTTGTTTTACTCCCATGAGCCTGTAATTGGTATTCGGCTAAAAGTTACTGGCTCTTGTGGGCCTAAAATTTTTACTGGACAGTTATTCCTTTCGGAGGGAGAGTGTTACTGACAGCCAGGAGGAATATGTAATTTTGACTTTTGTTCTAATAATTAACTAAATAAATAGATTTTTTAATTAAAAAAATCGCTGCCAGAAAATAATGGATTGTATGTTATTTTGTTGCCAACGATTTTATCTTTAAACTAATCCGTCATGTTGCTCGTTTGGATTATATAAAAAAAATCCATTGTTTACTGAGTTGTTGCCAATTGTATTATTAGTTTTTTTATCACTATCTTATCAGATATAAATCCGTTAAAATATATAGATAATATACAACCACGTCAGCAGATTAAAAGAATTATATCATCAATTATTACTTTAAATAAACCACGTTAAGATTCCTTCCTTTCACCCTTAATCCTATTCAAAGATAAGATAAAAACGTAAAAAAGGGAAAACATTATATCAAGATTACCAAATTACGGTGAACACAGGGAATATTTATTACAAAAATTAAGGGATTCGATTCGTCCAGTAATATAGCAGTTTTCAGTACAATTATTTAATAGCATTAAACTTTTATTCAAATAAAATGAAGAACGTGATGGATTCCATTAATTTTTTTTTTTTTTAAAACTGAATTATCAGCGAAAAGCATCTTTATTCGGTAGAGTCAATATCGATATTTACAAAAATTATGGAAACAGATAATCATTAAGATCGTGACCATAAAGAAATGGATTAAAATTCAGATCAAAACATTAGATACAATAGTTATCGTAATCTCTTCGTAACGGATTAACCCTCCTCCTCCTCCTCCTCCTCTGGTATATAAACGCCTCACGTCTCATTCACAACTCACATATCAAAACAGACACTCTTTACTTTACTACTTTCTTCTATACATCGCTGATCTTTTTAGAGAGAAACTGAAACGAAACGAAACGATGGAGTTGGATCTTACACCCAAGCTGCCAAAGCAAGTGTACGGAGGAGACGGAGGATCGTACTTTGCGTGGTGCCCTGAAGAGTTGCCGATGCTGAAAGAGGGTAACATTGGAGCAGCGAAGCTCGCTCTTGAGCAGCACGGTTTCGCCGTTCCTCGCTACTCTGACTCTCCTAAGGTTGCCTATGTTCTTCAAGGTTCGGATTTGATTCTAAAAGTTGTTGACTTTATTCTGATTCATGCGATCTATCGATATGATCGGATCGATCTTTTCTTGTTTCTTCCAAAAAGTTGTTAACTTTATGATCTGATCGGTTTAAAAGTATGATCACGACTAGTGTATGGAAAAAAGTAGTCTTTTTTTTTTGTTAGTGACGTGTAAGTAATCTAAAGTTTGAGACTTTACTTTTTTTCAGGATCTGGAACAGCGGGGATTGTACTCCCTGAGAAGGAGGAGAAGGTGATCGGTATCAAAGAAGGCGACTCTATTGCTCTTCCTTTCGGTGTGGTGACATGGTGGTTCAACAGTGGGGAGACCGAGCTTGTTATCCTCTTCCTTGGTGAGACCCACAAGGCTCACAAGAGAGGGGAGTTCACTGACTTTTTCCTCACCGGCTCTAACGGAATCTTCACCGGTTTCTCTGAGGAGTTTGTTGGCAGAGCGTGGGATCTTGATGAGAGCACCGTGAAGAAGCTTGTTGGTTCTCAAACCGGTAAGGGCATTGTGAAGCTCGATGCTGGTGTCAAGATGCCACAGCCCAAGAAGGAGGACCGTGAAGGGTTTGTGTTGAACTGTTTGGAAGCTCCTCTTGATGTGGACATCAAGGACGGTGGCAGAGTGGTTGTCTTGAACACCAAGAACCTTCCTCTGGTTGGAGAGGTCGGGTTTGGTGCTGATCTTGTTCGGATCGATGCGCATTCCATGTGTTCGCCTGGTTTCTCTTGTGACTCGGCTCTTCAGGTGACTTACATTGTTGCTGGGAGCGGGAGAGTCCAGGTAGTTGGTGCTGATGGGAAGAGAGTTCTTGAGACTCATATCAAGGCTGGTTCTCTCTTTATTGTTCCTAGGTTCTTTGTGGTTTCGAAGATTGCTGATCCTGAGGGCATGTCTTGGTTCTCCATTGTGACTACTCCCGAGTAAGAATCCTAATTCGTTTCTATGTTTTTCTCTTGAGAGAGTCTTTCAAATGAAAGAAACTAAATGTTGTGTGTGTTGTGTGTTTGTAGTCCGATCTTCACGCATTTGGCTGGGAGGACATCGGTTTGGAAGGCGTTGTCTCCAGAGGTTCTGCAGGCTGCGTTTAAGGTTGATCCTGAGGTGGAGCATTCCTTCCGTTCAAGGAGAACCTCCGACGCCATCTTCTTCCCTCCGTCCAACTGAAAAGAGCGAAGAGAGGAGAACAAGAACCAGCTTTGTCGTTAATCGTTGCTTTTACTTTTTTTTTTTCTTCTCTTTCCTTGTGATCCAAGGAAGTACTTAGCGTTTTCTTCTCTTCTTGTGTTTTATCCTGGACCGGTTCTTGTTCCCTTTATTGAAATAGTAAAGTACTATCTATGGTTTTTTTACATTTGCAAACTATCAACATTAACATTTTATAAATCTTCCGTACTTTCTCGAATACACATTTTTTAACACCAAGCTGGTCGGTCTGCGGCAGGGCATCTCATAGATTATTCGACTCTAAAATATTTATTAAATGTGATTTAACTTAAAGTTAGGGAAAACCATATTAATCTATTTATATATATATACACATATATGTACCCAAATATTTTTTAATAAGTTCTGTTAAATATATGTGTATATATATATATATTTTTTAATAAGTTCTGTTAAATATATGTGTATATATATAATTAATATGGTTTCTTTGTAATTATATATATTCGGATTTTTTGGGTACAAATATTTTTGACTAATTATGTTAGGTAACTACTAAGCAAATATAATATGTTGCAAACTTTAGGAATAAAATTTTAAAATAATTTATGAATGCGTATGACACAATTGTATAGTTATGCAAATTGACATATTTAATAAAAAATATATCCGCCCTTTCGAATGGCGGGTCAGAATCTAGTAATTGTATTAATATAGTTGGACCATACCTATATCAATAGATTATATTGTTGTTTTAATAGAATACTAGATTCTGATCAAAGGGCGGGTATATTATTTGTTTTAATTTTCTTTTTCTGAAGTTTAATCTTTATATTTGTGTTTTTCTTTATAATCATATTTGTGTATAAATATTAATAAAAATTTATTTTATAAAATAATAGTAATTTATAATTGACCCGTCATAAGCTCATTTCTTTGTAATCATTTGTATGTATGTCCGTTTCTTTGTAATCATATTTGTTTATTCTAGATCTTGACCGTGCTTCAAGTGCGGGTATAATTTTGGTTTGTAAGTTTTTGTAATCATATTTGTGTGTAAATATTAATCAAAATCTATCTTATTAAATAATAGCAATTTAAAAGTTGACTCAGCATACACCCGTTTCTTTGTAATCAATATGTATGTATATCCGTTTATTTTCAAAGCACAGATATATTTTTGGTTTGTTTTCTTATGTAGTTTTACGGTATGTTTTTCTGTAAATAGATTACATTTTTCTGTTTTTTCATTTATTTTAAAGAAAATTAGTTTTGATAATTATATTGAATTTGTGATGTTGTATAACACAATTGTGTCATATCTATTTCAAACATTAATTTTTAATTTTATTCCTAAACAGGGATACATTTCAAAAGAAAATAATAATCGAGTATAGTTTCCATTTTGTTGAAAATAATAATCGAGTATAGTTGCAATTTTGTTTAATAATAAATATTATTAGTCTTCTTCTATTAAAATTCAATTAGCCATAAACCTAGATGTAGTTAAGAAAGCAATATAAATTTATATGGCCCATTGCAATCAGACCAAATGTAACAAATAAGTTGGTTTTAAAAACAAAATCGAGCCCCATGGCCCAATTTTAAAATCATAAACCGACAAAAACTCTTTCCTTGTGTTGTCTTTTTGTGTTCGAAGAAAACGTAACTGCTTATTATACAAAGAGAACGTGCTATCTAGGGCTGGAATTATTATCCGAGATCCGGATCCGATCCGAAATCCGATCCGGATCCGCTCCGAAAATAGGATATCCGGGGCGTCCGGATCCGAATCCGGATAGTAAAATGTCGGATCCGCCGAATCCGGATCCGAATCCGGATATCTGGATTTTTAGGTCCGGATATCCGGATCCGGATCCGATGTTTTTTAAATATATTAAATTTAAAATATTATTAATAATTATAGTTCATTTATTAATATTTATACATAAAATTAGTCTTATAATATTATATTTTAATTTTAATAATATTATATGCATAAATATATTTATAAATTTTGTAAAAATATTTAATTTATGTAATATTTATAGATTTTTTTGTATTTTAAAAAATATTTTTATTTTTTTTAATTATTTTGACGGATCCGGATCCGAATCCGGATACCCGCGGATATCATGATATCTAGACGGGTATCCGGTACCCGGATATCCGGAAGACACGGATCCGGATCCGGATCCTAAAATCACGGATCCGACGGATCCGGATCCGGATATCCCGAATATCCCGGATATCCGGATCCGTCCCACCCCTAGTGCTATCCCTTTCTTATTAATGGAGGAACATTTTGAATAAAAAATCTTTAAAGTGTAAATTATTTACAGGGGTGCTATTATAACGTGGCAGCACCATATTCACTCTTAGCCCATATAATTATTTGTCCATGCTTCTCTAGAGAATTTACAAAAAATGCCATTGACAATCCAACCTTATTAATGTCATTGTCCCAATGTTTATCGAAATTATATTAACTTAATTACAAGCGTTTGACACTATACAAAAATACAATGACATTTTACCAAATTACAATACAAACTAAATTACCCGGTCATGGCTCCTTTCACAATAATGAAACAAAATATCTCCACCATACTGACACAATAGTACACGATTCCTGAGTTACCTGCACAATAGTGAAACTGGCAATACTGAAACAAACAATCCATATCATGATTCATATCTATAATTTAAGCACAATAATGCAAGAAAGCAATATGAAGATTCTTAAATATCAATCTATCTATGATCGTAAGGGAGTCCAGTAAATCATTTTTGACAATTAAAATGTAAGTATATATTGCTAAGTTATAGGGGTCTTTCCAGAGATATGCAACACGACAAAGATTCCACAATTTTGTTTGATTGTGTTACTCACGAAGTAGTCATTTTCATTTTTATAAAGACACATACGAAAGTATATATAATATATTCATGTATAACTCAATAACCGGCCATTTTTAACTCAAGAACCGGACATACGGATTGGTGATTAAACCAAATATGATTCAAATGAGTGTAGAATATGGATACTGAGACCATAAAATGTCTCTGTTTCTATCCTAATTACTGGTTGTAATCGGGAATTTAATATTGTTAAATGGCAATAGTTGTTGACGAGTATAATATAGAAAGTCTTGAATATGTTTAAAGAGGTATCTCATCATATATTTTAAATATGGCAAACTTATTTTGGAAATTCCGCCAGTGATTGAGACATTTATTTTGATTTTATATCAAGACAGTATATATGGTGAATTATGATGCAATTTGGTGTAATTAGAGGGTGATTGTGGAATCAAATCACTTCCATGAATTGTGCTAATTTTTGAAAATTTAGCTAAATCAATGCACTGGTGCTCAGCTATATAAGCCAAGCGTTTGTTAGCACAATTCATCAGAAAACTAAACCAGCTCATAATCTTTCGTAGAGTTACATACTATATTTTGTGCTATGGCTGCCATGAACCTAATCTCCGATTTGAGCCTGAGGTTTGTGGAAGTTCAGGATAAGGATTACCTATATTTCATATTAATTGTAACAAAAGTTGTTATAATTGTTTACATGCTTGCTACGCAGGGGTCTCTAATGTGCCATGGTGGTTCATCTCAGCTTTCTGAGCCTACTGACCTAACACCAGCCAAGCGGATTATACCACCAATCATTAATTTGGAGGAGGCTTTCGATCAGAACTCTATTACCAGAATGGCGTGTATTATAAAGGTTAAGAAGGAGAAGATCGAGAAACGTGTCTAGAGTGAGACGTGCAGGAGAAGGACCAACAGAGTATAGAGGCTTATCTCCACAATGTTTCTGTAAGTTTTTATGTTTGGTTTTATTTATGGATTTAAGTTTGTTTTACTGAGAATTTTTGTAAGGTTTATCTGCTTTGTTGTTTGGATTTTATTATTAACTTGAAGCCTCTATTCTTTATCACTTACAATTTCTTGCATCTTATTTTATATTGTTAGAGATTTTAAAATTATTGTGACGCCTCTAGAGTCCAAAAAGACTAAAAGAATATTAGCTAAAGTTTTTTTAAAATTATTAAGTATATTTGATTTGTTGTTCGGATCTATTTTTAAAATCAATTAGTATCCTAAACTAAGTATTTAAATTTGAAATTCAAATTTCAAGAGATGTTATGTTTTCGTTATCAAAGTTGAAATTTTTTTCGTGGATTCAAACATAAGTCTCATATAGACTGGGTTTCCATTATTACATATTAATATCAGTCTAATGTGGACATACTATTTCGATTATAAATCTGAGGTTGAGTAACCTACCTGTATCCATTTTTGCCTGGGAATCATTCAGGCAGAGATCACCAATCCACCACGGCTCTTCCCCGGTGCCATTTGAGGAACACGATGGTTGTAGACGTATCAGAGGATCATCGGGGAAACGGTTTGTTTTTCAGTTAGGTCGTTTGAAAAGAAAAGAGGAATCAGTGGTAGGGACAAATAATAAGAAACGGATATTCTCGGTAGTAAGAAAACGTATTCTCACCTATGTTCTTCTGGTGAAGAGTAAGTTGATTTCGGGTCAAACCCTAATCCCCCTTTTACCCGAGAGAGTCGATTTGTTCAATGTCAAGAAGCCCATTGTGAGAGTTGGATTGTTAACAATTTGTCTATTTCAATATTGGGCTCTACTATCTAACAAATTGTAACCCTTATATGTGATTTAAATAATTTGCTTAATATGTTTAGTAACAAAAAAAGCCCTTCGTATGTAGTTTTTTATTTATTTAACAATTTGTTTATTTCAATTTAGGGGTCTACAGCAACTATAAAATGTTATTAATACTCTCACGACCATATATTATATACAAATATAGATCTAATTGTCTATGATAATTATCTGGTGGATAGGTTGCATGTCCAATTCCTATTTAGTTGTGTGATATAATTTTATAGTGAAAATTATTGTGCTTAATATTTAAATATAATAAATTTTGAATATAAATATGTGTTATATTTATGTATTTTTCCTTCAAAAAAAAAGTTTGGGTCATTGGTCTCATCTTAGCATGTGCAGCCTTTTATCCCCATGTTGTCCAATATTGTGGGAATAGATATCTATGTCATAAAATATAACTGGATCACTATAAACTATAATTTCCGTTTAGAATTGTCTCAACGGTTGGAGTGATATTAAAGTTGCAGTGATGCTAATTACGGAGAGTATGGAGTGCCATATTGCTGAGGTATATTAATATGAAAAAGTACTAGCTTCTTTGATTAACAGAATATGTTTGAGGTTGATGTATTTTAAAATAATTATATATCATGTATACAGTGAGGTACTAACATCCACCATAGTTATACAAACTGGAAAGTGTGACTGCGTATATAATGCGCTGACTTATTATACATACCGGACGTTTTA
Source organism: Brassica juncea (assembly GCA_018703725.1). Taxonomy (NCBI): domain Eukaryota; kingdom Viridiplantae; phylum Streptophyta; class Magnoliopsida; order Brassicales; family Brassicaceae; genus Brassica; species Brassica juncea. The sequence goes on from CM031940.1 coordinate 14,102,293, forward strand.
TATGTTACAATCAGGATTCCACCGAGGCACCGACCCTATATTGAAGTCATAGAAGATGATTTGAAGAAAGCTTTCAGCTTTAATTATCCAGCAAAACGTTTTTTTTGTAGAATAATATATTTTTGTTTCATTTTTATGCTTTTCGCAATGTTTTCTTTCCACACGTTTTAGAAAATTTTGTTTGGATTATATATTATGAGTTACTGGGAAGATAGACTGAAATAAATTGGGGAAAATCAATTATCCAAACATTAAAATACTATGTACGAAGTGTGGAACCTGAACATTGGCAAGTGTTTTTTGCGCTTTGTTCACCACTGTCAACTCCCTGTAGAATGCACTTCTCCTTTGGAAGCTAAGTAGTTTGATGCATATTAGATCATAACTAAAACGAAAAGAAAGAAAATACTTTAGTAAGATATCCTTTGTATATAAAAGAGAGTCTGTAATACAAAGTATATCCTTTGAAACCTATACGTATCCTCATGTGAGTCTTTCATCACGCCCCCTCTTGGTCTGTTAATATCTCTCGGAACTTAAGCTCCTTCTGAAACTCTTCAGATTGCTCTTGCTTTCCCTGTGTAAATAAAATCCACTATCACTACGAATTTAGTGGAATCTGAACTGGATCGACTAAAAATCCACACAAACATGAAATTGAAGATAACAAGATTTAGAAACACTGAGCTGAGACTACATAGCACTCAAACGAACCAACAGACGGTGAAAACATCTCCAGTCTATAAGAAAAGGTAAAAACATCGCTTAGAACCAATAACCAAAAAGATACAGTTTCCGTACCCTATCATCCGTGGAAGAAAGTAAGAATCTTATGGTTAAGAATCACGTAAGTTTGTTTTTTTTACTTAAATTGAAGATGAAACTGAAAGGAATAACGATTGTATGTGTAAGAATCTCAGAAGATTAGAGTTCTAAAAACGAGCAAACTGAAATTTAGCGAAGGGACTCTAACCCTCTTTTTCAAAGTGCTTGATATTGTGGAGATGAGGAATTTTTTTTCTTCCCGACCAACGAGTCGTAGATAAAATTCGGTAACTAATTTCAAAAAACTCATGGACTAGGGCCAATAATTTGTTCTTCTTATCAAGAGCCCATCAACTCTTCTGAACCCATTAAATGTGCTGCAAGTCCTGGTCCATATTTTTAATAGTCGAAAAGGTCCGAGGAAAATATAATGCCCAATTTAAGTCTTTTGGTACGTGAAGATACGTTTACATACCATATACCATATGATTATTTCTGATTCTACACTGCCTATTTTACATATTATTGTGTATTCTTTAAACTATGCTTATATAAATGTAAAGTAGATTTTTTTTTTCTCAAAAATGTAAAGTAGATTAATTTTTTTTTGTGTACACATGTTATTTCCAAAACAATACTATATAATACAACACACCGCTTATTTATATACTATATGTTTTGTTTTGTCGTATAGCTTATGCATCCAAAACTGTATCATAAAATTATAAAAAAATTTAGCAGAAGGAAAATCAATACGATACAAAATAGTTATAATACCTGAAAATGTTAAAAATAACAAACTCCCCCCGCACATAGCGCGGGTCTCATACTAGTTGATTTAATTAAAGTAGATACAGTTACAAAAAAAAATCAGTTGGACATAATCTTTATCAACCGGTGATATTCCTAATTTAATAGTATTAATATTTTTTACTTTTGGTTTACTTGGATTTAAAGTTTAATTTTATTATTCACATTATACATATAAATATTTATGAATCTTTAAGTCTTGATTTACAATTTAGCTAAATCAAATACACCTATCTCTATAATATTATTTGAGAAGTCAGTTTCCTATGTGTCACGCTCACGTTAACTCTCACGATGATTGTTTACATTAATACTCTTAATGAATTAAAAATATTTTATTTAAATATTATTATTGATTTTTATTTAGTTTCCTTTATAAATTTTCCAAATAACATATATAATAAAAAAGGAAACGTTTATAAAGTTAAAAACGAATTTAAAAACAAAATTATATGTATAAATAATAAGATTTCATTAAAAAGGAAAGTTCACAAAATAGTAATATTCCATTTAAAAAAAAAATTTATAATAACATAAATTTATAATAACATAAATTGTAAAAATTTATAATAACATAAATTCCATTTAATAATTTTATTTTCACAGATAATCTTGATATTATAAAAAAATAATAATATTCTTATAAAAAAAAATTTTAAACAGTACAACAATATATTTTCAAAGTAATAGAAATATGTTTTACAGTATATATCTATCTATTGTTTTAGATGATTATATAAAATAATTAAGTAACATAAACTGATATATGTTTAGTTGGCTAAAAATAGTTTATACTTAGTATTATTGAAATGTTATTTTTTCTTATATTTAGTTGATTGTAATATCTTTCATTTACAGCAAAAAATATAATTTAATAAATATTCATAAAATTATTTAGAAATTATAAAAATATTTTAATTATTGTAAATATTGATATGTCTTCACGAGCTTCCAAAAAAGTATCAGTTACTTATGTATGTAACTTCCTATAGATCATCGCTTTATTTTCTAATATCTTTAACAAAATAACATTTAATTTGATATATATTATGAAATACATGCAAATTTAATGTAAAATAAAATTAATTTGACTTGGCTTAATTATAATAAAAATAATTATACTTCTATTTGAATTTAAAGAATACATGTAACTCAATATACTCATAATATGAGTGACTCGACTAATCCAACTTAGATCTAAAATCATAGATTTAACTACAATAAGAAAATATGATTTTGTAATAATATTAATAATAATTTATTTTATAAATATAAATTATAGGAAGACTCAAAACACATTAACAAATAAAAATAAAATATTAACTAACTGTTACAATTTAGTTCTTTTGTAAAATTTATATATATGCATGAGACTTCAGAATAATATCGTTATACTAATTTACGTAATTTGAAATCAAACATTTTAGTTTATTTTTTATTTCATTCTAGCACAATATATCTTAAATTATACATAATCTTCCTAATATATATTTACATATCTAAGAAAACAACCAACCTAAATGCAAATAAGAAAATTAATCAAAATTAATAGATTTAGAATAAAAAATATTATAGTTGAATTCAGATAAATAGATGCAATCCAATATACCCAAATGATAGTTAAATCGACTAGATCTAATCTAACATATGTAAAATCATATATGTAATTAAAGTAATATAATATTATTAGTATATATTATGCATAAAAATTATAAATTAATTTAAAATAAAAATTAAATAGCAATAAATTATTATAATATATGTTTACTTTATAAATATTTATACCTGTGCATGAGCACGGGAAAATCACCTAGTGTTATGTATATACGTATATGTGCACATATGTGTTTGGTTTTGTCAACATACGTATATTAATACATTTTAGTTCTTTTTTTTAACGCTGTGTTTCTTATTGAGCCACAAAGGCAGAAAATTCCAAAGTATTACAAAAAAATAAATCATAAAGCTATACCAGTAGGTATGTCATAGGATAAAATGGATAGACATTAACAAAAAGCTATCCAGAACAAGGAAATATAAACACACTACACACACAACGAAGACAACAGTCTTATGATATGCGTTTGAATAGAAGGGTGGAGGAGAGGCTAGTGCTTCTGCCACAATCAAGGATTGCTTCTGCCAAAATCCATGATTGAAATTTTACACCGCTTCTACAATGGAAATTCGTCAAGAGAGCATTAGACAAATTCTGAAATAGATGTCTTCATTGTTGCTAACCATGAACTTGAGTCCTCTAAATTGCTCGGCTCTTCTTTTATCCACATTAGCAGCTTGAAAAGAATTCAACTTTTAAAGAACCATGGAAAACACCTCCAATAATAACGAAAAACCAACACTTCCAACATCAGGACACCATGAATGGACTCAACCAGGCTGGAAACAAAGTCTTTGCATCAAGCGAGAGCACCATGGCTTTGGATCGAAACATCACCATCTGCTCGAGTGGAGCACATACGGAGGGCAGAGAAGAACCCAGTCTGTATGCTTCATAAACATCCTCCATGCCATGCCGTAAGATCTGCTCGATGCCCGACAGAGAAACAACCAAACCACTAAGAGAATCAACATAAGCCAAAGCTCCGGTGCGCATACGACACACCGAACACGGCTAAGAAACCAAGATATCTAAACTGGATCTATGATATCAAATGGATAAACAGGCTACCACTCCGTCGATCAAAAGATGCGAAACCTCCATCATCATAGCAAAAACATCACAGAGAAAGGAGGTGCATCCACCCCTAAAACCATAAAATACCAAAACACCATAAAAGAGAAATAAGGATAAAGGAGACTGAAGAGAGCCTCTCCAGGCGACGGCGAGGAGCGCCGACCGCCGGAGAAGCGAAGATCTCGCCAAAAATTTTGACGGCTGCTGGTAGGTTTTAGTTCATTTTAGTTCACTGGACGGAATATATTACTCTACGTTTTTTTGCCATATTCGTATCCCTTTAAAATAGGATTTTTAGTAGTTATCGAATGTGAAGCAGTTATGTTCTAGATGCAGGTTTTTTTTTTGAAATCTGGTTTACTATTAAATAAAAGAGGAAACAAAATGTTACATAAACCAATTTAATGGCAGTTAAATATATGAAAGTAACCCGAACCCACAAAAGGCAGTTTAGGGCCCATTGGCCAATACTTAATTAAGCAAAAGTAAAAGAATGCCTGTAACCCAAACCGAAAATTAACTGAACCATAAGTCATAATTCGCGAAGGTTACGGAGAGTCGAAGATGGTGATCGCTAAAGAGAGTTTGATGTAGTCAAAGTTGTTGCAGTATTTTAGATGCAATTATAGTTTACTTTATGCAGTTAATTTTAAGTTGGACACAATATATACATCAATCGGTCATGTTCCTAATTTAATAGTATTGATTCTTATTACTAAGATATTCTAATTACATCATTATGTGGTCTGCAAAGTAAACAAAAGAAAAGTGTATGTTTGTTTTTCCGGGAGCTTGTTATCAGTTTGCATAATTCATTATAAGGTTATTGATTAAACCATGACACAATGAAAAATATTATTACATTTGATTTGATAATGTTAAAATTGACTCATTACTTTCATAAAACCTTTGAAACTTTAACAAGAAAGAGGAGGTATACCACAAGCCGAGAACGCTTTATGAGCATTTTTGGATTTAATATACTGACCGTAAATTGGATCATTTATGTAACCACATAGACACGGCTCTTCTTTTTTCAGCATTGCGCAACACTGTGTTGACGGCTTACTTCCAGTTTTTATAGCTGGGCTGCATGGTTCAAGTTCTTTCGGATTGCATGCCAGTACTTTCTCATCTTCCACGGCTGCATCGGTGAGAGCCAAAGACGACACAAGGACTATCACAAATGTGATGTATATTGCTCCTGTGAACTTCATGTATAACCTTATTGACTCTTTTCAAACTAGATCTAGTTAATTTCTTTTCTTGAAAAATGTTTGCTTCATGATTTTGAGGTGTTGATGGTCGAGTTATTAAATAGGTAGAGACTAAAGTAAAGTTTTGCAAGAATAGGCTAGCTTTTTATGAAGTGTAGTTTGTCATTTATAATTAAATCTCGAGGCATTTATTTTGATAATTGTAAGATATTGACATATCTATACAAGTATTTATATTATGTTACACTTTAGCAATTTATTTAAAAGAAAACTACATAATAAGAAAACAAACAAATTTGCAAGCAATTATATATATATATATATATATATATATATATATATTGAAAATATTTAACTGAGGAAACTAATCAATCAATGCATATGTACATATTAGATCTGAACAATATTGATTTTTATAAAAATATAATATGAAAAATTAATTATGCTCTATAACAAAACTAAAACATCAATGCACATGTACATATAGATCTGAATAATAATAATTTTTATATAAATCTAATATGAAAAATTAATTATAATCTTTTATGATGTTCAAATGTTAACCAAAATAATAAATGCATCAATTATTTAACTGATATAAATTTATAGAATAAAATCACTTTTGTCTAAATGATATAAACTAATAAAGATTACATCATTTTACTGAACTGATATAAAATTAATAAATATTAGCATCCTTTACAAATAAATAATTTAAAATGATTTCACTTATTTTTGTGATGCAATCTAAGTGATGCAATTCAATTGTTTTTTGTAGTATTCTCTTCTCCAAGGTTCTTTGTGGTTTCAAAGATTGCTGATCCCAAGGGCATGTCTTGGTTCTCCATTGTGACTACTCCCGAGTAAGAATTCTATTCGTTTCTATGCTTTTCTCTTGAACCATTCAAATAAAGAAACTAAAAGTTTTGTGTGTTTGTCGTCCGTCTTCACGCATTTGGCTGGGAGGACATTGGTTTGGAAGGCGTTGTCTCCAGAGGTTTTGCTGGCGGTCTTTAAGGTTTGTGGAGCAGTCCTACCATTCAAAGAGAACTTCGGACGCCATCTTCGTCCCTCCTTTCAACTAAAGAAGGCGAAGAGATGAGAACAAGAACCAGCTTTATCGTTAATGTTGTTTTTCCCCCTGTTTTCTCTTTTTTTTTTTTTTTTTGTGACTCACGGATGTATTATTGATCTAGTATTTTTAGGGGTTTGCTTCTCTCTTTTTTTGGTGTTTTATCCTGGACCGGTTCTTGTTCTCTTTGTTGGTCGTTAGGCTTTGTTATTGAAATAAAACATATTTGCAGTACTATTTTATAAGTCTTCTCGAATAATACCATTCTTTTAGATGAAGATGGGTCAACAGGCCAAACAAAAACACACAATTCAGGGCATCTCATAGTATTTACTTAGTTGTTTTAAATTAAATCTTAACATGTGTTCCTTATAACTTCGATATTATAATTGGAACTTAACATGTGTTTGGAAAGTTATGAGTTATGAGTTAGCATAATTTATTATGAAGTTTATTGAATTGAATACTATATCTGATTATGAGTTAGCATAATTCATTATATATAAAGTTTATTGAATCTGAAGACCATTTGTATTTGTTATGAGTTAGCATAATTCATTATGACGTTCATTGAATCGAATACTATATCTGATTATTGAATCAGGTTAAACCATGATGCAATGAACATTATTATTTCATACGATTTGATAATGTTAAAACATATTATATAATTATTTGATAAATATTTGTAACTTCAACATTTAGGATAAGGTACACCACAAGTTGCTAAGACCTGGTGTGCATATTTGGATTTAACATACTGACTAAATTTTGGATCTTTTATGTAACCACATAGACACGATTGTTGTTTTTTCAATGCTCCGCAACATTCTGTCGACGGTTTGCCTCCGGTTTTAACTGCTGGGATGCATGGTTTAAGTTCGTTCGGGATGCATACTCCTTTTGTCTCCTCTTCCATGACTGCATTGGTCTGAGCCAAAGACGACACAAGAACTATCACAAATGCTATGCATATTGCTCCTCCGAACTTCATGTTTTTATAATCTTAGCGACTCCTTTCAAACTAGATCTAGTTAATTTTTGTCTTGAAAATGTTTGTGATGATGATTTTGAGGTTTTGGTGGTCACGCTATTATATAAATGGAGACTGAGTAAAGTTTACAACAATAGGCTGCTTTTTATGTATTGTATTTTGTCCTTTTTAATTAAATCTTGAAGCATTTATTTTGATAATTAATAAGATATTGACATATGTATACAATTATTTATATTATGTTAGAACTTAGCAATTTATTTAAAATAAAACTACATAATTAGAAAATATCCAAATCTGCAATCTTTAATGACCCCATCTACATATTAGATTTGGGCAATATTATTTTTATATAAATCTGATATAAAAATTTAATCATAATATTTGATAATGTTCAAAGCTTACTTTAAAACTAGGTGTTTTGCCTGCCATACGGGCACAATAACCTTGGTAATCTTTTTCAAATAATTTGCAGCTATTAGCTATGGTAGATAATAAGTGTATTATTGACTTAGAATAAGTTACTGTTTAAATAAATACAATTTGAACAAACTATATTTATATAATGCAGTATTTCGTCAAACCTATATATTTTCATTGTACACAAATTTAAAACAATAATGTAATGTAAACATTCTGGAAAACATCTTTATAGTCAACATTCATTGTAGATTTTTTTGGATGCTAGTCATATAATTATTTATATTTTCTAAATAAATATTATAAATCAAACAATATCAAAGTATTATTTATTTGAGTTATACCATCAATAAAATAATAGTAATATATTTTTATCTTTCTATTTTTAAATTTAGTCTTGACCATTAGTCCATTGGGTGGGACGGATCGGGTATCCGGAGAATTTCGAGGTATCCGGATCCGGATCCTTATCCGGCGGATCCATGATTTTACTATCCTTATCCGGATTCGGGTTCTCGGATATCCGGGTGTCGGATATCCTTCTAAAAATTGTAATATCCGGCAGATATCCGGATCCGGATTTGGAACCTTAAATAAATAAAAAATATTATTAAAATTTATAAAATATTAACGATAATTTAAAAATAAAAAATGTATATAATGTATATAATTATTTTTATGTATGCTATTACAAATTTTATATAAAAGTTATATATATTATTTATAAAATGAAAATATAATAAATAAAATTAATTTTTAAATATAGATATTACAATTTTAAAAATAATTATTAATAAAAATTACGGATCCGGATATCCAGACTGAAAAATCAAGATATCCGGATTCGGATTCGGTTTTGATGGATCCAACATTTTATTATCCGGATTCGGATCAGGCTCTCCGGATATCCGGATTTTCGGAGCGGATCCGGATCGGATCTCGGATCGAATCCGGATCCCGGATAAAAGTCCCAGGCCTAATAAATATTACCTTCAGATAATTATAAAAACCTACTATTGTAGATAATTATAACTTTTACATACTTATAATTATTGAAACTACTGAATATTTTTTAATTATTCTGACTTTGATTTTTTCCTTTTTATTTGAAAATTATATATTCATAGACTTATCATACTGGAATAAAACTATTATTTTTGGATAGCAATAGAATATATATAATATTTTTTAAAAATATTTTTTGTTTTTTTTTGGACAATTTTTTTATCATAATCAAATTATGGCAAATTTTACAAAAAATATAAAAATAAATTTAATTATTCACTAAGAGAATTTAAGAACAACTTAAAATAAATTGGTATTTTATAAAGAAGAATAAATGTTTTTTTTGAAGAATAAATGTTACTTTTTGTTACTTTCAATATACAATGAATTAATAGATTTTGTTTGGTATGTTATTTTTATCTAGTCACAGACGTCATTTTATGTATGTGTAAGTGTTAACAAATATCCCATAAACTAAAATACAACATATAAAATTATAGGTGTTTGCCCTCAGTGGCGGATCTAGAAACATTTTTAGTTGGAGGCACTCTACTTAAAATAACAAAAATAATTTTGAATCGGGGGCACTCTTTATGTTTATTCACTAAACTTCAAACACTTTCATCAAAATTTCCTAGGTTATATAAGAAAAAAAAAAAAAATAGTAGGGGGCACGTGATCCCGTACTGACACACATACATCCGCCCCTGTTTGCCTTTAGGTAAATGTATTTTAAGATAATGATTATTAAGTTTGACAATGGAGAAGTTAACATATTATGTTGTTGATATAGAATTAGTTTTAAATTATGTAATATACGTTGAATTATATAGATATATCCAAAATTTGATTTTAACAGTTCTTATTTTAAAATTTTATTGCTGAAAATAATCTTTTGGATAACAAAACATAAGGAATCTCTTAATATATTATGTTGTTAATATAGAATTAGTTTTAAATTATATAATATACATTGAATTATATATATATATGTCCAAACTATGATATTTTATAGTTCTTATTTAAAATTTTATTATTGAAAATAATCTTTTTGGATAACAACACATAAGGAATCTTTTAACTGTATAATAAACTATATGTATAAAGTAAAAGGAAACTACATTTTTTTAATAATTTAGAAGAAGAACTAAAACGTGAAGCAATTGATATTAAAAGAATGAATTTTTTTATTTTTCAACAATAAAAATATGAAACATTAGGGTTTAGTCAACCTGCGGAGTGTTTAACGCGTTAGCTGAGCCCCATATCAGAATAGACCAAGGGCGAACACTCATCGTTTACGGCATGGACTACCAGGGTATCTAATCTTGTTCGCTCCCCATGCTTTCGCACACCAGCGTCGGTAGAGATTTACAAATAACATAATATATGAACCTTGTTATAACTGATCTTGTGATATGAAACACCAAAACATCATACATGAGAAACGACTTGAGATAAGTGAAAAATTAAACCTAATTTTTTTTTTAAAAGAAGAAAACCTAATAACATGATATTATCATCTTCGACCATTAGAATTTGGTTTCCTTTTGTTATTCAATAAATATATATACACCGAGTTAGTTTACAGTTTTATAAAATAATATTATAGCTTTTTATGATGAAAATAACTTAATAATATATTGATATATATATATATATATATATTTATTCATTAAGGGCAGTATCGATATTAACCACTCTAACTTTTAACGTGAGAGCTTCGTTGCGAAAAATCACTTCAGAGATAATAGTATAGATAAAATTTGTTTGGAAAAAAGAAACCAACAAAAAAGAATCTGTATTTATTATGATTTTTCACAATTAATGTCAATATTTTGTGAATATAAAATTTAATAATGTATATAGTTGGAGGAGCATATACATAGATTAAAGTGTGAAAAGATCAAGGGAAGAAAACGGCGACATAATTAGTTTTTAAAAAACTTGTAAATACAATTCATTGATAAGAAAAAAGTGAGTGGTGATTGGAAATATATGGTAAAATTGTAACCATATTACAATCATAATCGAAATGCATACATTTAAAAAAAAAATTGAACTCTTAGATACTTAATAATATCTTTTTTGGATGATTGAATCCGCCTTTAGAGTTCTCTATTTATAAATTAAATACATAAAACACACAACAACAAAAACACTTTTCACTTCTATTTATAAATTAAATACATACTTCTTATTCCACAACAATGAAAGCACTTTTTCACTTCTATTGAATTGAGAAATAGGTTTGATTGTCGGATCAATTCATCAAGTTCCCATTGAAATATGATCCCCGCAAGCTGTTATAGACGCTATAACAAAGCTTCGTAAGAAAATAACTATAGAGAAATCCTATGCGTAGAACACTATCTTTTTATCCTGTTATCACCAACCGGTACATAGCTTTCAAACATCATTACCAAACAGTTCAATCTGTCACATCCACAAAGAAAGACAGCAGTCATGAACCAACAATTCACAAGGTCACCAGGAAGTCAAGGGAGGAGTTGCCATTTCTGGACTATCTCAAAGAAATCAAAGTCCCAGAGGAAGCTCTATCTCTCTTCTCGATACCACTACCCATTTTACTCTTCTCTCATCTAGAAGCTTGTGATTCACAGACGTATTCTTAATCTAGTATATTTAGGGTTCTTGTATTAGGGTTTGCTTCTCTCTCTGTGTGTTTTATCGTGGACCGAATCTTGTTCTATTTCGTGAGCTTTACTCTTTTTATTGAAATAAAAAGACATCTACAGCTTACAAGTTTTCCGAGCAACTTTTACATTTAGAAGCACATTCACAAGTATTAGTCAGCAACTTTTCATAACTTTCTCGAATGGTACAATTTTTGTGATAAAAAAGTGGGTCAACAGGCTGAACACACACATCATTTACTAAGCTTTACCAAATAATTCGCTTAACGTTTTTCTGTTTTTTTTTTCCATTCAAAAATGGTCATGTCAACTCTGGCTCAGCAGTGGCAGGTCATAGGATTGGTTTTGTTATTTAAAATTAAATATTAACATGTGTTTCTTATAACTTAAATTTCTAATTGTATCTTATGTTGTTTGGAAAGTAAAGCAAAAACAAAAGGACGAAAAGTATCTTTACTTGTTATGAGACTTACTTTCTCTCTTATAAGGTTAACATAATTCATAAACGAATTTTACTACTATCGAGATGTATTTATTTATAAATGGCTAAGTTCATAATCTAACATGCACTAACTCAGACGAGCCCGCCTCTTAATGGATTCAAAATTTCAAGCCCGTACGGCCGTACCCTCCTCAATCCTCATGATGGTATATGTTGGGTTTAGTATGCGTGCATGACCCTTTTGAGTATTGACAATCCAATTTAAACCGATCTATCTAAGGAAGCGAATACTAAATTTGATTATTGAACCAGGTTAAAACCATTATTAGATATAGTAGATCCCGGTTTAATGTTAATCATTCGGTTTTGGTTTCCCTTAGAAGATGTAACATATAAGTTAAAACCATGTAACAAACTTTGTTCAACATATTAACTCAATACATTTGATAACCATGATGCAATGAAACTTTCAGTGAAAAATATTATCACACAGGATATTAATAATCTTAAACATTATATAATTAATACAAATACTTGAAACTTCAACAATTAGGATAAGATATACTACAAGCCGCTATGACCTTGTGAGCATTTGGGGATTTAAAACAGTGACCAAATGATGGATTTTTTTATGTAACTACATAGACATGACTCTTGTTCTTTCAGTTTTCCGCAGCATTCTGTTGACGGTTTACTTCCAGTTAGTCCTGCTTGCGTGCATGGTTTAAGTTCTGCCGGGACGCATGCCACTTTTATCTCCTCTTCCAAGGCTGTATTGGTCCAAGCCAAAGATGACACAAGGACTATCACAACTGAGATGCATATTGTTCCTGTGAACTTCATCTTTTGTAACCTTAAAGACTAATTTCAAATTAGTTCTAAGTAATTTTTGTTTTTTAAAAAAATGTTTGAGATGTTGATTTTGAGGTTTTGATGTTCAAGCTCTTATATAAGTGGAAATTGTAGTAAAGTTTGCAATAACAGGCTGGCATTTTAGGTAGTTTATTTCTATGCTTTTTAATTAAATTTTGAAGGAATCCACACACATTTTATTTTGATAATACTTAAGAGATTGACATATGTAGACATGTTAGCAATTTATTTTAAATAAAAGTATATTATTAGAAAATATCAAATTTTCATCAATTTAGTATAAGGAAAAGTGAAAGGTATTTATCTATATAATAAAACTAAAATTATGAGTGCACATGTATGTATAGGGACATCTGCATCTATGATATCTAAATAGATATCTAGACATATAAAATATTAAAAAAATAAAATATGAATGATATATAAAAATCCATGAGATATTTTAAAAACACAAAAGACTCATATTTCACTTGTCAAAAATTTCAATATTAATTTAGCTTTTTCATTAATTATACAATAATATGTTATAAATGCATAATAAATATTAGAATTATATTTGCAAGATAATCAAAGAAGTATACTAATTTATATATATTTGATATGAAAATCATTATAACTTTTGATAATGTTCAAAAGTTAATTTTAAATAAAATTGTTTGGAGAAAAAAAGAATATGTACTTAATTGTGATTTTCACATTTAAACAGAAAGATATATATACCGGGGCGGGGGGGGGGGGGGGGGGGGGGGGGGGGGGGGGTGAACAGATACCAAGGTTAGTCAACGACGGGTTTAGCTGAGTGATATTGGAAAGAAAAGGGAAAATCGATGTGGCAAAGGTTTTACTAGGAGAGATGAAGAAAAAGCAGATAAAACCAGATGTTGTGATTTATAACATTATTGTTAATCATCTTTGTAGTGAAGGAAAAAAAAGTATTTGCAGTGAAAGTAGAGGCCCCGAGGCTTATGGGACACTGAAGGAAATGCATATAATCTTAACATTATATAATTATTTTATAAATACTTGAAACTTCAACAAATAGGATAAGGTATATTACAAGCCGCTAAGATCTTGTGAGCATTTGGAGATTTAACATACTCACCAAATATTGGATTTTTTTACGTAACTACAAAGACGCGACTCTTGTACTTTCAGTTTTCCACACATTCTGTTGATGGTTTACTTTCGGTTTGTTCTGATAGTGTGCATGGTTTAAGTTCTGTCGGGACACATACAGCTTTTATCCCCTCTTCCATGGCTGCATTGGTCCAATCCAAATACGACACAAGGACTATCACAAATGAGATGCATATCGCTATTGTGAACTTCATATTTTGTAACCTTAGTGACTCTTTTCAAATTGGTTCCAAGTAATATTTGATTTTTCGAAAAAAATTTGAGATGTTGATTTTGAGGTGTTGATGGTCAAACTCTTTACAACTTTTTTGATAAAAGTGGGTCAACAGGCTGAACACACACATCATTTACTAAGCGTTACCAAATAATTCTCTTAACGTTTTTCTGTTCTTTTTTTTCTTTCGAAAACGGTCATGTCAACTCTGGTTCGGCAGTGACAGCTCATAGGATTAGTTTTGTTATTTAAAATTAAATATTAACATGTGTTTCTTATAACTTAAATTTTTAATTGTATCTTATGTTGTTTGGAAAGTAAAACAAAAACAAAAGGACGAAAAGTATCTTTACTTGTTATGAGACTTACTTTCTCTCTTATAAGGTTAACATAATTCATAAACGAAATTTTACTACTATCGAGAAGTTTTTATTTATAAATTGATAAGTTCATAATCTACCGTGGACTAACTCAGACGACCCCGCCTCTTAATGGATTCAAAATTTGAAGCCCGTACGGCCATACCCTCCTCAATCCTCATGATGGAATAGGTTGGGTTTAGTATGCGTGCATGACCCTTTTGAGTATTGACAATACAATTTAAATCGATCTATCTAAGGAAGCGAATACTAAATTTGATTATTGAATCAGGTTAAAACCATTATTAGATATAGTAGATCCTTGTTTAATGTTAATCATTCGGTTTTGGTTTCCCTTAGAAGATGTAACATATAATTCAAACCATGTAACAAAATTTGTTCAACATATTAACTCAATACATTTGATAACCATGATGCAATGCAATGAAACTTTCAGTGAACAATATTATCACACAGGATTTTGATAATCTCAAACATTATATAACTAATATAAATACTTGAAACTTCAACAATTGGGATAAGATATACTACAAGCCGCTATGACCTTGTGAGCATTTGGGGATTTAAAACAGTGACCAAATGATGGATTTTTTATGTAACTACATAGACATGACTCTTGTTCTTTCAGTTTTCCGCAGCATTCTGATGACGGTTTACTTCCAGTTAGTCCTGCTTGCGTGCATGGTTTAAGTTCTGCCGGGACGCATGCCACTTTTATCTCCTCTTCCAAGGCTGTATTGGTCCAAGCCAAAGACGACACAAGGATTATGACAAATGAGATGCATATTGTTCCTTTGAACTTCATGTTTTGTAACCTTAGTGACTGCTTTCAAATTAATTAGTTCGAAGTAATTTTTGAATTTTTAAGAAAATGTTTGAGATGTTGATTTTGAGGTGTTGATGTTCAAGCTCTTATATAAGTGGAAACTGGAGTAAAGTTTTCATAACAGGCTGGCGTTTTAGGTAGTTTATTTCTATGCTTTTTAATTAAATTTTGAAGGAATCCACACACATTTTATTTTGATAATATTTAAGAGATTGACATATATAGACATATTAGAAATTTATTTTAAATAAAAGTATATTATTAGAAAATATCAAATTTTCATCAATTTAGTATAAGGAAAAGTGAAAGGTATTTATCTATATAATAAAACTAAAATTATGAGTGCACATGTATGTATAGGGACATCTGCATCTATGATATCTAAATAAATATCTAGACATATAAAATATTAAAAAAAATAAAATATGAATGATATATAAAATCCATGAGATATTTAAAAAACACAAAAGACTCATATTTCACTTGTCAAAAATTTCAATATTAATTTAGATTTTTCATTAATTATACAATAATATGTTATAAATGCATAATAAATATTAGAATTATATTTGCAAGATACTCAAAGAAGTATACTAATTTATATATATTTGATATGAAAATCATTATAACTTTTGATAATGTTCAAAAGTTAATTTTAAATAAAATTGTTTGGAGAAAAAAAGAATATGTACTTAATTGTGATTTTTCACATTTAAACAGAAAGATATATATACCGGGGCGGGGGGGGGGGGGGGGGGGGGGGGGGGGGGGGTGAACAGATACCAAGGTTAGTCAACGACGGGTTTAGCTGAGTGATATTGGAAAGAAAAGGGAAAATCGATGTGGCAAAGGTTTTACTAGGAGAGATGAAGAAAAAGCAGATAAAACCAGATGTTGTGATTTATAACATTATTGTTAATCATCTTTGTAGTGAAGGAAAAAAAGTATTTGCAGTGAAAGTAGAGGCCCCGAGGCTTATGGGACACTGAAGGAAATGCATATAATCTTAACATTATATAATTATTTTATAAATACTTGAAACTTCAACAAATAGGATAAGGTATATTACAAGCCGCTAAGATCTTGTGAGCATTTGGAGATTTAACATACTCACCAAATATTGGATTTTTTTACGTAACTACAAAGACGCGACTCTTGTTCTTTCAGTTTTCCACAACATTCTGTCCATGGTTTACTTTCAGTTTGTTCTGATAGCGTGCATGGTTTAAGTTCTGTCGGGACACATACCACTTTTATCCCCTCTTCCATGGCTGCATTGGTCCAATCCAAATAGACACAAGGACTATCACAAATGAGATGCATATCGCTATTGTGAACTTCATATTTTGTAACCTTAGTGACTCTTTTCAAATTGGTTCCAAGTAATATTTGATTTTTCGAAAAAAATTTGAGATGTTGATTTTGAGGTGTTGATGGTCAAACTCTTTACAACTTTTTTGATAAAAGTGGGTCAACAGGCTGAACACACACATCATTTACTAAGCGTTACCAAATAATTCTCTTAACGTTTTTCTGTTCTTTTTTTTCTTTCGAAAACGGTCATGTCAACTCTGGTTCGGCAGTGACAGCTCATAGGATTAGTTTTGTTATTTAAAATTAAATATTAACATGTGTTTCTTATAACTTAAATTTTTAATTGTATCTTATGTTGTTTGGAAAGTAAAACAAAAACAAAAGGACGAAAAGTATCTTTACTTGTTATGAGACTTACTTTCTCTCTTATAAGGTTAACATAATTCATAAACGAAATTTTACTACTATCGAGAAGTTTTTATTTATAAATTGATAAGTTCATAATCTACCGTGGACTAACTCAGACGACCGCGCCTCTTAATGGATTCAAAATTTGAAGCCCGTACGGCCATACCCTCCTCAATCCTCATGATGGAATAGGTTGGGTTTAGTATGCGTGCATGACCCTTTTGAGTATTGACAATACAATTTAAATCGATCTATCTAAGGAAGCGAATACTAAATTTGATTATTGAATCAGGTTAAAACCATTATTAGATATAGTAGATCCTTGTTTAATGTTAATCATTCGGTTTCGGTTTCCCTTAGAAGATGTAACATATAATTCAAACCATGTAACAAAATTTGTTCAACATATTAACTCAATACATTTGATAACCATGATGCAATGCAATGAAACTTTCAGTGAACAATATTATCACACAGGATTTTGATAATCTCAAACATTATATAACTAATATAAATACTTGAAACTTCAACAATTGGGATAAGATATACTACAAGCCGCTATGACCTTGTGAGCATTTGGGGATTTAAAACAGTGACCAAATGATGGATTTTTTATGTAACTACATAGACATGCCTCTTGTTCTTTCAGTTTTCCGCAGCATTCTGATGACGGTTTACTTCCAGTTAGTCCTGCTTGCGTGCATGGTTTAAGTTCTGCCGGGACGCATGCCACTTTTATCTCCTCTTCCAAGGCTGTATTGGTCCAAGCCAAAGACGACACAAGGATTATGACAAATGAGATGCATATTGTTCCTTTGAACTTCATGTTTTGTAACCTTAGTGACTGCTTTCAAATTAATTAGTTCGAAGTAATTTTTGAATTTTTAAGAAAATGTTTGAGATGTTGATTTTGAGGTGTTGATGTTCAAGCTCTTATATAAGTGGAAACTGGAGTAAAGTTTTCATAACAGGCTGGCGTTTTAGGTAGTTTATTTCTATGCTTTTTAATTAAATTTTGAAGGAATCCACACACATTTTATTTTGATAATATTTAAGAGATTGACATATATAGACATATTAGAAATTTATTTTAAATAAAAGTATATTATTAGAAAATATCAAATTTTCATCAATTTAGTATAAGGAAAAGTGAAAGGTATTTATCTATATAATAAAACTAAAATTATGAGTGCACATGTATGTATAGGGACATCTGCATCTATGATATCTAAATAAATATCTAGACATATAAAATATTAAAAAAATAAAATATGAATGATATATAAAATCCATGAGATATTTAAAAAACACAAAAGACTCATATTTCACTTGTCAAAAATTTCAATATTAATTTAGCTTTCCTATTAATTATACAATAATATGTTATAAATGTAAAATAAATATTAGAATTATATTTGCAAGATACTCAAAGAAGTATCTCACTTTTAATAGTTCTCTTAGATTGAACAATACTAATTTATATATATTTGATATGAAAATCATTATAACTTTTGATAATGTTCAAAAGTTAATTTTAAATAAAATTGTTTGGACAAAAAAAAGAATCTGTAGATATTGTGATTTTTCACATTTAAACAGAAAGATATAAGTACCGGTGGGGGGGGGGGGGGGTGAACAGATACCAAGGTTAGTTAACGACAGGTTTAGATGAGTGATCTTGGAAAGAAAAGGGAAAAGCGATGTGGCAAAGGTTTTACTAGGAGAGATGAAGAAAAAGCAGATAAAACCAGATGTTGTGATTTATAACATTATTGTTAATCATCTTTGTAGTGAAGGAAAAAAAATATTTGCAATGAAAGTAGAGGCCCCGAGGCTTATGGGACACTGAAGGAAATGCATATAATCTTAACATTATATAATTATTTTATAAATACTTGAAACTTCAACAAATAGGATAAGGTATATTACAAGCCGCTAAGATCTTGTGAGCATTTGAAGATTTAACATACTCACCAAATATTGGATTTTTTTACGTAACTACAAAGACGCGACTCTTGTTCTTTCAGTTTTCCACACATTCTGTTGATGGTTTACTTTCGGTTTGTTCTGATAGTGTGCATGGTTTAAGTTCTGTCGGGACACATACAGCTTTTATCCCCTCTTCCATGGCTGCATTGGTCCAATCCTAATACGACACAAGGACTATCACAAATGAGATGCATATCGCTATTGTGAACTTCATATTTTGTAACCTTAGTGACTCTTTTCAAATTGGTTCCAAGTAATATTTGATTTTTAAAAAAAAATTGAGATGTTGATTTTGAGGTGTTGATGGTCAAACTCTTTACAACTTTTTTGATAAAAGTGGGTCAACAGGCTGAACACACACATCATTTACTAAGCGTTACCAAATAATTCTCTTAACGTTTTTCTGTTCTTTTTTTTTCTTTCGAAAACGGTCATGTCAACTCTGGTTCGGCAGTGACAGCTCATAGGATTAGTTTTGTTATTTAAAATTAAATATTAACATGTGTTTCTTATAACTTAAATTTTTAATTGTATCTTATGTTGTTTGGAAAGTAAAACAAAAACAAAAGGACGAAAAGTATCTTTACTTGTTATGAGACTTACTTTCTCTCTTATAAGGTTAACATAATTCATAAAAGAAATTTTACTACTATCGAGAAGTTTTTATTTATAAATTGATAAGTTCATAATCTACCGTGGACTAACTCAGACGACCCCGCCTCTTAATGGATTCAAAATTTGAAGCCCGTACGGCCATACCCTCCTCAATCCTCATGATGGAATAGGTTGGGTTTAGTATGCGTGCATGACCCTTTTGAGTATTGACAATACAATTTAAATCGATCTATCTAAGGAAGCGAATACTAAATTTGATTATTGAATCAGGTTAAAACCATTATTAGATATAGTAGATCCTTGTTTAATGTTAATCATTCGGTTTTGGTTTCCCTTAGAAGATGTAACATATAATTCAAACCATGTAACAAAATTTTTTCAACATATTAACTCAATACATTTGATAACCATGATGCAATGCAATGAAACTTTCAGTGAACAATATTATCACACAGGATTTTGATAATCTCAAACATTATATAACTAATATAAATACTTGAAACTTCAACAATTGGGATAAGATATACTACAAGCCGCTATGACCTTGTGAGCATTTGGGGATTTAAAACAGTGACCAAATGATGGATTTTTTATGTAACTACATAGACATGACTCTTGTTCTTTCAGTTTTCCGCAGCATTCTGATGACGGTTTACTTCCAGTTAGTCCTGCTTGCGTGCATGGTTTAAGTTCTGCCGGGACGCATGCCACTTTTATCTCCTCTTCCAAGGCTGTATTGGTCCAAGCCAAAGACGACACAAGGATTATGACAAATGAGATGCATATTGTTCCTTTGAACTTCATGTTTTGTAACCTTAGTGACTGCTTTCAAATTAATTAGTTCGAAGTAATTTTTGAATTTTTAAGAAAATGTTTGAGATGTTGATTTTGAGGTGTTGATGTTCAAGCTCTTATATAAGTGGAAACTGGAGTAAAGTTTTCATAACAGGCTGGCGTTTTAGGTAGTTTATTTCTATGCTTTTTAATTAAATTTTGAAGGAATCCACACACATTTTATTTTGATAATATTTAAGAGATTGACATATATAGACATATTAGAAATTTATTTTAAATAAAAGTATATTATTAGAAAATATCAAATTTTCATCAATTTAGTATAAGGAAAAGTGAAAGGTATTTATCTATATAATAAAACTAAAATTATGAGTGCACATGTATGTATAGGGACATCTGCATCTATGATATCTAAATAAATATCTAGACATATAAAATATTAAAAAAATAAAATATGAATGATATATAAAATCCATGAGATATTTAAAAAACACAAAAGACTCATATTTCACTTGTCAAAAATTTCAATATTAATTTAGCTTTCCTATTAATTATACAATAATATGTTATAAATGTATAATAAATATTAGAATTATATTTGCAAGATACTCAAAGAAGTATCTCACTTTTAATAGTTCTCTTAGATTGAACAATACTAATTTATATATATTTGATATGAAAATCATTATAACTTTTGATAATGTTCAAAAGTTAATTTTAAATAAAATTGTTTGGACAAAAAAAAGAATCTGTAGATATTGTGATTTTTCACATTTAAACAGAAAGATATAAGTACCGGTGGGGGGGGGGGGGGGGGGGGTGAACAGATACCAAGGTTAGTTAACGACAGGTTTAGATGAGTGATCTTGGAAAGAAAAGGGAAAAGCGATGTGGCAAAGGTTTTACTAGGAGAGATGAAGAAAAAGCAGATAAAACCAGATGTTGTGATTTATAACATTATTGTTAATCATCTTTGTAGTGAAAGAAAAAAAATATTTGCAATGAAAGTAGAGGCCCCGAGGCTTATGGGACACTGAAGGAAATGCATATAATCTTAACATTATATAATTATTTTATAAATACTTGAAACTTCAACAAATAGGATAAGGTATATTACAAGCCGCTAAGATCTTGTGAGCATTTGAAGATTTAACATACTCACCAAATATTGGATTTTTTTACGTAACTACAAAGACGCGACTCTTGTTCTTTCAGTTTTCCACAACATTCTGTCCATGGTTTACTTTCGGTTTGTTCTGATAGTGTGCATGGTTTAAGTTCTGTCGGGACACATACAGCTTTTATCCCCTCTTCCATGGCTGCATTGGTCCAATCCAAATACGACACAAGGACTATCACAAATGAGATGCATATCGCTATTGTGAACTTCATATTTTGTAACCTTAGTGACTCTTTTCAAATTGGTTCCAAGTAATATTTGATTTTTTAAAAAAAATTTGAGATGTTGATTTTGAGGTGTTGATGGTCAAACTCTTTACAACTTTTTTGATAAAAGTGGGTCAACAGGCTGAACACACACATCATTTACTAAGCGTTACCAAATAATTCTCTTAACGTTTTTCTGTTCTTTTTTTTCTTTCGAAAACGGTCATGTCAACTCTGGTTCGGCAGTGACAGCTCATAGGATTAGTTTTGTTATTTAAAATTAAATATTAACATGTGTTTCTTATAACTTAAATTTTTAATTGTATCTTATGTTGTTTGGAAAGTAAAACAAAAACAAAAGGACGAAAAGTATCTTTACTTGTTATGAGACTTACTTTCTCTCTTATAAGGTTAACATAATTCATAAACGAAATTTTACTACTATCGAGAAGTTTTTATTTATAAATTGCTAAGTTCATAATCTACCGTGGACTAACTCAGACGACCCCGCCTCTTAATGGATTCAAAATTTGAAGCCCGTACGGCCATACCCTCCTCAATCCTCATGATGGAATAGGTTGGGTTTAGTATGCGTGCATGACCCTTTTGAGTATTGACAATACAATTTAAATCGATCTATCTAAGGAAGCGAATACTAAATTTGATTATTGAATCAGGTTAAAACCATTATTAGATATAGTAGATCCTTGTTTAATGTTAATCATTCGGTTTTGGTTTCCCTTAGAAGATGTAACATATAATTCAAACCATGTAACAAAATTTGTTCAACATATTAACTCAATACATTTGATAACCATGATGCAATGCAATGAAACTTTCAGTGAACAATATTATCACACAGGATTTTGATAATCTCAAACATTATATAACTAATATAAATACTTGAAACTTCAACAATTGGGATAAGATATACTACAAGCCGCTATGACCTTGTGAGCATTTGGGGATTTAAAACAGTGACCAAATGATGGATTTTTTATGTAACTACATAGACATGACTCTTGTTCTTTCAGTTTTCCGCAGCATTCTGATGACGGTTTACTTCCAGTTAGTCCTGCTTGCGTGCATGGTTTAAGTTCTGCCGGGACGCATGCCACTTTTATCTCCTGTTCCAAGGCTGTATTGGTCCAAGCCAAAGACGACACAAGGATTATGACAAATGAGATGCATATTGTTCCTTTGAACTTCATGTAACCTTAGTGACTGCTTTCAAATTAATTAGTTCTAAGTAATTTTTGAATTTTTAAGAAAATGTTTGAGATGTTGATTTTGAGGTGTTGATGTTCAAGCTCTTATATAAGTAGAAATTGGAGTAAAGTTTGCATAACAGGCTGGCGTTTTAGGTAGTTTATTTCTGTGCTTTTTAATTAAATTTTGATGGAATCCACACACATTTTATTTTGATAATATTTAAGAGATGGACATATATAGACATATTAGCAAATTATTTAAAAAAAAAGTATTTTATTAGAAAATATCAAATTTGCATCAATTTAGTATAAGGAAAACTGAAAGGTATTTATCTGTATAATAAAACTAAAATTATAAGTGCACATGTATATATTGGGACATTTGCATCTATGATATCTAAATAAATATCCAAACATATAAAAATATTAAAAAAAAAATGAATAATATATAAAATCCATGAGATATTTAAAAAACACAAAAGACTCATATTTCACTTGTCAAAAATTTCAATATTAATTTAGCTTTCCTATTAATTATACAATAATATGTTATAAATGTATAATAAATATTAGAATTATATTTGCAAGATACTCAAAGAAGTATCTCACTTTTAATAGTTCTCTTAGATTGAACAATACTAATTTATATATATTTGATATGAAAATCATTATAACTTTTGATAATGTTCAAAAGTTAATTTTAAATAAAATTGTTTGGAGGAAAAAAAAAGAATCTGTAGATATTGTGATTTTTCACATTTAAACAGAAAGATATAAGTACCGGTGGGGGGGGGTGAACAGATACCAAGGTTATTTAACGACAGGTTTAGATGAGTGATCTTGGAAAGAAACGGGAAAAGCGATGTGGCAAATGTTTTACTAGGAGAGATGAAGAAAAAGCAGATAAAACCAGATGTTGTGATTTATAACATTATTGTTAATCATCTTTGTAGTGAAGGAAAAAAAAATATTTGCAGTGAAAGTAGAGGCCCCGAGGCTTATGGGACACTGAAGGAAATGCAGATAATCTAAACATTATATAATTATTTTATAAATACTTGAAACTTCAACAAATAGGATAAGGTATATTACAAGCCGCTAAGATCTTGTGAGCATTTGGAGATTTATCATACTCACCAAATATTGGATTTTTTTACGTAACTACAAAGACGCGACTCTTGTTCTTTCAGTTTTCCACACATTCTGTTGATGGTTTACTTTCGGTTTGTTCTGATTGTGTGCATGGTTTAAGTTCTGTCGGGACACATACAGCTTTTATCCCCTCTTCCATGGCTGCATTGGTCCAATCCAAATACGAAACAAGGACTATCACAAATGAGATGCATATCGCTATTGTGAACTTCATATTTTGTAACCTTAGTGACTCTTTTCAAATTGGTTCCAAGTAATATTTGATTTTTTGAAAAAAAAATTGAGATGTTGATTTTGAGGTGTTGATGGTCAAACTCTTTACAACTTTTTTGATAAAAGTGGGTCAACAGGCTGAACACACACATCATTTACTAAGCGTTACCAAATAATTCTCTTAACGTTATTCTGCTCTTTTTTTTCTTTCGAAAACGGTCATGTCAACTCTGGTTCGGCAGTGACAGCTCATAGGATTAGTTTTGTTATTTAAAATTAAATATTAACATGTGTTTCTTATAACTTAAATTTTTAATTGTATCTTATGTTGTTTGGAAAGTAAAACAAAAACAAAAGGACGAAAAGTATCTTTACTTGTTATGAGACTTACTTTCTCTCTTATAAGGTTAACATAATTCATAAACGAAATTTTACTACTATCGAGAAGTTTTTATTTATAAATTGCTAAGTTCATAATCTACTGTGGACTAACTCAGACGACCCCGCCTCTTAATGGATTCAAAATTTGAAGCCCGTACGGCCATACCCTCCTCAATCCTCATGATGGAATAGGTTGGGTTTAGTATGCGTGCATGACCCTTTTGAGTATTGACAATACAATTTAAATCGATCTATCTAAGGAAGCGAATACTAAATTTGATTATTGAATCAGGTTAAAACCATTATTAGATATAGTAGATCCTTGTTTAATGTTAATCATTCGGTTTTGGTTTCCCTTAGAAGATGTAACATATAATTCAAACCATGTAACAAAATTTGTTCAACATATTAACTCAATACATTTGATAACCATGATGCAATGCAATGAAACTTTCAGTGAACAATATTATCACACAGGATTTTGATAATCTCAAACATTATATAACTAATATAAATACTTGAAACTTCAACAATTAGGATAAGATATACTACAAGACGATATGACCTTGTGAGCATTTGGGGATTTAAAACAGTGACTAAATGATGGATTTTTTATGTAACTACATAGACATGACTCTTGTTCTTTCAGTTTTCCGCAGCATTCTGATGACGGTTTACTTCCAGTTAGTCCTGCTTGCGTGCATGGTTTAAGTTCTGCCGGGACGCATGCCACTTTTATCTCCTCTTCCAAGGCTGTATTGGTCCAAGCCAAAGACGACACAAGGATTATGACAAATGAGATGCATATTGTTCCTTTGAACTTCATGTTTTGTAACCTTAGTGACTGCTTTCAAATTAATTAGTTCTAAGTAATTTTTGAATTTTTAAGAAAATGTTTGAGATGTTGATTTTGAGGTGTTGATGTTCAAGCTCTTATATAAGTGGAAATTGGGGTAAAGTTTGCATAACAGGCTGGCGTTTTAGGTAGTTTATTTCTGTGCTTTTTAATTAAATTTTGATGGAATCCACACACATTTTATTTTGATAATATTTAAGAGATGGACATATATAGACATATTAGCAAATTATTTAAAAGAAAAGTATTTATTAGAAAATATCAAATTTGCATCAATTTAGTATAAGGAAATCTGAAAGGTATTTATCTGTATAATAAAAGTAAAATTATAAGTGCACATGTATATATTGCGACATCTGCATCTATGATATCTAAATAAATATCCAAACAAATAAAATATTTAAAAACAATAAAAAATGAATGATATATAAAATCCATGAGATATTTAAAAAACACAAAAGACTCATATTTCACTTGTCAAAAATTTCAATATTAATTTAGCTTTCCTATTAATTATACAATAATATGTTATAAATGTATAATAAATATTAGAATTATATTTGCAAGATACTCAAAGAAGTATCTCACTTTTAATAGTTCTCTTAGATTGAACAATACTAATTTATATATATTTGATATGAAAATCATTATAACTTTTGATAATGTTCAAAAGTTAATTTTAAATAAAATTGTTTGGAGAAAAAAAGAATCTATAGATATTGTGATTTTTCACATTTAAACAGAATCGGTGGGGGGGGGGGGGGGGGGGGGGGGGTGAACAGATACCAAGGTTAGTTAACGACAGGTTTAGATGAGTGATCTTGGAAAGAAAAAGGGAAAAAGCGATGTGGCAAAGGTTTTACTAGGAGAGATGAAGAAAAAGCAGATAAAACCAGATGTTGTGATTTATAACATTATTGTTAATCATCTTTGTAGTGAAGGAAAAAAAAGTATTTGCAGTGAAAGTAGAGGCCCCGAGGCTTATGGGACACTGAAGGAAATGCATATCATCTTAACATTATATAATTATTTTATAAATACTTGAAACTTCAACAAATAGGATAAGGTATATTACAAGCCGCTAAGATCTTGTGAGCATTTGGAGATTTAACATACTCACCAAATATTGGATTTTTTTACGTAACTACAAAGACGCGACTCTTGTTCTTTCAGTTTTCCACAACATTCTGTCCATGGTTTACTTTCAGTTTGTTCTGATAGCGTGCATGGTTTAAGTTCTGTCGGGACACATACCACTTTTATCCCCTCTTCCATGGCTGCATTGGTCCAAGCCAAAGACGACACAAGGACTATCACAAATGAGATGCATATCGCTACTGTGAACTTCATATTTTATAACCTTAGGGGCTCTTTTCAAATTGGTTCCAAGTAATATTTGATTTTTCGAAAAAAATTTGAGATGTTGATTTTGAGGTGTTGATGGTCAAACTCTTTACAACTTTTTTGATAAAAGTGGGTCAACAGGCTGAACACACACATCATTTACTAAGCGTTACCAAATAATTCTCTTAACGTTTTTCTGTTCTTTTTTTTCTTTCGAAAACGGTCATGTCAACTCTGGTTCGGCAGTGACAGCTCATAGGATTAGTTTTGTTATTTAAAATTAAATATTAACATGTGTTTCTTATAACTTAAATTTTTAATTGTATCTTATGTTGTTTGGAAAGTAAAACAAAAACAAAAGGACGAAAAGTATCTTTACTTGTTATGAGACTTACTTTCTCTCTTATAAGGTTAACATAATTCATAAACGAAATTTTACTACTATCGAGAAGTTTTTATTTATAAATTGCTAAGTTCATAATCTACCGTGGACTAACTCAGACGACCCCGCCTCTTAATGGATTCAAAATTTGAAGCCCGTACGGCCATACCCTCCTCAATCCTCATGATGGAATAGGTTGGGTTTAGTATGCGTGCATGACCCTTTTGAGTATTGACAATACAATTTAAATCGATCTATCTAAGGAAGCGAATACTAAATTTGATTATTGAATCAGGTTAAAACCATTATTAGATATAGTAGATCCTTGTTTAATGTTAATCATTCGGTTTTGGTTTCCCTTAGAAGATGTAACATATAATTCAAACCATGTAACAAAATTTGTTCAACATATTAACTCAATACATTTGATAACCATGATGCAATGCAATGAAACTTTCAGTGAACAATATTATCACACAGGATTTTGATAATCTCAAACATTATATAACTAATATAAATACTTGAAACTTCAACAATTAGGATAAGATATACTACAAGACGATATGACCTTGTGAGCATTTGGGGATTTAAAACAGTGACTAAATGATGGATTTTTTATGTAACTACATAGACATGACTCTTGTTCTTTCAGTTTTCCGCAGCATTCTGATGACGGTTTACTTCCAGTTAGTCCTGCTTGCGTGCATGGTTTAAGTTCTGCCGGGACGCATGCCACTTTTATCTCCTCTTCCAAGGCTGTATTGGTCCAAGCCAAAGACGACACAAGGATTATGACAAATGAGATGCATATTGTTCCTTTGAACTTCATGTTTTGTAACCTTAGTGACTGCTTTCAAATTAATTAGTTCTAAGTAATTTTTGAATTTTTAAGAAAATGTTTGAGATGTTGATTTTGAGGTGTTGATGTTCAAGCTCTTATATAAGTGGAAATTGGGGTAAAGTTTGCATAACAGGCTGGCGTTTTAGGTAGTTTATTTCTGTGCTTTTTAATTAAATTTTGATGGAATCCACACACATTTTATTTTGATAATATTTAAGAGATGGACATATATAGACATATTAGCAAATTATTTAAAAGAAAAGTATTTATTAGAAAATATCAAATTTGCATCAATTTAGTATAAGGAAATCTGAAAGGTATTTATCTGTATAATAAAAGTAAAATTATAAGTGCACATGTATATATTGCGACATCTGCATCTATGATATCTAAATAAATATCCAAACAAATAAAAATATTTAAAAACAATAAAAAATGAATGATATATAAAATCCATGAGATATTTAAAAAACACAAAAGACTCATATTTCACTTGTCAAAAATTTCAATATTAATTTAGCTTTCCTATTAATTATACAATAATATGTTATAAATGTATAATAAATATTAGAATTATATTTGCAAGATACTCAAAGAAGTATCTCACTTTTAATAGTTCTCTTAGATTGAACAATACTAATTTATATATATTTGATATGAAAATCATTATAACTTTTGATAATGTTCAAAAGTTAATTTTAAATAAAATTGTTTGGAGAAAAAAAGAATCTATAGATATTGTGATTTTTCACATTTAAACAGAATCGGTGGGGGGGGGGGGGGGGGGGTGAACAGATACCAAGGTTAGTTAACGACAGGTTTAGATGAGTGATCTTGGAAAGAAAAAGGGAAAAGCGATGTGGCAAAGGTTTTACTAGGAGAGATGAAGAAAAAGCAGATAAAACCAGATGTTGTGATTTATAACATTATTGTTAATCATCTTTGTAGTGAAGGAAAAAAAAGTATTTGCAGTGAAAGTAGAGGCCCCGAGGCTTATGGGACACTGAAGGAAATGCATATCATCTTAACATTATATAATTATTTTATAAATACTTGAAACTTCAACAAATAGGATAAGGTATATTACAAGCCGCTAAGATCTTGTGAGCATTTGGAGATTTAACATACTCACCAAATATTGGATTTTTTTACGTAACTACAAAGACGCGACTCTTGTTCTTTCAGTTTTCCACAACATTCTGTCCATGGTTTACTTTCAGTTTGTTCTGATAGCGTGCATGGTTTAAGTTCTGTCGGGACACATACCACTTTTATCCCCTCTTCCATGGCTGCATTGGTCCAAGCCAAAGACGACACAAGGACTATCACAAATGAGATGCATATCGCTACTGTGAACTTCATATTTTATAACCTTAGGGGCTCTTTTCAAATTGGTTCCAAGTAATATTTGATTTTTCGAAAAAAATTTGAGATGTTGATTTTGAGGTGTTGATGGTCAAACTCTTTACAACTTTTTTGATAAAAGTGGGTCAACAGGCTGAACACACACATCATTTACTAAGCGTTACCAAATAATTCTCTTAACGTTTTTCTGTTCTTTTTTTTCTTTCGAAAACGGTCATGTCAACTCTGGTTCGGCAGTGACAGCTCATAGGATTAGTTTTGTTATTTAAAATTAAATATTAACATGTGTTTCTTATAACTTAAATTTTTAATTGTATCTTATGTTGTTTGGAAAGTAAAACAAAAACAAAAGGACGAAAAGTATCTTTACTTGTTATGAGACTTACTTTCTCTCTTATAAGGTTAACATAATTCATAAACGAAATTTTACTACTATCGAGAAGTTTTTATTTATAAATTGCTAAGTTCATAATCTACCGTGGACTAACTCAGACGACCCCGCCTCTTAATGGATTCAAAATTTGAAGCCCGTACGGCCATACCCTCCTCAATCCTCATGATGGAATAGGTTGGGTTTAGTATGCGTGCATGACCCTTTTGAGTATTGACAATACAATTTAAATCGATCTATCTAAGGAAGCGAATACTAAATTTGATTATTGAATCAGGTTAAAACCATTATTAGATATAGTAGATCCTTGTTTAATGTTAATCATTCGGTTTTGGTTTCCCTTAGAAGATGTAACATATAATTCAAACCATGTAACAAAATTTGTTCAACATATTAACTCAATACATTTGATAACCATGATGCAATGCAATGAAACTTTCAGTGAACAATATTATCACACAGGATTTTGATAATCTCAAACATTATATAACTAATATAAATACTTGAAACTTCAACAATTAGGATAAGATATACTACAAGACGATATGACCTTGTGAGCATTTGGGGATTTAAAACAGTGACTAAATGATGGATTTTTTATGTAACTACATAGACATGACTCTTGTTCTTTCAGTTTTCCGCAGCATTCTGATGACGGTTTACTTCCAGTTAGTCCTGCTTGCGTGCATGGTTTAAGTTCTGCCGGGACGCATGCC
Source organism: Brassica juncea (assembly GCA_018703725.1). Lineage (NCBI taxonomy): Eukaryota > Viridiplantae > Streptophyta > Magnoliopsida > Brassicales > Brassicaceae > Brassica > Brassica juncea. The sequence goes on from CM031940.1 coordinate 14,133,159, forward strand.
ACTTTTATCTCCTCTTCCAAGGCTGTATTGGTCCAAGCCAAAGACGACACAAGGATTATGACAAATGAGATGCATATTGTTCCTTTGAACTTCATGTTTTGTAACCTTAGTGACTGCTTTCAAATTAATTAGTTCTAAGTAATTTTTGAATTTTTAAGAAAATGTTTGAGATGTTGATTTTGAGGTGTTGATGTTCAAGCTCTTATATAAGTGGAAATTGGGGTAAAGTTTGCATAACAGGCTGGCGTTTTAGGTAGTTTATTTCTGTGCTTTTTAATTAAATTTTGATGGAATCCACACACATTTTATTTTGATAATATTTAAGAGATGGACATATATAGACATATTAGCAAATTATTTAAAAGAAAAGTATTTATTAGAAAATATCAAATTTGCATCAATTTAGTATAAGGAAATCTGAAAGGTATTTATCTGTATAATAAAAGTAAAATTATAAGTGCACATGTATATATTGCGACATCTGCATCTATGATATCTAAATAAATATCCAAACAAATAAAAATATTTAAAAACAATAAAAAATGAATGATATATAAAATCCATGAGATATTTAAAAAACACAAAAGACTCATATTTCACTTGTCAAAAATTTCAATATTAATTTAGCTTTCCTATTAATTATACAATAATATGTTATAAATGTATAATAAATATTAGAATTATATTTGCAAGATACTCAAAGAAGTATCTCACTTTTAATAGTTCTCTTAGATTGAACAATACTAATTTATATATATTTGATATGAAAATCATTATAACTTTTGATAATGTTCAAAAGTTAATTTTAAATAAAATTGTTTGGAGAAAAAAAGAATCTATAGATATTGTGATTTTTCACATTTAAACAGAATCGGTGGGGGGGGGGGGGGGGTGAACAGATACCAAGGTTAGTTAACGACAGGTTTAGATGAGTGATCTTGGAAAGAAAAAGGGAAAAGCGATGTGGCAAAGGTTTTACTAGGAGAGATGAAGAAAAAGCAGATAAAACCAGATGTTGTGATTTATAACATTATTGTTAATCATCTTTGTAGTGAAGGAAAAAAAAGTATTTGCAGTGAAAGTAGAGGCCCCGAGGCTTATGGGACACTGAAGGAAATGCATATCATCTTAACATTATATAATTATTTTATAAATACTTGAAACTTCAACAAATAGGATAAGGTATATTACAAGCCGCTAAGATCTTGTGAGCATTTGGAGATTTAACATACTCACCAAATATTGGATTTTTTTACGTAACTACAAAGACGCGACTCTTGTTCTTTCAGTTTTCCACAACATTCTGTCCATGGTTTACTTTCAGTTTGTTCTGATAGCGTGCATGGTTTAAGTTCTGTCGGGACACATACCACTTTTATCCCCTCTTCCATGGCTGCATTGGTCCAAGCCAAAGACGACACAAGGACTATCACAAATGAGATGCATATCGCTACTGTGAACTTCATATTTTATAACCTTAGGGGCTCTTTTCAAATTGGTTCCAAGTAATATTTGATTTTTCGAAAAAAATTTGAGATGTTGATTTTGAGGTGTTGATGGTCAAACTCTTTACAACTTTTTTGATAAAAGTGGGTCAACAGGCTGAACACACACATCATTTACTAAGCGTTACCAAATAATTCTCTTAACGTTTTTCTGTTCTTTTTTTTCTTTCGAAAACGGTCATGTCAACTCTGGTTCGGCAGTGACAGCTCATAGGATTAGTTTTGTTATTTAAAATTAAATATTAACATGTGTTTCTTATAACTTAAATTTTTAATTGTATCTTATGTTGTTTGGAAAGTAAAACAAAAACAAAAGGACGAAAAGTATCTTTACTTGTTATGAGACTTACTTTCTCTCTTATAAGGTTAACATAATTCATAAACGAAATTTTACTACTATCGAGAAGTTTTTATTTATAAATTGCTAAGTTCATAATCTACCGTGGACTAACTCAGACGACCCCGCCTCTTAATGGATTCAAAATTTGAAGCCCGTACGGCCATACCCTCCTCAATCCTCATGATGGAATAGGTTGGGTTTAGTATGCGTGCATGACCCTTTTGAGTATTGACAATACAATTTAAATCGATCTATCTAAGGAAGCGAATACTAAATTTGATTATTGAATCAGGTTAAAACCATTATTAGATATAGTAGATCCTTGTTTAATGTTAATCATTCGGTTTTGGTTTCCCTTAGAAGATGTAACATATAATTCAAACCATGTAACAAAATTTGTTCAACATATTAACTCAATACATTTGATAACCATGATGCAATGCAATGAAACTTTCAGTGAACAATATTATCACACAGGATTTTGATAATCTCAAACATTATATAACTAATATAAATACTTGAAACTTCAACAATTAGGATAAGATATACTACAAGCCGATATGACCTTGTGAGCATTTGGGGATTTAAAACAGTGACCAAATGATGGATTTTTTATGTAACTACATAGACATGACTCTTGTTCTTTCAGTTTTCCGCAGCATTCTGATGACGGTTTACTTCCAGTTAGTCCTGCTTGCGTGCATGGTTTAAGTTCTGCCGGGATGCATGCCACTTTTATCTCCTCTTCCAAGGCTGTATTGGTCCAAGCCAAAGACGACACAAGGATTATGACAAATGAGATGCATATTGTTCCTTTGAACTTCATGTTTTGTAACCTTAGTGACTGCTTTCAAATTAATTAGTTCTAAGTAATTTTTGAATTTTTAAGAAAATGTTTGAGATGTTGATTTTGAGGTGTTGATGTTCAAGCTCTTATATAAGTGGAAATTGGGGTAAAGTTTGCATAACAGGCTGGCGTTTTAGGTAGTTTATTTCTGTGCTTTTTAATTAAATTTTGATGGAATCCACACACATTTTATTTTGATAATATTTAATAGATTGACATATATAGACATATTAGCAAATTATTTAAAAGAAAAGTATTTTATTAGAAAATATCAAATTTGCATCAATTTAGTATAAGGAAAACTGAAAGGTATTTATCTGTATAATAAAAGTAAAATTATAAGTGCACATGTATATATTGCGACATCTGCATCTATGATATCTAAATAAATATCCAAACAAATAAAAATATTTAAAAACAATAAAAAATGAATGATATATAAAATCCATGAGATATTTAAAAAACACAAAAGACTCATATTTCACTTGTCAAAAATTTCAATATTAATTTAGCTTTCCTATTAATTATACAATAATATGTTATAAATGTATAATAAATATTAGAATTATATTTGCAAGATACTCAAAGAAGTATCTCACTTTTAATAGTTCTCTTAGATTGAACAATACTAATTTATATATATTTGATATGAAAATCATTATAACTTTTGATAATGTTCAAAAGTTAATTTTAAATAAAATTGTTTGGAGAAAAAAAGAATCTATAGATATTGTGATTTTTCACATTTAAACAGAAAGATATAAGTACCGGTGGGGGGGGGGGGGGGGTGAACAGATACCAAGGTTAGTTAACGACAGGTTTAGATGAGTGATCTTGGAAAGAAAAGGGAAAAGCGATGTGGCAAAGGTTTTACTAGGAGAGATGAAGAAAAAGCAGATAAAACCAGATGTTGTGATTTATAACATTATTGTTAATCATCTTTGTAGTGAAGGAAAAAAAAATATTTGCAGTGAAAGTAGAGGCCCCGAGGCTTATGGGACACTGAAGGAAATGCAGATAATCTTAACATTATATAATTATTTTATAAATACTTGAAACTTCAACAAATAGGATAAGGTATATTACAAGCCGCTAAGATCTTGTGAGCATTTGGAGATTTAACATACTCACCAAATATTGGATTTTTTTACGTAACTACAAAGACGCGACTCTTGTTCTTTCAGTTTTCCACAACATTCTGTCCATGGTTTACTTTCAGTTTGTTCTGATAGCGTGCATGGTTTAAGTTCTGTCGGGACACATACCACTTTTATCCCCTCTTCCATGGCTGCATTGGTCCAAGCCAAAGATGACACAAGGACTATCACAAATGAGATGCATATCGCTACTGTGAACTTCATATTTTATAACCTTAGGGGCTCTTTTCAAATTGGTTCCAAGTAATATTTGATTTTTCGAAAAAAATTTGAGATGTTGATTTTGAGGTGTTGATGGTCAAACTCTTTACAACTTTTTTGATAAAAGTGGGTCAACAGGCTGAACACACACATCATTTACTAAGCGTTACCAAATAATTCTCTTAATGTTTTTCAGTTCTTTTTTTCTTTCGAAAACGGTCATGTCAACTCTGGTTCGGCAGTGACAGCTCATAGGATTAGTTTTGTTATTTAAAATTAAATATTAACATGTGTTTCTTATAACTTAAATTTCTAATTGTATCTTATGTTGTTTGGAAAGTAAAACAAAAACAAAAGGACGAAAAGTATCTTTACTTGTTATGAGACTTACTTTCTCTCTTATACTACAAGAAAACACAAGATTAACGACGGCTGAATTCCTCGTGAATTCGTCGTTAATGAGGTATTACGAGGAATTAGCGAGGAAAACGGTTTGGTCGTTAATCGTTCGTCGTAACGCGTATTTCGTTGCCAATTCCACGTCAGTTAGCGAGGAAAAGATTTCGTCGTAAAGACCAAGTACAACATTTTGTCGTAAAGATCACGTAAGATTTCCACGTAAGGAACTCGCTATGTTTCCTCGTAAAGACCACGAAAAGTTTCCTCGTAAATATGACGTAAACATTTTCACGTTAATTACACGTAAATGTCACGAAAATATTTCCTCGTAAATTCGACGTTAACTTTCCTCGTCATTTCCACGTAAATTTTCCACGTGAAAGACACGTAATGAAGTCGAAAATAAATCCTCGTAAAGAACACGTAAATCTTACGAAGTTATTTCCTCGTGAATTAACGAGGAATTTACTTCGATTTTTATATACAGAATTAAAAAAAAATAATTAGAAAAATATTTATAATTTTAATTATAATTATAAAATTTGAATTAAAAAATACAGAAACAATAAAAAGATAAATATATTTATTCATAAATAATTAGAATTCATATTTACAACGAATAAAAAGGGAAAAAAAACTATGGCTCGTTCATCGCCTGGAAGAACTCCTCACTCCTCCTCTCTACATCCGCCTCGTTATGGGCCTCGCTAGTCGACTCGCCTGGAATTGGATTTTGGCGTCGCAAGTTCCTCAACAAGGACTCCCATTCCGGATTTGTGGACGCTATGACGTCCAAGAAGCCCTCGACTACACCCTGTCGAGCTGTGAACGCAGTTTTTGTCGAGGCCAACTCGTTACGCAGCTCAGTGACCTCGTCTTCCCGTCTCTGACCATAAGACGATGTTGCTCTCGGAACATCGTTGACGGAACCAATCCCCAACGTACGTCCATTTTTCTTAGGGACAACCTTAAAAACCAAAAAAAAATTATTGTTAGTAAAAATTTATAGTTAAATTAAATGAATAATTTAAAAATTATAATTTTAAAAAATTTACCTCCTCGTAAATCCTATCCACTTCAGCTGTGGATAAGGTGACGGGTAGTCCGTCGGAAGACTGCTGTGTCAGCTGGGTCTGACGCTCTTGAACCCGGTCAGCAACTTCAATGAAGATTTGCTCGGACCTAGGATCTACGAATCGACCCGACTTGTTCTTGTGGGTCTTCTCGTAAAGTTGCATAAGAGTCGGGAGCTGTCCCGTCTCTTTGGCCTACAAAACATTTTAGAGAGTTAGTATATATAAATATATTATATAAAATAAATTAATTAAATTCAATATTTAATTACATACCAACTCCAAACGGATAGCGGCGTGGGATTTTTGGCCCGTGGAGTGAAGCATCGGCCCGTGAACGTGCTCATCTACCGTGTTACGGGAGGCAGAGCAACCCTGGGCGATTCTTATGGCGTCAGGAGTTTCCCAATAACGGATGAGGCCATCCCACACCTCAGTGGTGAGCTCAGCGGGTTTACCACGCTCAAATCCCTTCACGATCCAGTCCCCCTTCCAGTTGGAGACCGTGTCCAACAGGCGAACTTTCACCTTAGTGTTGAACGCTTTCCTCACCTTCTCATTGACCCCCAAGGACCAATGATACTTTTGCTATAACAGAAAAAAAAAAGTTAATAATTAGTATTAAAAAAAATTGAAATATAAATAAAAAATAATAGTATATATATAAATTAATAGTAACTTACAGCGAAAATCTTGAACCACGTATTTCTGATGTAGACGGGCGTCTTCTTCCAATTCGGATGTGGCATGGAGAATTAACCCTTCATCGTGTCGGTTACGTCTGATGCGAGACAAAGGTCAATCCCAAACCTAAAAAAAAAAAAAAATAAAGTATAAATTAAATACTAATGTTATTAAAAAAATTTAAAAGAATGTAAAAAAATGTAACATACCACAAAGTTCCGTCCGGTCGGTCGGGGTCTATGACTGGTAAACCTTCTCTCCCTGGCTGAGAGAGAATGTCCTCGACAGTGTACTGCGAGTAAGGAGCACTCGGCGGCACCATCAGATCGGGATGAATGGGAGCCGGCATCTCCGCCGGCATCTCCGCAGCCATCGATGGAGGCACATGAGGTGGCGCAGGAGGTGGCACCTCTGGGACATGATGATCATGAGGAGCCGGTGGTGCAACCCATTGTACACCAGAAGGAGAGACTCTCTGAGAAGACTGAGTCTCTGGGACGCTATCCGGACCCGAAGAGCTAGGTGCTGTAGAAGAAGAACCGGGGTGTAAACGACTACCCGGCTCGCCGAACATCTGTCTGTAGTGGGGAGTAAGTTTGTTCTTTCGTACCTATTAAAAAAACATTCAAAATTAGCTTTTAAACTTCATATTTTTATAGAATAAATTCCTAATTAATCACCTAATCAACACTAATTAACCTAAATTCCATAAACCTATCTAAATTCCCTACACTAACCACCTAAACTACCCTAAACTAATCTAAGGAAGGAGGGAGGACTTACCATGGTTTTAGAGAGGAAGTAGAGAGGAAATGAGAAAGTGTGAGATTTCGTGGGTATATATATAGGATATATAACCACGTAAAAACCACGTAATGTAACGAGGAAATCGCGAGGCCCGTGTTTTCCTCTACGAGGAAATCGCGAGGCCCGCGTTTTCTTTTACGAGGAAATCGCGAGTCCCGCGTTTTCTTTTACGAGAAAATCGCGAATCCAGTGTTACCCTGTATGAGGAAATCACGAGGCTCTTTCTTAAATCCCTAAAATCCAAAACTCTAAACCCTAAATTATAATTTTAGGAATTATGTAATTTCTGGAATCGTAAGTGGGAAGAGCCCGTGTCTTCCCACTCATGATTCCAGATATTTCTTCTATTTTTAAAGAATTCTTCAAAGAAAGAGAAGAAAGATACTGGAATCATAAGTGGGAAGAGACCGTGTCTTCGCACTCGTGATTCCAGACCTTTCTTCTCTTTTTTTAAGAATCTTTCTTCTTTTTAATATTTATGAATTCTGAACTGTGACAAAATGGTCTTGGTATATATAGATGTACTTTTCCTCGCTAATTCCTCGTGAGTTAACGAGGAAATAACGAGGCATGTCTCTTCGTTTCCTGTATTCCTCGTTAGTTACACGTGAACTCACGTGGAATTAGCGAGGTCCGTGCTTATTTCCACGAGGAAATAACGAGGATTTTTTCTAAATCCTTACAAACCAAAACCCCAAACCCCTTCTTCTTATAACTTTATAACTTCAACCTCTACTTCTTATAACGTCAACCTCTACTTCTTATACAATCCATCAATCTCTAAGGAAGTTAGGGCTTAGGGTTTAGGATTTTGGTTTAGAATTTTGGTTTAGAATTTGGGGTTTGGAATATATGAAGTAGAACATAAGGAAGATAGGGTTTTGGGTTTAGGGTTTAGGATTTTGGTTTAGAATTTGGGTTGGAATATATGAAGTAGAACATAAGGAAGATAGGGTTTTCGGTTTAGGGTTTAGGATTTTGGTTTAGAATTTGGGGTTTGAAATATATGAAGTAGAACATAAGGAAGATAGGGTTTTCGGTTTAGGGTTTTGGTTTAGGATTTTGGATTTTAGAATTTAGGGTTTTGGAATATATGAAGTAGAACATAAGGAAGATAGGGTTTTGGGTTTAGGGTTTTGGTTTAGAATTTTGGATTTTAGAATTTAGGATTTTGGATTTTGGCCTCGTTATTTCCACGTAAGCTAACGTGGTCTTTACGACGATTTGTGCTTACGTAGAATTAACGTGTTTTATTTTTTTTATAATTAAAGTTTTCTCGTTATTGACACGTAAGCTTACGAGGTCTTTACGATGAATTCTGCTTACGTGGAAATAGCGAGGCCCGTGTTTTTTATTTCTCACTTTCGTCGTAAAGACAACGTTATTTTACGTGGAAATAACGAAGTTTATGTTTAAATCCCTAATATCCAAAACCTAAACCCCAAACCCCATCTTCCTTATCTTCTACTTCATTTATTCCAAACCCCAAACCCCATCTTCCCTTTAACCTCAATCTTTTTATTCCATTCCACAATTCAAAAACCACAATTCCTTAAGTCTGAAAATCAATCATACATCAATACAAATACGTACATCAATCGGATACATCGACATTCTCGTCATCACTAGAAACATCATCATTTTCATTAAACTCGTCTTCAACAGCTTCGTCTGTCGCGTCGTCGGTAAGATCTTCGTACTCATGATTATGCGGATCAATGAGAAGTATGTCGTCTGTGGCTGCTTCAGGTTCCTCGACTACATTTATCTGTTCTTCTTGCAATGGTGGTTCTTCTCCACTTATGATTCGTCCACGAGGTGTAACTTTGATCACGGATAACCAATTTATTCCTGATTCTCTCATCCGAGGGTATGGAAGGAAGCTAACTTGGCCTGCTTGTGAAGCTAAGATGAAAGGCTCAAATTTGTTGTACCTTCGTCCACCATTGACATCAACTACACCAAATTTGTTAAACCGAACACCTCTGTTGACGACAGGGTCGAACCATTCACATTTGAAGAGGACGCATTTCAGCTTCAATATCCCTGGGAATTCGACTTCAATGATCTCCGTCAAGATCCCGTAGAAATATGTTTCCCCTTTCACACATATTCCATAGTTACTGGTCGCCCGCTGTCTACCATACTCGTATGTGTGAAAAGTATAGCCTCGTGTGAAATACATCTGTGATGTGGTGACCTTTACATGTGGAGATTGAATTACTTCGTGTAACCATTTAGGATAATCTGCATCGTCGTCATAATCAACCTTAAAAAAAAAAGAGAACGTTGAAATATTAGTACATATAAAGTATGAAAAAAAAAATTGATTGAGCTGTAAAAATTAATACCTGATTCTTCAACCACTTAATAAAGTGTTGATCTTTCCTTTTGTTTACGTCACTTGTGGATATACCTGAGAATGTTTCTTCGACTTGAGAAACAAATAAGCTGTCAAATCACATTTTATATCAATTAATCTTAATTTCACAATTATATAATTTATATTTATTATGTGTGTTTAGAAGTGTCCATATGTACCTTTCAAAATAACGCATCAATGGATCTTCGCAATTGAGTAGAATATAGGTGTGTGCACTATGGGCGTCTTCTTCACTCGACCACCAAACCACTTTTGATTTCCCACCGAGTCGCCCAATCTGGCTAAAGATGTCTGGAACACCAGCAACTGCATATGTTGGCACGACACCACCATCATCATATCTTCTAGGAGCTCTTTTCCGGGTACGTACTTTTGACCCAAAGTAGTACGATGTGAAGTGAGAAGTTTCTTCCGTCAAACTTCCAGCAATTATAGAACCTTCAACTTTTGCGAGGTTTTTGGCTTTTCCCTTCAAATATTTCATGGCTCGCTCATACTGATACATCCATCTATAATGTACAGGTCCACGAAGCAATGCCTCATATGGGAGGTGGATAGCTAGATTCTCCATGACATCAAAAAATCCCGGAGGAAATATTTTCTCCAAGTTGCACAATAAGATGAGAATGTTCTCCTGAAGCTGTTACACAACTTCTTCTTTAAGAGTGCGTGTGCTCAGATCCCTGAAAAATGCTCTGATGCCTAATTCCAAAAAAAAAAAACACATTAGTCATATATTATTGCAAACTAAACCATTATAAAATTACTGGGTTATAATTTATTACCTGCAAGTGCTTCATGTACGTTTGTTGGAAGTAGCTCCGCAAATGCAAAGGGAAGTAGTCGTTGCATAAATACGTGACAATCATGACTCTTCATCCCAGAGAACTTTTGACCCTTTTCAACACATCTAGAGAGATTTGAAACATACCCATCAGGGAACTTCACTTCTGATGCCACCCAGTTGAACAACACCGACTTTTTTTCTGAAGACAATCTGAATATCGGAACGGAAACTTGTCCGTTGCTTTTTATATGTAACTCACTTCTTGAACAAATATCCGGCAAGTCCATCCTCGATTTTATGTTGTCTTTTGTCTTTCCTGGGACATTCAATATTGTATTCATGATGTTCTCAAAGAAATTCTTCTCTATATGCATCACATCGAGGTTGTGGCGCAAAAGAAGATCCTTCCAATATGGCAACTCCCAAAATATACTTTTCTTGTGCCAATTGTGCTGAACACCGTAAAAATCAGGCATATTACCGGGGACATGTCAATTACCACCACGAGGAACTGTTTCCAGAGCTCCATAGTAATCGAGTTGCGCTTCAATTTGTTGTCCAGTTAAATATGGAGGATGAGTGTCTCTCACAACTCTTTTGTGCCTAAACAATTTCTTGTTTCTTCGGTACGGATGGCCAATGGGAAGAAATCGACGGTGACAATCGAACCAACTTGTCTTCCTACCATTCTTCAGTTGAAACGCATCTGTCGTTCCATTACAATATGGACAAGCTAATCTCCCATGTGTAGTCCATCCAGATAACATCCCATAGGCAGGAAAGTCACTTATGGTCCACAAAAGCATCGCTCGCATCGTAAAATTCGTCTTCGTTGAGCAGTCATGCGTCTTCTTCCCTGTTGACCACAAATCCTTCAACTCTTTTATCAGTGGTTGTAGGAAAACATCCAGAGACCTTTTTGGATGGTTGGGACCAGGTATTAATATGGTCAAGAATAGCAACTCTCGTTGCATGCACATCTCCGGTGGCAGGTTGTATGGCGTAAGAAAGACTGGCCACAATGAATATTGTCTCCCTGACATTCCAAATGGACTAAATCCATCTGTGCATAATCCGAGATACACATTCTGGCTATTGCTAGCGAATTCTGGATGTACTTTGTTGAAATGTTTCCAGGCTCTTGCATCTGATGGATGAGTCATCTCACCATCTGTCTGAGTGTGCTCGGCATGCCATCCCATCTTCCCAGCAGTCTGCTCTGATTGATACAATCTTTTCAATCTGTCTGTAATTGGTAGGTACCACATCCTTTGGTACGGTACCCTGTTACGTCCCCGTACTTGCGGCTTGAATCGTGGCTTCTTGCAGAATCGACATTCTTCTAACTTCTCATCATCTCCCCAGTAGATCATGCAATTGTCAATGCAAACATCTATTATCTCCGAAGGCAAGCCAAGACTATAAACCAGTTTCTGAATCTCATAATAAGAATCAGCAGACACATTGTCTTCCGCCAAATACTCTTTAAACAAGTCTGCCCATTCATTCATGCAACTTTCAGGTAGATTGTGGTCAGTTTTAATATTCATCATTCTAGCTGCCAACGACAATTTAGAGAGACCTTCTCTACAACCACTGTAAAGTGGCTGATTCGCAGCATCTAACATTTCATAGAACTTTTTTGCATCTATATTAGGTTCTTCATCTTCATCATGAGCTACGAATGCATCAGCTACCATATCATGAACCCTATCAAAATCTACCATCTGCTCTTCTTGATGGTAACTATGTTCATTATGCAAATGATGATTATCAACCAGTAATTCTTCCTGAAAATTGCTATTACTACTACTAGCTTCATGATTCTCATCATAATTATAACCTTCTCCATGTTGAAACCAGATATAGTAATTTGGCGTGAAACCTCTATTTATTAAATGCTTTCAAACATTTTCACGATTTGCCAATTTCGAATTGTTGCATTTCCGACAAGGACAGAACATCTTACCGCTTTCTTGGGCCAGCGGTGTGGAATCTGCCTGATGCATAAATGTCTCCAGCTCCGCAAGGTATTCTTTCGTCACTCTCCCGTTAGCATCTCTATGCATATACATCCACCTCCGCAACTCGAAAATATTCCCGGAGCCCGACATTTTTTTTCTTTCACGTTTTAATTTTTTTTCTTCTTGGTGTGTTTAAAATGATCTTCAAAGGTTCATATTTATAGGAAATTTTCGAATCTGGTAGTTGAGATTTTACTACGAATTAACTACGAAATTTTGTTAGGTAGCCGAAAAAAACGTGTTACACCTACAAAGTTGGTAGACTCGAAATTTCGTCGTTATTTACACGCATAGATTTTCCTCGTAAAGAACACGCTATATTTACGTCGACATTACGAGGAAGACAATTTTCCTCGTAAGAACCACGTTACATTACGTCTTTTTTACGTGGAAATGTTTTCCTCGTTACTTTACGACGAACTGACGTTGCTTTCTAGTTTCCTCGTAAGCTACTCGTAAAAGCGACGTTATTTTACGAGGTTTTATTTTCCTCGTTAAATTTCGTCGCTAAAGTTGTGTTTTCTTGTAGTGTTATAAGGTTAACATAATTCATAAACGAATTTTACTACTATCGAGATGTATTTATTTATAAATGGCTAAGTTCATAATCTACCGTGCACTAACTCAGACGAGCCCGCCTCTTAATGGATTCAAAATTTCAATCCCGTATGGCCGTACCCACCTCAATCCTCATGATGGTATAGGTTGGGTTTAGTATGTGTGCACCTCATGATGGTATAGGTTGGGTTTAGTATGCGTGCATGACCCTTTTGAGTATTGACAGTACAATTTAAACCGATCTATCTAAGAAAGCGAATACTAAATTTGATTATTGAATCAAGTTAAGACCATTATTAGATATAGTAGATCCTTGTTTAATGTTAATCATTCGGTTTTGGTTTCCCTTAGAAGATGTAACATATAATTCAAACCATGTTACAAAATTTGTTCAACATATTAACTCAATACATTTGATAACCATGATGCAATGCACTGAAACTTTCAGTGAACAATATTATCACACAGAATTTTGATAATCTCAAACATTATATAACTAATATAAATACTTGAAACTTCAACAATTAGGATAAGATATACTACAAGCCGCTATGACCTTGTGAGCATTTGGGAATTTAAAACAGTGACCAAATGATGGATTTTGTATGTAACTACATAGACATGATTCTTGTTCTTTCAGTTTTCCGCAGCATTCTGTTGACGGTTTACTTCCAGTTAGTCCTGCTTGTGTGCATGGTTTAAGTTCTGCCGGGATGCATGCCACTTTTATCTCCTCTTCCAAGACTGTATTGGTCCAAGCCAAAGAAGACACAAGGATTATGACAAATGAGATGCATATTGTTCCTTTGAACTTCATGTTTTGTAATCTTAGTGACTGCTTTCAAATTAATTAGTTCTAAGTAATTTTTGAACTTTTAAGAAAATGTTTGAGATGTTGATTTTGAGGTGTTGATGTTCAAGCTCTTATATAAGTGTAAATTGGAGTAAAGTTTGCATAACAGGCTGGCGTTTTAGGTAGTTTATTTCTGTGCTTTTTAATTAAATTTTTATGGAATCCACACACATTTTATTTTGATAATATTTAAGAGATTGACATATATAGACATGTTAGCAATTTATTTAAAAGAAAAGTATTTTATTAGAAAATATCAAATTTTCATCAATTTAGTATATATTAACTGAAAATATTTAACCAAGGAAAAGTGAAAGGTATTTATCTATATAATAAAACTAAAATTATTAGTGCACATGTATATATTGGGACATCTGCATCTATGATATCTAAATAGATATCTAAACATATATAAATATTAAAACAAATAAAAAATGAATGATATATAAAAATTTATTAGATATTCTAAAAACACAAAAGACTCATATTTCAGTTGTCAAAATTTTCAATATTAATTTAGCTTTTTCCATTAATTATACATTAATATGTTATAAATGTATAATAAATATTAGAATTATATTTGCAAGATACTCAAATAAGTATCTCACTCGTGTATAATAAATATTAAAATTAAATATCACAAATGAGATGCATATCGCTACTGTGAACTTCATATTTTATAATCTTAGTGACTCGCTTCAAATTGGTTCCAAGTAATATTCGATTTTTCGAAAAAAATTTGAGATGTTGATTTTGAGGTTTTGATGATCAAACTCTTATATAAGTAGACACTCGAGTAAAAATTGCAATTGAAGACTATCGTTTTATGTAGTGTATTTATGTCCTTTTAATTAAATTTTGAAGGAGTTCATACACATTTTGTTTCGATAATTAATAAGATATGACACATGTTTACATGTTAGCAATGTCTTTAAAAGAAAACCACATAATTAGAAAATATCAGATTTCCAAGCAATTATATATTGACTAAAAAATATTTAACCAAGAAAAAGTGATAGGTATCTCATAAGAAAAACAGATTCTGTACTTAAGATGAGATTTTATTTTCACAATTAAACAGAAATAGCATTGGTCAAATCTTGTAAATATAAAACTGAATATATGAAAACTGATGTTGAACCAAAAAAATTGAATATATGAATGAGAACCTGTTTATCTTTCAACGATACATGTGTTCAGTTTTAGGACCGGGATTGTCGGTTTGGGCTTTATAAAGTTGTATTACGTTCTTTTACTGGGCTCGTTTATGGGCTTTTCGTTTGATAAACGAAGGTGACGCCAAAAAAAAAGTAAAATATAAATAATATATGAAATCTAAAATCTGCAAGTGTGAAACATATCAAAAGAAGTCGGAGATAATCCAATGCGTAGAACACTATCTTCCTCTGTTCTAATCACCAACCGATGCATCACGTCCCGACATCATTACCGTACATCTCGATCTGTCAAATCCACAAAGAAAGACAACAGCCATGAAGCAGCAACTCACAAGGTCACAAAGAAGCCATGGAAAAGGGTGCCATTTTTCGACGATCTCAAAGAAACCGAAGTCCCAGAGGAATCTCTTTCTCTCTTCCACCACTACTGATAAATGCGGCTGGGAAAGTGCATACAAAGTGTTCGATGAAATGCTTGAGATCGAAGTGTAACCTACTGTGGTGACTTACAATAGCCTGATTGGATTTTTATGCCGAAATAAAGACCTGGTCAAGGCGAAGAGCTTTGCTTGAAGAAGTGATTCAGAAAACAATACGCCCAAATGCTGTGACATTCGGGTTGTTAATGAAGAGTTTATGTTGTAAAGGAGAGTACAATGAAGCAAAGAAGTTGATGTTTGATATGGAGTATCGATCGTGGGTGTAAACCAGGCCTAGTTAACTACAGGGTTTTGATTAGTAATGCAAAGCTTCTATCAAGAGAGATGAAGAAAAGGGGGATAAAACCAGATGTTGTGATCTTTAGCATTTTGGTTAATCATCTATGCAGTGAAGGTAGATCCCCTGAGGCGTATAGGACACTGAAGGAAATGCAGATGAAAGGTTTGTAAGCCAAATGCAGCTACATACCGTATGGTGGTTGACGGGTTTTGTCGTATTGGGGATTTTGATTCAGCATTGAATATTTTTGAATGCAATGGTTGCAAGCTGGATCATGCTTGCTTTGTGTTAGAGGTAATGGCAAAGAAAACTTTAAGCTTTATATAGTGCTTGGGAAAGTCTACTTTGTGAACTCTGTATCAAGAATGGAGAATCTTGTCGTGAAGCTTTGTCAGAAGTGATTTCTACCTAAGCAGTGACCTTTTAAAGGTGAAACTCTCCAACTCTCATACTTATTTATTCCTGAGTTTAATTCCTCTTGATTCAAGATTTTTTTTTTTTTTCTGAGGGGAAAATTTTCAGGCTTGCCTTATTACTTTTAGACCTGAATTTTTTATTTTTTAACTGTTTTGGTAATTCATTCAGTGGGACTTCTAGTAAATTCAAGATCTTATGGTGAAGTTATAGCTGATTTTCTGGGTTTTTTCTTCTTATTTATGTTTCTTCCTGCTCTAAACAAAACCACTCATATAATGGAAAAGTTGACACCTGCTCTGTTTCATCAACTCCATCTTTTTCCATTAACAATCTAGCTTTATTTCATTTATAAATGTTCCTCCTGAATCAACCTGTATAATCACAGGACAAGTAGAAACAATTAAACTCAAATTCAAATAAACAATCTTAGTCACTGATATTTTTCCTTGTCAATGGCAGGCTGCAATATACTCTTCCTCCTTGGTTTAGCTCTTGCCATTACTTTTGTCTCTGCTGCTCGGCTTCTTGATGAAGAAGAAGATCTTGGGTTAGTCCCTATGCCTACCACAAGTCCAGGTCCATTACCAACTGCTGGTTCAGGCCCCTTAGCCAGTGCAAATTCAGGGCCTGCAACTGGTATCATTTCGGGTACAGGTCCAGCCTTAGGTGGTTCAGGTTCTTTGACTATTTTAACTGGCTCCGGACCTCTACCAACCACTGGTTCTAGTTCTTTACCGGTTGCTAGTTCAGGTCCCTTGCCTACTGCTGGCCTTGGCTCTCTACCAACCACCGGCTCTGGTCTTTTTCCGGTTGCTACTTCTGGTCCTTTGCCTGCTGCGGGTTCAGGGCCTTTGCCTGCAGCCACAGCCACGGGTGCAGGTTCAGCGACAGGGAGTTCAGTTCCTGACCACACGTTGGTTTTCTTTATGCACGATATACTCGGTGGTTCAAATCCTACAGCCAGAGCTGTGACTGGAGTCGTTGCAAACCCAGCTCTCAGTGGCCAGCTTCCATTTGCTAAGCCCAATGGCGCAAACCTCCCTGTCAACAACGGCGTTCCATCCAACAATAACAATAACGGAATCCTCAACAACAACAATGTCCCGCTTCTCGTCGGTCTGGGAGGAACTACATCCAGCATTCTACAGAATGACGGAAACAACCTCTTGAACGGTCTCCCCGTGGCTAATGGCGGTCAGCTCCCGTCGGGTTCGTCTCTCCAGATGCTCATGTTTGGAACAATGACGGTGATGGACAACGAGCTAACCGAAGGGCATGAACTCGGGTCAGGTCTGCTTGGCAAAGCCCAGGGCTTCTACGTGGCCAGCGCCGTGGATGGAACCAGCCAGACCATGGCTTTCACGACCATGTTTGAGAGTGGTGGTTATGAAGATAGCATAAGTTTCTTCGGTGTACATAGAACAGCTGCTTCAGAATCTCATCTTGGCGTCATGGGTGGTACAGGGAAGTATGTTAATGCGAGAGGATACGCCATCGTCAAGACATTTACAGGTGGCACCGGAAATACACAGCAGCCGCATCAGTTCACAGATGGGCTTGAGACTGTTTTGGAGTGCACCGTTTATCTTTCTTACTAGTTTTTTTTTTCTTCTTGTCCTCTATTATTGAAGTTTGTTGTGTTCTTCTTAATATGTAACAAAACTTATTAATTTGACAACAAATTTCCTATAATTAGAGTTAATATATTTTTGAATTTAATAAAAAAAACAATAAAAACAAAAAGAGAGAAAAAAGAAGGAAGACCAGCGTGGACATTATGACCGAGTGGAACTGAATGAACGGTTCCAACAAGACAAGCTCTACCCGCCAAAACAAACAAAACAAAGGTTTCAAATAAATAACCCCACACCGTACACGACCAATATTATCTTCACAGACAAGAAACAACAAATGGTGCTCTTGAAACCTTCTGCCTTTTCGAAATCACCTAAGCTCCCTCCTCCACAGCAAGGCGGATTCTCCGATTCTCTGATTGGTGATACCGTTGAGGCAACCGGTGCTTTTATACGTCAATGGGTTTCACCACACCTCTACGATTCTTCTTCCACTTCCTGCAGCCTCTTTTCTCTTTTCTCTGCAGAAAACCGGGGAGAAGGAAGACGCTTCCTCGACGTCCTCGGCAAATTACATTACGCTATTCAGAGCGCAGGTTTGGTGAATCCGGACTCCGCTAAGCTATCTCAAGCGCACGATCTAATGCAGACAGCTATGAAGTATTTGGAGAAGGAGTTTTATCGGGGTTTGAAATCAAACCGCCGGTTTTTGGATCCAGAATCCATCTCTAACTGCTCTTTTGATGAGAAAGTAGATGTTGATGCTATCGAGGATTTGAAGATGATAGCTAGCTGCATGATCTCATCTGGCTACGAGAAGGATTGCGTTAAGATTTATAAGAAACTCAGAAGAAAGATCGTCGTCGAGGCATTGTCTCGGCTAGGGTTCGAGAAACTAACTTCTGCGCAGATGCAGAAACTGGAATGGGAGATTCTCGAGAAGAAGATCAAAGGTTGGGTGAGGCTTGCGAGAGTCGCATTCGTCACTTTGTTCAACGGAGAACGAATCCTCTGCGATCGCATCTTCTCCACTTCCTCTTCTTCCTCCTCAGTCTCCATCGCCGAGTCTACATTCGTGGAGATTACGCTACAGAGCGCATTGAAACTCTTCGTCTTCCCGATAACCGTCGCGAAATGCAAGAAAACCGCAGAGAAAATCTTCCCTACGCTCGACGTTTACCAGACGCTCTTGCACGTTGCTCCCAAAGTCGACCAGATCTTCAGCTACGAATCAACCGCCTCTGTGCGATCGCAGGCGGCTGAATCTCTAGAAAAGCTCGGAGATTCCGTGAACGCAATGATGATCCAGTTCCAATCGTCGATCACGAAAGAGTCCTCGAAATCACCGATTCCTGGTGGCGGAGTCCATCAGCTCACGAGGTACGTCATGAACTTCATCGTCTTCCTCGCGGATTACAGCGACTCGCTCACGGCTATCATCAAGGACAAGGAGTCCTCGTTGCCTTTACCGGAGGATTACTATAACAGCAGCAGCAGCAACGAAGAAGATCCAGGAAACGCTGGCTCTCCAATGGCAGCGAGGCTCGCGTGGCTGATACTCGTCTTGCTCTGCAAAATCGACGCGAAATCTCGCCTCTACAGCGACGCGGCACTCTCGTATCTCTTCCTCGCCAACAACCTCCACTACGTGCTGATCAAGGTTCGAACATCGAACCTCAAGGTCATCCTGGGAGACGACTGGGTGGCGAATCACGAGGTTAAGGTGACTCAGTACCTCGACAAGTACGAGAAAATGGCATGGGGCGATGTGATCGCGTCGGTCCCGAGGGATTCGACGGCCGAGGCGAAAGCGGAGGAGGCTCTGAGACGGTTCAACGAGGCGTTTGAGGAGGCTTACAAGAAGCACAAGACTTGGGTCATACCCGACCCGAAACTGAGAGGTGAAATCAAAGCATCTATAGGGGGCAAGGTCATGTCCGGGTATACGAGTTTCTATAAGAAGTATCCGGTCGGATCATCAAAGATTGTCAGATTTACCCCTGAAGATCTTAGTAGTTACATATCCAACCTATATATCGGCTTGAGAGGATCCGTTCCCGTACCCACAAATTAAGCGTCTTCGGTTCCGGATGTTGCTCAATGTAAAAGTCCAAGTCACTGTGTTGTGAAACAGTAGAAAAGATATTCAAACTGTCGACGTGACTGAATCTGGGCTAAAGCCCATGAAATATCAGTGTTAGGCTTCAAATTGGGATAAATAAATATTGTAAAAATTATCAGCTGTAATTATATTTATTTATTACATTTTCTAAAGAATTTTTTTCTTTTTGAGAAAAAAAATCAAAACTGAAAAACATAACATTTGGGTCACAAATTTAAATTTTGATTTAGGCGTTCAAAATATCTGGGCCATCCATGCAACAAATGAGAACGCATGTGTTGTATGAATCCAGTAAAGGCTAATACTTTGATCCTGTGATGTTCACCATTTTTTAAGCTACACCAACGCTTTTCATTGCAGTTGGATAAAAGCTGTCACAACCATAGAGCACATGCTGGGTTGAACACATTTAGTTTCTTGCTAAGTCAATAAATATTTCTTATTTTTTTGCAGTAATTAAAATTAACCAACGGGAGGTGATAATCAATGGAAAAACAAAATTAATTTAGTAAAATAGGTAAAAGTATTTAGTATTTTAATTTTGAAATATATAAAATGATGATAGTTGACCGATAAATAAATTTCAATCATTCGCCCACAACATTAGAAAACAAATAAAATAAAAAAGAATTGTGGTTGGGAAGTAAAGTAATTAGTTGAATAAGTCTTCAATAGATTAGTTTATTTTAATAGTCCGTATGCAAAAGGAGGTTTATACCAGTCTGTTCGATGTATCTTCCGTAGCCATACATTTTTCAGATGTGTCATTTATAAAAAGTGATTCAAGTCAAGAGATAACGTGCTATATTTAGAGAACCCTAGTTTATAAGTCTTCTTTGTCCATGGTTTGCCTGCATTAAAACATTGTCTCACTGTCGATCTAATTCCTCCATCAGAACATGATTTAGTTGTGATGTTTCTGTGACTATTATTCCCTTGGTGTCTCTTTAATTTTAGTACAGAAGTTGAACTTGAATAATAATAGATAATGCAAAGTTGGTTATGTTTTGTATATTTTATACCATTATTAGTCTAGCATGGATTCTTTTACAAAATATGCTTTCAAATATAAATGAATAGTTACCAAAAATAACAAAATTATTTCCGGCAACAAAATTTTCAACGTTGATCATTTATTTAAAGTTTTCATCTGTTCATTTTCTTAATAAAAATCGAACTGTCAGTTTTGATTTCTTTGGATAAATCATAAACTCAAGAAAAATCAAACTTAAATGACCAACAAACTAAAAACAGCGGCAAACATTAAATCCACCATTATTAGTAATAACGTCTAACTAGACTACTCTTAATGCTATCACAAAAGTAAACGCGTGATCTCTCTTGACAGCGTAAGACCATCTCCAATGGTTTACTCTATTTTAGAGTAGATTTTACACTAAAATAGAGTAACTCTAAAATAGAGTAGAGTTTCTCTCCAATGGTTTACTCTATATTTCACTCTAAAAAGAGATATTCTTAGATTTATTCTTTTTTATTTTATGTTTAATATTTTTTACTTACAAAATTTACAAATTGATCTCTTATATTTTATACTTCACAATGTTCTTATAAATTATATATTTATATCAAACATTTATTATTTTAAAAATTACATTATATTAAAACATAATACATTCAATTTAAGCATCACCATTAGTGTATCTTTCCCACAAATGATCAATTAACGAATTTTGAAGTGCAAAATGAGTTTCTTTATCTTTGATTTTTCTAAATCGACCAAGAAACTCTTCAAACAGAATATTATCATTCTCTGGTGTTTGAACCTCGGGAGGTGGAGCTTCTCTTTCCGCTTCAATCGGTGCGTCAAGATCTCGTTCATCCTCAATTATCACGTTGTGTAGAATTATACATGTCGTCATAATGTCATGTAACACATTTTTTTCCCAAAAACAAACTGGTCTTTTTACAATAGCAAAACGCGATTGGATCTGGAGGAAATTTACCAGAATATTAAATCACAATTTTCTATGATTTTAATTTTATGTTATGTTGTTTATTTTTAATTTTAGTATTTCTTTTTTTTGGTTAATTTTTAAATTTAGTATTTGTTTTCTTTGGCTAATAATAATAAGTTTCAACTCATATATATTTTGCTGAAGATAATAATATGATGTTTGCATAATTAAATTACATAAATAGTTACAAAATAAAAAGATTAAAGAATCAAAGGACTAAAGTATAAATAAAAAAGTTCCACTCTATAATAGAGTGAGAAATAGAGTTACTCCAAATATAGAGTGAAAAATAGAGTTACACTATTTTAGAGTGGGATATAGAGTGGGGTTGGAGAAGGTTTTACTCTATTATAGAGTTTGGTGTAGAAAATAGAGTGGGGTTGGAGATGCCCTAATGTGTCTATCTACTACATAAGGGGTTATATATTGCTTTGTAAGATATTTTAGAAGATTAGGATTCAACTATTATTAACTAGGTGATTTTTCCGTGTTCATGCACGGATATAAATATTTATAAAGTAAATACATTATAATAATTTATTAATATTATTTTTTCAGATTTTAATTATTATGTTATTTATATTCTAATCAATATGCATCGCTTATTTTAAATAACATTATGTTATTTTAATTAGTTGATTAGATGTATAATTTTGGATATATAATATCGACTGTTTGATTATTATTTGGATATATTAAATAACATTTACTTTTTCGATTCAACTAAAATGTTCTTGTAATACACATTAAAATTTTGATTATTTTGTTAATTTCATGTAGTTTGATTATTTTCTTAGATTTGTAAATATATTTTAGTAAGAATGTGTATAATTTAATATATATTATTTTGAGAATCAAATAGTAAAAGTACACTAAACTGTTGATCAATTCAAAGTTGCATAAGTAAATATAACAGTGATAGTCTTTTGAAACCTTATGCATATATATATATATATATATATATATATATTATAAATTATACAAAATACTTAATTGTAATAGTTGGTTAATATATTTCTAATATTATTTGAGAATTTCATATTTAATTAGTAGTATGTTGAGTCGGTCTATATTTTATATATATTAAAATATTATTATAAATAAAAATATATTATTTTTTATCAGATGCTTGACTTTGTATAAAAAAAAAATTGGATTGGTCTAGTTACTCATTTTGTGGGTATATTGTGTTACATATATTCCGTCTAATTCAATTATAACTATTTCTAATCTAATTCAACCAAATCGTATTAACTATATTCATTGTATTAGTTTTGTTTTCATATTAGATTTGTAAATATATTTTTGATTTCTTAGTAATTTAGTATATGTTAATTTTCAAAATTAAAATTATAAAATAAAATGATGATAGGTACAAAGTTGCATAAAAATATAACCGATAAATTTTAAAAGGGGTGATTAATTTGTTACTTTAATATCAAGATTATTTTTTCTAAATTTTCCTTTTTATGAAATCACATTATATATATAAAAATAATTTTCGTTTTAGGTTTGATAAATATTTTCTTTATCATATATGTTATTTGAAAATATAAAAGGGAACTTAAATAAAACAAAGAAAGATTAAATTAAATTTTATTAATTAAATATATCTTAGTTTATATTATTTAACTTATTTTGTAATAATTTGAGAAATATATTGGTTTAAATAAAATGCTTAATAATTTTCAAATATATCTTATGTTTTTTAAAATTATCTTTTAAAAGGAAAAATTATTTCTTTACTTTAAAATCATGATTATTTTGTGAACTTTCCTTATTATGAATTACACTATATATAAAAGATATTTTTGTTTTTAAATTTTATAAAAAATTATTATATAGGTTATTTGAAAAAATAAGAAAAAGGAAACCTAAATAAAAAAGGAAAAAATAATATAAGATAAATATTTAATAATGATAATTTTACATAACTGATTTATTAAGGGTATCATTGTAATCAACCACCGTGATAATTAACGTGAATGGGACACGTAGAAAACTGACTTCTCAAATAATATATAGAGATTGGTTGCTAGATTGTTTGTTGAGTGAGTCAAACTTTTCCCGTATCAAATTACCAATAACCTTCCTTACATAGTAGCATATCTAAAAGAGGAGATGGTTTTGAATGTGAATTGGTTTATCCGTTATATAAAGAAAAGGACGTAGGGTACACGCAAATGGTGTGAGTAGTTGGACGATGGCTTTGTAGTAAAGGGAGAGTCGACGTAATTAAGTTGTTGGAGGTTGAGATAGCTTGTCACAACACTCTTACTTGTATCCAAAAAGTTCATGATTTCCTAAACCTTCTTCATACTCACAGCTCACCCAAATCTATTTATTGCTCTTTCATCCACAACCTCAACATCTTCTATATCATTATAAAATAAATAAATTGTAGTATTTATGTGAATATTTTATACATTTTTTTATAGTTTAATGGTATTAAGTGAAATGAAATTACGTATAATCATAAATTTAGGGTTTTCTTATTATGGATGTTAGTTTGCAAAAGAAAAAAAATTGTCCCAGAAACGTATGGACATGATGGCTTGAAAAGTCAGACAAGTTTTTCTCCATTTGATTTGTATATAATAATAAATCCGCATCAATGTACGATCACGACATTGTTCAAGATTTCGACCATAAACAATGTACTTGTGACTTTTGCGTCTCCGATTATTGGCAACTAAAACTTAGTCTTATATTAGTCCAGAGTGTTTGACTGAACAAGTGATTTTACGATTCACATGAGTTCAAAGTACGTACTACAAGACGGTCACGTACGAGTGTAACTCGCAAAGATGGACCATTCTCCCTTAGTTAACAATATCACATCGCATGTAAAGTAACCAGAGTTTGTGGAATCTAATCTTTTGGATCTGTTGTGTAACCCAGGATTCACTAAGTCAACTATACAAAATAAGGCCAGCGCGAAGACTGGCATATAGGTTCAGCATATATATAATAGACTGTGCGTATGAAAATTTAATTAAATAGACAGAACATGTGAAGTCCATCGTCCACTTTGTACATCCACATCAATGTGCCACCTTGTTGTTATTAATTTTCTCACCAACAGTCTGTGCCTAGTCAGTAAACTTTTCAAATTAAACTTACCCCTCCACCAATGATATTGACTCTTTTGGACAGCATGAGTTATCAATAAACGAGACCTGTCTTTTCCTGTTTCGTTGTCCTCTTATATATCCCCACAACAATCTTGGCTACCTCTTCATGCAGTTTTAAATACATTACTTCTTCTTTAACCCAAAGTCTTTTTTTTTTCAAAATGGATATGCTCTGTATCCTCTCTTCTCTTCTCATTTCTTACCTAATCTTCAAGATCTGGACACTTATAGACTCCAAGAGAGATCAAAACTGCTACATCCTGGACTACCAATGCCACAAACCTTCAGATGATCGTATGGTGAACACTCAGTTCAGCGGTGAGATTATCCGCCGAAACAAACACCTTAGACTCAACGAGTACAAGTTCCTCCTCAAAGCCATCGTTAGCTCAGGAATCGGAGAGCAGACTTACGCACCACGTCTCTTCTTCCAAGGCCGCGAAGAGTGTCCTACCATACAAGACGCCCTCTCGGAGATGGAAGAGTTTTACATTGACACAATCGAGAAACTCCTCGAGAGAAACAAACTCAAACCTAAGGATATCGACGTACTCGTGGTCAACGTCTCTATGCTCAACTCAACACCTTCGCTATCCGCGAGAATCATTAACCATTACAAAATGAGAGAAGACGTAAAAGTTTTCAACTTGACGGCGATGGGATGTAGCGCGAGTGTTATCTCCGTAGATATTGTCAAGAACATTTTCAAAACGTACAAGAACAAGCTTGCTCTCGTTGTAACCTCTGAGTCGCTTAGTCCTAACTGGTACAGCGGAAACAACCGGTCTATGATCCTCGCTAACTGTTTGTTCCGGTCCGGTGGCTGCGCGGTTCTCTTGACCAACAAGCGCGGTTTAAGCAGTAAAGCCATGTTTAAGCTGAAGTGTTTGGTGAGAACGCACCATGGTGCCAGAGAGGATTCGTTCAACGCGTGTGTACAAAAAGAAGACGAGCTAGGCCGAGTCGGTATCCACTTAGACAAGACTCTGCCAAAAGCAGCGACTCGTGCTTTCGTGGACAACCTCAAAGTCATCACTCCCAAGATTCTTCCCGTTACAGAGCTCTTTAGGTTTATGTTATCACTTCTCCTCAAGAAGCTTCGTAGAAGCCCTGGCAAAGGCTCCACGTCCAACGTGGCTCAAGCAGCTCCAAAGGCAGGGATTAACTTCAAAACCGGCATTGACCATTTCTGTATTCACACGGGAGGCAAAGCGGTTATCGACGCGATAGGTTACAGCCTCGACTTATCAGAGTACGATCTAGAACCGGCGAGGATGACGCTACACCGGTTTGGGAACACGTCGGCGAGTAGCTTGTGGTATGTTTTGGGGTACATGGAAGCGAAGAAGAGGCTGAAGAGAGGAGATAGAGTGTTCATGATAAGCTTTGGAGCTGGTTTCAAGTGTAATAGCTGCGTTTGGGAAGTTGTGAGAGATCTTAACGTTGGAGAATGTTTAGGGAATGTGTGGAACCATTGCATTGATGAGTACCCGCCGAAGTCGTTGTTGAATCCTTTTCTCGAGAAGTATGGTTGGATTCGTGAAGAAGAAGATCCTGATACGTTCAAATTCCGTACGTGAAGAAACTATATGTGACAGTGTTTTCTTGTAATAAATTTGAAGACATTCAATTATTTCAAACCGTAAATCTCAAACAAAGGTGACTAGTATCTTCTTCCACTTTTTCTTTTCTATTTTTAAAATTATTTGGATTATGTTTGGTTACCATTTCTTTCTTTTTTTTTTTTCAAATTGGATGGGAAAGAAAATATGAATGACAAAGAAACTCATGTGGTATAGTTGTCTCATACTTTTTTTTTGTTTTATAAATTTCCAGTGTGATAAATTATTTACTGTATTCATTTGGTGAATAGTAATACAATAAGAAGCCATCAGATTGTAGTGTTAACATTTTTAAAATTGTATGCTGTTAGCACATTTAGTTTAATTTTTTTTTAAACTTCAGCCTTCTCTGTATTACTAAGTAATGCTGTTAGCACATTTAGTTAAATTTTTTAAAAAAACTTCAGCCTTCTCTGTATTACTAAGTAAAGCTTGTTATCAGTTGTCACACTTACGGCTACACATGTATGCTACTCTCTCCAACTTTAGCAGTTGTTTTCTTCAAACTTTAGTTGTTATAATATGAAACTATTTTCTATGTCTTTATATGTTAAGGCCATGATTAATGGAGATGTCTAAAGGAAAGTATTTTAGCGAAAATAAGAAACAAATTCTTAGTTTTTAACGAGAAAAAGATAAGAGACGTCTTTAATCTCTTATTTAAGAGACGTCTCTTAGATTTTTCTAGTTAAAAGCTAAGAAAATGTTTCTAATTTTCGCTAAAAGACCTTCCATAAAAAATTTGCATTAATCATGCCCTTAACTTTTGTACTGTATTTTGCCTCGTCTTTTCTGTAATTATACATCATATCTCTTCAACTGGGTAAATCAATTTGAACTCAAGTCTTTTCTTTAAATGATAATGTAAAATATTGTAACTGGGAAATCTATCCTATTAAAAGTGAAGTACACATATAAACTTCCCCTTAATCTTTCACTATATTTACCATCCATTACCACTGAATTAATATTTTTTATTTTAAATTAAAGTAAATCAGAACAATATCTTGACCATATACCCGACAATCAATGCTTATTTTTTGTCAAATAATATCCACACCAAACCAGTACAATCACATTACTATCTGTTGCAATTAATCTGGTATCATAACAATTGATTCAAAAATTAATTTATAAATCAACTATTGTTTGTTGTCGAACCGTACAAACCAATAAATACAGCCATATAGATAGATACATCAAACTTACAGACTCAATTAAAATTCTGCAAACCAAACTGGTAATTCTGAATTCGTATGAACGACGAAAAACGGTTGAATCCTCGCTGCGCGCAAAGCTGCCCATCCTTATATTTTGCGTCCTTGAAACACGGATTATCTCCAACCCGAACTATATTTAAACCAGTAAATACAAACACATTAATAAATAATGGACAGAAACTTGATTTTACCGTCTGAGTTATCCAATGCTAAACAAAGATCAATCTTAAAACCCACATTAATTTTGTGGTAGTTAATAACTACATTAACATATGTTTTGTCATTCGTAATTATTCTTTAAAAATGTAAATGTTTCTATCTACTTAAAACAGCAGTAATTTTTATCTATTTAAAAATAGTCTAGGTTGGACTATTATATTTAATTAAATTTTCTATTATTTTTACTTTTATTAAACTTAATAATTATTAAATATATATCCTAGAAAGGAACTAAATAACTAATTGGTTGTTTCTAAAAATAATAAATTTAATCTATATTAACATTAAATTTAAGCAACTAAGAAATTATATTTTATATTTAATCTATTAAAAGTTGAGTACAATAGGAAATACCCCTGAATTCTTTTCAATAATTAAAAGTTTATGCTATTGACTTTTAATACCATTATTTAACAATATTACTAAACCAGTTTAATTTAATTAAAGACTTCACCTAAAATGACATGTTTCAATCCA
The DNA here is from genome assembly GCA_018703725.1 of Brassica juncea. NCBI lineage: Eukaryota > Viridiplantae > Streptophyta > Magnoliopsida > Brassicales > Brassicaceae > Brassica > Brassica juncea. The sequence goes on from CM031940.1 coordinate 14,161,436, forward strand.
AATATACATTGGTTTATGTTGGTCTCCAAAATTAAATTAATTAACCACTAAATCAATTACATGTTTTGGTTCCTATTTTTGTTGCAATTATGCTCCATTCGGGTATTATAAATTTTTGGGTGGGTTTCGAGTGGATCCTGCCAAGTCTGTGTAGAAACCTAAGAATATCTAAAACTAATGTATCTGAAACATGTTTGGATATTTGTACCATAAGTAATCATAATAATCGATTCGGCTCGGCTGTTTTGAATCAAAACAAAAAATAACCTAAAATAACCAAATAACCAAAAGTAACCATATTATCCGATTTGATTCGGGTTCAATTCTGATGTATACGAACCTAAAAATATTCTAATACTTATAAAAATAATTATAAGATGACAAATATAAAATATATAACACTAATCATGAAAAAAAATCAATTTATAAAAAATAAAAATTGACACCCGCACAGGCGTGCGGGTCAATATCTAGTTTATATTAAAATAATACTTCCTCTGTTTCTTAAAGATGTATGTTTTGGTATTTTCACACATATTAAGAAAATACATTAATCATGCATTGTTTTTAGAAATTATCAAATTCCAATGCATTTTAACCAATAGTCTTTCAATAAATTCAATTAATTTTATTGAAATTTGCAATTTTTGTATAGGAAACATAAAAAATACATCTTTTTGAAACAAAATTTTTTTCCAGAACATACATCTTTTAGAAACAGAGGGAGTAGTAATCTACTCCTCATGATTATGAATATTGGTCTTAATCTCTGCATCAGGTCTATTGTATAATTTTGTTCACCCTTCAGAAATAACTATAAAGACTGTTTGCTGTGAACACATTCAATTCGCATTTGTGTTCACCACCCGATTCTGGTCCCATATGTTCTCAACCAGATTCACAAAAATATAAATAAAATATTGAAAACACTTGAAATATCTGCCCTCTATATTCGTTGTAGAATAAACCACACTTGAGGCAGTAGAAGGGATCGGTAAAACAGATCGTTCACCATGCATGTCTATTGGTTGTAACAACATTTGCAATATTATATTATAGATATGTATATATCAGTATATAACATGATGGTCAGTATGAAATTCATACGTGAGTGAAGTTTTCAGAGTTAGTAGAAGAGTAGGCTACATAAATAAGAGCGACTTTGAGAAGTGATAGATCTTATAATATATACGATCGAATAATGTAAAGGCAGACATACTTAAGTGGCTAGAATGGAATTAATTGTGCCCACTTGCAGGTATTTTATTCGTAAAAGAAGCTGTTCCTTTGTCACATTCATCTAAAACTTAATTGTCTATTATTTTTCAAGGGAATTTGTATTCATTGCACCGATTCAATTTATTATTTCTGGTTGTGGTAAACTCCATTATACCAATAGATACTGGTCGCAGACTTGTGGGTAGGTCTGGGTATTTTAACCTGGACCCAAAAACCCGAACCGAAATCGATTCAAAAATATCCGACCCGAAACCGAACCAAAAATTTAAAAGTATATATTGGATTCAAAATTCTTCTACCCGAATGGATCCAGATCCGAAAAAACCGATCCGAATAGACCTGGACCCGAAAAGAACCCGACCTGAATAGACCCGACCCGATAAAAATCGATTCAAATCCGACTTAAAAACTTTAAAATATCTTTTTATTAACAATCTTTATCATTATTTTGTAACATTTTTAAGTAACATGAAGTTCGAAGTGTAAAATATAGAATTAAAAATATTCTATTTTAACTATTAATATTTTATTTTAAGTTATTTTGTAAAATTTTAGATATATATGATAAATTTTGACTAAATTCGATGGAATTTGAGTATTTCATTTCCTTTTTATATTCTAAATACCCGAATCCGACCCGGACCCGACCCGAATCCGACCCGGACCCGACCCGAATCCGAAAAGTATGGATATTTTAATTATAGATTCGAACCGACCCGGACTCGACAAGACCCGACCCGGAACCGACCCGAAAAATTACGGGTACCTAAATAGGTCTAAATTTCCAGGATCCGAAGAACCCGAACCGGACAAGATCTGACCCGAACCCGACCCGAGGACCCGGATGCCAGGCCTACTTGTGGTATCCCATGTTTCAAAATTTAATGCTAGTTTTTGTAGTATTATTAAAGAAACTCCTGCGTTGGAGCTTTTGAATGAATTGGTGAAAAACATGCGAAGTTTTTTTATCAGTAATATTAGTTATAAAAACTCCATTCGATGCCTGTGTGTATTAATATCACCATTGGTCCTCAGTCTAATCTTATGTACAGTCTCATGTAAAAAACTTTGTGTCCTGTCCTATTCAATTGTTTATCATGCCATTGTTGGTGCAATCAACAGAGATTTAGAATATCTCAAGCATATGTCGAAGCCAAGAAATCTTAATCGTCTACTTCGCAAAATGGGTGTTCTTAATATTTTCTCATATTGGAGAATTACATTAAGCTAGTGAAGTTAGACTGTCAAGTGCCAAAGCTTCATTTAGATTTGTATGAATGGTTAATGAGTTCGATATATGTGGTGAAGTTAGTGTCAAACTTGTATATAAGAAGAATGAAGATATCGTATATTTCACCAATTCTTCTGTTTAAACCAATTCAAAAGTGAGTTCATGGTGTTACACACAGATATATCTGAAACAATAATGATTCGATAATCGATATCTATGGAATTTGTGATATGAGCACACCTCGTAAATTAGGGATGCTAATACTTTTGAGTTTGTTTCTAAGTAATAATGCCTTACTGATCGCAAAAATATGTTCAGAGGCTCATTTATGCTTGTATCTGATAACTGTTATTTGCATGAAACACCATTAGTTACGTTATAAAAAGAAGAGAAGAAATAATAATGAAGAGACATGTAACAGATGCATAAAGTTAAGGATGACGAAAAGGCAAGCGTGTGGAAAGCATTTGCAATATTGACGGATGCAAAACCAAGTAGTTTATCGTGTGTTGTCGTGGTATCGTCATTGTATTATAACCATCCGATTTAAGCTCGGCATATAATACTTGTCGTTAACAAAAATAAGAAGAAAAAAAAACGTGCTAACTTTTGTTTATATCGCCAAACCCCTCTAATATAAAAAACGAACTTACATCTAAGCTAAGAAAAGAATCTACTTTACTCGGTATCATTTAAAATCAAACAAATTAAAATAAGCAAAAGTTGTTTTCTTAGAATAACATACAAATGTATAAAAGGGTGTCATGATCACTCTCTTTCAAGAAAGTTACACAAATAATTTTTTGTAATAGATTCGTTTTCTTCTATTGGTTAGTCGAGTCACATATAAAGTGATTTTCCATTGCTTTACATGTGCCTCTCATGTCAAAAATTTCATTTCTTATAATAAACCTTTACTAATCTTTGTTTCTTCCACTTGGTCTTCTCTCTTTCTTCATCTTTACAAACTTTTTACATCTTAACCTCAACACGAACACCAAGCTTCTTCTGTCATTAGGCCTGGTTTGATGAATATCGTATCATTCCTTTTTTCTTTAGCTGCTTCATGATTGATTGATTGTTTCATAAAAGAGAGGTTTCCTCAGGGTTTTGTGGCTGTATCAAAAGAAAAATGGAAGGGGAAGAAGACACTGTGCCAAAGAAGAAAATGGCGAAACAGCTTACCGGAAAACGAGAAGACACGCTGCTCCATTCAGCCGTGAGACGTGGAAACAAAGACGAAGTTGTTGAGATTCTTACAAGAACCAGAGGACACGAGCTGAACCAGCTGTTGGGGAAACAGAACCAATCAGGAGAAACCGCGCTCTACGTTGCAGCAGAGTACGGTGATGTCGAGATTGTGAAAGAGATGATCAAACGCTATGATCTTCCTCTGGTTGAGATCAAAGCAAGGAACGGATTTGATGCTTTCCACATTGCTGCCAAGCAAGGAGATCTCGGTACGTGCATAACAACAAAACCCTTTTAAAACTCACCACTAATACCAGTTTGAAAACGTATCTCATTTTCGGTCTTTTTACAGATGTGTTGAAGGTTTTAGCAGAGGCTCACTCGGAGCTAGCCATGACGGTGGATCTGTTGAACACAACGGCACTGCACACAGCTGCAACGCAAGGACACACGGAAGTGGTGAACTTTCTACTGGAACTGGGAAGCAGCCTGGCGGGAATCGCCAAGAGCAACGGTAAGACGGCGTTGCACTCTGCATCGAGGAACGGGCACGTCAAGGTAGTTAAGGCTCTCTTGGCATCAGAACCAGCGATTGCAATCAGGATGGACAAGAAAGGCCAAACAGCGCTTCACATGGCAGCTAAAGGAACAAACGTTGAGGTCGTAGAGGAGCTTATCAAAGCGGACAGGTCGTCTATCAATATAGCAGACACAAAGGGAAACACGGCGTTGCACATTGCAGCTAGAAAAGGAAGATCTCAGATCGTTAAGTTGCTACTAGACAACAACATAACGGACACAAAAGCTGTTAACAGGACAGGCGAAACGGCTCTCGACACAGCGGAGAAGGTTGGGAATCCAGAGGTGGCTCTTATCTTACAGAAACACGGCGTCCCCAGCGCCAAGACCATTAAGCCGTCAGGTCCAAACCCTGCTCGGGAGCTGAAACAAACAGTAAGCGATATCAAGCATGAGGTACACAACCAGCTTGAGCATACTCGCCAGACCAGAAGACGCGTTCAAGGAATAGCAAAACAGCTCAACAAAATGCACACAGAAGGTCTCAACAATGCAATCAACTCAACCACTGTCGTAGCTGTTCTGATAGCTACGGTCGCGTTTGCAGCCATTTTCACTGTCCCGGGGCAGTATGTGGAAGACACAAGTAAGATTCCAGATGGGCATTCACTAGGGGAGGCGAATATTGCATCAACCACTCCGTTCATAATATTCTTCATCTTTGATTCCATCGCACTCTTCATCTCATTAGCAGTTGTGGTGGTTCAGACATCAGTGGTGGTAATAGAGAGCAAGGCCAAGAAACAGATGATGGCTGTGATAAACAAACTCATGTGGCTCGCCTGTGTTCTCATCTCCGTTGCCTTTTTGGCTCTGTCGTTTGTTGTCGTTGGTGAAGAAGAGAAGTGGCTAGCCATCTGGGTGACTGCTATTGGTGCAACGATCATGATCACGACGTTAGGGACGATGTGCTACTGGATTATACAGCACAAGATTGAAGCTGCCAATGCAAGAAACATAAGAAGATCCTCCATCAACAGTAAATCTGGGTCTTGGGGGATCCCTCAGCTTACGGATACAGACGTTCTCCAGAACGAGTGTAAGAAAATGTATGCAATCTGATGACTTTGATGAATACAATACACAGTCCAGTTTTTGCATTTATGTACACAGCAAGAACACTTGATGTACCTTTTCCAACACGGTTGATCCGGGAGAAACAGTTGGTGTTGAGAGACCTGAGAATGCTTAGAACCGGAGAAATCAAATAAGGATTAGAATAACTTCAATGCAACACACAAGGAAGAGAATGTCTATTGATTTGATATATAGCTTGAAGAAGTTTCAGCTACATATGATACTAGGAGATAAGTAAACCAAAAAAAAAAAAAAACTAAATTTAGAAAAAAAGATACATGCTGAAAAATTACATCAATAACCATTGCTCTATAGATTTTTCCTAACCATTGGATACTTCGGTAGGAAATTTACATAATAAATACTGAATAACGATACTTTACACTCAGTGCTGAGACAGGGAGGGTCTCTTTTCCAGCATCTCGTAATAAAGAACAGAATTTTCCTGCAATCAGATTATTTTGGTGTTCTTCAGAGGCCAAAATGAAAAGAAAAATAGCAGTAACTTGGATGTATAACTCACCTTTTGAACGATCTCAAATGAAAGTGGATCAAAACAGTGATACGATCCTCTTTCATACGCATTTGTTTTCACGAGAGGTTCCCCGATTCTAATGAACCACAGCTTGTGTTCTTTGTGGTAGAACCAACCTCTGTTGTAACTGCAAAACCAAAAAAAAAAAGAGTTATGCAGCTTGTACCTATTAGTCTGAGTTCAATTGTGAAGAAAATATTATGATGGAAAGGGGGTATACAGTTCATTTACTGCGTGTAATTGCGCCTCATCTTTTGGCATGCTGCAGCAGAAATATCGTTATGGTTCTTTTAACAAGTGAAGGCATCAACAACAAGTAAAACAATTCCAGAGATTACATACCTATAGAATACATAAAACAATGTTTCTAGCAATAGTTTTGTAAAGAGCCCTTGCTGCAACCACCAGAAATAAACAAAAGATTGTGAGAGAAGTGAATGATGGTACTTATGAGAAAGTAGCGTGACTTACATGTAGAGGTGGAGAGTTCTTATTGTAGTAACACTGTGGTACACTGAACTCAGGATCACCTTTAGAGGGTTCATTAGACCAAGGCGAGGCGAAAGTCTTATGAAGATTTTCTGTTGAGTTCAGATTTAACCCAAGTGTCGTCAGATCAATCCCAAGTGCCAAAGAAGTCAAGTCAGGGTCACTCATCTTTATCACACTAAGCAAACCGAGCAAGCCAAAACGATCAGGATTTGACTGTCTCACTTGCATTGCTGATTTTAATCCCACGTCTCTGAAAGGTTGGCCAACAGCTGACATCTGAGGCTGGGACGGGTTCTGATGGTGCTGATATTGCTGGAGGGGCTGGTCATAACCCATCCCATTAACAGAATTTGCAGAGTTCGATCTTAATCCTATACCAGGAGGTCCACCAGTCTGAAGCCAATGAAATATACTTTAGACAGAGCAAGAACGTTGGCTTGATTAAGTAAGAACCCCAAACGATCTCAGACTGCTTTCAAAAGTATTGGACTATACCACACCTGAGAGTGGTAAGACAGATGCGAGGATGAGAAGATGTCAGGCACATTTAAGGAGACTCCACTACTATTCACAGCTTGAGCATGTTGTTGTTGTTGTTGAGGACGGTGTGACGTATATGCTCCTCCGCCTAAGTTAAAACCACCAGACCTTCCCATCTGCAAGTAGCCACATTAGAGGATAACGTAAATATTGTGAGGGAAACCTTCAATGGAAGGAAATCAAAGTTAATGACATTTATTGACAAGCTATAACTCACAGATAACTGTTGAGATTGCCTCATTAAATTAGAATTCTCATGGAGTTGTTCTTTATGATGCAAATCCATTGGATAATCAGCATTGCTACCTGTATTATACCAATCCATCTTGTCAAGACCATATGTTAAACGAAAATCTCTTTAAAACCAACAAATTAACTGCACGCACACCATGAAAATGTAGGAAAACTAACTAAAAGAACATTATAAGGATTCAGGAACCTAGCATCACACTGGTTCATGAAGATGATTAGTAATTCAGCAGGGATATGATCAAAATCACTCTCTAGATATTATGCCAATGTGGAAGGTGGATGGTTCCTTTTGGGGTGAAAGTCTCAAACAACGTGATGCACACAAATATGACCCAAAGTACAATTAAATAGTAGAAAAGAGAAAGCAAAGAATAAAAGAGGGACCTTTGTATCCAGGCAATGCCGGAAAATCTTCATTTTGAATGCTGAACTCTTGGTTTTGCTGAACTATGGGGCTGAGTCCAAGGCCTTGTTGCAATCGAGCCCCTAAGAATTTGCATAAGAGGTTGGTGTTTTATACTTATTCAAACAAATAAGAGAAAGAAAAGAGAATGAAAGGGTGATTACTTACCCAATTGTCCCTGAGCAGAACTGGGACGGCTTGTGAGCTGAGGAAAATCATTATTTATATCGAACGGAGAAGCGTCGTTGGAGTTCATATCATTTAGCAAGCTCATAGAGCTTAGACTGTTCATTGCTTGAACATGACTTTGAGAAAGACCCCCAGCTGTAGGGTAGGAGTTTCCAAGCATAGAAAAAGCCTGCGGAGATCCTGAAAACAAAAGGGACAGATATCATAAAGGTATTAAAAGACACAAAGTAAAGACAAATATACAAAAACACATATCATGGATTTAAACAACAACACCAAAGGGATACAAATCATGAAGTACCTTGTGGAAGGACCCCACTCATCATTTGTCCGATATTTCCAGATCCGTTGTTTACTGCCAAACTTAGCCGAGAACCAAGACTGGGGATAGATAATCCTCCACCAGAGGTCAAAGTCCTGCCCATTGAGCCTCCACCAACCATATTCCCCATAGAGCTCTGTATTCGAGAGCCGGCATTTCCCAGAACTGGAGAAACTCCCAATCCTGACACAGTAAACCAATTACCAAAAGAAGCAGTACTACTACAGAATTAAGTGCTTCCCAACAGTATGTATACCTCCTCCTCTATTAGTAAGTCCTGAGTGTCCATGAGAACTACCATAAGATATCTGGAAGTAAGAATCCAAAATCAGACTTTAAAGCAAAGCCAAAACAAAAGGACCGTTTCTGCATAGTTACAAAAATAACAGCACCTGAGAGAGCCCAACCGGAAGATTGCTGGATGAAAATCTTCCATTTTGTTGTTGGACTCCAGCTGAAGAAAGACCATTTAGACTTGAGTTGGAAACATTAAAGCTTCCGTGAATGTTATGAAGGCCCTGAATAGATCCTATACAGAGAAAACAACCAAACAACATAAGTTGAGAAGAAGGAACTCTGACAGAGTCAGACAACCCAAGGAAAAATCTAACCCACCAGCATGATGGAAAACTGGAGAAGCTGCCCCAGATAGACCAGAGAAAGAAGAAGCAAACGTTCTCCCTGAACCGTCTGATAAACTCGAGGCTGATCCGTTTACTGATGACTGAGAATTAAACACTAGTCAGCGGAATGGAAAAAAAAAATAGTATTATACTCTAGAAGATAATGAGGCAGTAATACATTAAGTAAGCTTGACATTTGCAGATAGTATTTTGATCAACTCCACATGCAAACCAAAAACTAAGCAAGAACCTTTCAGTGAACTCGAGAGTGAGAGATATTGCAGCCGTAAAGACCTGAAACGAAGGATGTAAATGGTGAGGCTAAGATCAAAGAACTCGACTTTCAAAACAAACATAACTATAAAGAGTAGAAATTGAATGCATCTGACGTCACACATTTCAACCCTAATTAAACCCCTTTCACGCATTGAGAAGAAACTTTATAGAACATTCATAAATTCCAGATTTAAGGATTCTATTTCAAAAAAAAAAAAACAAAACCCTAGAAAGCAACTCAGATTCGTGATAGGCAGCCACACGAAACAGGACCTGGTCAATAGTAATTGGTACTCAGAAGATGAAGGGAAGAACTTAACTTCAGAAGCTCAACAATGGTCGGAAAGGTGGAGAAGTTCTCGGAATATAAAAAAATCTCTTTTTTTTTTTTGTTCCGTTCGTCGATTTTGTCTATGTAAAAAACAACAGTTTAAGTGACGTTTTTGTCCTTATTTAATTTTAGTGCTTATTAGTAAATAAGACCATCTTCAAAGCTAATCTATAATTTTCTCTATATTTCACTCTAAAATAGTGTAACTCTATTATAGAATTGAATTCACTCCAATTATTCATTCTATAATAGAGTTACTTTATAATAGAGTGGAATATAGAAGAGTGTTGTTTTTTAACTCTATATTTGGAGTGGAAAAGCAACATTATTCTATATTTCACTCTATTATAGAGTGAACCATTGGAGCAAATCCAACTCTATAATAGAGTTACTTTATAATAGAGTGGAATATAGAGGAGTGTTGTTTTTTAACTCTATATTTGGAGTGAAAAAGTAACATTACTCTATATTTCACTCTATTATTGAATGAACCATTGGAGCAAATCCAACTCTATAATAGAGTGGAATATAGAGGAGTGTTGTTTTTTAACTCTATATTTGGAGTGAAAAAGCAACATTACTCTATATTTCACTCTATTATAGGGTGAACCATTAGAGAAAATCCAACTCTATAATAGAGTTATACTATTTTAGAGTGAAAATTATAGAATATCATTGGAGATATCGTAGACATATTCTTGTCTTGTTGTTTTTTTGGAAATTTAAATCTAATATAATATTTGTTTTTTAAATTTAAATCTGAAGCTATATTTGATGCTACTGAAAACAAAATAATTTTAAATAATGAAGAAACAAATTCATATTCAATTTCTTAATTAAGAAGTGATAGAGGTTGTTTTTGTGTGCAATAGATAGTAATTATTCTCATGAAAATGTAATTCGGAGTATTATAAACTTAGTATATATATAGTGTTATTTAGTTGGATGCGCTTGAAATTTTATATGTATTTTGTTTAAGTTGATACTCTTTATATCAATTTCACTAGCAAACTTACTTACTTACTTTCTTTCTTTTTTTTGTAAATCACAATTGAAATTGATACCTTTTAAATCAATTTATCGTTTAAAGCTAACGTTGATATGCATAAAGAAAAAAAATAATTCAATCGTTTGTGAATTGCCATCACATGAATATTTTTGAACATGGCCATTAAATCAAGTTATCTAACATAAAAATCACAGAAAAAAAAATATAGTTCCACCCAAGTGGTGATAACGATCATGAAGTTCTTTTAGACAATATCCTCTGTTTTGGAAGTCTGATTTTTTATTATCCATTTGTTTTCTCTGTATCATTTCGTCAATACAAAAAAAAATATAATGTCTTAGCAATTCATCAAATAAGTAAGTAATCTATATAGAATGTGAATCATAAATTACCTTGTCCAGGACTTTGAGCCTTTTTTGTTTTTTTGTGCTTCAGATAAAAGAAGTATATAACACATATGATGATAGTAACCACAATTGCTGCGATTATGATTCCAACAAGGGCTGAAACATCCATTGATCTTATTTTACTCTTATGTTTTTTCTTCTTTGAATCTGCAATTTACTTTGTATAGTTAGTGTACTAAATAAACGCTTAAAGAGTATCCAGTGAAAATAAAATAAAGTTGTTTAGGTTAAAAAAAAAAGAAGAAATCATTACTCTTGGATGAAGTGTTCTCAGAAGCTTTATTCACAGCCACTTTTGAGCCAGGGAGTAGAACATTGGAAACGAGTACGAGGAGGAGGGCGAGAAGAAGATGGGAAGCCATTAGAGTTGTCACCTTGTGTGTTTGTGTTGGGATTTCTGATGTGGTATTAACTTTTATTATTAACTCTTGTTCTTTGATCTTTCTCTTTGTTTATGATTCTTGTTCTGAATACAATAATCTTAAGCTTAGTTCTCTATTTATAGAGTTGCGATCTTAAACAATACTAAACTACTATTTACTAAGTAATTTTCTGATTTCTTTTCTTCTTATTTGCCTTTTCTTCTTATTTGCCTTTTCTTCATGATTTCTTTTTTGTTTATTTTCTTCTTTTCTTGACTTTTCCCTTTTACTTGATATTCCTTTTTTTTTTAAACTTAAGTTTATTCCATTGAATCTTCCATAAAGACAATTACACGAAACTTACATCATATAATCGAATAAAATCGGTACAACCATAACCCCATTGGTTTAGAATCCATCAGACATCGCAGCCAAGCTGCCGAAACAACTCAGGATCTAACTTCTTCTTTACTGTGAGTTTAGTTAATCCGGGTAAGGAGCAATAGACACCCCACTTCTCGTATGTAAGCAAACTCCGCATTCTGTGAAGCTCGAAATGGAACGACAAGGCATAGAAGACCATACCTTGTTGAAAGAACCGGCTTAATCTGACAGTTTTTTTCGCTGAGAGAGGAAGGTACCTGCAGGAAAAGAAGAGGTCCCAATCTGTCGAGGAAACCACCTCGACACTTGGATGAGAGGTACCAGACGCGCTGCCACAACAGAGACACTACAAGAAAACATAATATTAACGATAGCGGTATTCCTCGTGAATTCGTCGTAAAAGCGGCTTTACGAGGAATTAGCGAGGAAACACGTTTGCTCGTTACTCGTTCGTCGTAACACATATTTACTCGCCAATTTGTGGTTAAGTAGCAAAGAAATGGTTTCGTCGTAAAAACCAAGTACAGAGATTCGCCGTAAAGACCACATAAGCTTTCCACGTAAGGAGGTCGCTAAGAATCCTCGTAAATACCACGAAAATATTTCCTCGTCAATAACACGTAAATGATTTTCCTCGTAAGTTCCATGTTACGTTTGCCTCGTGACTTCCACGTAAAATTTCCACGTGTAAAACACGTAAAGTGCTCGAAAGTTTTTCCTCGTAAACACGACGTAAGGCTTTCCTAGTTATTTCCTCGTAAGGTTAGCGAGGAATTTACTTCGTTTTTATACAGAATTTAAAAAAAATAATTAGGAAAATAATTATAATTATATTTATATTTTTTAAATTATGAATAAAAATATAATTTTAAATAAAAATCAATACTAAAATATTTTTATACATAAATAAGTTTACATAAATACAACGAACGAGAAGAAAAAAAAAACTAAGACTCATTCATCGCCCGGTAGAACTCGTCACTCCTCCTCTCTACATCTGCCTCGTCATGGGTCTCGGATGTCGACTCGCCTGGAATGGGATGTTGTCGTCGCATGTTCCTCAACAAGGACTCCCATTCCGGATTTGTGGACGCTATGACGTCCAAGAAGCCCTCGACTCCACCCATACGAGCTGTGAACGCAGTTTTTGTCGAGGCAAACTCGTTACCCAACTCAGTGACCTCGTCATCCCGTCTCTGAGCATAAGACGATGTCGCTCTCGGAACATCGTTGACGGAACCAATCCCCAACGTACGTCCCTTTTTCTTAGGGACAACCTTAAAAACGAAAAGTAAATATTGTTAGTAAAAATTTAAAGTTAAATTAAATGAATAATTAAAAAATAAAAATTTATAAAAATTTACCTCTTCGTAAATTCTATCCATTTCAAATGTGGATAAGGTGACGGGTAACCCGTCGGTAGACTGCTGTATGAACTGGGTATGACGCTCTTGAACCCGCTCAGCAACGTCATTGAAGATTTGCTGGGACCTAGGATCTACAAATCGGCCCGCCTTGTTCTTGTGGGTCTTCTCGTAAAGTTCCATAAGAGTCGGGAGCTGTCCCGCCTCTTTGACCTACAAATTAAACATTTAAGAAAGTTAGTATATATAAATTAATTATATAAAAGACATTAATTAAGTTATATATTTAATTATGTACCATCTCAATACGAACTGCGGCGTGGGATTTTTGGCCCGTAGAGTGAAGCATCGGCCCGTGCCCGTGCTCATCTACCGTTTTACAGGAGGCAGAGCAAGTCTGGGCGACTTTGATGGGGTCATGATCGCGCCAATAGCGGATGAGGCCATCCCAAACCTCCGTGGTGAGCTCAGCGGGTTTACCTCTCATACCCCTTCACGATCTACTCACTCTTCCAGTTGGAGACCGTGTCCAACAAGCGAACTTTCGCCTTTGCGTAAAATGCTTTCCTCACCCTCTCAGTGACCCCCATGGACCAATTATATTTTTGCTGTAACAGAAAAAAATAAATCTATTAGATTTAAAAATATAAATTAATAAATTATAGTATATATAAATTAACAACTTACAGCATAAATATTGAACCACATATTTCTGATGTAGACGGGCTTCTTCTTCCAGTTTGGATGTGGCATGGAGAAGTAACCCTTCATCGTGTCGGTTACGTCCGATGCGAGACAATTGTCAACCCCAAACCTGAAAAAAAAACAAATTTAAAGTATAAATATTTATTTATTAATTTTATAAAAGAATTTAAAAAGAATCATAAAAAAAATGTAACATACCACAAAGTGCCGTCCGGTCGGTCGGGGTCTATGACCGGTAAACCTTCTCTGCCCGGCTGAGCGAGAATATCCTCGACAGTGTACTGCGAGTAAGGAGCACTCGGCGGCACCATCAAGTCAGGGTGAATCTGGGCCGACATCTCCGGAGCCATCGGAGGAGGCACAGGAGGAGGCACTTCTGGGACATTCAAATCATGCGGAGCAGCCAGTGGTGCAACAAATCAAGGAACCGATGGTGCACCAGAAGGAGAGACACTCTCTGAGAAGAATGAGTCTCGGGGATGCTCTCCGGACCCGAAGAACCGGGAGCTGAAGAAGAAGAACCGTCGGGATGTAAACTACAACCCGGCTCATCGAACATCGCTCTGTAGTGGGCGGTAAGCTTGTTCTTTTGTACCTATTGAAAAAAAATTAAAATCAGTAATATAAAAATTCTATAAATCTAGCTAAATTTCCTACATTAATTACCTAATGATCACTAATTAACCTAAAATCCATAAACCTATCTAAATTCCCTACACTAACCACCTAAACTACCCTAAACTAATCAAACTAGAGAGGAAAGAGATAGGAAACTCAGCATAACTACAATTGAGAGAGGTAGTAGAGAGGAAATGGGAAAGTGAGAGCTCGCGTGTATATATATAGGATAGTTTTTCTCGTAAAAAACTCGTAAATTAACGAGGAGCGCACGAGGCCTGTGTTATTCTTTACAAGGAAATCGTGAGGCCCTGTTATTTTTTACGAGGAAATCACGAGGCCCGTGTTTTTCTTTACGAAGAAATCGCGAGGCCCGTGTTTTTATTTCGTCGTAAGTTACTCGTTAGTTTACGAGGCAATAACGAGGATTCTGTTTAAATCCCTAAAATCCTAAACCCTAAACCCCATATTCTAATTTGAGGATTTTAGGGTTTATGTAATTTCTGAAAACAAATAGAAGAAAGATACTAGAATCACAAGGGGGAAGAGACAAGTCGAGACCTACGTACGTTTAAACGTATTTAGGTTTCGCCGTGTCTTCCCACTCGTGATTCCAGATCTTTCTTCTCTTTTTTTAAGAATTCCGAAATGAGAAGAAATGATGCTTTGGTATATATAGATTTGGTTGCCCTCTTGAATTCCTCGTGAGGTCACGAGGAAATAACTAGGCCCATCTCTTCTTTTCCTGTGTTTCCTCGTGAATTCCTTGTAAGCTAACGTGGTCTTTACGATGATTTGTGCTTACGTGGAATTAACGAGTTTCCTTTTTTATTTTATAATTAAATTATGCTCGTTATTTCCACGTAAGATAACGTGGTTCTTACGACAAATTGTGCTTACGTGGAATTAATGTGACCCGTGTTTATAATTTTCAGTTTCGTCGTAAAGACCTCGTTAACTTACGAGGTAATACCGAGGATTATGTTTAAATCCCTAAAATCCAAAACCCTAAACCCCATCTTCCTTACCTTCCACTTCATATATTCCTTATCTCGATCTCTTCTTTCTTATAAAAAATCACATCCATCAAATGCATTAAGTTTGAAAATCAATCATATTTAAAACAATTATATCAATACAAATACATCAATCAGATACATCGACATTCTCGTCATCACTAGAAACCTAATCATTTTCATTAAACTCGTCTTCAACAGCTTCGTCCGTAGCATCGTCGGTAAGATCTTCGTACTTATGATTATGCGGATTAATGAGAAGGATGTCGTCCATGGCAGCTTCAGGTTCCTCGACTTCATTTATCAGTTCTTCTTGCAATGGTGATACTTCTCCACTGATGATTCGTCGGTGTAACTTTGATCACGGATAACCAATTTATTCCCGATTCTCTCATCCGAGGGTATGAAAGGAAGCTAACTTGCATGTGAAGCTAAGATGAAAGGCTCGAATTTGTTGTACCTGCAAAAAAAAACCTTGAAATTAATCATACACATCATGTATGTAAGATGAAAGGCTACAATTTGTTGTACCTTCATCCACCATTGACATTAACTACACCGAATTTGTTAAATCGAACACCTCTGTTGACGATGGGGTCGAACCATTCACATTTGAAGAGTACGCATTTCAGCTTCAATATCCCTGGGAATTCGACTTCAATAATCTCCGTCAAGATCCCGTAGAAATATGTTTTCCTTTTCACACATATTTCATAGTTACTGGTCGCCCGCTGTCTATCATAGTTATATGTGTGAAAAATATAGCCTCGTGTGAAATACATCTGTGATGTGGTGACCTTTACATGTGGAGATTGAATTACTTCGTGTAACCATTTAGGATAATCTGCATCGTCGTCATAATCAACCTGCAAAAATAAAGAGAACTTTGAAATTAATACAGATCATGTATGAAAAAAGAATTTGATCGAGCTGCAAAAATTATAATACCTGATTCTTCAACCACTTAATAAAGTGTTGATATTTCCTTTTGTCTACGTCACTTGTGGATATACCTGAGAATGTTTCTTCGACTTGAGAAACAAATAAGTTGTAAAATCATATTTTATATCAATTAATCTTAATTTGGCAATTATATAATTTATATTTATATGTGTTTAGAAGTGTCTATATATGTTACCTTTCAAAATAACGCATCAATGGATCCTCGCAATTGAGTAGAATATAGGTGTGTGCACTATGGGCGTCTTCTTCACTCGACCACCAAACCTCTTTTGATTTTCCACCGAGTCGCCCAATCTGGCTAAAGATGTCTGAAACACCCGGAACTGCATATGTTGGCACGACACCACCATCATCATATCCTCTTGGAGCTCTTTTCCGGGTACGTACTTGTGATCCAAAGTAGTACGCTTTGAAGTGAGAAGTTTCTTCCGTCAAACTTCCAGCAATTATAACCTTCAATTTTTGCGAGGTTTTTTGCTTTTCCCTTCAAATATTTCATGGCTCGCTCATACTGATATATCCATCTGTAATGTGCAGGTCCACGAAACAATGCCTCATATGGGAGGTGGGCAGCTAAATGTTCCATGACATCAAAAAATCCCGGAGGAAATATCTTCTCCAAGTTGCACAATAAGATGGGAATGTTCTCCTGAAGCTGTTCCACGACTTCTTTTTTAAGAGTGTGTGTGCTCAAATCCCTGAAAAATGCTCAGATGCCTTGTATATTATTCCAAAAACAATTAAACACATTAGTCATATATTATTGCAAACTAAACCATTATAAAATTACTGGGTTATAATTTACTACCTGCAACTGCTTCATGTACGTTTGTTGGAAGTAGCTCCGCAAATGCAAAGGGAAATTTTTCTCTATATGCATCACATCGAGGTTGTGGCGCAGAAGAAGATCCTTCAAATATGGCAGCTTCCAAAATATACTCTTCTTGTGCCAGTTGTGATGAACACCGTAAAAATCAGGCATATTACCGGGGACATGCCAATTACCACCACGAGGAACTGTTTCCAAAGCTCCATAGTAATCGAGTTGCGCTTCAATTTGTTGTCCAGTTAAATATGGAGGAGGAGTGTCTCTCACAACTCTTTTGTTCCTAAACAATTTCTTGTTTCGTCGGTACGAATGGCCAATGGGAAGAAATCGACGGTGACACTCAAACCAACTTGTCTCCCTACCATTCTTTAGTTAAAATGCATCTGTCATTCTATTACAATATGGACAAGCTAATCTCCCATGTGTAGTCCATTCAGACAACATCCCATAGGCAGGAAAGTCACTTATGGTCCACAGAAGCATCACTCGCATCGTAAAATTTGTCTTCGTGGAGCAGTCATACGTCCTCTCCCCTGTTGACCACAAATCCTTCAACTATTTTATCAGTGGTTGTAGGAAAACATCCATAGACCTTTTTGGATGGTTCGGACCAGGTATTAATATGGTCAAGAATAACAACTCCCATTGCATGCACATCTCCGGTGGTAGGTTGTATGGCGTAAGAAAGACTGGCCACAATGAATATTGTCTCTCTGACATTCTGAATGGACTAAATCTATATGTTCATAATCCGAGATACACATTCTGGCTATTGCTAGCGAATTCCGATGTACTTTGTTGAAATGTTTCCACGCTCTTGCATTTGATGGATGAGTCATTTCACCATCCGTCTGAGTATGCTCAGCATGCCATCTCATCTTTCCAGCAGTCTGCTCTGATTGGTACAATCTTTTCAATATGTCTTTAATTGGTAGGTACCACATCCTTTGGTACGGTACCCTATTACGTCCCCGTCCTTGCGGCTTGAATCGTGGCTTCTTGCAGAATCGACATTCTTCTAACTTCTCATCATCTCCCCAGTAGATCATGCAATTATCAATGCAAACATCTATCATCTCTGAAGGCAACTTAAGACTATAAACTAGTTTTAGAATCTCATAATAAGAATCAGCAAACACATTTTCTTCCGGCAAATACTCTTTAAACAAGTCTGCCCATTCATTCATGCAACTTTCAGGTAGATTGTGATCAGTTTTAATATTCATCATTCTAACAGCCAACGACAATTTAGAGAGACATTCTCTACAACCACTGTAAAATGGCTCGCAGCATCTAACATTTCATAAAACTTTTTTGCATCTATATTAGGTTCTTCATCTTCATCATGAGGTACAAATGCATCAGCTACCATATCATGAACCCTATCAATATCTACCATCATCTGCTCTTCTTGATGGTAACTATGTTCATTGTGCAAATGATGATCAACCGGTTCTTCCTGAAAATTACTATTACTACTACAAGCTTCATGATTCTCATCATAATTATAACCTTCTCCATGTTGAAACCAGATTTAGTAACTTGGCGTGAAACCTCTATTTATTAAATACTTCCAAACATTTTCACGATTTGCCAATTTCGAATTGTTGCATTTCCGACAAGGACAGAACATCTTACCGCTTTCTTGGGCCAGCAGTGTGGAATCTGCCTGATGCATAAATGTCTCCAGCCCCGCAAGGTATTCTTTCGTCACTCTCCCGTTAGCATCTCTATGCATATACATCCACCTCCGCAACTCAAAAATATTCCCGGAGCCCGACATTTTTTTTTCTTTCACGTTTTTATTTTTTTCTTGTTGGTGTGTTTAAAATGATGTTGAAACGTCCATATTTATAGGAAATTTTCGAATCTCGTAGTTGATATTTTGCTAGGAATTTACAACGATATTTAGTTAGGTAGCCGGAAAAAACATGTTACAACTAAAAAGTTGGTGTGGACTCGAATTTTCGTCGTTAATTACACGTAAAATGTTTCCACGTAAGGTACACGCTAATCTTACGTCGACTTTACGAGGAAATTATATTTCCTCGTAAAAATCTCGTTAAGTTACATCTTTTTTACGAGGAAATACTTTCGTCGTTAGTTTACGACGAACTCACGTTGATATTATATTTCCTCGTAAGTTACTCGTAAGGTCGACGTAATAGGATTAGTTTTCCTCGTTAATTTTCGTCGCTATATTTGTGTTTTCTTGTAGTTAGAACCGAAGCGCCGATGACTCCTGAAGCTTCAAGAACTCCACACACGTTCTATCCTTAAGAACTAAGGACAGATTCTCTTCGATAGCCCACAAGACCACCGGTGACAAATGAGGACTACTACAATGACGAACTGTACCAAACCTTACAAGCAGAGAGCTCAAACCAGTTGAAAGGTCACCACCAGCTTAAACCGTTGAGACAGAGACCACAGAACGAAGAAACAGTCAGAAGGGCTGACACCTGAGCTCCAGACATCTCCACGCGCCAGCAAACCAAGCTTCGAGTTTCACGCGCCGCCGGAACCCACCTTCTGACACCGCCAAAAGGTTTGCAACCGTCGCACGTCCTTAGTGAAAACCTAGATCCGCCTTGAGGGAAGATAAGAGCAACTCCGACACCAAGACGCCAAGGCAGACGGAGAGGAGACAACACCCACCACACCACATCACCTAGACCTGACAAGCAAATCCGAGATACTCCCTCTAGATTCCAAAAATATGCATACCTCCTCCTCTGTTAGTGAGTACTGAGTGTCCATGAGAACAACCATAAGATATCTGGATAAGAGGCAGTACATTAAGTAAGCTTGACATTTGCAGAAATTATATGATCAACTCCACATGCAAAGCAAAGCAGACCAAGCAGAAATTCTTCACTTCTTCAGTGAACTCAACACTGAAAGAGATTGCAGTTGTAGATCGTTAACTGACCTAAAACGAATGATGAAAATAGCGAGGCAAGAATAACAGCAAAACGTAAGCAGGCCCGAACTATAAAGACTAGAAATTGAATGCATCTGAAGTCACACATTTCAACCCTAATCAAAATCCTTTCGTGAATTGAGACGAAACAGGATAGAACATTCATTAAATGCCAGCAACCAGATTAAGGAAAACCCTAGAAAGCACTCAGATTTGTGATATGTAGCCAAACAAAACATGACCTGTTCAATTACTGTGAATCAAGAAGATGAAGGGGAGTACCTAACTGAAGAAGCTCAAGAAGGATCGGAAAGGTGGAGAAGATATCGGAAAATAAAAATCTATTTTTCCCCATAGTCGATTTTGTCTATTTTATTTCGAACCAGCCTTAAAAACAGCTTAAAGTGATGTTTTTGTCCCTATATAGCTGGTTATTTAATTTTAGGGTTATTAGTAAATAAACAAGTTCTTGATAGTCTTGTCGCTTTGTTTAAATATGAAGTTATAATTAGCGCTAACTAAATATTTTAAGATATATTAAGAAACAATTGATATTCACTCTTTTTATCAAGAATGATAGAGGTTAATCCGCGCTTCATAGAATTTTATATTTTAAGTATTTGAAATTATATTTGTTTTTAAATTTAAAGGGTTATTTGTATATTTTAAAAAAAATCATTAAATTTATGATATTTTGTGTATATATAATCTGAAAATATTGATAGTCCAAGTCGATACAGTTGACTAAATTGCATAATATCAGAATTGTGATATTTGGTGACATATTTTTTATTTTGTTTGGACGATGTAACTGTTTTATTTCCTTTTATGTCATCCATTGTTATATCTACTCTTATGTGTTCTTTGTCGTTTTGTTGTGTATTGCGTCACTCATCCGAACTTTGTAACTATTTATTTGAATTTCTATTGTTGCAATCACATTATGATAGTATTTTAATTTGAAATCATCTGTTTTTTTTCATAAGTAATTGGACGTAGTAATCTTATATTTTTTTTTAATTCTGAAAATAAACTTTCATATGTTTATATTAGTAGCAGGTGCTATAATTGTTTTCCATGTTTAAAACCAAGGTTCATAAAGTTGATATGCATAAGAAAAAAGAAGAGTAAAAAATAATTCCATCATTTGCATTACATGATTTTTTTTAACACAGCCATTACATCAAGTTATCTAACAAAAAAATCACAGAAAAAAAATATGTAGTTCCACCGAAGTGATGATAGTGATCATGAAGTTCTTTTAGACAATATCCTCTGTTTTCGAAGTCTGATTTTTCGATGATCCATTTGTTATGTCTGTGTCATTTAGTCAATACAAAAATGTATTAGCAATTTATTAAATAAGTAAGTAATCTATATAGAATGTGAATTATAAGTTACCTTGTCCAAGACTTTGAGCCTTTTTTGTTTTGTGCTTCACATAGAAAAAGTATATAACACAGATGATGATAATAGTAACCACAATTGCTGCTATTATGATTCCAACAACGGCTGAAACATCCAGCGATCCTCCTTTACTCTTATGTTTTCTCTTCTTTGAACCTGCAGTTTAATTTGTATAACGAGTGTTCTAAACAAACGCTTAAGAGTATTCAATACAATAAAAATTAGATGAACCAAATTTGTTTAGGTTAAGAAAATACCACAATTCAAAAAAAAAAAAAAATACCACTACTCTTGGAAGCTTTATTCACAGCCACTTTTGAGCCAGCGAATAGAACTTGAAGACTTCGAGCTTTCATTGGATCTTCAACATCAAGCATCGATGATCCTTGCTGACTAGTGGTCATAGAATATGATTCAACATCATCTTGTCTATTCAGAGAGAAATAATATATATTTGTTAATTGTTGTACGTAAGCATATGAGACAACTGAAAGATAGGTCTTCTTCTTACTCAAACAAGACATCTCTTGTGGGATGAGAATAACAGGACGCTAGAGAGAGGGAAGCGAGTAGAAGGAGCACGGTAATAAAAAGATTGTTAGCCATTAGAGTTGTGTTTTGCCAATGTGGAAAATATACGAAGAGATATGGAAGAAGACTTTGATTATATAGTCATTTCTCTATGAGCATATCTGGCGTCTGGTCAGTTATTTTATTAATCAACTTGTAATTATCAACTTGTAATTATATATACTCAGATAGTTTAGATGTGCGTTGTGGACCAATAGGTAGGCTGTCTAATTTTTCATTTAAATGGCTTTTGGCCGTCTGCGTTTGACTAGCATAATAGAGATAAGTAGGGCAATTTTTTTTTAACTCATCAAGTAGCCACAACATGTACATATGATTCACCATCAACATCGATCATTGACAAGCCTTGCTCACTCACTCGTAGCCATAACATATGATTCATCATCATATTTCCTAAACAAAGAGAAAGCGAAACAAATCTGTTGGTTGGAGACATATATTTACAGCATCTCTTGTGGAAAGATAATATGCGGAAGTCACATAGACAGAAACGAGAACGAGGAGGACGATGAAAGTAATTGGAAGCCATTAAAGTCGTCGCCTTAAATTTTGTCAACGTGGAAAAATAGTAAAATACACGAACATATGTGGAAGAAGACTTTTCTACAGGTAATAATTAAGTTCTCTATTTACGACATATTGGCGTCTGGTCTTTTATTAATTAACTTGAATAATACTGAGCACATATGATTGAAAGCGGTCGTTAATTTATTTTGATTTTCTTGAATGGCTAGGGCTGTCTTCGTTGTCTAGATACCTTTCTATAATATTAAAAAGAGTAATTTTTGGGTAACACTAGTGATAAACCCGTCCTACGGGCGGGGTATGCAAATAAATAGAAAAAATATTTTAGATATTAAATTCATTCTTAACTAAATATAACATTAATTTTATATATAATTTTATTTTTTTATTTCTTATATTTAAACTGAAATTGGTCTATATATCGGTTTATCCAGAAAAAAAAATCAGATGTGTATACTTTTGTTTATATAGTTTTTTATAGTTAATTTTTGTCTATTTTTGTGTATTCAGTTTAGTTGGTTGATATGTTCTAACCACTCAGTCCTTGCTTGCCAACCGAGCCAAAACCGTTTAAAATTTTAATATTGACCAATTGTTTCAAAGTTACCTTGAAATTTTACATTGGAACTATAAAATGTGAACTGATGTAGATTCCATGCATTGTACTCTTATCATAAAGTGATTTCGCTTACTCTTCCAAATTTACCGTCACACACATTTTTGTGTTCATGTTAGCAGGTCTAAGAAGCAATGACGATTATGGCTTCGTCTTACCTCTAATAATACTTACGACAGTTATTCTGTTTTTTTTACATGTCCTCCGTAAATACATACCTTCGATCTACTCTCTGTGGCTTGGCAAATTCCAAAACAGCGCATGCAAACCCCATCTCGAAACTATCTTCTTTCTTCTCTTATTTACTATGTTTTCTTTTCTCCACTGCTCTGGTCTGTCTTTTCTTTAAGTCATACAACCATCACAGCCAAGCCGTGACCACACCACCTCCTTGCGACTTACCTCTGCCGTCACCGCCATAGCTCACCATGACCCTACCACCACTTCTCCACCGTTCTACAACAACCTTCATTAGACTCACCCTGAAATTTGGTATTGATTCAGTTTTGTTACTTTCTATAACGTCGACAGTTCCATTGGATGCAGACTCGTCATCTCCTGCATTAATCCCGCAGATCCTTTCTACTCTGTATATTTCAATCTAGAGAAGACGACAGAAAAAAAAAGCATTTAAAATTCCAACTTTTTTAAACATATTATCTTCTAAATTTTTGTTTCTTCTTCTTATATGGGATAGCTGAGCGGAATCATCAAACTAAAGATGGAGAAGTAGCTGCTAAAATCTAGTTCTTTTATCAGTTCAAATGTACATTAGATCGGACTCAAAATAAGGTCATACTCGAAATTGCAACAGAATCTTCAAGACAATCAAATGTTATTGCAATTATGTTCACATATAAGATCCGATGGAACCATGAATCATTCAAGTTTGACTACTGATTATCAGAGCTTGCTAAATGGAAAACTCATTCTAAATAACGTTTGCCAATATATTCAATGTTGTTATTCAGGTTGGATCTTAACTTCATCGGTCCTTAAAGACTTATTATTTATTTTACTATACATTTCTCAGATAGTTGTTTAATTTTGTTTTCATTTCTTAATTGTATATTTACCCATTGTTTCTTTCTTTTACTGTATATTTACTTATTCAATTTTTCTTGCTTTTATAACAAATGATAATATTATAATAGATGTTTAATGTAATATTTCTATTTCTTATATTGTATTTACTTATTGATTATATTTTTATTTATTTTATATTTACTCATTATTAATTTTTATTCTAAAATTATGATAGATGGTTAAGGTAATATTTTCTTTCCTATATTCTATATTTAATTATTATTTATTTTACTATACACTTTAGTATAGATGTTTAATTTAGTTTTTCCATTTCTGATTTTGTATATTTATTTATTGTTTATTTTTATTATTTTTATATTTACTTATTCTATTTTTTTTGCTTTTATATCAAATGATAATATTATGTTAGATGTTTAATGTTATATTAATATTATATTATATATTTAAATATTGTTTATTTTTATTATATTATATATTTATTTATTCTAATATTACGATAGATGTTTAATATAATATTTCTATTTATTATATTGTATATTTATATTTTACTATACATTTTCAGAGATGTTTAATTTAGTTTTTTTATTTCTTAATAGTATATTTACTTATTTTTTATTTTTTCTTAAAATATATATATATATATATATATATTACTTTTTCTAATTTTGTTTTTTTGTAACAAAATGATAATATTATGAAAGATCTTTAATTTAATATTTTTATTTTTATATTGTATTGTTTTTCTTATAATTTATATTTACTTATAAGTATATTTGTATATGATAAAAATGTAAAACTATACACTTTTCAGATAGATGTTTAATGTAATTTTTCCAATTCTTATGTGTCTATTTACTTATTATTTATTTTTCTTCTATTTTATATTAATTATTTTGCTTTTATATGAAATTGTAATATTATGTTTAATGTAATATTTCTATTTCTTGAATTGTATATTTACTTATTATTTATTTTGTTATACATTTTTCATATAGATGTTTAATGCAGTTTTCTAATTTTTATATTGTATATTTACTTATTTTAATATTATAATAGATGTTTAATATAATATTTTTATTTCTTATATTGTATATTTATTTACTATTTATTTGACTATACATTTTTCAGATAGATTTTATTTTAGATTTTCTATTTTTTATATTGTGTATTTACTTCTTTTTTTATTTTTCTTATATTATAAGTTAACTTATTCTTTCTTTTTATATCATTTGATAATATAATGTTAGATGTTTAATGTAATATTTATATTTTTATATTGTATATTTACTTATTATTTATTTTTCTTATATTGTTCATTTACTTATTATAACATTAAGCTAAATGTTTATTATAGTATTTCTATTTTTATTGTATATTTAGTCATTATTTATTTTACTATGCATATTCAGATAGCTGTTTAATTTAGTTTTTTTATTTCTTAATTGTGTATTTACTTATTGTTTATATCTTATTATATTGTATATTTACTTATTATAATTTTTTGCTTTTATATCAAATGATAATATTATGATTGATGTTTAGTGTAATATTTTTATTCCTTATATTGTATATTTATTTATTATTTATTTTTCTTTATACTATATATTTACTTATTTTTTATTTTTTAGTAATAATGTCACGTGGCATCTTCCGGGAGAATTTATTTTTGATGATGTGGACACTGCAAGGAGCTTCAAAAGTCTACTTTTATTAGTATAGATTAAAACCAATAAAAATTCGTTTTTTATATTTAGTTTCTTTTAAAAAAGGAAACAAAATATTGTCAATTTATATTATGTTTAAAAAAAAGGGTAATAGTAGTTACAAAAAAAGATATTTTTAAAAACATATCATCAGCAAAACACTAAACTCTAAACCTTAAATCCTAAACACTTGGTCAACCCTAAACCTTTGGTCAACCCTAAACTTTTGGATAAATCCTAAATCCTTGAATTTTTTTTTTAAAAATATTTTTAACACAATCAGCAAAACACTAAACCCTAAACCCTTGGATAAATCCTAAACACTTGGATAAATCTTAAACCCTAGGATTTACGATTTATCCAAGGGTTTAGGGTTTACCCAAGGGTTTAGGATTTATCCAAGGGTTTAGCATTTATCCAAGGGTTTAGGGTTTACTCAAGGATTTAGGGTTTACACAAGGATTTAGAGTTTAGGATTTAGGGTTTAGTGTTTTACTGACGGTAAAAAAAATATTAAAAAAAAAATTGTTTGCAACTACTATTATTTTTTATTTATTTTTGGTTTTAAATTTTAAAAATATTATATAGCTTTGCAATATTTTGTTTTATTTTTAAAAAATACTGAATATGAAATAACGAAATCATATTGATTGGTGAATCTACAGGTTTACCTTAGGGGGTGAACCCAATAATTACTCTTTTCCTAAACTAACTTACAACTTTAATTATTGTTTTGTTGTTTGTTATGTAAACGCAAAAGCCAAAAGGTTTACCAAGATTTAGAATTTAGGATTTAGTGTTTAGTGTTTCACATATATGAAAAAATAAATGCAACACAAATAAAATTGACAAACATTTTATCTACGGTGGGCAATAGGGCCAAATAAGAAAATTTTGGCGTTTGAGCTCTAAAATGACAAAAAAATTTCTTAAATGAACCCACCTAAAACATTTTCAATGGGGAGATATAGAAAAGATCTAAGAATTAAAAAAAGAAAAAATTAAAAGAAATTAAGGAAATATAAAGAAAAGTTTCTAATCTTTACACACTTAAGAACCTTTGCTTGTATACTTTGTCCACATGCCATTATCTAAATAATCTAGTGATTTAATTTAAATCAAAACTTAATTATTTAATTTTAATACTATTATTTTATTTTTTAAAAACGTATCTAATACTATAAAGAAGAAGACAACTCTCTTTTTATAGAGACACGTCATCAAATACCTTAACCACCAGGAAACACGTGTCCCCATTCTTCAAAACGTTCCATTTCATTAAAAGTTTGGCGTCGTGGGCAAAAGTTTGAACTTATAATTTGTAATGCCTACATTTTGGGATTCGTCTGCACTTATGAATCTAAAAACACAGTATCAGTAGTTAAACGACGCGTTTTTAAATTAGGACTGTGGTGTCTTCCTTTTCGTCTCTGTTTTCCATCGACCAAGCTTGATGTAGTTCATTCTTGAGGAGTAGAAACGACAACAAAGCCAAGAGACATGATCGTCGGGATTCAAGGGTAAAGGTAGGTTTTATTTATTCTTCCTTTTGAACACACATCACCGGAGCTGTGGAGAGAACACCAGGGCAAGCAACCAGAACTAACCTTCTTAACTCACCGTCTAACCCACCCATTTGGACACCGCAACCGCGACGGAGCACCGAGCAACCCCACTCCGCAAGATCAGAAACCGAAACTCCTCCACACCTTCCCTGCCGTCCTCGAACGGGATCCTCGCCTGGAAGGTGAAACGCGGGCTCCCAATTCTGTGTGGTGACCGTTGTTCCCCTGTAGCTCGCCTGATTCAGCGCTCATCAACACGGCCTTAAAGAGAGCGAGCATCCATCTAGACCTGGACCTCTCTACCACGTCACGTTGCTATTACTCTTTCAAACAAGAAAATCGAAGAGCCCTCTCTCACAATTCAAAATCCAGTTCTAATATGAAAGGATTAGGAGCATCTCTCATAGATCTTAAACTTCCTCTCAGTTGATTTCTTCAAATAATCACTCTTGATATCAGTAATTTACATTTGTTGATTTCAGTTTACAAAAAATCTATGAAAAATAAGCACTCTTTATTTCGACCGTCTTTAATTTCTTAACATGTGTTGATAATTAACCTATTTATATTGTGTTGCAGAGAATTTCATGGTAACATGAATTTGTTGCACGAGATCTCTAGGAGACGTTCAGCTAACGCGAAGATAAGCTCTGTATAAGTTCTCTTCTACTTGACATGTTGCGTGAATTAGTCTCTTCAATTAGTTCAATGTGATTCTCTTCAGACTGATCATAAGTACATCCCTCATTCAACAAGTTATATTCCTTTTGTTGGCCCTGCAATTTACAGTATCTATTTTTCCTCTCAGTTTACTTGAATGCTGAAACCTCAAAGCAAAGCTCGATATATACACCAACCAAGAGAAGGCGTAAATCAAACAAGGAGTGACTGGATTCTAGAGGATTGACAGTCATGTGCTATGTAGAGCTGTTCTATCAACAAGAGACAGTGAACATCAGCGAAATCAAACTAAGTGGTCAGTTTTTGATTGTTGGAAGGGTAAGTGTTCTCTTATACATTTGAGAATATGTACGACTGATGGAGGCTTTAAGTAAACATTTAATTGATTTTCTGCAAGATACTTTGTGAGAGGAGCTTTGGTTTGGAAGAGATGAAGGGAGAGCAACGTTTGTGATTTGATAGGAAATGAGTACTTGATGTGCAAGCATTGTTATGCACATCAAGTAATGGTTAGAATGTGTTATGATCGCTGAGGGTTAAGAGCATAACACAAGACAAAAAACATTCATCAGACTTCAAAAACATACTACAACAATCTCAGCTACGTTGATCGACTGAAAACTCCAAGATAGATAATACATACAACGTGTTCTAAAAAAGAAAGATAATACATACAATAAACAACTAAAGAGATTGTAATACCGTAGTGACAAAAAAAAAGAGATTGTAATACCGTTAAGAATGATCACCGTGTGTTAAAAGTGACACAAAACAGAAACATTCAAGATTCAAAAAAGTCACAATCTGTAGGAAACTCTCATCAAAGTTTATCTACAAGAGAATCCATGATACATCAATTTCATAAAATATAAGAATTACAATATGTACAAGCACCAAACCAAAGATAGAGACGACAAACAATATAAACACAAAAATGTTATGTACCAATATTAAACAAATTAAACAATTAATCTACCTGTTCATCAATTAATGTTTGCAATCCGGTCCTAGAATCTCACCAGATATTAAGCCAATAAGAGAAATGCTGTTTTAATTATAAATAGAGCTAAAATCTTCATTTCCAGTTTATTTATGAATATGTATATATCATTTAATTTAGTTTGTAAGTTTTCATTTGTAACCAAATTAATTTATGGGAGAAAAAAAGTCAAGAGAAGCATATACTTACAAATTAGAAGTGTTTATGGCAAAAATTACATAGCGATTGGTGAAGATTTATAGGTATAGATCGGAGATCAATGGGGAAGGAAAAACCAAGTAAAGATCCAACGGCTGAGATCTCTTTATTGGTGAGTCCAGGTGAAATATTGAGACTGGTCAGAGATTTTTATTATTTTTGTGGTTTTGCATTTAACCGGTTATGAGAGCTTAAAAGAGGATCAAATGGGATTAGTGGTAACATGACTAAATGTGTTGATTATTTTAGGAAACGATAATTCACCTTTTATATTAGCTGAAAACTGGGCAGAGATTAATGTTTACTAAAGGTATAAAATCTGCCAATCTTTTAGCAAAAAATGAGTTAATGCTTTTTAGTTAAATTATCACAAATCTCTTAATTTTAAAAATTAGACATTCACAATGTTTTTTCAACAACAACAAAACTGTATAGCTGAGTTCATTAAAATATTTGAACCACAATTTTACGGGTGAATTATAATTAAAAAGTTGGGACTGTGGAAAATGATCAATTCAGAAGGGATATCAGAAGAGACTATTAAAATAATAATCAATTCAAAGCATACATTTTGGGAAATTGATCAATAAAGCTAATTACTATTTTAAGTTTTAAGAAAAAAAAAGGGGAATGAAGCACGCAAATTTGGAAACAATTACGGGTTGCAAAAATATATCAAAAAGTCGCAACATTTTTTTAACTGATTCTAACTTCTAAGTTGAAAAATTATTTTTTTTATAACTGATTCTAAGTTGAAATTTTTTTTTAACACATTGAAAAAAATAGTTTACAACC
Source organism: Brassica juncea (assembly GCA_018703725.1). NCBI lineage: Eukaryota > Viridiplantae > Streptophyta > Magnoliopsida > Brassicales > Brassicaceae > Brassica > Brassica juncea. The sequence goes on from CM031940.1 coordinate 14,191,424, forward strand.
TATCTTTCCTAACAATTAGCTTTTCGTTGCTAAACTTCAAGCATATACTATATACTGACCCGCCCTTGAAATTATTTAAACAAACCTTTCTAATTGTTACCGAGATTAGAATTTACAAATTATAAAAAAATAACAATAGTTTTTTATATATATAGTTTTTGAATAATATTTTTTCGGTTATAAAATATACACATTTTTAATTACAATTTCTACAGTGAAACCTCTATAAATTAATAATGTTGGGACTACACCAAAACTATAATTTTTTTAATTTATAGATGTTATTAATTTACCGATATAATAATTGAACCAATTTGGGACTATAAAATTATATTATTTTACAAAAAATTTAGTGTATATTAATTTATAGAGTATTAATTTAAAGAGGTTTTACTGTATATAAACGTTAATATGTGTGAGATCCAAAATTTATAAGGAAAATTTTTAGACAATGCTTTTTAATTGTTACTGAGAAACGAAAAAAGTCAAATAGAGTTTAGTTCCACAAATTTTTTTAATATATTTATTTTTATAATATTTTTTGTGGATATATGATATAATCTTTTTATTTTTAAATTTCAAATATAATGTTAGTTGGTTAAGACCCAATATTTATAAGGCCTAATGTAAATTGGTTTATATAATCATATGTCCCTTTATTTGCAAAACAACACAATTTTAATAATTTTCCAAAGCCCATTAGTTAAACCAATTATAATGTATATTTATATGTTGGTTTAAATTAAGTTGTTAGTCATATAGATATATATTCAAGGAACCAAACAGATTTAAGTAGCTAAACACCTACTATTCTAGAGAAGGTCCAAATTTAAATGACAACTTTTAAATGGTAGATAAATTTTAGGACCCTAAATTAATAGAGTAGATTCAAGCATATAGTGTTATCCAACTTATAGGACTGGAATTATAATCCGAGATCCGGATCCGATCTGAGATCCTATCTGGATCCGCTCCGAAAATAGGATATTCGGGACGCCCAGATCTGGATAGTAAAATGCCGGATCCGGATATCTGGAATTTTAGGTCCGGATATCCGGATCCGGATCCGTTTTTTTAATATATTGATATACCACGAATTTTACCCGTTTTTTTGAATTGAATGTTAAATTTAATTCAAAAGAAAAAATTCCCTTTTTACAACTTGTGTGACCTGTTTTTTAAACTTGCCAAAATGGGAAAGCAAAAACTAAATTTATTCAGGAAATTTGATCAGATCCTCTCGTTGCAAACCACATAGACATGCCATCCCCATATTCCTTGCCCCCCCTTCTGCGAATCACTGTAAATTGGTTTCTCATAGTTTTATCCAGCCTTTGGATCATAACAGTTGCAGGAGCAGCAGTTTCACCATGCCTTCTTCTATTTCTTTCCCTCCAGATGGAGTGTACTGTTAATTGAAGTGCATATCTCGCAGTGTACATCTGAGTTTTACTCCAACTCGGTCTACCAGTTACAATTCGAACAAGATTTTCCCAGCCTACTGTATATTGTTCTTTAAGAACACCCTTCATAAGAGCTTCCCATACCTGTGCTGAATAGGAACACTCAAAAAATAAGTGGGTTAATGTCTCCAATGGCTCGTTACATAAGACACAGGACGCATCAATATTTGCATTCCAGCTCTGCATTCTGTCTCCCGTTGCTAGCCTCCCACGCATAGCAATCCAAGTGAGGAATGCATACTTTGGCGTCGCATGCTTGAACCAAATGCCTTTATACCAATCACAAGTGATGTGCTTCTCTCTAATGCAGAGCCAAGTTTCTTTTATGGAGAAATTCCTCTTAAGTTTGCCCTTTTCATTTTTCCACAAAGAGACATCTTCTTCTTGAACCCAATTCTCTTTAAACTTTTCTATCTCCATCTCAATCTTGTTTAAGGTCTGAACTCGGTGATACTGCTTTCGATGATTCATGCTCTCCTCCACAGTTGCATTAACAGAAATGCCCATATCTATGTAGCTTCCCTCTCTTACAATATCTCTCAAGCATCCCAAAGAACACCACTTCTCATGCCAAAATGAAGTTTTTTGACCATTTCGCACTTCAACACTATAAAACTGCTTCGCTTTCTCTCTGTTTTTAAGGATCTTCCTCCACATCCAAGAACCACTCTGCGTGCTATCCTTTATCGTCCATATTGATCCCTTCCTGATAAGGTATACCTTTATCCAGCTCACCCAAAGTGAATGAGCAGAAAGTAACCTCCAAATAAGTTTAAGACAACAAACTTGGTTCACTTCTCTCAATGGCCTTAACCCCAGCCCTCCTTCCTGCTTTATCTTGCAAATATCCTCCCAAGAAACTTTTGCTTTTCTACCATTTAACTCTGGTCCAGACCAAAGGAAAGCAGAGCAAATTCTTTCTATTTCTTTTATACACCCGCTAGGAAGCCTGAAAGCAGCCATCCAGAAATTTGTGAGACTCCGAATGACCGAATTTATAAGCTGAAGTCTCCCAGCAAACGAAAGAAATCTTCCCCTCCAAGAGCTAATCTTTTTCCTTATCTTCTCAATCAATGGCAAAAAATCAGAGACCGTCATATGCTTTGTCAATAGAGGCAGGCCGAGATAACGAACCGGAAGTGTTCCAGTAGCAAAACTGAACTGCCTTAATATATCTTCCCCTCTCTGGTCTACACCCGCCGCAAATAATACTGATTTTCTCTGCTAATCTTCAGGCCACTCATCTTGTCAAACTCCTCAAAGACCTTAAGGATTACTTCAATCGACCTTTTTGTGCCATCAGCAAAAATCATGAGATCGTCAGCAAAACATAGATGAGTAAGGTCAATATTCTTGCACCTCGGATGATAGCCTATGTTCCCCCTTCTCACAGCATCATCTAACATTTTTGACAAAACGTTCATGCATATCACAAACAAATAGGGAGATAATGAACAGCCTTGCCTTAGTCCCCTACTGCTCTGGAAATACCCCGCGAGCTCCCCGTTAACTTGCACAGAGAAAGAGGCAGAAGTGACGCAGACAGTAATCCATTTTATAAATTTGTCAGGTAGACCCAAAGCTATCAGAGTGTTGATCAAAAACGGCCATTGAACAGAATCAAAAGCCTTGGAGATGTCAATCTGCATAGCACATCTAGCAGAAATATTATCCTTGTGGTAATCTTTAACCAACTCCGTAGCCAGCAAGACATTCTCCATTAGTAAACGCTCTTTAATAAATGCAGATTGATTTAACGAAATGCATTTGGGCAGAATACACTTCAGTCTATTAGCAATGATCTTGGAAATTACCTTGTAGAGTACATTGCAGCAGGAGATAGGCCTATAGTCTTTCATCATTTTTGCTTCTTCTTTCTTGGGAATGAGAGCCAATATCGTAGAATTAAGACCCTTTGGTAAAAACCCTTTCACAAAAAACGACTGCACTGCTATGATAACATCATTTCCAATCACATCCCATGCTTCTTTAAAGAACTCCGCCCCGGAGATTTATAAGCCGGCATGCGGAATAAGACCTCTTTTATTTCTTCTTTAGTGACTTCTCTCTCCAATTTTATGCAATCCTCCTCACTACATTGAAAATCCAATAACTTCTTCAGAGTTTCAACAGAGGCGCCTTCAAAGTCCATTGGCTTCATCGTCATAAAATCCGCAAAGAAACTTTCAGCTTCCATTTTTATCTCCTCATCCGACATAGCAATAGAACCATCAGCCCGGAGAATTTCGTGAATGGCATTTCTGACTTCCCTAATCTTTGCTGAGCTATGGAAAAACTTATTATTCCCATCACCAACGTCAAGCCAATGAACTTTTGATCTTTGCTTCAAAAAATCTTCTTCAATATCTGCCAGTCTTTGCCATTTAACCATTGCCTCACTCTCCACTCTGATATTATCTGCATTCGGAATCTCCATTGTTGCCTTCTGCTTCATACAGAGATCATTAAAAGCTTCTTTCGTACGCCTTGGCAGATTACCCAAAATATTTTTACTAAGCTCTCTCAAAGGCTGCTTCAAGGCCTTAAGTCGCTTTGTTAGCATAAACATAGCAGACGTGGAAAGATATAAAGCATCATACTCCTTCCATCTATCCTCCATAAGTGGGATAAACTCTGGCATCTTTGCTACGGCCCTTGTGAATTTGAAAGGTTTGCGCTTTGGATTTTCCGCTTTCCTCAAATGGATTCTACATCTTAGGTGATCCAAACATCCACCCGGTTCAAAAACGCAGTATGCTCCCGAGTTGTTTAACCAATCTTCATTCACAAGAACTCTATCCAGCTTCTTGCATATTACACCCTCCTCCCTTTTGTTACACCACGTGAATCTTGGTTCTTGATATCCCATATCGGTTAGCTTGCATAACCCTACTATATCCTGGAAATCCCTCATACCCAAAGGCAGTCTTGGTGAATTCTCAAACCCCGAGTGTTCTTCTCCATCTAGAATTTCATTGTAATCTCCCATTAGTAGCCATTTCATGTTTTTAAACATTGGAGCCTCTCCATGACTTCTCAAATCGGCCCAAAGATCTTTTCTTTCCTCCATCGTATTATAGGCATAGATAAATGAACAGAAAAATTCCTCTTCCTCCCCCGGCAACAAAACCGAGCAAGTTATTATTTGTGCGCTCTTGAAAACCGGAGTCATCCTCACTTCCTGCTTCCATAAGACCCACAATCTGCCCAATCTGTTAAACTCATAATTAGCCATAAAATTCCAATCTTTAAAAACATCCTCCATAATCCTTTCAGCCTTATTCTCCCTTACTCTTGTTTCAATTAGACAACCAAAAAGAAATGAATGATTTCTCAACCAACTTCTCACCACTCCATGCTTAGTTGACTTGTTGAAACCCCTTATGTTCCAGAAAAACTCAGCCATTAGTGATTTCTCCGAGAACCTCTTTTCATATCTTTAATATGATCTGAAGCCTCAGGAACCACCGCTCTGTGATTTGTCTTCGATACTCTCGGAAGAATCTGTCTTGATCTTCCTTTTTTATTTGCTTCCACACTTTCTTCAACTATACTTTGATAAATATCCTCCTCCTCTTCACTCCTTATCTCATCAACTTCCTCCTTTTCCATTACTTCACCCTTCTCATCTGTATTACTCAATGCAGCATATCTCGATGGAGTAGCAATAGTTACCTGGCCATAGTGCAAGCTTTGTGGTTTTGGAGTTCTCCTATGATTCTCTCCAGTTATAGTTTTCCAAATATTTATTTCTCCTTCTTCCAAAATAGACTTCACTGCACTTCTCTCATTCTCATCTTTTCCGTTACTCTTTTCGACCTCCAAACTTACTTCCTTCATCCCTACACTTCTTTCAACTTCACTCATAACCTCTTCCTGTCCTCTTTTATCCTCTTCCAACACAATCCTCATAGTCTCACCATCTATCTTCTCCTTTATCTCACGGCTCATACTCGATGACCCAGCAGCACTTGGAGTTTTAGGACTTTGCTCCTCTACCATATTCTTCTTCTTTGTTTTGCAAAAGGTTTCATAATGACCCCACTTTCCACAGCTAACACATCGAGGAGGAAGCTATGGATAAACAAAGTCAACAGTAACCTTCTCTCCTTGTATCGTAAAATCAATACTCTTAGGTAACTCCTTTGACAAATCTGCTTTGACAAATATCTTAGCAACATCAAAATTGGTGCAGGCTATTGTTTCCGAATGCAAATGGTCCGGGACTCCTACTGCACTCGTCATGAAACTTAAGCCTTCCCAGGAATACATGCTTAGTGGAACGTTTGTGAGATGAACCCAGAGTGGTATCAAGTTTGCATTCAAATCCTCTACGTCCGGAGACCATTTCGAGACAACCATCGGCACACCCGCTATGTTCCACATCCCTCTTCGCACAACCTTTTCTCTTATCTTCCCACTTGTGATCCTGATCCTCATCGTTCTCTCATCCATCTCAAACACATCCAACCTCTGCGATTTCTCCCCAAAAGCCCAGATTTTATTCACAATCATGTGAACTTTCGCGATATGAGGCGCTGTTTCCAGAAACCTAGCAATCACAAAATCCTCCCACAGTGGGTTTGATTTCTCAATAATCTCCTTCGGGACCTCTACTGAATGATTCCCTTCCTATATCGAAATGTTCAGATCATATTTCTTCATGACTTGTTTCTCCTGCGCAACAGATACCCAAGATCTTTCATCCTGACGATTCACCGGAGGAGGATCTGCCGGAATCCCCTTCGGAATCATCTCTGCGGCCGCCATAGACACGACGAAAGTCGTGAGTCGCAAATCGCCTTTCAGATCGCCAAATCGCCTATGTCACCAAAACGGTGTGTTTTGCTTGAGAGAATTATTCAGATTGAATTCTTTTAATTTCCTTATGTTTAATAATTTAAATTATCATACAATTTATATCATCAACATACATATCCGCGCGTAGCGCGGTTAAATGATCTAGTGATATTAATTATTATAAGAATGCTGAACACAATATTTTCTGCAGTGCCGAAATTCTTTTACCCATGGTATATGAGTGTTTTTACTACTATTATCTATGTTTTGGAGTCTATTAGGTATGTTTTCAGGTTCAGGTACGTTTTGGAGAAATATGGTGATTTTGGTGTCTTTTGGAGCCTTTTAAGTGCAGAACTGCACAGACGCGTCAGATGTTTAGCTATGGATGGAGACCTTCCTACCGTTAGATTGAGCCCATATTTTGTCACAAGATAGAGATTTGAGTTATCTTTTCAATTCCACCGGTCTCAGGTCAATCAGCATCCTGTAGCAGAAGTTAGGCCCGTTTTACTGAAGAGTGGTCTGTCTGCCTCGCGAGAGAAGGCTGTCGAGAAGAGGAATGCATATCGATCGATGCAACATAGTGCATATCGATCGATATGGATCTCAGAATGTGGGCCGAGTATATTTTATGACCGCCTGAAGCCCAGAAGCTATCACAAATTACCAGAATGCCCTTGGACGACCAGAAACCCTATTTATGTGTTTTCTAAGCCATTGTTGACGGCTAAGCTTTATTCTATTGTTCTTAGTTAGGAGAGAAGGGAGGAACTCCTATCAGAGTCCTCCTGGAACTCCATTGGTTTTTATTATCTATTCTATTTCAGTTTTATATCTATCCATCTATGATTTCTGTGACAAACTTCATGTCTGAATAGATCCACCTGTTGGATTTAGGGTTCAGATAGATTAAAGGAATTAGCCACAACCTATATCTGCTATAGTTGTGATATTTATTGTTAGGATTGTTCTTAATGTTTGTTTCTAGAGTCATGAACTAGAACATGAACTTGGATTGCATTATTCTTTTAATACAATTCCTGATAACATCCTAAACATGCTATGACCCTCTTGAGATATGCGAAAGCTGATCTAAGATCATGGTGAGCATTGTATCAACTCGCGCATAAAGCTTGCTTAGAGCTGTATCGATCGATACTCCTATAGAGTAATCGATCGACGTAGCTAGAGGTGTATCGGTCGATATTCCTATCGAACCATCGATCGATACTATCGGCAGAGTAGCCGACCGCAACACCATTTAGCATCTAAGTAATATATGGTCTAAATATTACGAGAGCTGATGGATTCATTTAATAGTGTTGAGCTCTGACATATCATGCAAGCAACTTGTTAGCATTTGTAGTACTTATAATTCTGATTACCTGATTAGAAATTCTAGATCTAGCAACCATCCTTCCATCAAACAACTCATTGCCTTGTTGAATAATTATTTTGTTCAACTTGTTTACTGCTTTAATTATTATTTGCTATATTTATTTACTGCTATAAACCTATTAGCCAAGCTTAATCATATAACTATTAGATCTAATTGGTTCCCTAGCTCCTTGTGGATTCGATCCCTAAGTACTACAACTGAACCTCTTATTTGAGAGAGTAAAGTCACTCCTTAGGGTAATTTGAGTGATATCAAATTTGGCGCCGTTGCCGGGGAGCTTTGATCGCCATTAGATCTTTTATAGTTAGATTTAGTCTAGGTTTTGCTATTGTTCTAAAAATCTCATAAAATTTTTTTCTTCTATTTCAGATACATAAAGCTTGGTACCAGGAAATAATGAAGAGAGGATTTATGAGTCCTTCAAAGAAGGAGCCTGCTGGTTTATGCACGATCTGTAAGTCTACGAGGGAAGTATCGATCGACACCCTCCAAACAGCATCGATCGACAGCGTCAACCAAGCATCGAACGACACTATTCATCATGTGTCGGAAAACACTGTTCATCCGGGTACTATTCATCCGGTTACTGTTCATCGTGTTACTATTCATCCAGGTACTATTCATCATGATACTATTCATTATGTGTCGGAAAGTACTGTTCATCCCGGATCGATCGACACTATTCACCCGACGTCGATCGACACTATTAATGGGACGTCGATCGACACTGTTCATCGCGGTACTGTTAACCTCGGCACTGTTCACCCGATGTCGATCGACACTGTTCATTCCCCGTCGATCGACACTGTTCATCCAAACACTGTTCATCCAAACACTGTTCACGCGGATACTGTTCACCCGAATACTGTTCATCGCGACACTGTTCATCGAAACACTGTTCACGCGGATACTGTTCACTCGAACACTGTTCATCGAAACACTGTTCATCGCGACACTGTTCATCCGAACACTGTTCATCGAGCAACGAACGACGAGACAGAGAAAGGCGAAAGGCTCATACTTAAGATCGATGAGAATGGTATCTGGCGAGACAAAGAAGATCGTCCGCGCAGCATCACAGGACAATTGATTAACGCAGAAGGTGATGTAATCCCTGATGTGATTGATGTTGCTGAGATGAATAAATTTGATCTGACCCGCCAAAGGTATGATTGGGGAAGCGAGAATCCTTTCAAAGGTCTTCCTCATGAAGATCCCAGAAACCACATTGAAGAGCTTGAGAGTCTAGTTTCAAGGCGTAAGCAGAACGAAATATTTGAAGGTCACATACTCTGCAAGATCTTCCCTTATACTGTCTTTGGAGGTCCAGTCAGCTGCAGCCAAGATCTTTAACCTCTTGGGAGGACATTAAAACCGCCTTCCTCAACAAATTTCTCTATGAAACCGCAGCGACTCGACAGAAGAAGTTTGCTCGACATAAGAAGTTTGATGATATGTTGGATGAGATGAGTAAAGATCAGGAGAAGGAATTGATGTCTAGATTTTGTCAGATGTTGGGTATAGTCTACACTGAGCCGGATGAGGAATCTGAAACCATGAGTACTCACATCAAGAAGCCAGACATTCAAGTTCAACATGCATATGAAGGTACGCAGAGGGGTGAACTGAACAGAGAACATCTCATCAACCATAGTACGGTTGAGGATGATGAACAAGATGGATCTAGTAAACCAAGAAGAGCAGAAGAAACTGATACAAGAGATCCACCTTCAGCATCGATCGACAGTAGTACATCAGAATCGATCGATGTCGGCACATCAGAAACAATCGATACAGACTTTTGTCATCGATCGATACCTTCTGTAATCCCTGATGCTACTGCTTTGAACATTGGGACTGGGCGACAGAAGGCACTTAGAGATTACGACAGACCTGAGGATTTATATGCTAAAAGGTCTGCATTGCGTCGTTCAACACTTCAGAATACTGCCCTGGAGCTAAACCATGCATATATCTCTCTTGTTGGTAAGCATCCCTTTCATGGTCTTCCTCATGAAGATCTCATTCACCACCTCGAATCATTCGAAGATCTAGCATCAACCATTAAAAGCAATGGAGTCTCAGAAGACTACTACTTTTGCAAACTATTTCCATACTCTCTTGCTGGAGATGCAACTCATTTGTTGAAGAAGCTACCACCAGGACCTCTCACTGCTTGGAATGACATTGCTAACGCATTCGTCAACAAGTTTCTCTATGATGCTGCAGAAAATCAAGAGATTGAGATGAGATCTATAATGGAATATATGGTGAAAGATGATGAACAACATGTGTCTCAAGAATTGAGTAACTTAGAAGAAGCTGATATTAGTGAAATGAGCTTATCATCGATCGATACCCTAACCCTAACATCGATCGCCACCAGCACCTCAGAATCGATCGATATAGACTTTTTTCATCGATCGATACCACTTGAAATCCCTGAAAGTTCGAGTTGTCCTCAGGACATTGCAGACTCAACACAGAAGAACATTGATGTATCGAGTTGTTATCCTGACCAAAAAGTAGAAAAAGAGATCACCATGGAAGATTTCTTGAAACTAGAAGAATTCTTGGAATTAGAGGATGAACAACAGCTTGGAGATTTGAATTTAAGTGAAGAAGTAACTATGGAAGACTTCTTGGAGCTGGAGGAATGGCTTGAGGATTTAGATCGGAACTCGAAGAAGAAGCTTGATGATCAGCACACTTCGGGAAAAGGTCTGGAGATTTTAGCAAAGACTGACGACATCGATCGACATAAACCTGATGAGATCGATCGACAGTCATCCTACCTCGCCAGTCTACACCCACCCGACGCCATCGATCGACAGTCATTGCCCAACACTGATCTACATACACCCGACTGCATCGATCGACAGTCATTGTCCAACACTGATCTACATACACCAGACTGCATCGCTCGACACCCACCCAACATCATCGATCGACACCCACCAGACCGGATCATTCGATACCCACCCGATTGCATCAATCGACACCCATGTTTGGATGAAAAATCAGGATACCCGATTGAACCAGGACCGATTAAGGAGATAATGCACATGTCTAAGACCCCACACCCTGCTGTCCCTAAATATCAGAGACCACCTATCTAGACAGAAGAAGCTGATGGGTTTCACAGAAGAGTAAAGAGGATATATGACCCTGTGAAGCTTATGGTTCCATTCGCAGTGTTTGAAGCTGAATCTCCTATCCCACCAGATAAAGGTGTGTATCTGAGTTCTTACATTGAGGTATTGGATGATCAACAACACGTAGAAGCTTCTCAGAAAGGCCTGCTATTTATAGATGAAGTAGATAAAGGCCCAACAGAAGCACCATCGAGCGACATAAGCAATCCAAAATCGATCGACTGTACCACTTCATCATCGATCGACACCTATCAAATACCATCGATCGACACCCTTCGCGAATCAGAGCAGAATGAGCTTGAAGTGTGTCAAAATCGTTTTGATGGAGGCACCACCATGCGATCAGACAAGTCTGGGGGAAAAAGAGGAGGAATTGTAAGAAGAGGAAAAGGATCAAGGGAGATCCTCAGTTATCATTGATTCCTCACTTCTCAGATGGTATCAGAAAATTCAGAGTGCGCCGCAGATGCTTCTCACAGCCATTTGCAAAACTTAGAGCACTTCTTATTGCTGAGATGATAGACAAAGGAGAAGAATCTATGGAGGAGGCTTTCACACAAGAATGATAAAGCTTCAGAGTGTAGACATTGAGACTTTGTTTGGAGCAAGTTCTCATTCTCATCTGGACTAAATAAGATCTCCAGAAGTCAAGCTAATGACTAAAAATAAGCGTTGAGTGGGAGGCAACCCACTGTTAGGTTTGTTTTAAATTTGGTTTTAATTTCATTTATTACTGATTCTTGCATTTAGTTATTGCAGGTCAAAAAAAAAAAAGATGAACAGTATCCGAAGGTACTGTAGCAGCGTACTGTAGCAATGATACTGTAGCAACGACACTGTAGCAGAAAAATCAATCGACACTGTAGCAACACAAGCGATCGACATTGTAGCTGTGTTACTGTAGCAGCGTTATTGTAGCAGAATCACTGTTCATCGAGAAAAAAAAAAGTTTTTGAAATTTAAGTAATTGTTTCTGTTACTGATTTTTTTTTGTTAGCTAAAAGGACAAATATCCGAGGGAGACGAGTCTGCACAAGAATCGACGATGGCTGCGCAGCATCGATCTACAGAGCATCAGGAGTATCGATCGCCACTTAACTGTATTGATTGACACTCATATCTAAAGCAGGTATACCGTTTTTCTTGTTAAATATTGTCCATATGATTTATTTTCCCACCACTCTTAGACTATATAACACTGGTGACAGTGTTGTTTAAGTCTGGGGGAGGTTCTACTAATATTGTGTTTTCATTAGCTATATATATTTTTTTTAAAAGGAGAAGGATCCAAGTAGACGATTGTCCATCATATCGACCGATGTGAGCATGTCGATATCGATCGATAGTACATAACTTTCAGCGACCGATGGTAACATATTTCCATCGATCGACACCTAATCCGATCAGGTATATCGATTCTACTTGTTACTTTGTGTACTTATGATTTATATCCTCAACATAACTCCGGCTGGATATACACTGGGGACAGTGTATGATTTAAGTCTGGGGGGATGTTTACTGATATTGGTTTATTGTGAGTCTTATAAAATGTTTTTCAAAAGTTTTTATTGAGTCAAGAAGGGGATAATGAACTTATTAGATTTATGCTTGTTATCTAACCACTCTTTAGCACCATTCTAGACTTACTGATTGCAAATAGTACTAAAGATACTAAAGTGGATCAACCTGTGAACTATCAACACTTGCTGAGATTGTTTGAAGGAACCAAAGCTGACCTCCAACACTAAACCTGACTCAATTGCTTGTCTTGGGGCTTGGTATACATGGGATCGGATTCTTCAAATAAGTCTGGAAGGTAAAGCCTTGTGTAGATAGTTTTATCACCCTCTCTCTCTCATTTTCGAATTTAGATTTAATTTTATTCAAAAAAAATTAAAAAAAAAATTAAAAAAAAAAATCGAAAATAAGCTTCAATATATGTTCTAGGACTAGTTAGTTATTACTTAGGAAGGAATTCGAACAGGACTTGGCGGTTACCCCCCTCAAGACTTGATTCATAAGAATTCTATAGGTAAAGGATTTGAACAGGACTTGGTGGTTACCCCCTTCAAGACTTGCTTCGCAGTGAATCCTAGGATATAGGTCAAAAAGAAGTGAACATGACTTGGTGGCTACAACCATTAAGGCTTGATTCATGGAAGTCTGTCCAATCTTGGTCAATGTCTTGCAAATAAAAGCAGACTTGACTAGGAGAGAAATAGTAGAGAGAGAGGATAGGAACTAACTTTTACCTGCAGGTCCGGATACTTGTTTGAGAATCCTTGCATCTTGTGATCGATACTCCCAAGGTAAAGCCTACACTTTTATTTATGTTAAGAAATGAGGTTGGTAGAGGAGAATGTCAGACAAGATTTTCTAAGTTGTTGGCTAGGTGAATTTGGTTGCTAAGCTAGGATATGGTATAATGTGCTTTTGTGATTAGGACTTTTTAGATGTGGATTGCAATATGGTAGAGGTGATGATTCTAAGTTTTAAATCATGTGAGTTCCTGCTGCTTTTCAAAACCTCTTTTATAAAGACTGCATGTGTGTTTGCTTGAGGACAAGCAAAAGGTTAAGTCTGGGGGAGTTGATATACCATGGATTTTACCCGTTTTTACCCATGGTATATGAGTGTTTTTACTACTATTATCTATGTTTTGGAGTATATTAGGTATGTTTTCAGGTTCAGGTACGTTTTGGAGAAATAAGGTGATTTTGGTGTCTTTTGGAGCCTTTTAAGTTCAGAACTGCACAGACGCGTCAGATGTTTAGCTATGGATGGAGACCTTCCCACCGTTAGATTGAGCCCATCTTTTGTCACAATATATAGATTTTAGTTATCTTTTCAATTCCACCGGTCTCAGGTCAATCAGCATCCTGTAGCAGAAGTTATGCCCGTTTTACTGAAGAGTGGTCAGTCTGCCTCGCGAGAGAAGGCTGTCGAGAAGAGGAATGCATATCGATCGATGCAACAGATTGCATATCGATCGATATGGATCTCAGAATGTGGGCCGAGTATATTTTATGACCGCCTGAAGCCCAGAAGCTATCACAAATTACCAGAATGCCCTTGGACGACCAGAAACCCTATTTATGTGTTTTCTAAGCCATTGTTGACGGCTAAGCTTTATTCTATTGTTCTTAGTTAGGAGAGAAGGGAGGAACTCCTATCAGAGTCCTCTTGGAACTTCATTGGTTTTTATTATCTATTCTATTTCAGTTTTATATCTATTGATCTATGATTTCTGTGACAAACTTCATGTCTGAATGGATCCACCTGTTGGATTTAGGGTTCAGATAGGTTAAAGGGATTAGCCCCAACCTATATCTGCTATAGTTGTGATATTTATTGTTAGGATTGTTCTTAATTCTTGTTTCTAGAGTCATGAACTAGAACATGAACTTGGATTGCATTATTCTTTTAATACAATTCCTGATAACATCCTAAACATGTTATGACCCTCTTGAGATATGCGAAAGCTGATCTAAGATTATGGTGAGCATTGTATCAACTCGCACATAAAGCTTGCTTAGAGCCGTATCGATCGATACTCCTATAGAGTAATCGATCGACGTAGCTAGAGGTGTATCGGTCGATATTCCTATCGAACCATCGATCGATACTATCGGCAGAGTAGCCGACCGCAACACCATTTAGCATCTAAGTAATAGATGGTCTAAATATTGCGAGAGCTGATGGATTCATTTAATAGTGTTGAGCTCTGACATATCATGCAAGCAACTTGTTAGCATTTGTAGTACTTATAATTCTGATTACCTGAATAGAAACCCTAGATCTAGCAACCATCCTTCCATCAAACAACTCCTTGCCTTGTTGAACAATCATCTTGTTCAACTTGTTTACTGCTTTAATTATTATTTTCTATATTTATTTACTGCTTTAAACCTATTAGCCTAGCTTAATCATATAACTATTAGATCTAATTGGTTCCCTAGCTCCTTGTGGATTCGATCCTTAAGTACTACAACTGAACCTCTTATTTGAGAGAGTAAAGTCACTCCTTAGGGTAATTTGAGTGATATCATATATATAAATTTAAATTTTTATTAATAATTATTGTTGATTTATTAATATTTATACATAAAATTAGTCCTATAATATTACATTTTAATTTTAATAATATTATATGCATAAATACATTTATAAATTTTGTAAAAATATCTAATTTATGTAATATTTATAGATTTTTGTATTTTAAAAAAATAATTTTTTTTTAATTATTTTGACAGATCCGGATCCGAATCCGGATACCCGTGGATATCATGATATCTAGACGGGTATCCGGAACCCGGATATCCGGGAGACACGGATCCGAATCCGGATCCGGATTAAAATCACGGATCCGACGGATACAGATCCGGATCCAGGTACCCCGAATATCCCGGATATCCGGATCCGTCCCAGTCCTACCAACTTACATCCATGGTCCCACCTACAATAAACCATTCAAATTACCGGTAAAACTATTCAATATAGAAACACAATTCACTATAAACCCATTCTAAATGTAACAAGTCAATAATTGCAATGTCTAAAAGGGTCTTTAATTTTTCCAAAAATCCAACAACAAAGAACTCCATGTAGACACAAGGACATATAACATTGATTTTTAAACAAAAAAGAAATACAAAGGATATGTACAAAATACAACACGTAGCCCTCCATAAAATTCAAAACAATAGATAGTCACGAAATAGACAAACTGGACAACCATAACATCTCAAACACAAAAACCCTATATTTTTATTCTCAAAAATAGGTTAACCACATCCTCCTATAATCTAACTAAATACTTATTCTATACATAATAAGGATAACGTTTTCTCTCGAAGCACAGAACTCTAGCAAATACAAACCTAAAACACTAACAAGAAAATCATACAGAAAATAATAACTAGATTACAAGTAAATTATATCCCGCCCGTAGAGCGGATCGATCCTAGTGTTTTATAAATTCACTGTTACTGTTGCTCTTAGACGTGTGATACTAATAGTAATAACAACAAAATCTGAAATTTTAAATCCTTTATAATTAGCTCAATCTGTTTCTTCCGTTATAATTTATTAAATAAAAAGATCAATCTGATTAAAATGAATGAGAAACATTAAAAATTAGATTCTTTCTGCAAACTAGCAAAGATATATTTCCTCTTTTTTTATTCAAATTCAACGTGGGGATCTTGAAGACAAATTCTTATACTTTATTTTTTCCAAGTTGAAAAGCAACTTGTAGCAGTCCAAGAAAGAAAAAAAAAGCAACATGTTATTTTCACATTAACCAATCATTTATCACCATGTGTACAAATTGGCGTGGCAGAGCCCGTTCCACGTGATCAACGTGGCCACGGGACGTGGAAGACTCCAACCGGCCCATCGACGTTGGAATCTTTATTTCCCTAAAGCAAATATTCAAGGGTTCGAGTAATGAGGCTTCGAACTTTAGATGTTTAAAAGATGAACTTTTAAACAATCGAGAAGGCTTTGCGGAAGAAACATTGTAGTTTTTCGGACAATCCGGACATGGGTTTAAGGGACCAAGATGCTGCCGTTGCCCGAGATCTCGAGACGATTGCATAGATGGGCACCAGGACCCTTGCCGCCAGCGCCAGACGGGAGACGACAGGCCTGCCACCGGCGCCAGACGGGACAGGGCAAGCCTGCCGCCCGTGCCGTGTCCTGCATCCGCCGGTGCCTGTTGTTGCTTGCCTTCGTTGATCCCCGGGGCTCACATTCCGTTCATGCCTTCTTGTGAGTTCATTGAGTGACGACCCGTTTCTTGGTTTTGATCGTCACTTGGTTTTTTTCGAGGACTTTCGGGTGACGATTTCGTCGTTGACCGATTTTGACCCCAACAGTTAGCCCCCCAGCTAGCTAGGAACCGTAGTGCCTTTCGGGTCCTGGCTTGCGGTATAGCCGTATGGGAAGGTGTAGAGACGTAATCGTTTGCCGAAAGTCGGGGTAAATAGTGATTTTACCTCATTTATAAGGAGGGAGTAAGAAATCTCATTCATTCTTACTTCACCATAAAAAATTCATCTCTCTCAAGAATCCTTTCTCTCTCTTTAAGAATAATGTCTTCAAGATCCTCAAAGAGAAATTCTTCTTCCCATTCATCCTCGGGTGACTCTCCTGCCCATGTGACGGTGAAGCAAGACGAGTTAGTCGAGGAGGAAACAAAGAATGCGTATTACCGAGCCCTTGTGGGTTCGCCCCCATCACTGCCAGATATCCCTGTTCCGAAGAGACCTTTGAGGCAGCCTGGTGCTCCCTTTACGCCGAGCCTGGTTTCACGTAAATATCTCAGGATTCTTCGAGATTTTTACCAGATTCCTGATAGAGTCAAATTCCGGATCCCCGTCGGTAACGAGAGTGCGAGGAATCCTCCGGAAGGTTTCTTTACATGTTACGAGGCTTTCCTTACATATTACCGCATGTGGTTCCCGATCCCCGGCACCATTGTTCGTGCGCTTCGTCACTTCGAACTCTCGATCAGCCAGCTCAGCATTCCTGCTTTAGAGAGTTGGCTTGGCGTACTGATCTCAAGTTACGAGCTCGGGATCGATCTTAGTCCTGGTGATTTCGAAGGCCTTTGGAGCACTCGGCCGACGGGGAGCGATGGTTACTACTCCATGCTGCCTAAGAAGGATATGGCCATAATTCAGGGGACTACTTCGAACCCTAAGTCGTGGCAGGAACGTTTCTTCTTTGTCCGAATAGATGGTGATTCTGTCGAGGAGAGCTGCCTCCATCTATTTCCGCATGCATGGAACTTCAACCGAGGTAATACGATGAAAACTCGTTGTCTTATTTTGTTATTTCGGAAGTGCGAGTTTTTAATGAAAAAGTTTCGCTTTGTAGAGAACGGGGCTGTTGTGCATTTGCATGGCGATCTTTTCGTCAAGAGGGATCTCCTTCGTCAAAGGCCGTTCTTCTGGAAGTCCTTCACTCTTGAACGAATTCGAGACGCAGTAGGGCTTTACCGGTCTCGAGACTCTGTCCCGACATATGATGCCGAATCGGTTATCGAAGTTCCGACTCGGAAGTGTAAACAGAGATCTCGTAAAGGGAAAGAAATCGATGGTGGGGAAGGTTCGGAAGATCCTTCACCGTTGGGGGAAAACCCTAATTTTGTTCCAACATAAAAAGGCGGAGCCAGCGATTTTCCACTTCCCAACAACTTCTTTGACGGCCTTCCTCCGGAGTTTGTTACTGACGAGTCGCTGAAGGAAAAGAAGAGGCAATGGATTTTTGCCGAGGGTTCCCAGCGGATTAATGAGGTTTTGTTCTTTGAACTTCTTAACCGTATTCTTGAATCCGCATATATGTATGTTTATTGATCTTGAATTTATGCAGGGACTAAGAGTGTTTGGCAATGCGGTCGACTCAAGTTTCCGCAAGTCTAGGATTGCTAACTTCAAGACCAAAGAAGCTGAACGAGAGCTCTTCCGATTACGTCAAGAGGTTAAGGCGCAGAACGAAAAGCAAGCTGAGCTTCATGCTCGAGCTCTTGTTCGGGCGGAAAGGAGAGGAAGAAGGATGGTCGTGGCCGAGGTGGCGAGACGGGCGGAATCGTTTGCTGCAGAGTTTCAATGTTTTAAAGAGGCTCAGGAGTTTGTTGGCGATTTGCGCGAGTGCCGGGGCTCGGTTGTAAACCTTTACAAGTCTCAGAACCCATATTTCTCCTTTGATTCCAAGATTGCTGAGATGAAGGACTTCATGGCCGAGTGTGCTCATGCTGAGTCCTTGGTTCCTCCAGTCGAGGAAAGAGTCCGGAGACTATGAAACCTATCGAGGTTTCCGAGGATACGGTGGAGGCCGGAGCCGATGAGAACGCCGAGGGTGGTGGGAACGCTCAAGGCGTGAATGAAGAAGTGACCAGCCTGCAGGTTCATTCGGGATTTCCGCATCTGGATTTTTCGATGTTGACTTCCTTTTGTGAATCGTATGTTTTGGCCATGTGTGGCCGTTTTTTAGGATTTTATTCTGCGACCATTGGAGGTTGCATTCTTATGTTTTGGGACTGGCCGTTGGTGGCTTTAGAATCCCGCCGTCTTTGCGGACTTTATGAATATGAAAATTTGCGAGACTTCGTCTTTTATTTTTATTTATACTTTCGTCAAGTGTAGAGGAAAGAATGTGAGTAGTCACTTCGTATCCTAACTTTTTTTGTCGCTTGGTCCGTATGCTACTTTCTAGCGTGCGTTTTAGGTGTAAGCGATAAGAGACATGTTTTGGGATCTCGTATACGATACTATGTCTGTGAAATGTCAAGATCCAGCAAGACTGGGTTTAGGGCAAGACCTAGGTTTACTCTCAGCTTTAAGGTTGTGCTATGACTGATCGGCTTTCGTTTTGTCTGTTAGTGATTTCTTCATGATTCTTTTCGTTTAAAGTCCACGACTAGTCGCCGGCTTATATAACTTGTGTTAAAAGAATCGAGCTATCTTCGGAGTTTATCTGAGACGCTAAACCAAAATTTTGGGTTTCTTGTATAGCGCGCTATGATATCCTTGTCGGATGTAAGAGGACCTTATAGGTCTGACTACGAGTTTGTATTGAGTGAAACGTTTCTGAGTGCGTCCGTCGGGGCCAATCGACGGGCATAAGTTGTTTTTTAAGTCGCAGGTGGACTGTTTTAGTGGATGATACGAGTTTATCTTTTTCAGAAGTTGCAACGTCTCGCGTTTCTTTCGAAGATATGATTTTTCGTTTTTTTCTGAAGTGTTTACGCGTTGAAGTGAGCGTAAGAAATAGATAGAAAGAATTTTATTTGAAAAAATTCGAAAAAATTTTGAGTACATGTGCGGATATTTTGCGTTTTTTGTGGGAGTATAGGAGTATACGTACCCAACCCCCCCCCCCCCCCCCTTTTTGGTGAGGAGGATAGCTGAACTCGCCGGGTTTCGACGAGCTGCCTACGTACCTCTTTCGAGGATCAAGCCATCTCGTAGTTCTGATAGTTGCCGCAGACGTTTTTACTCCCTGTGCGTTGTCGTTCCGATCGTGCTGGTCGGATCGACGGTTTCTGCGGGGGTCGAGCTGTCTACTTTTACGGCGGTGGACTCAGAGGCTTTGTCGCTGTCTTGAATCGTTGCCTGTTCGGATGATTCTGGATCATCTTTTTTCGAGTCTTCAGGAATGTTGTGTGATTCCTTTACTCGTTTTGGATTGGCCGCTGGGGCGTTCCAATCTTTTCGCAGTAATGAGGCTTCGAACTTTAGATCTTTAAAAGATGATTCCTTTACTCGTTTTGGGTTCCCTCTTTCGAGTAATGAGGCTTCGAACTTTAGATCTTTAAAAGATGAACTTTTAAACAATCGAGAAGGCTTTGCGGAAGAAACATTGTAGTTTTTCGGACAATCCGGACATGGGTTTAAGGGACCAAGATTCTGCCGTTGCCCGAGATCTCGAGACGATTGCATAGATGGGCACCAGGACCCTTGCCGCCGGCGCCAGACGGGAGACGACAGGCCTGACGCCGGCGCCAGACGGGACAGGGCAAGCCTGCCGCCCGTGCCGTGTCCTGCGTCCGCCGGTGCCTGCTGTGCTTGCCTTCGTTGATCCCCGGGGCTCACGGTCCGTTCATGCCTTCTTGTGAGTTCATTGAGTGACGACCCGTTTCTTGGTTTTCATCGTCACTTGGTTTTTTTTCGAGGACTTTCGGGTGACGATTTCGTCGTTGACCGGTTTTGACCCCAACATTCAAGTTCTTCTTTGAGAAGTGCACATATTACTTTGAGATTGATGTAGCTTTGGCAGTTGCTACGATGCCTGAAGGTCTGCCAGCATTTATTACCACATGTTTGGTTCTTGGCACGCGGAATATGGCTCAGAAGAATGCTCTGGTTAGGAAGTTTCCCACTGTGGAAACTCTTGGATGCACAACGGTTATATGTTCAGAAAAAACTGGAACTCTGACAACCAATCAGATGGCTGTTTCAAAGCTTGTATCTACGGGTTCTAGAATTGGAACCCTCCGATCTTTCAATGTTGAGGGGACCTCATTTGATCCAGTAGATGGACAGATTGAAGATTGGCCATCAGGTCGGATGGATGCAAATCTCCAAATGATTGCAAAAGTTGCTGCCATTTGCAACGATGCTAATGTCGAGCAATCTGACAATCAGTTTGTTATAGGGGCATGCCTACTGAGGCAGCTTTGAAGGTAAAGAGGTCTACTACACTATCTGGCAACTGTCTTCTTAACTAAATATTGATGTTTGTTTCCTTGAACAGGTTTTAGTTGAGAAAATGGGATTTCCAAAGGAACAACTAAAGCTTCGACCTTGACTAATCGCAATGTTTTGCGTATTTATTCTTAACTATATGTGTTTCTACAGTTTTCCACAGTTTTTCAGATGCAAGAAACTTCTGTATATAAAACTTTCTTAACATTGTTGTCGTTTATGGAGTGAACTAGAGCAAAGAATTGCCACTCTTGAGTTCGACCGGGACCGGAAATCAATGGGAGTTATGGTGGATTCCAGCTCAGGAAAGAAACTGTTACTTGTCAAGGTTTGTTTTTCTTCATTTAGCATAATGTTTTTGGATAACCTTTATATCTATGATCATGTGGCTTGTGCTTTGGTCTGCATGGATGTATGTTATTAGTTGAAAAAACCTGTGTCATTTCTTTTCTTCAGCAGCTAAGAAGATTATGAAATATTGCAGGGTGCCGTGGAAAATGTATTGGAAAGGAGTACACATATTCAGCTACTTGATGGCTCCACTCCAGAACTTGACCAATACTCAAGAGATCTTATTTTACAAAGCATGCATGATATGTCCATGAGTTCATAAAAATGTCTCAGATTTGCGTACGCGGATGTTCCATCAGATTTTGCTACTTACGATGGCAGCGAAGACCATCCTGCTCACCAGCAACTTCTCAACCCATCTAACTATTCTTCTATTGAGTCAAATTTAACATTTGTAGGATTTGTTGGTTCAAGGGTGAGTTGCTGTCACCATTATGTTTTTTGGTTCCTTCTTTTTCTTCTCTAATGACTATTCATGCTCTTAATTTTCCAATGTTTGAAGGATCCTCCGAGGAAAGAGGTGCGTCAAACCATTGAAGACTGCAGAACAGTAGGTATCCGAGTCATGGTCATTACCTGAGATAACAAGAGCACCGCGGAAGCAATCTGACATGAAATTGGAGTATTTGAAGCAGATGAAGATATCTCTTCAAGAAGCTTGACTGGAAAAGAATTTATGGATGTTCAAGATCAGAAGAATCATCTGAGACAAACTGGAGGGCTCTTGTTTTCGAGGGCTGAACCAAAGCACAAACAAGAGATTGTGAGGTTACTCAAAGAAGAAGGGGAAGTGGTTGCCATGACTGGAGATGGAGTCAATGATGCTCCTGGACTGAAGTTAGCTGATATAGGTGTTGCTATGGGGATTGCCGGCACAGAGGTATTACCTCTCTTCTCTCTCTAATGTGTAACAGTGGGATGACTATGGTTCTATCGCCTTTCTGAAGCACTGGGGTTTATGTTTGCAGGTAGCAAAGGAGGCTTCCGATATGGTGTTAGCAGATGATAATTTCAGCACTATCGTTGCAGCTGTTGGTGAAGGCAGGTCCATCTACAACAACATGAAGGCTTTCATCTGGTGAGTCTTCTATTATTACACACACACATATATATATATATACGCACACCTCTTCGTTATAACATATCTTCACCAAATTAATCTGACTATGATGAATAAAAGGTACATGATCTTTTCCAACATCGGTGAGGTTGCCTTAATATTCTTGACAGCTGCTCTTGGAATCCCAGAAGGCATGATCCTAGTTAAGCTTATGTGGGTTAATCTTGTAATAGACTGTGGGAACCGAAATTCCCACAGTCAATATTTTGTATAAATAAGGAAAGTAGGAAAAATCCTAATTTCCCTGAGGTCCCGGATATCTGAGAAACCACACGCCAAGCAATCAGAACACGAAATAAAACGAGAATAATAATAAGAAATCGTAAAAAGAGCAAAGAAAGATCTTATTTCCGAATTCGCGTTTGAGCGTAACAACAAGGTAAGATGCTTCGGCTACGAGAGCTGTCGGCGAGATTCCTAATCTAATACCCGAAGGCGGCTAAACCTAATTGAGTCGTAGCTCAAATAACAAAAACAGAAAAATGCCTAAATTGCTCTAAGTGCTAAGTCTGCTGTGAAAACGTTCTCTCTTCTATGCCTCTCGTCTTGAACTTCTTATATACTCCCTTCTAGGTCGGTTTACGCCTTCCTCTTTTGCCCTTAAGCCGTCATAGTCCAAAAATTGGAGATATTCCATTTTTCCGATCTTCGTGGTTATATGCGGAAACTTTCCATTTATTCGCGGAATTTGATGTTTATCTCACCAAGCATAACCGTCATAGCGTTTATGGGTTTTAAGAAATCGTAAGTGGGCCTCGAATCAAGTTTTAGGACTCCTTGGACCGTCTTTTGATTCGGGACGTTTATTACGGTTTCTTTAATAAAGATAATTTCCGCAGTTTTTATCGTAAAACCAGACCAAGGATTCCACTTGATTGGAAATCAAGAAATGGTTAAGCCGTGGTTTGCAGAAGGTTGTAATGAGGATAGTCGAGACTGCGTAGTTTTACGTTGTATCGTCATTTCGAAAGACTTCGAACGCTAGGGAAAGACCGGGATGCATGCATGTTTGGTGGCTATAGAGACCGAGTTTTCTTTCGTGATTTGATCGCTATAGAAACCGAGCTCTTGTTTGTGACTCGGTCGCCATCGTGACCGAGTTTGCGCCGTGGACTGAAAACTTTGTTGTGAGAACCCATCGTCCTAGCGTCCGAGACTGTCGCAGTGATACGATGCTTGAGATGTTGTTTACGGACGTTTGGACCAATGATAGCATTGTGTCGTTGTTTTAAGAAATCGCTGTTTGAATTCTTTAAAGCAAGATTTTACCGCAAGTTCTTCGTATAAGTTTCCTTTCTCGAGAACGTAAAAATCTTATGTTAATTTTTACGGACATTTGGATGTCAACTTTGTCATATCCGATTTTGACCCCAACAGTTAGCCCCCCAGTACGCTAGCATCGTAGGTTGACGAGATTCTATCGTGCGGTTTGGCGGGTTTAGGCGAGTTTAGGCAAAGTTTGTATCCAAAAGTTCGCTGTAATTCATGGAGCTTATAAAAGAGAATGTAACTCCTTTCATTTTTTTACTCACTCATCTTCATAAGAATTTCTTTTGAGAGAAAATTTCTTTTGATTCCTCCTCTCTCAAAATTTCAAAAGATGTTTAGAAGTGGGAAAAAATCTTCCAAGAAGAAAGTTTCTGAAAATCTTTCCTCTGAATGTAATCAGGATGAGGAGCTTCTTGTTCCAAAGTCCGAATTTTCGTTCCATCCACCGGATGCGGCTAAGCGTGAAGCGTACTGGAAAGCGTGCAGCAACCAAATCGACGCTCCTACCGAGGAACGTTTTCCTGTTATGTGCATCCGAGATGTGGCGGGAGGCCTTCCGAGCAAGACTACCAGCACCTTTCTTGCGAAAGCCTGGGAGTACGCTCGGGTTCCGGATGCGGTGGAATTCTGAATTCCCATGCGTGGGGAGAGAGCTGATAATCCCCCGGAGGGTTATTTTACATGCTACAAGGCTGTGTAGATGTGTTGTCGCCTCTAGTTTCCGATCCCTGAGATTATTGTCAGTGTGCTGGCTCGTTTCCAGGTTCCGTTTAGCCAGTTGAACCCTACCAGCTTCGAGATTCTCATTGTTCTCGTAATTTTAAGTTACGAGCATGGTCTATCTCTCATTACTGATCATTTCGAGGCGCTCGTACGGGTGCAGTCCGTTCGGGAGTCGCGTTGCTGGCGAATGACCCCTCGTAAGATGATGTTAGTGATCATATAACCTGTCTCTAACTTCAACCAGTGGAAGGATTTTTTCTTTTTCGTCCGTCTCGATGCTGCGTCTGTCGAGGAGGAATTCATTCCGATGTTCCGAACGATCCCCAATCCTGCACCCTTTATCAGTTTGGCACATCTGTGGCCTGCGGATATCATGGAGGTGAGAGATACCCTCAGGAGCGGCCATCATTGGTGGACCTTTTTTACTCGCAAAAGGGTTCGCAAGGCGATCAGATTGGCCCACCCCGAGTTTGGGATTTAAACGGATAGCGATTCCGAGCCCGTGAATCGTGTTCCAGAGCGTGTTCCGGCTAAGAAGTCGGACGATTGGTTCTCCAAGGACAAAGGCGTTGACATCGGAAACCTTGACTTTTCTGTCGACGATTTTGATCTTCCGGGATGGGACTCGAATCTCGCTTTTGGCGATGGAAGCGGCTCGAGTGATATGGCACTTCCTGATTTTTATAACTTTTTTCGACAGTCTTCCCACAAATCCTGATCTTCCTCCGTTCGTGGAAGAGCCGGAGAGGCCTGAGATAGTCGCGGAGAGTTCTCGCGCGGTCAACGGGGTTAATTCTTTTCCTTCTTAATTCTTCCACGAGTCATTCATATGTATATCGTTTTTTTTTAAAGAATAACGAATTTTCTCGAATTTCGTAGGCGATGAACAAGCTTGGTTCAGCATTAGTGGAGAGCCTCAGAGAAATGAGGATTTGGCGCTTCAAGGCGGAAAAGCATGCGAAGGACTTTGCGTGGCTTCAGACGGAGACCCTGGAGCGAGATTTGAAGGTAGCCGCCGATCGTGCCACCGAGATCCGTCGAGCAAAAAGACAAGCCAAAAGGGAGATCGTTGCCGAGATGAATAACCGCGCGACGCAGTTTAGGGATGAATACAAAAATCTCAGGGCGGCCGATGACTTAACGGGCAATTTTCGCGAGTGCCGCGGCTCGGTTGGTATTCTCTTGAGAATGCGGGAAGGCAACTATGTTTATGAAGATGAACTGAACCTCATGAAGGAAGGCATGAAGGATTTTGCTGCGAGTCGCTTGTTCCTCCGATCAAAGGGAGGATTTGGGGACTTTGGGATCCAATCCCGGTTTCTCC
Source organism: Brassica juncea (assembly GCA_018703725.1). Lineage (NCBI taxonomy): Eukaryota > Viridiplantae > Streptophyta > Magnoliopsida > Brassicales > Brassicaceae > Brassica > Brassica juncea. Next base: position 14,217,242 of record CM031940.1, read on the forward strand.
TGATACGGTGGAGGTCGCGACCGAGGCGGATGGAGGCGAGGATGAGGTGAGCTATCCAGCGGGCCAGTTTGGAACTTTGCCGTCGGAGGATTTTGTCCTCTATTGATTTAAGTTGGTGTTTATTGGGAAAATAATTCCCTTTTATCTTTTGTTTTTCTGCGGCCAAGTGTGGTCTTTTTCTTTTTATCCGGCCGAGTGCAGCCATATGACTTTGTTCTGGCCAGTATGGCCTGTTTGTAATATTGGGACTGGCCGTTGGTGGCTTCGAATCCCAGCTGCAGGGCGGTTTATATATATAACGTTTTTGCTAATAATTTTCGTTTGTTTGGGATAAATCCGAGTTGTCGTCTCGTACTTATCTCCAATGGGACGTTCGATCTGTTGTTTCCTTTTAAGGTCCGTCGCAAGACTTGTGGTGATTGGAACAGTGTGCTGGGTTTAGGGCAAGACCTAGGTTTTCTCTCGATTTTTAAAGGTTTATGCGGTGACAAGCCGGCTATAAGTTTTCCTGTCGTGATTTCAACCTGATTCGTATCGATTTAAAGTCCGCGATAGGTTCTCGGCTTATTTGACTTGTGTGATACGAATCGAGCATCTCTCCAGAGACAATTTTTAAGCCAACTGGAAGTGCTAGACCAAAATTTTGGGATTTTTATTGCGCACTTTTATCCTTGTGTCGGATGTTAGAGAATCATTCTTTAAGGAACGGTTGAGCTGCGTTTGTTTAAGACGGCTAATGTCCTCGTCGGGGCCAATCGACGAGCGGGGTATAAGTTTTGATGTTTTGTTATCGCGTTTGGATGGTCGTTCGTATAATCCTCAATCTAACTTTGACGACGTCTCGTCGTTATCTTCAGAGATTATACTTTCGTGTTTCGATTTTCTGGAATACCTGCGTAATTTTTTCGACTTTTATCAAACGATAAGATGAGAATGTCTTGCGGGAATTTTATTATGTTTAAAATAACTCGATTACAAAGGTGCATCAGAAATTTTAAAAGGTGGGAGTATACAAGTATATGTACCCACTCCCCCCCCCCCCCTTTTTAAAGAGGGGGATAGCTGAACTCGTCTTTCAATGAGCTGCCTACATACCTTTTTCGAAGATCAAGCCATCTCGTAGTTCTGATTATGCCGCGAACGTGTCTTACTCGGCGGTTAGTGGCGCGTTGAGCGCCTTAGTCGCAGGGTCGACGTCCTTGTCGGGATTTGTCTCTTCCCGTTGAGTTGTGATGTCGTCGTCGGAACCGAATTGGGTTCTGATTTCCGAGTTTGCTTCTGCGGAAGATGTCGCCGCGTCTTTCGTCGGAGAATCTTCGGCAGGAGGCTGAGTGCGCTTGCGTTTTACCATGGAGGTTGTCGTGATCTGTCTTAACTAATGTTCCGCGAAGAAGCAAAGTCGCGACTGTTTTTGATAACCCCAGATGGCTGCAATTCCAGTTCTTGTTGGGAATTTGACGCCCAGATGATACGTTGAGGGAACGGCCTTCATGGCGTTTAGCCACGGAGTTCCCATGATCACGTTGTAGACAGCCGGGCTGTCTACCACTGCGAAGTCAACAATTTTGTGACATATTTTGCCATGATGGGTAGCTGGACGGATCCTAGAGTCATGGACGTTTTTCCGGAGAAACCCGTCAATGGCTTAGGCACATGGGTGATTTCTCCGAGCTCGATGTTCATTCTTTCGAGGGTGTTGCGGAAGATCACGTTGACTGTGCTTCCGGTATCGATGAGTATTCTCGCGACCTCAAGATCCCTTATCACGAGATCTATGACGAGGGGGTCGCAGTGAGGCTGATCGATTCCGCTGGCTTCTTCTTCCGTGAATGTCACCGAATTGTCCTGACCATCTCGGGGAGGATACCATGTGGGATACTTTTCACTTGACTCGGCTTTCCGTTGGTAGGCTTTGATGGCCGAGACCGAGTCCTTGCAGTACTGCGATCCCCCGATGATCATGTTCACCCTTCTGCAGTTGTTATCATTCCATTTGTCGTCTGATCTCCTTCCGCGTTTATCTCCTGCCTGATTTCTTGGACAGGAGTTTTCTGCGGGAGGGTTTTTATCGAGGATGAGATCCTTGACGCTGGTTACTCCAAAGAGTTCTCCAGCAAGCAGCTTCGCGGCTAGTCTCGCCCCCAAGACTTTACAGTTGGTCGTGGAGTGGCCCCTGGTCTGATGGAACTCGCAGTAGATGTTTTCGTCGGAATTTTGGTTGCGAGTCCACGTGTTCCCCGAAGTTTTTCCTTGCTCCGAATTGATCGCGTAGTTGTGTGCGCCTAGGAGCTCTTCTCCCTCGTACTTGTCGTTACGAGAGGTCTTCTTTTTCGATTTCGGATCTGCATCTTTCGAAGAAATCCTCGTCCGTTTATGTTTCTGCGATAGGACTTTCGTTTTTTCTTCGATCATTATGTAGTCCGAGGCTTTGTGGAGAGCATCTTGGATCGTGCGACGTTTTTCGAGTGTTATCCACTTTCTGAACTTCGACTTGTACCAGAGCGTCTTCCTAAGCGCGTCTACGGCAACATTGTAGCTGATTCCGCTGACCCTTGACATGATCAGTTTGAACAGACCCATGAACTCTCTGAGGGGCCGTCCTCTCTCTGGGACAGACTCCAGAGGTCGACATCGGAAGTTTCTCTATCTATGAACATAGAGTACTGTTTAAGAAATTCCGATGCGAGCTGGCGGAAACTTCCGATGGAGTTTCGCTTTAAGCGAGCGAACCACTCGAGCGCCGCTCCCTCCAGATTCTCGATGATCAAACGGCAATAGCTTGCGTCTCTTTCATCTTCTTTGAATCTAGCCCTTCCCATAGTGATATGGAATGCCTGGAGATGCGCTTTAGGATCGGTCGTACCGTTGTAAATCGGTACTTTGAGATTCCCTGGATTAGACACCTTGGTGTCGAAGATGCGTGCGGTGAAAGGCGTCTTACGAGCTCCCTCGAGTAATCTGTCGATTCTGGGGCAGCACTCGTGGCGTGATGGATCTGCGATTTCACAGCCCTTACTTCCGCAGCGGTTTTGGTGATGTAATCGCGGAGATTGTGGATATCCAGATTCTCCTCAGCGGCTTTGCGAGTAATCTCGGTTTGCTTTTCAGCCAGCTCCTCCTCTTCGACCCAGTAGAGATTTTCCTCTTCTTCCGTAATGGGCTTGTCGAACGGGGAATCTTCCCGAACTGATCGGCTCCTGGTTCTTCTTGGATGGACGTCAGCGTCTTCCTCGGAGTCTTCGTTGGGCTCCAAGTCGATGTGCTCGACTTGATCCACCTCGGTGTCCTTTTCGGACGGAAGAGGATTTTTCGAGTTGCTTTTCTCGACAGGGGATGTTTCGCTAGGGTTTTGTCCGGAGGGACATTCCTGCGAAGTTCCAGGCCTATCACGTGGGGTTGCGAACTCGAGCCTCCTTCCGCGGAGCTTCGTAGCTCCACGAGGGAGGACTGCGGGTCCTTGCCGTTAGGGTTTGAACCTGTTTGGTCAAGGTTCCCACGAGTTTATCCTGCTCTTCCGACCTCTTTTCGTAGGCGGAGAGAATCTTTTTGAACTTGTCGAGTGTCGAGGCATTAGCAGGTGCATTGGCTGCGGATACATCCGCTGCTGGAGTGTTCAGAGCGTCCATATTTACTCCGTTGAGAGGAGTCTGTAAGTCCGTCGCGTCGTCAATTGTCATGTCTGGTTGAGCGTTTGCTGGCTATGAGTAAGATTGATCCGTACCCCCCCCCCTCCCTCTAGCGCCAAACTATGGGAACCGAAATTCGCACCGTCAATATTTCGTATAAATAAGGAAAGTAGGAAAACCCTAATTTCTCTGAGGTCCCGGATATCTGAGAAACCACACACCAAGCAATCAGAACACGAAATAAAATGAGAATAATAATAATAAATCGTAAAAAGAGCAAAGAAAAATCTTATTTCCGAATTCGCGTTTGAGCGTAACAACAAGGTAAGATGCTTCGGCTACGAGAGCTGTCGGCGAGATTCCTAGTCTAATACCCGAAGGCGGCTAAACCGAATTGAGTCGTAGCTCGAATAACAAAAACGGAAAAATCCCTAAATTGCTCTAAGTGCTAAGTCTGCTGTGAAAAAGTTCTCTCTTCTATGCCTCTTGTCTTGAACTCCTTATATACTCCCTTCTAGGTCGGTTTACGCCTTCCTCTTTTGCCCTTAAGCCGTCATAGTCCAAAAAATGGAGATATTCCATTTTTCCGATCTTCATGGTTATCTGCGGAAACTTTCCATTTATCCGCGGAATTTGATGTTTATCTCACCAAGCATAACCGTCATAGCGTTACTGGGTTTTAAGAAATCGTAAGTGGGCCTTGAATCAAGTTTTAGGACTCCTTGGACCGTCTTTTTATTCGGGACGTTTATTACGGTTTCTTTGATAAAGATAATTTCCGCGGTTTTTATCGTAAAAATTGACCAAGGATTCCACTTGATTGGAAATCAAGAAATGGTTAAGCCGTGGTTTGCGGAAGGTTGTAATGAGGATAGTCGAGACTGCATAGTTTTACGTCGTATCGTCATTTCATAAGACTTCGGACGCTACGGAAAGACCGGGCTTGGCTCGAAGCTTGGTCTCTATAGAGACCGAGTTTCGGTTCGTGATTTGATCGCTATAGCAACCGAGCTCTTGTTTGTGACTCGGTCGCCATCGTGGCCGAGTTTGCGCCGTGGACTGAAAACTTTGTTGTGAGAACCCATCGTCCAAGCATCCGAGACTGTCGCAATGATACAATGATTGAGATGTTGTTTACGGACGTTTGGACCAATGATAGCATTGTGTCGTTGTTTTAAGAAATCGCTGTTTGAATTATTTAAAGCAAGATTTTACCGCAAGTTCTTCGTATAAGTTTTCTTTCTTGAGAACGTAAAAATCTTATGTTAATTTTTACGGACATTTGGATGTCAACTTTGTCATATCCGATTTCGACCCCAACATAGACGGTCCTCCAGCTATGGCATTGGGTTTCTATCCTCCTGATAAGGATATCATGAAGAAGCCTCCTCGCAGAAGTGATGACTCGCTCATCACTCCGTGGATCCTCTTCCGATATATGGTATACAATGACCTTTCACTTGTTCATCTTCTGGGGATTTTTCTAACTCTGGACTGATAATGGATAACCTACCTACAGGTGATTGGTATGTATGTGGGATTTGCAATGGTGGGAGTATTCACACACAGCAGCTTCATGGGCATAGACTTGAGCCAAGACGGTCACAGCCTAGTGAACTATTCAAAGCTAGCTAATTGGGGCCAATGCTCTTCATTGGAAGGCTTCAAAGTCTCTCTTTTCACAGCTGGCTCTCAGACATTCTCGTTCGATTCAAACCCGTGCGAGTATTTCTATCAGGGGGAAATAAAAGCATCGACACTCTCCCTCTCGGTGTTGGTAGCCATTGAAATGTTCAACTCCATGAACGCACTCTCAAAAGACGGCAGTCCTGTGACGATGCCACCTATTAGGGACAAAGGTCCCACATCGGATATTGGAAGGGATCTATTAGGGACAAATGTCCCACATCGGGTATTGGAAGAGATCTTTAGTAGTATATAAGATAGATGAGCCACTCCACTTATCACCAATTGGTTTTAGGTTGGAAGTCCATCTAGCTTAACATGGTATCATAGTCCGATCCACGCAGTCCAACCCGATCCATTATCGATCGAGCCCAAAGTCGGCCCATTGATCATTGCCCAAGCATTCCGAGATTGACGCTCAAATAGCCATCATCTCGAGGGGGTGTATTAGGGACAAAGGTCCCACGTCGGGTATTGGAAGAGATCTTTAGTATTATATAAGATATATGAGCCACTCCACTTATCACCAATTGGTTTTAGGTTGGAAGCCCATCTAGCTTAACATGGTATCAGAGCCCGATCCGAACAATCCAACCCGATCCATTATCGATCCAGCCTAAAGTCGGCCCATCGATCCTTGCCCAAGCATTCCGAGATTGACGCTCAAAGAGCCATCATCTCGAGGGGACGTATTAGGGACAAAGGTCACACATCGGGTATTGGAAGAGATTTTTAGTAGTATATAAGATAGATAAGCCATTTCACTTATCACCAAATGGTTTTAGGTTGCAAGTCCATCTAGCTTAACACCACCGTAGGTGAACCCGTGGCTGCTCTTGGCAATGACAGTGTCGTTTGGGCTACACTTTGTGAAACTGTACGTACAGGTGTTTGGGATAGTGCCGCCGAGCATGAACGAGTGGCTGCTGGTGTTGGATGTGTCGCTTCCGGTGATCCTGATTGATGAAGTTCTCAAGTTTGTAGGAAGGATGAAAAGTGGCTACCATTACTCAATTCACACTCCACCTAATAAGCAAAAGATGGAGTAGGAAGAATCAAAGTAAAGCATTATTACTATTATTAGACTAGTTTGTAGATGAAAAAAATGGGAAAATTGTCATTTAAATCTTCAACTTTCAAATTTAGTTGAAAAAAAACATGAACTTTCATAAACCATTTAAAGCACCAAATAAGTTTGAATAGCCACTATAAACCTCAACTTAATTTGACTAAACTAAATTAAAGACGACGTTACCTCGAGTAAAGGATTGATTTAACAGATTTAGCCACCGTTTCTAATTTCAGTTAAATCCCTGAAACTACGTCGTTTTGAAACTTTTTAAAAAATTGTATTTGAGCGGAATCGAACCCCTGACCAAAGCCTCACTCATTGTATACCCAAACCACTAGACCACTTACAATTTCATTCCCTTTAATAAATACCAATAGATATTATTCTTCCTGTCCAAATCATCTTTGTTTTCTCCTCCCCCTTCTCCATGAAAGCTCACAGTTTAATCAGTTAAAGCTTTTCTTTTCAACAATGCATTTCTGGATTCCAACTTCTTCATCTTCTTCTCCTTCTCCTGCAAACACTTTGTCATTCTCTCTCTTATACCTGGCTCCAGAGAATCTCTGTAAATTACCGGCGAAAATCCACATCGGAATCCATGAAATATCTGATCATTCATCAAAGAACATGTCTTTATGTTCAGTAGTCAACCATTCTTCAAATGTATCATTCACGAAAGTAGGATTTACACTTCAATATTTTCTCTTTACAATGATCGATTTGGGGATTTAGGTTGGGAGAAGATGATCCGGACAAGAAGAATAATATTTATTGGTATATATTCTTGTTAACAAAATTGGAAGTGGTCTAGTGATTCGGGTTTACAATGAATGAGGTTTTTGTGAGGGGTTCGATTCCTTTCAAATACAATTTTTTATAAATTTCAAAACGACGTAGTTTCAGAGATTTAACGGAAATCAGAAACGGTGGTTAACTCTGTTAAATCAGTTTGTTATCCGAGTTAATCATGTCTTTAATTTGGTTTAGTCAAATAAAGTTGAGGCTTAAAGTGACTATTCAAGATAAGTTGGTGCTTTAACTGGTCCAAGTGAAAGTTCATATTTTTTTTCAACTAAATTTGAAAGTTGATGATTTAAATGACAATTTTCCAGAAAAAAAAAAATCACTTTGTTTCTTATCTCAGCATCGTTTGTTACTTTTATTTGATAAACATGCTTCTCATTTGTTTCATAGAGATGAGTTTTTCAACACCAAAGCTCGAAATTGAAAGATGAATGTTTCAGCAACATTACGTACTGCTTTTTTACTTCTGTAAAATTAATAGTAGAACAATTTGGTTATTCTTTGGAATAGCTGGAGAGGTGATTTGTTCTGTGGGTTTAAACTCAGTTCATCGAGGTACATTTTTGTATAATTGCACATCACCACCTTCCGCTTTGAGCAGTATCGAAATCAACTAAGATAAGAGGTGCTCTTTACAATGCTTCCAAGAGATACTTGAACAAAGAAAATGTGTTGCCATCCACTTGGTTCTTTATAACTATTAACCAACTAAGGCTTACGAATGGATATAACATTTGTTTTAGAGTCCGAAGTGAACATGAACTTGGGATACATAATAGAATTGTAGAAATCATATTTTTCAATCTAACTTTCACTGAAGATTTATCTTAGCAAAAAGTTTAGCTACAATACGAAAACATTGGGCTAACACGTAGATTTACTTTTACTAGTCAATTTGAAAACGCAGATTACAGAAACAAGAAATGCCCAGAACTTTCGAAACCCTAAATCCCATCTCCGTCGATTCGATCAACCGCCGAAACCGTAGAGAGTGCGTCCTTGCCTCTTCAAAGCGTAGACGACATCCATGGCGGTCACTGTCTTCCTTCTGGCGTGCTCGGTGTAGGTGACGGCATCGCGGATGACATTCTCGAGAAAGATCTTGAGGACTCCTCTGGTCTCTTCGTAGATGAGACCGCTAATACGCTTTACGCCACCCCTACGAGCAAGACGACGAATAGCAGGCTTGGTGATACCTTGGATGTTATCCCTAAGCACCTTCCTGTGCCTCTTGGCTCCTCCCTTTCCCAATCCCTTTCCTCCCTTTCCTCTTCCTGACATATCTCCTCACAAGTTTCGGTGGAAATTCGAAATTACTGAAGAATTTAAACAAACGAAATTCATCAGTAATCAAACTCAACTGTAGCATCAAGTAATCGACATGATGAAGGAGAAGATAATACCTTAAGATCGATATGTGACGGAGCGGATTGCAAATGAGATTGGCGATATAGCATAACCGGTGAATGTTTGCATATATAATCAGAGACGATCCGCGTGCTTTGCATTACAGCCGTCGATTACTAATCTGACGGTTGCTACATCGTTGACAGTAATAGACGGATCGATGACGTGGATTTCTGCAATTAGAAAATAACGAAAATTAGTGAACCTTATTGGGCCTGTAATAAACTCATGAATTACCCATAGTTCGTTTTGGGCCTCAGATAGCCATCTCTGTAAACCTGTACCTAGAGAAAGGGTTTTGTTTGATCTTCCCTCATTTCTCTGTGTCCGTCATCGTCGCCGTCCCCGTTTTCTATCTCCGGTGAGTTCTTATCTCTTCTGATATGAGCTGTGGCTAGCTGTGATTGACGTCATTTGTGTAAAATTTTCGTCATTTTGTTACTGATCTACGCATCTCGTCTCTGATTGTTGATGATTATGATCATTGGTAGCTCGAGTTTTATATAACAGCGAGCTGTTGTCACCATGTTTCTCACGAGATTTATCGGGAGGAGATTCTTGGCGGTGGCTGCATCGACGAGATCGGAGTCCACTACTGCAGCAGCAGCAGCTGCGTCGACTGTTAAGATTGCGAAAAACCCTCTGGAAGAGTTCTTTGAGTTCGACAGAAGCCAGGACGAAGACAAACCTGTTGTCTACGGTGCGTTCCCCCATATGTCATTTCGTATTGAATATTGATGAATGCATTGTTGTCTATGGTGCTATGAATTAGGAAATGTGGTATGTTTTGTAGCTGAATAATCTATTAAGCGTGGATTGTTTATATTAGATTCAAGATTGTTTTGTTTTGTTTTGTTTTTTTTTGGTGTGTTAGGTCGAGGTTGGAAAGCTTCAGAACTGCGGCTCAAGTCATGGGATGATCTTCAGAAGCTGTGGTACGTTCTTCTCAAGGAGAAAAACATGTTGATGACTCAGCGTCAGATGCTTCAAGCTCAGAACATGATGTTCCCTAACCCTGAACGCATTCCAAAGGTAACAGTTGAGTTGAGTTGTTAACATTATTGATGAGTGTTACTGGAAGGAAATATGAATCCTTTCTTAAAAGAAGAAAATGGTTTGAGTGTTTTTGCTGTTGTTGATCAACTTTATATTCATGTGAATATAGGTGAGGAGATCAATGTGCCGTATTAAGCATGTGTTGACAGAGAGAGCAATTGAAGAACCGGATCCCAGAAGATCAGCTGAGATGAAAAGAATGGTCAATGCTATGTGATCATTCATCCCTTGTGCTTCTTTTCGCAACCAACCGATTAGAGTCTGTGTTTGCGACTGCTGTCTGGTAGTCAAAATGTTTGTTCGGGTAGGCTCTATGGACGTACGTTTCTTGTAAAACCATGATTGGTATTTATTTCAGGAAGCATGTTGATCAGTTGATTCAGAGCTTTTGTCTTTGAATATAATCCAGAGAGCAAATAAAATGTTATTTTCAGCTACTATTACACCTTTGACTTCGCTACTTTTTTTTTGTCATCTGTTAGATTAACTAAAGGTGCTCAACACCAATGTTCAGTTACAACAAAGCAACCACAAGGGAACCCAACCCTTCCAAAAAATTTCAGGATAGGAGAACAAGACTTATCTGTTATACCCCATAAAAGACCAAAGAACAACCAAACCCAGGTACAAGAACCAAAAAATCATCACACCCATGATAATGATCAACTAGAGAGAGGGAGAGACTTCCTCATTTTCAAACAAAAACCGCAGCCATTGAGGACCGCCAGACGCAACATAGGATTGTAGAGACTTCACTACCTTAGGCAATAGGTTTATGTGGAGATAAAAATTCGTTGTAAACAGTAAAAAAATTATGCTCGTCCTCAACTTAAACATAAAGATGTGAGTTGGGCCCATAATAAACCCATATCTTACTTTTAATTTTGTTTTGGGCCTTTGAATATTCATTGGACGAAAGCCTCTTGATCTTGCAGTCTTCTTCATAAACCCTTGTCCGGCAAAAAGAGTGTTTGTATTGATTTTCCTTCCCCTTGTGGCCGTGACCTTTCTACCGTCGCCCTTCTGCAGCCGTGAGTGACCGTTTCGATCAAGCTCTCTATTTTCCTGTGAGTTCTTACTTCTTCTTTTCTCTTCCACGTTGAGATAGTTGATCTCGTGGTCTCTGAGAGAGTTGCGAACCAGCTTCAGTTTATTTATTACATACTCTTGTGTTGTTGGATTGGTTGTTCTTTGCAAAATCTCTGTCTACAGAAGTTTAATAATTTTCGTACTCACCCATTGATTTAATGTGAATGTTTATCTGACGGTAGGTTTGGTTTTCTAAGGTTACTTTCTCTGAACATGTAGGTTAACTTTTCTAATTATTCGCAGTGTCATCTTCTGGCTGTTTCTGAACAAGTATGATGGAGGAGATTAAAAAAACGGGCCTTGTCGAAACAATAAAGAGGTGAGTTATGCTTATTCCATGATAAAAAGATCACAAAAACAGTTCTTTCTTCTAGCCAGGAGAAAATAGGATGAAGAAGCAATGAATCATCACCACAGTTCTCATACAGAACAAAAAAAACGTTACTGTGTGTTTAGTTATGATATATGCTTCCCGTTTCTCACTGGCTTCGTTTTGTTATTTTGATTGGTCTCAGAGAAGCTCCACAGCTAGTATCCGTGTTGAGAGAAATGAAGGAAGGCCTAGATGTGGTTAGGAGCAAAGTTGAGGCTCTTACTGCAAAGGTACCAAGTCTTGTGTAACAGCATCGTATAATTTCTTTGGGTTCGGCTCTGTTAACATCGTTTTTTTTTTGTTTCGTCTCTGAGGAGTAGTTTTAGTTCGGTATAATAAGAATTGATAGCTTTAGTTTTCTCCTTTTTTAAGGATTTAACCGAAGTGTTGTCTCCGGCTGCATATGCTGTTTATCATTCAGTACTGGCGTTCAGGCTGATTCATGTTTCACGACATCCTTATTTTCTTTTTTTCAAATGATAGGTAAAAGCAGACAGTTATCCGACAGCGGATGGGATGAGTTATCTGGAGGCAAAGCATCTGTTACTTTTAAGTTATTGCCAGTGTCTCGTATATTATCTGCTAAGGAAGGCAAAAGGATTCTCTATCGATGGCCATCCTGTTGTAAGGAGCCTTGTAGAGATACGAATGTTTCTGGAAAAGGTTTGCCCCATTTTTTCCATGTTCTGCTTCATGCCTGCCAAAAAAAGACACAGAGTCAAATATAATTTATCTCATTTTTTCTGTCGTCTTTTTCTTAGATTCGTCCCATAGACAAAAAGCTTCAGTACCAAATTCAGAAACTCACCACAGCTGGTGTGTCTGTGGCTGAACAAACCCTCTCTGAGGGAAAGGAAGCCCAGCAATCTGAAGATGTTTCTAACTATAAGCCGAAGCCAGACTTGCTTGCTGACAAAATGGTGGATGAATCAATGGAGGATGGAGTTTATCGGCCTCCTAAATTTGCTCCTATGTCTATGGATGACAAGACGTCGAAACAGGAGAGAGATGCTGCCAGAAAAGAGAAGCACTTTTTAAGACAAGCCACTGAAAATACATACATGAAAGATGTGTTGGACGAGCTCGAGGACAGGCCTGAAGAGGTAGGCTAGAAGGAAACTACTTTGCAATTGATATGCCTAGCGATTTAATTTTATGTACTAACTTAAATGAGTGTGTGAATAATATATAAACAGATCAGAGACTATTATGGGCCTGAGAGCAAGGAACAGAGGAAGTTCATGGCACAGTATGAAAGACAACAAAAGGTAGAAGAAGAACTCTTTGTCCGAGCACCTCGCACTAAGGAGGATAAGAAGAGAGAGAAACGCTTGAAGTCACGCAGTGGGTACGTTTTGGCTTTTGGGTTTTTAACTGAAGTCCTGATGTTTTGATTAATCTTTGTGAGTTGCACGCAGGTTGCATGGACTTACCGAGAGTTTTGACGACGAGTTCAAGTTCTTGGATGAAGATGGTGAAAAACCATCGTCAAGCTTTAGTGGCAGCGGCCGTAGAAATGGAGGAAAATCCAAGAGAAGAAAGGTATAAGTCATTCTCTCTTTTTGTTTATTTAGTGGATTATTTCCTAATGCATTTTACAATGTCTTGTTCAATGTTGTTCTGCAGACGAGGCATTGATATGGATGGATACATCACTCTGTTGCTACACTGTCGTTTTACTTTGTGATTGTATTGAGATTTTTTGTTTAATGTGAGGGCACACACGGTCAAGCACTTGCAGTAATATTCGGAAAGACCTTTTCTCTTTTTGCTATATTTAGCTCAGTTCGTTCCAAACTTCGTTTTCATTTAAATAACTGTAACAAAAAATCTGATTTTGAGTTTAAAAAAAAACAATCTGCCATGGGAAACAGCTCAAGCTCCAACACCAATCTTAGCAACCCTAAAAACAGGCTTCTAGAAGAACATCATCACCACGACAAGCTCAAGCCCCACAACACCACTTCCCGTGTCTCTTTCCTCAGATCTCCTCTGCCATGGCTTTTCATGTTCCTCTTCTTCCTCCCGTTGATTCTCATCTCCACCACAGGAGGAGGCGGACGCAAGACTTGCAGCCCCACCTATCCTCACTTGTCCATCAAAGACCAAACAAACTCTTCCTCTGTCGTCAAAGACCCTGAGGAACAAGAAGAAGAAGAAGACGACGATGTCCCTCCACGTGTACCTTCTCTTTACCCTCGCCGACCAAGGATGTTCAACACGACGCTTGATCACGTCGTGTTCGGTATCGCCGCGTCTTCGGTTCTGTGGGAGACGAGGAAAGAGTACATCAAGTCATGGTGGCGACCTGGTAAGACACGTGGCGTCGTCTGGATCGACAAGAGAGTCCGAACTTACCGTAACGAACCTCTTCCCCAGATCAGAATCTCACAGGACACCTCACGTTTCCGGTTCTTGCTCACTCTACATTATTAAACCTAACGTGTACGACAAGAAAAAACCTAATTTCAAATTTTTTTGGGTGTTACTTTAGGTACACGCATCCCGTGGGTGACAGATCAGCGGTGAGGATATCGAGGGTGGTTACGGAGACGCTACGATTAGGGCTTAAAGGAGTACGGTGGTTTGTGATGGGTGACGACGACACGGTGTTTGTGGTGGACAACGTGGTGAACGTATTGTCAAAGTACGACCACACTCAGTTCTACTACGTTGGTAGCTCATCGGAGGCTCACGTTCAGAACATCTTCTTCTCGTACTCCATGGCATTTGGTGGCGGTGGGTTCGCCATTAGTTACGCTTTAGCTGTTGAGCTCTCGAAAATGCAGGACCGTTGCATCCAACGGTACCCTGGTCTTTACGGCAGTGACGATCGCATCCAAGCTTGTATGACTGAACTCGGCGTACCCCTAACCAAAGAGCCTGGCTTCCACCAGGTAACGATTATATTTGTTAACTTCTCTCTTTTAGGTAGAGTGTTCTGTCCGAATGTTAGCATTGTCCGAATGTTAGTATGCAGAACCGTCTTTTAAGTGGAACGGTCGAATAAAAAAGTTTAAAAATTCAAAAAGTATAATCTTTAAAAAATTAAATATATAAAATGAGATTTATAACTTTATATTTTAGATATATATTTATAAATTTAAAGTTTATAATCTCAAAATAAACGTTACACCTATATAGATGAAGATAATAATTTTAAAATTATATTTGTACCGTTAATTTTTTTTTTTTTAACAAAACTTAAAAATAGTTTGAGACAGCACTTTTAGTATGGCTTCCTGTCTGAATGTTCCGTTAATGGATGTATACAGTATGATGTTTATGGTGACCTGTTGGGACTCTTAGGAGCCCATCCAGTAGCTCCTTTAGTGACACTGCACCACATCGACGTAGTGCAACCTATATTCCCTAAGATGAAACGCTCACGTGCCCTCCGACACCTCATGTCATCGGCAGATCTCGACTCAGCCAGCATATTCCAGCAGTCAATCTGCTACGACCAGAGCCGGTTCTGGTCCATCTCTGTATCATGGGGCTTCTCCGTCCAGATAATCCGAGGCATCATCTCACCTCGCGAGCTGGAGATGCCTTCGAGAACATTCCTCAACTGGTTCCGAAGGGCTGACTACATTGGCTACGCGTTCAACACGAGGCCCGTGTCGAGACATCCGTGCCAGAGGCCGTTTGTGTTTTACGTAAACTCGGCTAAGTACGACGAAGGACGTCGCCAAGTGATTGGATACTATAACTTGGACAAGACGAGACGGTTCCCTGGATGCAGATGGAGGCTGGATTCGCCTGGAAAGATCGATTCCGTCGTTGTTCTGAAGCGACCTGATCCACTCCGATGGCACAAGGTAGGTCCATAACTCCATTTCCACATCAACATACTTTTATACATCAGTTTCTGTCATACCGGTTTGGTTTAGACTAGTTCATTGAGTTGAGAACCGACTTGGTTTTAGATAACAAACCGGTTTGGCTATTTATCAATTTCAGTTATACCGGTTTCGTTTAGGCTACTCCAAACCGGATATTGATTAAAGTTTCTAACAATAGCTAGTTGAACCGGCTGGTTTTAGACTATAAACCGGTTTGGCTAAAGTGTTTAATTGAGATCATAAAACCCTGTGTTGCAGTCACCGAGGAGAGATTGTTGCAGAGTGTTGCCGAGTCGGAGAAACACAACGATGTATATTTGGGTCGGAAACTGCGCAGACGGAGAGATCAGTGAGCTCGAACATCCTAAGCAGTAGTAACGTTCAGATTCGATACGTTATGTATTTATTCAAAATGATTTTGCAGGTTTCTTGAAAACATTATGTATTGTTCACAGCAACTTTCACTATTTTCTTTTAATAGCATATACAAAGTTTGCCATGGTTAATCTGAAAATATATGTATAATATATGTCTCGAAACAAAATGATTTTGTTCTACAGAGAACGGAAGCATGCTACATACATACAACACAAACCGAGTCAAAGATGTACATCCATGAATGCGATGTTAAAAACGTGACTTGATTTGGTTTTTATATTATATATCATCCACCCATTATCATTGGTGAATCCAAAAAAAGCTAGATTTGTTTTTTTTTTTTACCATTCTCTTCCTATGAAGACCCTTCAGATTCGGTTTCTTTGACTAGATCCGGTCTTTTCTCCTCATCATCTCTGCGAAAAGAACCGTTCCTTCTCCTGCTGCTGCTAGGACTATTCGGATCGTACTTGGAAGCAGCTAAAAAGTTGAGAGCCAAAACCACGTCTGATACAACAGGTCTCATGCTCGGCTGCTCTTGTACGCACATCGCCGAGATCGCAAGCGCTTGGTACAATCCTCTCACAGGGTACTGTCCTTGAAGCAATGGATCAACCATCTTCGGGAAGTTCCTCCTGTCTTTGAACAATGGTCTTGCCTGTAATAACCAGAGAAAAGAAACAAAAAATGAGTGTTTGAGTGTTGTTGTTGTCTCAGCAAAAGATCATTGAACATACCCATCCGACCAAGTTTTGATCTTTACGCGCTTTTGTGTTATCAATAGCTTTCCTTCCAGTGATGAGCTCAAGGAGGACTACTCCGAAGCTGTATATATCGGATTTAAACGTGAGCTGGCCCGTCATAGCGTAGTCAGGAGCACAGTATCCGTACGTTCCCATAACTCTCGTCGAGACGTGGGTTTTATCCCCGCTTGGTCCGACTTTAGCCAACCCAAAGTCTGATAGTTTTGGTTGATAGTCTTCTCCGAGCAAGATATTCGAACATTTGAGATCACGGTAGATCACGGGAGGTTTCATTCTATCGTGCAGATACTCTAGACCTCTCGCTGCACCAGCTGCTATTTTCATCCGTGTGTTCCAATCAAGTGGCTTTTTACCAGAAGGAAGATCTGCAAAACAGTAAAAAAAAAAAAAAAAACAATATTAGAAAATTCAAATAAGTAACAAATCAATATAGAAAGAGATAATAACATAACATTACCATGTAGATGGTCTTCGAGAGATCCTAGCGGCATGTACTCGTAGACCAATAGTCTCTGATCACCCTCGGCGCAAAACCCAATAAGCTTCACGAGATTAGGATGGTCAGCGAGGCTTAGCGTCAACACCTCGACCACAAACTCCCTGATTCCTTGAGCCCCGTTACGATCAAGTTGCTTGATTGCAACAACCTGAATTTTCACCATATACTTGCTCAAAAACTCTGATCAAGGGGAAGTTTTATTCATCATCACACTAGTAGTGCAAAGTACCTGATCTAGTTTCTCTATTGTTCCCTTGAAAACTTTACCAAAACCTCCTTCGCCGAGAAAACAATCGGATCTAAAGTTCCCTGTGGCAGCTTCAAGCTCTTCGAATGTAAAAGTCTGTGCTTTCTTCCCTGTGGCTTGGTCGTTTAAATTCAAACCTTTGACGTCAAGAGCTAACTGATCCTCCTCTTTAACAACAACAACTCCTTCATTGTTTATATCTCGATATGGACTGACTTTTGTCGAATCTACAACACATGTAAAAAAATCAATTAATCAGTTTAATTATCATGCGACTTAACCATAAATAAATAAGGCAAGAATATAAATCAACTGAAGATTCTATTAACACATAGATAGCAACAACAACAATAAAAACCGGAACTTTGACATGTGTCCTCATTTAGGACAAGACAAAACCTAACTCGAATGAAATCTCACTTATATGGTAAACAGTACACATGCATCAAAATTCTCCGAGAGAATCATACCGTGAAATAGCCATACCCAATGTAAACTGATAAAGATAACAGAGCAAAAAGATGTCTTTAAGCAAGATTACGGTAGAAAACCTGAACAGGGTTGAGTCTGCTCGTCTCTCTTATCGCTTGTACCACCTACGGTCTTCTTCCTGTTCTTCACAGTATCGTTGTATTTATCTTTGTTGGGTGTCTCCGATCGTTTGCTCGATCTCTTACCGCATCCGAAACAACCCATCAAGAGCAATTCTCTTGTTCTTTTCGATCTTTACTCTTACTCTTCTTACTCGTCGGAGAATCAGAAACACGAACTCAACACGGGGAAAATCTCAAAACAGAGAAGAATGAAAGAATTGCGAAAAGGAAGGAGAGAGAGAGAGAGAGAGAGAGGAAGAAAAAAAGAGAGAGCTTTAGTGACAAACAGAGAAAGCTTAATTCTTTGTCTTTTTGATATATTTATCGTAATTAAGATAAGCGAACAATTATCGTCTACGGCACGGTCTATCGTACGTTAAATCGTTCTTCTAATCAAAATAGGCCAGGTCAAGAAAAATGTTTCCTTTGAAGAGAGCGTATCAGGAGTTGCCACGCAAGAGATGTAATATATTAGGCTTGGTCAACTTCGAGTTTGTCATCTTACGACCGGCTGATCGAAACAGGCACCGTCGATCTGACGTGGCGAGTGGTTAATGGAGCTATGGATTTTGGGTGATTGGTTTATGTCACTTCTTTTGATTTAATATTGTTGATAGTACTACTGGGACCAACTCGTGTGATACTTTTTTTTTTTTTTGTCATCTTTTAGATTAATAACTGGATTCCAAAGTATCAACAACGCTTTACAATACACATAAACCCCGAAGGTTTACCCCACCCAAAAAATTGGAGCTAAAATGAAAACATACAAAATTCATCCAGCACCTCAGCGATCAAACCAAACACCCATGATCCCCCCAAGCAAGAGAGTTCAGCTAATTAGAGGGAAGCGGTTCCTCATTCCTGAATACTTCCGCCATCCAACCTGGCGCACCAGCGGCTACATAGGATTGCATAAAGCCTCCCTTGGTAACACTTTGTGCAATGAGGAATGCCCCTCTATTAATAGTTCTCTCTTCTTTTACCAACCTCCACCATTCCAGCTTTCTTAGTCTCGTCATGATCTCTGCATATTGACAAGTGAAATTTGGCCATGCTTTAGGCCTGAGGATCACGTTAGTCAAAGTAGCATCATATATAGCAATAATCACTCGGTTCACCCTGTGGAAACTCAGACTTTCAACCGTCCAAATCAAGGCTTGCAACTTCGCTTCATCAAGAAATAGGATATTAGAGAAAGCCCTTCGACTATGCAAGACAACTGTGCCCCTTTCGTCTCTTAACACCCAAGACCCTCCATTCCTCTGATTATTCTTATCCACATCTACCCCAATATTACATTTCAGCCAACCACGGTTTGGAGCCATCCACTTTTGCTCTTCTATTCCCATCATTGTTCTCTCCTTCTCCTCCATCTCTCTGTCGTGATTTTGAGCTATAAGCCATAGCTCTGCTTCCTCTGCAATCTTGTCGATCAGATCTATTGCCATAAAAGCTTTTCCTTCAAAGATTAGCTCATTTCTTGTTTTCCACAGGTACCAAACAATCCAAGGGATCATGTTCCTGATCTTCTCAGCTATGGATTTGTTCTTCATCAACATCAAGAGATAGTGGATATTAGAGAAGTGAGAGATTTTGTCATACCCATTCATCGGATGCGGAACATTCGCCAGAGCCCAAACTTGTCTAGCTATGGAACAATCAAAGAGCAAGTGATTGATAGATTCACCCTGGAAACCACAGGCCTGGCAGCAAGGATCCATACGAACCCCCCTTTTGATCAGCAGCTCACCCACCGGAATTGCATTACTGACTGCTCTCCACAAGAATGTTTTGATCTTAGGAGCTGTTTCAATTTTCCAAACCGAGGTTTTGAGATCATTGAGTGATGGTCTTGCTTCCACTTCTCTTATATCGTCTCTTCTTTTCCAGGAATTTATGAACCAATAGCCTGACTTAACCGAATAGCTGCCATTCCTATTGTGTAACCAGACCCAATAGTCTTCCTGCGATGAAGCTATTTTCATAGCTAGGATACTTGCAATATCTTCTTCATAAAACAGCTCTTGCAGGGTCTCTAAGTTCCAGCAGTTATTCTGAAAATCAATTAGGTCACTCACCGTTAATAACAGGTCCACAAATATGTTCTTCATCAACGGTCTCCTCCTGACATCACCCTCTATCCAGTTGTCCACCCAAACCGAGATTGTTCTACCATCTCCAACATGTTTTCGAAGACCCTGAGTCAGCAGCTCCTTTCCAAATTGGATACTGCGCCAAGCATACGAAGGTCGAGGCCCATTCTTAGCAGTAAGAAAGTCAGAGCGATCAAAATATCTGCTTTTGAAAAGTGTGGAAAACAGAGATTCCGGATGCTTAAGTATTCTCCAAGCCTGCTTAGCTAGGAGAGCTTGATTAAAACTCTGAATATCCTTGAAGCCCAGTCCTCCATGCTCTTTTGTTAAACATAATTTATCCCAGCTCAGCCAATGAATCTTTCTCTTATGCTCCAGGGAGTTCCACCAGAAATCTGCCATTGTCTTTGTCAAATTTTCACAAGATTTCTTGGTGAGTTTAAAGCATGACATTGCATACACCGGCATCGCCATTGCTTTTATTAGAACTTCTTTCCCACCGAGTGATAGCTGCCTGAGGAACCAACCTGATAGCCGATCCTTGAGTTTGTCATAGATGTAGGATAGCAGTTCAGTCTTCGAACCACTGAAGCATTCTGGCAGCCCAAGATAGGAGCCTGTTCCTCCTTGCTTTATCAATCCCTGTGATCTCTGTGATAGCTTCCCTGACTGCTTCATCTACTTTGGCACCAAAAGTAATAGCTGATTTAGCTACATTAACTTTCTGCCCTGTTGCCTGTTCATAGAGAAGGAGGATCCTCATCATTTCCGTTGCTTCTGAAACTGAGGCCTTGCAGATAAACAAACTATCATCGGCGAACAACATGTGATGAATCATGGGACCATTTGTAGAGAACTGGATTCCCTGTAAAAATCCTTGACTCACTGCCTGTTCAATCAAATGAATTAAGCCTTCTGTGCACAACACAAATAAGAATGGGGATAAAGGGTCTCCTTGGCGAAGACCCCGGTCCGGTTGAATGCATCCAAAAGGCTGATCATTTATCAACGTCGAGTAGGTTACTGTGGTGACGCAGAACATCACTCGCTGAATCCAAACCTCCTCAAAACCCAGCGCCTGCAATAGAGCCTGAAGGTATCCCCATTCAACCCTGTCGTACGCCTTTGACATGTCAGATTTAATGGCCATGAAGTTCTTGGAAATCTTCTCATCCGTCCTCAGCGCATGTATCATCTCGTGGGCAATCAATATATTGTCAGTGATCAATCTCTCCTCAACAAAAGCCGATTGAGTTGGAGACACTATATCCGCCATCAGCGGTTTCAGCCTTGAGACCAAGATTTTAGAAATGATCTTATAGAGCACAGAGCACAGGCTGATCGGCCGAAGGTCTGACATCAGAATAGGGTCCTCAATCTTTGGAATCAGACACAGGTGCGTATAATTCCATTCCGCTGGGAAGCTTCCTGTCTCAAAGAAATTCAAGACTTCTGTCGTGACCTGATCTCCAACTATGTCCAAGTATCTCTGGAAAAACAAACCAGTCATTCCATCTGGCCCAGGAGCGCTTCCCGGTTTAATAGAGAAAACCGCATCTCGAACATCTTCTTTGTTGACTTCTCTGGTCAAAATCTCATTCATCTATGTTGATACTCTTCGAGAGAAGCCCTGAAAGATCGTTGAGAAATCTCTATTACTCGTGGAACTGAAGAGATCCTTGAAGTACACATTCGCCACCTCGGCCTTCGCCGCTTCCGAGAATTGTTCATGCCCATTGCCATCCCTTAACTTGATGATTCTCTTCTTTGTTCAGCTAGCCTTCACTGAGTCATGGTAGTATCTGGTATTGCGATCACCTTTCACCGCCCATTTGTGTTTGTTTTTCTGCTTCCAATATGACTCCTCTTCCCTGTAGGCTTTGATCAATTCCTTCTTCAGATAATTAATCCTCACAGTAGATGGGGTCAGCGATGACTGCTCCTTTTCCAAAGCAACTTCAATCTGAGTGATCTTATCTCTGGAGTTCAGGTTTTGTTTCTTTTTCCACTTGCTCAAAGATTTCCTGCACCTCTTCAATCTATCAGAGACTTTGGCTTCAAAAAATGGATGGTTGGTCAACCAAGCTTTCTTGATCTCATCTTTAACTCCCTCTTTATGTAACAGTCTCCCATCAAAGCGGAAATTGCCTCTGTAGGATTCAGACGCAGAGATCAACTTCACCAAAACGGGTCTGTGATCAGAGCCTCTTTTGTCCAGGAATACTTGATTCGACGCAGGGAAGAGTTGGAACCATCTTTTGTTGCCGAAGCTTCTGTCCAGTTTTGATTGTATCGAAAATGCACCTCTTTCTCCTCCCCAAGTGAAACTGTTACCTGTGCTCTGTAATTCAACCATCTCTCCAACTTCCAGCATGTCATTAAAAGGTTGAAACGAGTTCTCACTTCTTCTAGGACCCCCAATCTTCTCCCCATTGTGTCTTATCTCATTGAAGTCTCCCATCATACACCAAGGTTCTTTCCTATGGGCTCCAATACGAGACAATCTCTCCCACATTTTTGGTCTGTTCTTCCTTGCTGGCTCCCCATATATACAAGACACAAAGAAGTTGTCTTTACCCAGCTGAACATTGAAATCTACTAGATGCTTATCTACAAACTTGAAGACAATATTCACAGAATTCTTCCACATCAAGGCTAGACCTCCGCTGTACCCAATAGGATTTACTGTCATTATCCTATCGTAGCCTAGCCAAGTTTGAATATCTACAAGAGCGTCTCGACTTTGCTTCGTCTCCATCAAAAACAAAATATCCGGGAAATGCTGCTGTCTCAATTCCCGAAGTCTTGGAATCACCAAATCCTGTGCACGGCCTAGTCCCTGGCAATTCCAGCTTATCATCGCCATTTAAATATTGGACGGTCCCTCATTTGGGACCACCAATGGTTTCTTAAACCTTGCAGAGCTTTTAGATGGCTCGACATCATCTTTTGCCTTCCTCTTGGCATCTGTTACCACACCTTCACCAACCTTTTTACCCATGGCAGTATCCTCTTTCATCATTTTCTTTCCATTGCCTTTTCTCTTGAAAGTTCCTGGCCTCTTTCATCATTTTCTTTCCACAACTCGTGTGATACTAGTCATTCTATTCTATAGTGCTTTCAATCTAATTTATCCACAGTTTCACAGTTTTTTTTGGTCAAAATCAAAAATATTTGGACCATTTTTGTAAAAATCAAAAATATTTATTCTCTAGTTTTTTTTAGTACTACATGCCAATTATCTCTTTTAATTAACTTTAAAATTGTATACATCGAATCCGAGTGAATTAAACAATTTTTTTTAAAATGTGTATTAATTTATTTATGGACATTTTTCTAATAGCTGTCACCTATCGGCTATCGCCTTACGAGTGACGTCGGTTTATAAACAACGGCCGATTACAGATTACTCACCGTTTGATTTATTTTTTTAAGAAGGATTAGTAACAAAATGACGTCAGTGTGGGTCCCACGTTCAAACTCCACGCGCTTTGTTGTCCTAACTCTTTTTTATTTGTTTCCTTTGGTTGGTTCACGTCTCACCAGAAGGACTATTTTTTAATTAATGGGACACAGCCAGGCATGCATGCAGAGGCCTTTTTGTTTTAAATGGTTCCAACAGTGTGATTAACTACGACGCGTTTCAGCTGCTGGCTATGTTGCGAGGAACCATTAAAAGCCAAATTCAAAGGAAAATACGACACGTGTACATGATATTAATGTTACTTTAGAGCAGTTTAGTTTAATCTTATTTAGTTAGGCTACAACAATAACAACTCCTTCGGTAAAATATTGAAATTCTGTTGACCTTCGAGGCCTTTAAGACATTAATGAGACAGATGATCTTTTGCTGGCAAACATTTTATTGAAAACATTTACCTTTTATCTACTATATTTTTGCTAAAACATAAAAATAAACATTTTCTACGTTAGAGCTTCTCTACATTTTTACCTATATCCAACGAACGTTACGTAAAGCATATTTGTCATATTCTGCTACTCCACACAAACTCTAGTTTATACGGAACCCGTGATCAGCTTTCTTGGTGCTATTAGTTAGTATATTTAGTACTCAAGACTTTTGCTTAATAATGATATTACGTTGTTACTTTCCGATGCCCCTAGTTCTGATGAGGCATGCATTACCGCATTAGTCTCTGTTGGAGCAAATTGAAGTACGAAATCAAAGGAGATGATAGAGTTTGAGTTGGTGTTTATCATTTGGTTTTGGTGTTTATCTTGTCGAGTCTTTAGGCTCAAGTAAAGATTTGAATTATCTTGTTTTATTAGCTTAAGTTTCGGAGTTGTCTATTAAAGTTGTAGGCTATATAAAGCCATAGGTTTTCTATGAATGAAGTAAGGTTTTGAGATCAAGTTACAGAACTTTATACATTACAAAGTGGTATCAGAGCTCTGTTTCAAAGATACAAATTGTGAAAGATGGGAGATGATAAGATAAAGTTGCCTCAGTTCGATGGGCATTGGGATCACTGGAGCGAAGTGATGGAGAATTTCTTCCGAGCCAAGGGGCTATGGAGCATGATTGAGACCGGTTTTGAAGAACCAACAATCACAACATAATTGTCGGCTGAACAGAGGGAGCAGTTAGACAACGCCCGAAGTAATGATCACAAGGTCAAACACTACCTTTATCAATCCATTGATAGGGTAACGTTTGAACAGATCCTGGACAGAAAAACATCAAAAATCATATGGGAGTCTATGAAGAAGAAATTTGGTTGCAACGAACGTGTGAAGAGATCGTTGTTACAAAAGCTCAGGAGAGACTTTGAGCTATTGGAGATGAAAGATGCAGAAAAGGTGGAAGAATACTTTACCAGAGTTATGGCTATCACAAACCAGATGAGAAGCAATGAAGAAGAGATGCCAGACTTGAAGGTGGTGGAGAAAATTCTCAGAACCTTAAGTGAGAAGTTCATGTATGTGGTGGTTTCCATAGAGGAGTCGAAGGAAATCAAAAACATTACATTGGAGGAACTGCAAAGCTCGTTAGTGGTACACGAGCAGAAGTTCAGGAAGCCAGAAAAGGAAGAAGATAAGATGTTGATTGTGACCCAAGGGAGAGGAATGGGAAGTAGAGGGAGAGGTACTAATGGAAGAGGTAGAGGAAGAGGACGAGGCCGAAGTTACGCAAACAAAAGCACTGTTGAGTGCTATAAGTGTCATCGACTCAGACACTTCCAATATGAGTGTCCAAAATGGGAGGAAGAAGCAAACTATGCCGAGGAGAATGAAGATATGTTGCTTATGGCATACATTGAAGAGGATGATGCCAACGACGAAGTTGTTACCGGGTTGATACTAATGACCCAATCAGAAACACAAGAGACTACGAGGAAGACATCTTGGTTTCTTGACTCGGGATGCTCAAACCACATGAGTGGGAACCGAGAGTTGTTCTCAATGATGGATGAGAAGTTCAGACATTCAGTTAAGCTAAGAAACAACAAGAGGATGGAGGTTGTTGGAAAAGGCAAAGCAAAGATAGTGCTAAGGAACACAACTTACACAATTTGTGATGTCTTCTACATTCCCGAACTCAAAAACAACTTAATAAGCCTGGGACAACTGCAAGAGAAGAACATCTCTATCGTTATTTAGAGGGGAATGTGCAAGATATATCATGATGAAAGAGGTCTGCTGGCTGAAAGCAAGATGAGTGCAAACAGGCTGTTTACATTGATAGATCAGACAAGTGATGCGGAGAGAACAAACCAATGCTGCTTTCAGACAGTAGCAGAGGATGTGCCAAAGTTATGGCATGAGCGTTACGGCCATCTTAGTCACCGTTGGATAAAGACACTGCAGAACAAATACATGGTACGAGGACTTCCTGCATTCAATGCGCAGAGCTTCACATGCTCTGATTGCTTGGTGGGTAAGCAATCAAGAAACCCCATTCCCAAGAGAAGTACTTGGAGAGCTAAAGAAACATTGGAGCTGCTTCATTCAGACATATGTGGACCGATTAATCCTACGTGTCCAAGTGGAAAAAGGTACATTCTTTGCTTCATTGACGACTACAGTCGAAAGGCATGGGCGTACTTTATGAGTGAAAAGTCAGAGGCATTTACCCAATTCAAGATGTTTAAGAAGAAGGTGGAAACTGAAACTGGTAAAAACATCAAGTGCCTGCGAACTGACAGAGGAGGAGAATACACGTCACAGGAGTTTTCTGATTTCTGTAAGGAGGAGGGGATTCGTAGGCAACTGACGACAGCTTACACACCGCAACAGAACGGTATTGCATAGAGAAAGAATCGAACAGTGATGAATATGGTGAGATCATTACTCTCAGCTAAGAAGGTACCTAAGTATTTCTGGTCTGAAGCTGCAAACTGGACATTCTATGTCCTAAACCGGTGCCCCACTGCTGCTGTGAAGAACATCACTCCTCTAGAAGCTTGGAGTGGAGTTAAACCGAGTGTAGAACACTTCCGTGTGTGGGGATGCATTGGACATGTTCATGTACCAGACGTAAAACGCAGCAAACTTGATGATAAGAGCGTGATATGTGTTCTAGTTGGTGTCTCAGAAGAATCTAAGGCATATAGGCTTTACAACCCAACAACGAAGAAGATGATAGTAAGCAGGGATGTCGTCTTTGAGGAGAACAAAGGATGGAACTGGGAAGAACAAAAGGATCATCAACCAGAGTCTATCCTTACTTGGAACGATGATGATGTGATTTGGGAAGAAAGTGAAGAAGAAGGTAGTGACAATGAGACTCCAGAAGCTGCACCAGAACACAACATCGAACCAGAACAACCCGCAGAAGCAGAGGAGCCTCAAAACGAGCAGGTAGTACAAACCAGAGAGGGACGAAGAACAAGACGTCCACGTTATTTGAATGACTATGTTACTGAAGGTACGGAAGTGGACGATGAAGATGAAGTTTACATGGCAAACATGGTAGAACTTAACTCTACAGATCCATCCACCTTTGAAGAAGCAGAGAAAAGTCTAAAGTGGAGAGAAGCTATGGATGTAGAGATGAATTCAATCGTGAGGAATCAGACTTGGGAACTATCAAGCCTGCCAGAAGAAGCTAAGTGCATTGGTGTGAACTGGCTTTACAAAACCAAGCTCAATGAGAATGGCGAAGTGAGCAAGTACAAAGCACGTTTGGTGGCGAAAGGATACTCACAAGAACATGGAATAGACTACAAAGAGGTGTACGCACCAGTTGCTAGAATGGATACCATCAGAACTATCCTTGCTACAGCTGCACAAAGAGCTTGGGAGGTGCATCAGTTAGACGTTAAGTCTGCCTTCCTCCATGGAGTTCTGACAGAAGAAGTTTATGTGCAACAGCCGAAAGGATACGAAGTAATGGGGCATGAGTACAAGGTGTATAAGCTCCAAAAGGCATTGTATGGCCTGAAACAGGCGCCAAGGGCTTGGTTCAACCGTATAGAAGAATACTTTATCAAGGATGGGTTCATGAAGTCACAAAACGAAGAGACTCTGTTTTTAAAGAAGAAACTCGACAATATTTTGAGTCTATGTCGATGATCTCATTTACACAGGGAATAACCTCAAGATGATGGAAGAGTTCAAGAAGTCAATGCAAAAGGAATTTGATATGACTGATCTAGGTAAGATGAGAATACTTCTTTGGTTTCGAAGTTCTGCAGACATCACATGGCATTCACATATGTCAATTAAAGTATGCGCTTGAGATCCTTAGGCGCTTTGACATGGAGAACTGTAACTCAGTAACCAATCCGATGGTTCCTGGAAGTAAGATTGACATGGATGATGGAGGAGAACGAATTGATGAGACGTTCTATAAGCAGATTATTGGAAGTCTCATGTACATCACCAACACTAGACCAGACTTACAATTCTCAGTAAGCCTTCTGAGCCGCTTTATGTCGAAACCAACACAACTTCATGTTCAAGCAGCAAAGAAAGTATTAAGATACTTAAGAGGGACAGTGGACAGTGGATTTTGGAATCTGGTATAAGAGAGGAGGAAGTGGTGAACTGCAGGTCTACACCGACAGTGAATTTGCTGGAGACGTGGAGAGCCGAAAGAGTACCTCTGGATATGTGTTTCTTATGGACAATGCAGCAGTTGCCTGGCTTTCTAAAAAACAACCGATCGTTACTCTCTCAACTACAGAAGCTGAATATGTTGCAACATCAGTATGTGCGTGTCAAGCGGTGTGGTTCAAGAGAGTCCTGGAGGAGTTGGGACATCGTGTGAAAGAAGGTACCATCATATGGTGTGATAACACCTCAACAATCAAGCTGTCCAAGAACCCAGTGTTTCATGGAAGATGTAAGCACATTGGAGTACGCTTTCATTTCCTGCGAGAGTTGGTTAACAATGGAGAGATATGCTTGGAGCATTATGATTCACAGGAACAAGTAGCAGCCATCTTGACGAAACCATTGTGGCGGGAAGTGTTCGAGAACTTGAGAAGCAAGCTGGGAATTTGCTCTGCAACTAGTAAGCTAAATCTTGTGAACCAAGCTTAGTTTAGGGAGGGTTTGTTGGAGCAAATTGAAGTACGAAATCAAAGGAGATGATAGAGTTTGAGTTGGTGTTTATCGTTTGGTTTTGGTGTTTATCTTGTCGAGTCTTTAGGCTCAAGTAATGATTGGAATTATCTTGTTTTATTAGCTTAAGTTTCGGAGTTATCTATTAAAGTTGTAGGCTATATAAAGCCATAGGTTTTCTATGAATGAAGTAAGGTTTTGAGATCAAGTTACAGAGCTTTATACATTACAGTCTCGTCCATTCTGTCATTTCCAACGGTTATAATTAGAGATACCAAAAGCATTACCTTCGTTCTTTTGGGCTGATCATTTTATTCGTTAAATTTGATTCGATTCGTTATTCGTTTCGATTCGATCCGAAAATTCTGAATATCCGTAAGCTTTCGAAGCAAAGCAAATACTAAAACTCAATATCCGTTAAAATCAAAGCAAACCACAAATACTAAAATTTTGGGAAGCGAATATCCGATCCGATCCGGCAATATATAAATACATGTATATCTTGATTATATTTAAAGTTTTAAATGTATAAAATTTTATAATTATTATTCTAACATATGATTTGGCAAATTCTATTTTCATTATTACTTATATAAAAGTATTATATAAAAGGAAGAGAAAAAATTATGATAATTATAATTTTTTTTCTTCAGTTTTGTGTTATTATAATTGTTAACTAAGTTTAAAAAAATTACAAAATATGTAGATTCACTATTTCTTTTAATTTTTATCTTTTATATCATGTAAAAAATATTTTACAAAACAATTTTGTATCAAATTTTTAAGATTATTTGTATTAATTCAAATAGATAAGATATCCGTAAGTATTCGTAAATATTCGCAAATATCTATTTATTTTCCGGATATCCGTTTTTCCGAATAACCGTATTTTACCGAAGCAAAGCAAATCGAAAAATTAGATATCCGTGACATACGAAGCAAATCACAAATACCTTCAAAATCCCGGATATCCGATCCGTGCCCAGGTCTACCTTTACCGCGACACTACTTATCAACTCTTATGATTGTGATTATATAAGATGGAAATTCGGATAATATAATAAAAAATAAATTATAGAATATATGTTGGATGGTGTTTGACTTCGGTTATATAGTTAGCATTCTTAGTTGGAAATCGTCAATTTTGGTGTGGATTTTAATGTTATAACTAGTATATGTATGCTCGCACCGTTTTAATATATATGCAGCAGTATATCATGTATCGGATTTTATATGTATGTGCTTTTCACCTTGCTCTTGTATAATGACGTAATTGTTCTTTCGTGAAAATAGATAACATTCAAGATAACTTGCCAAACTAACATTTTCGTTTTGTTTAGAATGCTCAAAACAATATATGGTATGATTTATTGTCTTTATCCCACACATACATGCACAAAACCATTGATAAGTTAAACAACATATATACGTCTGCCAATCTATATGTGATTAAAAATATACGATATTAGTTTAATCAGTCTCCCTAATAGTAATTGTATTGATCCATCATATAAACTCTAGTCAATTCCTTTTTTATTTAAAACAAAACTGTATAATATCTCAGATTTGTAATCAACGTTAGAGTGAAGATAAGTTTAAATTAGGCTGGTACTTTGATCTAGCTAGTTGCTTTCTACATTTGTTTGAAACATTAAAGAAGATAAGTTTAAATTAGAAGTTAGTTTGACAGCTCAAATTATTTAATCAAGAAAGGAACATACTATAATCTTAAAAAAAAATGTATGGGTTTACAGAGATAATGCTTATTAATTACTCAATCCCTTTCATTTTAGTTGTCGTTTTATGTTTATACACACATATTAAAAAATCATTTAATTTTGCATATTTTCAAAATAAAAACATCATTACCAATACATCTAATCACATTTCAATCAATAGAAAAATATAGTGAAGAATATTATTAATAAATTTTACATCAAAATCATAAAAAACACTTATTTCGAAATGAATTTTCTCTAAAACGACAAATAAATCGAAACGGAGGGAGTATTTGGAACCAGCATTCATAAAACTAAGACGTGTTTGGCTTTTTGTAGTTATAGGGTTTCGTTTAGAAATGTTTTCCCGTTTATTCACACACCAAAAATACATATACATATGAAATGATGTTGACTTGCTTGGTCCAATTTCAATTTGTATATTGTATTCAAAATGACCAAATAGTATACACAGCTAGAATATTACTTTCCGGCATAGTTTGACATAATACACATTAAAAATCGCGCTAGTTGCATGAACGATTACGAAAGTTTGATAAACCAGCTAGGCAGCTTTTGTTTTTGGGGTAAATCATGCGGTTAAAGTTTCATAAACTGTAGTCTGTAGACAAGTCCTAGTAATATGTTTTTTTTTTCTTTTTTTTTTGAATAAAGGCTTTCAATTAAAAAACATAAATGATTACAAGGCAAGGCTATAATGCCTTAAAGTTTGATAAAGTTTACATGAAACACACTTCATGATAAGATAATCTCAAACCTAAAGAATTTTTAGGCTGAAACTAGAATAACCAACAAAGAAAGGGAAGAAAATAGTTAATGAGAAGAACCATGACCATGCCGGCCACGTTTACCTCTTTCTTGTATCGTCTTCCATTCCAAATCTTGGTATTTGATAGAAGGTTTTGTCTCCCTCCCACCTCTTGTCAAGCTGAGAGAGTTCATATGATCCAATTCAACTTCATCCACCACTTCTAGCAAAGTGAAACGAGAAGTACTCTCAAACGCACTAACTTGATGTGGTGTTGTCAAAGGATCAACAATAGTAATATGTTTTCCTTTCGTTTAGTTAGATTTGTGCAAACATAAAGTCCTAGTGATAATGGTAAAGCAGCAACAACACTAGCTCTGTTAATTAAAAGATAAAACACTAGTTGTGAATTATATTTTAAGTTTTTTACATATGCGGTGGGTATACACATTAATTTTCTTATTGAGTTGGTCTTTTCTTTTGGAATTTGGTGAAAGAAGATCGATTAGGCTGATTATGGCCGATTTAGCTTGGTCTTGTATAGATTGGTCGGTATGAACTTTTTTTGTAGATATATTATATGCTCGTTCATACGAAAAAACGTCTTAATTACATATATATATTTGAATGCTAATTCACACGTCAAAACAAAAATAAATCTAAAATTTCCATATGTATCATGGTTTTGAGGTTTGATGGTATATAATAAATGTTTATATTTCAAGTTACAATAAAATACAAACGTAAGCTCTGAAAAAGATGATGGTTTCCATGGTTTCTACTTACTATGAGGAGAATAGAATAGTCAGAAAACTTGTTGTTTGTCGTGTTATCATATGCATATTTAACACGGAAAAGCTTGTCACTTTCTTCGGATTGCATAATCACCAACAAAGCAAAACACACACACTCACAAACACACTAGAATACTACTAGCTATACTCACTTCTTCCTCTCAGCTTCGAATAGCATATGGTTTGGCGGTCAAGCGTCTTGAATTGTGGGAGACTAATTATTCTGGAAGTGTAAAGACTCTCTCCAGATAAGCTCCTTGATGTCTTGTTCATCCAAGATTGTCTCCTCAAATTGTCAAAGCTGAAAGGAGAAGGACAAGGACAAGTTGGTTATTCATTGATCTCATAGAGACTAGCCAAGTAGGGCTGCTTCAACGCTTCCTCCAGTACCAGTAAAAACATATTGTAATTAGTATATCAGACTTAACTTACAGTCCTATCTATGTATACAATCCAAAAGGCAAACAAAAAATACGGGCTTCACCTGTGATATGCGTTTGGAAGGATCGAAAACAAGCAACCTTTTCAGCAAGATCTAGAGTCATTGGAGGAAATGTCTGGAATTTTTTCTCTGAATGAGTGTGTTTGAAGTTTGAACACGTGGGAGATGCTTTTACGTATTTCGAGCATTATCGCTTCTCAAGAAGTCAAGATCAGTCATCTAGTGAACCTAAGCTAACGATAAACACAAACAGAGAAATGCTAGCAACACAAACATGCATACACAAAAAAATTGTATTGGATTTGGGTTGCATGTGTTTACCTCGGTGCTAAGTTTCAGCTGCTGAACAGTGAACAATATACACATCTTCGAACCTCTCTTTCTTTCGTGGCTCGGTTATATCTTTCATTTTGATAACCTGCATGCGTAGAAATGAAAACACGATACTTCAACTATGTGTGTACGTGTGATTCATCAAACGAAACGGGATCAGTCAAGAAAATATTACATTATCGTGATCATCGACCTTGTTGTCAAACGACAAAAGAAATAAGAACAAGACTTATTACACAAGAACTCAAAAAGTCAATTTTGGAAGAAAGAACTGGTTAAAGACTTTTTTTTTTTTAACAAGGAGTCTCGGGAGGTCGAAGCATGTAATCCATATATAGATTTATTAGAGGAATGTATTTTGAAAGATATCTCGAAAATGTTACCTAGTATGTTTTACATATCATATCTACCGTTGTATATCAAGATTCCTCCATATTCCATCTCGTCTTTGTAAATACTCGTATCAAGTTAAGATAAAACTAATCAAAACAAGTTTAGCTGTTGGTTGTTGCTAAGCTGGAGTGAGAAAAGAGGATATAGTGGCAAAATTTGCTTTTGGTGGGCCAAATTAAGACAAAACCTTTTTATTTTGGACTTTGAACTTTGAACTTTGAATTCTGAGCGAGAATTAATTATTGTTTAGTGTTAATGTGACTTATATATCACTAGATATGGACCCGTGCGTTGCACGGGTTTTATTCGATGTTTTAATTTAACAAACACATAAAAGGATTGAAAATATTTTTCACATTAGTTCTTGGATTTTCCGTATATATTGGTGCGATTTTAATAACAATAATCTGTTTTCTTACATAAATTTGATTGGTATTTCTATTTGAATAATCACGGTATTTTAAATAGTATATTGATATTTTTTTTTAATGAATACTTCACTTTTAATTATTTTTCAAAATAATATTAGTTATAGTTAATTGAAACATATATAAGTCTGAACTCTCTATATTGTTTATATTGTGTAAGACAAACTAAAAACAATTCTATTTAAAATATTAATATTACACAACACCAATCAATATGTTTTATTGATAGTCAGCTAAATATCGAATATATTGCTAGATAAAACATCAAATTTGTTTACTTTAGCATTCATGGTGTGACTTTAACCTCTTTTTCTATATATAATATTTTATAAAACATTATAGTCGCTATACTTTAAAAATCTGAAGCTCTCCAGTTGTGGTGACTCTTGATAGTGCAACGTATAATTGTAAGACTGGACTTGTCAAATATACCAACATTTTAAACTTTAACCTTAACTCTTGTTAATAATCATTGGATAGCAAACTCTTATATTAAATTGAAATCTTTTCAGTTTGAAAGGTCATCTTGCATATGTTGGTAAGAGACTTATTCTAGGGATAAAAATCTGTTTTCCCACATAACTTCCGGTTAGGATTTCGGCTTCAATAATCATGTTGCCTAGGTGAATTATTAGTAACATTATTATATTGCAAAGTCTTTCTCTTTAATTTAAATTCTATAGTAGCATGTACAACAACATAACCAATTTTATATGTCGATAAGATTAAACACAGATAAACATAATCACACATAAGCATAATAGTCACATTAACTTAGTCACAACAACATAACATCTATATAGGGATGGATAAAATATCCCTAAATTTTTATTTGATTCGTTATCCATTTCGATTTGAAAAATTCCAAATATCTGTAACTCTACAAAACAAACCAAATACTTATATGCAATATCCGAAACAAATGAAACAAATCACAAATACTAATATTTTTAAGAATGGATATCCGATCCATTATATGCATATATATACATGTACTAAAGAAGTATATATATATATAAGTTCCATAAATATTATATTGTATATAAGTTTTATAGTATTTTATTTACTAAACTTATTAAGTTATTTATTAATATTTAAAAAAGTAATAAATTTTTGTTTTATAATAAAATATAATTATTATTTTATCTTTTTGGAATTTTTGATTTATTTTTTCATTTTTAATTTATTTTCGCGGATCGAATCGGATATCATGTCAAAATTGTAAAATTTTCTGGATATCCAGAATACCAAATATCCGGGTGGCTACGGATCTAATCAGATCGAATAATTGATTATTCTGACAAAAATGATCGGATCAGAAAATCTCGAAAAACCCAGATATCCAATTCATTTCCACCCAAACATCTATATGTACAAACGCCTAAATATAGCTGTAACAATAATTAACATACGGCAGCATGACAATTTTTTTTTTTTTTTAAACTGAATATCAGTTTTATTTTCTCAACATGTGACACCTAAAAAAAAAGATAACACACGAAGATGTGAAAGAACATGCAGAAAAAACCCACCTTATATTTTTCTTGCGTCTCTTGTCAATAGATGAGAGAGAGAGCTTAATCACATACATGGATGTGAATAGTTATAATTCATTTTGGTTTATGATTTTTAAAAAGAAGATTAAAGAGTTTAATATATAGATGTGAATAATTATAGTTCCGTTTGGTTTCTGATTTTTAAATAGGAATATTAATTATTCATAAAAATATCTGAAATAATTATTCTACAAATCTTTTTGATTAGGATTTGAATAAAAGAAAATTACTATTAATCTCTCTCTCACAATTTTCTTTTCTTCTGTTTAAGATATTAGGAAAGGACAATTACTATCAAATAATTACTATCAAATTTTTTTACAATATATTTTCTTTAGAAATTAAAAAAAAACAAAAATTAGTTTAAATAAATTATTTGACAAATATTTTTTTGTTTAAAATTTTTAAAAATAAAAAAGTAGAGAAAATACCATTAAATAATTCTAAAATTACTTTTTAAACATTTGTTTATGTTATCTTGTTATATTTTTTTATTATTTTGAAACACATGTCAAAATTTTAAAAGGAAAACTAATACCAAATAATCTTTTCAATCATCTTTTTTGGATTTTATAAAACGAAAATTATTAAATAAGTTATTTTAAAAATATTTTTTCTTTAGAATTTTTAAAAAGGAAATTTTCTAGATAAAAAATGATTATATAACAAAAATCATCCTTTCTAACAAAAAACGATTATATAATCAATTTTTAACAAAAATCATTTTTATAATTTTTTTACTATTAAATAAAAATTAATTTATTTCAAAATTCGTCTTTTTTTTTGTTATCTTAGTATATATATCATTATAAATTTTAACACATTACTCAAGTTAAAAGGAGAATGTTTGCAATTATCTTTTGTTAAGGATTTTAAAATGGAAAATTACTATTAGATAATATTTATAATTACTTTTTAATAAAATTTGTTTTTGTTAATATCTTAATATATGTATTTTTAATTATGAGATAGATAAACACATGTCACAATCTTAAAAAATTTATTGACACATGTCGCGATCATGTTAATTAGTAATTTGAAGAACCAAGCTTTATATAATAAGATTATCAAGTAAACATTCAAAAGGAAAGGGAAGCAGAGCATTAGAAAGCACTCTCCTCGTGGATCAATGGGTCCATAAGTCATCTATTTTCAGATTTACTTAGATTTCATTTTCACATGGACTAACACCCAAACGTTATAAACAAAATGATGTGAAACTAGGGTAAGAAATATTGAGGCCTGAGGATACTGAAAGGTAAACTTACTTTCACATCATCTAGTTTTTAAAAAAAAATTTCATTCTGAAGACTTATCTTTCAAAATCTTGATTCTATCATGTGTTACCTAACCCCGTTTTACCTAACAATTACAACCAAACCCTTTAAAATTGAGTTTCGGTTCCTATTTGGCTAAGTCAAAAGTAAACCGATACGGACCAACTCATAAATCATAATTACACACTTTTTAAAACCAATCAGGAGTGATGGGTGAGAAACCTTAATATTCACCCCCTGTGACGTTATCATTTTCCATAGTCTAATGGAATCTACTTGTGCATGGACGCGTTCACACCAGCTGACGATTAAATTAACGTAAATACCACCACCAAACATCTTCGCACTATCCATACACCGAGGCTAATTTCGTCAATTGACCAAAAATCATAAATCAAAATCTTCGCCTTTATGGTGGGCCCGCCACACGAAGCATGTTTCCTCCAATAGCACCTTGCCAATTATATGGAAAAGAAAAAGATTTATTCTTTTCCCACCTATAGACCACCAACTCAGCAACCCTCATAATCCGAACGTTCATTTGAAAGTCGTGACGTTGAATTTCCACCGTCGATTAAGTTAGCAATTGTTGACCACACGATATCCGTGATCCGACGGCATCTAATAGATCTACTAGAACGTTCTCTTCCTCTTCCCCGCTCGAAACAGGCCTTCTATATATAAAGAGTTCCTCTCCACACCTCTCTAAAATAAAAGTACTCGTGTTCACCTCGTGCCCATCCACTCGCTTTTTCCCAGATTCTTATCTTCTCTCGAAAAAGGTAAAAAAACAAGAACTCTCTCTCCTTGCCTTCGATTCGTCGTTTCTGCTTCGTTTAGCGGATGAGATCATCGTTATGCCTGGTTTGATCTGAGCTGGATGATGTGTTTATCGTAGTAGATCTTGGATCTGTAGCTACGGTTCGATTTAGTTGATGTTAGCCATCGTTTGTACGAGTTTTGATGTATTATGCTTCGTGAGCTCACTCTCGTGGTGTTTCTTTGAGATTGTTTGCTGTTTACGAGTATTCATCGTTATGCCTGGCGTAATCTGAGCTGAATGATGTGTTTATCGTTGTAGATCTTCGATCTGTAGCTATGGTTGGACTTAGTTGTTGTTCGCTTTCTTCGGTGTTTGATGGATTAGGCTTCGAGAGCTCACTCTCTTGATGTTTCTTTGATGTAGTTTTCTATTTACGCGTGTAGCTTGAACCTGTGATTGATTCTCTCCTGGATCTGTTTTTCTACGGATTTTGCTTATCTCTTTCGTTTTACTTGTGATTGATTTTGGTATTCCACTCGTATGACGATGTATTGAAGGCTCTTGGGGTTTATGGTTCTCAAGCTGTTATCTATTGTTAGGATTTTTTTGGAGTAGATCTGTGCATAGATTTAACAGTTGAGCTGATAAACCTGCGCGTTTGTTTTCCAGATTTTAGCGAAGATGACGAAGAGCTACCCAACTGTTAGCGAGGATTACCAGAAGGCTATTGAGAAGTGCAAGAGGAAGCTCAGAGGCTTGATCGCTGAGAAGAACTGTGCACCCATCATGGTCCGCCTCGCGTAAGTAACTAACCTAATTAGCTTATGGTTTCTCGAAGTATCTGTGATGTGCACTTTCTCATGGCTGATTTGTTTGGCTTGACTGCAGATGGCACTCTGCTGGAACATTTGATTGCGCCTCAAGGACTGGTGGTCCATTCGGAACAATGAGGTTTGACGATGAGCTAGCACATGGAGCCAACAATGGTCTCCACATTGCTCTTAGGTTGTTGGAGCCTATCAGGGAGCAATTCCCATCCATCTCTCATGCTGATTTCCACCAGGTACATGCTTTACCTCTTTGGTCATTGGTGATTTACTTGAGGATTTGGATTCTAACTTACCATGTGCTTTTTTATTGTGTGTGATTCATCTTTCAGCTTGCTGGTGTTGTGGCTGTTGAAGTCACTGGTGGACCTGAAATTCCTTTCCACCCTGGTAGAGAGGTTAGTCATGTAGCGAGATTGTAGCCGTTATTTGTAGGAAATACTGTTCGCCTCTTGCTAACAACATTCGTATCTTGGTTTCAGGACAAGCCCCAGCCACCCCCAGAGGGTCGTCTCCCTGATGCCACAAAGGGTTGTGACCACTTGAGGCAGGTCTTTGCAAAGCAGATGGATTTATCTGACCAGGACATTGTTGCTTTATCTGGTGCCCACACTCTGGTTCGTATACCCGTCCCGATTCTATACAACATTTTTTCCGTTGGTTCCAAGTCTACAGATTGTGATGGATGAATGTAAATTATGATAAAACAGGGAAGATGCCACAAGGATAGGTCTGGCTTCGAAGGTGCCTGGACTTCAAACCCTCTCATCTTCGACAACTCTTACTTCAAGTGAGTATTTCAGTCTCATAGGTTTTGATTCATCCAGGATTCTATTCTGATATTAACTGTGAATAATCAGGGAACTGTTGAGCGGTGAGAAGGAAGGTCTTCTTCAGCTCCCCTCTGACAAGGCTCTATTGGACGATCCCGTTTTCCGTCCTCTTGTTGAGAAATACGCTGCTGTATGCATCCTTTCTTTCTAAACTTTTTTATCTTTTCTTTTGAATTTGTGTTAGAGACATAATGTTGCTTTGTCACAATTTCAAACAGGACGAGGAAGCATTTTTCGCTGATTACGCCGAGGCCCACTTGAAGCTTTCTGAGCTCGGGTACTTATCCTGAAACTCTGAATCTGAGTCAGAGTACATGTAAATTGAATTGTATAATGATTCTAAATTTGAATAATTGGTTGCAGGTTTGCTGATGCGTAAGCAGTTCATTCCTTGTGTGAACCCCCGACACTGATGGTTGCTTTTGGGGTTGGAGGGATTACATTCCATTTGAACTCTTGTCATTTTGATTTGCGTAATGTACTCGACGGATCTTTGTAGCTTGTTTTTTTGGGTGGTGTTGTGAGTTTGTCGCCGTTCTGTTGCTCTTTTGCTATGCTCAGACATTCTAATAAATCAGTTACTCTCACTATTAAATCTCTTGTGCCGTGGGTGTTAACCTTTTTGTTTGTTATCTTTTTAACTTGTCCATAAAGTATAAACGTTGAATAAAGGTTAATGATAATGTGGCCATATCAAGCAAATTATCAAACCATTTAGTTAGTTTTTAAACCAATGCCTTTGGTATATTCTTCTGTTTGGAACTATGCTAGTCAGGCGGGGATCTTGGGCCTACCGAGAAACTGAAAAATTGGAGATTAATTGGGTCTCTGATTAGTTATATCGATCTGACTATAATCGCCGATTTGAATATGATTCTCAGAATATAACCAAATCGATATAATTAATATTAGAGTCCAAAATTTAGCTGAATTATGTCCGATTAATCGGTTTTAAACGATTAATTAGATCACTAGATTTGGCTAAAATCGAGGCGGGTCTTCAGTGATTGAATATGATTCTCAGAATATAGCCAAATCGATATAATTAATATTTGTCACAATAATGATGAATGTCGATTTTGGTTATATTTTGAGAATCATATTCATCATATACCATTGTGTCTCTGTTTCTAGGCTACTATAATAAATGAAACTTCGGTTCCGGATTGCTGCTATCGTCTACGGGCTTTTCCGCCGGATATAAGAGAGTTTGGAATAAATTGTTTTTTGATGGACGGACCCCTAAAGCGGGACATGCAATTCTGCTTAGACCATCTGCAACGGAGGTCCAAGACCGGTCCGTAGCCCAACTCCTTACATTTTTCTGAATTAAAATATTCTGATTTGGGCCGAGTCTTCGAGGGATCAGTATGGATCAGTCCATAAGAAAGGTTTCGAAAGATCAAGTCCTTAGTGCACGTGGCGTGACGCCGTTGGCTCTGTGATCTTTTGTCTTCGGTTATGTCGAAAAAAAATTCATTCGCGACCGAAGGCGAGAAAAAAAAAATCAGAGCTCGAGACGAAGAGGCGATTTC
Organism: Brassica juncea; assembly: GCA_018703725.1. Lineage (NCBI taxonomy): Eukaryota > Viridiplantae > Streptophyta > Magnoliopsida > Brassicales > Brassicaceae > Brassica > Brassica juncea. The sequence continues at coordinate 14,256,974 of CM031940.1, forward strand.
TCTCCGTCATCGTCCTCTTCCGTGCTATTCAACGGTAAATACCCTTCTTCTCTGGTAGATTTAAGGATAGGTTAGCTTTGTTGCTGTTCTCGTCTCCCTCTATGCTTCGTTTTTCCGTTGAATCGATTTGTGGATTTCTTCGATTTAGGGTTTCAAAAAGTTTCTCTTAACTCGGTTTCTAGTTAGGGTTTCTTATACGCTTTATCTTCTTGGCTTTATCTTCTTCGGTTTGTTAATGATCTATGATTTCTTCCTCGCTTTATCTTCCTCGCCTTATCTTTCATGATTTCTTTCAGGTTAACCAATAATGGGACAAGATTATTCGTACACCCAGCCTTCTTCTTCATCAAACTCGCTTGACATGACGTCCCTTCTCGAAGCAGAAGCTGAACTGTACAAGGATGAAGCTGTGAGTAGATACCCACCTCAAGTGTACGCGGGTGAAGCTGATGATGGAATGCCGTCGACATGCTATTGTTGTGCTGAGCCAGTAGTTGCAACATCTTACACGCCTAAAGATCCAGGGTGATTGTATTACACGTGCGACAATGTCCAGGATGGGGACTGCCACATTTGGAAGTGGTGGGATGTAGCTGTTATGGAGGAGCTCTGTGACTTTCAGACACAGCTTAGGCTGCTTAAGGAGCAAGGATTTGAGTGTGACCAGAAGCTGGTCAAGCTACAGAAGATCGTCTGTGAGTTATCTAAGAAGAATGCAGGGGTTACAAATGGCTTTGTAAAGCTCGTTTGTGTAATGGTCTCTGCATTACTCTTTGTTGGTTTGGCGGTCATGTTTCAGGCTGGTAATTTTTCTATTGTGCTTGTGGTTGTTCGTTATGATATTTTCTAAAACTATTGACTGTTTGATCACATTTTTTTTGCACGAAGAGCTACGAAGAATTAATACAGAGTGTCTAAAAGCCTTTCTGTGTCTGTATAATTAAGGTAATACAACTTTGTCTCTCTTTTCTTTGAATTATAAAAAATTCTAGTTGTGTATTTTGTTTGACTATTAAAAAATAAAACTTCAATGCTAGTACTAGTCTCTCGGATAGCTAGGTTAAATGGTAGTTTGCTTTTTACCTTCCTACCACCACGGATTTGATTGTTTTAAATGTTTTAGAACGTTATATTGAGGTGTTAGTCTGATTTGATTTGTGTTAAATGCAACTAGTGTGCTTTCTACCTTCCTAACTGCTCGGAATAAATGTATCTTAGGTAAAGGTCGCCTACTTAAGGCTCTGTGTTGCTATTAGAGCGACACAGAACATTCTCAAAACCATGGATACGAACAGTAGTTACACAAGTCTCTTGTTTAGTCAATCTCAGTCTTCAGTGGACCTTAATTCACCCGAACCTTTTTGGTTCAGTAGCCAAGGTCCTAGTGAGTCTGTTGTCGAGCCTGTTTTCCAGCCTGTTGTCGAGTCTGGTGTCGAGTCTGGTGTCAGGAGGAAGTGGTCTCCGAAGGAGGATAAGATCCTTATTGGTGCTTGGCTTAACACCAGTAAGGATCCCGTCGTCAGCAATGAGCAGAAAGCTGGTGCTTTCTGGAAGCGGATTGTAGATTACTACAACGCAAGCCCGCATCTGGTTGGGACCGTACCGAGAGAGATAACCTCTTGCAAGCAGAGGTGGGGTAAGATCAACACTGACGTATCCAAGTTCGCTGGATGCTATGACGCGGCTGTGAGGGAGCAGAGAAGTGGCCAAAATTATGATGATGTGGTGAAAGCTGCCTTAGACATCTTCTTCAGTAATAACGATTACAAGTTCTCCATGGATCACTGCTGGAGGGAGCTGAGGTATGACCAGAAATGGTATTCTATCTATGGGTCTAAGGAGGGTGGAAAGGATAAGCGCAAACAAGTGTTGGAGGTTGATAGAGAAGAAGAGGAAGTCGGAGAACCAGAGGCTAGACCTCCCGGGGTAAAGGCAGCCAAAGCTGGTAGTAAGAAGAAGAAAAGTGGTAGAGAGGAGGAGTTGGGAAAGCTTCAGGGGGTTTTAGAAGTCAAAGAAAAACTCTCTAGAGCTAAGATTCTTGATCGTTTACTCGCGAAAAAGAGCCTTTAACTGAGATGGAAGCAACTCTTAAAATGAAACTAATGTCTGAAATGCTTTGATGTCTTCATCTTGTTTTGAGATATTGTTTATGTTTTCAGTACTATTTTGCTTTTGAACATTACTAACCGTAGTCTTATTTGTTGTGTCAGGTTGTACCTCAGCTCGCATGTGAACAAAGTCACGGGTGTGAAACTCTTTTGAAGGATGTCATTTTATCTCTGTACGCATGTGAACCAAGCTCATGTGAAGGAAGTCACGGGTTATTTTCCCTCAGTTTATGTATTATAAGTAGTACTCGTGTGTGTCTTTAGCTATGTATCTCTGAGAGGTTGTATCCTCTAGTTTTCTTTTGCCTCAAAACCTTGTGTTTCCAAGAATATTCTTCTTGAGCTTGTAATATTTCGGAGAGGTTGTAATATTTCGGTTCCTACTACTACAAGATCCACTTCTTTTAGGTAATATTCTGATTTAACTCTTGTCTCCAACTTGTGTAGAGCTTAGAACTTGTGTATAATTTAGTGTTTGTGAACTTGTGATGTGTAGAACTTGTCTCGACTTGTGAAGAATAGAACTTGTGTATAATAGGACTTGTTCTGAAAACGTACTAAGGTAATAACTAGAAATGGTGCTCGACTTGTATAATAGAACTTGTGATGTCTAGAACTTGTCTCGACTTGTGAAGAATAGAACCATTTCTATAGAGGTAACAACTTGTGAAGAATAGAACCATTTAAATTGGAAGTAAGATGATTATAAAATGTATTTTCTTATTAAAATGGAACTAAATGATAGAATAACTTCAACTTAATTTTTGTTATTAATGTTAAAACTAAATGATTGAATAACTTTAAATTATTATTTTTTTGTTTTTTTATTGGAGGGATACCTAAAATGTCATCATTTTCATCCGATAGACTTGAAGAAAGAGTAGACGAACTTTTCGACGAAATCGTTGAAGATACATACAACGACATAGTGGAGGCCGAAAACATACCGCAAAGGACCCGTACTTATGTAGAACGACACCGCGAAGGAGGAGAGGCCCGCTTATGGAATGACTACTTCAGCGAAGATGCGACATTCTCGTCTCATTTATTCAGACGTCGTTTCTGCATGAATAAGGAATTATTCTTGCGTCTTGTTGATGGCCTATCAGACTGCTTTCCATTCTTTCAGCAAAGACGAGATGCAACCGGGAGGTTTGGTCTTTCTGCACTACAAAAATGTACGGCAGTAATTCGTCTCCTTGCTTATGGTACTGCGGCCGACACAGTTGACGAATATCTCCGACTTGGTGAGAGCACAGCACTTTCGTGTTTACATAATTTCACTGACGGAATTATACAGTTATTTGGAGATGAGTATCTAGGACGACCCACACCGGAGGATCTTCAACGACTACTCGATATTGGAGAGAAACACGGTTTTCCTGGGATAGTCGGGAGCATTGACTCTATGCATTGGGAGTGGAAAAACTGCCCAACTGCTTGGAAATGACAGTACACACGTGGATCAGGAAAACCGACAATTGTGTTAGAGGCTGTAGCTTCACACGATCTTTGGATATGGCACGCTTTCTTTGATCCTCCAGGTACCTTAAACAATATTAATGTTCTCGATCGGTCTCCTGTTTTTGATGACATTTTAGAAGGTCGAGCTCCGAGGGTAAAGTACATGGTCAACGGACACATGTATAAGTTGTCGTACTATCTCACAGACGGTATATATCCAAAATGGTCAACATTTATCAAATCTATTACCCTCCCTCAAACTCCTCAACAAGAGTTATTTGCTAAAGTTCAAGAAGCAACCCGAAAAGATGTGGAGCGTGCTTTTGGAGTACTGCAAGCTTGATTTGCGATTGTGAGAAACCCGGTAAAAACATTGGATAAAGAAAAGATAAGGAAGATTATGAGAGCATGTATCATACTACACAATATGATAGTCGAAGATGAACGGGATGGATACACTCGTATCAATATATCTGAATTTGAAGAAGGAGACGTCACCTGAACTTCACAGGTGGAAACCGAGAGGCCTACAAATCTGAATAATATGTTTCCCAACCGAAATGATCTTCGTGATAGGCGTATGCATGACCGGTTGAAAAATGATCTAATTCAAAATATTTGGAACAAATTTGGTGATGAGGATTAATAATTGTTGTATCTTTATTTTTAATTATTGTATTTTATCTTTAATTGTTGTATTTTATATTTAATTATTGAATTTTATGTTTAATTATTGTATTTTATGTTTAATTATTTCATACTTATATTTAATCATCCAATATATAAAAATTATATTTCAATTAAAAAATATATATTTTCTACTAAGTCTTCGGGATCACCATTATACACATATTATTCACTAGAGTCTTTAACTATTCAAAAAAAAAATACTAAACTAATCCTAAAGACTTCACAATGGAATTCACCGTTGTGGATACTCTTAGTTGCTTTTGGTTCTAAACTATAGTGTTTTCTTTTATCTTTACATTTAAGCTATCTTTGGGGAAATAACTGTTATTCCATTTGTTTTTCTTATAATAGTTGTCGTACTTATCTATAATCTCTCCAAATCATGAAAAAAAAAAAGCTTTTATCTTTGGAGTTTCCAACTAGCTAAGCTAGTTTACCCGGCTGGACTACTCTTGCGGATTGCTATTTGGATCTTGAAATGCCCCTGCTGCCGAATATGAGTGAGTGGTCTACGTTGGAATCAGGTTGTGACATTAACTACTGGAACTAAATTCTTGTGTTTCAGTGTTGTTTGTTCAATGCAAATCCAGAACAAGTTTTTAAGAAGAAATTTCTTAATAGTATTACTCCAAGAACACTAAATCCCATTGGTCCAATCATATCATAGTATTCATGTATATTAGAAAATAATTGGAGAGCGACAAAGAGATAAATGTAATAGCAGAGTAGCTTTATGCGAAACACATTCACACCGTGTAGAGTTCGAAGCTGTTCTGCCTTTGTGTGGGAAATTGGCTGTAATATTAGTGAACTCCTCTTTCAATACCGTGTGGGTCACTTCTGTTTTATACATTCTTTTTTAGTCTCAAAAGAAGTTCAAAGCAATTATAGCTTCAAAAGAAGAAAAAAACACACACTATCATATTGAAAACAAAAAAGAATTTAGCGGTACCAGTTAGTGTAAGGTAAGACAAATTAAGCAATGCTCTTGAAAATACATCATATAGAAAGCCAATATAAGTAATAATTACGAATAGTTGTGGATTTGACAATATTTTGAATAATGTGACGAGTTTTTGAAAAATCATTCACTGAAATATCAACAATTTTTTTGTTGCTATTTGGTAATTTTCAAAGTTTATAGCAGCCAATTTGAAAGACTACTTGATTTTGATATGTTTGTTGATAATTTCAAGTGATCAATAATTTCATTAATAAATATTGGAAACGATGTATGTTAATGTTAATTATGCTAAATGTCAAAAGTATGTAGTTAAGTATTATCAATAGTAGGAAATATCAAGGTGTATATCTTTACTTTGTTCATTCACATAGGTAAAGTATATAAACAACTATATATTTCATATGCTTGATAAGACCAAATACTACATACTATCTTATCTAACATTAACATATATCATATCCAATAATAAACATATTGCGAGTGTCTACAAGACTACAATCAGTTGAAACGTTCGTTAATAAACCTCCTAGACTCTCTTTACTAAAAACGTTACTATTTTCACGCTTCATAAAATATATCATACACAAAGCGGAAATTTCAAAGACATGCATCGTTGAAATCATAGTCAATGAGTCAAACGTATTATTTATGTGGTGCGCAAGAAACATAATTAGAACTTAGGTTACATCACTAACAATTAGATGTCACGATTAAATTTTGGTCTATAGTCAGTCCCTTGGGGTTACATGGCTTATGGACACTTGGCAACCTCTTTGTGTTTCCCTTTCCTAGAGGGAATGATTTATAGATTCTACAATCGGATTGATTCTTGAGAGACCAAATAGTTTGACTTTGACCCCATAATAGTACCATTCTCAGTGCATAAATGTATTGTATATAGTTACGTGTTAATAACAGTGGCGGATGTAGAGACGAATGTTGTGGGGGGCAGTATACCATGTGTCTCCGCCACTGGTTAATAACACAGTAATAATTTTTAGACGCACACGTACGTATAGGCCCGAAAGTTCGTTTCATCAATCCAACCTACTAGAGTCTAATTGATAATTTTCCAGTAACGATCTTCTATAATTTAACTGGCATGGGTGTTGTCGAAACAAAATAAAGAAGCACAAGAAAATGATTGGTAAAAAAGTTATTGATGATTTGATCGGATGATGATGATGATGATGATGATGATACTCTTGCACTTATAGCATTTATTGAGCCCCAATCAAACTACCCTAGTGTACACGATCCAAAAGACAATCTTTGACCAATTAATGAATGAATCCGAATAGGATACACATCACATTTTCAGAATTAATATTCTAAACTGGTACTTCACATATTGTTCCACTAATTAAACGAAAGACGTTAAGAAAAATTTCCCACTCAGAAACTTATCAAAAATCGGAAAAAAAAAATCTATGTTTTATATAATATGTCTAGTGTCTCTAATCTTTTTTTTTAGCACATCTAGTACCTAATGTGCGTGGATATACGTACGTGTGATGCAATATATATATAGTATATTTACCCCCTAAAGTGTCAAAACCGAATGATATCTCCAGAAAACATACCCTACATGCAAAATATCGGCATATCCATGCACGCTAGAAGACAAAGCGACAGCATTTAGTTTTTACCCCTTTTGATAATTTTCTTATATAATTTTCACTTTTTTAAACGCGAATCCACCAATATTACTATTTACTTTTTCTAAAAACTATTCACCATCATCCACTTCAATATTAAATCTGTTAAATTTCATTATACTAAAAGAAAATAGGTCGTATTGTTTTTCAAAATATTATCGCAAAAAGTTTGAAAATAAAATCTTTAGTCATTTTCAAAAAGGATTAGTTGAGAGTACGTATAGTAGAGAGATAGATAGCAAGCTGTTGAAGGTGGAAGCAGGAGCACACCCAATAACTAGCGATCCCACATGACTATACGTGTCATTCTTCTATCTGTTCGGTTCCAAATTTTTTCTTATTAATGTTGGTGAAGAACTATTGAATAAATTGATGTTTTGGGACCGCTAAGCATCAAGCCTCGATCAATTTTATGTTTTCTTGATTAATGACTCTTAAGTCTCCACACAGTTATCATTTTTATACTGTAATCCTATTGAGATTTGGAAAATAAAGGTATTTATAATAGTCTAGTGTTTTTGGATTTTTCATATGTATACCGCCACCTCGAAAGATAAGTCGTTCAGGTAGAAAGTCTTACGAAAATACGTATAACTAAATTACAAAAGAGTTCCAAGAACATTGGTTAATACGAACAAAATACGTTTCAGCATAAATTAGGCAACCTACAAAATCACGTGGTGTATTTCACATTTTCACTAATTACTAATTAAGTAGGAGTACGACCTGCAAGTCACCGGTAACTATGAGAAATATAATTTTTATGCATCAGGTACTCTAAAATATACATCAAGGGCGATACATTTAGTCTACTTCAACCTAACTTTTCTTTTTTTTTTTTTTTGCTTAAAACTTCAGCCTAACTTAAGGAGAAGAAAATAAGAAACATACTATTTTCCTGTGTTTTTGGAGTCACTTAATGAAATCTTCATAAGCACTCTAGAATCTAGAGGTTAAGAGTAAAAGACCCGTACATTTATAACCAATCAACGCGAGCTATTATGGACTTTTATAAAAGACTGATACTGGAATATAAGATCATGTAGAAAAATCAAGATGAGAAGAAATTAGTTGTGGCAAAGTCAAGCTACGGTTGAAACTTGAAAGCGTGGAAAGAATTTAGGAGCCACCATAATGTGGAAACATATATGTTTCATCATCAAAAAATATGGCGTCATTATTTGAGCTTTATGATGTCAGGTGGTCACCTCACTTTTTCTATATATACACATATCTACCAAAAAGCAATTCACCTCAAAACACTTGACAATGCTTGATATGGAGAGTAAGTGTGACGCTTCTGCTGCTATCATCTCTGCTTCTCCAGCCTCTTCTCCTCCTCCACCTCAGCTTTCACCACGTTTGGTGCTTAGCCCATGCGCCGCTTGCAAAATCTTGAGGCGGCGTTGCGGAGATAAATGCGTTCTGGCGCCTTACTTCCCTCCAACGGAGCCAGCTAAGTTCACCATCGCCCACCGTGTGTTTGGAGCCAGCAACATCATTAAGCTCTTGCAGGTAATTGCTAGTTATGTACTGGTGTAATAATTATAATATCTTCTAAAACTAAAACTGTAAATGTGAATGCTGTCTTTGTTTTAATTATGAACCTAGTGAACTGGTTGTTTTTAACAAATGGGTTCATCGGTCACGTGAGAATTAGATCTTACTTGTTCTGTAATGGGTTCATACAAAGCACACATGTTCAAGATATTTAACTTTTTTTCCTTTCTTAATCAAAATAAAAATCTAACCTTTTCCCACTGTATACACATATATAATGAGTTATTTGTCTTTGTCAACATTTTCGTTTTCATGCACATTTGAAAAAGTCTTTTATAATAATAGTCTTTACTCTTCTTGATCAAATTCCAAAAAAGTACTAGCTTATCTATTTTTATCATTCTCTTTTCATAGCTTTAACCTTAATCATTTTCTTCTCCGTTATATAATCACTTATGACAACATGTTTTAATTCTCAGGAACTTCCCGAATCACAAAGAACTGATGCGGTAAACAGTATGGTGTATGAAGCCGGAGCTAGAATCAGAGACCCGATCTATGGATGTGCCGGTGCCATATACAATCTACAAAGACAAGTGAGTGAACTCCAAGCAGAGCTTGCAAAAGCTCAAGTGGAGATAGTGAGTATGCAGTTACAAAGATCAAATATACTAGAATTGATTCAAAACATGGACCAAGCAAACCAAGAGCAACATCAAATGTCCTTTGAGAGTTCCTTTGGAAACTGTGATGAGTTCATTAGCAGCCCGGACGAAGAGAGCAATGATTTTGGATTCCTTGAAGACAACAAGTACTCCAACACCAAGTCATCAATGCTGTGGTGTGATCCTCTTTGGATATGATATTAAATAGTATGTTATATATTGACTATACTTCACTTTAAGACCCTTTAGTTAAGTCACTCAGGGTTAAGTAGCAAACTTAGCATACACATGTTATAGTCTGATGTAATATGTCAAACGGTTCTACTAAAAACACGTATGGGCCAAACCAGGCCCATTTATTATTAGGTTTCAACCGACAACATTCTACTTCTCTTCTGATACAATAGTGACGAATATGGACCATTTCAGGCCCATTTATTACAATTCTCTTTTCGGCACCATAAAACTCTCTACAAAACTTTGATTATATAAATAATTTTTTACATCTACAGACACAATTTGAGTTTCTATTTACACCTACAGACACATTTTACATGTGACACATATATTCTATATGATTTGTCTCTTATACCCCTAGATTAAGTTAACTCTACATTACTATTTTCCTATTTTCAAACTAAACAAAGATATCTAAACTATTCGTTTTCGTGATTATCTGTTCTCTCTCCTATCTCAGATCTAAACCAATTTCTCAAATACATGAACCTTAATTTTTCTGATTTATTTTTTTTCTTATGGTCATATTGAAGACGATGAAGAACTGAATCCTCTCTATCATTTTCTTCTTTCACTAATCTTTCTCGCTTTTTCTTGAACCATGACGAAATAGAAGAAGCTCAGGGAAGATCTCCAGAACTCATGGAGGCTCCATGAATCAAAAGTTCAGGCAAGCTCTCGATGAAGCATCAGAAGATGGGTTACTCTAGTTCCTCCTTTGCGACTTCGTCTACGGGACTGCATCGGGTTTTCATGTTGCCGTTCCGCCTCGTCTCTGTCAGCCACGAACACCGATGACGGATTCTCCTCCATCATCGTTGAGAAAAGAAAGAGTCTGAGGGATATTGGAGCTAGAGGTTGAATTCTTGCCAAGAGCTGATTACCTCAAGAGATTGTGTTCTAGGGGCTGGGAGCCACATGTTAGAAACCACGCTCTGGACTGGATTTTAAAGGTTTGATCTTTCTTGAATCTGGTTTGGTCTCTGTTTAGAGTTCTAAACTATGAAGAAAAAACCAATTTATGGAGAAACCAAGCTATGGAGAAGAAGAAGATGGAGTTTGCTAAACCCTCATCTTGATTCAATCCCAATCTCTACTGCTTTTTTTATTCCTTTCGATTTAATCAGTGATATCTATTTTGCGTCCGTTGTCTCTTACCCACCACCTCCACACATCATTGTTCCCAAGATTATCAATTGCTGACATACAAGGTAAAAGTTCTCAACTTTTTGGTTAAATTTATAGTTTTTGCCTAAGCTTCGATCTTGAGAAGATCTTGTAGCTCTATATGAAACCAATTTCCCCCTAGAGAATCTTATATGTATTCTATTTTTTTTATTTATGAGATTTGAGGATTCAGATGGCAGCAAACTCAGTTAGGGGGTCATCATCTGTGAAGAATTGAGCGCAGCAGATGGAGGAAAGTGCAGCTGAAACCGTTTCATATCGTTTCTTGGTATTGTTCTAATTGCATCTTTTTACTTCATGTTTAGTTTTGTGTTCACAGAATTTTTAAATTTTGGGTTTCCTAGTGCTTTGGTTATCTTGTTTTATTGAAAGCTCTAAATTTGTTATAATGATATCGTTTTCTTGTTTCCAAGTGTAAACTAGATCTCTTAAGCAACACAAATCTTATGATATCATAAAAAAGATTTGGGTTTAGTATTAATGTGGATGCTTCATGAGTTGTTTAACTCATAGTCCCCTACATGGTTTAGCTTTAAGTCACTATGAAAACTATTGGATTTTACAAATCTTGCAGAGCTTTCACTTGTCCAAAACAAGGTTTGTTAATTGGATACTGTCCACAACATCTTGTTCCTAAGATCATATCCACAAAAACATATAACTAAAACATATTTCCTTTCCACGTTTTTTTTCTCTTGTCCACATGATCTTCAAAAATATTTTACAAATCTTGCAGAGCTTTCACTTGTCCACAACAAGGTTTGTTAATTGGATGGTGTCCACAACATCTTATTCCTAAGATCATATCCACAAAAACATATTACTAAAACATATTTTCTGTCCACGTTTTTTTCTCTTGTCCACATGATTCCATGTCTTTTTTTGTTAACATGTCATCTTGTTAACTATAGTCTATGGTTAAAATCTTTTTTTCTTCTTTGTTTCAGTGAGGGTTTTGATGGTATGAATCCATGTCCATGTTTAATGGTATGAATGCAGAGAAGTTGTCTACATCTTGTTATCCACATCCACATTTTTTATGTTCAAGTATTTTTCTATAAATGTTAAAATATATAAATTAAATATATGAAAGTGGATGTTAAAATGTGGAGAAAAAAATTACAATTTATTGTAACAATTATGTTTATTTTATATATCTAAAATGAAGAAAAACCCAATAAAAACAAAGTTGAAATGAGTAATAGTAAAATAAAAACTTAACTAATAATGTCTAAAACTAAATTAAATCCACTCCTCTTCTAAAGCAATCAGATTGTTTCAACAGGGGCATAATTGTCCAAATAACATCACGGTCCTACATAAAAATGCCTCACAAGTAGCAAGTGTGTTTGCTAAAGTGTGTCACAGTGTAATCAACTCTTATATATATATAAAAAAAAAGAACTTCTCCGCGCTTTGGTGTCTCTGCAAAAGTCACGTTGACCTCGAACTGGTTCTCTCGTGTAACCGCCGATCATCTTCTCCGTAGGTTACTTTAGCCCCCTCTCTTTTGTTTCTAACTCTGTGATTAGATTTTTTTTTCTCCGTTCGATATGCCAAAGAAACAATGTGGCTACTTCCCCAGTTTTCTGATTTCATCTCGGAATTTGAATCAGCAAGTTTATCGAAAATATCATCTCTCGCAAGTCTACACCTTTCTAGATTGATTATGCGCCGCGGATAGATAGTTAGATTGTTAACTTCACATAATAGGAAAAAGGAAAGATTGACTAAGTCCTTATAGTAAAACGGAACGGAAGATAGTGGATGATTATATAAACAAGAAACGTCGCAGGTTTATTAAATCATCCGAAGGAGAAGCATAGAGACCTAGAGCTGAAGAGTAAGAGTGAGAGAGAGCGTTACTAATTCATAAGTTCAAGTCTTGTGTTTTAGTTTTAACCAATTTGTGATTTCTAAATTACTTCTTTTAAGGATATTCATTGATAGTGAACAAAAGGAATACAAGTTTTGGTATTGATTTCATCTCAAGTTTTAAGCACAAAGAAAGGTTTTAAAACCCAGCAGAATAGATAGTTAGTTTGTGGTTATGAATATGGATGATTGACTTTGTTAAAAAGTCTTGATTTTCTGTTTTTTTTTTTTTGTTGTTGATAGGCAGATAAAGAAAAGCTCACGCTGATCATAAAGTGGCAAGTAAAATCCGAAGATGGATGCTCCATCTGAATCCAGTGATCCTTCTGCATTCATTGTTGCAGAACTGGGTGGGTTGACTCTTAAGGAAAGCAACACTAATGTTCCAGTCAACCACAGTGGATCGTCTTTGGCATCAGATCTCAAGTTGGAAAATTTTACGGTGGACAAGTCGACTTATTGCCATGCCCAGATCAGAGCCTCTTTCTATCCAAAGTTTGAGAACGAACAGACTGACCAAGAGGTGTTCCTTTCGTTTTGTAGCACTCATTGTTAGTTTGCTTTGTTTCATTTTGCATTTATCTTGCTTCTGGCAGATAAGGACACGGATGATTGAGATGGTATCTAAAGGGTTAGCAACGCTGGAGGTATCAACAACATATATACTCTATTGACAACTCTGAAGTTCTAACTCTCTAAGCACCTTTTGTAATTAACTTTTTATAGGTATCTCTAAAGCATTCAGGCTCCCTCTTTATGTACGCCGGTCACACGGGTGGAGCCTATGCAAAGAACAGTTATGGTAACATGTAAGCTCATTTATTCCTAGCTTCAGTTTTCAAAGATTTTGTTTTGTTTATGCCTTTTCATACATGTCACTTACAGTACTGATTACTTTCTCCATCTTAGTTTCATGAATTGGTTATGCCCAACGAAATTTCTTATGCTATGTTAATTGCTTGCTGATGGTATTGGTGTCGCTTTAATGGATAAAGATTTCACAACATATAGACGTTGTAGTCGAGATACATTTTGTAAACTTTTTGATGAAGCAAATTCATTTTACACTCTTTTCTTTCAAATGCTGTTCTGTGGATTTTTCTGGTGCTTGCAAGATGAGATAGAGAACTAAAAGGGTATCTCATATGATAATAACCTACAATGCTTCATTTTGCAGTTTTACTGCGGTTGGTGTTTTTGTTCTTTCTCGGATGTTTAGGGAGGCTTGGGGAACTAAGGCGTTAGAGAAGGAGGCAGAGTTTAATGATTTTCTTGAGGTATTTCCATGGGCAAAACTTTAAGCAATCAAAACTTTCAAATGCTCTAGGCTTAGTCAATTGCCAGATAGCTCATAATGTCTTTTCTCTCAGAAAAATCGCATGTGTGTATCTATGGAACTGGTAACTGCTGTTCTTGGAGATCATGGTCAACGTCCACTGGATGACTTTGGTGAAGTGTTTTCTTTCATAGACGTTATAGTCTTATAGAGTCATTGCCTTTCGAACTGCATATGCTTTATTTATAGAAGTTGAATAGGCCTGCTAAAGTCGTCTAATTAATAAAAATTTGATTTGCATCTTGCAGTGGTAGTGACGGCTGTTACCGAGCTAGGTAATGGCAAGCCCAAGTTCTATTCAACTTCCGAAATAATTGCATTTTGCCGGATTTGGCGTCTACCAACAAATCACGTTTGGCTGTTTTCCACAAGGTAACTTCATGTCTTTCAAATCATTGCTGTTATCTTCTTCCTTTGTGATGTTGTTCTTTACTGTCATTTTACCCGGGGCCTTAGTTGCTTTAAATAGAATTGTAGTGAAGACAGAGCTTGAAATACATTTAGCTAATATTTTTTTCAACGGTTTAGTGTTCCTCTAGTTGGCTCTGTGATATCTTTGAACAATCTTGGCTGAACAGCTTGAAATACACATGTTCATGTCAGCTTATTCTACCTTACTGTAGTAAGAATATGCTGATGATATCTGTTTGATGCATGTACTAGCCTAACTCTGTGAACCTCAAACACTAGAGATTTGTGGTTCTGCTAGCATCAGACATATGCTGATATGTTTGGTTGCAACATTGTTGAAATAATTTTTGTTAAAGTACTAACAGTGACGGTTGCGTGTATTTTGTCAAAAATTATGAAGGAAATCGGTGACCTCTTTTTTTGCCGCATTTGATGCACTATGTGAAGAAGGGATAGCAACCTCAGTCTGTAGAGCTCTTGATGAAGTAGCTGATATATCGGTCCCAGGTAATGTTTTTACTTTCTGTAGTCAGTTTCTTTTTCCTTTTGTGAGATTTCATATTAGTTTTTCAAGGAATATAAAATGAACAAACTTTTGGATGAAAATAAGCAGGCTCCAAGGACCATGTGAAGGTGCAGGGTGAGATATTAGAGGGTCTTGTGGCGCGTATCGTGAGCAGCGGGAGTGCCAGAGATATGGAAGATGTCTTGAGAGATCATCCTCCACCACCCTGTGATGGAGGTGCATTACCTTATCACTCTTTGTTCTCCACGTTGGTTTCATAATGTTCCACTCTATCAAATCCACGTTGATTTTACAGTTTTTCCGCTTTCTTTTTTTTTTCCCTTCAATTTCAGCTAATCTTGATTTGGGACTCAGTTTACGAGAGATATGTGCTGCCCATCGATCTAGCGAGGAACAGGTTCGAAAAAATTGAAATAACGAAAGTTTCAAGACGTGGAATTTTTCTGTTATCTTTTTAGTAAAGGTTTCTCATACTAGATGGGCTCTTTTCCTTTTCTTGTTGGTGCTGTAGCAAATAAGGGAACTTTTAAAGAGTGTTGGCCCAAGCTTTTGCCCCAATACCTTGGATTGGTTTGGAGTTGAATCTGTAGATTGTTATTCTAAAAATGCGGACAAATCTGTAGTAACAAAATTCCTGGAATCTCAGCCTGCAGATTATTCGACTAGTAAATTACAGGTAACTTGAACTCTGTTGAATTTTGCATGCCGAGTTCAACTTTCCGAAATGATTGATTATATATATCTTTCACTTGCAATGTTATTTCATGTGGTTAGTATTTTACCAGTTTCTATTCGTTATGTGCTTTTAATGAGCAACCAAATATTTGCATGAACAGGAAATGGTGCGCTTGATAAAGGATAGACGTCTTCCAGCCGCATTCAAGTGCTACCATAATTTTCATAGAGCTAATGACGTATCACCTGACAACCTATTTTATAAATTGGTTGTCCATGTGCGCAGTGATTCAGCATTTAGGCGTTACCAGAAAGAGATGAGGTTATCTTTAAAGCCTTCCTGATTACTTATGTCTTTCTGTTTGATCAATCTAAGAAAATATTGATTTCTTTATATTCAACCATTTAGTTACCTTGTTTCAGGGTCATGCCTGGCTTGTGGCCTTTATATCGAGGTAAATATATTTTTTGTTGGTTATTCTTTAGCTTTGTTCTTAAAGACAATAACTATTCTGATTCATTTGCTAGATCTAACACTTGGTCCCTACCTGCTTTAGTTCCTAGTCTTTGTTAAAAGGAACTTTGCAAAGAATAATTGACATACACTAGACCATTACCATCTGTTCTTTCCTTATATTAGTTAGTGATTCTCTTTTGAGTTTCTCTTTTTCAGGTTTCTTTGTTGATATTAATTTGTTCAAGTTAAACAAAGGGAGAGATCCGATGACTCTGAAAAGCCTTGATAAAACGGTCAAAGTTGCCGGTGAAAATTGTGGTCAACAAGGAAAGGATGGTTTGAATGATGACGATGCTAACTTAATGATCAAACTGAAGTTCCTCACGTACAAGGTATTTTGTTCTCAAGAAGTTCTTCTGGCTAGAGGCATTTTTGATTGGTTGCACTTTTCTACGTCTTTCTCTGTATTGTTATCGTAATGCTGGACATGTCTTCAATTCTTTGACAGTTGAGAACCTTTCTGATCCGTAATAGCTTATCAATTCTGTTTAAGGAGGGGCCAGCATCTTATAAAGCCTGCTACCTAAAGTGAGCTGCTTTCTCCCTTTGCATATATATAGATATAATGAGTGATGAACATGCGTTGAATTGTGAATCAAAATGGGGAGGCTACTTGTAGCCTGTTTATTGTTCTTGATTGTGTATCTAAAAGGAAGGAACAGCGTGGTGGGAACATCAGGGATTCTTGATGTTGTCAAACTGTAATTTGATTTTTGTTTAAAATTATTATTGTTGTTTCTGTATCTAGGCAAATGAAAAGATGGGGTACTTCAGTTGGAAAGCAGAAAGAACTGTCCAAGATGCTTGATGAATGGTACCAAAATCTCTTTACACATCTAGATTAAGCTTCTATATTAACTTATTTCCGCTTTTTGAATGTTGATTAAAACCCTCGCAACAAGGTTTAGCATCTTTTCATCTCTTTTCAATGCTCAGGGCTGCTCACATAATAAGAAAATGTGGGAATAATCAGCCATCTTCATCAGTATATCTAAGCGAAGCTGAGCCATTCCTGAAGCAGTACGCGGAACGGAGCCCTGAGAATCAGGTTTTGATAGGGTCTGCTGGGAATATAGTGAGAGCTGAGGACTTTTTGGCCATTGTTGACGGTGATCTTGATGAAGAAGGCGATCTTGTGAAGAAAGAGGAAGTGACACCCGCTACTCCTGAGCCAGCTGTGCAAGAAGCTGTCCAGAAGGATGAGGGGTTAATTGTATTCTTTCCAGGTATTCCTTTGTTAGATTGTTTATATGTATCTCATATATTCTGGTTGCATGTTCTATTTCATTTTTGTGGCAATGTGTTATATTTAACCTATTGATGGTAGGTGTTTTCAGCTTTTGAGAGAACTTAGGTGATTGTTTTCGTAATTCAAGCATTATATTATTAAATTTTGTTTGCTTTAAGATTCCTCTCTTTCCCTCTGATTTCTGCAATTTCAATGTGTTCTCAGGAATTCCTGGAAGTGCTAAGTCTGCACTTTGTAAGGAGTTATTGAACTCCCCAGGTGGCTTAGGAGATGATCGGCCAGTGCATAGTCTGATGGGTGATCTTGTCAAAGGTATTTAAAAATGTAGGGGATCTTTTCAAAACTGTTCTGGCCTGTCAATTTTGCTATGCCACCTCATGAAGTATTCTACATGCTGGACAGGAAAATATTGGCCAAAGGTTGCTGATGAACATCGTAAAAAGCCACAATCAATTATGTTGGCTGACAAAAATGCACCAAATGAAGACGTCTGGAGACAGGTAATTAATCATGTGCACCCTCTTCTTGTAAGCTAGCATTTCGGGTTCAGCTCTACCTATGAGTCCACTGAGAGTGAATTTGGCTTATTATCGAGTAGATTCATACAAGAAACATTGCAAATATTGTCGTGTTCAGTTGCTTTTCTTGCCTATTGGCCACTAAGGTAACTTTTGAGAGACCATAACACTGTTACTTGGTTTACTGAAAAAAGATTCTTTGATATAGATGTAACCTGCCTTTAATATATGTACATGGGTAGGCTGTACTGTGGAAGTCTTGTTATCTTTTTGAGAGTAGTCATATCAAAATTAAGTTGCTGACCTGATATCTTTCCACCTTTTGTGTGTCTTAAAAAGGTCTGGTTTTAGTATTGATTACTTGTTTTCGTATTAGATTGAAGTCATGTGCCGGAGAACTAGGGTTACTGCGGTTCCAGTCGTTACTGATTCCGAAGGTATATAACTACGCATCCATTCTTTAATGATTTTCTGCTTTGGCTCATCTTATGTACTCTCTGCAATTGTTGTTTTACATTTTTATGGCCCCCTTTGTAAATGTACAGGAACCGAGTCAAATCCATATTCACTTGATGCCTTGGCTGTTTTCATGTTCCGTGTACTTCAAAGAGTTGACCATCCGGTATGCAACTGCATCTATAACACAGTCTATCATCCAACTTTCACCACATCACTGTATTGCTTAACAAGCTATTGTTTATTTCATATGAAATGAATATTGTCAGGGGAATCTCGACAAGACATCTGCGAATGCAGGCAATGTGCTATTGATGTTTTACCACCTTTATGAGGGAAAGGTATTACCACATACGCCTAACTGTTCTTTAAGCAAAATCCTTGATTGGATCTCAAATTTATTTTGAACTGTCTCTTAAACTTTCAGAACCGCGAAGAATTTGAAGGTGAATTGATTGAGCGCTTTGGCTCCCTCGTCAAGATGCCACTGTTGAGATCAGACAGGTTTATTTTTTTGTACAGTACACGAGAGATGACAAACTTCATATATCCATTTGGTCGCTAAACCAGTTAATTAACTTCTCTTTGTGCATGTTACAGGAGTCCTTTACCTGATCCTGTTAAATCGATTCTTGAGGAGGGCATTGACTTGTTCCAGCTCCACAGTAGAAGGCATGGGAGGTGGGTAGTCAACACTGCCATTTTCATGAGTTGATAAGTTGAATTATATTAAACCAAAGTATTTTGTAGCATTTTGAACAACTGTCTGTATATACAGTAACAAATGCAATGACAATTTATCAAAAACTGACGAGGAAGACATCAAAAGCATTCATGTTTGTTTACTCTGTGATTAGATGTGCTTGAATCTTGTTTCAAGAGATACCTTACGAATAAGTGTGGTCACAGACGTTTTTAATTTCTTGTTGTTATAGTCTTTTTTTTTTTTGCTTTATCTCTTGAGCCTTTTGGCTTTGGTTTGTTCGTTTCTGACTTTTGCTTTCCTTCCTTCATATGCTTCTTGCTGTAGACTTGAGTCGGCAAAAGGAACATATGCAGCGAAATGGTCTAAATGGGAGAAACAGCTGCGCGATACTTTAGCTGCAAATTCGGAGTATTTCAATTCTGTTCAGGTACTATATCCTCTTGAGTCATTGATGGCTCGAATTCCATGTATTGTAACCGCTTAGTTTCCATCCGTACATGATTCAAGAGTATAAGGAGCTTGGATGTGGATATGATGTCTTTGTTTTCTGATTTGCTCCTTTCAGGTTCCGTTTGAGTCTGCTGTTCAGCAAGTGCGTGAAGAGCTAAAAAGAATCGCAAAGGGTGAATACAAACCACCAAGTTCAGTGAAAACAGAACATGGGTCTATTACATTCGCTGCCATCAACTTGTCTGTAACTCAAGTCCACAGTCTTCTTGAAAAGGTAGCCAACAAGACTCTTGAAGTACCTTTAAACTGCCTTTCTTTTCACTTCGGTGATAATTTATACACAAATCGTTGAAAACTAAAGGTTGAAAGTTCATAAACTCAAATGTTGAGCCCACATCATTATCAGTTGTATGTGCTTCGTTCTCAATACGTGTTTTCTTCTTATCAGTTAGCCGCATCAAACCCAACAGTGAGATCTTTTCTAGAGGGAAAGAAGAAGAGCATAGAGGAAAAACTTGAACGGGCTCACGTGACGCTTGCACACAAGAGAAGCCACGGAGTAGCAGCTGTTGCCAGATACGGCCAGCACTTAAACAGAGATGTACCCGTAGAGCTCACCGAGCTCATCTTCAACGACAACATGGCTGCTCTTACAGCCCATGTGGGATCTGTGGACGGAGAGACCATAGTCTGCAAGAACGAGTGGCCACATGTTACCTTGTGGACTGCGGAAGGCGTTACCGCGAAAGAAGCCAACACGTTACCTCAGCTTTACGCAGACGGAAAGGCAAGCCGCATGGTGATAGATCCTCCTGCCTCGGTCTCAGGTCCTCTAGAGTTTTTCTGAAAAACTTAGCTTCAAATTGCTAGTGTAACCCATTAACCATGGCTACCTTATTATTGTAGCCACTAACACTACAATCAATGAAAGTTTTTGTGACAAACATTCATAATTATAGAAATGACATAGTAACATATGTATATGCTACCGATGATTAGTACTTAGTAGCTAAACATTGGTTACATAACCTCGATTTAAATGCGTGGTAGACTGGTAGTGACAAATTGATAATTAATCTGCTGGGGGGGGTAGTTTGATCGTTTTATAACCTCGATTTAAATGTGTGGTGACACCCCCCACCCCATTAACCATGGCTACCTTATTATAGTGGCCACTAACAGTACAATCAATGAAAGTTTTTGTGACAAACATTCATATTTCTAGAAATGACAGTAATATGTGTATATGCTACCGATGATTATTACTTAGTAGCTAAACATTTGTTACGTAACCTCGATTTCAAGGAGTGGTAATGACAATAAATCTTCTCGGGGGGTAATTTGATCGTTTTATAAGTACGGGGGATATTAGAGGAAACCTCAAACTCCGTCTTTGTAGAGTCTTCGGGCTTTTATTGGGCCGAAATACAAAATTTATTATCAAACAAAAATGAAACACTAGGCGCGGAGAGCAGCCGCGAAAATCCAACGAGCCCTAAAACCCCTTCGCCTCTCGGACTCACTGGGTGTCTCGAGAACACTCGCTTGCTGCCATGGACTCTGATGCGAGGAGGAATGTTAACATCACGTCGCAGGGTTCTTCCCCTTCTCCCAAGGCATCTAAGTTCTCTGTGTACCGGAACCCTGCTCTCGCCGCCGCTTCCACCGCCAATAGCATCCGTCCCTCGAAATCCGTTCTTTTCTTCATATTCGTCCTCTCAATCGCTTCAGTTTTCTCTCTCGTTTCCTTCATGGCCGGGTGCGTGCGAGCAATCTACCTTGAACTTCGTAGTGTAGTGAAGCATTGCCACTTAGTTGCGTAGTTAGAGTATTTGAATCTAGGTTTCGGAATGTTTCTCTGGTCTTCGAAGTGAACTTCGAGATGTTATGAGTAGCAATCTGGGAAAGATCTATCACGATGATGAAACTCTGAAGTGGAACTAATATTATCTCATGGTTGCAGGGAGAAACGATTGACCAATGCTTTAACATTCGGAAGGATATCCCAAGAGGCAGCTTGTGAGTTTCATTTTCTCCTCAGAGATTCCTTTCTCATTCCTTATGTAATTTTTGTTTCTCAGTGTATCTGAAATTAACCTTTTGCTTTCAGATGTTACTGTAAAGGCGTGGCAGGGACTGGTGGCTTTGATTTGTATCGGTGCAATGATGGCTTTCTCCAAAGGGATATCTCTGCACAGAGCTAAGTTTGCTGCTCGACCAGAAACTAAAGAAACCAAAGATCAGTTTTCTCTAACAAGCCGTCAGCTTGAGCTTCTTGGAATAAAGAAAAAAGCTCAGCACGGTGTATCAGAATCTCCTAAGAGCCGTCCAGCATTGAAACCAACACGGTCATTGGAGCCGCTTGTCCCAATCCATCAAAATCTTACTGGTTCAGCGCATAAGTCTAACAGTGCTGGTGATAAACTGGATTCTCGTATTAGTTCGTTTAGCACTCCGTCCAAACAGATGGGTTCGCCGTCTTTGTATCTTGTCCCTTCTAGTTCACCAGCTTCTTCCAACCGAGCTTCGTCTGGTCAGGAGAAGGCTGTTTCTAGTCCTTGGTCTGGTAGACGAAGTTCTGCAAGAGACATTGCCACAGAAGAGCAGCTGGAGCAGCTTTTGGCAGAAATAGAGGAGACATTCACTGAGTCAGCCGGAAAGGTGGGGACTCCTCCACCAACAGTAGGGAGTTTTGCCATGGCTAGTCCGAGTACTGTTGGTGGTTCAGCTGGTTTATCTGGGACTACTAGAAGTACGCCACTAAGAGCTGTTAGGATGTCTCCTGGTGCTCAGAAATTTACGACTCCACCAAAGAAAGGAGAGGGTGATTTCCCCACACCCATGTCCTTAGAACAAGCTATCGAAGGTTTTAGGCACCTAGGCGTGTATCCTCAGATTGAATACTGGCGTGACAGACTAAGGCAGTGGTGTTCCTCAGTTTTGCTCAAACCTTTGCTTCACAAGATTGAAACCAGTCACATTCAGGTTTAATCCTTTTCTAATTAAACGCTGCTCTTCCAATACTTGTCTGCTGATTACCGACCACATCCAAATCAGAAGCAGAATGAGAATATCTTGTTTCCTTAAGTTTCCGTGAACATTTATTTAAAGGGGTTTAATGTGTGTAGGTAATGCAAACAGCAGCAAAGCTAGGTGTTGCTGTCACCGTTTGTCAAGTTGGAACTGATATGTCAACAAATGGAACCGCTCCTACTGCATTACCAGCTGATTGTACAAAAGGGTGGCAGCCATCTTATTCTCTCGATGAAGACGCTATTCTTCACCAGTTACGCGCTAATCTTGTACAGGCTATTGATGCCGCCATGCGTAAGTAACTTTACTAAAACTTCTAGGTTAAGTGTCCAAAAGAAGTGTGATGTTCTGTTGTTTTTAAATAAGTGTTGATTTTTATTAGTAAATCACTGAAACTGAGAATCGGTTGATCGATTGGATATTTGAGATGAGATGATGATATCATGTCATCTGATGTTGTTGCTATATCTTTTGGTCTTCGTATAGCTGTTAAATGTTTCTTCTGCCATCTGTAGTAAAACTGCGTACGGAGAACCAGCAATTTCAGCAACAACAACAGCAACAGCAAGCGGCATTAATACCCGTTATGCAGGAATGCGTTGATGCTATTAGCGAACATCAGAGGCTTCAGGGCTTAATGAAAGGAGAGTGGGTCAAGGGTCTACTTCCACGTAGCAGCATTCCAGCAGACTACACGGTGCAAAGAATCAGAGGTATCAAACTTTTAAAAGAAAGAAAAATTCCATTCAAATATTAGTTGACATATCACGACTCGATTAACTCTTGTTGGCTTTTTGCAGAGCTCGCGGAAGGAACTTGTGTGAAGAACTACGAATACAACGGAAGGGCGGATGCTCGTGAGAAAAACAAGAAATGGAGCCTGGAGCCTCCAACAGATTCCCATCTGCTTTTGTACTTGTTTTGTGCTTACTTGGAGCACCCAAAATGGATGTTACATATGGACCCAAGTTCTTACACAGGGACTCAGTCGAGCAGGAACCCGTTATTTTTAGGGGTTTTGCCTCCAAAAGAAAGATTCCCGGAGAAGTACATAGCTGTGGTATCAGGTGTACCTTCTACGCTCCATCCTGGTGCATGTGTACTTGCTGTGGACAAGCAATGCCCCCCTACGTTTGCCTTGTATTGGGATAAGAAGGTGCAGTTTACCCTTCAGGTAAATGATGAATTCTTTATCTGTATTAAGTGCTTTTGTCATACAGTATGCACGTATGGATGTGGAAAGGGTTTCTGAATTTGGTACTGGAACAGGGACGGACAGCGCTATGGGACTCTATGTTGCTGATGTGCCACAGAATCAAGGTGGGATATGGAGGTGTTGTCCGTGGTATGAATCTTGGTTCTTCGGCTCTTAACATCCTTCAAGTTGTTGATTCCGAAACTGATGACTAAAACTCATTTGTCCCCCGCGAAACTCGTTTGTTGCATCTAACGTTTCAAGAAAAGTGGATTTTGCTTGAGACTGCTAAAGGTGTGTTGGGCGTTGGAGGTCTATGTTGGCCATTGTTAAGGAGAAATTGTAGTGAGATTAGTTCTCTTTTGATAGCTACGTATTCTTGTGTCAAGTAAACATTGAGGATGCCTTTTATTTTTTCCCCCTTATAAGTCAGTAGATGGTCAATAGTTCTGAATATTTATGTATTAAGAAAACATGCGAGTAACTTTCTGAATTGGCATTCCTCATGTGTAGGCTGTTGCTATGTGAGCATGAAACTGAGAGGCTCCAATACAAGATCACTCTCTTCAGTCTCTCAAATGTTAATCATAATTGCACACTAGTGTCAAGGTTTGATAGAGATTGTTATAAGGTTCCACCAATATAAAATTTCAAAGTACAATGCAATTGCTCGTAATCGAACATACAACACAAGAGTATCAATAATCTTTGTCTCGCACTAGCGCTAAACTGAAACTGAAAAACAATACGTGTTTGGAAAGCATATAAATCAAAAAGACTTCTCCATTCAAGCCACCATGCCTATCTAACTAATAGTGAAAGTCGTGACTGCATAAGCAAAAAGTGAAAAGCAAAGGGGGATGAATCACAGTTCCTTGTCTTCAAGCTGTGCTTTTTCTGCTGCCTTTTCAGTTTCCTCTACAACAAACGTCCTGAGCGATTCAACGTCTCTTTTACCTAAGTTTACATAAATGGTTGCATGAGAAAATATCAAGTTAAGTTGTACTCAAAAGCATAGTATAATAACACATGTTCATCCAAACATGATATATGCATTGGACCTGTTGTGGTGGGAAAAAAATCTTAAATCTTTTACAGCCTTGGTGCATGTAGAGCAAAGTATACCTTGGTATTTTGAAACTTCTTCTCCATTGTAAAATAGCTTAAACGTTGGATAAGAGTGAATCTCAACTTTGGTGCAAACATCTCTGCTTTTACCACAATCTACTTCCCCAATCTCAATTTCATCGTCACCTTCCATTGCGTCCCCCAATTCTTCCCACAAGTTTCCCAGTTTCTTGCTGACATACACTCAGATCCAATCTCATCAACAGAGTGAATAAACAAAGCAAAATCACTCAGTCAGGAGACAAGAAAACTAACCAGTGCTTACACCAAGGAACACAGAACTTTACAAACCACGCAGTATCCTTCTCCTTCACCTGAACCAACAAAACAAAAGAGAGAGAGAGTAAGTCATCGCTCCTTCTCCTTCAGCTGTGACTGCACACGCAACAACTAACCTTTAATAGTCTAAGCGAGAAGGTCATAACAGACAGAAACTACACTTATGAACATTGAACAAGCGATCTTAAGACAGTCACGCTAATCAAAATCTCGATTTGTATCATGAAAAAAAGGACAGAACAGATATCTATATCTACCTGGTTACATCTAATACAATTACTGAGTTCACACAAAAGAAGGAGGCTTCAGATCATTACCTTGTCCGAGAAAGTTTCAGGGGTCAATGTAATGACTTCTGCCTTCGTCAACACAATCGTAAGAGAAAGCAGAAGTATAAGAGCAATAAGCCTAGCACCGAGCTTCATCGTAGCAAATCCTAATCCTTTTCTACTGGATCCGATGTGTAAGCAATCAAATTCAATTCAATCTAATCTGAAACCAAAGACGAAAGCAGAGATTCATCGAAACATTATCAAAACGGATCTTAGATTTATCTGAATCGTCTTACCTTCTGCAAATCAATACCCACCCGACCAGAGAAGACAAAAGCGAAGCAAAACCAAAGTATCCATGTCTTTGATTTTTGTTTTGGGCCTTAATGGGCCGAACTTATGCTTGGGTTATGCGGCCTATATCTGTTCGCATATAATCAACGAACATTATTAGCTAAACAACAATTAAACCTTGTTCAAGAACATGTTGCGTAGAGTTAAACACTCGATTTCTCCTCAGAGCTTCCTTCTTTATCTTCGCCAAATTGGTTTCGGAAACAGTGACCCCACTGTTCGAGCGTACCTATCAGGACCTGCTTCGAGCCCCAGCTTATCGATATGGAGACGGAAGAAAGAAATGAGCAAAGAAGGTTTAATCGCTGCCAAGGAGCTCAAGCGTCTTCAAACCAAACTCGTCCGTCTCGATCGATTCATCTCCTCCCGCGTCTCTCGCCTCCTTAAGTCCGATCTCGTCTCCGTTCTTGCCGAGTTTCAGAGGCAAGACCAAGTTTTCCTCTGTATGAAGGTGAAATGAAACTTCTCCCAACTTGTCTATCAATTTCAATTGCATTTTTGAATAAAGTTCCAATTTTTTTATCATGTTTTAGCTCTAACACGCAAAGTCGTTTCTTTTGTTTGATGGGTTATGGTTTAAACCGTTAAAGTTTAAATCTTGTGAAGTAAAGCTAAGACCTTTAGGCAGAGCGGATGAATAATAGTTTGTTGATTGTGTTAATGTTAGGGTTTAGGGTTTGAAATCGAATTTGGTTTTTATGTTTTTTCTTTTTCTTTTCAGCTCTATGATGTTGTGCGGAGAGAGATATGGTACAGGCCAGACATGTTCTTTTACAGAGACATGCTCATGATGCTTGCAAGAAACAGGAGAGTGGATGAAACCAAGCAAGTATGGGAAGATTTGAAGAGAGAAGGCGTTTTGTTTGACCAGCACACGTTTGGAGACCTTGTGAGAGCGTTCTTGGATAATGAGCTTCCGGTGGAAGCAATGAGATTGTATGGAGAGATGAGAGACTCTCCTGACCCGCCTCTGTCTCTGCCTTTTCGAGTTATTCTCAAAGGACTCGTTCCTTATCCTGAGTTAAGAGAGAGGGTTAAAGAGGATTTCTTGGAGCTTTTCCCTGGGATGGTTGTGTATGATCCTCCCGAGGATCTGTGCCTAGAAAGCGATGAAGAAGCTAGAACTGATAGTGATCTTGAATAGATAGGTTTTGAGATACTGCTTTCTCACAGTTGGATCATTACTCGGTTTTGAGTTAAGAGAGAGAGAGAGCGAGCGAAAGAGGAAGTGAAGTGATGAACATTTCCTTACCCTTCCGTAACTTGTTCTGTTATACCAGTTTTTATTCTAAATGCATTTGCATAAACTGAACGAATTGTACTTATTGTGTCCCTATATGTCAGTGTCGTCCGTTTAGATTTAGGTTGTGTGTTTTTTTTTATTCTTGCTTCCACACTGTTGTTAGGGTCATAGCCAGTTCATTTGTAAAAGCTATATGAGCAATGAGGATACACAGTATGTAGTCAAGCACAAAGTTTTAGCAATCATTTCTACATTAGTCACATTTGCTGCACCACGGTGTCATCATATCAATGATTGTTGTATATAGAGGATTTCCGTTTCTTCAAAAACTTTGTTTTCATTACATTTATCTCTAGCTTATAATATGTATGATCTATGGTTTAGGCCGTGTTTTCTTTGATTCTTGCTTCCATACTACTGTTAGATACATCCCCAGTTCATTAGACCTTAACTTAATAAAAAAACAGACATTTCTTGCGGAATGAGGATATACAGTTTATGGTCTAGCACAAAGTTATTTACCAATTCATCTCTTCATTGTCTCATTTGGTCCACCATGGTTTGATCATCATTCACCAGTAGTTATAAAGTTTGTATATGGAAGATTTCCATGTTTTTCATTAGAACTATGTTTTCGTTACATTTATCACCATTAAATAGCTTATTATATGTATAATCTATACTTCTCGTAACGAATATCATTTTCTATCTGATGAACAAGGATTTTGATGTCTGCATCAGTTCTTAATTATTTTTTAGTGTGTGGTTTTCATTATTGTTCAATTTATATATAACTATGTTACGACTGTAAACTTCTACATCAAAATATCCAAATCACATTTGAGAACAATCAGAATAATCAATTGTGTTTTTTTATCTTTAAAGAAAGTAAAGCTAAATGATGTCTTTAATTTGCTTTTGTAAAAGTTAAAAACAAAAAAAAAACAAGATTTGCTACGTAATGTGAATTGAAATCCACTTTAGAATCGAACATTCTGGATTGTCAAATAAACTAACTTGAGGCCGAAGATATCCCAAAGGCCCAACCCCAAACACAAAAAGTATTGACGGCGAAACAAGGGCGCGGTCGTAATTTCACCCACGAAATTATCATAAAAACCCTAACCTCTCTTTCGATTCAGCACCATGTATATAAACACGTAGCTACCTCTTTCATTTTACTCCATCTCGATCTTTTCTTCAACCCTAGCCGCTTTAGCTCCGAGGTACGCGTTTCGTCCTCACCTTCTACTCTGTTTGTTATTCGATCTTAGCTTAGGATCTAATAGACTTTCTTCTGATCTTTGCTAAATCTGTAATCAATGGTTCTTCTTGTTCGTTGAATCGAACTAGCTATTATTTTTTTGTTGTTGGACGAATCGATTGATTGTTGAACAAGTTAATTTGCTCTTCGATATCTATTTGATTGGTATTGGATTCATGAGCAGCATACGAGCATCCGACGTTCTCTTCGTCTTGTGTTAAAGACGTGAAACCTCTCGGACACCTCTTGAATTTCTTGATTATTAGCTCGCTTAGCTCAGTGATAGAGCACCACAAACGGTTTTTGTGGTAGAAATCGGTTTGACTCCGATAGCGGCTTTCATATGATGATTGTTGTAAAAGTTAGATCTGATATAGATATATGTTTCTATCCACTGTACTGATGGATCGTTTTGTATGTTTTTTAATCTCTGCAGATTTTACTTGACATTTAACCATGGGTAAAGAGAAGTTTCACATCAACATTGTGGTCATCGGCCACGTCGACTCTGGAAAGTCAACCACCACTGGTCACTTGATCTACAAGCTCGGTGGTATCGACAAGCGTGTCATCGAGAGGTTTGAGAAGGAAGCTGCTGAGATGAACAAGAGGTCTTTCAAGTACGCGTGGGTGTTGGACAAACTTAAGGCTGAGCGTGAGCGTGGTATCACCATTGACATTGCTCTCTGGAAGTTCGAGACCACCAAGTACTACTGCACTGTCATTGACGCTCCTGGTCATCGTGATTTCATCAAGAATATGATTACTGGTACCTCCCAGGCTGATTGTGCGGTTCTCATCATTGACTCTACCACTGGTGGTTTCGAAGCTGGTATCTCCAAGGATGGTCAGACCCGGGAGCATGCTCTCCTTGCTTTCACACTTGGTGTCAAGCAAATGATTTGCTGCTGTAACAAGGTGAACTAGTTACTCAGTTTTTGTTTGCTTATTGTGATTTTTGAACGTGATGGTTTGAAAGCTAACAAACGTATTGTGTATATTTGTTGCAGATGGACGCCACTACCCCCAAGTACTCCAAGGCTAGGTACGATGAGATTATCAAGGAGGTGTCTTCCTACTTGAAGAAGGTTGGGTACAACCCCGACAAAATCCCATTCGTCCCCATCTCTGGATTCGAGGGTGACAACATGATTGAGAGGTCCACCAACCTTGACTGGTACAAGGGACCAACCCTCCTTGAGGCTCTTGACCAGATCAACGAGCCCAAGAGGCCCTCTGACAAGCCCCTCCGTCTTCCACTCCAGGATGTGTACAAGATTGGTGGTATTGGAACGGTGCCAGTGGGTCGTGTTGAGACTGGTATGCTCAAGCCTGGTATGGTTGTGACTTTTGCTCCTTCAGGTCTGACCACTGAGGTGAA
The DNA here is from genome assembly GCA_018703725.1 of Brassica juncea. Lineage (NCBI taxonomy): Eukaryota > Viridiplantae > Streptophyta > Magnoliopsida > Brassicales > Brassicaceae > Brassica > Brassica juncea. The sequence goes on from CM031940.1 coordinate 14,286,316, forward strand.
GTCTGTTGAGATGCACCACGAGTCTCTTGTGGAGGCCCTTCCAGGTGACAACGTCGGGTTCAACGTTAAGAATGTTGCTGTCAAGGATCTTAAGCGTGGGTATGTTGCATCCAACTCCAAGGATGACCCTGCCAAGGGTGCTGCCAATTTCACTTCCCAGGTCATCATCATGAACCACCCTGGTCAGATTGGTAACGGTTACGCCCCAGTTCTTGATTGCCACACCTCCCACATTGCCGTGAAGTTCTCTGAGATCCTCACCAAGATTGACAGGCGTTCTGGTAAGGAGATCGAGAAGGAGCCCAAATTTTTGAAGAATGGTGATGCTGGTATGGTGAAGATGACTCCGACCAAGCCCATGGTGGTTGAGACATTCTCTGAGTACCCACCCCTTGGACGTTTCGCTGTGAGGGACATGAGGCAGACTGTTGCAGTCGGTGTCATCAAGAGCGTGGACAAGAAGGACCCAACCGGAGCCAAGGTGACCAAGGCTGCCGTCAAGAAGGGTGCGAAGTAAAGTACAATCATCGACTCTCTATCATCCGCAGATGAATCAAAGTGCTTTTTTAGTTTTCTTGCATTATTAGTTTGGTTTTCTGTCGCTTGCTTGTGTAACAGCTTCGTTTCATCTCCGTCAGAACGAACTTCTCGTAATTGGGTTCTTGATCGGAGGTGGCGGAGCTACTAACCTCGCAAGCTTTCTACTTTTTGCTTCTCTTTTGCATTTGGATTATGAACTGTTTTGAATATTTGTTATGAAAATGGTGACGTTCCTGCGGTCATTGTCTGTTTTAGCTTTTACTTTGTGTTAGCGTGTTTTTTTCTTTTATTCCGCTAATCTTCACATCTATCTATTCAATCTTGACGTCACATTATAAGCTGTGGCACTGCCAAATTCTCGTTAGACTTCATAAACGAATGCCGCATAACCTCTCGAATAATACTGCTTCGTTACCAGAAAGCTATTGTTGGACTGACTGCTCTCGTTCTTCCATCCAGTAAACTAATTTCGTATTATGGCTGATTTGTATATATCATAGTCCAGACAGGAATAATGCTTGTCTTTACATTATGTTAAACATGACCCGGGAGATAGTATCTCTAATTGCCGATCATAAGTTTCATTGTAGCCATATTATACTACGAAAGTAAAACCTCATAGTTCCGAAAACTCAACTTTTAAAAATAAAAAAGGTAATACATTCTAGAAATGAACTATGTGCAATCTCATTACGGATTATAAAGGAATCTGAAAATTGGGCAGATGGAACCGATTGACAGTTGGTTCCAACCGGTTTTATCTCAGCCTACATCTGTCATGCTTCTTTCCCATTCCTCCAATGCCACTTCTGCTTTTAGTTTCTCAGGAACACAGTCTGTGAGTTCAAAATTTTACGAGTTACATTAGAATACAGTTAACCATGAAGAATTTGGAGAGACGAATACTTCATAGGATATATATATTAAGTATCTGCAAGGAATGGATATATATATTAAGTACCTGCAAGGAACTCGTATCTCTCCTCGTTACTCACTGCAGAAGCTGCCAAGAGAATAAAAGAAAACATTGAAAAAGATTTCAATTTCATCAATATATTGTAAGAGTATATGATTGTTTCGCAACAAAAGGTTTTCAAAAATGATAACAGAAAAAAAACAAAAAAAGTAATGATAACAGATTAACACATCAACAGTGATCTTTCTAAGACTTGACTGGCCCTTGTACGTTACACCTAAATGGAGACACCATATTGCCTCAAAATCAGCACGAGATTTTCGACACACACACGTCAAACATTGAATTCAGTAGTGGAGGTTAACATCAGGCACTAGTTCGGATTAAGGCAATAGGCAGATAGGGATGAAACTGGAGCTTACATAGATGCTTGTAGTGGATGAATTTCTTCTTGTCCTTGACAGAACTTCCATAAGCTTCTTCAGAAAACCTCTCAATGAACAATTCCTTCATATTACAAAACACCATGAAACTCAGATTTCAAATAAATAATAAAAAGCAGACATTATGACTTTTTTTTTTTTATGTGTGTGGTGAATCCTAAAACTACAGGAGCCAATAGCTTAAATCTGTGACACAATCAAGTAGTGGGAATGGTTCATCTGATCAAGGAAAAAAATCATTTAAAACACATGGATGAATCATTAACTTCAGTACCCATCTAAGCTAGCAGATGCAAAGCCATTATGCAGACAAAAAAAAAAATCAAAGTTTAATTCACACAGATAAAAGCAAATGAAACTCTGAAATTCATCGATTGATTATCTCCCTATCTCCTAACCTAATTAGTTAGCAAGCTATGATCAATATACTAGTGATTGACACTATACCGTAGCTTTATTGACAAGAAAAACAGCGTCCTGCATGATCTGAGGAGCAGAGTTATCGCTCCTCATGATCCTCCGAATCCGATTCATCGGGAACCTAATCATCTTGGCGTCTTCGCCATTACTTTCCTTCGGCTCAATCTCATCACGCCTCCCTTCGTTGCTCGAAGATTCCGAGATCTCGTGAACCTCCTCCGTCTCCTTTAAGTTCGCCTTATTTGGCGTTGTCTTCTTCTTCTTCGTTTTGGAGCCGGAGCTGCGTGTGTTGAGACCGTCACCTTTATTGTTGACGCCATCGCTCTTCGGCTTCTTCTTCGACACCATTGTTTCACAACTGTTTTGCCCAGAACAAAGGCGATGATGCCATATCGATGGATTCTTACATGGGCTTACCATGGGCCCATAAAAATGGATACGGCGATGTGTTGTTTGACTCTTTCACTAGACTGTTTTATTTGGGCTGACCAACTCCAATCTTATCAACATTTTAATTTATTTTCCTATATTTTAATCCAATTGTAATCATTGTTCATTACTATGAAATGAATTAACAAAATTCTGTTTTTATAATTGGAATTTCTTAAAACTATTGATTTTTTTAAACATGTATATAAATTATTCATGAAACTAACATGCTTCTGTTTCCGATATTAATCCCATACTCCCTTTGTCCCACTTTAAGTGGTATTTTAGGTTTTCGCACAAATATTAAGAAAATACAAATTTTTATGTATTAGTATTAAATTAAACTAATTCAACCAATAAAAAAAAGATATAGTATTTTGTAGTTGGTCAAAATTTTCAAACAACAGTAAATTGTATTTAAGATACAGAGAACATCACTTAAAATAGGACAAAATAAAAATCCTAAAAACCCACTTAAGATGGGACAGAGAAATTATTATATTTTGGGGATTAGAATAGATAAGGAAGGGGTTGACAAACAAAAAAGATTAGATTTGCTCAAAAAAAAAAAACAAAAACAAAAAAGATTAGATAAGGAAGGATGGAGTAATGTTGGGCGTATGTGACAGGAGAGGTGTCCGAGCACTAGAACCAACACGTGTGATCGACGACACGCGTTACACCACCCTAGCTAACTATCTCTGTAATATTAAATGTAGCGTTGTTCATGTCTTCAATTCTCTAATTCCTTTCAGAAGAGTTTGTCATTTTTTTCATACACTGTCTTGTCTTTAACGGTGTCGTGTTATCATCAATGGCTATGGTAGAAGAACCCATTCTCTCAAGACTGGACCGTATAGATGTCATGGTGAGGAAGCTAGAAGAGATGAAAGGAAGCTCACCTAGAAGCTCCAGCCCATCCACTCCATCTAGTGGCACTCAGCCATCGTCACTGGATCTTTCTTCACCGAGGAGCATAGGGAAAGTTCGTTGCCGGTCAATGGAGCAGGTGATAGAAGAGACCGAGAGAAAAGGAACTTTGTTAGAGAGACTAAACAATGTGGAGGAGCAAGTTCTTAAGCTGTGTTTAAAGTTTGAAGAAGAGGTTGAAGAAGAGAGTAAGGGAGATGGTAAGTCAAAGAAAGTGAAGAAGAAGAAGGGGTTGAGGAAGTTGGTTGATAAAGTTGTTGGATCTTCTTCTCCTACTAAAAGCCCTTCCAATTCCAAGAGATGGCATTGCTGAGCCTTTTTATTACTATTTGTTCTTCCTCCCATCATCGATGTGTACTTCAACCACGTTCCACAGCTTTTCTTCTTTTTTTCTTTTTCTTTGATGAAAGGCTTTTTTTTTTCATTTTTCATTTTAAGGCTCGATTTGTTTGTGTTTGTTGTTCCCTTGTTGTTTACTTGTTAGTGTGCAATTTGCAATTATGTATCCACAAAATCGCTTGCTTTGTTTGTTCAACCCGCTGTATATTCCTCACCTCAAACAGCTGACTTTATTTCAATAAATGTGATGTTTATCACAAATCACAAGTCACATGTGCCTTGGTGATACATTTTTCTTTTTAATAAAATGTTATTCAAGCAAAACAATAGTTTTGCGATATATGTTGCATTGGTACTTAGTATTTTTGCAAGAGTAATTCTTCTATAGCAAACCATGCTGCTAACCCTCCGTGAAAGGCGTGACCTTGAAGCTTTATAATCGAATATGAGGTGAAGCATACATATTCCAATATAAAATCTTTTTGAGGCAAATCCCGTTTACATTTATAAAGATGACATGATCCACAACGATACTATTCATCACCAGCGTGACTGCCACCACCACGCTCATCATCCACGAAGAAAAATAACCAAGTCCTTAATTACACACGAATTTTGGTGAAATTGCAGTTTAATCATTGATTATTTATTATTAATTAACACACACTCAAGTTCCTTTATAAGATCATCACAGAAACTATTAATAATACGCCTTTTCCCGTTTCACTTTTCCCCTTGTTTGTGCAAAATTTTCAAAACTTGGATCTTCTCCATCAATCGCTCTCGACTCCCATCATCATCGCAGGATCCCAATCTTGTGCTGTTTGATTGATCGGCTAGGGTTTTATTCGAGCCCCCAGACGAAATCACTGCTCGTTCACCTGGAAGAAGCGATTACCTAGATTCACTGCTAGGTTCTAGGTACGGATCTAGCCAAGTTGTTCTCCTCCTCTGTTCAGCCACGGCGAAGCTTTTCAGCTCCACTCCTCCCTCGCAGCCATGTTCTGGAAGCTCACGTCTCTCTCTGCATCTTCTCCGGTGAGTGTTTTCCCTCGTCCATGTAGCTTTTTCCCTTGAAATTGATTTTTCCGTGGTGGCTCGTCTACTTTGAGCGATTATTTGTTTTCTGGAGAAACTGATATAGTCTGTGTTCTGAAATTGGATTTGCTTTAGTATCATTGATGGTTCTTTCATTATGTTTAGGTGGAGACGGTACTAGACAAGGAGAATTTCACCTTGGAAGAGCTTCTTGACGAAGAAGAGATTATTCAAGAATGCAAGGCTTTGAATAGCCGCCTCATAAATTTGTAAGTTTGTTTTTTATCATTTATAGTTTCCTGTTTCGTAGAATCAGATAAACCCAACGCTGAATGTGGAAACCAAGTGTCTCCTGTTTTTGTGGAGGTTTAGTTGAAGGAGTCTCATACTTCAGTTCTATTTTCTTGGAAAAGCTTTATTGATTCGGTATTGATGTTTGCAGTTTAAGGGATAAAGCTCAAGTGGAGCAGTTATTGCGGTATATTGTTGAAGAGCCTCCAAATGATGCTGCTGATAGTAAACGTGCTTTCAAGTATTATATGCTTCCTTGATTCTTACTGGAGTCACCTCGTCTTACTCGTTTTTTTCCTCTCGAGCTAATAATAATAGATTCCTCTTCTCTCAGGTTTCCATTCATCTCGTGTGAAATATTTACATGTGAAATTGATGTTATTCTAAAAACTTTGGTGGAGGACCAAGAGGTATTCTTTTTTCTTTTTTTTTACCTTTCCCGCAAATGGCAGTTCATACTTTTCTATTGTTTTTTTTTCATCTTTAATATGTTTTATGGTTACCAACTTAACCTAAATCTCATTTGTTGACTTAATTTTTCTCTTGCAGCTGATGGACTTGCTTTTTTCCTTTCTGGAACCAAATCGTCCTCATAGTGCATTGCTGGCAGGCTATTTCAGCAAGGTACTCTCTCTTACAATGCACAAGTTTACGTGTTAGCCAACTTCCGGTAGTTCTTTGTTTCTATCCATATATTATACGGCTTCCAATTATTTCGAGGCTACGTGATGTGCACCTTACTTGTCTCTGTTTGGTGTAGGTTGCCATTTGCCTTATGGTCAGAAAGACTGCAGAGCTTATGAATTATGTGAAAGTAAGTAATAACTTTTAGTTAAATTGATGGTAATTCTTATTTTCTTTTCCCTCTTTTGCATGACTTGTATGACTAGGTTTTTATGTAGCTGTAAAAGTATATACATTTCCATCAAGTCCGGGTCAATACGATTGAACTACAGTTGGCTGAAAATTTAGATGACATAACTTTAATAAAATATTCCATTATAGTCTTTGCGTATAGATCTCTGTCGACTCAATGCATTGCAAGAAGATATGATTGACATGACTCTATTCTTCAAATGATTTGCTGGCAATTATTTTGTCGTGAAAGCAAAAATTAGCCGAACTCTTTATGTTTTTTTTTTTTTTTTTTTTTTTTTTGTGTTGAGGTGCCTACAGTTCTTAAAGTTACTTTTGATGATCACAGGGGCATCAAAATGTTTTCTGCCAGTTGGTTGATTTGATTGGAATAACATCCATCAAGGAGGTAATTGGTTTGTCTTAGACGCAGTGCAAGTTGGTAAAGCTTCAGAGATCATTTTGCCATGATATTTATGTGACACTGTCTAGGTTTTGGTTCGCTTGGTCGGAGCGGATGACCAAGTCTATCCTAACTTTCTGGATGTGATGCAATGGCTGGCAGATAGCAATTTACTTGAAATGATCGTGGACAAACTTAAACCATCTGTAAGTGGTGACGCTTTTCTGTATTCATCCAAAAGACGAGGCTCGTGACTATCTGTTTGATAAATCTAGGATATCTGATCTGGTTGTCCTAGTTTCCTTTATCATCTTCATTCTGATCTGATCTTTGTAGTTTATTGCAATCTTTTCCAACTTGAATCAGAGTCCTCCGGAGGTTCAGGCAAATGCTGCAGAAACATTATGTGCAATTTCTCGGAATGCACCATCAGCTTTAGCTACACAACTCTCTAGCCCTGGGTTTGTAACCTTTTATTCCATTATTGGTTCATATTGCTTCAGTATATTGATACAGAAGTATTCACGTGGCAGCACAACTTTTTCCCTGTTTTTGCAGCTTCGTTGCTAGGATATTTGGCCATGCTTTTGAAGACTCGCACTCAAAATCGGGTCTAGTTCATTCGCTTTCAGTATGCACCTCTCTGCTGGATCCGAGAAAATCAGCTGCGTCATCATCTATGTTTTCTTATAGAGGTCAACACATGTTCGAGTCTCCTGTCCCAGTGTCTCAGGAGACTATTGGTGCCATGCTGCCTAAACTCAGTAAGTTGGAACATATGATGTAATATCTTCACATGACTATCAAGATTATTACTTTTCCCTTTTGGGATTGAATGCACATAGTCTACTTTTGCAAATAAACAATTGCTAACCCTTTTCTTCTTTGAGATATCTTCCAATTTGCGTGGATTTAAGGTCTATTTGCATGTCATGTTTGATTTTCGCTGCTCGTATGGTGTCTGTTCTGTTTTGGTTTATATTGATTGAAAGGAAACTGGTTTCACATCAATTCCATAAAGTTTTGAAATACTTTCGTAGAACTTTTTGTATGTCTCATACAGTTATTCAATGGCCTTAATATCTTTTTTTTTCTGCAGGCGACTTGCTTATGCTTCTCAATGTAGCATCTGACAGCACAGTATTGCCTACAACATATGGTGAACTGAGGCCTCCTCTTGGAAAGCATCGTCTAAAGGTCTGATCCAACAATTGTAGTTCTACGACAGCAACAGTGCTTCTTTATATATAAAGTCTCTATGCTTTAATTAGACTCAGTGTCCCTCTTTTTCTTTCAGGTTGTGGAGTTTATTGCAGTTCTGTTGAGAACTGGAAGTGAAGCTGCACAGAAGGAGTTAATTAGTTCAGGAATAATTAAAAGAACTCTTGATCTATTTTTTGAGTAAGAATTTGCTAAACTTCAAACTCTTGATCTCAGTTTTGCGTGTTCTACTATATCTTAAATAATCACACACTTTTAACATATGGAGGTACCCATACAATAACGCTCTGCATCACCAAGTGGAGGCTATAATACTTTCTTGTCTCGAAAACAAGAGCGATTTGATGGTTAACCATATCCTTCGAGAATGCAATATGATTGGAAAATTCCTCGCTTCAGACAAGGACTCGGATCTCGCAGGTGATAGCCAGGTATTACCATTTGCTGTGTTCACAAAGTTTTAACTGATCATTGGTATATGACGTAGTGTCATGGTAGGCAGCTCCAAGTAAGAGCCATTAATTCACTGCTCCTAAGTTCATTTACCTGACAAGTACTCTTTGCCATTTACTTTTGTGTGTGGTAGCCTACTGTAGCAGCCACTGGGAAGAAACCCCCTCGAGTCGGATATATTGGACACATCACAAGAATATCAAATAAAATTTGTCAGTTTAGTAGCAGCAATGACCAGCTAAAGGGATACCTTCAGGTTGGTATTACAGTCTCTTGCTGTGTAGTTTTTCTTCTGCCGCTTTTTTTGTCACTTTACACGGAATATAAAGCCATTAGTCGAGTGGTGCGATGAGGTGTCCACTCACTCTCAGCGCAATTTTTATGTGTGCTGACTGGGCTTTGTTCATTCTTAAATCTTTAGGAAAACAGCGAATGGAATGAGTGGCAAGGTAGTGTTCTGCAGGAGCGCAACACTGTTGAGAATGTCTACAGATGGGGATGCGGGTATGTCCATTACCTTTGCTCACTAATCGTATAGTAACCATCAGCATGATCAGTCGCTGCTACATATGCATATCATTGATGTAAAAATTTACGTGTGATCCTTGTCCATCTTGGATAAAACCCTTAAAGATATTTACTTAATGTGACTAACGCTGGGGAAAATATGCTTTGTGGGTTTGCTTATAGTTCTTTTTAGTTCTGCTGTAAGGTTATACAATCAATAAAATTACTCATGATTAGTTATACCTGATCACATGCATATATACTATTGAATCTAGAAGGTGATCTGTTGTTGGACTTTGGATTACTCTTAGATATTATACAACTTACAGTCGTAGTCCAGTGTTATTTCTTCTCATCATGAGCTTGTCTTGGGGGTTTAGATTTTATATTCACTCTTGGTTAATATTCCTAAACCCTCTGTTAAATTAAACGTAGGCGCCCAACGACAGTACAAGATAGGACAAGAGATAGCGATGAGGAAGACAAGGATTACGATGTTGCTGCTCTGGCCAATAATTTAAGCCAAGCATTTACGAATAGAATGTATGGAAACGGTGACAATGAAGAGGTATATTCTCATCCTTTAGTACCCGCCTTTTTCCCCTCAATTATGACACGATTTAACTGGTATTGAATTCATCTTCTTCCTATCTTCTCTCGTCAGGACCAAAATGCTCTTGACAGAGATGATGATGATGTAAGTCTTGCAGACTTCCTCTTCCCCCTTTTGTTCTTTTATCACACCATGATACATACAGGGATGTACCTCAATAACATTCTTTTGAAAATTGGTATTTTGTTCATACTACACAGGATGTGTACTTCGACGATGAATCTGCGGAAGTAGTAATTTCATCCTTGAGACTCGGGGATGACCAAGGAAGGTTAGTTTTTCCTTTCTCTTTTTCACTACAGATACTGGTGTCCGCATATCTTTGCTTTAGCCCTCAGTTGTTACATTTTATTTGATATATAATTATGACGTTCTCACTAAATGACTTGAATCTTTCTCATTACTTTTACCGCAGCTTGTTTACGAACTCAGATTGGTTCACATTCCAAGACAACAGATTCGGTTGTACGCCCTCTGACACAGCAGGTTCCAATACGTTACAGGACGAGGAATTTAACAGAGCCTTCAATGCCAACACTAGCAGCAGTGACGATGACGACGAGGTGGTTGTTGGAGAAGAAGACGATGATCTAACCAGGAATCCAAAGGATAGCGCAGCTGATACCAACTTCCAAATGGAGAATCCAATGGGGTTCTTCGACTTCAACACGTCGGATAAAACCGAAGAAGCTTTTGCAGAACAGCCACCCGAATGGGTTGGGTGGAGCGAACCATCATCCAATATGCAAGTGAGTAGTGGCACTGGTCTGAACCCATTCCTTGACGATGATGACAGCAAAAACATGATGAACCTCGACATAGCAACGCCTGAGGGAAAAAACGAACCTGTGATTCAAAACGGGTCGTCGTCACCAACAGAAAGATCGCTGTTCGAGAAGGATGTGGAGTTTGTGGGAGTAGTGGAAGCAGAAGGGACAGAAAAAGCGATGGAGCAAGCGATGAAAGAAGGGACAGTAGGAGAAGCTGGAGCCATGAAGAGGAAGATGGAGACGGTTGAGAACCATAAGGCGGAGGAAAGTTCGGGAGTGAAGGAGTTCAACGATAACAAGTACTGGAAAGTGGATCAAGAAGTTGGAGTTTTGGAGTGAACAGAAATCAGTTAATCTTGTACATTATGATTTTGTATGAGAGTGTTGTGTAAAAAAAATTTACTTTTAGTTGAAATTTGGTTTAAAAGAGTCTTTCCTCTGAAAAAAAAAATGTTTCCACTCTAGTTTATTATCTATCATCAGGTTTCTCAGGAACACAATCTGCAGAGTTCAAGATTTTTATAAGTCACATTAGATTACAGTTACCATGAAGAATTTAGAGAAACAAACATCATAAGATATATACCCGCAAGGTCTCCTCGTTACTCACTACAGAAGCTGCCAGTGAGAAAGTTAAAAAAAAAAGATTTCAATTCCAATCCATCAACATATTGTAACAGTATTAGATTGTTTCGCAAGCAAAGGGTTTCAAGTAATGATAACAGATTAACACATGCACAATAATCCTTGTAAAACTTTTTGACTGGCCCTTGCCACATTGCCTCAAAATCATATAGCATGAGATTTTCAACATTCCAAACACTCAATTCAGTAGCTAAGATTATAACACTTGCACTAGTTCAGATTTCTGCAAATGCAGATAGGGATGAGATTTGAGCTTACTGCAGAGATGTTTGTAGTGGATGAATTTCTTCTTGTCCTTAACAGAACTTCCATTTACTTATCAAAAAAAAAAAAACAGAACTTCCATAAGCTTCTTCAGAAAACCTCTCAATGTTCAAAAAAATAAAGCGGGGTGAAACATACATTACATTATAAAGATGACATGATCCATAACGATACTATTCATCACCACCGTGACTACCACCACCACCACACTCGTATCCACGAAGAAAAATAACAATTTGTGAAATTGCAATTAAACCATTAATTATTTTATTAGTAGTATACACTCAAGTTCCTTTATATGATAAAAACAAGATTACAGAAACAATTAATAATACGCCGAATAAGTTTTCCCCATTTTCACTTTTCCCCTTTGTTTATGCAAAATTTTTCAAAACTTGGATCTCCTCTCCATCCATCCATCGCTCTCTCGACTCCCATCAGGATCTCAATCTCTTTTGATTGATCGGTTAGGGTTTTTCAGCTCCCATACAAAATCACTGCTCCTCCACCGCGAAGAAGCGATTACATAGATTCACTGCTAGGTTCTAGGTTTTAGGTTTGGATCTAGCCACCTTTGTTCAACTACGGCGAAGCTTTTGAGCTCCGCTCCTCCCTCGCAGCCATGTTCTGGAAGCTCACGTCTCTCTCTGCATCTTCTCCGGTGAGTTTTCCGGTCCATGTTCCCTTGAAATTGATCTTATGATTATTCTCAGTGGTTCATTACTTTGAACGGTTCGTTCATCTTTTGTGGATAAATTGTATTAGTTTCTGTTCTGAAATTTGATTTGCTTAATTTTTAGTTTTCTGAATTATTATTCATTCATGTTGATGGTTCTTTCATTATGTTTAGGTGGAGACGATACTAGACAAAGAGAATTTCACCTTGGAAGAGCTTCTTGATGAGGAAGAGATTATTCAAGAATGCAAGGCTTTGAACAGCCGCCTCATAAACTTGTACGTTTGTTTTTTTTTTTTTATCATTTATAATTTGTTGCTGAAGGTGGAAACTAGTGTCTGCTGTATTTTTGTGAAGGTTTAGTTGAGGAGTTTCATATTTTCTTGGAAAGCTTTATTTATTTATTGTGTATTAATTAATGTTTGCAGTCTAAGGGATAAAGCTCAAGTGGAGCAGTTATTGCGGTACATTGTTGAAGAACCTCCAAATGATGCTGCTGATAGTAAACGTGCTTTCAAGTATTAATTATGCTTCATTGGAGTTTACCTTCGTCTTACTACTCATTCTTTTCCTCTCGAGCTAATAAATAGCTTCTTCTTCTCTTCTCTTCTTTTAGGTTTCCATTCATCTCGTGTGAAATATTTACATGTGAAATTGATGTTATTCTAAAAACTTTGGTGGAGGACCAAGAGGTATTTCTTTTTTCTTTTTTTTTACCTTTCCCGCAAATGGCAGTTCATACTTTTCATCTGTAATGTGTTTTATTGTTACCTACTTACCCTAAATCTCTTTTGTTGGCTTAATTTTCTTGCAGCTGATGGACTTGCTTTTTTCTTTTCTGGAACCAAATCGTCCTCATACTGCATTGCTGGCAGGCTATTTTAGCAAGGTACTCTCTCTCTTATGATACATAAGTTTTGCGTATTTTGCCAACTTCTGGTAGTTCTTTGTTTATATTCATATATTAATATATATATGGCTTCACTTATTTCAAGGCTCCATGATGTGCTGCTGCTTGTCTCTGTTTGCTGTAGGTTGTCATTTGCCTTATGGTCAGAAAAACTGCAGCGCTTATGAGTTATGTGAAAGTAAGTAGTAATAACCTTTACTTAAAAAAGGATGTTAATCTTATTTTCTTTCTCCCTTTCTTGCATGAGCTTTGTGATTAGATTTTGATTGAGCTGTAAAAGTATGTACTTCTCCGTCAAATTTGGGTCTGTATGATGAACTTTTGGTGGCTGGAAATTTTAAATGACAACTTTAGTTATATCTTATGAAATTTATTTGACTTAGTTACTGGAATTTTGTAGGAGCATGGTAGAGTATGACTTCTTTTCTGTTAACTATGCAATTCGGAATTCATAGTTATTTCCATTATATTCTTGACAGATAGATCTTTGTCGACTTACTTCATTGTAAGAAGATAAGATTGACATGACTCTAATCTCAATTGAATTGCTGGCAATTATTTTGTTGTGACAGCAAAATTAGTTGAACTGTTTATGTTTGTTTTGTGTTGAGGTACCTACACTGGCTACAATTCTTAAAGTTACTGTTGATGATCACAGGGGCATCAAAATGTTTTCTGCCAGTTGGTTGATTTGATTGGAATAACATCCATCATGGAGGTAATTGGTTTGTCTTAGACGCAGTGCACCTGGTGTGGCTCAGAGATCATTTTTGCAATGATATTGATGTGACACTGTCTAGGTATTGGTTCGCTTGGTTGGAGCGGATGATCAAGTCTATCCCAACTTTCTGGATGTGATGCAATGGCTCGCAGATAGCAATTTACTTGAGATGATCGTGGACAAACTTAAAGCATCTGTAAGTGGTGAAGCTTTTCTATATTTACAAGAGGCTCGTGATTCTGTTTGATAAATCTAGGATATCTGTTCTGGTTTTCCTAGTTTCTTTTATCATCTAAATTCTGATCTGATATTTGTAGTTTATTGCAATCTTTTCCAACTTGAATCAGAGTCCTCCGGAGGTTCAGGCAAATGCTGCAGAAACATTATGTGCAATTTCTCGGAATGCACCATCAGCTTTAGCTACACAACTCTCTAGCCCTGGGTTTGTAACCTTTTATTCCATTATTGGTTCATATTGCTTCAGTATATTGATACAGAAGTATTCACGTGGCAGCACAACTTTTTCCCTGTTTTTGCAGCTTCGTTGCTAGGATATTTGGCCATGCTTTTGAAGACTCGCACTCAAAATCGGGTCTAGTTCATTCGCTTTCAGTATGCACCTCTCTGCTGGATCCGAGAAAATCAGCTGCGTCATCATCTATGTTTTCTTATAGAGGTCAACACATGTTCGAGTCTCCTGTCCCAGTGTCTCAGGAGACTATTGGTGCCATGCTGCCTAAACTCAGTAAGTTGGAACATATGATGTAATATCTTCACATGACTATCAAGATTATTACTTTTCCCTTTTGGGATTGAATGCACATAGTCTACTTTTGCAAATAAACAATTGCTAACCCTTTTCTTCTTTGAGATATCTTCCAATTTGCGTGGATTTAAGGTCTATTTGCATGTCATGTTTGATTTTCGCTGCTCGCTATGCTGTCTGTTCTGTTTTGGTTTATATTTTGATTAAAAGGAAACTGGTTTCACATCAATGCCATAAAGTTTTGAGATACTTTCGGAGCACTTTTTGTATATGTAGGATACTGTCTCATACAAACATTCCAAATCAGTTTTTACGTATTCGATGGCCTTAAATGATCATTATATTTTTTCTGCAGGCGACTTGCTTATGCTTCTCAATGTAGCATCTGACAGCACAGTATTGCCTACAACATATGGTGAACTGAGGCCTCCTCTTGGAAAGCATCGTCTAAAGGTCTGATCCAAAAGTTGTAGTTCTACGACAGCAACAGTGGTTTTTAATATATAAAGTTTCTATGCTTAATTCGACTCAGTGTCCCAATTTTTTTTCTTTCAGATTGTGGAGTTTATTGCAGTTTTGTTGAGAACTGGAAGTGAAGCTGCCCAGAAGGAGTTAGTTAGCTCAGGAATAATTAAAAGAACTCTTGATCTATTTTTTGAGTAGGCATTTTCTAAACTTCAAACTCTTGATTTCAGTGTTGCGTTTTCTACATCTTATATAATCAAACACTTTTAACGTATGAAGGTACCCATACAATAACGCTCTGCATCACCAAGTGGAGGCTATAATACTTTCTTGTCTCGAAAACAAGAGCGATTTGATGGTTAACCATATCCTTCGAGAATGCAATATGATTGGAAAATTCCTCGCTTCAGACAGGGATTCGGATCTCTCAAGTGATAGCCAGGTATTACCATTGGCTGTGTTCACAAAGTTTTAACTGATCATTAGTATATGACGCAGTGTGCCCTTTTTTGTGGTAGCCTACTGTATCAGCCACTGGGAAGAAACCCCCTCGAGTCGGATATATTGGACACATCACAAGAATATCAAATAAAATTGTTCAGTTGAGTGACAGCAGTGAACAGCTAAAGGCATACCTTCAGGTTGGTATGACAATCCCTTGCTGTGTAGTTCTTCTTCTGCCGCTTTTTTGTCAGTCTACAAGGAATATAAAACCATAGTCGAATGACTCGAGTCTTGAGATGAGGTGTCCTGGCACTCTCAGCGCACTTTTCATACTTGCTGACTGGGCTTTGTTCATTCTCAAATCTTAGGAAACCAGCGAATGGAATGAGTGGCAAGGTAGTGTTCTGCAGGAGCGCAACACGGTTGAGAATGTCTACAGATGGGGATGTGGGTATGTCCATTACCTCTGCTCACAAATCATATAATAACCGTCAACATGATCAGTCACTGCTACATATGAATATTCATGAGCTTGTCCGGTTTGAATTCATATTCACTCTCGGTTATAAATATTCCTAACCCACTGTTAAATGTAGGCGCCCAACCACAATACAAGATAGGACAAGAGATAGCGATGAGGAAGACAAGGATTACGATGTTGCTGCTCTGGCCAATAATTTAAGCCAAGCATTTTCGAATAGAATGTATGGGAACGATGACAATGAAGAGGTATATTCTCATCCTAGTACCCGCCTTTTTCCCCTCAATTATGACGATTTTAACTGGTATTGAATTCATCTTCTTCCTATCTTCTCTCGTCAGGACCAAAATGCTCTTGACAGAGATGATGATGATGTAAGTCTTGCAGACTTCCTCTTCCCCCTTTTTTTTCTTTTCTCACACCATGATATATACAAGGATGTACGTAAATAACATTATGTTCAAAATTGGTATACTACACAGGATGTGTACTTCGACGATGAATCTGCGGAAGTAGTAATTTCATCCTTGAGACTCGGGGATGACCAAGGAAGGTTAGTTTTTTTCTTTCTTTTTCTCTACTGATACTGGTGTGCTCATATCCTTGCTTGAATCTTTTCTTATTACGTTGCCACAGCATGTTTACAAATTCAGATTGGTTCACATTCCAAGACAACAGATTCGGCAGCACGCCCTCTGAGGCAGCAGGTTCCAATACGTTACAGGACGAGGAATTGAACAGAGCCTTCAATGCCAACACTATCAGCAGTGACGACGACGATGTGGTGGTTGGGGAAGAAGACGATGATCTAACCAGGAATCCAAACAAAGCTGAGACCAACTTCCAAATGGGGTTCTTCAACTTCAACACGTCGGAGAAAACCGAAGAAGCTTTTGCAGAGCAGCCACCCGAATGGGTAGGGTGGAGCGAACCGTCATCCGATATGCAAGTGAGTGGCACTGGTTTGAACCCATTCCTTGATGACGATGATGATGATGACAGCAAAAACATGAGGAACCTCGACATAGCAACGCCTGAGGGAAAAACCGAACCTGTGATTCCAAACGGGTCGTTGTCCCCAACAGAAAAATCGCTGTTCGAGAAAGATGTGGAGTTCGTGGGAGTGGAAGCAGAAGGGACAGAAAAAGCCATGGAGCAAGTGATAAAAGAAGGGACAGTAGGAGAAGCTGGAGCGATGAAGAGGAAGACAGAGACGGTTGAGAACCATAAGTCGGAGGAGGAAAGTTCGGGAGTGAAGGAGTTCAACGATAACAACTACTGGAAAGTGGATCAAGAAGTTGGAGTTTTGGAGTGAAAAGAAAATAGAATGTTATCTTGTACATTATGATTTTGTATGAGAGTGTTGTGTAAAAAAAAACTTTGTTTTTAGTTGAAATTTAGTTTAAGAGTCATCCTCCGTGAAAAGGAAAAAAAAAACTGTTTTCTACTCTCGTTTATTATCAGGTTTGTTGTGATGTTGTCAAGCCAAATATGTTTATCTGCAAACGTACTGCTTGCAAAATGGAACAGACCACAATAAGATAAAGACACATAATAAAACAATACTATGTGACAATATATACACCTATAAACTCTCTTCATTAGATATTTTAAAAAAACAGTCACTAACAACATCCTACTTTGTTTACTATCTCTTCCTGCAGTGAGTGAGTTCCCATTTCTGCGGATCATCAACTTTCAGAGACCAAACTCAAAACTTCCATGCCTTCTTGTCTTTATGTCCCGTATATCACCGCATTAACCATGTTGGCAACTGTTCACCTTCCCTGCTCCTCATCTCTATGATCTTCCTGTGTGAGTTTGAATGCACTGATGGGATGAAGGTCGGGCTTGACGCTGGTCTGTACTCTGGAACTAGACGGCCTGATCTGAACCGAACACCACAAGCGTTGCAGAGGGTCTTTGGCCCATTGGGTCCTTCCCTCCACTGAGGAGTCTTGGTTGTCTCACAATGAGTGCATTTCCGGACTACTAGCCCATCATAGTTAAGTGCCTCTGAACTGGATGACACTGTGTGGTTGCTGGTGAAAATCTTGCGTTTCTTCTTGGCATGTTGCTCAGAAGAATAGTACGTCTCGGATTCTAATTCCCCCGGTGTTAACTTCTCGGGTTCAAACGGGTAAAGGTATCTAAGCCTCAGTGTTGTGGGGCGTTTGCGCTTGCTTCTCATGCCTTTCACAGGGAAAGTCAATCTCTGAGATGTAGAGTTCTGTGGCGAGTAAGAAGTGTCACTGCTCTCGAGAACTGACACTGGGCTTGAAGACTGAAACAGCTTGGAGACTTTGACTTCAGGATGTGATGATGAAGATTGGTGAAGAGTGTTATTTACGCCAGACAAGGCTGTAGAAGCACCGGACTGTTTCTGCACCCACGAAAAGAATATTAGACAATTACCATTATATAATATTATAACAAAGATTTGCATATTTTATTGCAAAGGCGAGATTTGATTTTGTGAGTATAAACAAAGTAATATGATTATTAGTTCCAACGTGACTCACTTTTCTAACTTGAGGCGGTAAAAAAATAGTATCATCGAAAGAAGCAATACGTTACATAATATTAGCTTGAATGAAACGCACAGCCACCTAATCTATCACGTGATATGCATATTCCTTGTTAGATTATGCGTAAGCAGCATAAACAAGCGAGTGCTTTATTGGGAACAACGAAGAACTCACCAAAACAGGTAAGGCCTTGCTGCTAATGGCACAAGAGTTGAACTCAGAGGGAAAACTAGTAAACATATCCATGGGAGGAGGCTCGAGTTCTTGAAATTTGGCGTCCCAATCACCTCCCTCGCCATTGGTGGTGTCGATGTCTTCTAGCGGAAAATCGATATGGTTGATGAAATCATCAAAGAAATTGTCTGAGAGACTTTTGAACTCCTCCTCGGGTAACCAGTTCATAACTACCTAAATAAAATAAAAAAAATCATACGGAGAAATGTAAAACAGGTGTATGTCATTTTGTTATGATATGAGCCTTACCACAGCAATTAAATGCACCATACATAACAATGGCGAGAATTAAATAGCTAGGAATTGAATTATTAGTATTTTTTCATCACTGAGATTAAAAAAAAAAAAAAAAAAAAATCACAGAGAGACATAGAAGTGTCGGTTGCATTTTCTCACACGAAACAAAGCAACACGGACCCGAAGAAAATACATTGTGCGAAACGTCGAACACACAGCAAAAATGGAACAACAGGAACTATAAACACAAAGAGAAATGTCTTCACGTGAAGAAACCAAAGAGAGAAAGGGAGAGAGAGACGTACGAACCTTTTCAATATAGTATGGACTACACACAGAGACGTACAATTACGGTTCGAGCTTTACCAAAATTAGAGCGATTTGCAGGTTCACAATTTTGGGAGATATAAAATAAAAAGCCAAAAGATGAGAAATGGAGAGAGAGAGGGGTTGATATGGGAGTTTATTTTTAAAGATAATTAAAGACAAAAAAACGTAAAAATATGGAAACTGCTTTTCTCACAGACATTTCTTAACTTTAAAGAAAATCCGTAATTGATTTTTTTTTCCGGGGAGTCAAAGAAAATACGCGTCTTTACGTACAAACTACAAACCATTGATAAGTAACTCAATGAATTCTGTTTTTTAATTTTACCAGATTAATAAATACATTAACCGACAAATACTAAACTGAATAAATTCAATTCAACACATTGCACTTAATACTAGGCCTACTTAATACCAAGTTCTGCTAACCTCTTCAGCGGTACATTTGAATGAATATATAAGGCAAGTAAATGAAAAATAGCAGTCAAATATTGATCTGAATGGATGGGAAATATATATCGGTGTAGAAAAAGATAAAAAAAATTACCCGATTTAAGTATTTAACGGGTAAAAAATGAATATGTTTTGACAAAAAAGAGGATGGTAATAGTCAAATGAAGATATAAATGATTGCGTAGAATAATAGTTTAGAAAGAAGGAAATACAAAAAAAAATGTCATAGAGGAGCACATGCAAAACCAGGTGACAAAAACCTTGAACAAGGATACTATGATGGTTCGTTCGCAGATCAGATCTATTACTTTTTTTTTGTATGGTTAGTGGTTAAATGATGTTAAGCAAACCAACAAGTCAGAGGAGGGTTTAATAATTACATTATTAAAAACTTTAGTATATAATAAGATATTGTCAAACTGAAATGGAGAGATCACCGACGATTACGAGTCTAGAACCGAAAATTTAACAATTATCATGGCGTTTCCTCATGGAAAAGTGGGTCCCTTGCCTAACTCTTTGCTTCCCATATTCCACATGATGTGTTCTTCCTATCAATTATTCTTTTATAATCATATCGTTCCAATAAATATGCGTCGTATTGTATTGACAATGATGTTCAAAAATAAAACAATTTGAATAAGTATCATGATATTTGTTTTAACATCTATATCTTTTTTTTCATCTCTATCTTTTGAATCATAAGTTTCCTCATGTTGTGGAAGCACCGTAGTCTACTAATTAAAGTTTAAAGTTTAAAGGCTTCTACATCCAGATCTAGGGTTCGAAACTATGCAATTTCTTGCAAATTCTAGGAAATCCAGGTTTCAAATTCCGGAAAAAGCGATTTATTAAACAATTATGCAGATTATGGAAGAAAGACTTACAAGAGATCTACAACATGGTGCAAGTTAATCTGGTCATGCGTGGATCTTCATAGGACGACTCAAGTGATGCAGTTAGGCGTAGATCTCATAAGACAGGTAGTATTGTCGGTTGTCCAATCGTCTATATAATCTTTCTCATATCATAATTATAATATCATAATAAATCAGCGTTAAAAAAAAAGTTTCCGCATGTTGTGTCACTCTGCATCGTGAATAAAAACAAATTTCATGTGGGTGTGTATATTTTCTGCATTTGCTAATACAAACTGATTTTTCTATTTTGTATATTTCTATCATGGCAATAAAATTATAGAAAATAGTACAGTCAATCGCGCGTGAAAAAGAGAACAGTCAAATTCAAAATAGTTAGGGGCTCTTCGTTTCTCCATTTGTCATTTACATCCCGTTGCTCCATTTATATGATCCATTCAGATTTTAAGGGCTGTTCTTTTTCCATCCAAATAAGCCATTTAGATGAACCATCTGAAAGGATTTAATGTTCTTTTCTTTATTTATATTTTCATCCAAATGAGTTATAATAAACAAATTATAAATATGCCCTTGTTTTGATTTAATCATATGTTTGATGTTAATTTTAAATATATTAACTTTTATTATTTAGTCTAAAATATGTTTACACTAAAATTATTTTGAAATTAGCATTTTGACATTAATAAATTATTATTTCATATAAATTTATAAATTTTTATGTATATTAAAATTTTACAATAATAATAACTTTTAATAAACAAAAAGTTTGATAAACATATACTTAAAAACTTTAAATTTTTAAATTAAAAAAGGTATTAATAATAAACTGATTAAATATTCAAATAAATATATCAAAAAGTAGTTTTTCGGTTATGACAGAAAATTAAAATTTTCGTTTTAGCAGTAAACAAAAAGTTTTAATTTTAGCAGAAAAATTCATTTTTCGTTTTTGGAAGAAAAACAAGATTTCCGGTTTTGGCAGGAAAATGAGATTTTCTGGTTTTGGCAGGAAAATGAGATTTTCCGGTTTTGGCGGGGGCGGGAAAACAAGGTTGCCAGGTTTTGGGGGAAAAATAAGATTTTTGGTTTTGGCGGGAAATGAGATTTTTGGTTTTGCGTAAAAATGAGATTTTCATTTTTTTAGGGAAACAAGATTTTTTTCGGGAAGGAGATTTTCCTGTTTTGGCGGGAAAAAACGGTTTTTTTTTTGCATTTTGATGGAAAATACGTTTTTGCGGTTTTGACGGGAAATACATTTTGGCGGAAAAGTGTGTTTTTGCAATTTTGGTGAAATTTACGTTTTTGGCGGAAAAATATTTTTTTACGTTTTTGGCGGGAAAATACTTTTTTTTTTTTTTTTGCGTTTTTGACGGAAAATGTGTTTTTGCGGTTTTGAGGGGAAATACTCTTTTTTGGCGGGAAGTGTGTTTTGTGATTTTGACGGAAAAACGTGTTTTTGCATTTTTGACGGGAAACCCCGGTTTGGCGGTTCTGGCGAGGAAATGTGTTTTGCCGGGAAAACGTATTTTTGCGATTTTTGACAGGAGAATACGTTTTTGCGGGTCTAACTTTGAAGAGCCCCGAATCGGGGGATCACTTTAGCTGGGTGTTGGATATGATCCAAGAAGGCAAATGTCACTTCTGGAACTGGAATGGATTGAAGGGATCGTCAAGAGATGCGGAATGGCTCCACGATCTAAGGCTGACTACCTAAGAACCGATGTAGTGCGCTGGCTAACCACCAATTAACACAAAAAGATGAATTGGTTGACCACCAAATCAACAAGCCGGTTCACACCGATGAACTAGCTAAAGAACTCTCTCTCCCTCATAGAAGAAACAAAAATAAACTCCAAAATAATCTGATTTTATTCATGGTAGAGATTACATATTTATAGAAGTTCTAATCAAAGACATTAAGTAGAAAATGAAGAAAACAATACATAGAAAATAGAAACATTGATTAGAATATTAATAATGAGTCAAAGCACGAAAATTGATGAAGACCAGCCAAAAAGACCCTTCGGCTACTGCCTAGATTCATTCTGGTCGTTCTAGTCCATGGCGGAAAGGATCTTGACGTGGGTTGGATGATCCACACGGCCCGAATTCGCGAGAACTGAAAATCACCCGATTTGTAAATTGCATAACTCCCACATCTGAACTCCGTTTGATCTGATTCTTCTTCGAGGAGCTCCGTAATTGAGTTGAGCACATTCTCCAAGTGTTTTCATGCGTAAAAGCCTCGTGGTTTGGAAGATACGAGTCAAATAATGAACATATATCATTATTGCTTCCCATGATCAAGCCATGCATGTTTGTTTTGCTCAGTCCGCTATCCCAAGGCACATCATTCCCTTCCTCTTAAAAAAGATTTGTCCTCAAATCTGGAACATTAAAAGGAAAAAGGGTATAAGCACATAAATCATAATCAACACATTGCTTACCTTGAGTTTGGTCCGGCTCTTGAATGGAAGAAGACCCTCCGCGGTTTGCTTGATGACCACCAATGTGTTCTTCATCTGGCCCCTCCTGCATTGACACAAAATTTCCAAAACCAAGGTCATATGTGCTAATATCAAAAGTATTCAAACGACCAGAAAATTCATCCTTATTCAAAACGTTTTCCGAATCCATTGGCTCATATGCATAGTCATCGAAATTTGGCAATGGATCTGAAACTTCTTCTTTTTCTGGCTCGGTTTCAACGTTCTCATTCTCCAAAGTCACAAACGGTTTTTTCTTTTGACATTTGTTAGCATAATGACCGATCCTATGGCATTTGAAGCACCTGGTAGAATGAGCTTTGCTTGTGGGTTTCACAGCTTTGCTTTTATCAAAAGAAGGCACATTAGTTTTCAAATCAGAATTTGAAAGAGAAGAAAACTTACATTGCTGTTTTGGTGCAAGAGAAGTGTTGGTGTTTCCCTTCTTTTTAAGTTGTCGGATAGCATGAATTGCCTTATGCAACATCTTCTCCAAGCTGGCATAAGTCTGAAGCTCATTCTGATCAAACACATCACGGTTGCTTCTCTTGGCTTTGGTGAAGGGGCGATACCCACTTCTCATCATCATCGAACCTGTTTTGTCTCTTCCTTTGGTTTACTTGTTTCTACACAAAATCAAACCCATTAGAAGCAAATTGTTTCTTATTTCCAAAAATTATTTGCTCTTTTTCTAACACGGTTTTAAAAGGAAAATAAATGTCTTGTTGTGGTTTTGATTTCTTGAGAAGTCCAAACATCCTGAAAACACTTAACAAAAGAGTTAGCAAATAAAAATCCTCACACTCTCAAAGTGTTTAGCTCATGATTTTTAGGTGATCACTCAGAGTTCTTTCCACTGGTTTAAAGGATGATAGGCAGTCAAAATTCAGCAATAAAACCCCAAAACAAACTTTTGTTGGAAAAAGAAAAGAGAAAGAAAGATGAAGAGATTTTTGATATGGATCCGCCTTAACTGTCCTAAGGCTGGTTTTCTCTTCAACCAGCAGGGTTTCTCTTCCACCATTCCCCCTGGATTTCTCTTCAGAAGTGATTCAAACCAAAACTCTTTTTTTTTATTTATATTTTTTTTTATAATGGGCGATCACAAGGGAGTAAAGGAACAGTCCGGATCCAAAAAATAAGAAAAGAAAAACGTGGAGAGATGAGAAGATGAAAGATGAAAGAAAATAAACCAGCCAAAGTGACTCTGATACCAAATGAAGAGCCCCGAATCGGGAGGATCACTTTAGTTAGGTGTTGGATATGATCCGAGAAGGCAAATAGCAGTTCTGGAACTGGAATGGATTGAAGGGATCGTCAAGAGATGCGGAATGGCTCCTGATATACCCACGATCTAAGGCTGACCATCTAAGAACCGATGTAGTGCGCTGGCTAACCACCAATCAACACAAAAAGATGAATTGGTTGACCACCAAATCAACAAGCCGGTTCACACCGATGAACTAGCTAAGGAACTCTCTCTCCCTCAGAGAACAAACAAAAATAAACTCCAAAATAATCTGATTGTATTCATGGTAGAGATTACATATGTATAGAAGTTCTAGTCAAAGACATTAAGTAGAAAATGAAGAAAACAATACATAGGAAATAAAAACATTGACTAGAATATTAATAATGAGTCAAAGCACGAAAATTGATGAAGACCAGCCAAAAAGACCCTTCAGCTACTGGCTAGATTCATTCTAGTCGTTCTGGTCCATGGCGGAAAGGATCTTGATGTGGGCTGGATGATCCACACGGCCCGAATTCGCGAGAACTGAAAATCACCCGATTTGTAAATTGCATAACTCCCACATCTGAACTCTGTTTGATCTGATTCTTCTTCGAGGACCTCCGTAATTGAGTTGAGCACATTATCCAAGTGGTTCATGTGTATAAGCCTTGTTGTTTGGAAGATACGAGTCAAACAATGAACATATATCATTATTGCTTCCCATGATCAAGCCATGCATGTTTGTTTTGCTCGGTCCGCTATCCCAGTGCACATCAGACTTAAAACACGTTTTTGCGGTTTTGGTGGAAAAACACATTGGTTTTGGCGAGAAAACGCGTTTTCTAGTTTTGACGGGAAAACGCATTTTTTTTTGTTTTGGCAGTAAAACGTATTTCTGCGGTTTTGGCTGGGAAAAACGCATTTTTGCAGTGTTGGCGGGAAAAGGCATTTTTTTGGTTTTGACGGGAAAACATGTTTTTGCGATTTTGGCGGGAAAACGCATTTTTCTGTTTTGGCGGGAAAACGTATTTTTGCGATTTGGCGGGAAAACATATTTTTGCGATTTTGGCGGGAAAACGTATTTTTGCGGTTTTGGCGGGAAACCGCCTTTTGTGGTTTTGGCGGGAAAATGCGTTTTGGTGAAAAACACACATTTTGCGGTTTTGAGAAAAAATGCATTTTTTGGTTTTGGTGAAAAATATGTTTTTGCGGTTTTGGCGAGAAAACGTGTTTTGGTGGGAAAACATGTTTTTGTGGTTTTGGCGAGAATACATTTTTGGGATTGGCGGAAAAAAATTGTTTGTAGTTTTGGTGAGAAAATGTGTTTTTGTGGTTTTATCATTTTTCGTGAGTGATAAAATAATATTAAGTTAAATTTGTAATTTGTAAATTATATCAAGGGTATAATAGACATTATACCATTTTGGAATGAACCATCTCCATTCAACTGGTCCAATTTGGATCAGCCAGTTGATTTTCAAAATTAAGCCTAAGTTTTTAAAACTCATTCAAATGACCCATCCAGATGATTTGTACTTTTAATATTTAAACGAACAAAACTCTCATCTCCATCCAAATGGCTCATTCAAATGGAGAAACGACCATCCCCTAGTACTTTCACAAATGGTTGCTTGTTTATAAATCCTAGTCCAACAAATTCTGAAAGATCATTTTTATCAATAAATCATAAAGGTATAAAGTTCAATTAAGAGTTCAGATTATAAATAGCCATATATAATCTCATCATATTCATCCCAACTCTTTGCCTAAATCAAATTCAAATATTCCCTTTAGTTAAAAAGACATATAAAAAGCACTCAGTTTTGACTTTTGTCTATATTATTAGCCTTTTTAAAAGAAAAGAAGGTATGGGCTTTGCTTCTGATTTTTCAATTTTCAAACACCCAAAACTTTTTCTTTCCACCAAAAGAAAATAGAATATTACAATTGGACCCAGAAACTTCTCCTAATTGCTGAATCTGGCCCAAAATAAAAAGTGAGAATATCAATCAAATCTTAACCTTAGAGGTTATTCTCCTTCTAGCGTTTACAAATAGAAACAAGAGGAAGAGCAGTAAGAGCATCAATGCCACAGATACCAACTTCCACAGCTTCTCACCCTCCATTTCTCCAAATACGTTCTGCAGATCAACAATGCTTCTCATAGACTACACATCCAACAACAACATTCTGAATGAGAAACTCTGAGTAAGTTTCATTCTTTTGGATCAAACAAAGAGAGACTTACAGTTGAAACCATTTTATTTGACACTAGCTCATGTTCTTTAACAAAGATTTCTTTAGCATACTTGTAAAGCTCCATATCTAGATTGTTAAGCGATTTGATCTGATGAATGACCTCATTAGGGACTCTTGTACGCGTCTACAAAATGCATTTATCAAAAAAGATTAGATTACTCAGTTACGTTTACTGGTTTAAATATCATGCAACAGAGTATTTTTCTTTACCCCTCTGGTGAAATTTGCTGGCGATATTCTCTTCAAGGAGTTGACCCGTCTGGTTCCTTGTGACTTTCTCAGATGGCCAATGCACCCCTCATAGACTTCCATTAAGGTTTTTACCGTCATCTAAATTGTATACAACAAACATAAAAAAAATCACACCACTCCACACGTTGAACGTATATGCTAAAAGGAAAGTTACTTACATTTCCACTCTTTGCTTCTATCTTATTCGATGCAGCTTCTGATGTACCATTCTGCAAGTTACCAGTCATTTTCAGCAACAAAATCACAGTTTCACAGCCGAGAAAAAAAAAACTTTATTACATTGAGGAGCAGGAGTTCACCTGGATTTCACTCTTGTCTGATCCAGATTCTGAAACTGTAAGACTTGCTTCTGGAGCATCAAGAAACTAAGGTTGAGAATTTTTATGATTGTTGTATCCAAAGGAACTCTAAGGCCATCTGCATTGATGAGTTTCTCATCATAGTCTCTCATCAATTATATTAATATTTAATTAGAAAGATTCTCAGAAAAGGGTTAGAGACTCATGTGAAAGTCCCCCAAATGAGAGACTATGGCAAGTTTTTCTGAGAGACTCACCAATTAAATATTGATATAATCGGTGAGAGACACTACTGAGAGACTCACCACTGCGGATGAGTTGCTAGGTTCTCCTAAAATTTGAAAGATGAGAAACTTACACCA
The DNA here is from genome assembly GCA_018703725.1 of Brassica juncea. Classification (NCBI taxonomy): domain Eukaryota; kingdom Viridiplantae; phylum Streptophyta; class Magnoliopsida; order Brassicales; family Brassicaceae; genus Brassica; species Brassica juncea. Next base: position 14,313,405 of record CM031940.1, read on the forward strand.
ACCTTGTTTAGTAGTTTTGGTTTTTGCAGTTGTGTTTGACGTAACCAATTGAGAGAGCACCTGAGAACCCACTACATTGGCAAAAAGTGATGCAGATTCCCTGTGCTCTTCTGTCAATCCAACATACAACATGCTGTCTAACCTTCTCTGCAAGATCAAAATATGCTTATAGAATCTGCTGATTATAAGAGAACCATACACAGTCCATTATGATGAAGAAGAAGAACAAGTGTAGCTAGCTAACCTTGGCGACTTGGAGAACAGGCTCACCGAGGTTTTTGTACTTCTGCACACAATGCCGAACCTCGTGGGCTTCTGATAAATGGGAATTATTTGTCAATCCTGCAATCTGTGAAATGAAATGAAAATGCTCTGGAGATTCTCTAATCAGTTTACTTGAAAAAATCAAAACAAACACGAAAAATTACCTGAAATGTTGCTCCATTGTGGATTATATCATGAGCAGTAGGCGTATCGAGATACTTGTGCAATGGCATAAGCATCTCCTCCATGTCATAGGGATTGTCATCCTCAATTATAACTACTCCCTTACGCTTTCGTGCATCTCTCTAACAAAGACCAAACATGAGTAACAAGCTTAAGTGGATAGTTATGTGTGTTGTTCACTTGTTCTTATTATATACGAGCTTAAAAGCCGTCTACAGTATGCAACTAGGCTTGGGATGTCGCCGAACTGACCCGAACTAAACCCGCAGGGCTATATGCAACAAAAACAAGATGAATGTGAACGGTTTTGACATACCCGAGCAAAGAGGTCTTCTCTCATCCATGGAACAAGGTACTTCCATGGCCATATGTCAAGCGTGCTTATCACATTGTTCTTGCGGATGCGGCCAGACATCCGCGTCGCAGAAGTTAAATTGGGATGCACCAAGAACCTAGCTGCTACCTCTACTGAAAACTCGTAAGTGCTCAACACACGCGCAACAGGGTCCCGAACTATTGTCATCACCGAAGTTCGCTCCCTCGGAAGCTTAGACATCAAGCTATAATCATCATGAGTTGCCAACAACTTACACTTTTGCTTCCTATAAAATTTTAGAGAAGGATCACACAGTGATGATGAGCCAAAAGGAGGAAAAGGTTTCGAAACTATCTACTCATCTCATGACTCTGCTAAGTTAACTACCTTGGATCGAAATGGAGCTTGTCGTAAGAACGAGGACATTCCTCAGCGTTATCATACAACTTCCTCAAGAAACTACAAGATGTAAACAAAGCATTAACTAAAGAAACAAATCATTTGAATTAACTCAAAAAAAAAAACACTTAAAGGTAAGAGAGATATTCACCAGTGGAAATAAGTTCTGCCTCCAGTTCGAGGAACATGGAGAAAGAAGAGCAGATCCTGAAGCGAGCGTTTGTCTTTGTTAAGATGTTCTTCACGAGGAGAAGTCGAAGTATCCGCCCACTTTTTCACAACTCTCTCGCAATGACCAAACTCAAGCTCCGCAAAGGAGACAAGAACTGATAGACAATGACATCAAGACAAAATGAGGAACGAGTGTTGAGTGTTGTGAAGTAGGAATCAATCAAGTTACAAACCTGAGCCGAGAAGTGTTAACCACACCAGAGCTAGCTTCGAGATAGGATCCATACGCATCGTGCCTCTCGATTCCGAACCCCTACTGATGATTAATCAAAAACATAGATTAAAAAATCAAAGCTTTATACGAAACGAATCAAAATATATATAGATAAAAATCTCAGCTTTTAGGAGAAACGATTACAGAACTGACGAGAAAGGAAATAGACAAAACCCAGAACAGAGAGTTGTGTAATAAAACGAAACAGAAGTGAGTGAAATGTTGGAGAAGGAGAGAAGAGGCAAGAAAGGGGACCCAGAGAGAATCAAAAGGAATTGAATAAGAAATGGTGGGGGGAACAAGAGAGAGGCCTACGTGTATGGGGGGGAATCGAGATCTCGTGCTCCCTCCCTCCCTTCTCCTCGATCGGTATCCACCTAGGCCCTACGTGAAGCTCGAAACAAGGGTGTGTATTACATCGATGGGAGGAAGAAGAAGGAAGAAAAGGAGAGATTGTGCGCTCCCGAGAGAACAGGGTCACGAGATTTTCTCTTGGTTTCTCCTCGCCACCCAGAAAAAACAAATTATTAAGCTTTACGGAAACACGCACTGAGGAGGAGAAGAGCACTCAGTGTGAAAATTCATTTAATTTAATTTAATTTAATTAATTAATTAATTAGTTATCCTCTCATACATTATTTGGACATGGGCGTTAAGATAAAAGAATAGTTAGTTACGAATCATTTTAGTTGACCTCTGCTTGCGAGGCTTTTTTTTTATAGCGGTATCATAACATTTAAATTTATTAAATAAATAAATAAATATATATATATATATATATATATATATATATATATATATATATATATATATATCTAGTTTTAAGAATATGCTAATATTCCAAAACTTCATCTGATATTGACTTTGAACAATCTTTCATAGAGGTTTCTGTGTATTTCTCTACTATGCTAGAATCATACGTACTTGTATTGTCTTTGTCATAAAGGAGAGAGAGAGATATAATGAACTTGATAAGTGTGTTTTAGTGGGGCTGGGTTAGTCTTGTACTAACAAGAAAGTTACGAGTCCACTCCAGCATTCAGACCCTTAGGTGGTGAAGAAGACCATAAAAATGGTGTGGGTTCATATGTCTCACCTTAACGTAACGGTGTATATTTCCTTTCAATTCTTATCATCCATTTTTAGTCGATACCTTTTGATCTTGTACTCTATGAATGTACGAATGTGTTTTCTTTATAAATTTTGTTTGTCTAATAGATATAGGATCAATTCCAATCTACTTTTATTTTTTATCTGTATACTTTTTTTTTAAATAGAAAATTATTATTGTAAAAATGGGTTTATTCCAAATATATGTCTAAATAATAGAATTCATCTGTTTATAAAAACAAATATAGAAAATATTATTTTTATCAAAATATAGAGATAAACAGTAATAGCATTCTCTTAATTTTTTTTTGAATAAAATAGAGTAATTGTTATAAATCATATGGTGGACGACCCATAACAAGATCCGATCAGAACCGATCCGTTCAACCCAATCGCCAAAGTCATAGGCGGTTTAGTCTTTCCATTTATCTATTTGTGGTTGTTTTTCTTTTTACTTTAGGATTAGGAATTGAGGATGATATACTATTTTCATATTACTATGACGGTGTAATCTCTTATATAAGGAACCTCTTATGCTAATAAATAAACACAACTATTATTCCCTTCTAGTTTACAACACGTTATCAGCACGATGCTCTAACCCTAAGCCCCACGAAATATTCTTCAACTCAGCCGAAAATCATCAAATCCTAAACGCAAATAAATCTGCCTAGGAACTTCAAAAAGGCCGTTCTCTCAAACCGTGAGGATCTAGAAAACGATCAAAATATCAAATCGAAGCCCTCGCCGAGACGAATCCGTCAGTGCAAACCTCTTGTCGATCTGACCACCGACGCACCCTCACGCACAGATACAGTGCGCGCCGATTTGCTTTGGAAACCAAATCCGATTCCGTTCGCGACCGACGATCTCAAGCTCGTTCCAGCTCGCGACTTCAGCAACAATCAACTCGCGGTTCTTCTATCTCGGTGGTCCATTCAACCCTACTTGAGGTTAAGGTAATTCCAAACCCTAAAGAGAACCCATAATCGAATTTGGTTGCTTGATATAAATTGAAACCATAAAAACTTGATACCCTAAATCAAAACCATAGGATAATAGATCCAAACCCTAGTGAGTAAATCGAAGCTCATAATCATAAGTTCGATGCCCTAATCGAGATTGTTTATCAATTAAAATCGAAATCTTAATGGTTTTGAATCTCAAATCCTATTGATCTAATGATCAAATTGAAATCCTAGCCGCATGCATGTATATTACATGTTATGTAAGAAATCGATCAAAACCCTAAAATCCTAAAATCCTAGAACATGATCGATTTCATAAAACTATAATTCTTAAAAAGAAAACCGATTAAGTGTTTGATTGATTGAATGATCTTGCTTGATCATTAGACATAGAAATCGTATTGCTAGATTGATTGTTCATTGAAATTGATTGCTTGATCACCTAGAAACCGCTTGCTAAGATTGTTAAGATTCAAACCGATTGAATGCTTTGATAGAAACCGAATACTAGGTTGACTGTTCTCACCTTGTTAAAGATCATTCTTACTTGTTCATTAGTTGTTCTTACAAGTTCATTGACTGTTATTAAATTCGATCAGCATGTTCATAATTAGGTTGTTAAACCGATTGCATGATCCATTAAGTTGCTAGTATGAATTTAATAATGCTTGGTTGATTGTTTAGTTGAGGTTATATGATTACATTCTCACGAACACTTAGAAACGAATGTTAGAATTGATCATAAACGAATGAACATTATCCATTAGGTTGATAGTAATTAAATATATGATGGATTGATAGTTTGTTTGAACTTTCATATTTATGATCACTTAGAAATCGTTTTGCTAAGATGTATGAACATTTTTTGTTTTGGATTAACGTAAGCATCTGATAAAAAGATTTCAACTGCAGTTACATAAAAGATTGTGATGGAAACTATGTGGCTAGCTGGTGAAAAGAACATTTGTAGTGGGTTTGTCTGGTTGTTATGTATGTATGACTATGCTTTTTACTGTTTATGTCTAGATATTACAACAATATGGACAATGATCGATGTGAATTTTTAGAAATTCCAATTGAAGGAGCAACTGCATATGTGGAACCCATATCTACTTTCTCTAATGGAGACAGTGGATTCATTGCATCATCTCCACTCTGTTACCACTACAATATGACCAGATGAGGAATGATTCGCTTACTACTTGTTCCGATGAAGAAATCATTGTCTTTGTATCAAGACCTCTTTAGTATTGCTCTCTGTCTTCGAATGGGGAAGTCTGGTGATGGTTCCGACACACCACTCTCTGCGCATTGCCCTGGAGCTCCCATGAAGCTTAGCAGGTTATTGAGAAACATAGTTTCAGGATTCCAAAGAAAGCTCTTCTGACATTGCTTCTTAGTTTGATTGCGCAAGATCTTGTGGTAACTCTGTGTACTATTTATATTCTGAGAAATACTCTGTTCTATTTGTGTTCATCTGTACCGTGTAAGTTGGATTGTTTACCAAACAGGGAACTATCTTCTAAGATATATATATATATATTGCATCTAATCAATATATCATCACTGAAGTTGTAAGATGAGGGAGTGGGATATATTATAAAAAGCTAGAAACGTAGATATATCTGATGATAGGTTCTTTAAACTAAAGTAGGGGACTGACTACTGAGATCTCTATCCTCACACTCACTTGATCGGGGAAACGAAAGCTTCATTTACAAAGACAGAGTAAGAAGAAGATTTGATGATTGCCCCTACTTATTCTTTTACCTTTTGTTGTTCCATGTACTCTTTATCTGCTTCTGCGACGCGGTTCTGGAACATGGTCCATTCGTTTCTGCATCTTTCTCTCACCTGAAACAGGGGAAAGAACGTACACATACACACACTGAGGATTTCCAGATGATAGAGAAGTAGTAATATCATTAGGAAGTATAGTAATGTGTGCTTAGTACCCCTTGCCATGGTGTTTTCCCCTTCTCTGATTCACCCTGTCAAAATTTTATGTAATGAGTCAAGAGATCATTTAGAGATGCAATAGTGAAGTCTCTTTATTTCTCAGTAACAAAAAAATATTACTCACCTGGTTCCCAAGGGAAGGAATCACTTGATGGATAATCCATTGTGAATCTACAACACCAATCTTCTCATGAGCAGGCTGCAAATGGAAGAGAATGCATACATATGTAAATTGTTTGTGACATAAACCAAGCTGTCAAAGGATTTACCCAGGAAACAGAGGGGAATGACTAACCTCAACGCATCGTCTGAGAGCAAAATCAAGACCCCATCCATGGACAAGATCATTCTGCAACAGAAACAAACAAGATTGTTTTAAAGCACCAACTGATGATGGTCTGGAAAACTGGACTATACTCCTTTTGATTACTTTACGAGAAACCAAAGTACCATCTACGCCACATTCGCTAGTCATGTGAATATGATGTATGATTGCCAACTCTACTGACTATAGACAAAAGGGCGAAAGGCTGGCCAAAGTTTTTTTGAGATAAACAAAAACCTGAATCATATGCCAGACACATCGCCATGCTTCTCTAGAAAATACCGGTGCCATAATCTCAACAAACCTACAGGTGGAACAAAACCCAATAACGAAAATGAATAAGCAGTCTTTAGTGAGCTAGCCCAACGAGAGAAAGATTATAAAGAGCCTCACGCGGCACATGGAGGTAAATGCGGATCACTGCACCATCCTGGTTTTTCTTGAGTTTCTCTGTTCATTAACTCGAAAAACTTAGAGAAAGATCTGAATTCAAAGAAAAAGTAAACGAGAGAGAGAAAGAGAGAGCTCCTACTTGTGGACATCTCGGTCACCTCTCCTCTTTGTCATTTCCCATGTAAGTCCGTTGTTTGGCTCTAAGCCTGGTTGAGAAATCTCCAAACCATGTTTCTTAACTAGCTCAATGTACCTGAATAAAATAACAATACTAATTGTAAAGATTGTTATTGGATCTGCAACAACCACTCCAGACAAGTAATTCACCTTTCTGCATTGAAATGCTCGACTCCAAGATCTTCATCCCATATAAATATATACTCATAAGCTGAGACAACATCAGGATGCAAAAATCTCTTTGCATACCACCTGAAAAAAAAAAAAAAAAAAAAGATAAACAGAAACAACCAGAGGTTTATATCAAAATTTCAATACAGCTTGAAGAATCGAGTATCTCTCTCTGCTGACCCTCCATCAGATTTTCTTACCATTTAGTTTGCTTTTTCGCACTGATATGGATTGCGTTTTTTGACCACTCAAACTGGTCCCACTCAGTCGTGCGGCCATCATAGTGAAACAGCAAAATTTGGAAATCTTCAGAAAACTGAAGCAATGAAGATGAAACCACAAAGCTTAGTGTTAATAAAACTCGCGTAATACTAAAAAACACGAGAGAGGGGAGGGGGAATAGAGCAAATCCGAGAACCTTCTTAACAGCTGCATTGATATTGTTCCTCTGCTCAAACCCAACAGTAAAAGTTACGAGATATTTTGGTTTCTTCTTCAAATCCTACAAAGATTGTTATAAGTCTCCAGTTGTACAGATTAAAAAGAAGATAGTAGAACTTACCTCACTAGGTTCACCCCATAATCTGCGCAAGTAGAAATCAGATTCTGCAACAATAATACCAGGAGGGAGTAGCTCAGCACCATGGGGATTGGTTGGAACATATATCTACAAACATGAAAAGAGAAAGAGAAACGATGGTAAGCACTGCCTCCAGGAATCTGTAATAAGTATCATCAAATCTTCAAGCATGTTGAAATTGTAGCATTGAGATTATTTAAAAGAGATGCTTTTATTATAAATACCTTAGGAAACTGTCTAGAACCAAAATCTTCAGGGGATCTGCCGCCACCAGAGAGGGAAACATCAAGAGATGATATAAGTCCTGAGGGTAAGTTCATCTGCAGAATAACAAAAATACACATATCATCAACCAATGACAAAAAAAAAAAAAAAAGGATAGATAACACCTGTGTGTATGTATCTAAAGGGCATTAAAATACCTTAGAAAAGGAAACAGATGGTAAAGTGATACCAATGAAGAAACCAAAGACCATTGCCACGATTGTTGTGATGATAAGCTTTGCATTTTCATTTGTTCTTCTAGGAGCACCGCTGCTGCAAAAAAAAGGAATAATAATAAGTAATTTTTTTTTTCAAAAAAAAAAAATCGAAAGCAAATTTGAGAAGCCGTTTGTAACAATAATGAAGTGTACCTCCGGTGCAAGGTTCCCATCGGAATGCAAAATCGAACTGCAAAAAAAAAAAAAAAATCTAAAATCAATTCAATTTTTATTTAATTGACCTAACTGATATGAAGGAGAGACAGCATAAACGTTCAAACTCTAAATCAATAAAATATCACAAATACACTACTAAATTGCTCATAACAATTTAACACACATGTTAATTAGTAAGAGTATCAATTGCAAAACATGTCGGTGGAAAATTCGCCGCACAGATTCAAATTTACTTTTAAACAATAAAAAATGATCTGGATCAAAATCTAAACAACCATTATTACCACAAAGCCAACAAACGAAATCCCAAAGTAATAATCGCGAAAAAATTGAAGGAATTCAAAAGTTACAAAAAAAAAAAAAAAAAAATTGAAGGAATTCAAGGGAAGATGCGATGGTGATGCTTACGGAGTTTTAAGTCGCTCTCTCTCTCTGATCTCGCGAGGTGGTACAACGTGGAGAGAGAGAGAGAGAGATTCAGTTAGTGAAGCACTGAGGAAGAGAGCTCAGGTCAAGTGGAATACGAGCCGATTCTTCGTAAATTAAACCAAAAATAATCTTTCTTTTGTTCTGTAAAGAAGACCCCTCACGCATTTTTCACTTTTCTTTTACAAGTAAAATATTACCTAAGCTATGTCCACGTGGCTTCCTTTCTTGATATTTTTTAAAAATGAAATTCCCAATCTTTCTTGGTTTAGTAGTTCAGCAACAACATATCTTTAACCGATTAACCAAAGACAACAATATTATTATTATTATTATTATTTTGCTGCTTTAAGGAAACACAAATAGCAAAACACATGGTGACTGAACCAACTCAATCACCCTTTCTTACCAGTAATCAAAACACCACAAATCAAACAAAACAAAGGAAGCAACACGTCCATTATTATTTTAACTCAAATTCGGGTTTGATCTCCAGGAGGAGGATGAGGAGACGGTGTTGGGTTTTGGATCCCCAGTTGCTGAGACCGAGTCACCATACGAGCCATTGCTGACGTCTGATACGCCTGTGGCAACGGCATGCTATATCCTGCTGGTCCTGGCGAGTATCCTGGGGTTGTTGGCGAGAATCCAGACACTGTCGGCGAGTAACGAGCCGTTGCTCTCTGTGCCGAATGAGAGCTCATGCTAGACAACGCGTAAGCTCGACCTGATGTTTGGTACATACTCATGCTCGTCATCTTTTCTTGCAACGCTCTTAGCTCCAAGGTTAGAGACTCACATAGACCATCACCCGACCGAGCAGACAGTGTCTCCGACAAGTCTCTCTCGCATTTCCTGAGAAGCTCATCTGCCGCCCTCACGTCACCTCCATCGGCTAAAACCTTAGCATCCGAGATAGCTTGTGAAACAAGGAACCTGTTTCGCTGTCTATCAACCTCTATGGACACCACTTCTTCTCCCGTCAGCGTATTCGGCCTTTGAATGGTTAGTTCCCCTGATTCCACACGGACAATCTCTCTGCTAATGGGATCTTTGTAGACGCATCGCACCTTGAGCAACGACATGGACTCATGTTCGCAGCTCGGAATCTCAAGAACCACGAGGAAGTCCCTTTCTTCTTCTGCGTACATGTCGCCGACATTGATCGTGGCGCTTCTTCCATCAGATGATACGCTGTTTCTGTAGCTTCCTGATTTTACCGAAGATATCTTCAAACCCTCCTCATGAATGCATTCCATCTCAACAACCTGTTCAAGAACAACAACGCTGAGAAGCCCTCCAATGCACTGCGCAAACGCATCACGAATCACAGTCTCTGTCTCGATGAAAGAGAACGTGCCACTAGAGACTCGCGAAATGGCGTGCATCAGCTCAGCGTCGTGATCAGAACCAAACCCGAAGGTATGCACTGGAATCCGGCTGGTGGTGGAACTCGGAAGCAAAGACTCGTAATCTGTTCTCAGACGGACCCCAAACTGAGAAAAAGTAAAGTTGTCCTGCCCATCGGACAAAAGCATCATCACAGGAACAGGGTTTGTGCAACGCCTGTCCGCAACCACTCTTGCACCAATCCTGAGCCCCTCAGCGATATTAGTGCATCCGTCAGCAACCAAGGAGTTAACAGCCTGGATCGCCGCTTGCTTCCCAGTCTCAGACATCAGCCTAAGAGGGAATAGCCTCCGAGCCGTGGAGGAGAATACAACCACAGAAAGCCTGTCCGTCTCACCAAGATTCTGAATCACAAACCCCACAGCGTTTTTCAGAAGCACCATCTTGGGTCCATCCATGCTACTACTCACGTCGAGAACCGCGATGAGATCCAGAGGAGCACGAGAAGGCATCTCATCATCGCTCACGACCCCAGCCTTGAGATGAACCAGAACAGCAAAATCACCGAGAGTGACCTGTTTCGCCACAGCTGAGACTTGTGAGAGAAGTTTAACCTCGAGAGGAGGAGCATCATCAGCGGAATGCTGCTGGCCATCATCACTCTGGATCTGGGCCTCTCCTTGAGGCAAAAGCTCGTCGTCTTCGAAACTCATTTGAGCGGGGGAGGAAAGGGTCGGGACCGGGACAGGGACAGGGACAGGGAAAGGGATGCGGAAACGGGAGGGCGGACGGTTATCAAGAAAGGAAGGGACTTGGTTCCATTGGGTTCTGCAGAGAGGGCAGATTCTGTTTCCGTGTTTCACGTTGGTGGTGATACAATCGAAATGGAACGAGTGAGAGCACTCTGCTGTAAAGATTGCCTTTCCATCTCCCTTCATGATCTCATCCAAGCAAATCGCGC